>OU744345.1:31702739-33030952 GCA_916610135.2 Macropis europaea
TCTTGCAATCGAGAGTTTGAGAATGTGTTCGCATAATTCATAAGAATTCGACGCTGAAAGGCTGACGGAAGTTCTGAATATGGCTTCTCTGTATTATAGATTTATTTGCATATTTAAGATTTATGTTGAACTGTGCATAAATTATGCTGATTTACCGAATGTTTTTCAGAAAGAGACATACGCAATCGTGAGTATACAGTGAGGAGTAAAGTTTAATATATGACCGAATGTTTGGATGACTTTTTGATTAACAATAGGTTAAACATATGGCGATAACGTTTTGTAAAATTTGTCTGTGCAGGACTTCGTTTTCCAGAAAATTAAATTTGAAAACTTCTCACAACTACAGACATAGATATGTTCAGTATGACGTTGCTTCGATGTTTAACTATTACTAGTCGTTTCTACTTACATCAGTTTTCTACGTATGGTACACTTCTACTTGCACGCACAGCGTCAATGTAAATTATATAACAGATTGTAAGATACTGTTCAGCATGTTTTATTATGCGTACATTTATTGAACGTTTGTAATAAGAAGCATGAGAAACCTCTGAACCTTCTTTTATGAAAGTGCCAAGAAATTTAGTATAATCCTCTTTAATATGCTGATTGACCCAGATGACACTGGCACTTACCATTCAGTTCAAAAGAAGCACGTTACATTTTTACAAAATTCTAAGAGGCATTAGTTTTAAAGTAACGGTTTAAAGTAAGTATTTTACGATAGAATAAATATTCTGTCTATAATCATACATATTCGAAACAAAATATAATTTACCGTACACGTATAAACGTTTTCACTGTGGCGATCAACACGTTTATAAGCAATTAAAAAACTGAAACTGGTTAATTAACAAACCTATATTAATTACAAATTCAATGCCACAGTAACAAATTTCCTACATATTATGGCCCCTAAAAATGCGATCTTTTATGGTACACTTTTTACTTTGCACTTTCCTCATATTAATTTTATTGAAAATACAGGATATCCTACGATTTTCCGACCAAGATGTATCAATGCGTTTTGGCCCTGAAAATACGCAAAAATGTTATCAAAATGCCATAGATACTTTATTAAAATGTTATACGAAGCTCGTGTGTTCTTTACAAGTACGTCCGTTCGAAAAACGTGTTTTTCAACGGATGTTATTTAAACGCTCGCGTAGCCCCAGCTTTAAGTATAAATGTATTCAGTCATTGAGGGCCACAGGAGCACCACACAGCCTATATCCGTCATGGCCATCCGGAGCACAGCCCCACTACGGCCTTTCCCCACTCCGCGTCCATTCTCCTCATACAGACTGTGATCTGTGACGACAATGGACTGAGAGGGGACTGGAGGGAACTGAAACGAAGGGAACGGGCCTAGAGTGGGGGAAGACCGGAGTAGGACTGCGCTCCGGATGACCATGACGGGCCTATATGAAGGGAATGGACTTAGAGTGGGGGAAGGCCGGAGCTCCGATGGCCATCACTGCATTCAGTTCAGCGAATATTACAATCGTATCAATTTTGCACCGACAGTTTTCAACACCCCGTATCTTATTACGCAGATTTCAGTGCCCGTTAAAAAAACGAACGAATTGCTCCGACGTCGATTCGTGTTCCTACCATGATTCCGCCAATCCCATTGACCTAGTTGCAGAACGGGTCCAGGAACTGCGTACGCAAATCGAAAGACGTCCGACACGTTGCGAGCACGAGCAGAGAACAAGCCATGACATTTTACAAAAGCAATCGTTAATTCGTATTCAAAACAGATCACGGATATCGTAGCCGGTTCGTGCTTCCATGATGATCTGGCTAATCTCGCTGACCCGGCTGAGGTATCCGGTTTATACCGATGAGGAAGAGAGAGACAGAGATGGTGCGGAAGAGAAGGGCGAAAGAGAGAGAAAGGATGAGATAGGGAGGGTAACACTCCTCGTTTCCCATATTATCTCCGTGCCGCTTTGGTCTACGTTGGACACGATCCTGTAACTCATATCACCATGTGTCACCGGCTTAATCTAATTCACGATCGTTGCCCGTCGTAACTCACGCGAGAATAATTGCTCGGTCGATATTTCGACCGCGATGCCGTTCGTCAACCCAGCGTCGCCTGGATGTTCGCTATCTTTCCATCGTAGTTATTTCGATGGACAGTGGTAGAAACACACGGTCACGTAAGATCAAGTTCAATGCACAGAGTGCGTCAGGATAATAGTTCACGACTCGACTGTCTATACTCGATACTAAAGGGTGATTCAACAAGAGGTGTCATTTTAAATTTGAAATAAAGCACATTAATTATTGAAAAAGTATTGATGTTTTTATTTCAATATAAAGTGTAGACATGGCCATATGTACGAAATATAATATCGCCCAAATACTCGCCTCTGTTCTTCTGGCAGGACATCATTGTTTTGGCGAAATTTTTCATTACATCTTCGCATATAGTGGGCTCTATCTCACCGATTACCCGTCGAATGTTCTCCTTCAGGTTCGGAATCGTTTGTGGATCGTTAGCATAGACTTTTCCCTTAATGTAGCCCCAAAGGAAAAAGTCTAGAGGCGTTAAGTCGCAAGATCTCAGCGGTCAATGGATGTTACTTATTCGAGAAATAACGTGACCAGTGAATTTCGTTCGCGTTTGTACGAATTTTGCGAACTGTTTCTGCAAAATTTTCCCCATTTTGATAATGGATTTTCACTATAATAATACGTTATTCGACTGTGTAGCTTTCCATAATTAAAATGGCTATGTCTGTAGATGACAGTTGTCAAATATGAGTGCTTCCTGTTTGATAGCAACGAAATGGCGGGAAATTTAAAATTACACCTCTTATTGGATCACCCTTTATAAGACAGAGATGGCCATCCGGAGCAAAGCCTGGCTCCGCCTACCCCCACTCTACGTCCATTCCCCTCGCGTACTGTACGTTGCTGGAAAGATGTCTAGCGGGACGTCACAAGGGCAAGAAGAGTACTCTGCTCGCTTCGCCTTTGATGCTTCCGAAACCCTCACATTTCGGTTCTTGGTACAATAGTTCGAGGTTCATAGCATTGCTGTCATTACACCGTGCATAAGACTATATTTTTAGGTTACTTAGGGTTCCAGTATACCAGATGTCTCAGAAATAGGTGGCCAAACTTTGGTATCGTATTCTACTCTTCCTAAGGATGAAAAAACACTTTTGTTCACCTCGAAATTTTACACGAATAGCTGTCACACGAGCACTGTCAATACTTTTTTCTGTTGTTAGGTTGTAAAAATCATTTTTTCACCGATGCACGGATTAGCCGGCACGAAACTTAAATTATTTTATGAGCGCCTTGCTGGAGGACTCGCATACACCTGGACGCCACGTGCATTAGGAGCAACCGACGAGGACCAGGTTGAACCCCTAACAATAGCGTTACTTGCTGTCTGAATTTTGGGGATAATTTCCCACCCTTGCTACAATCGACACACCCAGAAGACAGGAACACCACTGAAAACAGACTTCACACGCTTTGTACAACACGCAATACCTGTAAAATAGGGTACACAGGCGATTTTAGAGATTTTCTGATAAGTTTCTGAAATATACATACATACATATTTGCTCAGACTATACGGCCGATACATTTATACTTTGAAATACTTGTAATTCTTACAAAGTATAAGTGAATACATCTTTGGTTGACACGGTGTGTAGTTCTGTACAATTTAATACAGTCCATTTTTTCGTACCAGTTTTCGAAAGGCTTCACTAGATCCAAAACTAGTTCGAAATCCGTGTCATCATATCGTTGCGAAATATAACCGTTGACGCTGTGACGGAAAACACCTGTTAGAAGTAAATATCGTAGTAGAGCAAGTCATCCTGATATTGAAGGCATCTTATGTCGTAGTGAATCAGTTTCTATCTAAACGTTTGATACAGACAGTTATCAAGATGGTTCATTCTAATACCGAGTGGACAGATATTCCCTTTATCTATGAACGAGCTAATTCGGAATACACCTGGTATTTTGTATCGTCTTTGACAGTCTCTGAAACGTCGATGGGATGTGTGTATTGTTGCAGAAGGAAATCATTTTCAGCAATTTCTTTAACCTCTCCAGGGATACTGACACACATGTGTACGTTTAGTTTTTTTTTAATTAAAATTATTTTCAGTGAAAGAAAAATTAAAATCTGTTGGAGAACTATTCACAACAGAATCTCTCAACAATAAAAATAAAAAACTTGTATGGTAGCATTGATAATATTTTATTCTACTTGACAATCACTGATTTGAAGATATTGTAAAAAGATTCGTCCCTGAAGAGCACAAGTAAGTTTTAAGCATTACTGAAATACCTTGTCACAAACAAGAAGTATTTATACATATTTCGGAAAGGAAGAGTTTTCGGACCTATGTTTACATGATCTTTTTTCATCCTTAGAGAAGTCAGAATACGACACCGAAGTTTGGCCACCTGTCTCTGAAGCACTCTGTAAGCATTTAAGCTTATCGTACATAGAATTTCGTTAAATTTCCCAAATCATTATATTAATTTCCTTTCCCAATTAATTTGATTCGAGTCACTCAAATATTTCCTCACGCCTCTGTTACTTCTAACTGATTCTAATGGACAACAGTGAATTTTATTAATTTGTAATCGATTTCGCTCGAAGGATGGTTTCATCTGTTCCATACAATCAGTATCACATCAGTCTCATTGTTCCCGTTTCCCATAAAGTGCAGATAACGTTCTGTCGTACCGAAATTTTTTTTCTCTGATATGAAAGGGGAGAAAAAGTGGAGAGGATTTGGAAATGCATTTTTCAAACTCAATAACCCGAGAGTGAAGTAGAATGCTTCGGCAAACAAAGAGACGGGGAAGTCTGTTTTCGTGGATGGTGCCGGGCCATCCTCAGCAAAAATTTGTTATCGTGATCTAGCAAAGCGAAATGAACATGGCCATGACGTTTCAATGCGCCAGAAGCTTGGAAGTATATTGGAGTGCACTTTTTTTTTTCTAGCCGACAGCCTGCTCCTGCTGATTGATTGTGACGAATAGCCAGTGTTGCGAGGACGTTTTTTCCGCATGATCCACCGTGTACACGTTTCGAACAGAAACAAGCAATTTAATCAGTCGTGCACCAGCCATTTTCAGTCGAGCTACGCGAAATTCGGCACCACGCTTGCCATTCTTTTTTTTTCAATCGCATCGTTTATCAACGATTACAAGAAGCTTACTTATATGAAGTTTCACCCTCAGATTATGACTGGTTTAAGTATTACGTATTAAAATTTGTAGAGATATTCAAGTAGTTTCAATTTATTCCACAGTAACGAACTATAGTTTCATTAGTAATTTAAAACAGAAAGAACAATGTATCTGTTTTAAAAGTTCGATGTACAGCATAGAGAGTGTAAAATTAAAGTGATACAGGTTAATAGTTCTGAAGTTTGTCGAGACATAAAATTTTTATTTCTCAACGACTACTTGCTCTGGCTTTTGAATAGAATCCATATCATGATAGAAGAAATAATTTCCATTTTTCTAACAAAATCAAATAATAAATATTCAAATTCCGAATAACATGATAAATATTTAAATAATATAAGATTTAAAACACATTATTTCTCAAATAATATTAACTACAATACAATGGAAGAGTATATGTATAACAAATGATGTAAAAATTTTATTTAATGGTATGTCGCATGACAATTCATTTCGCAGCCCAGCAGTGCCATTCTAACACGAAAATATTTCTTTGTCGAATCATGGAAACAGCGAGGCGCGAATCGAGTAATTTGTTTCGTTGCAAGGAACGTCGTGATTAAAAGACAAAATTTCCCTCTGAAGAACGTGTGACAGGCGTTCTGGAAATTCCGAGCACTATTTCACGGAAATGTTTTTAACTGTCCAGAAGAAATTGCTTCTCAAGAAATTTGGTAGGAATTTTTTCGATTCGGAGGCGTTGAAATATTGCGGCCCATCAAGTTCACGCCATATACGTGTGGAATATTTTTCACTGAAATATGATGGAGTATACATCAAATCAATGTTAATTCGTTGTAATGCTGCTGAATTTAACAAGGAAAGATCGTCTTAAATTATCACTTCAGAGACTCAAGCTTTGTGTGTACAACTTTTGCATTCATTTTATGAGGGATGATTTAAATATATAGCAGTTTAAGGAAACTAGCGAAGGTCTATAATCTTAAGATTAAATACAGTTGCAAAATTTATTTTATTGGTATCTGAAATTGTGCAAATCATTTTAGTAGAAGTTCAAAGGGGACATTTAAGCCAACATGGACTTCCTGTAATTTTTAAGATAAAATGATTTCACGTTACACTGATTGATGTAAAAATACACTACGAACAAAATATAAAAAAAAATGGTAAGAAATGATGTGATCGAAAAATCTATACCCTTGTTTGTTTAGTACCTCTCAAGAAATATGCACACCGAAATTCAACCTGATAACTTTATTCTTGTTAGTGTTTTTTCTTTTTTGAGCAATAAATTTTCGCTTCTTTCAAGATACTCCTAAAGTAATTGCAACTTGTGGCAAAACAATCGTTTACAGTATATATAAAATGAGTTTGATAACAAATATTAAGCAACTAAGCTACTTTACTTTGCTTTTTGTTAAAAAATTTTGCTTTATAAAAAAAATGTTAACCCTTCTTTTAGGACCATGGTTCGTCGTTTCTGCAACTGTGCATTTCTGATGAGTTTCCTCGCAAATCTTTACTTTCTTGTTAGAGTGCCACGTGTACCGCCGGTGACTCACGTACCAATTTTAATTTCGTCAAATAACTGATTACCCGAACGAAATTTTGTGTTACATCTATGTTACAATGATAGTACAGAATAAGAAGTATATTATCAATTAAATAAATATTTATATATTCAACGATATATGTTAATGAAAAGTTTTCACTGCGGCGCGGAACATGTTAAAGATATTTTATGTTATTACAGGGTAACTACCCATGTATTTACAATACATTTGAAGTGTATACTCTGTTTTAATCAGTTCTGCGAATAGTTATAAATAATAATGATATATAAGCAGACACCTTAATATTGATTTTTCAATTAAAATGAACACTCATACATAAAACAACTTTTAATTACAAAACTATTTCTCCAAAGTCGACTAAACTCAGTATATCCAACATTTTCACTAGCTACATAATGTAGTAACGCTGTTTATTTGTTACTTAAGTTTAAAGTTGCATCAACTGCCAGCATCTAACAGCAGTGGTAATAAATTATTCGTAAGTTAGCTGATTCTTAGAAAATAACCTGTATCCAATATTTTTGGGACTTTTAAAATTGCATGTGAAGTCAAGTCATAGTAAATATTACGAGCAATCAAATAATGGAGCTCATTAAAAGTAACATGCTTTCTGACGTGTTAACACACATTTATATGTAATTTTGCATCCTGCACAGGACTGAATATAAGAGTAGTGCTATGTGTATGTGCTATAGAATCAATGAGGGTCGAATATTGGAAAAAAGAGACAGAAAGAGAAAGAGCGAGAGGGTGGGCGGTAGGTAGAGTGGAGTGACAAAAATGCAATTCGAGTAGCGCGGAATGCTTGAATTTTCTGGCAAGTTTCGAGCCCCCGACCACTCGAGAAGTTTTCAGCTGGCTGCTTTTCCCTTCCACAGTTTTTCCCGGTTTGCTCTTCGTCTTTGCAATTTGCACTCGCAACGTCGCTTCAATTATAGGACAGGCAGATTCAGCGCTCATTAAAAGCGGTCGGGAACCATCTTCTTTCATTCTTCTACCCATCTTCGATATTCTTCTCTCTACCCGGCGAACTTTCCTTCCGTAACCTCGTTATCATCGATACAGTGACGATCGGCCGACTTCGAATGAAGGCGAATTCATCGAAAAAATCCAAGTTTTCAAAAGGTAGCCACTCGAACAATAAACGCTCTCCTTTTTTAATAATACCCGATTAATTTCACGAGAAAAGCTCAGTGTTTCGAGTAGCGAAACTTATTCAACCACCCGGGTAGAATAAACTCTGCTTACAATTAATCCGTGGCACTGGTTACTTCGTGATACATTTTCATTCGTCTCTAACACGAAGTTGCCAGACTTAATTTAATTAAAAAAAATATAACAGACAGTGTTAGTGTAGTAATGTACTAGCCTCCTGACTAATACTTTGTCTAAAACCAACTAAATTATACACTGACATTTTTCAACATTGTAAACTTTCTCCGCGCGTCAACCTGTAACTCATTCGCTTTGGTCCGTTTCTGTATTTTCTCCCTACTTCAAGAAGCTCCGGATGAATCAGAAATCTCTTTAACACTTTGAGTACCACGCTGCACTAGCTGAAAATGGCAAACTTTTGTACAATGCGGGTCCACTATCGGCTGGCAAAAAAATATATTTTTTGTGTTAACTGATGAGGCAACTATGTACCTATGTATACGGCTGATTTTGCAATAAAAAGTGTAATCTTTTTTTTTATATATGCACAGTGGCTGTATTTTTTCAAATAAACATGTCCGACGCAACTTTTTTAAACATTTTTAAAAATTTTTTCTTGACTCCAGCAATTTCTTCTAACATGTTAGAGACCATTCAATTTTTGTTAAAGAAATTTTTTTCTACTTGTAACCGTTTCCGAGTTAGCTCTTAAGGGTGGGCACATTGAAGAGTGGTTTCACCCCTTAAACTCGAGTTAGCGCAACTCAAAAAAATACGTGTCTAATATTCTTGGCTGTTCTTCAAGCCTACAAAGTTTCATCCAAATCGGAACCGGACCGTTCGCTACCTTTCCTTGTTAGTGAAATTCTGTTAACATATTCTTTGTTTCAATGATGCCCGATCATTATATCCTTGACTCACTTTCGAAACATGCGAGGATTAGCAGCTAATAGGAAAATTGTCAAACTGTTATAGACTTACCGGAGTTTACTCTACATCGAATCGATCTTGACCCGATTCAAGATCAGTATCGTCGCTTGAATACAGGACAAATGTTTTTCGACAAAAATATTCGCCGTTGGGAGTGATTCGTGTAACATTCCTTATCGGCGCCGTTTTAAAACGCACCTCGGTCTCACTAATATGAAATACAACGCGTCCAGAGGATCGATACGTTCAACGTGTACTATCGAAATTGCGAGTACATGTAACTGGTAACGCGTTATAAATATTAGAAACCGGCCATACCGTAATGTCCACCGTCCGCTGGGGGTAATATGTTGATTCCTGCGTGCATGCAGATTCGATCGCTATTATCGCCATGCTAAACCACCGAAATGCGATGTACTCATTAATTCCCAATGAAACACTACCATTTTTCGGTTAGTCTTTGCTTATACAGTAGAACCCCGATTATCTGAACATCGATCATCATAAAATTAATCATCTTATGATAATTACAGGTTAAAATTAGCATTAGTGATACTGTGGATATCATTTTATACCACTATGTATTTTAAATTCTAACATAAAATTAAAATTTGTATGCGGAATACACAGGGTGTCCCAGGGTTTTGCCGACAAACTGCGGCGATTTATTCTTTACCTTAAAAATGAGAAAACAACGTTATATAAAGTTCCGCAATAAATGATTTGTTCCAAAGTTTTAAGCATATGAATATTGCGTGCATGAAATATAGGTAGTAACGGATTTTCCATCGAAGCATACGAAAAGTTGACTGTGTTTATATCTTGTAAAACTGTTCGGCCATTTGTTAGGATATGTGAAATTAAACCATAAACATAAATTTTAATATTTTGTTGCATGTCTTGTAGATTCTATTATACCTGGCAGTCTACTTGGCATTAATTTAACAAGTTTGGCAGTAATTTCAACGTTTATATTGTCCCATTCTTGTTGAAGATGATTTTTGTATGTTTATATTATAAATTTCATATTTTGTTAAAGATCTCTGTAAATGATTCCAAAGGTGTTCAATGGGTTTAACATCAGGAGATTGTGCAAGTATTTTTACCTGATGGGCGTAACAATATCGCCTATTATGTAATGTCCATTCTTAAGTCTTTCTAGCAGAGTGCTTGTAATCATTATTCTGTTAAAGTATAAAATTAATTCCTAAGCTCAGCTTTTCCGCACTCGCTTTTAAATTCTGTCTTAGAATATTTATATATGCCTATTGGTCTATTTTCTCTTCGATAAAGTGTAAGTTGCCAACGCCAGTAGACAACATACACTCCCATACCATAAGGGAACCACCGCCGTGCTTTTCCGTTTGGACTAATAAATGATTTTTATTAAATTCTTGGCCCGGTTTCCTCCATACGATTTGTCTTCTTTTGGTATTAAAAATTCCAACTTTACATCTATAAGTCAAAATTACTTTGTCCCAGAACTCCGGTTTATTAACACGTTGAACGCGACAGGGAAAACGGCCATACCTAATCAGACACGATAAACTTTATTATTTTTTATATAAATCGTAAAGGAAAAGAAGATTTAAGTACGCAGTCGTGTTCTTCTATTCCTACATTATTGTTTCAGTATGAAGTTTGCTCACAAAGTATGAAGTTTTTGCACGAATTTCTTTATCTTTAAAAAGAAAAGTTTCATGTACCCCCATCGTGAAATTAAAGCGTTTTATCAAGACAACTTCCTGTAAAATTTAATTTAATCTTTTATGTAGAAGCTGCTCTTTTTAGATTGTCTTGCGCGTTTTGGGATGTCCGGTTTATTGAAAAAAAAGAAATCGATAATTCGAATAATTTTTCAGACTATCGCAGAAAGATATCGATTGTAATGGAAAATTCCTCGAAATGCTTTTGTAATATGCATTAACACGAAAGATTCTGTTGAATTCCTGATAATGGTGCGGTTGGAAGTAACAGATTATGATCGGCTAATCCTTTGCGGAATATGAAGGATTATTAATACGAGTTAATGGTCGTTGTGCATGTATAATCTACACTTTCGTTACCAAAAATTCACGAGCTGCATGCAACTTCGAGTTGGAGCTTAAGTATTACTGTTAACAATCCCTTATTAACCTTTCCAGCCGTATGAACCCATATATGGACTCCAAAAAATCGATCATCATGTGCTACAGATCATAACACTGGTCCGAGGTCGCCCAGTCATCACACGCCATGTACATACTTTTTTTTAGGTGCGATTTCCATCAGCGTATACGATTAAAACGTATATACGCATCGTTTAATATTTTGCAATTTTACAACACTGACATACACATTACAGTAACAGAGTATTTAGTTTAACGCGTGCTATACTATAGGAAATTGCAGCACACGAAGTATATTTTTTTTAAAGTCAGTGTTGTGAATGTTAATAATACGAACCGCAGAAATTGATTTTCCTCAAGAAGACGTCGATAAGCAATTTTAAAATTATATTGTTAATGTTAATGATTTTCCACAAGTAAGATTATCGAAAAATGTGAAACACCACTATTGCTATCGATTGCATACAAACTACATGGAAAAATCATGTACAACTTAAGGAAATCGTTTTTCGAATATGCAGATCTTGGGTCAAAATTTCATGTAATGCAGTTATTGAGAATCACAGGTGTTGCGCACGTTGTCTGATGGAGATCATGTCATCTGCTAACACACTTTCACGCATTGATTCAATGTTTTCACTTGAACATCATTCACGATGACGTATAATTGTTTGCACTTCACACACGCAGCCAGTTTCTTTGAATTTTGCAATTAAACTTTGAATTGACTTTTTAGTTAGTGCATTACATCGACCGAAAATCGGGCGCAATTTTCTTTCAGTAGCAATGATTGATCCTTTACTTTCATAATACGTTTCAACGGATCATTTTGGAATGGTATACCATCCACTTATCAGTTGGAAAATTTCACCTCCAGAAAACCACCGTGAGAGAAACGGCGACAAATTCAAATTGACACCTTCTCGTCGCAACATACCTTATACAGAGTTGCCCGGCAGTCTGAAATAGCATTTGGGACAAAGAATTTTCAGCCTGCCGGGCTAGGACAAGTTTTTTTTTCTTTATATTATTATATTTATATTTACAAGTGGCTCAATTGAGCCAACCAACAAATCCGATACATGAGAATATTGTGGTGTGTGGTTAACACTCAGTAGTGCTTCCACTACATTTCATTGATTTCTTCTAATTTCTGGAGTTTGTCTTAAGCTTCTTGCCAGTTCGTTAGGGTGTTCCTCTAATCCGTTTTTGTGCGTTGTCGCGAATTTTTGTATTTGATCTTTAACATGTTTTACTCCTAGATCTTTATGAAGAGAGTCTCCACTGCCATACCATGGAGCAGCAGTTTTTGTCCTTAAGGCTTTAGTTTGGAATCGCTGGATAATATTTAAGTTGCTTCTTTTTGCGCATCCCCAAAGGTGGATGCCGTATGTCCACATTGGAATAATTACGACTTTGTTTAAAAGTATTTTATTTTCTGGCCTAGGACAAGTTGTCATCACCTTCTGTAAATATCGTGAAAATATTGTGCTCGAGAAGGCGATGACAACTTGTCCTGGCCCGGAAGGCTGAGAATTCTCGGTCCTGAATGCTATTTCAGACTGCCGGACAACTCTATAATTTGGAAACAAGACCGCACAGACCTTATACGTTTATATAAACTTTTGTTCTTTCTTTTATGTCCTGAAGCTGCCATATGTTACGACACACCCCGTATATCGTGACCTATAGAATTTTCCGCATTTTATCTTATGTTAGAGCGAACGTCGTTTTCACTGAAAAGCGAACGGAACGTCTCGGTTAGCCTGATATTTTCATCGTGAAACGCGTTCTAAAAGTTCATCGGCTGCATTATGAAAGCAGAAAGTAGTATGTCAGCGTCGACTTCACATAAAATTGTTTCATAAAGTCGCGGCCGGCGAATAATCGAACCGAGCGAAATAACAACTGCACAATGCGGGGAACGTCGATCTCGAATCGGACGAAATGCGTTAAATAACGGTGCAACGGCCGGTAGGAATGATAATCGATGGTCGTTCGCGGCGAATAAGCTGGGAAAGGGTTTAACCGATGCGCGGGAATTATTTATCATTACGAAATATGGCCGCTCTCGTCGCTTATTAAACAAAACGAAAGCCATAAGAGGACTACACGGTACGATGGAATATATCCCGTTGGATGGAAGGGAATCATTAAATCCTGCCTGTGATCTTCACGTATGCACCTTGCAATAGTGCCCGGCAACGACAGGCTGTAATCTTGCATTCGAAATTGCAATTGCCAACCGGAAACGAACTGCAATTAACGTCTAGCCATCCTCTCATCGGCGTAATTAAGAGACGCTACGTTCCAAGCCGATTTTTTCTGTTATTTAACGATTCGTTGCCATTCTGATTTCTACTCGAATATTATTTTGTATTTGTATGTGTTTAGTAACGAAAAATTTCACAGTTTACGGTAACTGTTGATGCGAGACTACATAGAGCAAGATGGGGTCTTTAAGGTCTTTAATATGCTCACTGTCGTGGTGGTCACCAGTGACCGTCGTCATAAATTTTATTTAACCGTTTGTACTCCAAGCATATTTTTATATGATCGACTAGTAACTCCAGCACACTTTTGTAGTGCACATTTTTAAGAACCACAAGTTTTAATTTGAAAAGAAAATATAAATGTTTATGAATTTGTTTCCTTTGATTTTTGTAGAATTCTAAAGTATTTTTAAAAGCAATTTCCAATGTGCATTCTTGACATGCTGGGCTGTACAAATTACGAATGTCCCTATAGCGAAGTCAATGGAGTTATGGAATATATTATAAGTGTCCCCGTAGCAGAGCTAATGAAGCGTAAAGAGTTAATTAAGCAACTACTAATTCTTATACAATTTTGAACAGAACTATGAGCATATCAATAACATACGGTAACTACTATGCGTTTAAACAATACAATATTTTTATTCTCCACGATTTATATTTGAAACAGTAGATTATTGTACAATGTGTCTGACTAGGTGCATCAGTTTTCTCTGTGGCATTCAACGTGTTAAGATAGATGGAACAATTTTGGATTATTAATCAATAATACAACGGTGACGTACAACCATAGGTTGTCCGAACCTCATATAGAAAAACAAAATACAGTACCTACAATAGCGCGGAGAAGTTTCCAGGTAGTACATTTTTCAACCCCATTTTAGAGAAGACAAACAATTCCGAATTTTAAGCGACATAAAATTACTCACACAGAGGACAAAGCTGAAATCTATAATTCTTTTCTTTATCCTTGAGGATGTTTACAAACCCAAGTTTATTGTTCGGTCCCAAAGACCAAATTTCTTTATACTTATATTAGGCGCCATGTACCTACCGGCGCGGCCGGACAAATTATTTTGTGACCGTCCTGGTTTCAAGATCTGGACATCAGGACGCCGCATGCGCCAGGCCAGGTGCAGGGAAAAACCGTGTTTTCCACGAAAACACCGTCTTCGATGACCGAAGTCAAAGACAATACCGGGGAATGTCTAAATTCAATTCCCACCCTGCAAACTCGCAGACACACCTACAAGTCACACTAACCAATAGAAAAACATCAGCATCCACCACGTATGTTTCATACACAGCCAATCACAGGCAAATTAGCCAAATATAAACGGCGAGCACAGACACGAAAACTTAGATTTTCACCCAAGCGGCGACATTACATACATATCGAGAATCTCACATTTTACACGCGACCATACACAGTATAACATTACATCAGCGAGCACTTCTTGTTAAGTTTGAATATACAGTTTAAGTTTACATCGAGTGTTCAACTACCTTTGTATCCTGACCTAGGCTGATTATAATTAATTTTATATCAGCCAACGTCCCACCAACATCGTCGCGATCGAGCGTAAGCGGGATTTACGACCCGCGAAATTCTACATTGAATTGCGGTGTGCGGGACGTAACATTTATTATAAATTTGTCAAAGAACAGTTTCAAAGTGAACTATCCGGAAATTTTTTACACGCCACTGTCTGTACAGAAAAAAAAAACAATCAATGTTCTATTACACAAAGAGGCCCCCGTTTCGATTCAAGCAACACGAACGGTCCCGCCGCGAAATGTGACTCTTCGAAACTCGACTCAATGAGCACTCTAACCATCCTTCCTGATGGATCCGATAATCGAAGTACTTGGTCGATCGACCTGAATCACGACATTGCTCGTTGTTATATCCCCTTGCGGTGCATGGTTTCGAAACTCCGCCATCAGCGCATCTTTTGATATCAAAAGACGTTTTGAGCAGCGTCTCGTCGGAACGAACGATACGTCGAACTCGATCGAAATTGCGATTCGCAATCAGGGTAACACTCGTGTAACGAGTGAATCTTTTTGCAAGTGAACAGAGTGATCTGGATGGTACGGTGCAGGTTGAATAGGCGGTCGATCAATATCCTCTGGCATCGTGCTTCCATGCTCCGAAAAATTCGTGCAATATTACGAGAGCTACGTGTCGCGGCGTAAAAATCCCTAAGGAACACCAGAAAACGCCGGACACCGCTCGTTTCGCATGATTTCGCGTCCGGTTCTCCTCTGTTCCGGAACCGTTCCTCGCGTTGTCAATTCAATTCGTCCTGGGGAAACTTCGTCGAACGTCGTTCAGGCTGTCCGAACCGATTTTTCGTCTCTTTTCCTCTGGATTTCGACATTACGGAGCCCTGTTCCTAAAATTTACGGAATTTAACCCTTTGAACTCCCTTTTTTTTCTTTAATTTTCTTTCCAATAACTCCCTATTATTTTAAATGTTTGATTTGAAATGTACTTCAAAAGATCGTTGGTTGATAGGAACCAATTAGGTACAAACAATCATGTACCTGAACACTTCGAGGACTTTTTTTGTTACAAAAATGGACATATGCATGTAATATTGCTTATCTAGGTAAAGAAAATGTTACGAATTATAATACATATTTAAACTGGCAATTCAAAAATGTCGAGTGTGACTCGACATAGGAGCACCTGTGAGTAAAATCGACGTCGAGTCACACTCGACAAAGGAGTTCGAAGGGTTAACCTTTCAACGGTGACGTCATTTTTCGGTTGCACTAAAATAATTGCAGGTGTAAATAAATAGCGTGTATCAACGTGGATATCAACGATCGATATGAATTTATAGTAATAGGTTGGCTGTCTTCGGTTTTGTCGACCAAGCTTCGTTAGTTTGTTGTACAAATAGGAACGAGAAGAAAACATTGTACAGGATGATTCCAAAGTGCTGTCATTAAGTTTGTGGGGCAGTTATAGAGAGAAAAATTAATAAAAACGTTCTGGCAAACGTGGTCTTGGAGTTGTTCTTTTTTAACACATTGACTGCCACATTTTGTAAACTGAAAATGGCACGACTCTCTAGACTTCAATACAACATGAAAGTAATCTGAAATTTTGCACCTCTTAATTTTAGTGTTGAGAATTATTTAAATGCTACATTAAAAGATTATAATAAAAAATATGAAATAAAAATTACTATAATATTGTGCAAATAAAGTCTGATGATATTTATGTAACGCGTTGAATGCAGCGGGGGTCACTAATCACCAGCTGATTTTGTATTATAACATTACTTCAGGTACACAAGAACGCGATTGAATCCCCAAATATTTCTTCCCTTCACGATTTACATTACAAACAGTGAAGTACGATATGCCTGACTAGATGTGGCTGCTTTCACTGCGGTATTCAACGCAATCTATTCATGCCGCAATGTTGCCTACTTGAGGTTGTAAGAGGTGATCATTCCTGAGCATCCTTTGACCTCTCATCAACATGTAACACATGTGTTATTATTAAAACCACTTCAAGTGAAAAATACTCTGACTAAAAATTTCCTGTAGAAATTGCTTATCATTCTGCCCCTTATATTTTTCATTGCATTGAATTTGAGAAAAAAAATTCGTATCGATATCCTCAATGCCTTCCTGAAAACCGATTTACATGAGTATGTTTCACGATCTTTTCAGAATACACTTGTACTCGTTCCATTGCCAGTTTGAAAGTCGTCGTTTCAGAGCGTATCGAGCGTGCACGATACATCGGAAATCATATTTTCGTCGAAGCAGCCGCGTTATTAATAAAAACATTTTACGGGGTAAACGTTGAGCGAAGAAGAAGCCGAGACGTCGTGGATTTCGATTTCGTCTAGTCGAATATCGGAACGTGAAACGGCGGATTTTCGAGGCGGGCTGCCGATTTTCCCGGCGTGCATCTCGCGTCGTGTGTGCCGCTGACGTAAAGCTTGGTCTGGATTTAAATTCCACGGACGACAGAACGCCGAACGCATCCGTGATGGGATTGAGTATTTAATTAGGACAATCGAAGAGAAAGATAATTGAATTCCAGAGTCGTTCCACCGGAACAGCGTTAGAGGCGGGCTCATTCATTTTCACCCGGTTCGCGAGGCATCTCTTAATTTTCCGGATTACCTGCCAACGTATGAACGCATTTCTATGCAAGTTTTACATATTACTCGTATATTTTGTCTGTAAACACCGGCGAACGGACGTTTTTCGTGATCTAGTGCGGTTCGAATGCTAATCGACCGCTAAGCAAGTTCAAACGCCACAGGAAATTTGTTCCATCGGAACTCTGTAGGAACATCGATCGAGCCAGAGACTAACGTCCATTTTCATTCTAAAAGTGTTGCTGACGACAACGTTATCGGTTAATATCCATGTACGAAAGTTATCGATCATGACAATTATCGATATCTTTGGTAAGGTAGTGATAAACAACTGTTAATTCTTATCAAATTCTGTCAAATATTAACACTGTCATAATAATATAAAATATTAATTATACAACGTGGACTAGTAAAAATTGCCAGCGTAAATACCTTCGAAACTATAGGAGCTAGAGGAGAAATTGTGAAATAAAAGTAGCACGGTAAGAAGGGGGCCATCACATGGCGTTGTCAATTTTTTCCAGGTTGAGTCGCTTCGCGACGTTCAAAATCGTTGAAGGCCATCGCCATGCAAGGAAAGTAAATTTATAACGCTGATCAGTTTGAAGTCCTCGATAAAAAATGTAAAAATTGTCAGAATTTCATTAAAAAATCATTTAAAAGTGACAAAATCTTCTCTTATCCTAACTAGGGGAGATCATACGAGCACTTTTTAAACAAACCCAGGCTTGAAACGTAGGAGGCACTGAGTATAGACAGAAGATGGGGGCAGTGTTGGAGAATTACCCATCCTAGATATGCGCCGGTGACCCAGGTCAAGCGAAGTAGGCGTCGTTTATAAGGTGCTGTTATGTCAGTTGTTATTGAGTTGGAACAGCTAAGATCTCACATTTGAATCAGCTACGAAATCTTCAATATCTTAAAGATACCGGAGAAGTATAATACAACGTAGAAAAGGTAATGTCCTCTCTAGTACCTAGCCGATTCCAGGAACGAGACTCCTAAATTATAACCAATAATGGCTACTATTTGACTTCTATACTATCCAAGAAACTGCTAACTGTAATTTTTACAAATTCCTCAAAGTTGGTGGCATTCCTTTCCAGATGTGATGTCACTAATAAAACAATTTAGACGCTAGTAGCATTCTTAAGTCGAAAATTTGGACATATAAAGATTACGATTTGTCTAGAGTTGTCTAAGCATCTGCAGACTGTAGCAGAATAAGTAGTTGAAATTAGTTGTAAGTGGTCTAACAATAGGGTTTATGCATCGCTGTATATGACCAGCAGTGCACACAAGCATACACACAGATTCAAGTAAACTACCGAGCCAACAACCTTCCTTCTCGTCGATTTACTGCCGCTTTCTGTCCTCTCGTTGCATCGGTGTCCCTTTTTTGGTTCGATTTAATGCCGGTGAGCTAGATATTTGGAATAAAATGGGCAGGAATGCGAAATCGGCGGCTGGTACACATAGGTATTGGTGTACGTATTGGAAAACGATTCGGGATCCAAGATGAAACCCGTCGGGCGCATCCCGGTCCATAGCCACCTGGAAGAGTCAGCCGGGAGAAAAATATCACCGGCCCTGAGCGATATTTGGCATCAACGAAAGCAAGAAAGACAGTTCTCGCTCGTTTTGCTCGTTGGACCGCACGTTGCTTTATTAGACGATCCAGCTGAACGATGAAATCATTACTTTTTGTCCTTGAAATGTATTCCGGGGACTCTGACGCTGATCTCCGCTCAATTTTACAGGTATTTCAAACTTGGTGTGATCATACCTGTAATATTGAAATCGTTCAATTCGGTCTTTGGTGAAACCAAAATCCGTACACCTTCCTATTACGTTGCTATACATGGAATTATGACAGATAGAGTGTTTTGAGTGTAAAATGTTCGATGCATGCAAATGAATGAAAACTATATTAATGTTTAATATCTTTGTTAATAAAACAAATTTTTGGGAGACCTGTTTCCGCAGCCAATTTATTCTTCAACACTACACAATCTTCTAATCTCGATTTAGAAAAAACGATGTAACCTTGAAACATCCTAAACGCTTAGTTACTTAAACGAATTATTTTATCCAAAAAATGTATTCCATCCAGCATTTCAACTTTGTACAATAACCTCTTTTAGTATTATGAATATTTGCAGACCAACTACGCGTTTCGTCCTACATAATTACATTGTTTGGCTTAATTTCTTGTTTGTTTTATTCTATTACTACAATAAAGCCAATATCATTATTTATGCAGTTGCTTGCAACTCTGATTCACTGATTACTAGAACATGCTAACCCCTTACCGCATGGTGTGCCATGTATGGCACAAACCAAATTTCCATTAATTTTTTATGTAAAACATGCATCATAACCTTGCTGCGTGTTGTATCATATTTAATGCACTATAGTGCTATGATTCTCAAGCATACTCTGCCACTTGTGTTCGCAAAAGTTAAATTTTTACGATTTCTTTACATTGTTGTACAACTTATGCATCAACCGCTTTATTGTCGAGATTTCTATAGCGAATTCCGAGACTTTGTACGTTTGAGAAAGCCAAATAAAAATTATTAGAGTAATTTACAGTGTCTGAAAATTACATAGAAAAGGTTAATTTGAATGTTCATTCATTAGTTTTAGTATACATTGCTAATATGTAATAGTTCTGTGCGCAAGCTGGTTGTATATTGATAAAAAATTTGTTCAATATTTTTCCCATAAAAGATGCACATTCTTACACTTAATACATTTTTTTTATAAGAAAAAAAAGTTACGCAGTAAGGGGTTATAACCATTAAAATATGTTGCAGATCGCCAAGTTTCGCCAAGATTTGCAATATACACCGAACACGAGATACAACATATTCTCAAGTCACACCGAAAGCTATACACTGTCACACCTGCGCAGTTGTCTTTGAAAACAACCTAAACAAACATCCCGTTTCCAAACACCATCTGAAAAATTTACCAATCTTGATCAGTGGCTCTCTAAAAATCTCCTTTTAAAATTAGTCACACTAATTGAGAACCATATAACCTAAGTATAATACGTAGCACAGATAGCTGAGCATTTAGACCGGAAGGCACTCTCACGCTCTCGCGAGCCGAAAAAATGCAATCAGATTTCGTTTGGGCGAAACTTTTCCAAAATATTTTGGCGGCAGTGATCGCGGGCAGGGAAACGGGCAACGCCGGATTTAAAGATAGGAATCGGGTCAACCGTCCACGCTTGAAAAAATTTCTCCGCCATAAAAATACCAATGGACATTCGATGGTGTTCTGCCGTTCGACGGTGTTCAGCATTTTTCGCCGTGAATTTTCTTCGCTGCCGTTTTTCGTTAATAACATCGGCACGCTCGTAAATTCCTGGCGCACGCGTGATGCAATTTCCCCGGCAGAATTCGCGTGCGCAAAAATGCTCGCTTTTGTTTCCTATCAAAGGTGTGCTGCTTCAGTAAATCGGCCACGCTCGGAGATGGGTTCTTTGCCAAGGTGGATGAGAAACGGCGGCGCGCAGCAACCGATAGCCCGAAACATGAACGAGAAAAAGTCCAACGAACGCTGTCGCTGTTCAGGTACCTGTGATATACCTGAAATCACATGGTACACGATTCGTGCGGCGTCCAGCTGTTTCTTTTAATCGTATTACGCCGCTCCACATTTTGAGCCGGTCGAAAATTGAATTAACCAACACGAGCACTCTCTTTGAAATGGTAAGGTCCTTTTAAAGAGACCGGGCACAGGAGATTCCTCGCAGACGCATTCAACTGAAACGTTTCCGCCTGAAATACTTTTCGTAAATATGTAAAAGCGAATTATTCATTTATTACGATGATGCCATGCTGCAACTATTGGTGCAGTTGTTCAAACTTAGGATTATGAGAGTATACTCATCATACACACCTAACTGGTTAAATTCGATAGAATGGAAAAAGTGTACAAACGAATTGATAATAAATCGAACGTGAAAGATGCAGGTGTTAAAACTACATATTAACAGGTTGACTACCATGATCGAAAGTTCCATTATTAACAGTATTTTTAATATAAGCTCCTGTGGAAGAAACGTTTAATTATTCGGTCAAGTACGCAGCTGATTTCGTACAAATTTCCTGAAGGTTTAGTACGAGTTTTCTTATAATATTTAAGTTATTATTAGATGTAATCATTAAATACTTGAATGTTATTCGAGTACACATGAAACGATTGCTCAAGAAAAATTGGTGTCATGTGCAGGCTGTTTCGTTTTCATATCTTTGTGTGAAGAGTGTCTTCACTGAGCGCTCTGATTTGGGTGGTAGTACAACGTTGGAAATGTGCGTGAGTGTGTTTAAGGTCTGCGTACCGCTATAAATATGTTTCATAGTGGTTGGTGGAGTTTTTACACGGAATTTGTTGATACTTGATTGGCTGGTGAAGTGTACCAATATTAGAAGGGAAAGTCCATAATAATAATCCAAGGATGAGGGCATCGCGACGCTGTATTTGCGACACTTTCTGGACGAACCTCCTTGAGCTGCCAGAGGGTGTCCTTTCTTCGTCGCAAGACTGTCCAAGCTATTGTTAGAATTAATATTCTTGAATATTGACGACATGTTCACCAGTTCTGCAGAAAGATGAGGTTTTGGGTTTTAGGCTGCCTGTAAAGTTTATTATAAATATTATAATACCCATCCTTTAGTAACTTTTTCCATCGATCAATCTAATTGCCAGTTCTCCTTAAAAAAATTTGCTTGGTTTCAAATTTTAAACGAGAGCCTACAAAATACCACACAATTCGTTCGATTTCTCACGGTTTCAGCGATCAGAGGAAGGCTGAAGAACAAGTGGAGCAGAATTTGATAGAAACGCGGAGGAGTCGAGGACAAAAAACCCTGGGGGAGAGTAGAAGGGAGCAAATAAGGTTGGCTAACGTGGGTTTAGTAGCGGCAATATTTTTTCCGTTCACCCTTCGAGGCATTCTTCGAGGTAGAAAGAGCTCTCCGCTGGCGTATACGTATATCAGCACGAGCCCGCCTGTACACGCCTTTATCTCGAAGTATCTCGCGCGAGTAGATAGCTGGCATTCTATATAGAGAATCGTGACTTCGTTTTAAATTCTCCCGGTGGTGCGGGGTAACGTTGTTTCGAAGAGAAATCGCCCTTTGCACTGACAATAAGGTACCGGAGGGACAAAGAGGAGGAAAGAAGCCTAAGCTCGTGGTGGTGCGCGTTTTACTCTCGTGCAGAACCAACCGGGGCGTCTCGATCGATTTCATCGATCGTGTTTTCGGCCGATTTACGACCTCGTAATCGAACTTTATGCCTCGAAGCTGTAAATGCAACACCGACTGCATGCACGTCGAAAGAAATTTTTTTCTCTTCTTGAATTTTTATGGGGTTGCGTGATTTTTCGTCGAAATAACACGTTACACAGAGTCTATATTGAGAATATGTAATATACAAGTTGTTAAAACGATACTGTATTTTACTATACTTCCACCAACGCAAGTATTAATTGTTGATAGCGTACGTAATCTGAGCATTTCATTTACTTCGGTAGTTTCAGCTGCATTATTTGTACAGTTAAGTACCAGACGAGGTGTGGAACAGACTAGTCACCTTATGGGACTTCGTGTCACATGATCTGAAATACAGACGGCGCCAAAACTCAGTGGTTTTCTAGCGCACACTACAATTTAGAACGGTGACTTTAGAAATTACAGGAGGCAAAAGGATAGAGGTTGCTTAGGTAGTAAATGCGGATAATGAGCATCACATATATCACATGTAGCAAACAGATGAAGACCAATACATAATTTTCAATCGCAACGAATACTTACAAGAATATCATACATATTATTGTTTGTAAGACATACATTGTGAAAAGCATTACTGATCTGGTACAGTTTTATATTATGATTTTTTGTTGAAACGAAAAATTCCGACCGGCATAGCTGGACGGTCTGACGTCGTCCGTCACAATTCTTCAGCTTTTGGCGAATTGAAAAGAGATACGCCATTCTAACGAAAACCAGCGTGTTTGGCATGAAATTCTGCTTAATATAGGTTACTGTTATCAATTTCGAATCTCTGGACTCTGAGCTAGAAATTCTTAATCGATATATTTCGGTCGCCCGACCAGACTGGTTCGTTGCAGCCCTCCATAATTCTTGAGTTTTTATTTTATAAAAACTTGCATAGAAATAATGTTATCGTTAGAACTGCGATAGCTTCAACAAAGAAG
This sequence comes from Macropis europaea, assembly GCA_916610135.2. Lineage (NCBI taxonomy): Eukaryota > Metazoa > Arthropoda > Insecta > Hymenoptera > Melittidae > Macropis > Macropis europaea. The sequence goes on from OU744345.1 coordinate 31,726,356, forward strand.
GTATGTTATTTCAACAGAATTGGAATGTTATTACTCGCGGACGCGTTGCAGCAAACTGAAAGTTGTTTTAATTATTTTTTAATATAAACAATGCATTAAACGATTTAAAACACCGAAAGTGAAATTCAAAGTCGACTATTCCTGTTCAAACTTAGTATTGGGTCACGTTTCAATATATCGAATTAATGAAAAATAATTAAAATCGAAAATTTATTAAAACTTCAAATAAGTATTTAAATGAATCCCGAAATTGTTTAAACGTACCGAAAGACAACGTATGTGAACAAAGATGTCGAATATGTATACCGGGTAAGGTCACGAAAGCCGTTGGGTTAAGTCACAAAAACACGAATTAATTAACAACAAAAAAGTATTAATTAATAATAAACAATAGTGTATTAATGTTAAACGATAGCAGTAGTGAATATTATACGCGATGAATATTGATTAGAAATGGTATAGAAGACGATTAAACGCGAAAACACAGTAGGTTAAGCGCCAGCTGTCAAACGATGTTAGTGGTAGCACGGTCCGAAGTCAAGTGAGGTCCGCGCAGCGCTCAGCTGACGCGCAACGCGCTGCACATTTCGGCGTCACACTTGACTACACCTGACAGCTAGCAGCTACTAAGCATATTTTCTTGTCAGTTAAAAATTTAACGTCTACCGTGCGTGCGTGCAAGTGTTATTTATCGCTCCAACGATTTTTTTCAACGATCCCCGCGGACATCACCAGTGCACGTTAGTGACCAAAAGTGTGGGTACACCCGGTGGATAGTGGAGTGGTTGCTCGATAATGCTTCACTGACAAGTCTGTAACTTTTAGTGACTTGTGACAAATTTTCTTTGTGTTTATTCGTTGGACTTGATCCTGTATAATATACATTATATTGTGACTTATCAGGAAACTTCATGAGAGTCTAATCACAGCCAATTTCTGATTTTGCTATCGTACGTAATTTTGTCGTATGCAGCCCACACATAAAATTCGATTACTTTAAATAAACGCTAGTATTTTATATAGCTCGATTAAAACGAACGCGACAATGATAATACAAAAAGAAAAAGTATATCATAAGATAATTCAATGTTTATATTTCTTACATTATGTATTTAAACCAAACTTATTTGCGCCTGTCTGACTAATGACTGAACTGTCTACTGTGATAGGGAGCGTGTTAACATGTTAAATGCCACAGTGAAAAGTGCCACACATGTTCAGATTCGCTATAATTGGATGCTTTTAATATAAATCATGGAGCAACAGAATATTTAATTATTTGATCGTATTATACAATTTGTATTTTACATTATAATTGAAATACCATGGCTGTAAATCTCATAAGAATTAAGAGTTACTTAATTAAATTAGTTCAACAATAACCTCTATGGTGCTCAATGTTTTAATGTTGAATCGTTATTAAAAATTCTCTTTCAGCGATGTAGTCTTTGATGAAATATGAAATTATTCTTGCAGAGAGCTGAGTGAATGAAGGAAAGTTGTCAAATTCTCATTCATAAGTAATGTTTAATCACATGAGCCAGCGATAGGATTAGGGTAACATGAGCAGGCGACAAGGAAAAACTTTCGAAAGGAAAGAATATCGAGGAAATGGACCGGTTCAGTGACTTACTTTAAACGAGCCTCGTCAGAAAGCGGCGCAGATCGTCTGGAAACGATCCCATTTCCCCGAACGAGAACCAATGGATGCTGATATTTAGAAATCCGTGCCAAGTTTGCTTTACAGTGTCGTCGAATAACTCAACCCTTGCAACGAGCCACTTACATGGACTCAGGCACTGATAGCTTCTACAAAAGCGGTATTAAAAACACATCTACAACAATTGCCTCTGTTACTCGTATTTGTGTTTAGGTTACAGTCGTTTTACTATGATTAGCAGTGGATGATAGTATAAAATGAAGATGCAGCCGTAGCGGTATTGTGACTATATTCAATTCTATTATCGATTCAGTTCTAGTAGTTCAACCATTGTGCGTATTTTATTTCCACTTCTTTTTGCTCACTACAAAAATTATTATTTGTAAAGGACATGAGATTCTATAAAAGAAATTACTGTTACATGTTAATATGTTCATTTCATGCCTTATTAAAATTAGGGTGGCGGGGGTTATTCGTGAAAATAGTTATGAGTTCCGCGATTTTTGGAAAATCGTATAAAGGGTTCTGCGACAAAATAAGTTTTTTCCTCTCCTCTTTTAGGAATTTTCAGAAACTTCAGTACACTAATCATCAGTGAACAACTTGTCAGATTTGTCTTAAAGGGGCTGACCGTTCTATAATTCCAAATGAAGCAGGTTTATTTTTAAACGAATGAGAAATTCGAGGATGCGAAGTTGAAAATTTCCCACTTCACTGGTGCACCCTATATATTGTACTAGATACTGCAATTATCACATTGACACTCAATCTATTAAACAAACCATTCTCATTGCATTCAAGTCAGCGTCCGACCCAACAGCGTCGCGATCAAGATACCATTAAAAGTGTAAAGGTTCTACAGCCCGAGGATTTCCCTTCCAACCTGTGTAAATCAGTGACAGGGTTGTTCAGGATGTGCAGGAAGATCCTGGTCCGGGAATGAAGTATCATTTAGAATTCCTGCCGGAACGCGGACGTGATCGCCTGGAATATATACAAGTTGTCGGAAATCCAGGTCGCCTTATGATCAGGCCGGACCTCCGAAGAATCTTATCGGGCTCGGTGAAAATCCGTGAATCGTATAGAGAGCGAGAGGGCGGTCCAGGGACCTTGGACACACACGAGGAGAGAGGCGTTGAAGCGTAAGTGGACGGGAGAGAAGCTAAACGCGGGATAGGTTGGAATAGGCGGCACTCGTCCGGCGCTTCGAGCCGATTTAATAACGTAAATTGTGCGCGGCTCGCTTTAGCAGTTTCGTCACGAATTTTTCTAAAGCACACTATCGAGTGTTCGAAGTCTTGCCGGGAATACAGAGATCTCTCCCTGCAGGGCAGGGCCGTGCCCGACGCCCCGTGGGTCCTCCGTCTCCTTTTCCCGCGTTTTTCATTCTCAGCCTCCGACCGTCCCTTCTTTCGTTAATTTTTCTTTTTCTCCTTGCTTCTTCGTCGGTCCGGTCGGTCTGGTCGCGCGACGAGGTGACGGAGCTGCGTCGACGGTAACTAAACGACGAATTGCACCGGCGAGCTTACGTGACTCGCATTCTCCCGTTTTTGCCGCTTAATGTGGCAGCCGTGAAAGAGACATGACCGAACTTTCGACTCACCGGGACTCCCTTTCTTCTTCTTTGCTCCCGGTACGTTCGTTTCGAAGCTCTGCGGCACTTGTAAGGGAGTCATGGTTGAAAGAGAATCGGATATGACGGAGACGGTTATACGATATATCGAATCCATTCGGCGCACAGAGAATTTCCTGATGGGGTTTCCTCGCCCCGCTATAGACTCCCTCTGACTCGCAGTTGCGTTCGTAACTCGTAGAACAATAGATTCCACGGGAAATGGAACTTTTCCTCCTATAAAAAGGAATTTCAAATTGGTTCACAGGCTCCTTTTTTCGCGAGCCTTGTTTGCCCGTATTTCCGCCGTGACTTCCCCCGGGAAAATTGAGTTCTATCGGTGTCGCGTTACAACGTCGCATCACGACGACGTTTCTCCTCGCCCCCTTTTACAAGGAGTTTACGGTAACTTCGTTACACGTCTCGGCTCGTGAAATGTGTCTTTAGAGATTTCTTCCTCTCATTCAATTGCGAAGAGTATTAATGAATAGAGATGTGGATTAGTTTAAATCATTGTTAGGTATAGAAGCGATGCTTTGTTTTGGTGACGCAAATGAACAGAGTGTTACCAAGTTATATTCTTCTTTCGAGATCTACAGGATGACCAACACGTTTCTCGCCGGCCCACAGTGGGACAAATGACCCTTCTAGGTGGACGAAATCCTTTAAATGAATGAACTCAGAATATCATCATTTTTAGGGATAAAGATGTAAAGTAGTAATAGATAAACGTATTATGTTTTTATTAGAATCTAGATCCAACAATTAACCAAGAAAACATGTTTTGCAGAAGTAATTCTATTATTTCCATCGCAATTAAAAGTATTTCGAAGGACTTTTCTTTAAATAAAAATGATTTCATTTGTAGAGCGCCGATTTTGAGATTCTATCGGATTCGCTTTAAATCCTTAAAAAAACTACAGAACAGTGGTTTGTTATTAAACACTAAAAAATCAAAGTGCCACGAGCTGCCACAATAGTAAGAAACTTGTCTATGAAAACTTATAGACAGGAAAGCAGAACTATTTTAAGACAGTTTTCCTATCCATTATTTAGTCATGGTGTTAAAAAGATGTGTTTATCGGGAGTCCATGAGTACCCCACGTGGATACGAATGTATCAGAAGTTCACGTATGAACTGCCGGGTTAAATATTTCTTCTCTAGCATTAAGGAGTCATAACTTCTTTTAAGTCGTAGTTCAAATACACCTCGTGTATTGTTTACTGTTATACATATAGTAACACCAACTTTATAAAAAAGCTATGTAGAAAAGTACATACTGAACATTGAGAAAGAATTTAAAGAAAACAGAACAAATACAAAAAACAATTCTCATGTGTCATCACATTGATATCCTCATATTTTGTTTCCCTCGTAGGCAAAAATCAACCCTATTTCCACTATACAAAATCAAAGTATTTAACCCGGCAGTGTGCACGTGAACTTCCGAAACATAAGTATCTACCTCGTGAACTCTCAATAAAAAGTAACATTTATTGACTACAATAAACAAAAATCTGTGTGTTTTATGACTCTTGATTAAAACTGAAACAGTATAGATCTAACAAAAAGACATCGACATTACTAGATACTATACAAAGAAAAATATTAATAAGCAAGCAACTTATAAACCAGTCATCAGATCTGTTATCTCTGCTAGGAGTGGAGGTATACTAGGTCACCACGTGTGCACCCCCGGGTTAAAAACTGTAACAACACACGTTCACTCGTTAAAAGTAGCATATCCCTGTTCATTTACAAACCAGAAGCCGCGAAGCATAAAACGAAACATTTCGCTCGAGGTTTCCCAACGTCAGGAGATCGAGAAATGAAGCAAAGTAGACAAACAGACTAAAACAATGGGGGAAAACATGGAAAGACGTCGAATAGTGGAAGGAATCGTACAACTTGAAAAGCGTCGTGGCGTACGCATAGCCGAGGACTTCCGAGCTACCAAGCTATCTGCATGTGAGTAATCAAGCCGAGGCACGAGAGGCCTGAATATGAGGCAGAACGCTGCCACCCTAAAGGCGGCATGCTTCGAGAATAGGACGCCTCGTGGTGAAACAGCCTTGATATCAGCGCCCACCAGACGCGATAACCTCTCATGTATGAAGTGTCGTTTAACCGGCCACTCAGCATCCCCTTTCTTCCTCCCGGTTGCTCTCGTTCTTATGTGATCGTCTCAGGGACTTCCATCTCTGTCCCCCAGGTTCCCCTTATTTACCTTGCCTCCTTCTTTACCGCTGTTTGTCTCCCCTTCTGCGACGCTATTCGTCTTCCCCTTCCGTTATCCGCCACCTAGCTTTCCTATCCAAAGTGCACAGCTCTCGAACAGTTTGCCGAATAAAAGGGCCCCCGGTATGCCATCCGACGAACTTCCGAAGTCAAATTGAATATGGGTGCCTGTTCTAATGATCGGTTCCCCCTGAGGGATTTTGGATCGACAGGTTTATCATGGAGCGTTATCATTTTAACAGACGATCCTGGTTCGCAGTTACGCAATCTAATACTAACTGAAGCTGTTCACTGGTGCCTTAGGTTTTATTTCATTAAGTATATTGACGGCGATCCAGGTCAACAGGGAAGCTCCTCCAACATTCAGAATTATCCATTAGTCCTTGAGACTGGTTATTATGTACAAATTAGTTTTCCAGCGATATGGTATACATCTGGAGAACATGCCACTAATTTTGGAGAATGTTTTTTTGACAATAACTTGGACAGTCCTGCAATGAACATACAACACCCTCTCACAACACAAGGAGATTCATACTGTGTGTCATACTACTCGAATATTACAGCATCTGTCTAATCTATGGATCTTCTCGGTATACACCAGCTATGAAGGTAAGGATTATTTTTATTGTATCAGTTATGTCTGAGACTCCAACTAGTAAATGTTTCAGCTCTCATGCCTCCACTTTCCGTAGTTAAAACAAATATCACCTTATCACAACTCGAATCTTTGTGTACGCAACTCACTGTTTCAAACGTGACACTAACCTATTCAGTTCCGTTAGAGATAGTATAATTGGTCTTCTTCAGTTGCGTCCAATTATTATACACTTACAATAATTAATAATTCATCTTCAGAATCTGTAAATTCACTACTTTCACTTTTATTTTCAAATTCTCGACGTGCTCTGCATATAATCACAGTATACAGGCTGCTCACGTTATTACTAGCCAGTGTTTTTCTCGTAAATGGTAAGTATTAGAAAAAAAATGAAAGAGGAAAAACATTTGTTAGAGTCGGAGTCAGAATCGAATACAGATTAATTCAGTGCATATTCAGTGTAATCATTGTTAGAGCTACATATACGTAGTATAATAAAAGGTAAAGTGTCACAATCAATCTTCCTATGCTCTATACTTCCGGTCTGCTTCCCGCACAATAATACACATCCCACTACTGCTGGGTTTATGTGAAATAAATCCTATAATATTTCACGTGCATAAACGTTTGTCACGTGAAATTGCGTTCGAATATAATCCGTTAACGATAATGAGCCTTTTTAATTTGTATTGCTCTATGACACATAATGGATGAAGCGCTACATAGAACCACCGAATTGTTGACGAGTTGTCCCAGCAACAATCGGTTCTTGTTAGCACGTTGACTGCCGTGGAGATCACCGGTGACTGACTGACACATCAAAATTTATTCAACTAAGTAACTACTGCTTTTATTAAAATTTTGAATAGAATTAATATTATAATAAGAATAGAAGGTCAATATGTACAATTCAATAGTTACATATTTTTTTCTTCGTGATTTGTGTTTCAAATGGCATATTGTAGTTTTTACGCTGTATCGCAGTTGTGCGAAACAATGTTGTGCTATATAATTCATTTTCATTACGAACAAACATTTTTTGGTGACTGCAAATTTTTAGAATTTGCACGAAGACAAAAGTACGTGGAAGCCATCACAATTAACCTGTTAGCTGTGTAGCCCTATTTTAAAGGTGTGTACCTACGTTATGTCGCAAAAATGAAGAGATGACGAGTATACTCGTGAAAGACAGAGTATATGCAGCTCCTGTAAAATTGAAGTAAATTATAACGAAATGGCAGTTGGTTTTTTTTTGAAAATCAATCACTTATTCCTTAAATTCATTGACATTATTGACAAATCTTAAACATTCATTATTATAAAGCACAAGGAAAATCAAATACATGGAAAAATTGTTTAAATGTTTTCTTATTTCGTTCTTGTCTCAAAATATTCTAAAATGTCTGAAATTTAAGAATATCTTTTAATCTTCACTAAAATTTTAATTGAAATAGCAAAAGGTAATTACTTTTTTTCGTATGACGAGTGTACTCGTCATAACACAAAAAATTGCCATTTCTTCATGACGAGTATACTCGTCATGCACGGCTGACAGGTTAAATGAAAAAACCTCACTGTTAGTTAAAGATTGACTGCACGAACGTACTATCTGCGTTCTTTTTTGTCGTTCGAGTAACCAGAGGAAAATGACGGTTTATCCGTTAATCGTAACTTTCCCTCACGGTACGTTGCAATTCTATTAGGTACTTCTGAGCAGTGAAAATGGCGCTTTATGACGACAGTCTGAAAACTTCGGTAGCATCCGCGGAACGACACAACTCACCCCATAAAGCCAGCTTTATGGGAAAACTAGCGTGACCTTTTTCTGCCGGTATGTTTCTTCTTCTAAGGGAGTTTGTCCATAGGAGGTCTAGGGCCGATAAGAAACTCCTGAAACATCGCCGAAGACAGAAATATCGTTCAACGACGGCCATTCGTTTTTTCACCGTTCTCGAGGGCATGCCCTAAGATTTACTTCCTCAGCATCTCACACAGACGCATCCAGACTAGGTCATTCAAGGTCGTATTGTTGTTTCCTAATCGACGTAACATTTTGAACTAGGACTAGGTTTATTTGAATATTTTATAGGTTTCCAAATGCTATGAATAAACTTCAAATATTAAGATTCAAATAAGAAACCAGGTCGCTCTATATTATCAATTTCGTCAAAATGAACACTTTTTTGAATATCCATCGTTTAACACTTTGACTGCCATGTTTTGCTAGCTGGAAATGACATACTTTCTTCATCTTTATGCGAATTGAATATAACCACAAATTGTACCTATTTTAATGAATAATATTAGTAACATTCATAATTTTTCATTGGTTCTATGAAACTTTATTAAGTATATTTATTAATGCTGTACATGGTCAAATAAATAATTGTTAAATCTATGTGTCACCCATTTGTAGGCGACGTAAAAATGATAGTGTTAAACAAGAAAATTAATTTGGTACGATTTTCTTGCAGTTCAACCGGTTAGCGAAAATTTCACGGTACTTGGTTATTCCACTATCGTTCTAATGTTTTCGATGAAAGACATGAGTAGCCATTCGTTTCAAGGGCCTCTTAATAGGCGCATCAGCTACCAGATTACGCTGGCTGGTTATACTATATAGTACTCCCCTGTGAACAATGTACCGGGTGTACTTTTCGCGCAATGAACTAGAAATGGGTTCGCGACCGGTAAGGGGTTCTGTGCCTAATTTTTTTAAGTACCCGGAAAAGATACGTTCTTTGTAGTTCATTCTATACTTCTGTGCAAGATTTTTTATTAATGATTGCCTTAGCACATTTCCAGCCGTGCAATTTTCATTTCATTAGACATTGAGCACATAGTGTTTTAATTTTAATTTCAGCAACTTCTGTAATATGAACATCAACTCTAGAGTGGCTAAAGGGGTCAAAAAGTTCATCGAATCCATAACTTACAGAATGTAAAAAAAATATGCTGTTTATTCTGCTTTAAAGAATCCCCAAAAGTTATTCATTGTTCTTTATATTCCTGAGATTGGTATTGAGCAATCAGCTTTACTTTAGTCAGACGATTAATAAAGAAAAAAAAATGGACAAATAATGATACATGGCAATGATGAACATGTTCATAGAACTTTCGTTCAATTGTAGGATGTTTTATTGTTAACAGCTGACTCAGACTGGAATATTTCTACGCAGAATACACAAAAAAAAAAATAATTGTACATAGTTTGGCTGACAAATGAAATAAGTTACCATAGAAATTTCAACTTATTGTTAAATAATTTACACAAAAAGTCTAAAAACGAACAAAATCGGAACGCAAAAGCAGCTGACAAAAAATGTTACAACCGTGTAAAGAAAATAATTTAAAAATACAATTTAAAGTAACGTGTTATGATCAAAACAATCCTGATGTAGCGGCACTTCCCGACCTCGCCATCAGAGGGATCAGCGGCGCACAGACTTTCTCGCAAGTCCACGACCATTCTGCACTCTGTATATATACACCTACGACCTGACCCTCAGTATCCCACGTCTAACAAGGGGTGCTTCAGGACTGACCCTCGCCGATTTTTATGAAATTTGGTGGGGTGGTAGATGTATGTCTACAATAAGCGTAACTATAATTTTAGCCGTATATGGCCAGCCAGTTTTGAGAAAAGTACGTGTACAGTTTGGAAAAATCACATATTCCCATATATTTGCGTATTGGAACACTACATTCAACAAGCGCCGTGGCGTAGCGGCAAGTTTACGAGACTTCTAATTTTTTGTCCCAGGTTCAAATCCCGTCGCGGATATTTTTTTTTTTTAAGAAATATTGCATCCTACGTTACAATATGGAAATGTAGATTATTCTATGCAATTTTTCTTGAAATATTTATTTACTCATTATTAACAATACAGTTTTATGCTGAAAGTAAAAATATGTACGTATAGTTTGAAGTATATGTGTAAGCAATACAGTTTTATTCTCTACCTGTACATACTGTTGAATGGAACTTATCACAAAAATAATTAAAACAAATTTAAACTACACCACGAATATCTCGCAAAAGAAGGTTGCATGCACGAATAATTATAATTATGTACATCTGCGGGGAAATTAATGTCACTCACATTATAAAACGTCAGGTAGAAAAATAAGGTATTGACTGTAATTGGCTCTTAAAAACAAAACCCGTAACGGTGTCAAAAATTCGTACCGATCGTTGTAATATTAATTTTCAGGCTGCAAATATTTTTATTTATGAAACACGTTTATTAGAACTTTTACTAAAGAATACATTTTATTCATTACATTGCGTGAAAATAAAAGTGGATAAAGTTAACTACCGATAGAGAGTTTTTTTATAATGTAAATGAAATCGATTTCCCCGCAGATATACGTACATATTTTGACTTTCAGCATAAAACTGTTTTGTTAATGAGTAAATAAATATTTCAAGAAAAATTGCATAGAATAATCTACATTTCCATATTGTAATGTAGGATGCAATATTTCTTAAAAAAAAAAAAAATATCCGCGACGGTATTTGAACCTGGGACAAAAAATTAGAAGTCTCGTAAACTTGCCGCTACACCACGGCGATTGTTGAATGTAGTGTTCCAATACATAAATATATGGAAATATGTGATTTTTCCAAACTTTACACGTACATTTCTCAAAACTGGCTGGCCATATACGGCTAAAATTATAGTTACGCTTATCGTAGACATACACCTACCAACTCACCAAATTTCATAAAAATCGGCGAGGGCCAGTCCTGAAGCACTCCTTGTAAGGCACGGGCCTGCTAGGTAGCCTTACTGATGAGTCCACTAGCAGGCCCCGGACGAAACGCTCTATCCTCTTTTCTCCTTCCTTTCTTTCCGAAATTCCGTCCGCAGCACCACCGCTGCAGTGAATTAAATATAACAATCATTTAGTGATTAACGCTGTGCAATGAATTCAAGGGGTCGAAACCGTTTCGGATATAACTGCGAATAACTGTTCTATAAAAGTTCTGACTGAAACAGTTCTCAAGAACCGAAATGAATTTGTAACAGTTATAAGTGTAAAAGGTTCTGGCGTATATCGGTTCGGGTTTCGGTTTCGGTTCTACAACCTTTTATTATATCGGTTCTTTATCAGTTCTATATCGGTTCTATGTCGGTTCTATATCGTTATATAATAATAATGTATTGGTTCTATCATTCTGTCTTCCCGTTCGGTTGTTTCTACAACGAACAAAATGTAAGACAGTGCACTCGCCTTCACGTGTCAGTTTGGTTTACTTTAGACAGAGAGGTTCAGCGATAAAGAAACGTTTTAACGTATAAAAAAACGATGAGCGATCCTTGAGACTAATGGACAGGCTGTGAAGTTCAGTTACATATATTCCTGAGCGACTGGCGATTGTTTTCAGGATTTAAGTTTATTTTGTCCGCACGTCGTTCTAAACTGAATTCAGACGCAATCAATAACATATTAATTATTCGTTTAAATTATAATACAGTCATAGAAGACGGTAAATGATGACAAAGTTCGAAATTAATAAACGAATACACAATCGATACATTATTGATTTAGTATTGATACCCAACCAATGCAAAACCGATATACAATCGATATATTTGTAAGTGCGACACAGAACCGATAAAGAACCAATATAAAACCGATATAGAACCGATATACGCCAGAACCTTTTTCTCCCATAATTGATACAACATCATTTCGGTTCTTATAACAGTTTCGAGAACCTGAACCGATATCATAACCGTTTTCAACACCTGATGAATTCTTAATGTCAGCATCAAATTCCGAATAATTACATTGTATAAATAAACAAAGTTTGTTGAATCAATTATTTTTACTTTTATCCTCATATCTTATTTAAGGTACTACAACGCCATGTACTTTTTCTTAAATAATTATGTTTCAGCAGTCACGACTTAAGACTCAGACATTCTAAGATTAGTAATATAAAATTTGACAATTACCTTCATCGTTTTTCTAAATGCTAAAAGCACAGCGTAGTAAGACGCAAAGATGGATCTCCCCAACTTGTCCACAATCTCTTAACCCTTACGTCAATACCTTTTGTGCATTGCCGCTTAAACTTTTTTATCTTCCCATAAAAAGATTTTCAAATCCGGCCAGATCGTGGTTATTTGGAAACATCCTCACTTATAAAAACCTTTAATACATGAATTCACCGTATGGGTACCCAGGGCATTGAACGATGTCGAAAATTTTGGGTATTTACATAAGGGTTAATGCTCCTATCCTAAATATTGTTCAACATTTTCTATCGCAGCTTGAATTAACACAAAAAAATATTTATTAATTTATTTATCATTTTTTACCCCGATACCATATTCAGTGGTAGTACGTATACATTCAAACACACCATGCAGTAAGCATACATTAAGAAATATAGGTATGTTGCCAAATGACAACGCTATCCATTTAAGGGTTAAAATAGTACCTGACTTTTGGTTCACGCTGTACAAACGAACGGTTGGAACCTCCATCATTTTTATCTACCACAAATAGAAGTGTCTTGGCAAATCCAGCTCGCCCGACGGAATTAGCGAACACAGTTAATTTTTCAGGAATTGGTCGTGAATATTGGGTTTCGCTTGTCGGACAAACGAGAGACGAATTTGATTTCACTCGATAACGGGCATAGAGACTGGCGTTCATCATTAAGTCAGGAGTTCGATCGAGCGGTGGGAAGATGGCCGCTCGTAGGACGGCGCTGAAGTACGTAACTCGAATTTCAGATCTGCCGGATGGCGGTAGCTCTTAAAGAGATTATTTCGAGACTCTCTGCCACGGACCGTTTGGCTAACCATAGTCTATTCCTTCAAGGGCCTCCTATTCTCTTCCTACTTTAGCTCCTTACGCTTCCTTGACTTCCATGAGCCACTCTGTCTTGTCTTCCCGTGACGATGAATATGCTCGACGAAGATCAAGATGGTGCGGGTCACCTGTTCTGATAGCAAATCAATGTGCAGCACTAGCAAAAATCAAACAGATAAAGTTCATCAAACGGTTTTACTTACTGTTTTTTTAAGCATCAGTTTATTTAAACGGTACAAACATTTTTCTTACAATAAGAAAATACAATATGTTTCTAACCCTAGGACGTTTAAGGTTTAAGGTTAGCTTAACCCGTTGTCGTACGATTTTTCCAATAATTTCGTGCGACAAAGTTTGCTATTTCAGTCCTAGAGTGCCGTGATAAATGAGGATTGTCTATCAGCACATGCAGTTCGCTTTTGACAATTCTTTGAAGGTCAATTTGTGTTCTAATGAAAAACTTTAAAGCATTGGCACAAAAGTTGGACTCGTATTTGTAACGTATCAATCATATTCTGTGTCACGAGTGCGACTCGTTATTGTAAGGCAAGGGGTTCAGGGAGGGTCATTTTGTGTCCACATAAGCGAAAGTGCTAAAAATTTTCTTTTTCTTTGTTCAAAGTATGTTTATTTATATAATAACGTAATATAAAATATGTAAGTATCTCTTATTGCAAAAATGAAATATAAAAAATATGAAAATTAATGTTAAAACGAAAAGTCATTTAACTTGAAAATACCTGTCGCACAAGAGTCCTACACAAATTCCTCTTTAAAAAAACTAACTTTTCGAATTCTGTGGACATTCTTTTACCCTCCCTTAAGCGTCCTAGGGTTAATGAATCATCGTGCACCGTTCAAGTAATTGTTACATCCGAGCCGGTGGGGTTCATTGGAGCCAAAGTTAAAATTAAGTGAAATATATGTATTAATCTATTGGATTATAATGTAATTTAATATCGTAATTTACCATAAACAATAACCGAGTGTTCTTGGCGTGCGCACAACAAAGTGTGCTTGTTTTTCTGTAGATTTTAAAAGAGCATATAGTGCAGTCGGAATGCGTAAAGTATTAGTTACACGTTGAGTGCCACAGTGGAATCAGCCATAACCAACCGGACACGACATAATTTACTCTTTTTTATATAAATCGTAAAGAGACAAAGAATTTGAACACTCAATCGTGTTCTTCTGTTCCTACATTATTGTTTCAGTATAAAGTTTCCTCAGAATTTTCTGACGATCAATAATTATTTACTTAAATCAAATTTGAGGTGCCGGTCACCGGTTAACGGCGACCCCCACAGCATTCAACATGTTAATGCGTTCCAATTGTTCTGTTTTCAATTTCTTCATACAGTGTAGATAGCTTTTGCGTTTTCGCGGCCAAGAACACGGTACGCAACATGTGCCGCGAAGAACCTAAATGTGGGAGTTTCGGAAGCATCAAAAGCGAAGCTAGCCGAATACCCTTCTTGCCTCTGTGCCGTCTCGCGCGCCAACATTCCAACTCTGCACAGTAGGTTGGTATCGGCGTATCGGAGGCGGAAGCGGCTTGCATCTATGCAGGAATCGATAGCTGGCTAGGAAGTCCCGATTCTGATGCAGATTTGAACGTGTAGAGCATGGCATCGATATCGATTATACACTACTCCACAAAATTGAAGGATTACTAAATTTTTACCGAAAAATGGTCTATTTTCCAACTGCTGTAACTTCGTGAAAAAAAATCGTACAACATTTTAAAGGGTGAAGCCGCTACTTTCACATCCCTGAACTGAATTTTTTAAAAAATCCTTTTATATTATAAAATGGAGTGGAAAACTGAAGTTGCTTTTTTTTTTTAAATAATTTTGCAAATTCAAACGACTACGGATTGTTAGAAAATTTTTTCAAGATTCGTTTTAAAATGGCTTTATAAAGGAAAATCTCCCCTTTACAACGACCTCTAAAAAATTGGTGTACGATTTTTTGTCGTTGTTTTATCGCACTTTAAATGAAAAGTGCGCCACCAAGGAGTCCGGGTCTCAATCCGATCGAACATGAGGTGGGATATCTTAGGTCGACGATTGAGAAGTCTAGAAAGATGTCCCATGACACTGCATTCGTTAGGAAATAATTTTCACTTCGAGGACATTGGAACAATATTCCAATGAGTTATTGCGGCGATTCATCAACATGAACGAATGATGCCAAAAAGTGGTAAGGCAACCAGGGGGTAATACTCGTTTCTAAATACACAAAATACGGATTAACCGCACACACTACACACGCATTAAACACACACACACTATACACACATTAAACATATACACTAAACCCACACACTACACACGAAGTACAAGTCCGACCGTGCAACTTCCTCATGGTGTACCTTGGATTATTCCAATGCCGGCGGCACACTTTTTCTTTAAAGTGCGATAAAACGACGACAAAAAATCATCCATTAATTTTTTAGAAGTTGCTGTAAAGGGGAGACTTCCTTTTATAAAGTCATTTTAAAACAAATTTCGAAAACATTTTTTATACTCCGTAGAGTCGTTTGAGTTCGTAAATGTTTTTAAAAAAAGAGCAACTTCAGTTTTTCACATCGTTTTATAATATAAAATAATCTCTGAAAAAATTTAGTTCAGGGATGTGAAAGTAGATGCTTCACCCTTTAAAATGAGCCCAGGTAGAATGTTATACGATTTTTTTCACGAAGTTACAGCAGTTCAAAAATAAACAATTTTTAGCCAAAATAGTGATCCTTTAATTTTGTGGAGTAGTGTAGTTTGTTTCTGCCAACTGTGTGGAAACTAACTGAAACTGATGCAGTTTCATGAAATCTAGGAATCGATTCGTGTATCGCAGCATGTTTCACTGTGTGTAGGTCGCTTTAAGTGACACGCCTTGTACGTATCGTTCCTTTGTGTTCGAAAGTGGCGCGCAAGTGCTGTTTTACGTGGCGATAATTACGAGCGGAAGAGGCTCGTTTCGTTTTTACACCGCGAAAATCCGGCCACCAGGTGGACGAAGAAAGCGAAAGCAATGCGCGGACGCATAAATCATAATCACCAGCTGCCGGAAAATTCCAACTACGTTGGCCATCATCCGTGGAACAATAGGTCGCGTTTTCATCGTATTCTGCGTGTCCCCACCCGGGTGTAAGCTGCATAATCTCGCGATATTTCGTTTCGTGGCGTCGCTTCGATTGGTCGGCTCGCCATGAAAAGCACATTCGCTCGCGCATTTCCTCAGCTGCGCCTATCAGAGAAAATGGCAACAGGGAGAACAATAAACGCGGTCGGCGCGGCGGAGGAAATGTTTTAACAGGCAACCCGCGCCGCGTCCCGACAAAGTGAGCAATTATGATCCAGCCTTTTTGGAAGGAGTGGGCTCCGGTTTATGGCAGGATATTGTAGCAGTTTTTATCGCGACTTTAACGCCCGCTATTTTACGACGTGAAGTAGACATTCATTATGAAAACCAGAAGCCCCGACTGACATAAAAAGAGTAACAAGCGGAGAGAAATTAGATACAGAGGCTCTTGATTTTTTCTTTCCCTTTGGGCTAATTGTGAGTGAACGGTTTCGCGGAACTAATGGAAAGGAATAGTACGTGACAAAAACACCGTCAGAGACGCTTAGAATTATCCAGCTGTAAGACGTTTATCCCTTTACGGTTCTGGGGTAAGTGCTAAGTGGTGGAAAACAGTCCCCTTACCAGGAAACACATTCGCCTACTCCACTCCGTGGTCAGATCCTTCAGGAACATAGTGTCTATTTTTTTAAAGCAATGCAACGTCGGGTCGCTTGCGGACTCTAACTCCTCATCTCTAACTGCGAATAGCCCCGTAACAACCGGTGGCCACATGGCCCTTCGGTCCACCAGCCACCGTCGGCCACGTGGACTGTTTCCTGTCCCACATTTTCTCTAGGAATCCAGAAAATATAAGTCTCAGTCATAAATCTATCGAAGTCAGACAGGTGTTGGGCTATCCTTGCTTCGAGCCCACTCAAAATCGCCTTGTCGCTAACATACACTAGTGTCGCGTTAGCTAACCGTCGCTCGGACCGTACCTGGTCAGCTATAAAGGGAGGCAGAGTTCGAGGAAATCCCTAGTATGTTTCTTCTCCACTCAGTGCGAGTAAGATACGGATACTTGATACGAAATATCAAGGTCTTAAATAAACATGTTTGGATGTCGGGACACGTGAAATGACAGAAATATTGGGAGATATGAACTTCGACCTCTTTGAGAATTGAAGTGAGTCTCAATCACGCTTGTTTATTCTACACTTTCGTCTATAAGTCATGGGATACTTACTAATTTTAGCTTTACGTTTAAATTCAAATTATTGAACACCCACTATATTGAATCGAACGATTATTTACAGATTACTTGCACTGAATACAATTTCTAAATGTTGAAATATATTGAAAATTATACATGTATTAAGTTTAAAATTTGCTCACTAATGTATGCTCCCCGTTTCGAAATGATACCTCGAAATAGCATTGGCAGTCTTGCGGTCATTCTTTTTGGTGTTTCTTCTTGGATTTCTGTCCAGAATCGCTGCAAATGTGTCTACAGATCACAAAATCGAAAAAATATCGCCCAAATTTAACAGTGTAAACATAAATGTTTTTAAAAGAACCGTGCATATCGAAATAAGTAACCAAGCCGACTATATCGTAATTCAGGTTTATTCAGAAATGACAAGGTGTCCCATGACTTATGGACGGGGATGTAAATATGTAACGTCTGAGGCTTACTCCACGGAGCCAGTTCGAAGAACTGGTAGGGATAGCGACAGTCAGCTAACAAGGCGAAATCCTGGTCAGCTAACGCGACACTACTATTATACCGGGTGTCCGAGCATATCTGTTACAAGCCGTTATTTTCTAACTTATTGAAGATACAAAAAATGTGTTACATGGAAGTTGCATGGTATAAGGGTGCACATCGCTTGGTGAAGACGACTTTTTTTTACATTATTATTTTAACACGTTGACTGCCATAATGTGGAGGCTGAATGCGATACGACTTTTTAGACTTCGACACAACAAGAAAGTAATCTAAAATTACACTCTTTTTAATTAACATGTTCCGTGCCGCGTGGGTCGTATGCGCCCCACGCACCAAATTCGATTATTCTAAATAAATGGTAATATTCTTTACATTCCAATTAAAACGAACGCCACAATAATAGTACCAAATGAATGTTGTATCATAAGACAATTTAATGTTTGTGTTTTTAACGTTACGTATTTGTAGAAACTTATTTTCTCGCGTCTGACTAGTTATGGAATTCTTCACTGTGGTATGGAACGTGTTAATAGACTGCGGATCTTTATGCAATTTAGCATATTGAAACACATAAAAAATGCACATTTAATAATGCGAGGAAAATAAAAAATGTATTTTTTGAACATTTAAAAACATAATGCAGTTTGGAGAATATTTCGTTCCATCAATTACATTAACAGAAAAAATATTGATCTCAGAAAGTGTACATTTGCATAAACATCCGCAGTTCATTAATTAATAATGTCAGCAATTGTTTATAATTCTCGCTGTTTCTGTCAGATCTGAAATATTACGCTAATAGTATTCGGATTCAGCTAAATAACAGCTGAATTTAAGCGTCACCCATATCAGGGTGACATGGCAGTCAAAGTGTTAAGAGACATGAAGGTCAAGTTAGTTTTTTTAAATGTAACTATGTATTCCTGTTCAGATCATTTCATAGTGCTGTTCAGGACGAATTCACTGATCTTTAATGTATGTATACACCCGGGATTAAATGGTTTTCGATATATTGCGCTTACAAGTTTACTGATTTTCAACGGAAGAAATTCGTCTGACAATTTTGAAAACTCTACATTCATTAACTTAATGAGTTTACTTCTGCATTATAGCACGGTTATTGCCCCGTGTACGATGGAACTGTACAGAACCACGCACGCAAAAGTTGACGCAATCATTCTGTCCGGGTCAGGAAACATCGTCAGTTGTTGAGAGAGAAGTGATTGGCGACGTCAAAACCGAAAATCAATATGCATGAAGCGGCGCGTTTGATTTTCCTGCTACCGTGTCAGCGCGTTTTTACGTCGCTGTCAGCTGCTGCGGCTTACAGGAGGTTGCGAGGGAAAGTAGGCTACGCAAACAAAGTATCAAGCAGCATCTTGTGTTCTCGGGAAATCTTATGAAACGTCCGACAACCGTGATAAACAACAACTAGAATATTCCACTCTGGCGTCTATTCTGCGCAGAACATGTTTCGTTTCCGACGGCAATACAGGGTGTCCCGTAACACGTGGGAATCACTTTAGGGATGACTTCAGCATATCAAAAGAATAAAACAAGTGCATATAAACATATGTTTTACTTGGTTTTGTTTCCAAGTTATAGCGCTATTTCCGGTTATTTGATTTTTAACCTTTTAGCCGGGGATGACGAGTTAACTCGTCTGGAAACTTTAGAGATTACGCACATGTATTAAAAGTCAACATATCATTTATTTTTTATTATCACTTGTTTTATCGGCTAAACAAAAAAAATGAAAAAAAAATGAATTGATTTGTTAATTTGTACTTTGTTTCCGCACTTCTTCTTCTTCATGCATACAAAGAATATGTTTCACTGAAATTATTCGTTTATCCGTCGAAGGGCGTCTGTTTTTGAGTTTCTTATGGTCATAATTGTATTAGACATAAGTTATGATATGCCGCATTTACTATAGGCATGACGAGTTAACGCGTCTTTATAAGTCTGTCACGACGCGTACAAAGTGTGTTTTTGGAAAATGAGCTCCCTGGGTAAAAGCACGTTGAACGCCGCAGTGAAAACGGCCATACGCAATCAAACACAATATAATTGACTATTTTTTACATAAATCGTAAAGAAAAAAAAGATTTGAGTACTCAGTGGTGTTCTTCTGTTCCTACATTATTGGTTCAGTATGAAGTTTGCTCAGCATTTTGTGATAATCGATAATTATTCAATTAAATTAAATTTGAGGTGTCGGCCACCGGTGACCACCATGGTGTTCAATGTGTTAACAAAAAAATAACGTTGACAAACTGTTTGGACTTCCAAACAATAAGGCCTCTCAGGAAGGGTTTGAGGACCATCTGTGGCTGGGCGACATGGGACGACGCCAGACATCCTGAGCATCAGGAACCTAAAGTTGTATATAGTTATTTATTACTTCTCGATACCTGGATGTCTAGAAATCTCGAATTTCAGCGCGTGTTCTATCTCAGCCCTGACACGCACTTTGAACCTTGGTGGTCCTCAGACACTCCAGGACGTCCTCCATTGCCCTTTCCTAGACACCTCGACAGAGTGGAGAGTCAAATGTAAAAACCAATAAGTTTAGAGTATTGACGCATTCTCCACCCTCACGAAGTATCCGGGGTCTAGAAGAGGAAAATACCGAATTCATAAAAGAAACCTCCAGCAGAATTTCGAGTAGAATGTAACGAACTTTTTAGAATCTCAGAACTCACATTATCACCTTTGAACTTGTCACCTTGTCACCTTTTCACGTGTTTGTCACAGTAATAAGTCATCTCATCACAAACTTTTTTCAGATATTTTTATAAAAATGTAATAAATCAAGAAACCAGAAATGTATGACAATAAATAGGACATTTAGCAGCAACATATTCAAAGATTTTCGAAGTGGCCTGTTTTGTTGTTGTCGCAAAGGCGCAAACGCTTCACGAAATTTTTGGTCACGGCACGCAACTCTTCCACAGTTATTTTGTTCCATTTCTTCAACAAGGATTGCATCAGGGACTCCAAATTTTTGTGGGGCTTTGTACACGCCCTGGCCTCTATATTGACCATATGAAATAATCCACCAGGATTTTTTTTTAGTTAAAATACTTCCGTCTGTCGAAAGAATTATTGCGACGCAAAACCCGCTATAAATCGGAAACAAAGTCAAATAGGACACATGTTTATATGAACTTTTCTTATTCTTTTGATGTGCTGAAGCCATCCCTAAAGTGATTTCTACATATTACGGGGCACCCTTATATAACTGCCCGTAATGCTGTATCATTGTTCCTGGTAATTTCACGGATTGTCTGACTGTTGGCTGACGAAGCGTAAAGCATTGTTTTTGCACAGAACTGAAGTCTTTCTGGACTGAACAAAGAACGACGCTGGTCCGTTTTTACGTTGGAACACTTTTTCAACAGGGACTGTGTCTGGCGAACGACAACAATGTTCGTTTGAAAACCATAATAATTCTCGACGAGTCTGCCGGACAACGACATTTCGAGTTTTATGCGAGATTCATCTGCACGATCGCCACTGTTCCCGTCAAACAATGGCGTTACATTAAATAATATCGGTGGAGGGGCTGGCTGGGACGTTGAAACATTTTCTACCTTACGTTTTAAATAGCCTCGAGCCATTTAGGTTGCAGTTATCAAAGCACCGCCATTGTAAAACGTCGCAGAATAGGGACTGCCGTGTATTGTCGCACGTATCGCGACTCAGTAAGTACATGTACATACAGAATGTGCATGTATACATGTACAGAGACGTATATAGTCGCATCTTATAGTGAGCGTGTATAGGATCACGCGTATTTGCGTGCGCTTCAACATACAAATCAGTTTGCGCACGTGCGCATACAGTGCAGGTCAGTAGAATTTAATGACAGTGATGAGGCACAGAGCCATCTGCTTGATTATATATTCATTTAGTTTTATATGCGAGGCTAATGTCCCATTAACAAGGTAACTGCTACGCCAGATTATGCGAGTCCGCGCTTGATTTTCATGTTTCTAATACGACTTTTTTTAATGAATACTGTAATAACGCGAAATAAACTGTTGTATTTAAAGGTACCAACATTACTGTGACTTCATTGAAAAATAATGATAATTTGTGGCATGGTTGATACACAATCTTGTTCGATAGTCAAGGCAATTAAACGTAACCGAGTCGACGTGTTAAATAGTAAAAATATAAATATAAAATGTAAAATCTGGAATGTCAAATCTGAAAATTGGATATGTGTATGAATAAATAAATCGTGTTGAAAAATGTTTGATTGAATTTTTAAATTCGATAGCAATTAATTATTCAGGGAATTGGTTTCTCTAGAAATATATTTATAGAAAAAGACTGCAGGAGCTTTGTAGTCGTATTGTTTCCACGCAAATTGGTACGTGCAATATTCTATGTGATCCGTTAGAAAGTGTTTTTTCTTTTTTGAGAAGTTATGAATTAATAAAGTAAATGTAGATACAACTCGAAAAAATGTAGAATTGAAAAATATAACTGATTTCTTAGTATTTTCAATATTTTATGCTTGAAAGTATCTTTAAATTGGGACATGCATTTGAAGATAAAGAAATATGTAGTTCAAGTGATGTGGAGTATGAAATGTGTCTGGATATAGACGATCCGTTTTCCCTCAAGGTCTGTTCTTTTTTCCTTTTTTATTCTACTGTGAATCAATCTCTTTTCCAATATTTACTGAATGTTTGCTATGTGATTCACGACGGTTGGAGAAACTACAAAGAAGATTTTTGAACACTACTATTAGTGATTTCATTTCCAAGAGTTCACTAAGAAAATATAAAAGTTGTTAACATTTTGACAACACGTTGGGTCACCGGTGACCGACACGTTAATTTCTATTTAATTAAATAATTATTGATTTTTACAATTTTCTGAGCGAATCTTACATTGCAACAATAGTGTGGAGAAGCATGTACAAAATTAAATACTTAAACATTTTTTCCCTCTGTCATTTATAATAAAAACAGTAATTTATTATTTGTCTGGTCAGGGATGGCTGTTTCCACTGTGTCAGTCAACGTGTTAAACAGTCTGTCGAATTATACTTTTTACCTAATCACGGCATGACGTATACAATAATTTAGCGTCATTAGTAAACCATGAGAATTACTAAACAAATTAATTATTGCTGATACTAAACAAGTTAAATATGCATTAACAGATGGCAGAAATAAAATATTCATCATCGCAACTAATTTACATGTTCACTGATCTAGTGGTCATTGGTGAGTGGCACCACAAATTCAATTTAATTCAATAATTACTAATTATTATAAAATTTTCAATATTATTAACACTGCGATTATAATACAACTCCAAATTTCTATTTAAAATAGACTATTATACTGTACCTGACAAAGCATGGAATTTTCTACTGTGACAGTCATAGAAACTCATAAAATGCTCACGTAATTCATTAATATCTTTCTCCTGTTTCACTGATTACAATTTTGTGTATAATCTTTTACAGACGCCAGAGGTACTCACTTGACGAAATCTCATTTATTTCAGCTGTACATGAAACTGTACCTCAGCATATCAAATTACAAGTTTACGTTTTATTTGTCTTCCTCTTTCATTATTTTTAGTTTTTCATTTTGTTCTTGCAGTTTTTGCGTGCACAGCGTTTCAGTATGAATGTTTGCGACGAAAGAAAACGTAACATCGATGGGCCCTGCCTCAAAGATTTAATGAGACTTCAGAGCAGCGACAATTAGAGGCCACGTAATTTTTCGGGCACGGTGACTCAAGTTCAAAGGGTAAAGCTTTAAAATGCCATCCGTCTAATGCTATCTTAAAAACTATTTTACATGTACCAAGCTTTTTAGAGAAATGTTTCATGACTCTCAGCAAGAACATAACCCAATACTTATAACAGCATAAAATGTTTCGCGTATCTCATTAAATTAAAAAAAAACTGCGCCGTTTACTTGTCCCTGCACTGCTTCCCATATAGAAACTCAGATGTGACTTTTTTCAAAAAATGTCGGCAAATGAACGACCAGTCTGCAACGAGAGTTCAGAAGTGAAACAGAAAAATGTAATAACACGATTCGTTTACAATATCTATGTGATATTTTTCGTAGTAATACTACTATTAACAATTAATCGGCTGTTTTTAATTCCGCATCAATTCACTCGCTTATGCGATTGACAGTATGAGCCCCATACATCAAATTTGATTATTCTAAATAATTCTAATAGTCTTTATATTTCAAATAAAACGAACACCACAATGATAGTATAAAATAAGAGGCATATCATAAAATAAATCAATGTTTGTATTTTTAATGTTATGTATTTACAAAAATTTATTGTCACGTGTCTGACTAATTATGAAATTTTCCACTGCGGCACGGAAGTGTTAACGTTATATCAACTGCATATAAGAGTCATTACCGACGTTGTGGATTTATTTACATATTATTGAACATCATTATGCAGTTTGAAATATTTTAGTAAATTTGAGGAACGTTAGAAGTTGAAAAATTTTTGTCGTATCATTAAGATTATTTCAGGTAGAAGAATCAAGGTTAAATTGGTGTGAATCAGAATCCTTGAATGGTCAACACGTTGAATGCCGTGGGGGTCACCAGTAACCGGCACCTGAAATTTAATTTCACTAAATAACTATTATTTCTTGTAAAATTCCGAAAGGCATTAATATTGATACACATAAAATACAAATTATGCGTTTGAATGGTTAAAAACTTTTTTGCTTTAGGATTTACATTCAAAACAAAAAATTATAAGGTATCTGACTAGGTGTGGGAATTTTCACTGCGGCACTCAACGTGTTAAATCTGCGTTACAGATTGGAGCAGTGTAGGATAAATGGTGAATGACATTCGACGGATGTGCTGTTTATAAAATGAGTGAGATTATGTGATGTACTCAAATGACGTTCCATTCGCTATTGTTATATAACAAGAAATAAATATTTAAGATATATTTCATATTGAAAATCGTCAGGTTCCCATGGCCCACCTGTATCAGTGTGGAGCTAGAGTTGCAAGCCGAAACTTTCCCTCTTGGCTTCACCCAAAGGAGTTTCATGCAGAGGAAGTGAGAGTAAGGTTTACAAGATACAGTGGGTAGACCCCTGGACTTCTCACGGAGAGAATACAGGATCATTCAGAGAAAGAGGACCATACGGGATATCCTCCTTCCGGAAGGAGTCCCTGCTAGGCATCATGACCCTACAGGCAATGCACAGAAGGAGAATACGATCATTGCCTGTCCGGTATGGAGTACATTTTCACAAAACAAGAAGGAGGTACCTTTGTGGAATGGGATGCTAGGTTCCCTTTGTGCAGCAGAAACGCGACAGACTCTAGAAGAATGGATTTCCCAGCTGTCACAGTTTTTCGAAGTTTATGTTCTTGTAAATCCACACAAATCTTATCTGTTCATTGCATTTTCTGCATAATGTAATATAGTCCGTAATTCATAGATAAGTGTCAAATTTGAAAATACAGCATACTCAGTGGTTCCGAGACAATGATCAGAACACAAAATATTGAACATTCTATGAACCATTAGCAAAGCGTTAAACTCTGCTAGGCATGATCACTACAGTCAATGCTGGTTATACTGGAACAGCAAGACAAAGAAAGTAAAACTCTACTAAAAAATGTTCTTATTCGGTCAAGTTTAACCCCGCCACCGCCGTGCGTGCAACTATCACGCCATCCATTGTCCGAGGGTGAAATTATTTCTAGAGTTATAAATAACTTCCTTTGTGAAGGACATCTTGCTTATTTTCTGTTGACAATCGAATGCATCACCCCATGCAAATAGGGGATCAACGACATGGCTTCGACACGTGTACGTCGCATTGCCAGAACGTTGTGCTTAGGCGCGTGTTTGTTCACGAAGGGCTGTAGCAGCGCGATAGTGCTGTACCATACGATACACGAGGCCGTGTATCGTATACACGTGTACTCGTATTCTGTATAATAACACGACGTCGGATCGGTCGCGGAAACGCGGCCAGCGACACTCGTTTGCTCCGTAGTCGAACGGAAATTAACCGGCGCATTACGCTTCCGGTATCGAGACGCGATTCGTTCTTTCGCCGTCCCGCCCGTTTTACGCGATCAGCGAACGCTATGATAAATACCGTCAACTGATTTTCATACGGCCGTTTCTCGATTTACGGACGAAACGTGCGTTCGACGGGTTTCCCGATTTATGGAGATTGTATTTAGTTATTGAATACGTTCCACCGTTCAATTCGTCATGAGCGACGGTTCTTTATTTCGTCAACTTTATTTCATCGGAATCGCCGTCCTACCCCCTGCCGAAATTTCGTCGTGTTTCCGGCCACTATATTTCCCGTACGCCTCGCCCGACTGAGTTTTTCGCTTTGTTTTCACAAACCGCTTTGACGTTCTATTAAATCGTGCAGCTCCGAGTAATTCACCGCTCGATGATTCAAATCAGGTGGTGCTAACATTTAACCTGTAAATGCTAACATTTAACCTGTAAACTGAGATTTCTGGACAGTCAAATACTACGACACATCAAGCTGTGTAATTTTTATCATTTCAACGACTGTGTCCAGAAATCTGAAGTAAACGCGTGTCAAGAACGTTGTAACGTTCACCGTGACCGTTTGGGTTTTTCCACCCAAATTCCAACACCTCAGGTACGCGAGTGCGACCTTGACGTTCGACGATGCACTGCGAGCTGATTGGTTGCACCAAGCTACTAGAAACAGTATAAAGATCAGCATACTATCAGATTCTCACAGATAAGTTTTTATTCTTACTCCTTAGCGCAATAAGTTTATACTAAGTCCATTTCGTTTCCATTAGTTTTTCCCTCTTCGGTTCTATGTTCGTTTATTTTTATTTATCCATTTTTCAGTTCTTTTGGTTATGATTTATTTCTCTAAATTCTGTTTCATCGAGTTTTCTATTTTGGTTATTTAGATTTAGATTTATTTTTTTGTTTCTTTGCGTATTTATTTTTCTTTGTTCCATTCGTTTCTTGATTTATTAACTTTGTTAATTAATAATTTATTTATTTGTTTTTTACTAATCATTTGGATTTGATGTTTCAATTATTTCGCGTATTTATTTACTGCTTGCTTTGTAAGCTTATCCTGTATAGGAGTTTTTTAAAACTTTTGCTGGTTATAATAATTCTTAACAATTGTTATATTTTTCTTTAGGTCGGTAATGCCATGTACTAGATGTCAGTACGATAAGTCAGCTAAGGCTAGCAGGTGCGGCTGCTAATCTTAGTTATCAAAATACAAACATAGAAAAATACTATCAGATTCTCACAACTTGTATTTCCCGACTGCAGGTTTTTGAAAATTTTTTCCCTGCATGAACATGCTTGTTGTAGCTTCTCAGTTGACTACCATCATGTCACATAAAGTTTAGTCTATTTGTTTTAGAGCATAAGGAGGCATCTACTCCAGGTAGCTCTTCCAGATTCATAGGCTAAACCCAGGCTCTACCTGGTCAAAAAAAGAACAACATACAGTAGGACCTCGACTAACCGGATCACGATTATCCGTGGTATCTATCAACCAAGTTATCGGTTATCGGGGATCTCGATTATCCTAAGTCTCCTGTTTACTAACAGCAAACGCTTGTACATACCTTATGATTCTTTTCTGTTTATACCTAACCTAACAAAACATTTAGTGATGGTGAAAAATTGACATAATAGAGCACTTAGGAGTGCAAAGTTAAAGAAACAGATCAAATTTAAGCAGATATACATTTGGTTATGATTATATTATAAAAGGAATATATTCCTAAAAATGAAGAGTTTATGTTGGCATAGAAAATACGTTTTTAGTTAGTTCCCCTTGGGCGTCGATTATACATTGGACCTCGATTTATCCGGGTTTTCTGTCTCCCGATTAAGCCGGTTAATCGAGGTCCTACTGCACTATCAGATTCTCACACCAACACCACACCGAAGCAGATCTCCATGCTGACCAAACGTGTAAGCACACATCAAGCAGTTTCAAACACGCCAATAAAGTACTTAGTTGTTATTAGACTGTGTTGTTTATGTAAATATACATCTGTAGACACAGTTGAAGGAATGGAACTTTGACAAAATTATAATCTACGCTTTAACTATTACAAAATGTATGTTTTAATTCATGTGCTTCATACAATGTATGTCTACAACACATTTCAACACGTTAAACTGCATAAAGGTCTGCATCCTAGCATTCATAAAATACTGACTTTGTGAAGTGGCTAAGAACCATTTTCACACGTGAGTGCTGATTTTAACGAATTATTCATAATATACAGTAACTCGCAAAATTAATTAAACGAATATATCACTTTTACTTTATTTTGTTTAACACATTTTCAAGAAAATATTATTTCAAACAAAGTTACAGTATCTGTTACAAATCACACTTCAAATGCGTCTAAAAAATTCCTAATCAATTCTACGTGAATCAAGGAATAAAAGTAATTATGAAAATATTTTACCAACTTCGTCAATCATTATACGAACAGAACGAAAAACTATGCTTTCAATGCACTCTAAAAATAACAAAATCTCTTTTTATCCTAAGTGGTTCAAGACTTTCTACAGGACTGTATATCACTTGTACTCTAATTTAATTTCTCTGCTTCCATTGCTATATTGATGACACTCATTTTGGACAGAGTATTTATTAAGATCGAAAAATCTGCCAGGTGGTCGTCAGATCGTTTCATGAAATTGTCGAGCATACACATTCGGTGAATTCCGCTAATTGCTGGGCTGATTGGCGGAAATCCAACGTATCCAGCCGTACAGAGTGAATGCCGGTCATTAACGCGTTTAAAAGTCTTCGAAATTTTCGAGTTCCAGTGATATACACGTATCCTGGTACCGCTCGGGAATTCCGAAAAATCTCCGGTCCAATTGTCCCTGTCATCAACGACGAGATGCATCGCAACTCTCCGCTCTCCCCCTTTTTTCGTTTATTTTCATTCTCGGGAACGTAATTAGACTTTCAGTTTGTTACTCGCGCAGCTCAACGTCGACGAAGCTTTGCGTATTAATTCGAACGTCATTCCTTTAAGCTCGACGTTTCCGCCTTCAAAACATCGTTTCAATTTGAATATTAACGTCATCTTATTTCCTTCTGTTCAGATTATTTTAAATAGGACCGTCTCGGACTGTTCTGTCTCTTTGAAAATAACGCCATGGCGTTTATTTAACAGTCTAATTAAGTAAAGCTGTAAAGCAGATGTCTGCTTTTCCGACTACTCTAAAACAGAAATTATGTGGCTTTAATGACATCGACGTTATGCGTTCTGTCGCCGTGGAAAGTAACTGAACCAGTGTTCGTAATATCTCAAATTATTGGATAAGGTGTGCCAAGTATTCAGTTCAACGAAATCATCTTCCAATGTATAATAAAAGGGATACAATAAACCAGTACGAATATATTTAAAAAAGTGAAGGTAAACCTGTTATCTCACAAAATAATAATTTACACAGAAATTTGTTTGTATGTTTATAGATGTCCCTTTGAACCAAGCAACTTTTATATAAACCATTTTCTTGTGTTTTCACTTGTGATAGAAATAGCAGAGTGTATATGTTACACGTACTGAAACACTTTAGTAAACGCGTAAATATTGTTATTCATTGGTACACATTTTTTCCGAATAGCGTACCACGTTAACAACTAGTTAAATTGGTTACTTAGAATAGCAAGTGTATACGTTTGCTATTAAAAACATCAATTGCCGTGTCTTGTTAAGAGCTAACGTAAGCTAATGTAGTTCGTGAAGAATTTATGTCAATTAATGCGCTTTCAATTTTAAAGCTAAAAATCCAGGGCTGCGGAGTCGGCAGTCAAAATTCCCGACTCCGACTCCCCTTTTTTTTGACCTCCGACTCCGACTCCGACTCCGACTCCGACTCCGACTCCGACTCCGACTCCGACCCCGACTCCTGCATTTATAATAAATTGTCAACATAATAAGTATATGTTTGTTTATAACTAAATTACTAATACTTAATATACAATTTGATACAAATGTAGTATTTTTAGTATTTATTTAGTTTTATTACAACTTTCAATTATTTTGAGCACAGTTTTTATTTTTATAAAATTTACTAACATGGAGTCGGAGTCGGCATATTTTTTTCCGACTCCGACTCCGAATCCAGTAATCAGAAATTCCTGCCGAACTCCGACTACGACTCCACAGCCCTGTAAAAATCTAAGCATACGCTATTCTCCTAGGTACAAACAAATATAGAATGCCATTTAAAAAAGTAGAGTTGACTTTGAAATCTTCGAAGATCCTCCATCTATATAAAAGTAATTTCTGCTATGTTGTATCCCCCTCGATACAGTATAACTTTTGTAAATAAACTTTTTTCATATCTCTAACAATAACGGACATATAATATTTAAGGTGATCAAAGTTATTGGACCACCCTCTACATTCACTGGACGTTATGCTTCTATTTCAACACGTATGTACACTTAACCCTTTGAGCCCTGAAAATTTCGAGACTAAACGTTCACTATGTGTTGGAATTGTCTACGATAGAATACGCGTTAAGCTGAATATTTAATTATAATAACATGTATGACGTCAATTGTTAAATTGTATCAGTGTTCTAAAACTGCAAAATATGCCATGAAAGAAATATAAGTTACTAAGGCACGCTAAGGTGATAATTCGTCCGAATACATAAATTTATAACTAGACTGCGGATTTTTATGCAATTTAATACTCTCAAATTGGTGAATGATGCACATTTAATAATTTAGCAAAATGAGAGGCACATATTTTAAACATTCCAAGGAGCAAATGCACTCTTGTTGAAGTTTCATTTACTTAACTCCATTAGCACAGAAAATATAGATGTTTAAAAGTGTACAGCTACGCACGGGCCACTACGGTGGTTTGTAGCATATGGAGAATGATTCATCCGGTCGCATATACGCATTTATCGTCCTAAAGGGGTTAATCCGGCCACACTGTACATTTTACTATTTCTAAAACAGTTAACCTGTTGAATGCTGTGGGTGTCATCGGTAACCGGCACCTGAAATTTAATTTAATTAAGTAATTAGTGATTATTGCACAATTGTGAGTGAATATAGTGTTGTATCAATAATGTAGGAACACAAAAACACGATTGAATACTAAATTCTTCTTATCCTTTACGATTTATATTGAAAACAGTAAATGATCTGCCGTCTGACTAACAATAAGTGTAGCGGTTTCCACTATGGCACACAACGTGTTAATATATGAGCCACTCAAATGCCAAACTGACCAACTCCATAAAATAAAAAGTAGAGAAAGGTAATGATGTTACAGAACTAATTTGTTTAGACCTTCCTAGGAATTTACGAACAAACAACTTTTACACAGTGATTTATTTTATAGATTGTATATTTTACATTACAGAATATATAAAAATTGATACACATAAGGAATTGTTCACGTCGTTTTACGCCGTCTACAAACTTGTGGAGTTAATCGATTTGGCAACTGAAAATACGATATTACAGATGAGATAAATAAGCACGACAGGATGTGTTATAAGTTTAATTATTAAGAAAGTTTCAAGAAAAAATCATAGTTATTTTGATATTAATTACTATTGTTATTAATGTCTTCATAAATTATGTCCTCAGTGTCAGATGCATTTAATGTTTCGTCGCCTCGATTCGTCCTTAAATCCTTAAATAGTCATGTTTGACACGTGGAATGTATTTTAATAAATCCGTCATGTCTTTTCTTTTTTCTTTTGTTATTGATCTACCAAAAGGTAGAATAAAGACTGAATTATGTTTTTTAAAATTGATGGTTTTCCTGATTGATATTTTTTAATGTTTATTACATTGAATTTTGTATCTTTCTCGAAATCACATTTGAATTTTATGATGTGTGGTTCTGATCTCTCTAATTTAACCCATCCAATCTCCAGCCAATTGACTGGTATTCCCGTAGCTATTTTCTTTCTGGTGGTGATGGAGTCTTCCAATAGTTTTGTACAAAGAAAGTCCTTATGACTCATCTCAATTACACTAAATAACACACTAAATAAAATGAATAAATTACTAAATAACAGGCAAAAACAATACCAATAACAATACACCTCGATTATTACAGAAAACGGTTGTTGAGGCTCAACTGTTGAAAACCAACTGGAGTTAATCGTAATGATTTCTGACGTATGTTAATTGTTATTCAAAGCCAATGTATAGTTATGCCATCTTTAAATAGTTAAGTAAATAAATTTTGTGGAAGTAAGTTATCTGTTCTTCCAGAAGCCCAATACCTTCCGCTAGTTCGGGTAGAAAACTCGAGAAATTTGCAAAAAGTGGAATTGAACAGTTTGGCTTCTGAGTGGCTCATATATTGTCAGAATTTCAGTGAAAACGGTTAACAGTGATCAGACATGCTCCAGATGCCAACGTTCAAGGCACGGTGCTCGTTTTTGTTCGCGTTCCGTACGATGGAAAGTCGATCGATTCTATGAAAATTCAGATTGCTCACAAGGACTCTCGACCGTCGAAGACCTTCCAGAGGAGGAGAAGTGGAATTTTTCGTTTCTCTCGATGGAATCGTCGTCGATTCCCCGGCGTGGTATGCGAAATTCTATATTGAATTCGAACAAGCTCTCGAGAACTTTGCTGCTCCCACGACAGACAAACGACGATAAATGCTGCGCTTTGGTCAACGTTTCGCGCTCTCTCCCGTCGGGTGCACGTTCGTCCCACGGTCTCGAAATAAATCGAATAATTTTAAGAAGAAAACGTCCACATGAAGAAAATTAAAACGAGGCGCCAAGACGGAAAAGTGGGGCTTGCATTCAGTCGTACGAGAGCTCCTCGATATTTAACTTTGAATGGATTGAATAGACAAGAAGAATACTGTGCTTAGATCACGTGAGGAGGAGGAGGAATTTAAAAGCACATTGTGAAGCGGAGTTGAACATTATTCGAATTGAATTATTTTGGAACGATTATTCATGTAATAAGTTGTATTATTTGATTCGGATTGATTGTCAAATATTTTCGAGTTACTTAAAGAGATTTCTATAAAAATTTTGTTTCTTCGACTACATTACTACAAAGAATATTAAAGCCTAAATGTGCATATTCGCATTAACATCCACAATCCACTCATAAGACCTTTTTATAAGATAAAATATTTTCAGAATGTTTAATATCCCAAAATACCTTCTGATCGTTAAAATATAGTAATAATTAACTATTCGTAATATACATGAAGTGTTCTTTGTAAACGTTGGGTATGTACTATGTAGAGCTGGAAAGTTGGCGTGCGGGACGACACAGGGGTAAGAAGGGTACACCGTTCGCTCCACCTTTGATGCTTCCGAGCTGCGGTGCTGTATGATCCGTATTAGGAGATGTGACCGTTTCGGCCAATAAAGAAAATCCGTGTGCTCTGTTTTTATGATTGTGTCGAAATAGGTGGGCTTATTTATGCTTTAACCAATCAGACCCGCATTCCATTCGCATTCCTTCCGCACGCCAACTTTCCAGCTCTACACAGTACAAAAGCAAAGGCCACCATGTTTAAGTTATTATTAAAAGTGCATCAAATGATTGTTTTCAGCTACTATTTTCCTATTGATAGTACAGTCCAATTGTAACTGATACCGATGGTCACTATTTCATTGCTATTGATAGATATGTATTACTGAATCGATACAGTTCACTACATGTTTTTTATCTGTAACCAAGAAACAAATCATTGTGGGATATGCGTGGCCGTTTTGAAAATTTCAAAATGTTTCTATAAGTGTTAGAAGATCAAGATTTTACCCAGATGCAATGAATCTCCTACGACGGTCAGCCATTTTATTCTTATGGAATCTGATTTTTACCGATTACTGAAATTATAAAAAAAGGCGATACTATTTCATTTAATTGATGCAGTCCCAGTTATTCGATATTAATAAAAATTTGTGACATTAAAGCGGCCATTACTTTTGCATACACATAATGGAATGAACAATAAAAGCTCAAATGGTTTTGAGGCAAACCAAATATAACATCGAAAAAAGTACGTTCATGTACATACTTCATAGATTGCTTAAGAGTATGTTTAAAATATTATGACACTTTCATTTATTAGTAAGTCTAACTTCCCCTGTCGATGATTATTATTGTGCAACGTCTTGTTGTGATCTTCATTAATTTCTCAACATACCAACCTAATTAATAGCCGCCACACCTTACAAATACATTCGTAGAAACGCTTTAACTTTAATTAAAACTAAGTTTTCTTTATGGAAATTCGTTAATTATCGCTTAAATACTTTCTATTAAATTAACATTTACCGATTGAAATAATAGAATCAACACAATGATGTTTATCTCCGTTTTCTAAGCCGTGTAGACTCGATTCCAGTTTCAAGTCCCTATATTCCCAAATGTTTATGTCGTACGATATTTTAAAAATTATTTAATTGCAAATATCAGCACTGAATCGACTTCAATAGACACGCATTGCATGCTTCAAAGCGACAAACTCACATACATAGAAACAGTTCCATTGATGCACTTTTGAGATCATGTTTGACGCTACACTGGACGAGCTTTCAACCAATAAACCAGACTTTTCGCAGAAAAAGCCATTCGCGACCAAAACGCTCACATTGAAAAACAACATCCACAGAAAGATGGCAAAGGTTTTTATAAATAACGAAGCGAATATTCGGTAGAATCGAATGGTAATCATTTTTCCGCGATGGTAGCATGGTGGTCCACGCTTTGCTCGTTGGGGAAAATAACTTTTTGCCAGTGATGAAAGCATGTAATCGTCTAAAACGAATCCGGAATCGGTGGAACGTGAAATCCTTCTCTCGAAAAATTTTGCGTCGCCGCGACGAATACGTGCTGTTCTCGATCCGATAACGCTGTTTTCCCGAATCCTTCGGCCGTTCTAAGGTGGAAACGGGATTATTCGAATGTGGAACAGTAGGAGCCGGAAAAAGAAATACAGGCCGGAAGGAGACGCGGCGAGATCAGGCTGGAATTGGTACAAACCGAATAATTCCAAGGGAATTCCCCGATGTAATCGAGATGGGGGCGTCTGTTTTATCGATTGATCTCTTGAAGGCAAACTGGATCTCCCCGAGAAAGGAAGAACACCTAGATCGAAGGTGTATCCTGCAATGCCCCAGGACAACCTACATAGATGTTATCCTCTCCGAAAGGATCAGTAAATCCTTACTTAACGACGGACGACTTGGCGGACTTCGTGCACTCTTTCCCGGCTACAAGCTTTCTTCATCGCCCCGAGGAAAGCGTGCTCGTCGTTACTTTCCTATTCTTTTTCGGCCTCAAGGTAATCCGCAGTACGTTACTTAGGAGTCCAAAAAGTAACGAGTTTAACTGTTCGCGGCGTTTCAGCTGCTTAATTTCGACGCGTCATTTTCTTCAGGACTATGCAAAAAGTGAAAGGAATTCTTCAAATGATTGAGAATGTTTTTAAGAATTAGGATAACCGAGCTCAATAGTAATTTTGTTAACCCTAGAGCACTCTTCCGTTCGACTATACACTTAAGGTCTCTAAATAAAAAATGACCCGAATGTATGAAACTCATATTTTCAGCTTTATAATACAATTATAGGATTAAGAAAGCATAGGACCATGCAGTCGCATCTACTACAATAGCTTTAATTATAGAAAAACAATATATTTTGCCTAAATTATTTATTTATAACCGGTTTTACATACTTGGTAGTAGTGCTATTTGCATATGAATTTTCCCCGATTCGAATCCCACCATACAAGAATTAATTTTCTTTCGTCATTAATAAAACTATTCTGGTCATTCTATGCTATTTATTTATCTGTCCAGTGCAAGTGCCTCAGCCCCTTGCTCGTCTTATTTTCCACTTTTAACCATATGACAAATTATTTCCTCTTCACTACAACCCCACTTCGACAGTGGGTCTTTCTCCAGAAAACCATCCGCCAATCGTTTAATACATCCCAGTTAAACGACTCAGACAATCAGATTTAGTAAAAATGGAGTGAGATAGTTCACATCCAACAGTTATTTACTACTCATTCAGCATTCAGACAGTACACATTCTGCAGTCACAGAATTCAGATCACTCATTCAGTTACACAGTACATCATACAGACCCGCAACATAAGTTGTACAGTCCACTTATACATCAAAAGTAAAATATATCCTAACAGCGATAAAGTCATTCATCATCATTCAATCGTCCATTTGCGTCTGAACAGTCCACATGAAT
Organism: Macropis europaea; assembly: GCA_916610135.2. Classification (NCBI taxonomy): domain Eukaryota; kingdom Metazoa; phylum Arthropoda; class Insecta; order Hymenoptera; family Melittidae; genus Macropis; species Macropis europaea. The sequence continues at coordinate 31,762,368 of OU744345.1, forward strand.
TGCAACTGCGGAGTAGGACGTTACAGGGATTTTAACTCTTAACTTCTATAGAACGTCTGAGACGCCGCTCCAAATTTTCATTCATCCCTATTTCCCTTCCTGCATGGCTTATCATCTTCTCACGCCATGTACCTTTCAATTAGAATCTAATGTTCAATCAAGCTGGGGTCTCTTTATTCTTAATGTACAAAGCAAAAATAATTGTATTTGATCTTTATTCGGCACTTGTATGTACGTAATAACGTAATAAACATTAACGGTCTGTGAGACCTCCTATAGTAGCTGCGTAAGTTCCAACGTCTATAGTAGTTAAGGGTTAATTAATCGTCGCAGAAATAAGAGACGTTTCGTGTAACAATATAAAGCACTTAATGCTTTCGAGTATGTTGAACAGACCGGCGAACAATGCAATTTTAACTGTAACAATAAGAAATATACTAACTTTACCGAATACATCGCCTTCTCTGCATATCTGAAAGCTCCTCGCTATCAGCGATAAAAACACAAATGAACCAGCCACTGATAATTTGTAAATTTCAATGATAGAACGAGAGTCGGTGTATTCTTCGAGAAACGTCGTTCACAGCTTTCATTTTCATCTATCGACACTTCCATTCCCTCCTGCCTCCGCCTCTACAGACTTCAGGTAGAATTGACGACAGAAGTGACGTGCCAGTTTGAAAAAGAAAATTAGCGACAGACGGGGAGAGGATACTCGTCAATTTTGAATAAGGTTCTTTCCCGCTCGGCTGAGGGAAAACAGAAATAATGAATATACACTCAGCACTGTCACATTGCAAGCTGATGTAATCCTCACAGGACTTCGAAAAACGTTCCGCTATTGTCAAGAGTATCGACCGACGGGGATAGAAGAGTATCAGATGTTCTGCTGCGAAACAGCGCAATCGGTTCCAGTTATTTCCCAGGGATCGACGATTCTCTCGGTAAGACAAAGTCGTTTCATTCGAGCGGTCCCCAGATGGGACGCGATCTCTTGCTAGTCGCGCATCGGAAATCTTTTCTACCTTCTAGGATGAAGCTGTTCTTTGGTCCTGCGGGAGCAGGGCCTGCGAACCGTCGGAATTAATTAACCGCCGCGTTGTACGACTTCGAGCGAACGTGTCGCGTTTTTCATGGATCCACGACAGGCTCTTGCTTCACGATCCGCGAGTCCTTCCATGCGGAAAAACTGTCCGCGATAAAGCTGTCGGGTTTGCTCGACGACGCGCAAAGAATCCAGTGGGATCGTTCGGAAAAAAAGTTCGCTCGAAGGAGTCGGCAGGTCGGAAAAAGCAGGCTAAGAAAGCTGACTGGTTGGTGGAAGAGTGGTAGGGAAGGAACAGAGGGGCAGAAAAGAAACGGAATAAAATTTGCATAGGGAAATCCTTCCGTTCGGCTCGCCTCCTTTGCGTATTCTTCGGTCTGTTTCTATTCTATGTTCTCGCGCGAGGGTAGCGTCGGCTCGTCGTCTGGACGCGACGTAATGACGGTGCTCGACATCCCGTGAACGGAAGCAGGAAAGTCCATCGGACAGGTTTGCTTCCACGTCGCGGAGCGCGTTTCGTGTAGGCTTGTTTGCTTTGCACAGGCTATCGAACCCGCACAAAAGCTTCGCGGCTCCATGCTGTGTGTGCGTTTCGTCTGCCCTGACGATTTTGCTTCTCGGTGTTCTGTTCTTGTTTTGCTTTTTGTCCTGCGCGCTCTGTACAGATTGTCCCGTGTAAACGGATGTTTGTCTCATATACCGGCGTTTCTTCTTTTGGAAATTGGTTGTAATGCTATGGTCACTGATTTAACGGAGACTTTATCGTTGAACGTAGGTTTGCTTTTATTGGTGAAGGAATTTATGTATGGGGTTGCTGAATTGTGGGTACAAACTGTACAGGCTGATAGAAATCATTGAAAAGGAAGAAAAGTGTTAAAGAATATGTGTTCGGGAATTAACAGCCTCAGAAATACTGAATTTATTTTATTTAAATATGTGAGTGTAAACAAAGTGCTGTATTTCATTTTATTACAGTAGTAAATGTCACTTACGATTAGATCATCAGCCGACTTCAATCCTTTGCGTTTTTTTGTATGAAGTTTTTCAAGAATCTTTAGTGTATTTAAATATCACTAATACTGTTCAGTACTTCAAGCGAAGTTAAATTTGAACACCTTAAACAAGTTTTCATGTTTTGCAAGGTAAATAGTATTACAGACTCAATAATAAACGTAAATCGAAGAATCTATGTAATGAATACGTTATACCACTGATGGCCACCGGAGCTGCGGCCTTCCTCCACTCTGGGTCCATTCCCCTGGTTTCAGGTCCCTCCACTTCACTCTTCGTTCCCCCTAGTTCCATCGTCGTTCGAGATCACAGCCTCGATGAGGGGAATGGATCTAGAATGGGGGAAGGCCGCAGTTCCGGTGGCCAGCACTGAGTTGCACAGAATTAACCCTTTGCACTCCGAACATTCTTTGATACTACCTACCAGCAACTCCGGCACACTTTTGCAGTGAAGCTCATTGGAAAACGATAGTTTTGCTATTTATTATTATAAGTAAAACGAAAAAGTGATAAGTGCTTACGGATTTATTTATTTTTATTCCTTTGGTATATCTCTTTTATTGTAAAGTAAATAAAACTTGTAAGGTAAATAATTTGCACTCGTGATTACCGAAGTAACAGATTAAATACAGATACACACTGCGCATGTCCCCCTAATGGAGTCAACGCAGTTATGAAATATATTATGAATGTCCCCGTAGTGGAGCCAACGGAGCGCAAAGGGTTAATGAATCGGACAGATGTTTTCAAAAGCTTGTAACTTATTCATGAAACGCTGGTTCGCACAACTTCGAATCTCTCGAAGAACCTTCTTGCAGAGGTTTTCAAAAGATCTAACGGTAGGTGTGGAGATGATAGGGCACGTCATCGTTTTGGTTGCTTTGGCGGAGGACACGTAGGTCAGGATGACGCGTGGTGCATAGGATACGGATGACAGTGGTTGCAGGATGATTCAATATTTACAGCAGAGATGACCATCTGGAGCGAGACCTGGCTCCGGCGTACCCCCACCCTGCGTCCACACCCCTCATGAGTAGGTTGTGGTTTGGATACAACATTGAAAACATCACTGATCGACAGTAAGTACGATTTCTCAAAAAACACTTACGTAAGAAAAATAATTATTTTTTTTGTATATTACATCAGTTTCATCCAGAGATTACATCTGTACTCTGTTATCAATAATTTGTCATGTACAAACTCAACAGACATCATATACACTCACTTATTCGAATAATTAAAAAATTAATTACAATATTATTTATTTTTAAGAAGATATGGAATATCTAATTCAAATTCAGTTATAGCAATACACAATGCACTCAATAGGTTGATATCATTTAGTGTGGTGCGCTTATTAGTTATTCGGATCTTCTTAAAAATGAATAATATTGTAATTAATTTTTTCATTATCAAACAGATCCGAATAAGTGATTGGATACGACGTCCACCGAGTTTGTATATGACAAATAATGTGTATCAATGTAGAAATGTAATCTCTGGATAAAACTGATGTCATATATAAAGTATATAATTATTTTTATTACGTCATACCCAGACCACAAACTACGAGAGAGGAATGGACGCAGAGAGGGGGTAGACCGGAGCCAGGTCTCGCTCCGGATGGCCATCTTTGGTTTACAGGAACGAAAATATTTGCAATGTACAGTTATTTAGGGATGGTACATCATATCTATATTGGCAATGTTACAAACAATTTTTTCTACAGAAAACTGTTTCCAGCTTGGATAATATTTATTTTTCAATCCATGTTTTCCAGAGATTTTTCAATCAATTTAATACGTTCTATCTGCCATGTACGTTCTGAATACCTTTTTTACCAGGCTGCATGTTTCACGTAGTTATTTGAAAAAAAAAACACATTTGGAAACGAAGACTCGTAGTCAAAAATATTGAACAATCGTTGCATTTTGCAATTTACACATGATAAGAGCAATCAAATAACTCATTTGAGTCTTATCACGAACGTAGTACTAAAATAATAATATTAAACATAATATGAATATTAAATAAACCTACATCTAATGTCTTGAACCAACTGATACTTATTAAAGCAACAATATCGTTCTGCGTATCTGCATTTACGGTTTCAACCAGTAATTCGCTATTACGCCTTGCGTACATATTCAAAATACGCATTTCGCTGAATATTCCCTGATTCAAACGAAATAACTCGCAGGCATTGAGTTTAAATTTAAACGTCTCGAGTAAACATTGAATTCTATAACCAGCAGGGATAGGTAAACAGTCGATTCGAATGCATAATGGTTCATTTCGTCGGGGAACGAACAAATTCGAGGCGGTTCACGGAGATAAGGAGATCCGCGGACGCGCAATATTCTGTTTGCAGAATTAAATGAAAATTAAACAGACCGTTTATTTGCAGGGTAAGACTGAGCATTTAAGAGGTCCGCAAGTTTTCCGGTATTCGCTTTTGGCTTTTTGCGAATGGTGCTTGCCTCGGTGAATTGGTCCGGAAGTTGCTTACAATTAAACGCTTCGCCTCGGGTACGAGCTCCGTCGAAAGAACTCGTCTCAGCGACGTTATTTCGCGAGTTATTCAGCCGGTCGAGTATTATTCACGAGGAAATGTTCAACGCGATGACCAGAAACAGCGATTGTCTTCAAAGTTCATTATGTCTCGGCGATCTAATGAATTCGATTCTTCGCCGGTTCGCAGCCGCTGACCCACTTTTATTTTTAGCCGAGGTACTCGCGTATTTCTTTGTCTCTCTTTCCGTAATTATTATTTCACCGTCTTTTCGGGCACGACGACACGCCTTGGCCATTTAAAGCGACTGTTTGTCTGAAATATTCAGAGCCGGTGTATTAGCAGAAAATTTATTCGACCTCGTAATTCACCGGATACACTTCCCCCTCCCAGTTTCCAGTAAATCTCCGTCACGTTGAAATGTTAATCGAACAAGTGGCCTCTTCTAAACGTCACGGTCCTCTCGCACGCGTTCGTTCGGCGCCCCGTTTTTTCACGTTCGCTCTGTCAGACGAGAAATTGTCACCGAATCACGTATCGAACAACGGGCAACGGCAACAACAACGATGTCATAGTTCAACGAACTATGTCGGTGTAGTCGCGGGCGACGTAACAACGCGGCTTACGAGCCCGTGTAATACGATCACTTCCGCGCCTCGCTCGCTAACGATCGATCATTGTAAATAATTAGAGTGAACGAAATGAGAGAGAGAGGGAGAGGAGGTGTGCCAATTGGCCGGCAAACTTGTATTCCTAGGTTTCAACAGGAAAAAAGGGTCATTGTTCGTCGAATAGAAGGACTTCGCGCCTGGGCCATCGCTTTGCTCGAACGTCGTCGAAATACATTACCGATTGTAAGTTCAATCGGACCAACCGGGATATCACAGACATATTTTTATCATATACGTGTGCAGGGTAAGTCCCGAGAAATAGGACACCTAAGTGTCTTTGTGTTAGAAATTTTTCTGACTGATTCTTGTAAGAAGAACTACCAAAGAATGTGTTCAATAATAGAATGCCAATTTTGGAAGATGTAAGACTGTTGCAGGACCCAACTGATCTGTATACACGGTGAGTCACGAGAAAAAGAACACCTAAATACCTTTGTTAGGATTGAAAATAGGAGAAAATGTCAAAGAAGAAATTTGTACTGCTGAAGGAGGCAAACGCGGCAATACAAACAGATCATCCGATTGACATTATCTTCGAGGTTATTTAAGGGTTACCGATGGTTTTTTAAATGACACCATGTATTTTTAACTTTATAGCGTAGTAGTCATTGAACTCGCCTTGACATCAGCTACTACGCTATGAAGTTAAAATTATGTGGTGCCACTTAAAAACCGTCGATGACTTTTAAATAACCTTGAAGACAGCGTCAATCACAAGATTGGTTTGTATCACTGTAGTTGTCCCTTTGAACAGTACAACTTTTATCTTCGACATTTTCCCCTGTTTTCAATCCTAACAGAGATACTTAGGTGTTCAGTTTCTCGTGACTATACCCTCTTTTCTTCTGTCCTCACTTTTCAATACCTACTTACTGGAACCCTATCCGGTCTGACTTCTATCATTCGTAGTACTTGACTTCTTCGAAAATATGCAGATTAGGCCGTGCACACCGAGGGCCTTACATCACATAAATAACGTTCGTCTAAAAACCCAACTATAGCGATGACCTACGAAAAAAACGAATAACCGACAGCAAAGCGATCGAGTGTTTCAGAGTGAAACGATTGAATGTTACAGGGTAAATCTATCGAATGTTCAAGAGCAACGCGTGTATGGACATATGTGTGTACTTATGTATGCGTGTGAGGCACGTGTCGCAAATCGCGTTATTACTACATGTGAGTCTCGTGTATCTTCGCGACACGTGGAGAAGCTAGTTATAAAAGAAGACCAGTGCGATTCGTATAAGAAGGAGTGTCTGCAGCCGCTCGAGAGAGTGTTGGTCATAGAGAGTAAAAGTCTGCTCCGAAAGTTATAAAATAAAAAGTCCATACACTAGAACACGTATATTATTTACTCCACTTTTCTCTAAAAAAAAACATCACTTCTCTTCTCGCAGTAACCAACGAAAACTTGTATTTTGTCACCACCGCAATTCACGAAAACCAATAGCATCGTTTCTTTAAATTCACGCCTTTACCTGCATCATCTCTTACGTTACAATTAGTCGAAACCGCGCAAAGCGAATTTCAACTTAAATTGGTAGCATCCATTAGTCTACATCTAGCAGACCTGGGCAAATTTTATTTGAAATGAAAATAAGAAACAGCTGTTTGAAATAATATTTCAGTTCGTGATTTTCAATACTGTTATTTGAAAATACAGAGAATATCGATTTATTTGAAATAATACCAATTTCAAATAATAAATGATTTCGTTATTTCATTATTTGAAAGTTGGCAAAAGAAATAAGTATCAAACTAATTCAACCGAAAGACTTTATTTCATGAAATTTTTACAACAATTTACTTTGAGCAAAACTCTCTTTTCAGAAAGCTCATCAGTACGGGATTTTTGTCTGAGACCATCTAATATAGTTGCGAAAGAAAATAATCATTCGACTGGCGCGAAAGACAGAAGGGGGCTGTTATTCTTCAGGAAAACATCTTTCTAAGACTGTATATATTTGATGTTCCTCAAACAAAAGTTGTAATATTGTATCGTATAAACAGAAGACTGTGAATTGAACATGAATACACCAAGCATAAAACCATAATGTCAGAAAAGTAAACGCGATACGATTGAGATACATGAGTTGAACTATTAAATGAGTATTTCATTATTTTATTATCTTAGATACAAGAAGATTATTTCCAAAATTGTTTCTTGAAATAAAATAACGAATTGTATTTCGAAAAGGAAATAATTATCAAATAAAATAACAGGTTATTTAAAATAATATGTAAAATAATGTTATTTTAAATGTGCCCAGGTCTGGCATCTAGAGTAAGGGTTGAACTTGTGTAACGGTTGAAGAAAATAAACGAGATTTTCTATTAAACCGAGTTTGATCTCGAATCTGGATTTCAACAACACACAGTTTATGACCAGAATGTATTTAGTCGTATCAGACAATCCGTTCTCCTGACGAACGCGTCGGTTGCCTACCAGAAAGTGTCCTCGCGTCCATGTCGTCGTCCTTTCGACATGTCCGCCATCTCCATATCGATCATGCCAGAAAGAATGCTTGAAAGTATACCACCACGTGGTCAAACGATCCGTTCCACCAGTGAAGGAACCGTTCTATCAGCATGGGACTGTTTTTACACATGTCGTTGGCTACCATTCATTTTTAATCAATGCACAACTTGTCTTGTATTGATCTCGGTTCGATTGCCTTTTGTTCAGATGCCGATGCCACTGCTTTGTCCAAAATCTTAACACATTACCGTCCGGAGTCATAAAAGTATGGTTTGTGTTGACTACTCGTGAAATGCCCTAGACATATAAATAGCAACATATCTTATAAATTAATTGTAAAATAATTACTATATAAAAAGTCTTCACTTCCAATTTCATAAAAAAATATTTGATATTTTAAAAGTTGTAACCATTTTTGTAAAGCGGTGCAACATAGTCGAAAATCTTAAAATATACTGGCTACACGCATCAGTTTTCGCACAAACAGCCTGGACCGTATTATGTTAAGAGAATCGTTGGCTCCGGCCTTTCAAACTGTCAGAGCTGCTGGTGGAAAAGTACGTGTCCGTTTGAGAGTAAAAACCGCGTAGAAGTTCTTGAGATTATTTTTCGTGTGTGGACATTCAACTATCGGAGAGCAGGCGTGTTGTAACTTGCTCTCAAGTAGATAGGTAGTATGTACAACGTTTAGATTTCTTATGCTGCATCCACACTGGAGTTCGCGAGCAGATCGTGAACCATGTTCGCTGGCAATGTGGGTACTTTTGCGTGCAGCCAGCTGGTTGCAGCGAACTTCTCAACGAAGAGCAAACGCTGTTCGTTCATGATGCAGTACATCAAAGCGCTTTGTTATGGGTTGAAACGTTGAAGACACTTCCCGTTTAAGTTATCTTTATTTCAATTACCACAACTCAGATTCACAATAAGGATCTTACAGACAGACAAAGAGTATACGCAATTTGTCTGGTGCTAAAGAGAAAATCGCCCCGGCGTTTAATTCCTTACCCGGCATACAACATATTTGAGGAAAATATTATTGAGAGAGTTAAATAGTGTAAACGGGTACGCTCGTTTACGAATAAATTGTAGGGTAGAGGATTAAAATCCTGAACTATCATCTTGTCTTCATTTCACGTGATATCGGAAGGCAAGTTTCGTCGAAAGGTAGCTCTTGTGAAGTAATTTTCTACGCCTTGGTTTCGTGATCGGCTATTCAAAGCGCCCAATCCCGAAGTTCCATTATAGGTTTCGATACATGTATACCGCCATATCTTACAACCTCAATACAGGGCGTAACACTTGTTTCTGACGGCTTTACGAGCTCTTCGAATTCTGTGGCTATATATCAGATGCTACACGAGGTCGGCCTCGCATCCATGATACGTTACATGTAGAACAGAGTCGCGTTCTTCCTGCTTGAACAATATCGAACTTCAATGCAATGTATTTTTATGCGACACAAATTTATCGGACACCTTGTTTCTTTCAATTACATCGCAGTGCGTGTAGATTGCGCATGAAAGTCATTTAACGCATTCACTGCCAGCGCAAATTATGTGATTTCATTCGTATTGCCAGTTCTGTTTTAAGTGTTTGTTTATCTAAATGCCGTCATTTCTTTGAATGTATACATGGTGTCCTATTTAAATCGACCCACTCGAATATCTTCGAAACTGTTGATGATACTAAAAAATATTTCAGACAAAAGTTAAATGGTTTCAGAGGGCACATTATCTGATGTGAGTAAGTTTTTCCTATAGGGACGTGTAGAGGACACATGAAGGTTAACTTTGTTTTTTTAATAGAATCATATATTTTTTAATGCAGTAGTCGGCGCAGCGCGTCATTACCTACACAAAAGAGCTAAATCACTTATGGCGAAAAATCATTAGTTTAGAAGATATTTTAATTTTAGTATTTGGAAATAGTACACCATTTCGGTGTAGCTAATATGCGTTACATCTAATGTCGTTAGCTACGCCGAAATGGTATACTATTTCATAATAATAAAATTAAAATATCTTCTAAACTAATGATTTTTCGTCATAAGTGGCTTATTTTGTGTGAGGAATGACGAATATTGTGATTCATGATTTTTTTCTGATGGTAATTCTTTTCGAGATTCCAAGGCCATAGACGTTTTTTAGAAGAGAATTGAAAGAACATTTTTCTTACGAAGAATAGAACTTAAATATGTGTGACACATTGACCTTCAAATGACCTAGAATGAGAAGATCACGATAGTTTGAAGGAAACTGGGAAATTGAATATTTTATTTCTTCTAAAATGTGTCATCCACAGGAAAGGTTCAAGTGTGCTTTTGAATTTCAGGTTTGCTTGAAGAAGCTTCTGGCGTTACTGTTTCTAACATTTGTAAACAAACTTCCAAAGTTTCCTTCGTTTCAAAGCATCGTGTCAAATTCACAAATTTAACGATAACCTTTAAGCAGGGTCATGCTAGTGCCTTATTTATTTCACTAACGTCAGATTTTCAATTAACCCAGAAATGGGGACAATCGATCCGTGACTTAACCTCTCTGCTCAAGATTCACGCTAATAACAAATTACAAATTTGTAGTTGCGGCACAAAACAAAAGCAAACACGTTGATCTTTAAATTGCTGAGGTGCCTCCGCCTATAAAAAGTTTATAGACCATTCAATGTCCTCTCTGAAACAATGCAACTTCTGTATGCAACATGTTGTGTCATGCAATTTTTATTAGAATTCATGATTTAGGATTCATTCAATGTGGTGATGTTATTAGGTGCCTCACTCTGTATAGTTATTGTCTAATATAATAGAAAAATTGTATCGTATTGATACATTTGTTAGATACCTCCCGAACTTTCCCAATTAAACTTATAAAGACAAGTTATGCTTGGCCGTCCTTAAAAACAGAATTAGTCGCGGTCCTCAAGGACCTATTTGGTCCATGCCACTCTGAGGAAAACTTTTTCTCCTTTTTAAGGGATTGCCGGTTTTCCTACGCTGTTTAAGGACAGATTTTCCTCAAAGTCCTGCACATCTTTCTGTACCTTATACACTAAGTAACATTTACGCAATGATGTAACTATTTGTTGAACAAATTTCATTTATATTACCTACGGGATCCTGACACAATACTCGTTGAGTTATGTGTGGTCACTAACGCCTTCCTTTTACTAGAGTAGAAGAATTAGATTCAATCATCAATCTTCAAGAATATTGTGCCATGTATGTACTTTAAACTTTACTTTCAATATCTGTATCTAAAAACGCAATTATTTTAACAAATAAAAGCCTAAAATTCCCTGACACTAAGTACTGTTTTCTTCTTTGACCAAATTCAGGTTTGTTACATGGGGAACCAAATCATTCTTACTGGCTGAATATAAAGATTTCCTTTAAATTTCATTCCGTGAGAACGTCACCATTTTCTTCCTAACCGGAAGGATACCGATACCGAATTAATTTTCATTTGAAGTATCTGGTCTCCAGACAGCGCCTGCATACAATTCAATTAGCGTGACAGAAATCAGTGTCAAATCTGCGGTAGATTTTAATACCGCTGTAATGTCAGGAGATTAAAGTCTCAGCAGTAATTATTTGCAGCCCTTGGACCACAGTTGAATTGTTTAGAGTCCCGTCTTCCTGGTCGCGCGTGCGAACGTTCTTGCTCTTCGGCTACTACGTACATAGTTGTATACGGTCCAGGAACTTCCTGCACGGGACGACGCGGTCGGAATAACTAGGAGTTTCAAACGAATCCAGGATGCTTGGCGCACGAATCTATAGAAGGAGAAGGAGGACAGGAACGTGGGAGAGAGCTGAACGACGAAAGTGTGCGCCTAACGGATGCCAGCAGCAATTGAATTCGACGAATGAAGGAATCTTCCGGTTTCGGTGTCGTCCCGTCCATGCAGCTTTGTCAGGATACGCGCCCACGAAAGCAAATCATTTTTCAGATACAACAATGAAGGCTCTTTTTAATTAAACAGTTAAAACAAAGGAGTTTTTTAATTAGATAATCAGAGAATAATTTTAGAATGTTTTCTAGATGTCACATAAACTCCCAAAAATCATTGAATCGTTAGTAGATGCGAAGAAATATTATCTCATATGATATTTTATATTAACCCTTTTGCTACGGTTGACTTAATCGCAGAGTTCTATCACGTAAACACAGCTCTGCCGTAAAAACAGATACCCACCATATCATAAAAATATTCTTTAGACGATATTAACACATTGAACGTCACAATGAAAACGGCAATACCTAATCAGACACGATATAATTTACTATTTTTCATATATATCGTAAAGGAAAAAAAGATTTAAGTACTCAGTCGTGTGCTTCTGTTCCTTCATTATTGTTTCAGTATGAAGTTTGCTCAGAATTTTGCGACAATCGATAATTATTTCATTAAATTGAATTTGAGGTGTCGGTCACCGGTGACCGTCACGGCGTTCAACATTTTAATGAAATTAAACAGACTGTTGGTTAGCAGAATCAGTCCACAATATCTCAACACGATTCATGAAACAAATAAGCCATTAGAGTGGCATTTCGTTCTAAATGATCGCTTAGCGGAAAGTCACTGTAGTGTCGCGTAGTAGTCGGTAGGTGAAGTTGAATTGACGGCGAGGTTCTTATTTATGTAGTCAATATTTAAGAGTACATGGACAAAATATTAATTGTATAAATATTATTAAATATTTACAAATTTATGGTAGCTCATTCACTATATGACTGTATTTAAGAAGGGCAGAAAATAAAGGAAGTGTCCGAACTTTTTCCCTGTCGCATTCTAGTATATGTATTTATTACTAATTAGATCATGACTGTGGGGGGCTGTTGATTCCTAACATATAATTAGGAAAACATGCAGTCAATAATACATTAGACCTCTCGTGACAGAAATAATAAAGTATTAGATTCGTACGTATGAAATGTGACTTTTGTACATTAATGATTAAAGCCTCACACTTTTGGAGAAAATTATTTAATCAAAATAAACAATTCGGTTCTATGCATTTTTATCAATAATTTTGCAGATGATAAATTCCACTTTTTAAATTCTCTTAATTTCTGAAATTGAGAAATATTTCAGTAACTGGTTTCGTTTCTTGCTCGATTTGGAAGATTATCTCGTTTCAAAAATTATTTAAATGCTTAAAAAATGATAATTCGTAGACAATACATTTGGAAAATGCGGCGGATGTGACAAATTTCATATTCGACCTCATTTATTCTTTGAATATCGATAAACGACGGAAAGTTCACTACCATCCATGTAAACTTTGAAATTGATTTTAAAGTTAGGGCAAATTTTTGAATAAAGGTCGCTAAGCAGGTTATAATGATAACATCAAGGCTTTATATAGTGTACTGATATTCAAATAACGTAATAATATGGCTGAAATATTCCTACTAAACTTGAAGCTTGATAGAGATCAGTCATTTCACATGCCTCAACCTAGTATTAAAATTTGTTTTTCATCAAGATACCACTTCGTTGTTTATTCGCAACCTGTACTAATTGTAGATTTCTAGTGATTAATTTTTTAATGTTTTTTGTCGAAATAGTATTATACTTTCCAAGCAGGAGTACCCACTGATGTAGGTACTTCTGATTTTAGACGTTTCTCTTTTATTGACTTATCTAGTTCAGTTTAGTCTTTTATTATGGTCTTGAAATTAGTAGATTCGGGTTATGAATCTATGATGCTTTAATCATTATTTTGTCGTATTTATTATAAATAAGTTTTATCTGTTTTTGCTGTATGTTTGGTGTTACTGTTATCCATCAAAACAAAGATTCCTTAAAAATAACAAGTACTCTTACATTATTTAGGTACTGTACAAGTAATGTTGCATTAACCACTGCATTTGTTATTTGAAATACAACAATCTGTACCAGCATTTATGATTTTGTTTTAAGCGATTTTGTGATACAATTTATAAGGAGAGGTCAGGCCAATGTGGTTACCGATTTCAATAGATTCTTTTCCAATCTATCTAAAAAGAAACTGAGTAAACACGTCGGAATAAATATTTATACCTTGTATAGTTGTATAGTGATGCAAACGCAATATATTTGCAATGATGTTTGTCATTTATCGCCGTGTACATGTGCAGACAGATTTTATGTAATTGTTTTATGTTTGTCAAAGAAGCAAGACTAACGAATCTTGTACGTAATTACACTTTTAATTTCTTTTTATCCTCAATTTTAATATTAGCGACGGTAATATGAGGAAAAAAGGTGTAATCTTTTTAAGATCTTCTAAACATAATTTTGAAATAATTTGAAACTATGATCTGACGATAAATTTACAGGACACATAATAGTCAAACTTGCAATAACAGTCATCCTTGACAGACGTCAGACTCACTTGCCAAATCGCTGAACTGATTAATCGACAACCGATTCTCATTGAGGAAACATGACCACATTCTGACAGATGTAGCAAGGACTACGGTAACGCGATCCATTTTCGGAGGTAGCCACAAATCACACAATGCGTTCAAAGATAAATGAATGCAGTGGATCAACAGAATATACCTCGGATGTTCGATAAGTAAAGAGAATTTTCTTATAAAGTTTGTATACCCCATTGATAACTTGAGGTTTTTAACATATGGTCCTCTTACGTCTGTGCGTTCGTTTCACCTGTAAGTGAACTTTTTAATTCCATTCTCAAAGAACTGGGATGGAGTTCCTTTCATCCATTATTGGGTGCCATGGGAAGGAACACAGTCGTTTTACTTCGAAAAGATCGCTTATTGACCTTCGATAGTTCAGCTGAAGAGTAAAAGAGACAAGTAATTGCTATTTTCTCAGATTTTCGGTATTCTTATAGAGAGTTTTAAAAATATGGATTCACAATGGCAAGGGCAGACGGTACTAGCGAACGGGAAGACAAAAGTCCTAATAAACATGGGTCGAAAAATGAATATCTACCATTGAAGTCTTTAATCCATTTTTTTGATACCCTGCATAGCATCAAGTACTATGGCCATTTAGTCGGGAGACCTACAGTTTTAGGAGGCTCCAAACCACTATGTGTCAAGAACAGCACAGAAGCACAGGAGACACTCTTATTAGCACTAACAGTGACCAGAGTAGGTTAACTTCGATGTTCAGACTAAAGCCGCTGTTTCCCAGATGGCAACGCCATTGATTTCAGTCAATTAAATCGCACCAAATTACATCTTCAAACTCGTCATTGGGATATTAACCCGTTGCACTCCAAGCATCTTTTGATACGATAGACGAACAACTCCAAAATAACTAATGTGATGATGCAACCAATATGGTTGCGAGCTACTGCACGCAAATGTTAGTTTTCAATGATTCATATTCCAAAAAAACTTCATCGAGATAAGATATTTACGCTTTATTTAGTTTTACGTACTAAGAAATATTTCATTTTTCGCATGGCACACAAAAATTAGTAGGTAAGATGACAAACCAACGGAGCGCCTGAGAGGCATACTTGAAGTGCAAAGGATTAATTTATTCTGAGGACAGCTGATAGATCAAAGAAGGGGCTCGTCAGACATGATTTATTCCACGACAATAACAGTTCCAAAAATCTCGTCCAACATAGCAACCTCTGATGATTCGTTAGCGAATATAGTAGAAAAATATTTGGACGTCAAGTAGACTGGGGATAACGTCGATTGGTTCTCATTAGACACGGTGGTAACCGATAGGACCTCATTGAATACGTCAGAAGTTGATGGGACCTCATCCGACACGAGCCAATCGAATTCATCCGAAGTGATAGGAGCAAATCGGATCTCATTCAATACGATAAGAGGCAATCGAATGCCATTCAACACAATGCCAGCCGAGCGGACCTTGTCCGAACAAGGAAGACAAACTTTCGAATCCACTGCACCGTGGCTGTCGATGAACGCAGTAGAATTTCACCTGATCGTGTCAAACGTATTTGATCCTGCCGTTCTGATCTGATCTACGTTATTCTACTGCGGAAGAATCAGGCCAGTCGCGAGAATATCTGACTCGGTTAGCTTCGATTGGATAGAAAATCTGCTGGATTCAATAACATATTCTGGATTCTGGCTGCTATATTCGGCGTGGTTCCAATGGATCCGAGCAGATGTGTCTTCTATGTTTAAGTAACGACCAATAAAACCTTGATTGAAGGAATATTACATTATTAGGTTGACTAAAGATCTAAAATTCTAAATTGAATAAAGATGTAAAAATTCTTCTGGAATCTGATACTTATACAGGCAGTTTTAAGTTTTTAAACCACTAACTCAATGACTGAGATATTTCATAAACGGTCGATACCTCTTATTCATTTATTTTTCTATGTATTTTGTTTCGAAAAATCAATATTATTCGAGTTACAAACAATTGTTTACATAACTTTCTCAACTCCAAATTGTATACAGCTCGATTAACATTGATAACTCAACCTGCGTTTATTAGACATTTTTTATTCTGCTGTCAAACACTGTGTCTTGTAATTCAGAAAGCACAATGTAATTTGAAAATTAAAGTTCAGCTTGATTTTTTCTAAAATGATCTGAATAAGAAATTAAATTGTTGTGTAATATGCAGACCCCAAGTACAACAAAATTTCATTCAACAATTTTGTTTCTAATAACGAGTCGGACGTTATTTTGGTTGACAGTTTCTACAGGCTCGCCCTGCATATGTTCCGTTACATATTTTACAATTTATAACACTGAAACGACTAAACCGACATCATATATATTGTTCTAATGAAATAATTTAACGCGTGTTCTACGGCAGAAAATTTCTGTACGTGGTTCATATACATTCCCGAAAGCTTCACGGCTCACAGGATTAATAATAACGAACTGACATTTCATTAAAAGATCCAACAAAATTTCATCAACTTTATACAATTAACTTTGCATGATTGCAGAAACATATACAGAAGAATAGAGACAATTCACATATTTGCAGGCGCTGATGTAGTTATATACTTTAAGTTCAATTTAATCAAAACAAGCTTTAACAGAGGTGAAATTAGTTTTAGTCAGAAAATCAAACGAATTCGTGTATGTATTTCCGGCGTAAAATACGAAAGAATTAAACATTTCGTAATTTTAACATTCGCTGTGTTTATAATTTCACATTTTCTCTATTTAAATGTGTAACACATGAATGTCCTTCAGTGTCACACAACAAATTTTGCAGTTTTTATTTTTATTCTAATGATAGAACTCCGCGGCCGCCAGCTATACATTTAGGGGACTACATGTGCATTAGACGGCTAAAACGATCGGTTTCTTCTGGGTAGGATTGAGTGTTACTAATCACTCGAACCAGGTGCACTTTTTACAGTTCTTTACTGTGGATATAATACGCATTTCAAAACCAAAAGACTTCCAAAATATAAAAAATTAAGTAGAATTCATTGCGCCAAAATGAGCGCTATGCAATGCGCACGTCTAGGTGGTACACATGATTCCAGTTGAACGATCCACCTGAAAGCAAAATCGTTGCAAAGGAGTATTCTTTGACTCAATATCTACAAGATGGAACTGTGTTGAAAAATTTTAATAAAAATTTGTGAACTTATACAATAAATATCACCTTTGTAAGTTTTTCCTGAAGTAATGATTTAAAAAAATATTTCATACAATTCTTCAGAGTTCTGCTATCTTATTGAGCGAGTGTCCCCTTATGGAGAAAAGTGTTATGTAGGTTCAGTTAAAATTTCAACTAAAAATATCGACCCTTTCTCGATTTATGATGTTCACCGTGTTAAAAACACGACTTCGAGGAGAACTTCGAATGCCACAGTGAAACCAGCTACGCCTAATCAGACATTATATAATTTACTATTTTTTATATAAATCGTAAAGAAAAAAAAGATTTGAGTACTCAATTGAGTTCTTCTGTTCATACATTAGTGTTTCAGTATGAAGTTTACTCAGAACTTTGTGACAATTAATAATTACTTCATTAAATTAACATTGAGTTGCCGGTCATCGATGGCCCCCACGAAATTCAAAGTGTTAACGTTAACTTTACCGTGTTTACCTACATTGGGCCCGTCGTTACTTTTCAAGCTGTAACTTCCGTCATTTTCTAAATTTTTCAATTAATTTTTTTAAAATACTTTTAGGGGATGAGACTTTCATAAATAATCGAGAAAAAATGTCGAATTTTTGAACTTGTAATACCCGTGTAACTCCTTAAGTTTATTGTACGAGGTGTGTCAATTTAATTCCCAGAACGGCCGCGTAGTGTCATCTCTGTAGGGATTTACTTGTAACCACGCTTACAATCGTGTTTGCACATGTTTTAACCAGTACGTGCGTAAACCTCAAGTCTATAGAGTCATTCGTTAGTTAGACATGTATTGTGAAAACAACAAAAATTTGCGTATCAACTGCGGCATAAAAATAAGTGATCGAAATTTAGAGCAGCGTATTAACATTAAATTTTGTTTAATTAAAATTCGATTACCCAGTTAGAGCATCCTGCCTATTCGCCCGACTTACAATTAGCTCACTGTGATTTCGGACTTTTCCCAAAATTAAAGATTGCACTAAAAGGACAAAGACTTTCTAATATCGCCGGTATCCAGCATAATATGATAAATATTGGCTGTTTCCAGATATGGGAACACCGTCTAACACACTGTATAGATGCACTAGGGGACTACTTCGAAGGCGACGATAGTCATTAACCCTTTTAGTGCCGACCGAAAAAGTTGAACCTGTGTGAAAAGTGCCGAGCCAAACTGATGTAGTTTGGTAAGGTTTGAGGAAAAAAATGATAAAAATTTAATTTTAAATAATAATTACAAAATTTAAAAAGGAACATGTTAAGAACTAATGAAACAGTAAATTAATGACTCAAGTATTGCAATATTTCTCGAAAATTATATGAATAATATTTATTTAAAATTATAAACAAGATTCTAAAAGTTGGTCATCTTTTATAAGCAGCATTTACAAATAAAAAACCTCGTCACTCTGACACAGTTTGACAGAGGACAGGTAATATAAAACATAAACAACGTGTATTCAATTATTTACAATAATATCACAAGTATTTCAAAAGATAAATAAACAATAATTCACGCACAACGATATATTCTCGACGGCACTTTTCGCAAGTGTAGCCAACGAAGATATATCGTTGTTCGGCACTAAAAGGGTTAATGTACAGTCCTGAAAATATATTTTTTATAGGTGCATTCCAGGAATTAAATTGTCACACCCCGTATGTGGTTTTCAGTTTCACAAACGTAGACAAAGTATCGGCTGCGGAAGTGTTGAGAAAATTCAACAGCCGGGTGGATTGAACGTAACCACTACTTTGTATCCGATTCCTATTAATGTCGATATGTCTGTATATCAGGAACCAGTCTGGTCTGTCTGTCATCGACGTTCCCGAGACGTTTGGTAGAGGATTAACGTAGATTACTCTATGTGCAGGATATCGGCGAGAACACTCACCACCTTGCGGCCATCACGATGCCAGGAACGTGCTTGATGACCGATGCGGTCAGGATCGTCGACAGTTAGTGATGAGGAGGAGCAAGTTGTCGGCGTGCCGATGGCTCAGGTCACCAGTAACATGCCAGCTCTTGAACCGAGGCCGGACCCAGGTCCTCTTCGAGGACTTCTGATCGGTGTTTTCGTTCTATTGTACTTGCCACGGTGTCACTGTTACGACTTAGGTAAGTCAATCTGGATATCACTTACACTGCCGTCCATGAGTATTAGGACACTTGACATTTCTGTCGGTAATATACTTCATTTAGATTACTGCCAGATTCTGGAAAAATGATTGAGAAGGGCTTCAAGAAAATAATGAAACAAAAATCGTACAGAAGTCGTCCTTCTCCCCACACTCTTCCTTTTTAACCTGACTTGAACCCAACTGAGATAATATGGGATGAGCTAAACCTAAAAATACGACAGATATGATTTGTAGAACTGCTGGGTAACTTAAAATGTAATAAAATATTCCTAGAAATTGTTTAAAAATTTACAATTAAAGTGCCAAGCTTTTTTGAAGCTGTAATCAGAAAGTGTAGGGACAATACCGAAGAAAAAAGTACTTAACACATTGTTGACCGGGGGATTTCTGCAGAAACTAACGCCTGTGGCCGGCTATTTTTCATACAAGTCAATATTGAAACATCCGCGTATGAGTATATAAACAATCATTTTTTTGGCACATAATGTATTTATTTGAAACATTGTATACTGAGTTGCGTGAAAGACGACTAGCGGGACGGCAGAGGGGCAAGAGGGTTACTCCGCGCGCCCCGCCTTTGTCACACGATGCTATATGATCCGATTAGGGGATGTGACCGTTCAGCCAGTAAAGAAAATGCGTGTGTTTTGTTTTTATGATTGTGTTTGACGAGGCCTGCTGTAACCAATCAGACCCGCATTCCTTCCGCTCGTCATCTTTCCAGCAACCCACTGTACTTACTGTGTAGAGCTGGAAAGTTGGGGCGTGGCAGGAATGCGAATGGAATGCGGGTCTGATTGGTTAAAGCATAAATAAGCCCACCTAGTCGAACACAATCATAAAAACAGAGCACACGGATTTTGTTTATTGGCCGAAACAGTCACATCTCCTAATACGGATCCTACAGCACCGCGGCTCGGAAGCATCAAAGACGGAGCAAACGCTGTACCCTTCTTACCCCTGTGCCGTCCCGTACGCCAACTTTCCAGCTCTACACAGTAAATGTCTTACTAAAGCATTCTAATATTTTTTTAGTGTGATAGGTTGTATAGCAGGCACCTCTGTGCAGGAGTACACAACATCTATTACAAATACACCGTGTTTCAATGCGCTTTCCTTCTGAGAAGCAGACTCTACACTTCCTGGAAGCATTTTTTTTTTAGACCTGTGGATATTATTTCCTCTAGGATATGTTCCTTTATTTTACTTGATAGTCGACAAGGTGGATTAAAAAAAAATAAAATAAAAAAAGAAATAAAATTCACCGAAAAGTTCTTCTTCACTTAAAAATTCGCGATGCGGCATTTTTGAAAATTTTACGGTAACAAAATTGTGTTTATAATATACAAAAAGGTTAGAAAAAGAACTAACCGGGCAAAATATGAATGATAAGCACAACAATAAATTGTATAATGAACACTTTATCAATTTTAAGCTCTAACAACTTCGCACGATGATTTTAATTGTATCACTCTCTACGAACGTCTGAATACGTCCCCGGTCAATAACGTTCTGGTAACAAAGGGCATATTAATACGTCCCCGGGCAATAATATGTTAATTTTTAATTAAATGCTGTTGTAAGATTTGCGATATAATATAGAATGTATATTTTCTATTTATTATGAAGCGTAGAATAGTACAATATATCGTCGAATCCTCTAATAATTTCATATCCTTTTCCCGATTTATTTCATATTTGATAAGTATCCTAATACTTATGGACGAGGGTGAACGTAAAAATCATCTAAGAGATTCCTTTCATATCTTGAGGTTAGGCTTAGCAACGATGATTATGGCTGAGCCTGGTTCTTTACTTGTACCACCGATAAAAAGTTTTGAAGGAACTATTTAGTCAAACGAAAGGGTGTGAAGAATGGGATAGTTGCCTCTGACAATAGTAGGATGTAGAGAAGTAAGAAGACTTGTGCTTATTACAATACATCAATGAGAACAATGTACCTTTTCATAAATTAATTAATTAACTTTGATGGAGGAAAGCAATCTGTTAGATTGTAGGCCAACTGGACGGATAAATCTTCAGATTCAATAAACGATAACTTTGGAAATATAATATTAGAAACTTAAAGTACGATGTCGGCAGATTCTTTATGGAAATTTCCAAACAATTGGCAGGGGTAAGAGTTTGAAGAATCTATAAATTAATTGAAAGATTATTTTCATTGCCGAATTTTTCTCTTACTTTCAATTATGCCGATTTAGGTCATTGTCAATACAAGCATGTACAACATAGTGGTGTTTAAGTTGCATCCTCGGCAGACGTTCACAGTCAAATTTCTCGAAAGCCAAATGTAAGAAACGTTATAATATTGCTAGGACTTCTAGCACGTAAAATGTCTTTTGGTCTTTCAAGAGCGCGTGACTTCGTCGGTGACTCATCACAGAATGTGGACCGTGGCCCATTTCGTCGTTACGACGGGTCCTCAACCAAAACATAAGCCCATCTCCTGTCGATAATGGTTGCGGGTGGTCGGTTTCCCAGAATCAACGTTCCCTGCGCAGCACTCGTCAAGTATCAGACCCTGAAGCTCCGCGTTAAAAAGAATGTGTCTTACACAAACCCCCAGGCAAAAACTTTATTCTTCATTTTTGATTGGGAAATGGCGAAGGAACTGTCTTCGTTTTCGTTGTACTACGATTTTGGTCAAGTCGTATATTTTTATGTTATAAAAACACTGATACGTAGATAATGTTCATGCAAATGTGTTAATAAGTATCAAGCCTAGAAATTGTATCCGCGTTCGAATAATCAATTTGCTCAAAATGAGCAAGTGTCCGGTGGCTTATGGACATGGGTGTAAATATCACTTGAACATAGCGTCTCTGTAAGTCAGCACAAAAAAACGTCAAAATTTCTCGCAAGACCTGACACATTACGGCGTCAAAGTATTAACCACGCCATTCACAAGGAGTCCTAAAATTCCTGTGAACATGATAATGAAATTGTTGCGTGTACCACAGTATTCTCTCCTCCTGTACAAATTCATGAAAAAGCGTACTGACGGTGTCTGATAAAATGATCATCGCAGAGCTAACAGAGTAACTGCACGTTCGATGATAGAACCGTCGATTGAATCAAAGTATCCAGCTACCTCTCGCGTCCGTGATCAAACGTACAATCTCGTTCGTTCATGAACAAAAAAAAAAATAGATTCGGGTGGCAGGAGTGTATGAAAGATTCGCTCGTAAGTTACTCGTCTGGCCATCGTTCAGCAGCAGCTGCAGTCATGGAAGAACCGGTGTTATAGTGCTTCCGGGCCAGCGACCGAAAGAGAAAGGTCGAGTCTCGTTTCCTGTTCCGTCGCGTCGGAACATATACCCGGTGTCGTCTAACTCATGGTTCACGCGGGTCATTTCGCCGGATAGAGAAGAGAAAGGAGGCGAAGGAAACGAAGGAAAAATATTGTTCCATTTGCGCCGCGACTATTCCGCGAAAATGAATTTACTTTAGCTCTCTCTTCTCTCTCCGGTCTGCCCCCTCCCGCCGTAATATCGCCCGGACGCTAAAGCGGAGAAAAATTATTCTGAAAAATTTTTTACTCTTTGTTCTCGCGTGTATACACACAAGCTGGGTGGGAGGGTAGACGAGAGTACACACGGGGACGACTCGGATGCACCGCCTCCAGGGAATTCGCACGGATTTCTCTTCCCTTGATACGATCCGAGCGGTGCACAACCAACTGCAATACGCCTCCGAAAGTCGGACTGTAAAATTTAAATTTTTCCGCTGCACCGGGATGCAAACACCGCTTCGTCGTGCCCTCATGTACAGGGTGTAGAGAAAGGGATGGTCGTGGTTTCCAGGGGTGAATTTGTACGTCATGATCGGCGGGCGTTTGCAGAAAACTTATCAGTCGAAAAATTCATCTTTTCCTTGAAATTGACGATTAATTTTTTGTTAATTGCATGTATTTTACTTATTAACTGGGTATCTGTGTATGACGAGTATACCCGTCAAGCGAAAAAAATAATTACCATTTGCTATTTAAATTAAAATTTTAGTGTAAATTAAAATATATTCGTAATTTCAGACGTTTTAGAATATTTTGAGACAAGGACGAATTAAGAAAAAAAAAATTTGTTCCATGTATTTAGTTTTCCTTGTTTTTCTTTAAGTAATGAATGTTTAAGGTTTGTCAATAATATCAATGAATTCGAGCAATAAATCATTGATTTTTCAGAAAAACCTACTGCCATTTCGTTATAATTTAATTCAGTTTTGCAGTAGCTGCATATACTCTGTGTTTGATGAGTATACTCGTCATCTCTTCATTTTTGCGATACAACGTAGGTGCACTCTTTTAAAATAGGGCTACACAACTAACAGGTTGAGATGGAACGTTATAAAAGAACCTTGTGTTATGATTGTGCCGTACTGTTGAAAAAATGTTATAGCTTATGCGTAAAATAGACGGTTCTCAATCACAGTATGGCTGAATTGCAAGTCTCCAGTAATGAGCAATGCAAAGCTACATTTGTGAGCATTACTTTTTTTTACACCTTGTACAGTAGTATCTGTAGTTATTCGGATGGTACCAGGTATTTACTTTTCTCTTAATCGAAATTGCAAATAAGTACCATACAATTATTGTTTGTCTTTGTAATTGTGTAAACGAGTTATTAGCATATACACAGAAGTATGAACAGAAGGATGTAAGAAGAAGGCGAATTTGCAATATGAGACTGAGTGAGAAGGAACAGAAAAAGATGAGAGGCATGAAAGAAAGAAACGAATAATTAGTTTCATAATTAAATAGAGTACGAAAATACAACAATCGAAGCTGAAAAGTAACAAATAAAAAGAATGAAATAAAAGTCAGCCTGTGAAATTGACCACTCATGCACGTGGCGGACATCTATTGTTGTAATGTGTCTGTATGAAGGAAATACATATGTCCTTCAAGGGTACATTCCTTGCGTTGTGACTATAGAGTGATCTGTTACAAAACATCTTGCATATCAGTCATTTCGTTAAAATTTATGATAAACTGCTATTTGTCATTCACAACATGGATATTCATATCGACCAGGACTGTCTCTTGAAAGCTAATTAAAAATGCCGACTGCAAATATATTCCACGTTTTACGGTTCGTGTATTTTAAATACAAGAATTTTCCATCCCCTGTTTGTTCTGAAAACTGAAAAATAAAGCCGTTTCACGAGACGACCAGAGCGTTGCCATAGTTTCATACGTGTAAATTTTCCGCCTTTTTAATCTTTCCAGTGGTGTTTACATTACATTAAAACGGAACGATAAATACAACTGTTGTTTACGAAGAATGTTATACGAAATTCAAACTACATATACATTTCACAAGATAATGCAATACATCGAGATAGACCAGGCGGTTTTGGTGAACGTTCGGCGGAAAACTGTTTCGGAGATATTTAGCAGTTTGTAGGAGTAATTGCGAATTCTTTTGTAACGTCGCGTGCAGATTAAAGTGAATGAAAGCCTACAAACATTCATACACGTCGACGATTCGTTTAATACATACGAGGTAATGTACGTTTGAATGAGTCTGCAGCAGTTTAAATACTACTTGCAAAAATGTTACTGCAGACACAGTGATGTTGGGAAGATAAACTGACTTGACACACTCCAAATAAACATTTTTCAGTACCCCCTTTCGATCAAAAGCACAGTTCGTACATATTATTCTTAAACTTGATGCTGAAAATTTTGTTTAATAAGATAGAATTGTTGCGCTATAATAGTACATATTGTGCAAATCTGATTGAAACACAAACACTAGTGGATACAATATGTTCTCGTCAACCCTCAGAAAATTTGTTTCGCACTGCAGTATTTACTTTTTCAAACCGTACACCTTGGTCCTGAATAGTTCAAAAATTTCTCACTGTTTAACACATTGAACGCCATGGCGGTCTCCGGTGACCGACACTTCAAATTTAATTTAATTGAATAATTATTAATTGTCGCAAAATTCGGAGCAAACTTCATACTGAAACAATAATGTGGGAACAGACGAACACTACTGAGTACTCAGTCTTTTTTTATCTGTACAATTTATATAAAAAGTAGTAAATTATATCGTGTATGATCAGGTATGACTGTTTTCACTGTGGCGTTCAACGTGTTAAAACAAAGAAATAGGTCTCTTATATCCAGTGTAAAACCATAATAAAAGCATACTAACGCATATATGTATAACATAGATGTGCTACTACCAAAAACATCGCTATAAATATGTAAGAAATAGTATTATTCTTCTAGTTATGTAAATTATGTGTAAGTTGTAATCACTAAAACCTGCCAGGGGATGTGACATTAAATAAATAAATAAAAAAAATAAACATAGATTTATAGCGTACAATAAACTGAACCTTGACCAATACGGTAACCCATAGCACACGGTGAACGATTTTTATGGAACGCATATATGCGTTCATCGTCCTCAAAGGGTTAAGAACAAATTGCATATCATTCGTTAATTTTTTTCTTCTTTTTTTTACTGTACTCTAAACTTTACAATCTGCTCAGCTGGACATTTGGTAAATTTTCGTAGCGTTTTGCAGCGAGATGTTATCTCACAATCTTGTTATTGTGATATGGTTTAGTCCATGGGGTGATTCCTTTTTAGTCTTCTTTTTATGTGGGTTTTGTACGCTTCTGCAGCTAACTGGTTTGAGTGTGTTGTAAGTTTTCCTCTATATTTTTTTGCATATCTGGTAATTTCTTCCTTAACTGTTGGGATTTTTAGGTCTTCACGTAGATCCTCAATTCTTATGTACCACGAGCATTAGCAATTACTCTGAGCATTCGAGATTGAATTGTCTCTAATTTAGCTATGTGTATATCCATCTGGGTTTTATGATCGTTTTATGTTATTTTTGTTTCACGGATTTTGAAAGCGTGTGGAATCATATCGATGGGTCGTGTCTCGAATGGAACGAGAAGAAACGCGGTTACCAGTAAGAAGGATCATTATTATTAATTTCTTCGCTCAAGGGTAGTCGTTGGCGCAGCAATTGCGCAGATTCCGCACACTTCGCCTGGTGGAGCTATTGTACAGCCGTAAATGAAATGTCAACGGCACGATGAATTAACAATACTATCTAATAGCTGCTCAGATGCAGACGAGCATTGTGCCGATCCGTTCTCTTGTATATACTGCTCCACTTCCACCTTTTGTTATTTACCACTCAACCGTTATGTTTTCATGCATATTAATTATTGTCGACGAAAGTCTGCTACCACCCGACATACACCGACAGATCACTTTACTCGACATTTTCTTACGACAAAGTAATCGTCGTTCGGTCTTGTTCGAACAACAAGTTTTGAAATTCGTGTCAACGATTTGGCTTACAGTACGAGCCTGTTCAACTTGCTATTTTTGAGATTAGCTTCGGTTGGAGGCTTAAAACGATCTACGCGCAGTGAAGCATGATGCGACGCACAATTCAAACGAACGAATCGACTCCTAGGTTTCATGAAACTGCATCAGTTTCAGTTCAGTTCCACACAATCGACAAAAACAAACTATAATCGGCATCGATGCGACGCTCTACATCAGTGATGGCCACCGGAGCTGCGGTCTTCCCCCACTCTAGGTCTATTCCCCTCGTATAGGCTGCGATCTGGCATGACGATTGACCGAAGGGGAACGAGGAGCGAACTGAAGGGAACTGAAACGAAGGAAATGGACCTAGAGTGGGGGAAGGCCGCAGCTCCGGTGGTCATCACTGCTCCTACATGTTGAAACCTGCATCAGTATCGGGCCTTGCTCACTAGCTGTCGATTCCTGCATCGATGCAAGCCGCTTCCGACTCTGATAAGCCAATACTAACGTATACATATTGCAATCTGCACCATGAAACCTAGGAGTCTAGAAAATAGGAGAGATTACGAAGTCGGTTTATGCAAAATGTATACGGTTAATAAAACGGAATAATATGAATACAAGTGCGAGAAGATGCAGGCACACGCAAAACTGACAGAAGACGGTCAAACATGTACAGAGCGTGACACGGGAAACTGCCGTATAAAATAACTATTGATTCGTTCATGTTAGAAAGCAATCGTTGAACGAAATATGTTATATTTGGAGAGCTACATATGATGAAAGAATTTTATTTCTATGTGTGGGTTACATTTAGGAAGATTTCAGGATGATACTGAAATTGTCAAAGAGAACTATGCGCTATGAATTACAGAATAGGTGGTACTCGATAAACTGATTGTAGAATACTTAACAAGCATTGACCCGAAAATCAATATTAACCGAGCTGTAAATAATTCAGCGTTGAAAAACTTATGGAATAAATTGTTTGTTACGCGAATGATATTGATTTTCCAGCTAACGTTTATTGTTGACGCTTGTGGTAGATTTTGCATTCTTTCTGTGTTTCGAATAACGCCATTTGAAGTAGATGCCTCAAAATACTCGGGGTTTTGTAAGGACGTAGTGGAAATGTAATCGTTATCATTTGACTGCGGATGTTTATGCAAATATACATTTTTAGAGCTCGACAATTTTTATATGAAAATAGTCGAAGAAATTAAATCTTAATATAATCATATTTTGAACTTCATATGCTTTAAAACTGTACTTTTTAGTTATCTAATGTAATTGAATGTGTATACTCTAAGTATACGAATATGTTACATTGCATAAACATCCGCAGTTTAGTTATTAGTTATAGACACCGCTTTGTAAAAATGTTTCCCGGTGAGGTTCAGCATAAAAATATCTATACGACAAAAGTTACATGTATTGTAAGTGCATTTATTGTTAATATTCCGAAAATTGGGTGCTTTCGTCGGTATTATAGATTATGTCAGCTTT
Organism: Macropis europaea; assembly: GCA_916610135.2. Classification (NCBI taxonomy): domain Eukaryota; kingdom Metazoa; phylum Arthropoda; class Insecta; order Hymenoptera; family Melittidae; genus Macropis; species Macropis europaea. The sequence goes on from OU744345.1 coordinate 31,790,632, forward strand.
TCAGGGCATTTCGCTCAGGCGCTCTTATGCGTTCCATAACCTACGGTCTGACACTGGACCACATGTGGGACATGCGTAGGTAAGGATGGATCTAACGAACAACACGTAACAGATAGATTTAACAGTTATTTATAAATTTTGAGTAGAATGATCTCGACAGTTTTTTAAAGGAGAGTTTAGCTTTAACCAACTGTTCCAGCGCGTGCAGGTAAAGTTTAGTGAGCTGTTTAACATTACGCCTAAGTATTTATCTGAATCTTTATGTGAAATTTTAGTGATATTGTTTTCCAAGCCATTACTAAATGAAATTTCCCCCAATTTTTTTGGCGTTCCATGAAGATTTGTTTACTGATCTTTTAAAAAGAATTATTTCACATTTTTCCTGGTTTATATCTAACTTCCACTCGTTCTAATAGTTGTATAACTCAATAGTTTTGTTAACTCAATTTTGTAGTTTATTCTAAGTAATTTGCACTTTTCTATCAATTGTGTATATTACAAGATCGTACGCAAATGCAATTGCGTTGCCATAACAAGAGCCGGTGTTTCCTACGTTGCAACGCTGTCGATAACAATCTGTATTTTCGCACCGTTTCCTAATTAGGACATCACAAGTCAGCTGACCAATTTCCTTGCATCGAAAAATAATCCGGTCAACGCGAACAAGCGGCAAATACGATTGTCGCAAAACGCGAGAACCTCCTACGATCGATAGGCTTCGATATTCATGAATCGATGGGCCGGATCAACGCGGGAATATCGTAGAAAGAAAAATGGCTCCGAGGGCGGTCCTCCGAACAGATTGATTCGCGGTTTTTTTCCGTGCGCGCATAACCGGTGCTTCATCGTCGCGTCAAATTTATTTTATTGAATCGAGCACTCTTCCACCGGCTTGTTTAATTAATCCGCCTGAATGGCGAGCAACGGCCCCATCAAGAGTCGAACGGATAACAAGCCTCCAGTGAATTATATTCAAACGATCCGGTAATTAGAAGTTAAATGGATTCATGCCTCTGTTATAAATTCGCGTAAACGCTTTGTTGATTTCGACACAAGAAGCATATCCCGGTGAAGATGTACAGAATTTTTCAAAAGCTGGTCTGAAAGTATTCAGACTTATACTACTCATTGTACTGAACAAAGATGTTTAGTTAATACGGGTCTTTAACCCTTTTAGTACCTCATATGTTTTCATGTACCGCCCAGAAATACCTTGAAAAATATGCATTTCTGAAGACATTTATTGAAATTATCATATTTTTTTTAAAAATAAAAATAACTTCACTCGATTTTTGTATTCTATCGTAAAATGTATGTAGTTTTACATAAGGAAAAGAAAAAAATTATTTTCTATATATTAAAGCTTGTAGTCAATGGTGAAAAAAAAATTTGAAGAAAATGAAAAGTCGAACTATCGGCTCAAGGTATTTCTCGGAAAAACCGCGGAGCCGATATATCGGCACTGGAATACAAAGAGAGTTAATGTAACTATTTCGTAGTGATCGTCGATTATTATTCTTTTTTTAAATTGTATTTATCACTCAACTGCGCCTATTCATTGATTATATTATGAAAACAAAGATGTAACAGAGGTTATACGGAATGATATTGTCGTTTTATTATGTTCAGTCTATTCGAGGAGCAAACAGTGAGTCTTCCTTCCATTTGAACATCTACAATGAGGATATCTTTCTGTCATGTACTTTCATATCTTTCCTAAACTTTCTGGTTCATTTTGTGTTACAGTAAAACTTTGATTTTTCGAAGAAATTGGATTGACTGTTTGAATTGTTCATACACTGAAACGGCTACATTTTCACGTCACAAATGTCTACTACAATATTTACTTCTAACAGAAAAAAGTGTTGACAGTGCTCGTAGTTCTTTGTACATGCATGTCAGAGGAGAGATGTAATCTCAGGGTAAAATTGATGTCATATAAAAAATAGTTATTCTTACTACGTGACTGTTTCTTGAGAAATCACATTTTATTTTCTGTGTCAAAGATCACAGAGGCGTAATACACCTCAATGTATGGTGTAAACCTATAAAAAAGTTGTTCCTCATTAACTCTATACCTATGCGTCTTTCGTAGATATAAGCTCAATGTATGCATGATATATTTCTCTTTGTGAGAAATCATACTTATACTACTCTATTACTCTGTACTGTACTACTTGACGTCGTACCGAGACCAGAACCTACGTGAGAGGAATGGACGCAGAGTGGGGCTAGGCCAGAGGCAGACCTCGCTCCGGATGGCCATCTCTGGAATCTAAACGATCTAGCCATAGAGTGGGAAAAGCCATGATACCTTTTGGACAAAGGACCATAAGAGCCTGTGCGACGCTTAACACAGAACGGTCACGTTTCAGAACCCAGAACTGAATTTTTTAATTTTTATCCTAAGCAGATGATTAATATTTAGCAAATAGTTTCCTGAACAGTACCGATTATTCAACTCTTTTATTATGATGTCTGTTATAAACATCGTCTAAATGAAACGAACGTGATCGTGTAATGATCCTCTCGAACCTTCCAGTATGCGTCGCGTGCAAGACTTTAACTTATCACTTCAGAACATGATATCGAGCTTCACGTTGGCAATGGTAATTCATACGAGCCAGTGAAAATGTAATATATTTAGCTGTCACTGAGAAAACGAGGACTCAAGGATTTCGTAGAACGTAATCCACTAGCGGAATTAAAAACGCGAACATTCGCGCGAGAGACGAAATCGTTTCTATTTTTCCTGGCAGAGTTATTACTTCATAGTTTCGAAAAATAAAATAAAGCGCGCACGCACACATACACACACACACGTACATGCGCGCGCAGGTGGGCGTGCATTCAATATTTCATGTAACGCATGAAAAATAAGTTCCATTTCCATGCGAGAGTCGAGCTTCAATCTTTTTTTCACCGGGTAAAATCACGGTGCAGGAAGTTTAATTGAAAAATGCGTTGAAACTGGACCGAATACGCGAGATAAGGGAGCGTTGCACAAATCCGCTGTTTTCAGAGGCTCAATTTGCGTGACCGGGAAAACTGTTTCGATGAATCCCCTTCAAAAAACGTCGAGAACAGCAAATCGAGAAGCCAGTTCCGCAGAAAAAAGATCAGGAATTCCTGCGGAATGATCCTGTCAGGTTGATGCCTTCGAACGTGTGACGAGAGAACAACAGACTTTATGAAACAACAATTAACACTTTGAGTGGTATATAGTACCCATATTTGGGTGACACAAACATTCCATTATTGTTTATTTGATCATGCATAGTATTAATGAATATATTTAATAAGGTTTAATAGTAGCAGTAAAAAAATTATGAAAGTTACTGATATTATTGATTAAAAAATGTACAATTTATAGTTATATTAATTCTCTATAAAAATTTAGAAAGTTTGTCATTTTCAGCTAGTGCAACGTGGCATTCAAACTGCTAAGCAGTAAGAAAAACAAAGGTAACAAACGCAAATATGGTAACGCGTGCCTACGTCAATCGGGAAGCATCTAAAACGAAGATCATTGTTGAACGTCGGCCTTGTCGAAAGATTGAGATTGTCGGACGCTCTTTCTATTGTTTTCACATCCACGATTTGCATTATCTCTTCTACAAATTCATCTCCGCTAAAAAACTGCCCCGCCCCCCGCATCGTTCAGCTTTCATATGTACGATTTTTTTGTATCTGCAATACTTTAAGAAATCATAGGACTGTAACCACTTACAGCTTTTTTTGGAAACTGTTTGTAATGCTATAGTCACTGATTTAACGGAGGCTCCTTCGTTGAACGTAGGTTTGCTTTTATTGGAAAAGGAATTTATGTATGGGGTTGCTGAATTATGGGTACAAACTGTACAAGTTGAGAGAAATCATTAAAAAGGAAGAACAGTGTTATTATGTGTTCGGGAATTAACAGTGTCAGAAACACTGAATTTTATTTTATTTAAATATGTGAGTGTAAACAAAGTGCTTTATTTAATTTTATTACCATAGTAAATGTTACCTACGATTACATCATCAGCCGACTTTAATTCCTTGCACTTTTTTGTATGAAGCTATTCAAAAATCTTTAGTGTATTTAAATATCACTAATACTGTACAGCAATTCAAACAAAATTAAATTTAAACAACTTAAACAAGGTTTTATGTTCTGCAAGGTAAATAGTATTACAGACTCACTAATGAACGTCTAGTAAACGTAGATTGAAAGGTCTATGTTACGAATGGGTTATATCACTGATGGCCACCCGAGCTGCAGCCTTCCCCCACTATCGGTCCATTCCCCTCGTTTCAGAATCCTCCAGTTCGATCCTCGTTTCCCCTCGGTCCATCGTCGTTTCAGACCACAGCCTATATGAAGGGAGTGGACCTAGAGTGGGGAAAGGCCAGAGCTCCTATGGCCATCGTTGACTTACATAGTTCGGTCACTCTGTATATTCTTGACTCGGTGTCTTACTCCCTTGCTCTGCATAGATCAGATAACAGAAGACTGATAATTCAGCAGCACCGTCTTCATGCATTCGATGTACACAGCTTGCAAATCACTCCTACAGTTCGATGCAATTTTTGACCTGGAACACCTGCGAATCCACGAATGTTCATGTATGTGTGTGTGCGGCTTGCCAGTGTGTCGCGAGTTCGATAATTATACGGCACGGTTCATCACGAGCCGTAGTTTGCCCCAGTAAAATGGATGCTGCATAAAGAGGTACGATTACTATTCCGCGATCGAAGTTACCAGCCAGGATGACGACAGTTCTAAGGATTGAATTGCAAAGAGAACTAGGCCGTGCCTATCTGACAAAGTAACTATGGCCTGTACCGTAGCGTAGACACCGGGCGTGCATATTGGCAAGCGGGAACAATGGCGAACGTGTCGCGCGGCGAATGTTTTATTCCACTGAGCAATTATGTCAGTGTGCTTAAAGTTTTCGCGCGACTCGATACACAACGGCCTTCTGCAGCATCTGTGGAAACTACTCTACGGCACCGTCCATAATTATTCCAACGATAGCGAGTATATAGTCACGTTACTGCTAGGTATGCCGATGAAAGTCATTAAAAATAATTTCATAAAATTGAATCGAATAATGAAACCGTCTATATTCGTATTATTAATTTAATAATACACTGCGTGTTATAGCCATAGACAGACCTAAAATTGATGTGGCCTAATATTACATTTTCAACTAAATTGAAATGAATGCGGCGTCGTTCATAATTATTCGATCGGTAGCGAGTTTTTATTCACGGTAAGGGTAGGTATGTAGATGAAAGTCGCTTGAAATAATTTTTTAAAAAATATACCTAATAATTAACTGCACTAAATTCATACTACATTTTAAATTTACGTGAAATACAAGTAAGTAGTGTATGCAGTACCATCCATAATTACTTGAAAGATACTGAACTTTTCTTTAATGTAAAGAAAATATTATAAATGACTAATGACAAGTTACTTAAAGCGATAAATGTTTTATTTTTTTTTAACTCGAAACTTTGTTGTATTATAGCGTACTATATTTCTATTCATTGTATTTTTAATCAAAATGCACAGTATAGAAACCAAAATTATACCCGCATTTGAATATTTTTATGACCAACTGTATATAGAAAAAGGTTGAAATAACACGAACGTTAACGCATGTCAACTTTCCTTAGTGACACGAAAAATCGCAATTTAACAGCTGCTTCGCCATCAAGCTTTATGATGAAGCGCATTTAATTCAACTTACTGCGTGCTCAAAATCTAAAAATTTAAAAGTCGTGTGTTTTAATATCCTGTATAATGAAATGTACGAACAGTTTTCAATTTCATTTCAATTTTAGTTTTCAATTTCACATCTCACGAATTTGCTTACGAGTCACAGGGTGAAGTCTAAATGGAGGCAAAAGTAATTGTTGGTCCGAAAGGAATTTTAAGTTAGCAGAGAACTTTAATGAGAATTGTCGATTTACCGTTCGTTGTGCGACGACAAGCGTTTACCGAAAGGAGTCCGTTCTGTCTGTTTTGAGCATGATTGTTGAACGCGAGTAACTGCAAATACTGTCTCACGAAATTGTTCTAAACAAAGCTCGCCGAACGAGTCACGTACTCGTGTTAACTGTATCGCGATATCCGTCCGTAAGCATTCCTTGGCAATATTTGATCGGGACTCAAGCAACATGAATTCACCTGTTTCGTTGATGTTTCACGCGGTCGCGGAGAGACTGAGCCACGTTGTACCGAATCAATGGGGATCGTAAATATCGGTCTCGATTAATATCGACACCACGATTCGCGTGAGTTCCGTAAGATGAATTACCGTGATAGGGATAATAATATTACAAATAATGTAACGGATAACAATAACTGAAGTATATATTTTAACAACAAATAATAGGGTGAATGTACCAGTAGTTGACAGTGTACCAATAGTTGGCACTTTTATTTTCAGTCACGAAAAATAAACTTTCTACTAAAAAAATGTTTTTTAATAGTGCGCTGTTTGAAAGATTAAATTTATCTTTTAATCTCTCTAATCTTTTGCAGTTAAGAAACTGTATCAACCAAATGAGTATTTCCATATGACGTTTCTATTGACTCGAAAACTGAAGCATTGTAAACAGAATTCATTTCAATTATCGTAAAATCATGTAAAGATAACGTGAGCACGTTAATTCCCACAGTGAAAGCGGTCAGATCTAGTCAGACACATTGTCATATTATATTTTAATTAAAAATCACAGAGAAAATATATTGAATTATTTGATCATATAGACGTTAATTTACGTTATCGTTACAATATTAAAGTTTCTCAATATTTAACAAAAATTAGTAGATACATATTGAATCATTAAAAAAAAGAAAGTGTTCGCGTATACCGTATTACAATAATATAATTAACAAGTTTATATACTATTGGCTTGATAGAATATTTAGATAAAGGATGCTCAGACATCAAACGTCCTATCGTAACATAGAGCATTCATCTAATGTCTCTTGTCTACATAATGGATGAAGGTTTCAAAATATTCAACATCATACTAAACAACAAATCAGTCAGCCTCTGACCCCTACTCTTTACAACAGTATACTTTACTCTAAACGCCGACTTGTTTAACTTTTTCAGTACATGACACGATTCGCGACACCGACACGATAGACGATTATTCGAAACAACCGAGAACTCGTGTTTCCAGGTAAAAAGTTTAATTAGCCGAGCATAGAGTGTTGACAAGGAGCATCGTGCTGTATACAAGCGAAGTTCAAAACGGCGACAAGAAGCGTAATAGAATTTTAAAGGAAGTCTGAAGTAGTTTGCTCGGCGGCAAGTGAAACCGGTACAGTGATTCACGCAGGAAGTCAGAAAAGCTGTCTATGCTACCCGGAAGACAATACGTACACAAAATGCAGAAGGATGGTACGCAAGGAGGCGGTGGTTTGTAGAATTCAGGGCGGTAAGAAACGAAGTTTCATCTGCTGTAACAGCAACACCCTCGAAAGCTAACTATACTATTAGTTGATGCGGCAGTAGACTAGAAACTCGGGTCGTGCGACTGCTAATTCCGCGCGACCCACATTTTGCGCTACCAAAATTTGTTACGTCCCTTATGCAGCGGAGTAACTTCCCTTCTCCCTCCACCCCTCTCCTCTGCGCCGGTAAGTTATTGTTCTAAGACAGCCGCAGAATTTTATGCGCGGATTAAGCGAAATATCAAATATGTCGCGACCGTGCAACTACTTTCGTACAAATAGCCGGTTCTTAATTAAACTCGGGAATGCGTCACGGTGTTATTTCATTGTCGTGCCACGTACGTCCTCACCGTTACACGGATAATAGAATTACGCGTGGACGTGACTTGTTTCGCCAGGAACAGTTTCAGACCTTACGACTTCAGGATCAGTTTTGAGCCATACACTTTGTTCCAATTCTTTTGTTTTTTGTAGAATTAGTTTCACCTCTAGAAATATGTTAAATTGAGCAAGTTGCTTAGGACTGGTGGAAAAATTGAATTGATAGTATTTTTAGGTCATTAGTGCGTTCTGTGCCATAGTGAAAAGTGCCATGCCTATGCGGGCACCTGATACAAGGCTATTAATAAGGTTATTAAAGGTAACCACTAGATGTCCCCGTTTAGACACTGTACATTTCGTTTAATAAATTTTCCTACAATTACTGCAGTTTTGGAAACAATCCAGGTGGCGAAAATTACTAGACCACCTCGAATTTATATTGCCATAGTCTTGCTGTTATTTACATTGTACGTAACAAAAAAGGGTAATATCGTTCAAGTCTGATACATTGATCTGCAAATGACCCTCAAGAAGACAAGGTAATTCTTCTTTCCTCTTGTTCGCATGCGATTTTCTGATGTGATTATTTTCTATTAGACGAAGGAATATGCCAGGGTGAAATTATTTCTATAAGTTAAGAAATACATCCACTTTTTATTTATTTGATCGTAGATCATATTAATTATGTGAAATAAGATATAATAGAACAGCAAAAATATGCTAATTGCTAATATTGCTGACAAAAACCAGTATATTTGAACGTGTACAGGTTGTATGTTCAAGTCTAAAAAGTCATACACATTCTCGGCTAATGTAATCTAGTAGTCAACCCATTGAGTTATTTCTGAAAATATTTCGCTACACTTTCTATATATCAAAGCAAAACGCAATTGCCCACAAAGTTGAAACTGATACACCATTCTGGACGTGTAGTACTGCAGTTACAAGTAAAAATACCACGGCTCGTGCAGATTTTCCGTTATAAAGGAAGTATCTGACGAACCTGAACAACATTGATCATCCGGGACAAATTCGACGAAAGATCACGTTGAACGAAGATGTGTCCATAGTCTACCGGACAAAGTTTCTCCTTATAATGGACGAAGGCTGAAATCTAGGGGACAGTTACAGACACAAGCGAAGTTTTGTCTGCTATAATGCCACTTTGCAAAGGCTATAGTTGGTGCACTGGGTCCCTTCCCATCCTGGACCGGAGGCCGGCTAATCCCACGTCCGCTGCATTCTGCAGTTTTGAAACTTTCCGGCGTAACTGCAGTGTCGTAGCTTAAGCGTAGCATGGCCCCTGTACCGTGGCCAACACTCTGTATCTATAGATTCGACGATTTATTAGAGCCGGTTATCCGCATAGTTATGCGTTTAATGCCATTTTGAGGAATCGCTTGTCCATGAACGGAGAGTTCGCCGAACTTCTTTCAACATGCTATGCACGAAAAGCAATGATGGTAACATCCTTACTGATGTACAATCTTCATTATTCAAGTTAATTCAGGAACATTCGGATAATTGGATAACAATATTCTTTATATGATAAGTGATGTTTGGAATAGTACTGCCCTCCTTAGTTCAATTGTCCTAACTAACATTTCGAGACATCCGAGAAAAATGAGGTTTTATCATTAAAAATCATACGAAAAGCAGTTGGGACAAATAAATTAAACTGTTTCCAAACCCCTACAAAGTATGTAGGACATTCTTTCTTTGCTTGAAATGTAAAAAACATATCGAAACCCAAATACTTAAAAATATCTTGAAAGATGAAAAATTCTCATTTTAACTAAGGAGAGCAGAGCAGTGCAAAGTGTAAATATACAGGATGACGCATTTAAATCGACCCCCGCGAGTATCTTCAAAACTGTTGATGATACTAAACAATGTTTCAGACAAAAGTTAAATGGTTTCAGGGGCATATTATCTGATTTAAGTAATTTTTTCCTATGTGGACGCATAGAGGACATATGAAGGTCAACTTTGTTTTTTTAAACGGAATCGTATATCTTTTAATACCCTAATCGTTGCAGCCCGTCATTCCCTACATAAAAGTCCTAAACCACTTATGGAGGAACATCATTAGTTTAGAAGATATGTTAATTTTAATATCATTCTATCATAATATCATTACTTACCACGTTTCAAGCTGTAACATCCGTAATCGTGCAAATTTTTCAACGAATTTTTTAAAATACTTCTAATGGACGAAACTTTCATAAACAATCGAAATAAAAATTTCGACTTTTTGAACTTGTAATACCGTTTTATCCCTTAAGGGTTAAATTTATATTTCCATTTTTTCAAAAACTCTATTATATTCAGCTAGTTTTCATCTTAAAACTATTCGAACGATCGAGTGTTTGAGTAATCCATGTCTATTCGAAATTGAGGTTCTATTGTACGGTGTAGTAAGGTACCGATATTTACAACTATTTATGAACCATTTCTCTTATGTTCATTGACATTTTCTTCTGTTTCTTTCGACGTGGTCATAGCAACGCCGACAAACATTTGTGACAGAAAGAGAATGAGAAGGAAAGTTCGATTGTAGTTTTCGATTCGGTCCCTTGTGTGCATGCCCGGAAACGAAGTCACGTGCCGGTGACAACTTCTGTTCCCGAGGATTTCGCTGGAGAATTTTCACGTGATCGTAACCATATCGTTACGAACATACAGCGGTATATTTTGTGGCTGCCTTACAGTTCCCAGATCGAAACGAGTTTATGATTATAGAAGTTCCAGTGAATTCGATACATTTGTTTGAACAATATTAACTTATTTTGAAATTTTTCTGTGCTCATTGAATATTTACAATTTTAAAAATATATAATTAACATTAAATTGATGCTGAAATGCACGATCAACGGATAATCTTTTATTTCGATAACGTAGATTACCCATACACGTTCGTTTATTACATGAACGTATGCCAATAAAGGAGTATTATAGATTACATTAAAGCGTTTCATGTTATACAGTCTTAGGTTTTACTCCAATTTTTGTATTATCGATTTCTTTACTGATAGATACAGCACTGCAACATTTCAGACTGCTTTGCAGAAGTTGTTCCGAGATTTTACTTTCTGAAGATCCTTAGACAGTGTCACCCATTCATCTGAAAACGAAAACAATTATTTGCTACTGACATACATGCTTTCGTCGATTAAAAGTTATTTTTTTAATTTATTTGTCATTGATAATGATAGTCACCCCTTCGAACGCCTTCTGTCATCGTAAGTTGCGTTCATCACCGAGGCTTCTATCATTAAAATCCAGAAAGTGTTTTTTTATCCTTTTTCCTACTGTATAGTGCAGCTTGTATTGAAAAAGTGTTCCTCTATCTGCTGCAGTTTTCAAAATAATTACCGTTCTAACAAGTGCTGGGCAGCCGTACATAAACCATAAATAAAACGGTCACGCAAAACGGTACGGTTAATTATGAAATAATTGCGGTGAAGTAAACGTCAGATCTTTTCTAAGGTAAATGAATGCGTACTACTCGCGTGACAGAAAATTAAATACCAGCGTAAAGGGGTTAAATCCTTCCCTGCTCGGTAAGGCTCAACTTTCGTGTTGCTAATGCCTGTACGCGTTTAAAGGGCGAAATCAACAAAGTGCAAATAGATATTGAGTTCTGACTAATGCCGCTTTGAATCCTTTCAGGACAATGCACCGCGGCACTGGGTATGCAGAATGGCGAAATCCCCGATGAAGACATATCGGCCAGTTCTATGTACGATCCCAGTCTTGGTCCGAAACATGCCAGGTAAGTGAACAATGATATCGCGAAATGCTCGACTGCAGTCGAGTAGGTCGGCCATTTCGGTTCAGCATCGAGTTTCCGGTTCTTGAGTGTGTATACGATTGATTGCGTAGTTTTGCGCGAGTCGACGTGAATGCGAGCAACCTCGTCTTGAAACTGAAGCGTTCATTCAGCCGGAAAACAAGGAAGTTTAGAGGAACAAGGAAGTCTTTATTAAGCCCCGTCTACACTAGCAAACAACTTGCGACATTTATTGCGCAATACACTTGCATGGGTATTTACGCTATGGCAATTCTTTGCGCAAATTATTGTATGCAAGTATTGGGTTCGCCAATAAGTAATGTCGAATTTTTCAGTAAGCAACAGATGCAAATGTTTCCCAACGCTAGATTTCAATATTCCTAACATTTCAGCAATCTTTCGTGTGGTATGACGTGGACTATTTTCTATTAGACTGGAGATTTGATCGTTGTCAATCTCGATAGGTCTGCGAGAAGGTTTATCATCGGTAAAACTAAAATCTCCATCACGAAACTTTTTGCATCATCTTTGCACTATTCTTTCATTCACAGCACCATCACCATGCACATCAGAAATCTTTTTTGCTGTTCGTACCGCATTTTTACCTTTGCGAAAATAAAACAGCATAATTGCATGAAAATGCATCTTCCTGTTGTTCATCTTCAAATAAAAATAAACACTAAAAAAATTTTACCAAATATAATGAACAGTTTTTTAAATTACACGTTAAAATCTCAGCTTTTAGACTATACGCGTTTTATGGGTTACGAATAGTCTCTTGTTTTCAAAACATCAGAACGATCTCTTACGGAAAATTCGACATTACTTATTGGCCAACCCAATAGTTGCGAGAGAAATCTCATTTCCAGTACGTTTGGAAATAAAGGCAAACTCTCAGAGAGAGGATTGCCGGGCGTTTACACTACGAGAGTTTTAACTTGCTGAGACCAACTGACGCAAAGAAACTGCACCAGCTCGCTTCACTCTCAGGCGTGTCTACATGGGGCACGGTATGACGAACAATGGACAAAAATCAAGATTCCGAAGTGCGCAAACCAAGATTTCTTATATGTCAAAATGTTTGGAATGAAACGTAGATTTTAATATCACCTTTACTTTTAACACTAAATCTACCTACAATTTACATGTACCTATTTCTACCGAACTGGCCAAATGGCCGGTTTTTAAATAAAAAAATATATTTTTGGCAATTGCGTGCAGGTAATAGTCAATTCAGTACGGACAAACATTGATTATATGTATATTTTAAGAAAAGTCGTGGAGTCATGCGACGAAAATGATAACAATGAATGCAAAATTTTTAATCAAAAGTTTAAAAACGGTCGTTGGTCCGGCCGTGGTAGCTTTACTTTTAATAAATTTGCCAACCTCTTATCAAAATTGAAAGTAGAAATTTATTGCAAATTTGAGGAAACTTTTGAAAAAAGTACATCGAAGTACACCCGTGATTTTTTGTGTATTTAAGCAGGAAACATTAAGTTTAGATTAACGTTAAATTTAAAATCACATATTACCACAAACTGAAGAAGATGGTGAAAATAGTTAGCTGATTAGCAGCACTAACATCAACTCTCGGAATAGATGTCGCAAATTGTTTGACAATGTAGACGGGGCTTTAAAGTAACACATGTGTAACGTCTGACTTTTTTTCAAGATATGCAAGATGAACTCAGATACCTGAAAGACGGTAAAAGTACATATTAATACGTACATATGCCCAATTTGACCTTGTTTTCGACTTACAGGAAGTTTTGTGTCATAGAAGCTATTTTTCTTGAGAAGAGATGTGCAGAATAACCACCCTGCAGGTTATTGCAGACTATGTTACCGTCTTAATATTACTTTTCTGGTCCTTTCTACAAATTCAACTGTTATAATACTTGGATTTGCCGACACTTTCTCGATTAGACTATCTCATTACTTTAAACGTTGCAACAGACTGCTAATATCTAATACTCATGTCATTATAATGCACTGAAGTGATTTATGGAACGTTATAAAATAGTGTTGATTGTTGACAAGGTCATATATAAGGTCGTATCCAGCATTATTTGCAAACATTCGAACAAAGTTAGAACAATGTACCCAAATTTGGACTAACGCCTGATCGAAAGGCATCTCCGAAATCATGATACAACCGGAAAGGGGGTGATTAATCATGTGTCAGTAAGTCGAAAATATAGAATAAAGTTTGTTTATATGATTTTCTCCGTTTTCGAGAAAATTGAGTTTGAATATTCGTTAAGTACGCGTGCACTTAACTGGCCGCAATCTGCTTAGTTCGCCCAATCTTGATAGTCACCGTTACTTCTGTTTGCGTTTATAAACAATATCAAGACTGTTAGTAATGTGATAGCTTAACTGAGTTACAGGAACTAACTGCATTATTTAAAATTATTCTGAATCCTGACTGATATTGTTTATGAATACAAACGAAGTAGCTGTGGCTAGCCAGGTTGGGTGAGCTAAGCAGATTGCGGCCAGTTAAGTGCACACATACTTCACGACTGTTCAAACTCGTTTTTCTTAAGAACGAAGCCCCGCATGAATAAATTTTAATCTATATTTTCGACGTACTTTTACGTGAGGAGTCCCCTTCTTTCTGGTTGTACCACGATTTCAGAAACATCCTATACATTGAAGCGTGCACGTATTTGGTACATGGTAGTCAAAGAATTTCGGTATCAGCCAACGCGGATGATCTCCTACATCAGAGTTGGCCATCGGGAGCGAGGCCTGACTCCAGTTTACCCCCACACTGCGAACACTCCCCTCACGTAGGTTGTGGTCTGTGAACGAGGTCGAACACGTCAGTAGTTGTCGATAAATACGTCTTTGTAGGAAATATTTACGTAATAAGGATAATTATGTTTTATATGCAGTATCAGTTTTATCCAGAGATTACATGCCAATTCTACTATGCATCATTTGTCATATACACATTCAGCGAACATCATGTACATATACTCACTTATTTGGATGTTTGAAAATTAAAAACTTAATTTCGATATTATTTATTTTTAAGAAGATCCGAATAATTCATAAGCACACTGGATTAAAAGATGTCAATCTATCAACTGGATTGTGCATTGCTAGAACTCAATTTAAATTAGATATTCCAGATTTTCTTAACCCATAGACGGACACTTTTTTTTCTAGATCGGCCTCAGAAACATACTTTTTTTGTTGCTACAAGATGAGTGCTATCACCGTCAATTGCCGGTTACTATGGGTTAAGAATGAGTAATATTGTAATTAGTTTTTTAATTCTCAAACAGATCTGAATATGTGAATGTATATGATGTTCGCAGAATTTGTATCTGACAAATGATGTATAGCAGAATAGAGAAATAATCTCTGGATACCAAACCACAACCTACGTGAGGAGAATGGACACAGGGTGGGGGTAGGCCGGAACCAGGCACTGCTCCAGATGGCCATCTCAGCCTTATATGGAGCATCGTCGTTCCATTTTCCAAGAAACTTTCTACGTTTGGTTTTCCGGTCGTTGAACAGTTTATTCCAACTATGAAATATCGGTCGATTGCGCGTTTCAACGACCCGTTCATTTTGTACGGTTTAATAGAGTGCATAGCTGGAAGCGTTTAATTCGCGAACGTAAACACGACCGTTGCTTCCTCCGTTAAAATAAATCTCCGGTTTAGCAGGTTAGAGAGCGGGTGATACGGGGGAGAAGTTAAGCTCGATAATTCGACGTTCGCGGCCCGGTAAGCTCTCTAATCGCATCGAAATTCTTTCTATTTCGCAATCTGGGTCGCGTGACGGGAACGAACGTTCAACCGCGTCCCTCGGCCAGCTGGTATTAGCCAGTCCACTCTGTAGCTGGCCGGTTCGGTTTATTTCTTATTACAACCCCCGAGAGATTAAAATCTGTAAGCTGCCAGCGAGGCCCCTTGCCGTGCCTCGCGGCGAATTAAAATTTTAAATAGCCCGCCGCTTGAAAAGCACGCTTATAAAATTCTGTTATCGAGAGGCGAACGAGTATCAGATATCGGGCCGGGGGTGATGTTGAACGAATGAAAACGCCGCTTGTAAACTGTTAACATCGGATTAATAGCGTCGACGATAATATTACGACAAGCGGGGTTGAAAAAAAAAGCGAAGGAACAAGGGTGGAGCGAGCACGCGTGGCTCGAAGAAAAATCGCGCGGCAGGATTAACCTTGATACAGTCGGTATCGAGTGACTATCGTTTGTCAAAAGGTGGAATCGTCTTCCTGACACTTTTACTAGCGATATTACGATCTTGATTCGTTGCTAGAGCCGGACGGCTGACAGCTAAATCGATTCGGCACATTTACGAACCGGGGCAATTTATGAGGGTAGCCCGTAACGCGCCACCGGAAATCGTCGGCCGATATCTGTTAATAATGCGTTTCGATATCCGCGTTCCGTGACACGCGAAATAATGCCGATGGGAATGCATCTTTTTTGAGTATTTTTCGATCTGCAAGTTCGGCGGCTCTTCGTTGTTACGGCGATTGGAAAGTTTAATCGTCAGATTTAAAATGGAATTGTTTCGTAAAGAAAATGTTGCAGCGGAATTTGGCAGACTCTGAATGGAAACACTTCGGTTACTATAGAGCTGCGAGTTTTCGCCTAACGCTTTCAGAATTACTTAGTGGGGATCCACTGTGGCGGCATGCTGCAAAGTCGAACATTATTCGAATAATTTCGTATAAATATTTACCAAAAAGGATTATTCAGATGAAGTCGAATGAGTCCTCTGAATAATGGTTATCTGATATTCATAATAAATTATTCAAACCACCTTATTCGAATAATTATCGGTATTTGTTCCGGTAATTATGCGAGTTTCTTTTTTAACAATACAACACACACACACACACACACACACACACACACACACACACACACACACACACACACACACACAGAGTTCACTATTCTCATCGTGACTTATGATTTTCAATAACTTTGGACAGTCTGTCAAACGTCAGTAATGAATAAAATACTGAATGTCTGATACGCTAATATGTTTACTCCATAGTTACTATGTATAGTATTTGAAACTATCATGGTATTTAACATTTTAATAAACAATGAAACACTTTACTGTATCACCCTCTAATTATTTTGAGCAGTCTTCGAAATTCTTCGGGTAATTATTTATCTATATATCGAATACATGTTAAATACTTTAAATAACGAATAAATATTTATTCGTGCATCTGTATTATTTAAATACAATCTTATTCATTACAAAGAAGTTCTTGTTCGTTATGTATTGTCTGAATGGAATTTTGCCTAATTCTACTGTGTAGTAACAGAAGTACTAATACAGTGACTGCCGTGGGGGTCAACGATAGCACTTCAAATGGAATTTAATTAAATAATTATTAACTGTTATAAAATTGTAAGCAATTTCAAAATTGCAGTAATACTTTAGAAAACCGATCATGTGACTTAATCTTTAAATACTGTTTTCCTTTATGATTTCTACTAAAAACAGCAACTGATAATGTGTCGGAATAGGTAGGTAGAATTTTCACTGTGGTTCACTCACGTAGAACGGCACATTACGTTACCAGTTCTTAAATATTTTATTTCTTTATATTGCAAAATTTTTTTACAGAAATGTTACTTAGAATTTTGGAGATAATACTAACTATTTGACTACATTAAATTTTTATCACCGGCATCCATAACTGACATGACATTGAAACTGTTAAGTGAAGTTATATATTTTTCGAGTTTGTGCTGCATAGAGATCGATCAAATAAGTATAGTAACTGATAAAATAAAGATATGCAAGATCAAAAAAATTAAAGTTTCCACAGTTTTCGTCTGAAACGTTGAATGTCTAGTAGTAGTATATTATGCATTTCGCGTGTTAACACCTGACTAATACAGTGAAACATTTCATTTCTGCTATAACACATTATAAATGCGGTTTTTAAAAAAATCATTTAGGAAGACCATTCGTTCCGGTATTTAATGGTACACTTGTAAAGATATTTTATAATTATAATGCTAGAGGAACACAAAATTTTATTAAGGGTAGCAGTTACTCAATTAAATTTTAATGCATCACTCACCGGTGACCCACAAGTTAGCCAACGTGTTAATGCATTACATATTAAACATGAAGTGCAAACTTAAAGTACAAGACAGACATACAAGAGTGTTTAATATATGCAGAGTCTAGTAAATGATGCTTTCACAACGAATTCAGAATTATTTCTGAACATTAAGAGTTCAAGAATTAAACGAATAGTGTCTGATTTTTGACTTTCCTATTCTCCTGTGTGTATTATGACGGCCGGTAATATGTTGGGAACACTAATTAGTTTTGGATATTTTTGCAAGCAATTTACATTATTGTCTTTATATTGAATATTCTACAATATCCACTTTATTACTATATGAAATATTCATTATATTATCTGAAATATTTATTTGCTTTACATGGGCGTTATTCCAATGAATAAAGTCACATATGTGTGACAGCCTCTGTGAAAGTGTTAGCTGCCTCGGTGAAAGTTTGATGGCGTACACGGCACACAGAAACGAGCACCTATAAATGTATATTGTCAAAGATAAAAATATTTAATTATTCCCTGGTACAGTTTTTATGATACTTTACATATTCAAATGATAATTCTACTCTCACCAGTGGCTGACACGGCACGAAACGCATTATCGTCTATTACATTAATTACATGTATTACATATGTATTACATTTATTACATTCACTATCGACAACCAATCTGAAACTTTCTAAAGAAGTTATTTATTTCGGGCCTTTTAGAATTTTGTACGATCTTGTACCATGTATCTTTGTATTTGTCAGATTTTACTATCACGTAGAAACGCAATTGGCAGTTGCTTTGGATTATATCAGTGATGGTCACCGGAGCTGCGGCCTTCCTCTACTCTAGGTCCATTTCCCTCATTTCAGTTTCCTCCAGTTCGCTCCTCGTTCCCTCTCGGTCCATCATGGTCATAGATTGCAGCCTATATGAGGGGAATGGACTTAGGGTGGGAGAAGACCGCAGCTCTGGTGGCCATCACTGGATTATATGAAGCTACATTATTTTAGAAACATACAGATTCAGGGTCATATCTTCGTCCACAGAACGACTTTTCATTTTCAACCAATTTTCATATTACGAGCCATCAAACTATATTCATTCCCAGCTTCATTTTATTCACGTATTCGATTTCACATACACATTTCATATCTGTGGGCGATGTCGTGACTTTGACCTGTACATTCTAAGCGTTCCTACAATAGTCATTATAAAGGTGTCGTTATACTGGCACTTTCAAAACAGACATGTCAT
Source organism: Macropis europaea (assembly GCA_916610135.2). Lineage (NCBI taxonomy): Eukaryota > Metazoa > Arthropoda > Insecta > Hymenoptera > Melittidae > Macropis > Macropis europaea. Next base: position 31,809,557 of record OU744345.1, read on the forward strand.
CGCCGAATTAATGCGACCATTATTCTTTAAACATATTCAGAAAAAGAATAACTTAAAACGTCGCGATAGACGATCTGCTTTTTTGAGAATATTAACATATCATGTGACATTTATTACAAGATTCTGGATGTTTATACAGTTTAGTACATTGCAGTGTGCAGGACATATTCATCTTGACAAATTGACCAAATAAAGTACATAATATTCCACTATTTACGCGAAAAACAAATCATTGCACAAATTTTCACAGGTATATACAATATAATAAAGCATAGGTTGTAGCTTGTTATTTAAGTTCAAACTTGCAACAATTACCAGTGATTATTACTGGCGTCTTAATCACGCAGTTCGCATCGATGTTACCATTTAAGTTTACATTTACAAAGTGTTGCATAAGTTAGCAAGTATTAAGAGAAATAATAGGTTTCCAACATTTCTCGCACTTTTAGAACTGTCTCTTAACTCTGATTTATAAGCACATAGTTTCTTATGTTGCTCCTCATAATAAATTATTTCATTATTATATCATTCTTCTTATTTATTTACTCATCGAACGCTTTATCTAAAATTAGCCTGACCCAGATTTGATTCACAGGATCGTGAGCAAATCAATCTTCCCTATTCCATTATCAAAAATAAGAATGGTCACGCGATTCTCACACTTTTATTAGTTAGTGTAGATAGTGTAAGGGTTATATCGTCTCCCATTCATTCGAGGGGAATTCGAAGGTATATGCAGCCATACATGAGTTCGGTTCGATGTAAAGTAGGATAGAATCGAGGGTACGAGAGGATTGGAGGGGGTTGAACTCGACCCCTACAAATTACCTCCAATTTCGCGTAAATTCCTCGCTCCTGCGTCAGCATAATACCTGTATTAGGACGGCCAGCTCCGGCTCTTAGGTGGCAATAAATTTGTATTAGGGTGAGGCGTTGCTCCTCCTAGCAAAAGGGTTACCACGCCTCACCCTTACCCCCTTTCACCCTCGACTAATTTTTCAAGACCGCGTTTTCGTCCGTCCCGGTGTTTGCAAGATCGCCTTGAATGATATAGCTGTTCGTTCTACGTACAGGCACTGTTCTATTCTTGGTGTTAATTAACACATAACCCCATGGACTATTCTCTTACATCAGGTCACTGATATGTTAAATAAATATAAACATATTATCCGATTTTATTTTGTGAAAATGGTATTGTGCATATGGTGGAATGTAAGAGATTTGCTTTGTTCAGAAAGTTTCGGTCAAAATTTGGAGTGCAATAGCAAAGACTTATCGCTAACAATTTAGTAAATAAGATGCAATTTTACTGGAAAAATAGTATCATGGCGTTTGTCATAGCCGAAATTAGTTGTACTTACCTTCTCCCACCTATTTTGGTAGCTCGATAGCTTTTTAGCTGACAAAAAATTCAATTTTATTAATTCGTTGAAATCAATCTGAAATGAATTGTCCCAAAACAATAGAAGTTTGTTGAAGATGGAATCAAAGAACTGTTGAAGTAGTTAAACAGGGACACTGCAATTAATATTAGATAATTAAGAATAAGAGTAGTTGTTAATTTGTTTACGCCTGACAAAGTCGAATTTAAAAACGACATTGCTTATAGAATGACCTGACACTGTTAAGACATTCGCCATCTGCCCCAGTAATTTAAAACTGAAGAAGGTTGCCGTTGGGTTCGGTCGTCAAAACAAGAATAAGAACTGAACAATTTGTTTTAAAGTATCCAGTTTGTAACTACTTATTGTTTGACATTACGATACAATTATTCGTTAGAAAATGATACAATGTTAGAAGCAAAATATTAAACATACGCTTATAAATAAATTGGGTACACATCCGTAAACGACGAGCAACAGTGATGGGTATATTAAGAATATAAGAAGTACAAGGATTTAATTTAATAGTATTTCTCGTGTGTAGCTTGAATCGTGTAAACATCACTGTTAGATTTTATTTAAGTAACAGAATTTATTTGAAGAAAAAATAGGCAATTTGCAGTAGATTTTACGCGGGTCTAGTGGGGAATAAGGAAGTTAACTCTTTGAACTCCTTTGTCGAGTGTGATTCGACATCGATTTTGTTCACAGGTACTCCTATGTCGAGTCACACTCCACATTTTTAAATTACCAGTTTAAATATGTATTATATTTCGCAATATTTTTTTTTACCAGTAATATAAGGAATTCCATAAATATCAGATCTTAGCAAAGTTCCAATGCTATTTTCAATATGGTTAGTAAAAAAAATTGTTTAAATTGGTTCCTATCCACCAACAGTCTTTTGAAGTACATTTCAAATGAAACACTTAAAATGGTAGGGAGTTATTGAAAAGGAAATTAAAAAAAAAGTCAGGAATTCAAAGGGTTAATAATGTAATTTATAGAGAATGGACCAGTAAAAGTTACCACCCACAATATCTTTCAAACTGTAGAAGCTAGAGAAAAGATTCGAAAGGCTATCCTACAGTGAGTGAAGTACAATCTTGTTTTATTGCTTTTTCAAATATCATACACTAAAAAAGTATAATCAGTACAATTTAGTATTCTAATATTCTACGAACGTGAACCGAACTGTAAAATGAGTTTCATTTTAAAATATAGCACCTTTTTATTCTTGTACACGTTTAAGTCGTCCACTATGTAACAGGCATTCTTTTCAGAAACATGCTTTGAGTTGGAATACCTAATACGAAACTTTACTGAGTTTATGACGTTTAGAAGATAACGTGCTATAAAATATAGTAAACATGATGATTTAAACGGCACATGTCATACACGTTTTTTCTCTTCGCTCGCTTCGCTTCATCTGCTGATTGTGAGTTATTTTTTTAAACAGATGCAAACATTCTTTTATATGTTTCAAAATAACCTGTATGTAGCGTATTTTCCTACAATGTGAGCGTAATATGTTCTTACGGATCATCCGTAGAAATGGAAGTAGAGCACATGAAGCGTACACATTAAAGTTATTTAAATTTCGTTTAAAAAGAATTGCTTACAACTTGAACAGAGTTGATTTTTCAAACTATTTTTACTGGACAGTTTATGTTCTTGAAGAATACCATTAACCCTGGGACGCTCAAGGTTTCAAAAGGTTTAAGGTCAGCTCAAGGGAGGGCCATCTTGTGTCCACATAACTGAAAGTGCTAAAAATTTAATTGTTTCTGTTCGAACTATGTTTATTTATATAGTACAGTAATATAAAATATCTAGGTACTTCAGATCAAACAAAAAGACATTTGACTTAAAAAAACCTGCCGTACATAGCTCCTACATAAATTCCTTTTTAAAACAGCTAACGTTTCGAATTCTGTGGACATTTTTTCACCCATCCTTAAGCGTCCTAGGGTTAATCTAGTAAATTCCAAATACATTTCTTTAAAATGGTTGCTAAAAGAGATGCATCTTCGCATTGTCCGGAAATACGCATTAATTTATAATGAAAATGTTCGCACATTTATAATTACACTTCTCAAAATAATTAAAGGAACATGTTGTTGAATCATTTTGCAATATGTGTGAAGTGTAAAAAGAAATTCATGAAAGTTCAATATTACTATATTTTCAGTGAATGTCTACTACGTATAGCATGTGAAGCTTTCAAAGCATTCGGAACTCCATTATGCCATATATTATTTAACTTCGTCAGTCTCCAATTATTCCGAACTCTATATTTAACGTACAATACATGTCTTACACGGGTTTCATTGCTCGAAGAAACGAACTTCTGAACCTTGGATCGACCTAAATTCCTGTGTGTCAGCAGAGGTTCAGTGACTCTGCTTTCATCTATCGCTATAGACGCGTTATCACAACGCGATTCTTGATAAGCTCAAACCTGTCACGCTAACGCGCGATTATAATTATAGATGAAAGATAGATTTCCACTACGAGGTTAAGTTTCGTATTAAAATACAGGGCGTGTACAATAGAAAGATATCGTTACGTTCTGGATTAATTTACGAACATGCTTCTACCCTTGTATGAATGTCACCATTCCTCTATCTATTATACATTTAAATATGAAAATATTACAGCATGCAGGTCGACATTTGCATAAACATCCGCAGTTTAATTATACCAATACGACATGACAAGCGTAGTGTTAAATAATGAAAGTCGTGTTCCACACCTTTAACTTATGGACCTATATCGACATACGGAATACCACTATGGGGAATGTCGGCGACGAGCCACATAGCTAAACTAGAAGCAATCCAATCATAAATACTCAGAACAGTTGTGAATTCCCCATGGTACATAAGAAATGAGGATCTACGTAAAGAGTTAAAAATCCCAACAGTTAAGGAAGAAATTAACAGACACGCAACAAAAATATGAAGGAAAACTTACAACACACTTGAACCAGCTAGCTGCAGAAGCGTACGAAACCCACATAAAAAGACGACTAAAAAGTAAACATCCCATTGACTTAACCATATGACAATAACAAGATTTTAAGGTGACATCTCGCTGGGGATAGTCATCCGCGTAATATTTAACCCTTTGCACTCCGAACATTTTTTGATACTACCTACCAGCAACTCTGGCACACTTTTGCAGTGAAGCTCATTGGAAAAAAAAGTTTTGTTTTGAAAGGAAAAAATTACAAGTGCTTATGAATTTATTTATTTTTATTTCTTTGGTAAATCTCCTTTATCGTAATGTACATAAACCCTGAATTTTACATTAAAAGAAATTAAATAATATACTTTACACTGAAGATTATTGAAGTAACAGGTTAAGTATAAATACACACTGCGCATGTTCCCCTAGCGGAGCCAACGGAGTTATGAAATATATTATGAATGTTCCTGTAGCAAAGTCAACGGAGTGCAAAGGATTAAGTTAAACGCTAAAAAAATTTACCAAATGTCCAGCTGGACAAATTGTAAAGTTCAAAATACAGTAAAAAAAACCTTTAACTTAATTAAACTGTTGCAACCAATACAACAGTTTGATATCGTATGCGAAATGAAATTTATTAATGATCCTAATATGGTTTAGAACTAAAAGTTTGCAATTGAAATTTTTAGCAAAGGACAATGGCAACCAGGTTATACAGGATTTTCTCGATCTATGTAAACAAAATTTAATGAAGCTTGCAGAATTTAACAGGTGGGCACATACGTGCCCTGAAGTTCAAACAAAAGTAATTTCCTCGATTTCACTGTCGGACTCTTCCGAAGGGAAACGCAATTTCTACGAGTAGGTAGCTATCTTAAACTTTAAGCAGTCCTCCTTTTCTTCCTGCTGCACTTCTTTTCTAATGTGCCCTGTCTTTTGTCTTTTCGCAGCAAGTAATGTCGTGCTTCATTCGGCCGTTACAACTTATACACAGGGTGTTTTATAAATGCACGTGAAAATTTCAGGTGCTGAATTCACGCTTTTAAATACAGTAGGACCTCGATCATCCGAACACAATTCATTCAAAAGTTACTCACCATATGTAAGCTAGAAGCTAGAATTATTATTAGCGATACTGTGGCTAATTTTATAGCATTATGAATTGCATATTATAAAATAAAATAATAACTTTTACGCAGAACATAGTTGCAATGTGAGTCATATCATTCCTCAGTTATAGTTCGGATAATGGAAGTCCCACTGTGAGTAAGAGATAGCACATAAGATGTTCAAAACAAGGGTTTAAGACATTGGGAGCATCTGATATTCGGAAAGAGAAACAAAAATGTCCAATTTTGAATTAGGAAATATGAAATAGTCACGACCCAACTCAGAATTGGCTACACAAAATGAACGCATGGACACTGTTGTGACACTTTGACTCCCATGTTACCCATACATGGATGATACTCCGGTTCAATCAGTATTTATTCGTTCACATGTACTGTTAATAAATGTACAGTGCAAATGGAACCAATTGGAAAACTATTAAAGCTTCTAATATTATTGATTAAAAATGTACTATTTTGTGGTATATTCATTCTGTATAAAAATGTTGAGTGATTTTTATTTAATACAGCGAGGAAGTCAACGTGTTAATGGAAAAATACATTTCTTACTGCATTAATCAATGCAGCTGTAGATTTTCTGTGAAAAAGTATTGAAGTGTTTATGTCGAAAAATCGATTAATTTAGTAAATATTGTTATTTTAATTTTATAAAATGGTACTCGAGACTTCTGACCATACGAAGTATGTTCTTTGGTAGAAACAAATTGAAGGGTTCATAATAAAAACGACCCCTGTCAGTTTTTGTCTTCCTTGAGGAGGGAAGTCAAATACTTTAACAGCTTTAATTTTTGTTTAAGACTACTAGTGTTCGAATGTTTGCTTACATTTCACAATACATATGTGGAATTAGAGATCATAAATTATCAACGCTCTGGAAAGATACGAAAGTGTTTAATCTGTTCGATGAACTAAATTATGTTTCATTTTAATTGACTTTCAACAAACTTGAACGGCCTTCAACTATAGGTCATTGTACGTGTCTAAAATGCTGTATTAGAAAATAAGTAAAAAAGCATATCATTCCATTTAAAAAGAATTAAATTGCCCTTTGTATGTCCTTGCGCATATACCTACAGAGGAATTATTTGCATCAGATTATGCTCCCCTTGAAGTTAAACAACATTTGTCTGAAGCATTTTGGTCTATCACTAAAAGTAAACGAGTTATTCAGGTGACCTATCTTAAATGCATCACTCTGTGTATAAAATTGTATATGTGCTTATTTCAGTGTATAGATTCAACTCTTGAAGTATTGACATGCATGTATGAAACACCATACATATCCAGCTTCGTGGTGAACGTTTCCCGATTTCCCAACGTGAAATATGCAGTGCATTTTCCATTCTATTGTTACCGCATAAAGGTCCGCGGGGGTAACGTGGAATCGACGGTTTTGTAATCGACAGGAAAAAAAATATTTATCGAAAGAACGCGTGAAATGAACAATGTTTGTTGTCCACTCGGCGTGTAAACCGTTTTATGCTTCTGACGGTAAACTCGATGTTCGAGCGGGCGATATATCGCGGCCCACGGAATTCCGTGTCATCGTCGATAGATCCGTGCCGCGCGTCTGGAATCGATTTCGAATTTGTACACCTTAATCTCCTGTCAAGCGAATTCCTGTCCCCTACATTCCATTAAAAATTGAATTTTCTTGCTACTTCTGTCGTTTTATTTCGTTCCACGCGAAACACGGCCAAACTGTGCTCGAAATAATTGAATCCAGGTGTTACGAGAATTAGATGCTCTATCGGCTGAAATTATGAGATCGAATGTTATAAATAGACTGGGGAAGTTTATGCAAATTTGATATACCGCAAGTATGCAAAATATATGCAGGATAAATATACTGAATACGCACTTCCGCAGGGATTAGAAAATTCATATAATTTTGTTTATTCACTATGTTTATCAGTATATTTACATTATATGTACATTATTCAAGCTATTGTAAGAAATAATTATATTGTACGTATCAAGATGTTGCACGAGTAAAATATTAAACGGTTTAATACATGAAACCATTACATTTTTTGACGTATGAAACTAACAAACTATTAAACTTTTTAACTTATTAAACTATTAAATTACTATTACTATTAAACTATTATACCATATCTAATCAGGTTTCAGATATAATTCAAATTACAATAAACAACAATGGTTTTTCACAAATTATCAATTGAAAGTTGGCGCCGTTTATGCAAAAACATCAGTTTTTGACGCTGAAAATGACCTTCCAAGATATCTAAGTTTGTTACTGTATATATGATTATCTTCTTCACTTCTTCTGTCTCTGTTCTATTCAGTCTAGTATGTAAAAAATGTACATTTTTTTGACTGGAACTTGTAATTTTATTAGACTGTCGAAGGGTTAAAATCGATATAAAAAGTTATACAAATCGAAAGGAATAATTATACTTTATGGAAGCATCAGCGAAACGAGTGTACAAACAATTATAGTAAAAATGAGTACAAGTAACTACAGCTATCATGTACAAATAAGTACAAGTATAATGTACAATTAACTAAAAGTCAGTACAAGTGTAATGTGCAATAACGTACAAGTGCAAGTATAATATACAAATGAGGACAAGCATAATGTATAAGTGAGTACGAATATAACGTACAAATAAAAATATAATGTACAAGTAAGTACAAATGTAATGTGCAAATAGTATAAATAAATACCAGTAAATGCACAAATATGTGTAAGTAATTACGCGCATATTAGACACATAATATTGAAATGCATGTGGTCAATGAAGTCTCCAACATCATTTCTACGCTTAACACTTTGACTGCCACACTCTATTGGTTGAAAATGGCAAACTTTCTAAATTTCTATACAAAGGAAATATATTCGCAAGATAAAATGATTTGAATCAAGAATATTAGGAATAATCATAATTTTTTGATATGTACTATTAAACTTTAGTAAATAAATTTATGAATACCAGAAATGATCAAATAAATAATGATGGAATCTAAGTGTCACCTATGTATGGGTGACATGCAGACAAAGTGTCAAACATCGACACTGCCAGGAATGGAAACACAATGCGAAACACCGATCGTCCACGGTCCCACGATCGAAGAACGTCCCCGAAGAGCATATCGCGTCGCGTGACTTTCGAATGCCAGACACGAAGTATATTCGAGCGTGCCCCGTGGCCATGACAGACAGACCCCCGAAAAAAAGGTGAATACATCGGCTGGTCAAGATACGATGGAACGATGCGGCCAGAAAAGGGCGTGTGCGACGTTTCAACGTACGGACATAAGGGGGTTGAAAGGGGTTAGCGCGCGAGGACACACATTCTCTGACAAAAAGCGTGGATCGATAAGGGCCCGTGAGAGTGGACGGGAATCGGTACGTGTGCAAGGGAAAAAGTTTTCGTTTTCGTGGCCGAGCTAGTGACCATTCGTATCGCTTTAGAACTGGCACGAATAAGGGGGAGAGCCACGAGGGAGAAGGATACAGCAAAAAGGCAACGAGGGGAAAAAAGAACCAACACGCACACACATGCACAGAGACGAAAGGAAAGGGAACAGGAGTGGGGGTAGGAAAAAAAGCGCCGGAGCTTCAAGCATGACAGGCCAAAATCTTCGACGGAGGGCGCACGGGGGTGAAAAGGCGGAATCACGCAGACATAAAACGTCCTACGCCGTTACGTGCGCTTTCAACGGATGAAGCCAACGAAAAATGGTGGCCATATTCTCCCGACCTTCCAGCCGGGCTATCTTCCACTTTGTTACGATTCGAAAACCCCGCTGGCTCTGGTCCCTCTCTCGTTCCGGTGATTTATGGACCGACAACTGCACCCCCTTCCTCGTTGCTTCTTGTATTTTTTAGTTTTCCACAGATTTCGTATCGCCAGGTACGTAGCCTGGCTCCAACGTAGCTGGCACGATGAGTATCGATACGTCATATTATGCCTTACGGAACCGTCCCCAGGGTTACCCCCTTGCCTCGCGTGACGACGTACCCCGTCGCATAAATCTCGTCAGGGTGTGTGGATCTCGCCCAGTGTATCAATGTAAACTACTGTGCGAGCAGTTTCAATCTCCAACTCCGTTGAAGTGTGTTTTCAGTTTGGTTTCATTGTTCTCAAAATAAAAACTAAGATTGAAGGATTCAAATGTAGACTGTTCAGTCTGATGAAGTGTTGTTGATATTTGGGAGCATTGTAACTAGCTTCATGAGGAGTCATTGTTTGTTAGATATTTATTTATTCATATCACAAATGTGACAGGCCTTTTGTATGGAAGTGTAACATATTGTTTATAGTGAACATGTACCTAATTATGAGTGATAATTAAGACGTCGCAGTTTGTAGGGTAGTATGTACAGGCCGGAGTGATGGTAGGGAGTAGCAAAGAATGTCAACCTTATCGCGATATAAATTAGCAAGATTGGACAACCTGTAGTAATAAAATCTGATTGCCCGAGTCTGGAAGATGAATATAATCGTAGTTTGAAAAATGGAAACTCTTTAACTCTTCTAGAAGGAGGAGTTGAATCTGTAGAGATGCCTTGGTTTTTCAAAAACTTGATTAAGAATTTTATTCAGAATGTTCCATACTCAGGAAGTTAACAGATGTATGATGAAGCTTGTGCATGAAAACTTTTATCAATAATAATAAATTCCTTTACAGTGAGAATATTTATTAGATTTGTCAGAAAATGCAATAGGGTTTTTTCAGCGAAAATCATAAATTACGTTTTTTATTTTTCGAGCGAAATAAATCAGCTGCTCGGAAGACGGAGGACATTCATTGAACCTCATGGACAGTGTAGAGTGTGTTTCGGGACAAACTTCTTCAGCACGTTTTGCAAGTCATTATGAGTCATACAGATTAAGTATACTGTGGACCATAATTCATCCCTTATCAGTTTCTTTAAAAACAAATTCTACATGCATATGCTTGCTGATTTGTATTTTTCAGGTAATTTTTATGTTACTTCCTTGTTTTTATTTACGTTTTAAATATGTTGTTCCATTCGGTTGTCTTCCATATGTAAACATGAGTTTATTCGCCATTTTAATGAAAGTTGCCACTACATTTGGGATATTTCATTTTTTTGTGTTATTCACGTTGCGTATGATCTACCCTGATTGTTAAAAGCAACATCTAACAGACCCAAATTTAAGTAAAAATTTCTGTTTGGAAATTATAAATAAGCAGAGCATTGCAGGCAGTCTGTTAAAGAATCTATTATCTCGATGACGGATGAACCAAAAATTATAGTACAATGTATAGGATTTTTTTATTGACTATGACCTGTCAAATATGTTGCACAAGTTTCTCGGTTTATTCCCAGAACACATAGTATAGAAGTTTAAGAAGTAATTTAACTTTAATCATGATTAATTGAAGTTTTAATAAAAAAAATCTATTAAATAATATAGTTCCACAGCTTAGATACAGAAACTTTATAAATATTTCTTACCGCTTATAGCAGTGATGGCCACCGGAGCTGTGGCCTCCCCCCACTTTAGGTCTGTTTCCCCCGTTTCAGTTCCCTCCAGTTTGCTCGTCGTCCCTCCTCAGTCCATTATCGTCCTAGATCACAGCCTATATGAGGGGAATGGACCTATACTGGGGGAAGGCCGCAGTTGCGGTGGCCACCACTGTCTTACAGTGACGCTAAAACTGTAATTCTATGAAAATTTCCGAAACATCAGCCTATCTGATAATTAAGAGGGCAAAAATAGAATAATTCAATATCTTTTACACAAGCGATGCTTTCAAATTTTCATTGCACTTACATACCTTATGTAGTTTCTCACATAGTATTTACTGTTGTAAATTATATTGCCACATGTGCGCAAAATAGCCAAAAATTGAGATTGTATGCTACTAATTCAGGTTAAATACTCGATATCCATTTTTCTGAAAATTGTTAAGTGTACTGTTATTCGCAAGTATTCAGACACAAGATAGAAAAAAAGAATACAGGCAGCACTGAGGGAAGGTAAAATGATGGAACAATAAGGAAGCCTCTATTTCAATTTTAACCAGGTCCTTATTTTTGCTGCCATTATTCGCGATTATAATTCGGCAGACTTAATAATTTCTTGTAGGTCCAGCGGAGCGCGGCAGAAATACGAGTTGAAGAATTCTCGTCCCGATGGTTTTATAGTTGCGTGTAAAATTTTAATTCGATCGTTCTACGAACTTCGTCCCACGATGATTCTTTCAGAAGCACCACGAAAATTTTAGGTTTACAGCCGCGGTGAATGGGAACGACGTAATCGCGCGGAGAGAATAATTCTGATGGGACCTCTTTGTCCCGGGATCTCGAGGATTTACAATGGAAGTTACTTTTAATAAATTCTACTCCAACGTTCCATAAGAATAGGTCGCCGGACAAATCTGATAAATGAACGTTCGTCCTGGTGGCCTTAAAACCAACGTTTCTTCCGTCGCTCCTCGTCAGAGAACATTGTTTTCACCGGTCGGAGTTGATCTTAATGTAGTCGCAATGAGAGCGTCGATTCGTTCTTTAATGTTCCATAAAAATAGAGTACTGTAGCACGCTTATATCCCGAAGATCAGTGGGCAACTGTTAAGTTGGCCGACCCTTAAAAATCCTTTATCCATGAAAGCCGCCGCTTTCAACGTTCATCCTCTTTTGTTTCCTGGCTCCGTTCCTGCATCCAGCTTCGCCCGTTTCATCGTTCCCCTTTATCCTGATATGATTCGCTCCGAAAACTCGCTGAAATTCTTATCGTAATTGCGACTCTCGACACAGATATCGAGGTTACGAGTTCCTTCACCGAACGGTCCGTCCACTGAAGGAAAATCGTTTGCAAATAATTGCAAATTATTATCGAGAACAAAGTCGGATAGAGGTCGAATGGCCTTTGAACGACTCGTCAATAAGTCGAGCTCGTCTGTGAGGTTTTATCGACTAGACATCGGCTTTTCGACGTTATAGGAACATTGCTGTCGATGTGAAAAAGATTAACACGATCACTGCTATGAGCTCACCGGACACTGAATTTTTTCATTTAAGTAAATGATTCGTAATTTTTACAAACTTCTGAGGAACATTACTATTGTAATAATGAGGTGAAATAATTTTGACGTTCGATCAGGTGAACATGGATGTTTCTAGAACCCCTACGAATTAACAGTTTATTTTTTGCGTCGTTTGGGGCGCATGAATTAGTTTTCAAGCGATTTGTTATTCATTTCGAGAAAATCATCCATTCGGTAATGTTTTTAAGTAATATTCAGGACCTTTTTACAAAAAGTAAAAGACACCTTATAATGAAAGGTTGTTAAAAAAAATGATTGGTATTTTCTTGCAATGTCCTTTTCCTTTCACAATGTGTGGGACGTGTCACCACGTACCACAATACTGCAGCAGAATATTCCGCAATGGATTGTGCAATAAAAAATGGGATGATTCTGCGCAAAAGATAAGGTGAAATTGTGAAATAATATTTTTTCATAGGATGCTTCGTTTTAAAAGGAATGGATTTAAGTATCTATCAAATGTACGTAAAAAACAGAGTGAACCACATAAAAATTGATAAAACTATTAAGAGGCATTTACCTTATCATAATTTTCTTTATTTTAAATCATGCTTCAGTGCAAAGGCGAATTAAGATTTAGAATTCGATCCTTTTGAAATTGAAGCTATGCCAGCACTGCAATTTGCTTCATGGCGGTTTAAACACGTGCTGACAATGGAACGCTTTTGATTGCTGTCTATTTATTTGAGAGGTTCATGCTACGGCTCAACGATTACCTATGCATTCCGTTGATTCATTCAAGTTTGATCTCTATCAGTTCTCGATACTTTCTGGGAATGTATCTCTTTGTCCTGGATAGCACCTTGGTTTCCTTGAATAGAAACTCGTGTCCTGTGGTTATTTTATGCTCAGCTACTGCTGACTTCATATGGCCTAGTCTGGTACACATCTCATGTTCTTTCAGACGTGTGCTAATGTTTCTTCCAGTTTCACAAACGCAGTGTGTGATACTTCGATAATGATCCAGATTTGTAAACTTACATTTTAAATCAGTAATAGAATATCCATTTCCCCAGAAAACGTAAGGATTATTCTAAGAAATGACCTATAATGATTAGATAACACTTTTACTACCACAGTGGAAACAGTAAACACTAGTCAGACAATACCTATATTTCCCTTTTGTATATAAATCGTGAAGAAAAAAAATGTTTATACATTCAGTATTGTACATGCGTAACTATGTCAGTGTTGGAATGTTAAATTTGCTGAGAATATAGTAAAAATCAATAATTATTTAATTAAATAAAATTTGAAGCGCCAGTCACCGGTGACCCCCATGGCAGTCAATGTGTAGTAGAGTCCAAAAATATAGTTTACTGTGCTTGATCCTATAGACATGTATAATTAGCTTCACTTTTTTTATTTTTTTTTCTGCGTGTATGCATTATTATCTTTTGTTATTCAAGGTATGTTTGCAAGTTCCTTTTTCAAGACATGTTTCATTAAACTTTTAAACATTCATAACAATCAATATGTAACGTAACCGCTGTTTACGAATTACAGCTAATTCATATTTTTTTATTATTTAAAGCTAGATTCATAGGCTATGCAAAAAGTAAGAACTGATTGCCTACCAAATTTCAGCTTCCAGGCCTTATGATTTTCGAGATATTTTTAACCGGACAGAGGATTCCAACTGACAATTATATATGTTCATTATGTTAAGAAAAATATAGTAAAACAGTGTTCAACAGGGCACGACCTCCTTTCGTAAGAGAGTACCCGAGAAATCGCGACTCGTCCGCGGATAAAGGCTTAGCAAGTGCTTTGCGCGACTTCCGAAACCGTCATCGATGGAACAGGTCTATTTTTAACCTCAAAAAATCTTTTGTTGCACAGAATCATTTGTTTCGGGCCGTGAGCAAAGAAGTGGCTCGCGATTATATCGCCGCCGCGCTTCAACCGCGACATTTTGCCTTCGTTAAATTAACATAGTCGTTAAAATGTAACTAGGTCGACGGTTCGCGGAGTATCGCGCTTACCCGACATGTCCGTTCAGATAGACGTCCCGTTGCACTTTTTGTACTATCAATGAAACACGTCACGTCGAAACAGATTCGGAATTTTCTACGACCTACCCGTGATATAGCGGAATCCTCGCGCAAGAAGTCCCTTTTCGTTTGAGTTTCGAGTGATAAGAGAAGTTCTGCGGGATACTTCGCGTTCTTCTAATTGTCTTCGCGGAAAATATTTTAAAACTAATATCTTGAGAACTTCTATGAAAGTATGAAATTTTCTCGAAATTTGATGACTCGCCTCTGTCTTATTACTTTTTATATTATTTTCTTTTTCTCTGATGATGGTATCTCTTTTTACAAATTTTTATCACGTTCGACGCTTGTATAATAAAATTACCTTATACTGTATTGTACACGGTGTACCTAAATGAGTATCACAAAATTTAGAGGCGTACTTTAAATTTCAAAGTTAAGGAAAAAGGGATTGTATACTGTTGGGAATTTCCTTAATTGCTTTGAAATGCTTGCACAGCATTCGTCGAAATAAGGAACTCACGTGCATTTTAGAAACATCAATTACTCACAAAGGGATTTTAGTTTAATACTTGTGGGATCGGGACCTCCAGACCAACATAAGTGGAATCGTGGAAATAAGGATGTCAGCGGACTGACGGTGGCGTAGTGGGTAAGGTGGCTGGCTACCAACGCAGAGGAACTGGGTTCGACTCCCGGTGCCGCGGTCCCTATTTTTCACGATTTCCTACATACTTTACATTTAACATCCAATATTTTATAATACTAATAATTCACTGCTGTTTGGAAGATTAACATTTACAGTACTATAGAAAATCATTTATCGAATTATATTAATGTCCGACATGAGGAGAAAATTTCAGAGTTTAAGGAATTTGTCAACCAGAATGTCAATACAAAATGTGCTGCCCTCTCAACATTTCATCGACGGTTCCATAACGCGCTACGTTACAATATATGTAAATGGAACATGATTTCAGACGAACAAAGCTTTATCCATTTCTAGACTGCGGATCTTTATGCAATTTAACATATGTATTCAAATACGTGAGGAATGCACATTCTACACAGTAAGTAGAATAAGAAATAAATGTTGTAACATTTACAGGAGAAAATATAGTTTTATCATAGTTTCATTTATCACTACATTAAAATAAATAATATTTAAATCTTAAAATGTATATTTGCATAAACACCCGCAGTCTATTCATTACTTTCTCAGCATTTCTCAATTTTAGATCGTATGTAGCTCTATAATTTTTTACTCAAAATTGAATACCCTTTCAAACTATGAAATAAAACGACGGGTATTCCATTTGAACAATCTGATATCAAGGTCACGAAATGAGGCAGCGAAAAAATGGTGCACCTATCATGTATCTCCCTCGATACCATCTAGTTTTTGTGTCAAATATTTTTTCATATAATGAATAACTAAAAAGTTATTTCAAGCGAATGGGTTAGGTGACTCACCCTGTATGTGAAGTAGAAATATCCAAAGCCCTGCTATTCGTTTGTTTTATTCCCGAGTATGGATGCGCCCCCGGAGACGAGACATTCGAAAGAGAGAAGCCGCCGAAGACGCGCGTGATATAAAACCGATCGACCCCGTCGAATCACCCGTCATAAATACGCCCTAAAATAATTTCTCTGTAGACATTGTTTATTTTTTTTCCAGTTATAAATAAATTTTACATAAATATCCTATAACCCTCTACAAATGTTATTTAATTTAATTGGATTTAATTTACTTCAGTATACGGGGAAATCCCTTTTTTTACAATAATTGAAAGTGTAAAGGCAGGTAGTATACATAATACATGAAAAGGACTGTCATAGCATAGACTAACACATCATTTTAGACATATTACAGTAATAATGAAATGCTAAATTAACGCAGATTGAGTGTTCATAAACTGACCTAGCGATTTATAAACACTGTTTTTGAAAGTATCAGGAGAACCGGAGAAAAGTCCAGTTTAACACTGAAACTAGTGGCCAAATTACAAATTCTATATAGTGGATCTGAATGCCCAAATCTGGAGGTGTAGATGGGTGAACGAAATAATTGAGCATGTCTAAAGTGATGCATAAGAGCATTGAAGTTCAACAAGTGAAGAAGGTTAGGATTGTTAGAGTTGTTATTAATGATTTTAAAAAGGAAAAGCAAGTCGTTGACCGATCTTCTGTCTTCCAGAGTATGAATATTAAATCGGCACATAATATGGTCATACTTGTGGTTAAAACGAGGTATGGGGTGGCCAGATTTATAAACCAATAATCTTAGAAATTTGTGTTGGACTTTTTCTAATACCTTATTTATATTTTTAATACGTTGAACGCCACAGTGAAAACGGTCATATCTAATCAGACACGTTATAATTTACTATTTCTTATATAAATGGTAAGGCAAAAAAAGATTTGAGTACACAGTCGTGCTTTTGTGTTCCTACATTATTATTTCAGTATGAAGTTTGCTCAGAATTTTGCGATAATCAATAATTATTTAATTAAGACGTTGTACACCACAGTAGAAACGGACATTCTTAGCCAGATGCGATATATATTGCTGTTTTCGATATAAAATACAAAGGGAAGCAAAATTTAAGTATTTAATCACGTACATGTGACTCTACGCCATTATTACAATCTTAAGTTTGCTTAGAATATTATCAGAATCAATAGTTATTTAATTAATTAAAATTTGAGACGTCGGTCACCGGCAACCCCCTTGGCAGTCAACGTGTTAAATTAAAAAAGTTGATTGAAGCGCCTGTACTTCTTTGAGTATACGTATATTTCATAGTCCGCTACATTTCGAGATGAAAGAAAAGTATCTTGTCGGTATTCGAGGACTAAGGAAACCTTTTTCAGGTTGAGAGCTTCATCATACACTGTGAAATTTGTACGAGCACACTCAGAGTGTCCCCTCGAAAGCTCGGAATTAAAAGACGAGCGATATTTGTAAAGTTTCAACATTCATTAATTAAAGCAATTATTTGGCAATAAATAGACGTTTCTCTGAAGCTCCAATTTTTCCTTCTACAATTTGTATTCCGGCCACGATGAGGAACCGAACGCTTTGAACGCCCGCACGGGTCCATTGAAACTCAAAAACAACAGGAGTTACATTCATGCGACGCTTTTTGCTTAGAATTTCGTCCCAGTTTCGTCGTCTCAAATATTGACGGACACTTTCGGAACAGCCTGTGCAGTTGATTCGAAACTCGATTTCATCGTCCGAAACTTTACACGAAATTCCAGCTGGAAGGCTGGGTCGGTTTGCCGAAAGTCAGCGATCGATCAGCCATTATCCAATCGGATCACTCATGTTAACGCACTCACATTCAGTATCTTTAATGATTCTGATGAATTATATTATAACAAATGTGCTAATTAAAATAATAATAAATCATGTGATTAAGGTGGTTATTTTCTTACTACAATTCGTTCTCCATGAGTTTCCATCTCAATCGTTTGCTCGGCAAATTTTCTGCTCAAGATCATTTGACGGTCATGTTGTAATACATGTTGAATGCGTTTTGATAAATACGTTGTAATTAAACAAGAGATCATTCCATTTAAAAAAATGTTACTATTAGTAAAATCTCGGAAGACATGACCATGGGACGACTGTCACCTCCATAGTCCAACTTCGTACCTGGAGTACAATAACTTCCTCTCGAAGTATGTTTTTGTATCATTACAAATAAAATAATGAAGTGTGGCAGGGTTTGGTGGGTCACCCTGTATAAAAATTTTTAGACTCACACGTATCCGGAGACTTCAAGTTGAACTATCTTGAGACAGGAAGATCTGAATACATGACTTCACACCATTGCATTGCCTCTTTACGGATTATAAAAACACGAAAGAAACAGTATATGGTTCCATTTAAAAAACATCGCCGATCTCGGAATTTTGAAAAAGTGTTCTTTCTGAAAAATTTCTTCTTCAATAAACACATTTCTTACTTGGAATTTGTTCTGGATAGTGTTTTTGTATGTTTAGAAGCAGCAAAATATTTAGGTGTTCACTTATTGATACGCCACCCTGTATGTCTGTACGTTCCACTGAATTTGGAAAGCATAATTACATTGCATCGACACGCATTTCTATGAACAGTGTTGCGTACCGTGTTTTTCGCCGCGTTTCGGAAGAGTTCACGAGTACACTCACTTGCCGAGTTAACGGCGTGCGAGTAATTTCAACGTCGAATGATGAGACTGGTGAGAGTTGTTGTACGTTGTTGTATATTATTGGTGTGTTTGAGACTGCTTGGTGTGTGCGTATAAGTTTGGGCAGCGTGGAGATCTGCTTCAGTGTAGTATTGGTGTGAGAATCTTTAGTACCTTTTTTTTGAGCAGGCAGATCCTGGGTTTAGCCTAAGAATCTTGTAGAGCTGCCTGGAGTAGATACCTCCTTATGCACTAAAACAAATAGACTTAACTTTATGTGACATGATGATAGTCAAATTAGAAGTTATTGCAAGCATGTTCATGCAGGGGAAAACTTTCAAAAACCTGCCGTGTGAGATCTTTTTGATGTGTCTTGGTAATTGACTGTGCAGAGATCTCAGTTTACAGGCTAAAAATTGGCATTGCGCCTGAAGAAAAAGCTTCAATTTTTCTGTGTCCTAGTAGGACGCTCGTTGAAATAATAAAATTGTTCCAGTACATGTATGCTTGAATTTAAAAAAAGAGTTTAATATTTGTTATCGTAATGTAATTTGTTATCGTCTGTTTCCTCGCTGTGAAAACGATATTACTACTCTCTAGTGGCTCCCTGAAACAACATTTTATTGAAAACTAAATTACGCTTTCATCCCTCGAATAGCATAAAATATTTCGTTTATGCTCATATTTCGTTCATTCGAAACTAAAATCAGACTTGCTGTTATTGAACACGCATCAGGACGCAAATTTGTTGATCGAACGGTCGATTGTTGCTCCCGAGTGGTAACAGTTTCCGACCTTTTGAATCTGCTGCAACATTCCATGACGAACATTGTCAGCCGAAGAAAATGTGGATAGTACGTAACCACTATGTGAATCATAATTTTATTCTTGCATTTGCATCAGTGATGGCCACCGGAGCTGCGGTCTTCCCCCACTCTGTGACCATTCCCCTCATATAGGCTGTGATCTTGGACGACGACGGACCGAGGGGGAGGACAAGGAGCGAACTGAAGGGAAGTGAAACGAGTGGAATGGACCTAGAATGGGAGAAGGCCACAGCTCCCGTGGCCATTTCTGACTTACATGGATTTATTATAATTTTCCCATCACATTTAAATTAAAAAATTATGTCTTCCAGATTCATTATGAAGCAAACTACTTACATACAAGATCATTCTAAAAGCTGTCAACATATGGCATACAACTCTGGGGCACAAACAGCAACTCAAATATAGAAATATTACAAAGGTTCCAGTCAAAAACCTTACGCAATAAATTTAGCACTCCATGGCATATCTCCAACAGTATGATACATAGCAATTTGGCAATGCCCACAGTAAAACAAGAAATTACAAATTATAGTAAACGACACCTACAACAGTTAATAGAACAGCTCATAGAAATCCACTGGTTTCAAAACTGCTCACAAAACAACTGTACGCTCAGACTTAAAAGACATACTCCCCTAAATCTGCAGAACAGATTCACCTAACCCAAACGCTTCGTGAATTTTTATGTCATATTATATCTTTTCAAACCAATATAACTAATAAATCAAGTTACTTCTCGTGCCACGATCCAGCACCGTCTAATTTACGTTTAATTATCGTTGAAGGATTGATTCTAAATACTGTACTGCCCTCCGTAGCTCAATTGTGTTAACTAACATTTCGTAATATCCGTGAAAAATGAGGTTTGTTCATTAAAAATCATGCGAAAAGCAGTTAGGACTAATGGGTTAAATTGTTTCTGAATCCTTACAAAGCACGTAGAACATTCTAACATTGCTTAACAGGTAAGAAACATATCGAACTTCATATATTTCAGAATATCTTGAAAAATAAAGAAATGGTAGATGGGACATTTTAATTAAGGACGGCAATATAAGTCAAAAAAAGAAAAAATTATAACGTACAGGTGACCAGTAAAATTGTTCTTTTCCGCAGTGGATCCTAATCGATCAAAAACTGACATTGTCCTTTCAATATGACGGCGGAACCTTCCCAGGGTTGAAACATTTTACGATCACCTGGTGCATAAAGTTTGTAGAAAGGCCCACCGCCCACTTACTTACATTTACTTTTATTTAAGGTCACTGCGGCCCGTAGAACGACTGGACGTTATTGAATATCAATACTTACCGTAAATCGTGCGGCGAACGGTCTTTCCTGAGATTCTTCCGCAATTGAAAGAGGGAAGTCGCCTATTCACGGTTTATACCCGTCCACGAGGAACGTTTGCAAGTATAATGCGCGAATAACGTCGGCTGATTTGAAATTCGTCGATCGAACGTTGTAATAGAAACAAGAAAAAGAATGCCCACGAAGATTTCTCGCTGCCGTTACGTGCAACGAGACAGGTTGTAATAAAACGAACAATTTTTATTTCAGTTAACACGTTAAGTGCCGTAGGGGTCATCCTGACCGGCATGCCAACATGGTCATATTGTTCAAACTTTAAAATACTAGACATTCAAGGAAAAATGTACAGAATTAGAATTTGTTTATAATTTTCAATATAACGAAATTAATTTTTCAATTAAGATAAATATTGTTAAAATAGATCAAACCTTCTAAATTAAAGTAAAAAAAATGAACTCCATTTGACACCTAGTTACCGAGATAAATATTACAACATTCCTAGGACCGTATTTTTTAGACAAATTCGAAACCAGCAAAACGATGACTTAAACCCCCCCTAATTTTACATGCGCTACATCATATTTCATTTTTAACAAAATCCCTGGCACCCACGTCGAGAAATGATTAATTTTGCATTAAATGACCCCACTATACATTTTTTTGTTTAAATATCGAAAAATACGCATTATTTCACGAATTTTAAAAAAAACTGAAGGAAAAATCTTGAACGGTTACGAAGTTATGATTTTTGTCCCGAAGTTGCGTATACTGGTTACACTGTGTGGCGAATCAAATTTTCTTTTACTAAATAACTAATAATTTTCATAAAATTTTGAGGTAATATTCATATTGAAATAATAGTATAAGGTGATACCTATAGGTTGAAAAAGTAAAATATTGTTTTCCTTCACGATTTTTGTTTAAAATAGGATATTATATTGTGTCTGACTAGGTATGGCAGTTTCCACTGTGAAATGCAACGTGTAAACTAGTCCGTTTATTGTGATTATTCAGAATATAATCTGCAATAAGTACAAGGTGTTTGACAAATGTATTTGGGACTTACAAAACAACCTAAATAAAGAGTGTCTGCTGAACATTGTTCAAAAAGATTAAATTTTTTTCTTAGCGATAACTTCGAGTTTATGATTAGTGACATAAAACAAATTACAAGAGAAAAATTGATTGAGGCTAGTTTATGATTGGTGGAACAGTATAATGATACGTCGTATTGGAAAACGATTATCGTTTTATAGTAATACTTTTTTCGAACAAATTTGAGAATTATTGGTCAATAGTTTAGATAATTATATCGTTGATACATCGAGCGCAGCAGTGAAAACAACCATACCTGGTCAGACGATAATTTGCTATGTCCAACCTTTTCGGATGACGGTATTGGTCGCGTTAAACTATCTGGTAGCTGAAAGTTATTATTGAGACGTATGAAAATTTATACTAAAACAAAATGCATCTACAATTGAAAATTAAGTCGTTAATTAACAGTCGACACAGAAATACGTGCATATATTTGATGATCATTGACAATAATCGACATAGAGACACGAATGCTTGAAAACTAGCCACCATAGTCGACGATCCTATTTAAAATATTAATAGGCATCACTAGTGCAAAAACAAAATTGAACTACTCGATCGTATACGTATCGCATAGTGCTGAGTTCTTACACCTAATGTAAAAATGAAAATACTTAAAAATGTATTATATGAATATTGCAAGACAAAAATTGGATTTGTACCTCAAAAAGAAACATATAATATCGTAAATATACTGAAACAACAACAGACAGTAATTCAATTTGATAAAGTAATAATGCATAAAAGTTTAAATTAGGTTTTAGCAGCAAATGACAGTATCTCGCATTTACATCATCATTTTATCTACCAATTGTAAGTTAAGTAAACATATCTTCCCCGTACAGAATTTGTGTGCACCGTAGACAAACTATTACGATTATAAAAAAAACATATGCTGACTAGATGCCATTTTTCGGCAAGGCGTAAAAAAGTATTAAAAACCAATTAGATATGTGGTTTTCATATTCTGTAATTTTCTAACCCTCACTCGTCCCTTGTGTCAATTTCACACATCTTTTTCATAAAAATGCGATAAATGTAAAAAGGCAGTATGCCTTGTATGTACATCGCTTTATTATTTATGAACGATGCGAACAGTCTCAACAATCTTATGCTTAGATGTGCAGAAATTTCATTGTTCAATAAAAGAATATGCAAATTTACAAATGCAAAAATTTCATTCTTTCAATAAAAGAATATGCAAATTTACAAGTTTATCTTTTCACTATATTGATTTTTTACCATTGTGTCAATTTGACGCCAAGGGACATATTCAGTTGGGAAAATGAGGAACGGCTAAGGGTTAACACGTTAAACGCCGTGTCGGTCACCGGTGACCGACACCGCAAATTCAATTTAATTAAATAATTATTGATTGTCGCAAAATTCTGAGCAAACTTCATACTGAAACAATAATGCAGAAACAAAAGAACATGATTGAATGCTCAAATCTTTTTTTCCCTTATGATTCATACTGTTAGGTTGTAAAAATCATTTCCTCTCCGATGCAGGGATTAGCCGGAACGGAAATTAAATTATTTTATGAGCGCCTTGCTGGAGGATTCGCATACACCTGGACACCACGTGCGTTAGACCCAACCGAGGAGGATCAGGTTGAACCTCTAACAATAGCGTTACTTGTTGTCCAAATTTTGGAGACAATTTCCCACCCTCGCTACAGTAGACACACCCAGAAGACAAGGACACCAATGGAAGCAGACTTCACACACTTTGTACAGCACACAGCACCTATAAAATAACATACATATGCGATTTGAGAGATTTCTCGATAAGTTTTTGAAACACATACATACATATTTACTCAGACTACACAGACGATACATTTATACTTTGAAATACCTGTAATTCTCACAAAGTTATAAGTAAATACATCTTTGGTTGACACAGTGTGTAGTTCTATACAATTTAATACGGTTCACCTTTTTATACCAGTTTTTGAAAGGCTTCACTAGATCCAAACTTAGTTCGAGGTCCGCGTCATCCGATCGTCGCGAAATATAACCGTCGACACTGTGACGCAATACACATATAAAAAATAGTAAATTATATAATGTCTGATTAGGTATGACTGTTTTCACTGTGCCCCTCAGCGTGTTAACGTCCGCTTTAACAACACACTCTCCATAGGATCTCCCTTTTTACACATGAAACCTGTACCAAATGAAAGGCGTGTAACAAGAGAAGAAAAAATGTATCCCTATTAAATTTTTTGCATCCCCGCACAACGGTATCGATGGATATCGACAACGCGTTTAATCGTTTCGCTGGCGAAAATGACGGCTGGATGTGCGATATAAGCGAAACGTAATTCGCACGAGAATGGAAACGTTATTATTTTTTCAGCGTGTCGAGGCCGCATCGGAAATTGCCGGGCGAAAAATGACGTCGCCGCTTTTGTGCGGACGATATTTCTCGATTCCTCGTAACGAGAGAAAACCGTATCGAGGTATCGAATTTCCATGGAGAAGTTCGGCAGTCGATCAACCCCTGGAAGATATTATTCGGTGGTGTTCGCGAAGCGACGAGGAGAACTCGGTGATAACGAAAATCTATTTCGTCGCTTCCGCGTGGGAACGGTCGTCGTATGCGCGCGTACGTGCGCTTCCAACGAGCTACACCTTAACACTCGCGTCTAACAGCAACGTGTGTGCACACGTTCCTCGATTTTCTGTCCCCGATTCATCGAACGATCGACTGCGTATCGAGTCCCTGCCGTGCGCGTTTCTCTTTATTCTACTTCCTGCCACGCCACGGCGAGACCGTAAGCAACCAAGACGAAATTCTCGTTAGCGATAACGCGAAATTGTATTTGCAATCATCGCTGACGCGCCGCGTCTTCCTTATCGAGTTTCGCGAGCTTCTTCCGACCGTGTTCCGAACTGCGAGTTCAGTGTCCCAGAATGCGTCCCTCTCGCGTTCTACAGGGTGGTCCTCGCAACTGGAGCCGGTCATAGCTTTTTTCCGATTCATTCCCAACTTGTAATATTTTGTGTGTACACAGGATGAGGTCAAAGTTCTGGCATAAAATTTTCAGGCACATACTACAAATCAAGTTATACTTCTGTTATACATATAGGATGCCCAACCAACTATGTCCACCTGGAATATCATCGTTATTATTAATAATAGATAAAAGTGTTACTTACAAACATTGTAGGATATGAAGAAATGCATACTGTAGTATGATTAGTTTCTTTACAGGTGGAGGCGTAGAGGAGATGTGGAGGTCAATTTTTTTTTAAACGGAATGTTCAATTTTTTAGGCTGGATTTCCATAGAAAAGCGAATTCTGAGTACAAAAGTACTAAGGCACATGTTACGTTCCGCACACCGCAATTCACTGATGAAATTTCGCGGGGTCGTAAATCCCGCTTACGCTCGATCGCGACGATGATGTTGGGACGTGGCTGGTATAAAATTAATTATAGCCAGCCTAGATCAGGTTAAAAAATAAGTTGGCGCTCGGTGTAATGTAACTGTATTCAAAACTTGACAAGAAGTGTAACGATGATGCAATGTTGAAATGTTTGTGTACGGTCGCTGCTTGATTGAATGTTCTGGTGTCTGCTAAAGCTGCGGGTCTTTATACTAGTTTTGGTACCTTGGTGCGACCAATCAGCGTGCAGTGCATCGCCGATCGCCCAGGTCGCCCTCGTGTACCTGAGGGTGTGGTAGCCGGGCGGAAAAACCCAAAGGGTCGCGCCGGTAGGTCTATGGCGCCTAATATAACTTTAATGAAATTCGGTCTTTGGGACCGAACAGCACATTTACCCTAAAACTGATCATTCCTGAGATATTTAGCTTTGTTCATCCTACACCTATACTGATACTGTCATATGATACCGAAGTGCTGACACCTGTGAGCATAGCTTCGTAATGAGAGTAATAGGATGAACAAAACCAAATATCTCAGGAATGGTAAGTTTTGGGATAAACAGTAGGAGTACAATTGTGAAGGCATGCTAGTATCTCATAAATTCGTTTTCTAATGAATTCCAAAAAAATGTTAAAGGGAAAAGGTGATTGATTCGCAGAATTAACACTATACTGTTTCAGTTTTAATAAGGACTCATAACGCTCAGATTTTAATATATCGTAGTCAGTAAATGTTACTTTTTATCGAGGGTCCATGAGCACCCCACGTGGAAACTTATGTTTCAGAAGTTGACGTGTGCACTGCTGGGTTAAGTATAAATCACGAAGTAAAAAAAATAATTACTACTGGAACGTATATCTGTTACCTAATATTATTATTTACATATCAGTATTGTCGAAAATTGCATAAGAACTGTTAGTTATTTAATTAAACAAAATTTCAAGTTCCGTTAACCGGAGACCCCCACGGCATTCAGCGTGTCAATGTTCACCTGTCTAGTGAAAACCTATAATCTTTTACTTCACTGTTACAAATATTACTCGACCAATCAAACTACAGTGGCGTGCAGAAGTTTCCGGAAAGTATATTTTGTACCCTTACTTTTGCTTATGATAAATAAACTGAATTTTAATCTGACATTACGTTGAAAAATAGCTCAAACAAAAGATAAAGATGGAATGCATGATCCTACTTTTCATTTTTTAATGTGTACGAGAATCTAAATTTATTATGAATTGTTTAAAGCACGATTGGAAATATGAAGTGTCCGGAAAATTTAGCATGCCACTGTATACACACGCGTCTCGTTTGGGACTTCTGGCCACACCATTTTGCAAGAATCAACACCGTAAGAATTATTTTCTCGACGCGATAGAAGCTCGAGAGGAGATGAAACATGCGTGCAGTGAGAAATTCTCAAACGAGAACTTTCAACGTGAACGATTTGACCGAAAGAAATTTATCGTGCAATTTACGTTCTTTTGTAAGTAAACGTTAGTTTAACGTAAATTGAACGTTACTTTCCCGGCGATTCTTCAAGGTGCACGCGCTGGGAAGAATCTCGCCTGACCCAGCACGGCCATCTCTCGAAACTTTGTTCGCCGGGATTGAATTTAGGCTTTGCACGATAGCGGGAACTTTAAGTCGGTACAACGAGCTCGAAGTTGTTGTAGCAAGTTGTCGTCTCATGAAAGGGGAATCACGTATCTCGACGTACGAGCCACCGACGAAAGAGTTTCCGGTCGAGTCGGGGGGATGACTTTTCGGACTGTCGTTTCTGATATACGTCGAGCTGGAAACTTTGTCTTCGCCTCGGTTTACACAGGCCTTCATTATGCACACGCACCACGGAAAGCTTTGTGCTTCGCCTGTTTTTCTTCGTAAATACGGGAAAATCTCGAATGTTGCATACTCCGCGTGCGGAAACTCTGTGACTCCAATCTGTTTCTGTTTATGTTTCACGTTGCATGGTTTACCGCTACTGACGAAATTTATTTAACTATTTACACTATTTGAGCAATAGTGTGATCATATAGTCCTGTACCGATTGTGAATTTTAACCCCTCACCACATGATTTTTTTTGTTACGAAAAAAATATATTAGTGTTAGAAGGTGCATGTTTTATGGGAAAAATATTGAAAAAAGTTTTAACACGACAAAAAAATGAAGTCTTTAGGAAACATTTGTTATCACTAGATGGCGGATGTTTATACACGTATACACTTCCGTCCATAAGTCATCGGACACTTACAGTAAAATTAGGAGGTGCCTGATTTTACAGTATCAAATGACTTTCACTATGAAATAAAGTTAGCATTTATGAATTGTTTATAATCTTGAGAATATGTAATTCAAATCATATGTTAAAGACCGTAGCAAAAATTAGTAATGAATCTTAAATTTTCTTCTTATGAATGTATCTATGTATGATATGACCGCTCGAACTAATAACAGCAATTTTTTGATTAAATGTTTTAATATTTCGAAACTAATGTATTTTCAACCTTCTTATAATTTTTAAAGCAGCCGAAAAGTGTGTACAAAGTATCGTCTGCTCGAGTTGGAGATGTATTAGAAACATAATTACGCGTACAGTTTCGTTTTTTAAATTTTTATTTAAATTGTACGAGCACATTATTAATATCATATTCAGGTATTATATTAACGTGGACAGGGGTGTACATTTTTAGACTTCCATATTCCCTATGTTAATACAGTTAAATAAATTAAACTTCAACAAGACTGCATTTGCTCTTTGAAATGTTTTAAATCTGTAATTTTTAGTTTGCTAATGTCCATCATTCACCAATTTGGATATATTAAATTGCATAAACATCCGCAGTCTAATTATCACAAAGAAAATTTTCGAGATATTGTTTTTAAAGTTTTAATGTTACCGATGTTCTTTGCTGTACATTTTTCTCCTTATATCTCTACAACTGATGAAAAATTCGTTTACACACAGAACATCTACATTCAAACGATCTTTTGACATAAAACTGTCATTCTTATATTTCTTTCATCCTTTAAAGCAGCAGAAGTATTTTAGCTGTAAAGTTAGTCGAGACACCCTGTACAATGGATCCGCATCGTGTACGGAAATAAATGATTATGTACTATATGCTTACACCTTTTATTTCGAAGAGAATAAAAGTAGAAAGACTTTTCAGCATTTTATTTTCCAACAGGAAACACCCGTAACGCAAAACGCGTTTGAAAAACAAAACAAAATGTACAATTTATTCTTCGCACGGAATATCCAGCATTGTCGTCGCTGTAATCGCTTTTTTTTGCTGTTTTTTTGTTAGAAACGCGTCGATGCTTCCTGCGTCCTTTGTCGCCGCGGAAAATCCCGTGGAAAATGAAATCCCCGCAACGAATGCCGAAGCTTTTATAACGGATATCGGCGCCGTCATCGCTGCGAGTCGAAAAGTATAAGTTTCCAACGACGGAAAAACGCGAAAGGGCTTAACGAGGCTCGTGAGACAGATATTCATCGAGGACAGTGACTGAAACAAAGTCAACGGAATATTTTTGCCAACTACCCCCTCCCCCTAAACTCCGCTGAAATATGTCCAGTCGTGCAATTTTCATCGTCGAGTCCGTGGCCGGTTTTGCCCGGAAAGTTTTCGCATTTTCGCGGATACGCGGCCTCCCTTGTCCTCGACGAAACGGGAACAGCCGAAGCATCGATTAAACTGCAATTGCTCACAGGCGCCGAAAGTTTCCTTCAAATTTATTTAAATCGACCGCGTAAATTACGGGAATGTCATGAACTGTCTCAGTTACGAATTTCGTTGATCATACTCACGGATATATTTTCCGTGTTTGAATTAAAATACCTCTATTCTCTGTTTTTGTACATTGCATTTGTGTTACAACAGGCCTCTAGCCAAATCAAGACACACGTAATTTTTAGAAGTTTAAATTCTCGACTTAGGAATCGATTTAGTGTTTAAATTGTTTTGTTAGTTGCCACATCCGCAGAGAATGTCCCGAACTTTCTGGAACTCATAAATAGAGTAGGGAGACACATACTTGTATTTTCTGTTATTACTTTCATATGGTATTTCCAGATGAGTTTTGTGTTTAAGTGTAGTCCTAAGTATTTTAGTTTTTCTGTTTGCGGAATTTCTACGTCATATAATTTGATATTCAGCGACTTCTATTTACGAAGTGTAAATGTAATATGATTGCATTTGTTGGGGTTTGCTTTTATTTGTTCATTCATTAGCAATTTTTCTATCTCTGCGATGTGTTATTGTAGTATTACGGTTGCTGTTGCTCTTATTTTGTGTAAATAACAATGTTTTCTAAAAGCCACTTAATTATGAATTCGGATCTAACTTTAAATTAACAAAACCAAAACTTCCAATGCAATTTACTCAATTCACCATTTTGTCCTATGGGCCCTTTTCCCAGAAAGCTCTACAATTGTTGCAGAGGATTATGTCGAAAAATAGATTAATTATTGGATTCATTGAATACACCGGATTCATAATCCGGTAAACTCGTTACCGAAGTCGTCCATGTTCTAGGGAGGCGTCTAACTGATACATAACTTTTGTCAATTAAAAATCAAACAAACCCAACCTATGCACAGTGTCAATGTAAACTTACATGCAGTCAGAACACGATCGTCTCTTGAGACTCGAACTTCTCCAAGAACTCGCCACTTGTATTGTCATCGCAATACAACGTGTAACCCAATATTAGGAGTTCTGTTTCATCACTACACCATCCTCCTACGCAGAAAATTCTCTCTGGCGGTATTAAATTACCTAAAAAGTTGCGGTTTTTTCGTACTGCGAGAAACTACAGTTCTATCGCGACCCTGCGCCGCAAAAATATGATTCACTGAAGTCTTTATGTAATGTTGCATTTTTTATCATCTTTATTATACAAGATATTTATGAGACAGATGTAAATTTATCTTAATGGTTACGGTTAAACGAGTAACTGTACAGAATCTCTAAATAGGTTGAGGTTAAATTTATACAGTATGTAACACTTTACCTTCCGGATGTCCATTAATACATTCTTCGTTAGCAGCTCTGATTGATCATAACGTGATTAATTTTACGTTCCACTGTCAATACTTCATTTCTTTTCTGATCGAAAATGTTTAGCAATTATTTAAAGGGCAGCGTATATGATTTTAGCGATATAGTCGATAAAAGACGGCGAATTTTTATTTAAAAATAGCAATCGATCAGCACTAGTATGCATGCCGCTGAATGTCCCTGGTTTCATACGTGACCGGCGACACTGCTGTAATTTTATTAAATAACTATCATGTTTTATAAAATTCCGGATAGCATTAATAGCAAAACAATAATATAAAATTCAAATAACGAATTGAATGAGTAAAAACTTTTCTGTTCCAGGATTAATATTAAAAATAGTGAATTATGTGGTGCCTGGTTAGGTATGGCAGTTTCCACTGCGACACTACATGTGTAAGGGGAGTAACTGAAAAAGCCTTCATAAGATCCAGTGTCTGAAAATGGTTTCTGTTCGTTATCTGTCAGTCACGGTTATGTGAGCCTGTACAATAAACATGTTCGAATTAAATAATTATTAATTCTCCTAAAATCCCGACTGATGTCAGTAACAAAACAATAATAGAAAAATTGACGAATATACGATCATACGATTGAATAATTATATTCTTAACCGTTTGTTTTCAAAAAAAGGCATACTTTACATTAAAGAACTTGAAATGTCTCTCGTTATATTAATTTTGTTGACACTGTCAAAACTGATTTCCACTGTCCTTCCATTTTTTATGCGCATCGTTGCACTTAAATAAACTGACCTTATAGAAAAATAGACATTCTTATACCATTCAATATCTTCCACTACAACTTTTTCTTATCTCGAACCAAACTCGAGTTATAAACCGTTCCAATTGCGTGACTCGCCCTGTATACTGCCACAGCTTGTCCACGGCTTCTATGAAATAAAATGGAAGCCAACACTTTTATTAACGAATACTTAAACTCTTGTAACTCTTCCATGATGCATTTTCGTGCATACGGCCATATGAATGTTTGTTTCAGTTACTCAACCCTCTTAACACACTATATGAATTTGGCCTTCAACTTCTTGAACACCTTGTCTTACTGTGTAAAGGGAAAGGTTCAACTGGAACGCTGACATGGAACCTGACCCAGCCTCCGGACTTACAATTAGATTAAACTGAAAGTATAACAAGAAAAGTAGTAAGAAGGAGCAATAACAAGATGAAATGATGAAGTTGATTATATTTCGTGAAGTATTTGTAACACGTAGACATTGCAGGTGAGTAAAGTTCACGGAAAGTGAAAAAGAACCGTTCTTTAAATTGTGCACCATAAAACCTGTGACTGCTATCTTTACGCTACGGAGGTTTCGTTCTACCTGAAGTTAATAGAATTACTACCGAAGTAGTGAAGTTCGTAATATAATAGAAACTTGTAGGTTACACAAAACTGTATTACTCAAACTAAGGTAACAGTGAACTTAGCAAATTTGCTGAGATAGACTAAAATCAGAGGCTCCATGTGTTTCAAACATAATTTTTTCTCAGCTGTTAAGAGTTATGCCAAATTTTGCTGAATATATTTTAACATTTTCTTTTGAATTGAATGCACCTGCTTCCACTACTGGGCAGCTGTGCAAGGCACTGTAGTACAGCAATATACTAATTAAAATGGGGTTAATTCACTACTCTGATACTTCACTGCTGTCATCTTCGTATGTGTATGTCAAACTAGGTTCAATTAGGTTTTAAATGTACTTGAACTCTTTGAGAACTGTTTTCTGCTTTTTCCTGGCGAATATCTAAAGAAACCTCAGCTACAAGCAAAGACTTGAAAAAGGTAACATATTTTTTTAGTAACGTTAATCTGAATTTCAGTATGCTTAGGAGATCTACGTAATCCACGTCCAACCTTAAATATTTGCGTTATTTTATAAGGCACAGGAAAATGTTTCAGGAACAAGTTGTTTGATTTAAAAGGGAAATATTATGTTCAACAGAAAATTTCTCTCAGGGTCCTATTTTTCAAGATTTCTAAATTATTATTCGGAGTACACATAAACTGTGTTGCCGCTGATGTAGCAAATCAGAATATTAACCAAATAACTTTAAATTGGATTTAGTAACGAATAATGAAATAAAATAACAGAACATTACAAAATAAGCAGATTTATTCAACTTTATGGATTAAGGTACAAAGTGTCAGAGTTGTTGTTCCACGTGTCAACACAGAAATGTTGCCTGTTGCTTTTCCATGATTGCCCTTGCGTAACATTTCTTCTCGGCTGATATATCAAAATTGGAAGCTACACCTGGCCAATCAGAGGTCAGAGATGCGTAGTTTCAAAGGAAAGCCTCCCGCGAATTGACTTTCACCAATCCCAGGTGACCTTGAGTGCCGTTGTCCGGAGCCTTGTGCCTGAGGATGACGAGGTTGGCCTCTGACTTCGCATTTCGCGCAGCTAGGTGGGTTTATGACAGTGATAGCCACGGGAGCTTCGGCCTTTCCCCACTCTAGGTCCATTCCCCTCATTTTAGTTCCCACCAATTCGCTCCTCGTCCCAGATTGCAGTATGTATAAGGGGAATGGACCTAGAGTGGGGAAAGGCTGCAACTGCGATGGCCATCATTGGTTTATGGCATCTCAATCGCCATTGAATTCGAAGTAGTACAGCTCTGGAACAGTGCGAACTCAGATAACGTCGAGTTCACCTTTGTAGTCTGTCTGTTTGCTTAATTAAACACTTATATTTGAGAACTTGTCTCTTCTCACAAATTGCAGTCTTCGCCATAACATAAATCCAGTGTCTATTCTTAATAGAAATCGGTGTTTCTTTAAATAGCAGTGTATATTTTTCTTGTTATGATGTCGTAGTTGATATGAAGATGAATCCAGTGACCTATTGCCAGCAGACCTTCGAGTGACCTCGAGCGGGAATGTGCATTCAAATTAACTGGAAAGTTTTCCTGCAGATATATTGATGAATATTAACGCTTCATAGCTGCCGGCTTCCTTTCTAACATAGCAATACGACTACAAAAGTGTATCGACGTGGTCATCATTTTCAACAATTATTTTAGTAATCTGATGCTCTCCTCTTTTTGTAATTCTTGCAATTATAATGATATGAACTATGCAATTAATATCTTGGTAAATTAATCACACGGTTACCGTTGTTTAGAGTCTAAAGAGTGCAATGAAAAGTAAAAATTTACAAACATTACTTCAAGAAAACCTTCACATTAATTTAACCGTATATTCTTATTCAAGGTCATTTGAAGTCAGTCTTATTACAAGTCATTTAATTCGTCTTGATGTCGTGTTTTCCAGTATCATAATTCGAAAATGGTCGGACTCAGTTCAAAGTATAGTGGCTGATGAGTATAAACAAACCCTAAAATAATATTAAAGATCTCTGGCAAGCCAATTTGACTAAATAATCACTTTAAATATTAAAGTTTCGAAATCGTCGAATTGACTTCGTTCTGGGATTAAATTATAGACTTTAATAATACGAACGAGTGTAATAAATTTTTGCTTTAAGCTCCATAGTTTAATAAAAAATTATGTTTTCTATTCCAGTACTTCTGAGACGCATGTCCCTAACTTTCTGACAAAAAACGACCCTCAAATTGTGTCAAACAAGACCATCAAAATAGATCAATCTATATCAGAGACTAAAGTCGAAAGAGTAGGTTAGACTACCGAAAGTGGGATCATCCTATTTACAGATTGAGTTTTCCTCTCCGTTAGGGTCGTTCCCCATGTATTCACACTCCTTCTATGCGTAACTTGCGTGAAGGGTATGCCAAGGTCGAGATAAGGCGATGTGATATATTATAAATGTATAGGCTGTCACCTTTTAATCCCGTTTAAAAGCCGAAAGGATTCAAGTATGGTGGTATAAAACCACGTTTCCTTTCATGTAACGAGTACGAGGGCCAGGTGCAATTTTCTGATGGAACCTTGCTTTAGGCAACATAGTTCAGATAAATTCTGATTCAGTGACTTCGTGACACGTTTGTGTAAAATACGTGTGTAAGGACGATAAACACGTAAACTATAAAACGATATGAAATTAGGTTTTTGTATATCTGTCCAAATTTTCTTGTTTTCGTCTACATTATACAGGATAAGTCACATAATTTGTCCACCCCGAATAACTTCTAAAGTATGTGTTCTACAATAAAATGTTTTATATAAGAATTGTACAACATCGAAGGAGACAAATAATGGTGACACGATTTTTTTAAATAATCTATTTGTTTACGAGATGTTAAGGTGACCTTGAATTTTTTTAATGGATCGCTTTTTGTATTAACATTTAAAAGAGCAGTAAATTTTCTACAAGAAAGTATTAGGTTATATTTATCCTAAACCTAATGATTAGCGAAATATATGCAAAACGATGTTCATGGTCTGAGTGCTTATCTTATTGTTAGTTACAGTAAGTGCTCAAAGTGATGCCCGTTAACTTCCATACACCTGTGCAATCTGTTAACTGACGAGAGAAATTATCGACATTTTTTAGCATTTCTTAGTTTGATTTTAATTGTTCTTTTCTAATAATCGTATAATTTATCGGCACAGGCCGAATGTACTGGAATCGGACTGTACGTGCTTAGGAAAAGAAAGTCGAAGATACGAAAAACCCATCGTCAAACAGAACACTAATAAGAAAAATTTCATAGGTTTTGTGTATCTAAAGAACGGACAAAAACCGACATTACTTTCCCACCGACTCAATATAAACTAGCAATAAGCAGATAATAATGAATAATTTAAAAAAAGTCACAAAGACCAATAGACTTAACCCTCAGTTGGTACGGTGACATATCCGTCACGTAACTGGTATCGTGGGGTCATGCATGACCCATTGGAATTTTGTAGGGCTACTGATGAGTATTATTGCTACAACTGTCATTACTAATTGTATGGGATACACATAAAGGAGAAACAATGAAACTTTTCCAAAAACTTTAATATTATTATTTATTATGGAGAAAACAGAAATGCCTAGCAAGCAGAAAACAATCAGTTGAAAAAGTGTGAGTCATCTGTGACCCAACGTACCAACTGGGGGTTAAATATAACTAACGTGAAATTAATTCCTTGTTTATTGTAAACGATAATTATACAATTCCTCGCGGTCTTTTCACATACCTCACTTTAAACACAAAGTAATTAACATTTCTCTGATTGTCAGAACTGCCGTTTCTGCAAATAACGTACTATCTCATTTTAGATGAATATTTTAAAACACGAAATATACAGGGTAGTTATGAAAGATGGTTTAAAACATTGCTGGCTTATAGTATACATCGAATTGAATAAAAAATGCTTAGTGTTGACTAAACCGTTCTGAAATAAACAGCAATTTTTTATTTCAATCTTCAAGCTCATTTCTTTCAAATTTTACAAAATATGAATAATTAACCATATGTTTTTTGACCAATCGATCGTCAATTGATGATGAATTGCTATACTTTTTGTAAAATGAACATCATAGGTGATGATGGAGCAGTACATCTTTGCATAACTTCAGGTAATTTTTTTGACAGTAAGATCTTCCTTATCCTTTGACTGCGAAAGGAGTATGTATATACGCCCTGGAACAGTAGCTGTCCGTATGCGAACGGCCACTATAGTAGCTTTGAGAACTAGCTGTCAGTTCCCAATAATGTATAAAAATCCAGAATCGCATAATAAAACAAAAATGAATAATAAGTATTAATTGTGTGTATAAGAACCAATTAATAAGATAAAAAGACAAAACATAGTAAAAAAAACAGTAAACGGTAACCTTTGTTGCTGCGTTATTATTATTCCGCACATAGGGAATTGTTTTTAGTGGAAGTGTGTCGCAGCCAAAGGCTTAAGGAACACTGTGTATGTTTATTTTTTCATATTTTCCTATTTCGTGACTAATTTACGAATAAAATTTCATACAAAATTTGTTAATATGTAGATGAAAAAGTGTACAGTTCCTATTGCAAGCGGTATTATTACCATGCTACCATATGTTCTGAAAATTAAGCCGAAAATCGTCGTTTACTCTGAAAATATTAAAGTTCAGTGCTGCGTTGACCAAGCATTTTTTATTCACATGTGGAGGTTACGATCGGGGCAAGCGTTTTTTTGAATGAAACCTGGCTTAAAATTTTGATGCCGATGGGTATAAACAATTCCTAGAATATTAACCTCTAACCGTTGCGGCTATAACTATTTTCATTATTTTCTGCAACTTGTGGTTTTAAATTTAACGTGAATATAAAGCTAATGGTTCTTGTTTAAATATAAAAAAAATCGCAGATGTACTTTGATGTATGTACTTTTTTGTACAAGTTTACTCATGGTTGATAAATATTCAAATTAACAATTGAGAAAATGTGTTAATATTTTGAAAACATTTTTTCGCCCTTTTTAGAGGTACTATAGTGCATAATACAACCTACGAAAAGCCAGTTAAATACAGAAATACTCTGAAAATGACAAGTGCTTAACAAAAATTCGCTGAAATTTGCAATAAACTTCTGCTCTCAATTTTAACAAGGTACTGACATGTTTATTAAAACTAAAGGTGATATTAAAAACTACGTTTCTTTCCGAACATTTTTAAATATAGGATATCTTGGTTTGCACATTTCGGATTTTTTATTTTTGTCCATTGTTCGATACACTATGCGTCGGTCACTGTTATAAAGAATAGTATTAAATGTAAAAACTTCGAAATCGTCCGATCTACCTGGTTTCGTTTGTAGATTGAGAATCTTGAAGAAGCAATCGGAAAACTGTAGCCGATGTTGCTGTAGAATCAGTACTTTAATAAAAATCAATTTCTTTGTGACAATATAACTATTAAACTATCCTAAAATGGATCGAAGTTTCAGTTCCGGAATACGAATCGAAACATCCTAATTGACCTCGGTTCAAATCCTGCATACTGTGCTTCCTCAGTTACACGATTTCTTTAATATTGATTTTGCGTAGTGTATGTTACACCAAAGTTAAAAATAGTTATTTATTAACAAGGAATGTTATGCAAGTGACATACGCCGATGTTGATGCAATTTTAGTGTGACGGAGTACTAGAAAAAATATTCGACCCATTTTTCTATCAACAGTTACCCACTCTGAAGAAATGAAAACAGCCGTTAAAGGTGGGGTTACAAACCATATTTTGTCGAATAGCTCGGAAACTATTTGTTGTAGAGAAAAAGTTTCAATGTACGACTTGTGTATTTTTGAATGGCAAGTGCGTCCATGTAAACAAATTTCCAAGAAGTTCATTTGTTTAAAAAATATATTAAAGAAACACACTTTTGCAAATTTCTCTGGTAAAACGTTGAATAATTTCCATGAAAATTTGTGCACGTAAACTATGTGTCAGTACTAAAAACACGGATAAATTACAGTTTTTAATTTCACTCTTGTAATAAATAGTATGAAGTACCCAAAGTATTCATATTTCGTAAGTATTGTAAGCCTGCGAAGCTTTGAACTATGCTATAAAATATCTACATCTCTTAATGATTCTAATTTTTTTGTTTGTTACTTATATGAAATCTAGTAAGTATTCATCATCTTTTAACCCGCCAGTGGTGGCACCGGGTCTGAGAGGCCTAAGGGCGTGAATTCGTTTTTGTAGTGTTCACATTTTTCTACTTAAATATTAATTTCTTTTCTCCCCTCCCCATTGAAAATGCTCAGTGAAGATATAAAGGGTCTTTCAATAAGAGTGTTATCTTAAATTATTATGAAAAAAACCACAACTTTTTTTAAATACCAAAATTTTTATTTAAAGTAAAAGTATAAACCGTGCCATTAGTTGTGGAACACGATATCCAATAAATGACCGCCTCGGTTTTTCTTGCAAACGTATATCCTATTGAGAAAATTTTGCATCAGGTTTTCACATAATTGGGGCTGTAATTCGCTAATAACTCCTCTAATATTATGTTTCAGCGCGTCAGTTGTTTGAGAGTATATATATATATATAGCTTGAAAATAAAAATAAATGCAAATAACCAGAGAAAATCAATGAAAATAACACTGGGTCTGAGAAGTCCGGTACCACCAGTGTCGTTACAAAAGAAAGCGCCACCACTGGCGGGTTAAGCGGTTAGCGTACTACCATACATTACATTATACACAGACGATGACTCTGAACCAACGTCTACAACAAACCCTCCATCGGGGAAAACGCCACCGGTGCTATTTCGAAAAGTCGATTTTAAGCGAATCTTGTTCCTCCTTGATCCGTCTCACTGATTCCAAACGTTTCCAATTCCCAGCTGCGCAGCATGTCACGGATCTCCGTGATCGACGCCAGGCGAATTTTCAAGACGATTTACAAAAAGACACAGAAATGGGTTATAAGTGGAAAGGGAGGGAAACGGCTCTATTTATTGACAAGTGTTCCGTATTGAGATTCACGGATCGCTTGGAAAATGGAAGCAGAATCAATCCGTGCCGTTCCATCGAGCATCGCTGTCATTCAGTATAAGCTTTAATATCGACGGTTCCGGTATGCTCGAGCTCTTTTCTCCCCTGTTCTTCCAGCCAAACTGTGCTCTCCTATTCATGTATACATATACGTGTAGCTGCGTATGTGCGCGCTGACGCGCGGGCCCTAGCTAGTATGAGGGTAAAAAAGGAGCGATCGAGCTCGCGTAAAATCGCACTGGGGCAGCTGGAATTTTCACGGATCATTTGGCTGATGGCATATTCGGCGGCAGCATTCCCGGCATATTCGATAACCGTTTCCACAAGCTTCACGGTGAGATAGAGAGAGGCGAAGGGGGCCGGTGTGCGTGGGAGCGTGAAAGAACGTATTCGCTGGTCCTGTTCGCATTGGCACGCCATAACCCGGCCGCTTCTCTATAAATCTGTGTCGCCGCGCATGCAGTCTCCTATGATAGTCCATCGAAAATATTCGATCGACCGAACAAACTGCGAAGACTCGTTGACCTGCGAAACAACTTGCGCGAGCGAGATTGGAAAAGTTAGGGGAACGACGCCAGTTAACGGTAATAGGGATTTCTTCGGGGTTTTCCTTCCTCTGCGTTCTACTTCTGCTGCTCTTTTTTTTGAGTCAGTACGAGAGGATCGGGGTCGAGAGCGACAGGCGGTTGAACAACGTGGAATCGGGATCGTTAGGAATTATTCGCTGATTGTTCGGCGGAGCGGGCGAAGCAACACGTGGCGCGTGTGCAGGTGGACTCGTGGAAAACGGAAAATCCGCACTGTCTGTGGAATATTTCGGCATGGAGCGTATAGTAAGTGTTTTTGTGCTTAGAAAGTCAAGAATCTGAGTGTAATTGAAATTATGGACGCTCTGACGGTTGCAAATATTTGGAGAATGTTAGCTGCGGTTGTACATTTTTGCAAAGTTTCAATTTGGTAACTGAAGAGGCGGAATTATTCAACTTTTATAATTCCGGTTTTATGAATACTCAGCTATTTATATTTCAACAGTGACAGGCAGGTTTACTTATTTGGTTTATGTTCGTGCTATTAAAATGAATGAAGTCACATAAACAGTATGTCTGATTTAAGTAGAAACGCTGAAATGTTTCGTAAAAGATTGAAGTCATGAATAAATTGTCCATACAAAAGTTTCTTGAATTGGAATGTATAATTAAGAGCGTAAAGGGTATTTCAACATATTGCAATATAAAGGACACTGAGTTTTAAAGAGGAAGACTCCATGCTGAAAACAATTTTTTCGTAGATGAAGAACAGCTTGAACTCACTTGAGAGTTCTATAATTTACATTGACAAGCTTCCGGACGTGAACGTTTAAAACGTGTATTATACATGGATGCATACACATAAGCGTTTCTGTCTCATGAATATTTTTAAAATGCGGTGTACCTATGTTACATAAAATTTCACCGTTTTTATTGCAACCTGAGCACATTAGTACATGTAGGGAGTTCTAAAAAATGAATTGCAAATATTTAAGACACATAACATTCTTTAAATGAGCAAAACCTCAATACAAACATGCTGTATACCTAAAGCTAGTGTTTTATTGAACTATAAGCAATGACAAAAATCGGGTCCATTGTTACTTGTTATACACAGCTTCACCAATTATTTGTATGTCTTATAAACACCCCAATATATACTTGTTCATCAGTTACATTCTCGAAAAATATTTAATCAAAACTTTTCGCAGTTTTAAATATTTTCCTTCTTTTCCAGAACAAAAGTATCTGGTTACTTAAAAGAATTTGGCTACTTAAAAGAATTTGTTGTATGCATCGCTAATTGATAATTTTACAGCATTCATAAATATGAATAAATGAGTAGAAACGAAGTATGAAAACAAGAATTTGTTGGAGACTGTCATATGTTTTAGCCACACAGCAGCGATTCAGATAAGGGTTGAATAGAAGGGCTGAATACACTTATATAACCCTGCATATCTCAATAAATATTAATTTTATCCCTCTTCTTTCTGTATGTAGCATATGGTTACGAATTTAAAATAATAAAATAAAATATTGCTGACTATATTTTCGTATCTGTAAATATATGTGCATTAGTTCCTTTTGAAAGTTTTTAAACGTTTTCAGAATGTCAAAACATTTTCATGAATGGCTTATTCGTCATGCAATATGCACAGAAATGCAAACACATACTTTTTGTAGCTGTTAAATAGTTTGATAATGAAATGGGCAATATAAACATTTATCGAGACTGTCTTGTTTACTCTGATCAGTACTCGGGGTCGTAAAATTTTCTATTGTATTTTCATCGTCTACATTCTGTTGATTTTAAAACAAAGAGACTTCTAAAAGCTTCGATGAACAATCTAATAGATGTCCAACGAGAAATCCGTGCGACGAGGAACACTATTTCGAGCAAGGAAAACAGTACACCAAGAGGACGAACGGGGAAATTAAATTATCCTTTCTCTATGCTGCTCTCACAATACCTAATCACTGCTTTCCAATATTTCCATTAATTCGTCCAATCTCCTCCGTGATTTCCTTCGCGTTTTATTTTTACAGTAAAACATCAATTATCTAACGCGTTTTAAATGTTTTTTAACAGTATTTCTTTAACCACTTCTCGTT
This sequence comes from Macropis europaea, assembly GCA_916610135.2. Taxonomy (NCBI): domain Eukaryota; kingdom Metazoa; phylum Arthropoda; class Insecta; order Hymenoptera; family Melittidae; genus Macropis; species Macropis europaea. The sequence goes on from OU744345.1 coordinate 31,851,010, forward strand.
ACACATACACTATTACCCAAAAGTATTAAAACTTTAATTTCATGAGTGACAATGACATCAAACATACAGTGAAAATATGTAATGCCTCTTTAAAGCAAGTATAACGAAATAGCGACCGAAAGTCAGAATGACTGATAACCTCAATCTTCCGGGGTAAAGCTCAAACAGCAGCGACAGCAGTCGATTCTCTTCTCTGAAATACTTTAAATCAGTGGTGGCCACCCGAGCTGCGGCCTTCCCCCACTCTAGGCCCATTCCCCTCATCTAGGCTGTAATCTCTTACGACGATTGACCGAGAGGACGAGGAGCGAATTGGAGATATCTAAAACGAGGGGAATGGACCTAGAGTCGGAGAAGGCCGTAGCTCCGATGGCCACCACTGCTTTAAATAATAATAATAAAATTCATTAGCTTCTAACGTTCCTCAATTACTAAAATATTTCTAATTTTATAATGATGCTTAATAACTTGTAAAAGAAAAATTTCTCTGACCGAAAACCAAATGCAGTGATGTTCAAAAGTTTCCGGACACTTCATTATGCATCTGAACTCTGAAAATTTTTTGATAAATTTAAATTTACGAGTATACTAAAAAAATGCGAGAGAAAGAATGCTAGATTTCGGATCTTCCTTCGCGCGTAGTTTCTCAATTTTATGTTGCTAGAAACTTATTTATGTAACTAATTTTTTTTAAAGTCTTTTATTTCGACGGTGAATTGGAATTTTTTAAACGACCACGAATGCATTCACCTGTTTCGAATCTTCTTTGAGCTCCTGACGTCAATGTAAGAACCTGAAAATACTGTTCGAAGCACGACATCGAACTAATTATAAGTAACCTCGAACAGCAGCTTCTGAAGAACCTCACAGAGTGAAACATCAGATAGGGTCACAACAGAGATGGCCAACCGGAGCAAGGCCTGGCTCCAGCCTACCCCACTCTGCGTCCATGCCCCTCATGTAGGTTATGGTCTGGATATGACGTTGAGAACATAGGTGATTATCGGCAAGTACGGTTTCTCAAGAAACAGTGACGTAATAAGAATAATTATTCTTTATATATATGACATCAGGTTTATCTAGAGATTACATTTCTACTTTCTTATTACATGAGGGGTATGGACGCAGACTAGAGGTAGGGCGGAGCCAAGCGTCGCTCCGGATGGTCATCTCTGGGTTACAACATGTCAAATATGGAAACTTTTATTCTTCATTTTCGACTTATTTCTGGATAACGAATCACTTTTATTTTAGTTGCACTCTTGTTTCACTGTTTCACCCTGCACTAGAAATTTGAATGGAAACCTCGAATAAGGATCTATAGCACATTTTGGTCAAAGTTGAATTAATAGTAAAGTATGGTTCTACAGTTCCTGTCGATCGTTTTCGTACACACAGATTGCAGATATTTCGTCAGAACGCGATGTAATGTGGAATACAAGGACCACATTAGATGTTTGAAATTTATGGAAGAAAGGCCTAAATAACAGTTTAAAAGTAGGGGGTTTAAACGTTACGAGCTTTCCGCGGTTTACGTTTGTCGAAATTTAGGTTATCCAGTTCAAATTAAGGATGTCGAGTGCGGCGTACGTGTATAATAATGATTGAACCAAGTACGAGCACGGTTAATCTGTCATTGACAAATATAAGGAAAATGACGAAAGATTGACGACGAAAACGTCGAGCTGATCCTTCTGATCAACTTCCGGATGAATCAGGTTCTGTTGGTTGTTTCAATCGAATAAGGGTCTAAGGCACTGGGGAAATTCATCACAACTTATGGAATACGGTGTAACTTAAAACCCGCTTTTTCCCAAAATGTGCTAAATTTGCTTTAGAACCTTATTCGATGTTTCCATTCATTTAGCAAACGCCCTGAGATTTCTGAGCGGTAGCGTAGGTTCAGCGCTGAAAGTCGACTTGAAGCCCAGCTTGTTAGTCCAAAATACATATTTTTGACTGGCATGTTCACAGCAGGGCACTCTTTGTCTTCTCACGTGCACCGGGTAACGTAATCGTCGGTCGTTTCGCGTCTAATTAGAGAGAACGTTAGTCGCCGTCAAAATGCTCGTACGGTATCGCGTAACTTCCTGTAACGTTGCACCATTCCGCTCTCGCTTTTCCGCGCATTTTCACAATTTCCCGCACGGGCTGCCTCGCGCTAACATCGAGTATCATCGAAATTGCCATATTACGGAAAAATTTAATTAGTTTTTCAACCGAGCGTTGAACGTTCGCTCCGGTTACGAAGAGAGCGAGAGAAAAAGAGAGACAAAAGGGATGCTGGAGCGATGAGTGGTCGAGCTGCACGTACTACGGAAGATAATAAAAGAAAGCGAGTGGTCTGCGAACGTGTCTTGAATACCGGTATTCTTCCAGGAATAAGTAACCGTCCCGTCGATTCTACTCACCTAGAAATTGCTGATTGTATTGGTTTATCCGTGCTGTTTCGTGCTTTCTAAAGTGCATCAGATTTGTTATTCGATTTGCATCGATTGCACCGGACTTCACCGTGTATATATTCAACAAAGTCTAATAATCGTGAAGATATCGAGTTTTACAAAGCTCACTTAACTCTCGGACGGTGGAGACTGGGTCATTCGAGACCCAGCATTGCAATGTTTTTCATCCAGTTGAGACTGTGATACTTGAATCACAACAATCCCCCTTTTTCCTAATCGTTGCCTTAGCTATAACAGGACGTCTGAGCAGCGAAAAAATGCGTTTTAGAAACATTATTTTGCGAAGCGTCGACCACAACAGACGTGTTTTCGTTGTCATGACCATTTCAGTGAAGAAAATTCCTTAAGTCGAATCAAGAGTATCGTTTCAACGAGCTTGTGGAGTATGAATATAATTATAATAACGAAATTTCATCGGATGGACGAGGTACGTTATGTACTGACGACTGTTCAAGGTATATTTGTCATGATCATGTAATAAATCGAAAAGAAGATTTATATACGCATTGTATAGAAGCTGTATAATACTTGTACAATTATAAAATAAATGTATGTTAGTCAAAATATGCATGAAATAATATCTGTAAGTACGTTCTCCTTTCAATTATCATGTAAGAGTATAATTTTAAAATGCTGCAATATTCAATAAAATAAGAGGCTAACGTAAACATTTGCTTGCGAATACGTACAAAAAAATGTTTACTATTGGCTCAAGTTTGATCCGGTCACCGCTGTGCGTGCGACTATCACGCCATCCGCCGTTCGAGGGTTCACACGTTGAATGCCACAGTGGAAAGTGTCATACATATTCAGACACATTATTATCTACTGTTTTAAGTGTAAATCGCGAAGGAAAAAATATTTTTGTTTTATGAACGCATAGTACTTACTGTATATTATTATTATTACAATACTGGTGTCGAAAATTGTATAAGAATTATTGGTTATTTAATTGAATAAAATTTGAGGCGCCTGTCACCGGTGACCCCCACGGCAAACAAAATGTTAACAAATCTCAGATGAACAATTTAAGTGTGGCTTGTCTGTCATGCTTTTTGTGTCAACCGTGAAAAACATTTCACGTTTTTCACAGATTAAAACAATAAACAACGTGCACGGGTTAATTTAAAATCGTTTCAAAACGTCCCTCATGTATCTTACTCGAATTCTATACAATCGCATTTCTACATAGGCGTCATCAATTTCCGTTGTCAGTTTTTCCCAAGGGTCGCAGAGGTGGAGTGAGAAGGCTGAAAGTACCGTTTAGCGGGAATTAAAATAAATTCATAAATTTTTCACAAGTGACACACCAACTGCCACACTACCAAATATAGTATCTGGACTAGAACAACACATTACAGTATTACTCTTTTTATACCAATTAAAAAAAGAATAAATCTGTCCTTATTCAACGGTGCACTTGTTATTTTACATTGTTACTGTAATGTGACAATCTACGTAGTAAATCAAAAAATCAAATCAACTTTTAGGGAGCCTTTGTAATGCGAAGGCCTTAATCTTGAAACTGATGGTGATGTGATTTGCGAAACAAATTTTTTAAACATCGCAGAGTTGATTGATCTCGTAAAATTTTGGAGAAAAAGAACAATCTTCGCTTTGGCGCCTCACTTCCTAGTGTAAAAGTATCTTCAAGGAAAATCAACTAGGAGAGGTGAAAATAGAGATTTCACCCTTCAAAACTACCCTAGGTAGATTATTGTACGATTTTCCTTCACGAAGTTATAACAGATCAAATATTGACAATTTTTCGTGACTGATATTATTCAAACATGTTTGTAAATTAGTTCATTCTTACCTGCAATAGTAAGCAGACGTAATATGGACGAGACGATGAATGAAATTGATGATTTTATAGAGATAACAAAAATAAATACGACAAGATTTTTCTTGAAAATTACAAAGTAAGTAAATTTTTCTCACAGAGCCATGCGATTATTTGAACACATACACACATAATACGAACATACCTTTAATGACCTCTACCTTTCACATATCGCAGAATATCCCAGTGATAACGCTAAGTTTCGAGCAAATCTCACCAGTTTTCAAAGTGTTCAGGATTTCTGTGCACAAGAGACTCGAGTTTGTCAGATGCGCAACATAATATGCATCACGCATATCACTCATTATTATAAATCCAGGTGTGAATAATTACCCATGATTTCATTTCAACCTCTCAAGCAGAGTAACATAAATACGCAGAAGTGATGTAATGGTACACTTGTTCATGATTACCATTGTTACCCATTCAGCTAAGCGTCCATCCTTACCCTCTGCCGTAATTCCTTGCGCGCAAAATATGCGCGGCCGAAATGACCAAGTATAAATCTCCCGATACGAAAGTGGGAAAAATAAATTGAACCATGAAGGTTTAATCATTTCGGGGGGTCGGTGTATTCGTGTTTATGGGTCCCTCGAAAATCATTGTAGCCCGGCTGAGTGTGCGAGGTGTTAGTTTCACGGACGGCCTGTGGTGGGCCATTTTCAAATAACAAACGCGGGCCAGACGGAATGGCGAAGATGGTCGGCGGCGGCGTGTGGCGGTAACGATCGCAAGGTCATTAGCAATGCTAATGCACCTTTCGACTGATGAGGCAACCGTAATGCTTCTGGTCGGCCTGGCTTCCACTCTGCCGCATTTCTCAGCAAGGCTACTTTGGACTACCCAACCCATAAGGCTGGTTACTCGGTCGGTTGGTTGCTGGGCTTGCTACCGTAAATTTCGTCGGGACTATTGGCTTCCTATTACGATCGAACTCCGGTAACTATTTTCCAAGAAATTAGAATTCCCCGATAACGGGATCCCCTCCGTCCGTGAAACATCGTGGCCGCGCTCCTAATTGCGCGTGAAAGCTCCTTTCAATTCGGGAAGCCTGTCAGAAAGCTAACGAGAATGATTTATATGAATACTTTGCACAGAGGATGGCCATGATATGATGCTCTTCGATGCTTCTTCGGTATGTACGAAACGTTAATACAGGTTGTCTGTTTACTTACTGTTGTCATAAATGGGACAGGCCCCCTTTTATACTAACGTATTAGGCTGGTGCAGAAATAATTGCTGTTTTTAAATATCGAATTTAAAGACGTATATCTCGGTTAAAAATGATATTTATTAATCAAAATAAAAGCCATTACTCTTCACACATTTTTGCAAACAAGAAACAAGTTTGTTTATTTCTGTGAGATAGAATTCTGGAGTCAAAGAGATGACGAATTTTTCGAAAGCGTTTCGAGCTGCTGCTTGGTTGTTGATAATCTTTTCTCCTAACTAGTTGCTGAAATGTCTGAAAAAGTGATAGTCTGTCGGCGAGAGGTCTGGAGAATAAGCTGGGTGAGGTAAAGTTTCATAACCCAGTTCCTTTAATTTCTTTAAAGTCATTTGTGAGACATGCGGTCGAGCGTTGTCATGAAGAAAAATTGGTCCTTTTCGGTTGACTAATGCAGGACGTAAAGTATACAGCTTTTGATTTATTTGTTCAATTTCCACACAATACCTTTCTGCTGTTACTGTTTCACCAGGATTTAAGAAGCTGTAGTGAATGACGCCACGTGCCGACCACCAAACAGTGACCACAATCTTTTTTTGATGAAGCTTCGATTTAGGAAAGTGTTTTGGTGCTTCTCCTTGGTCTAGCCACTGTGATGAACGTTTTCGATCGTTGTACAGAATCCACTTTTCATCACATGCGACAATGCGATCAAGAAAGGGAACGTTTTTGTGACACAAAAGAAGCGCAGAGCAGACTTCGTATCGCCGAATTGCTTGATATTCGTTCAGCTCATGCGGTACCCATTCGTCGAGCGTTTTTGTTTTTCCAATTAGGTTTAAATGTCGTCCAACTGTTGAATAATCAACACTGAGTTCTTCTGGAAGCTCTCGAGCTGTTTTACGTGGATCTGCTTCAATAATGGTCCTTAAATCATTATTGTCAGTAGCTAAAAGACGTCGGCGACCCTCCTCATCTTCAAGGATTTCGTTTCCATCACGAAATTTTTGAAACTAATTTTGAGCTGTACGTTCGCTAATTATCTTTTAGCCAAAACCATAGTTGACATTTCGAGCAGTTTCTGCTACTTTACGTCCCAATTTAAACTCGTACAATAAAATCGCGCGAATTTGTTTTTTTTCCATGATTAATTTAAGCACTTAACCCCTTGCCTTAAAATGACGAGTCACACTCGTGATGCAGATTATGATCTATAGATTATAAATATCAGTTTCACTCAAATATAAATTCTTGAAAATTGTATGTTACAACACCACTAACTTTTAGAGGCACATCTAAAGCAACATGTACATGTTGATAAATATTCTTTCTAGGTTTCATCCTTAGAACACTCGAACAATAAACTTCAGTGCAGGTACCTACTACAAAAATCATAAGGCAAGGGGTTAAATTCGACAATACTAAACAATGAAAACAGTAATATAAGTAAAAATCAGTAGTGTCAATTGCACCCTTTACAATGATGTATTACATGACCATAACTAGATAAAAGGTAACAAGAAAAACCGGCGCCAAATTGAAAAATAATAAGAACCCCAATTATTTTAACAGCAACCTAATAATACGAGATTTGTCAGAAAAGTATCGAAACTGATTTTGTTTAGAAAAACTGATAAACTACATACGAAAAGTTTGCTCCGTGTGATAGGCATAGCCTAATTCTACATTCAGCGGAAATTTTAGCTCGTTACCCTTAATTGTTTTGATGCTACAATTATTTTTGTAATTCAATTTTTAGTAATGCGTTACGAATATGGAACAATGCAAAATCGAGTAACGTTATGTGATATAATTTCACGTTAAACTGCGAAGCGGCCCAAATAGAACCATTTAACAAATTGAAAGAGACGTATTGAGATGAAGTTCAATCCGGGACACGAGCTTTTTTGTGATACAATGCATTTTTAAAAGGCCGAGAAACAGTGGATGCTTCGCCGTGACAACACGAACTGTCACACAGCACTCTCAGTAAACGAATTTTTGATCAAGAAGGGTATTCTTGTGGCAGTGCAGCCTCCTTACTCCCCTGATCTGAGTCCGTGTGATTATTTTCTGTTTCCAAAAATAAAAATTCTACAAAACATAAAATCTACCCGTTCAAGGCTTGCTATATTAATTTATTACGAATACAGCAGCTGAACATCGTGAATGAACACAACCTCTACGCAACTTCCGGTGCAACGATGCTCGATCGGAGATACTAAGATCCCCGCCCTCATCAGCGAGATGAGACGTGCTCAAGATGAGGATTCTGATAGAGTAATTTTCGAGGCTCCGTTATTAAGTAATATCGAAGAATTTTATTCGACGGCGGACCGTTATGATGAAGTTTCACGAAGTTGTTATGGTTTCTGTTTACGGGGACTTGTAAAAGTTTATGATTAAAAACCTCCGGCGTCGGTCGAAGGGTCTTAACCAGTACGTTTCGAAACTTCTTTTACGTCTTTTTCCACTACGAAACGAGGCGATTCCGTTTGCCTTCTCGCACAGCTACAAATTTTTACCGGTTCGGGGAAAGCACGTAAAAGGGGAATTTCAACGATTCCGGGAAACACCGTTTTCCTTTGTTATTGCGAGCAACTAACCGGGAGCATCTGGCCACGTTGATGGCGCTATTACCGAAAGAAACTGCTCTAACGTAGTCGCTATCATGCTCTATGCACTTCAAAACTTGTTTGCCAGCCATGATCTGATTACGTAAATGCGACGGGACATATGCTTCTTAAGAAACGATTACAATTTTCACAACAGCATTATACTCACGCTCAGCGTTTCGCGTTCACTACCCGGTTAAGGCGATTTTCATAATGGTTGCATAATAACCGCGGGGCAAGCTTTTAATAATTGCGCTCTATAATAATTAGCTTGTCAAGAAATACTTGTATAGCCAACGTTTTCTGTTTAATTTCGTTCCAAGTTTCTTGAAAGTTTACAGAAATCTTATTCAGTGGATGTTTTTGAAAATAAAAAGTGATAAAGTAATAATCATCCGATTAGAGATAGGAGGTGTGAAACTCACACATAAGTACCGAATGGTTAGAATTAATCTGTCAGTTTGTAACATACTGCAATTCATTGACTCTTCTATAAGTTAAATGTATGAATCTACTAGATTATGATGTAATGTTGTTAATGTAACACATACAGTGTGTATAACGTATGATGTGTTGTTTTTTTCTATTAGCTCGTATAATGTTTCGGTGTTACTTAATTTATCTGCATTGTTTTTACAACTTTTAAACGTCGTCCATATTTGTCCATTGTTCCCAGTAGGATTGATATCTTTCCATATGCTAATAAGTGAATGAGAGGTAGTAATGGGTTTAAACTCCCCAACAGTTACAGTAACTGATAATTTCTGATTTCGAACCTAGGTCATCAGAAACTTCTCTATTGTCGTGCATGGTTAACAAAATAGGAAACTAATCATACATTGCACGTAAATACGAAGACAGAAGAATTTATCGACTTAGAAGTGGTTCAGACAGAATGAAAATAAGCAAAGTATTCGTTTATTTCTTTCAAAATGCAAGTATGATCAACGTAACACGTCTGTACGTTTCTTACTTATAAATTACCAATCTTACTCAGGAATCACAATCTCTAAGTAATTTTAATAAGAGTTTACAAATTTCATGCAGATTGAATATTTTATTAAGAAGTTATCGAATGTGAGATTGCCGTTTCGGGTTAATTTGACCCAGGAGTTTTTGCGCAAGGATTAACAGACAAAAGGATTTGGATCCAACAAAAATTAAAATTATATTCGCTTTAAAATTTCATAGAAAACGTACTGTAAAATTACAATGCCTTTATAATGTTAAAAAAGGACAAATTTAAAAATTATATTCTACTATGTAGTGTCAGTAACTCTAACCTGTTACGAAAAATGCACATTGTCCGCGCTGTTAGTAGCCAGCGCTTTTCTGGCAACTGACAAATGTATTAAAAAATGGACGAAGAAAATATTTCCGGCAAAGAACAAGAAGCTGTAAATCAATTTTCGAAACTTACAATTGTTGTTACAATATACAGGTCGAAAGAATTTCTGTTTAATGAATTCTTATATTTTTTATATTGCCGTACAAAAGCAGTTGTTGAGACGAATTCAACGATATACGACACTGTCATTTTCAAGGTTATACAAGGTTATACTTTTTATCAAAAAGTTATTGAGCGTCGAATTGCCGTACCGTTCTACTTCACTGTAACGGTGCAAGTAGGTTATCAAACGTTCTACAGTTGCTTTCTTTCTGATTAATAGTCTTCCCTTCGACCACTGATTTCACTTGAACCCTTTGTCACCGCCCTTCGCCCAGGGTGAGCTCGAACAGAGCTGTAGAACTTCGCATACTTGTCATCGGCGAGCAGAGGTTAGGTGAAGGTATTCTGCGCCCGACCCCTCGACAGTCGATATCGGTGTCGAAATTTTCAGCGATCCCCGACGCGGATAATTTCCTTGCTCACGTAATTAGCCCTCAGGAACGACGGATAATTAGCGACCTCGAGGCGATCGTGAGATCAGCCGGGAAGGAGAGGAGCAGAAGATATAACTTTATTCGGACAAAATCCAGGGCGGTTGCGTTGCGGGGAATTTCGGGGGTGCGACGCAGGTTCTGCGGACAGACGAAAAGGGGTTGAAGAGGGAGAGAGGGTAGGGATGAAGCCAGGACATTGTTAACAGCATTGCTGCCTAATTAACCGCAAACGCTTTCAGTGGGTTTCGCCTGGTCTATTGTTTACATGCGGGCATGCCGCCTGTATGATAGTGCTCGACGACCGAACCAGCTGAAATATTTCCATGGAGATTCTCTGTCGCTTTGTGTTGCACGTACACGCGTCTATCTCGATCAGAGTGTAGGTTCACTATGGTCCAAAGTAACGTTCACTCGTGGAAATATCACGTTTCTTTGTACCATTAACGTTGCTTTCGGGGTCATCGATCATCTAATTTCATTTGTTCGAACAATTACTCTTTGTGAAGAATTTCGTACACTCATTTTGTAATAGTTGTGCAAAGTACCAATTGGAACTTCGACGACTTTGTAAATATACATTTACTGTAGACGATTACAATATCTCATCTTTCACTTGAATTTAACACTCACCGTACCAGGCCCGGTCAAATGACCGGTTTCAAAATTTAATTTAAAACTGTACATTTATTGTTATTTCTTTTGTTCATCTAACTTTATGTCAATTCTTATATTATCTGACTAATCAATTTCTCACTTTTTGTTTTTTTGCTTCTTTTTTTACTGAAGAAAATTCATCGCCTGGGTTGTTTATGACCGGTGGCGGTAAAAATAGGTATATGTGAAGTGCCGGTACGGTTAGTGTTAAGCAATACTGATACGGAAACAACGAATAAATATGATTACAAATTTTTTTGTTATAATTTCTTTACAAAGGTTGCATTAACCTCAAGGTAATTAGCGACCATATTATGATACAGAGTATGTCACCGGACACTTGCTCATTCTGAGCAAAATAATTATTAGAACGTGGATGCAACTTCTTGGCTTGGTTTTATTATTTTATGTTATTACATTTATCCAGTTCATGTTAATATACGTATAATACCTGCATATGATGTTAATAATACGTATGTATAATTTAAATAAATATTTTAAAAACAAACCTATATGCGTAAATACTCTGTACACACTTTTCATTTGCTTTAGAAGTTTTGCCCAAAGTCAAAAAATAACTTATGGAAGAAGAAATTAGAAGAATTTTGGAAAGAAATTAGTTCCTAAATATTATAACCTTTAATCGACAGAATGCTGTTGTAAGTTCAAGCTATCATGTCTGCACAAAATATAAGATTAATTACTTACTTTTGGTAAGATCTATGACATGATTTGAATTACACATTCTCTACATCATAAACTGTTAATAAGTGCTAATATGTTGGATTGAGAGGCGGATGGCGGAGCCCGGTCATTTTTTACCCACATTTAATTTGCTTATTCAGACATCAGAGGATGAACTTTAGCAGATTTTTTTCATTATATGATATAAGAATACTCGTATTTATGACATACAAATTGACGATTTATTCATAAAGTTATAGTATTTCCTTATAAAAAATATGCAACATAAATACAACTATACTATTTATTATATACGTGCACAATTGGTGCACAAAGTATTACAGTTTATCACGATAATTTCTTCCAGTCCGAGTAATATCCATTTTTTCGGACTATGTTTATTAGACATTTTCTGTACAGTTTGATGAACACTATCGACTCCACAAGTCCTGAGTACTTGCTTTTAGACAGTAATCTTTTAAAGCACGTATTACCCCAATGGCTAACGACCGTAAAATGGTCGAGCATCATAGCAGCAAAGTTTAAAGCGCTCTTCGTCCATCTGTTCTGGATCGTTCAATCGAGAGCATGAGGAACGTGGGCCATAATTTCGGGCACGAAACGCGTTTTTAATTCAGTACTAGCTGAATGTGGCCCAGTTACATACGGGATACCTGCCTATCCACCTGTGCACGTTCAATAGACACCCTACTAACGTATACCTGTGCACGTATAATTCCGGCTAAAAATAGAGCGGCACCGATAACAAGATCGCATTATATACGGCTCGGAGATTCTTCGCGAGATAAGAAAGTTAACCAGCGGAGTTTAATTTTAAGCTCTACTTACCCTGCAACGAGCTTTCGGAATTAAGGATATCGGCCGCGAGCGAGTACGACACATCGGGAGGCTTATTATCAGTCGACGAATGAGTTATTAACGACAAGGAGGATGTTATTGTTGTATACCCAACGAGAGAGCAAACCTAGAAATTAGGTACATGTATAACACATTACTGACCGGAGACGTATTAATACGTCGTTTGTTACCAGAACGTTATTGACCTGGAACGTATTCAGACGGTTTTAGAGAGTGATACAATTAAAATCACCGTGCGAAGTTGTTGGAGCTTAAAATTAATAAAGTGTTCATTATACAATTTATTATTGTGCTTATGATTCACATTTTGCCTCGTTAATTTTTTTTCAGACATTTTGTATATTATGAACGCAATTCTGTTACCGTAAAATATTCAAAAACGGCGCATTGCGAATTGTTGAGCGAAGAAGAACTTTTTAGTGAATTTTATGCAGATACTTTGTCTGATTGTCCAAGCGACACGTATACTAGTGATTCAGAAGATGATAGTTCTTCAGAATATAGTTCTGATTCAGACGATGTAAATATTAGACCAACAAAAAGACAGAAAGCCTTAGTGATCGATTCTGGTACCGAAAGTGAAAATGACACGGTATATTTGTATTAGGTGTTGTGTTCCTCTGCACAAAGGTGCCTGCTATACGGCCTATCACACTCTAAAGAAATATTAGGATGCTATAGTAAGACATATACAAAGTTTCAAATAAATGTATTATATTTCAAAAAAGTTATTTTTTGTTTATTCACACGCTGGTGTTTCAATATTGACTTGTATGAAAAGTAGCCGGCCACAGGCGTTAATTTCTGCAAAAATACCCCGGTCAACAATGTGTTACCAAAACTTTTTTAGAAAAAATTGAATCGATGCAATTTTATTAACAATCCTGCAGTTGATAAATCGGATGTTCAAATGTTCCCAATTCCTGTAATGGAGAAATTCTTCAATGGCTGTCTTTGTTGCCCGCGCATTTTGAAAGATTGTTTCGTTTAAAAAGTCATGTAAATGTTTAAAAAATGATAATCAGTAGACACTAAATCTGACGAATAAAATGGTTACTATAGATTTGATGTCCGAGTTCATTTATTCTCGATACCTTGAGAACGACGCAAAATTCACTACCATCCATGTAAACTTTGAACTCGATTTTAAAGTTAGAAGATGTTTGAGCAAAGGTCTGTAAGTAGGATATAACTACAATATAATAGCAAGGCTTCGTATAGCGTACTGACATTTCACTGACAGGACGATTCACGTAACCCGACCACCTCAAATTATTTGTAAACTGTTTCCTATATGAAACAATTTTTTCAAGAAAAGTTGTATGATTTCAAAGGGGACATAGAATGTAGTAATTAGTTTTTTATTGAGATACTGTAAATGTGTACCATTTAACTCCGCAGTTCGAAAGAGTATTGAACTCTGAGTAAAAAAATATTAAGGTATATGGGTTCAAAAAGCAGTAATGACTGAGATATTCTTTCAACGATTTTCAATGAAGTAATGTTCAGTGTTGTCCATTCCAATCAACACAAGTGCGTAATCGATCAATGAGCGCGAGTGATACGCGATCAAGTGTTTCTTTCACTGAAGAATACCTCAGTAATTACTGCTTTTGAACCCATATATCTTAATAGTTTTCTTACTCAGAGTTCAATGCTCTTTCGAACTGCGGAGTCAAATGGTATACATTTCACTTAGAAAACACAAGACGAACTTCATATCACGATAAAATTTATAAAATTACAAAAAACTAATTACTACACTGTATATGTCTCCTTTAGTATCACATAACTTTTGGATGAAAACTTTTTTCTTATAACAAATAATATACGAGTTATTTCTGGTGGTCTAGTTAGGTGAATCACTCTGTATACATGGTATCTTGCAGCACTTCCCTGTAGGGATGTGTCTACTATATGCACCAAGTATAGTGTAGGCATTTATCCCTTTCGCTACGGTAGCATCCGGCCAAAAACCGACAATACGATCGCGCGGGCCATATGGTTTTCCAGTACAAGGAGCAAAGTGAAATTAAAGTGCAAAATTTTATTTGAAAAACCATGGCGACTAAAGATATATCAGGTGATCATGGTTTTTATTGAAGTTTTCTTTCTTTGAGCGATTGCAGCATCTATAGGTAATTTCGCGGAGGGCGACTATAGTCGCCCGTAGTAGCGAAAAGGTTAAAGCAATAGCCTAGGAATCTCAGAATTTTAATCATTAATATTTCGTTTATTAGCAGTAGGACTTGAAACGTATCCCGCGTATATGACAATTCTACTACTATGTCAGCGTGTGCCGGGAGCATCACAGGTTGTGACAGGTGGCGCGAGCGGAGTACCTTTCTTGCCCTTATGCCATCCCACTATCCAACTTGTCATCTCTGCACAGTACACATGACACGTGATAATAGAAGAAACAGTAACAAGTGCTACAGAAGGAGAATGACACCGCTATGAGAAGGATGGAGTATTTAAAACTTCACAGATCAATAGAACAGAAAGTGTTAAACGCGTGGAAAGAGTTTTTGCGTCGGATCAAAATGACATGGCGACCGTTGGTGGCGTTGCTAGAGAGGTCCATGGGTATACTGTCATTTCATCCGGAACTCGAACACGGTTGGTCGAGGTCTTGAACCAGCGAGCGAACGAAAAACGAGCGTTCCCTGGTGAATTTTTCAACGGTTGAAGGGTGATTGAATGGGTTACGCTCATCAAGCTGTGCAGGTGTGCCGGCTGGAACATCGATAATAACGCTGTTCCCGCGACGATGAAGCGGCACGTTAGAATCGAAACTGCTTTTCCGTTGTTCTCCGCGACGATGTAAATGGGTCAGAACCGCCCGCGATGATTAAACACCGATTGCTCTCCACCCTCACACCCCCGTTCACGCTGTCCTCTCCGTTCTCCTTCTTTCGCCACTCACCGTTGAAAGCCATTATCGTAAAAAAGCGGCTCGATACATATAAATGATTATAAATAACTGGAAATCGATAGCGAAAGAACCTCCGGTTAAACGGCTGCTCGTAAATCAGTCCGAGCTTCATTAATTTATGCGCGAAACACCCGTCGATCCCAGTGTGGAACCAGTACGGAGAAAAAACAACAGCGACCATTAATTATTCTCGTTCTTTTTTTAACACGTCGCGTATCGGAAAATCTGGAGAAGGGAAATATATTGTTTCGGTTGGGGAAAGAGAGACTGTGATCTCCACAGTGTTTGCGATACGTTTACTGTCGTGGAGATTTTCCAAGTCAATACTTGTTAGGCCAACATCACTCTGTTCACCACCTACACTAGGCGCTCACTTCGTGGGTATTTCGATGTATTGGGATGTTGGGAAAGTAATTTCTTTTTCCGCATATGTATTGAGTTGATTCATAAATAACTTCTGATACGTTATAAATTACGTAATAAATATTATTCTTTCTAAAAAATCGAATGGGTCACCTTGACTATTAATTTGTATTCTTATTAGAAGGGGCATTCATGAAACTCAGATATACTGCCAAAGCAACAAGAAAGTATGTTTTAACAAATGAACTGATAGATTTAACCAGACAAATCGGAAGTTATTTATGACTCAACCCAATAAAATTTACAGCGTTTCTTCATTAATCTCTTTACCTGAATTTGGAGGTAAGGCAATTAGGAAGTGGAGGGTATTATTATCTTTATCATTATTGATTAAACAAATTGATAGTATGTAAAAGTTATTGCCTTCTTTTTAATGTCAAGAAACGAAAAGACTTTCTCACCAACCTTATAGACAGTTTGAAATTTTTGCAAATACGACCTTGCAGGCTAAAACCGATTTCGGGGATACCCGCAGGTGCGGCGTGTCGCTTTTTGCTACTAGTATTGCCATATTCACTGTCGTAGAGATTTCTGGTGATCGGCGCCACGTGTTTAATTTAATTCTTTCATTCATAAATTATTTAATAACTGTATAGAATATTCGATTGTATTACTGTGCAGATTACGTAATAAAGGGATTCGTGGAAACATTTTTTCATTTTCAAAACGATTCATATTTGAATATTTCAATTCTTACCAGACTCCATCTTAAAGAAAAAAGTACTTATGTTTCGAAGAGGAAGAGTTTAGGATCTATGCTTATATGGCATTTCTTCAACCTTAGAATGAACTTAATATGCTCCTAAAACCCGAAGACCTGTTTCTGAAACACCTTATATATTCATGTAGGATTTGGAATTAATCGAGGATGACGATTGATTTGGAAAATAGACTTTATAATAATGTTAAAGTTTAATGACACAAAAATAATGATATGGAAACAAAATAACACAGAAACGGAACAGTTAAAACTAAAACGATTAGCTAATTATTTTACAACCGTTGGTGTTCAACCTGCGATTCACGACTAATGACTGACGATTCGCATTCCCGACCTTCAACACACGATCTCGTGCGCAAATTCTTTATTAGCCATGCATCTTATCGTTTTCGCCGAATCGCTCTATCTGAAAATTCATTTAGTCTACCGCTGACGAGCGGCACCACTCCTTCATTCATAGATATGAAAGTATAGTGTAATATTTTATTTCATAATTCCGAATATTCATATAACTATAGCAGGAATGAAAAGGTTAATCAAAAAGCTATTTTTTTTAAAAAGTTATGAGGAAATTTAATATTGCAATAATAATGACGACACACATGTGTATAACTGAATACTTAAATATTTTTTCCATTATGATTTACACTTCAAATAATAAATTATAGAATGACCGCGTCTGACTACGTATGGCTGTTTTTACTGTGAACGTGTTTACCGTCGTGCACTGTCGACAAAATTCGACGTTAAATAACACCATAATAAAAAATGAAATTTACATAAAATTGTCTGAATTTTATTAACTTTCCTCGAAAAGTTGCAGTGTCATAGGGAACATTGTGAGTTTTATTAACACGTCCCCTGTTGATACTAACAGTTTCGCTTATAACATACATTATATAATGTTTATTAGATTACAAAATAATGATGATTAAAAACAGATGCATTGTTCAACATGCGCTATAAGGACAATAAACAAACTGGTTGAAAATAATAAACGACCAGAATGCAAAATAATCTGAAGCTTTTACTATCTGATGGCTCGTATTCGTCTATCTTTTAACACAGAATCATACACTTAATAATACAATCTTAATTGACTCGTAGAATAAAAAAGTGGATGAAATTAATTTACCTACACTGACGCATTGGGATTGTTTTTACACAATTGTTTCACAAACACAGGCTAGAAAATAAATATTCCGTTCTACATTCTCCTTTTGATTGCGGGTGTGGTATTCGTCCCGACAAACCCTGCACCACCTTTATTGCGTATTCAATGAACGACCAAAGCTATCTGCGTTACCAAAAGGAAACACGGAAAGATTCACCGTGCATCCTTGTCCTAGATACACGTATGCGTGTGTGCGAGTGTGGGTTCACGTGATTCTCACGGAAGCGTGAGAATATGCTCGTACACCGAGAATATTCTTGCAGCAGGGCCGTCGTAATAATTCTTACTGTAATTCCTCGGTTTCTCAGGCTGAGACAAGACAAGGGTGGCGGCGCCTGGTGCCCGAAAAATATGGTCACGAAGGAGGGTAAGGAGTACCTGGAGGTGAATCTGCACAGCCCACGTACACTGACGTCCACCAAGACCCAGGGTAGATTCGGGAACGGTCACGGGGTCGAGTACACCGAGGAGTACTTCGTCGAATATTGGCGACCAGGGTTCAACAAGTGGGTGCGATGGAGAAATCGACGTGGCATGGAGGTACGTACACAGCTTCAGCCTGCTAGCTCGACGATCGATTCTCGCGTTCAGACCTCTTTTTTTTGTTCCTTTTTCTCGCTGAGTTCGCAGCCACTCGTGTTCGTGACTGGCTACCGCTTTTACGTTCGTTATAAACGAAACGTTCGAGATACTCATGCCATTGAATTCATTTAATGTGAAGGGAAAAATGATCGTAACTACTCTGTCCTTCGCGCGGATGAATGTACCATTACATTGCTTAATACGTTCTGGACAGCACTTAAAGACCCCGTCGGCAGATTCTTTTTATTGTTTTGCTGTTGTAAAATTGAATCGGTGAGTTGAAGAAGAATACAAATCCGAAAACCACATTTTGTGATAGTTGGAAAAATAATTTTAGTTGTCGCGTATCATCAACGCCGCTGATTTTATAGTGCTGATCCAATTTAAATATGGCTATGCTAACTCAGATGAACGTTCATATGTGCCCAACTATTGTTGAAGTTTTTTCATACATTTCCAGTAATTAAAATAAAACCATTGTACTTGTACTGTTTTCAACTTCAATTTAAAAAATAACACAGTAGTGAAAAAACATTTATTAACCCGCTTTGAACATAATTGAAGTAGTAATTGTTTAATGAAAAGTGATGGTTAGGTAAACTAAATTCAGCATGGTATTAAAAAAATTAGTCATCGCCTTCTTTGTCAGTAACAGTCTTACAAGAACAAATTTCTTGGTAGAATGAATTTGAATTTGTGAAAACAGTACCAGTCTATGATAGATACTGCTTTTGTACTCTGCACTGTTCTTGATACTAAGGTGTAGTTCTATTCATTTTACATTTAGTTTCGGCATCGTTCGAAAATAGCTAATTTTGGACTTGTATTGTTCTTCAACTCACCGATTCAATTGTTTCTATATTGTTTTTAAGCCATATATAACAGATATTAGTATACTTCTCGTGATTTTAAATAATTTTGAGCATGAAGGTAGATCTATCAGTTCAGGCCGGACTTAGCAGTCTACTTAGGAAATGTATACGTACGGGTGGTCACGGATGGGTAGGTCTGCCGGGTTCATCCCGAACCTGTAGACACGCAGAATCTTCTACACACAGAAATGAATTTAGATCAGGTTTAGGATACTGTAGCAATATTTGTATATTTAACACTGTCGGGTGTGAAAAAATAACGAACGTAGGTTGTGAAAGAAGAATTAATGTAGGGTGGGACGAAAGAATGGTAGGGAGTGCATGACAGTTTGTTTGAATGGGTTTCAAAGAACATGTACGCGGTAGAAGGGAATAGTTTCGGAGAATGCACGTGAAGATTTTAAATCTCCGGCGGATGGTAACTAATTATTCTTGATTAGATATCTTATTCCATTGGCTTATATTTAACTTTCTCACATACTGCTGTCGCTTACGCAATATTTCGCACTTGGTCTCATCTGTCCAAACACGATATACGAAATAGTTACGGAAACATGTCATAGATGAAAGGTATAGCTTTACAGTACCCTTCCCTAGATCGCTTAAAATATATTTCTTTTGAGAGTAGTGTTCGTATCACTATAATATCACCGACATTAGTAGCCTAACTATAAGACTTTCACAGAGTACAGTATGAACCTTTTCGTTTAGATTTCTATCAGTTTATTCCTGAAACAAACTTTACATTCTAACATTTCCACTTGTTTAGAGATGTAAAATCGTTATATTATCGGATTTGCCATGAATTTTAGTTTATTCAGTGTAACATGAGTGATTAACTGTACTCTTTCGAATAAATGTTTTTCAGTTGGAATATTTTTCGTTTTCTGGCCCGGGGCCATTATCGATGAACATTTCTGTACTATTTTTTTTAGCCGATATACGGCGATTTCTCGGTGACACGTTCAACGCCAGACAAATCATCGAATTTCACGACGTGACCTGGTTTGGAGTTCGATGAACTCATCCCGAAGTTCGATTCTTTTCTAGATTCCGCGCGACGTTCGTGCAAATATTACGAGTACGAGGCTCGGGGAAATGAAATTAAATTCACTCCATTTAAGTTTGAACTTTGATGCGAACTTCCTGTGTATGCCATCGGACATCCCAATCAATTCTGCAGTGCATTTACTGATTAAAATGTCATTTGTCAACATGAATCGCCTCCTGTGACTGTTACCTCTATTCAGATTCGATTTTTAACAATAAGCATTGAATACTTTGTCTGCCATGACAATCTTGTTTATTATAATAAAGAGACAGAGTTTGTTTGTATGTTCACATAAATCTCAAGAACTACTAAACCGATTGTTACGAATCTTTCACAATAACTTCTGTACATTTTCCGGGGTGCCGTAGGTTATATTTTATCGCGAAATAAATAATATTTACTACGTTATTTCCGTTTACTCTTTATTCTTATTAAAATATACTATGTTATTTCTGTTTATTGTTTATTCTCATTATACTACGTTGTTTCTATTTACTGTTTATTCTTATTATACTATGTTATTTCTCGTAAATAACGGGAATTCCCATAAATTTGTCTAATTAAATAAATAAATGAAGATGGACGGATAGTGTAATAGTCTATTATAAAGAAGAACATAATGAACAAACTTTGCATAATATTCTAATGATCTAATATAAGAAAAACTAGATTATTTTTAACAAGAAGATTTGATCGCTCCTTCTGTGCGTGCATCTAGCGTGCAGTGAACGTGTTATGCATATAAGTTGCCACAGTCTCATGTTTGCAATGAAACTTTTCGTTCAGCTAGTGCCGCAGTTAGAACCGCTATTTTTTATTGCGGATTCGTGAACGAATTTTTGTACGGACAACCGATTATTCAGCAATTTGGATGGATCGGCGAGAATTAATACCGTGCCGCTCTTTATAATTGTTCACGTCAAGGAAATCGGATTACAGTTTTAGCCTAGTTCGACAGGACAGAGCGTCGCCGGCGTAATTCCACTCTTTTGAACGAGAAAATCTGCGCGTATCGTGGAAGTCCTCCCCAATTTGTATTCCAACACTGTGTGTCCTCCCTTGTCTCCTTGTCCTTCATGCAATGGTCCGCGTATATACGTACACCCCAGTCCATAAGTATTAGGACA
Source organism: Macropis europaea (assembly GCA_916610135.2). Lineage (NCBI taxonomy): Eukaryota > Metazoa > Arthropoda > Insecta > Hymenoptera > Melittidae > Macropis > Macropis europaea. Next base: position 31,872,084 of record OU744345.1, read on the forward strand.
CTTATTAAATTTGAAACAAATCTGAATAAGGTTATGAAATCATTGGAGAATTCAAGAGGCATTAATCTTTCCATACTTTATACCACAAAGGGAATACGGGATGTCCCAGGTTTTTCCCGTCAAGCAGTGCCAATATGTTCTACGGGCTGAGATAAGCAGATAATGTTATACGAGCACATGTCCGTAAATGCTTTGATAAAGAGTTATAACGAAAATATGGAATATAGTAATGGTATGGTATCGCGTGAGGGTGGTTTGGCAGTACTTATCTAATTTATTTGTATAGCTATGTTTAATCATTGCAATCGATCTAGGTAAACAATGTAGTTTTCATTTACCGTGATACTGCTGTTGTATATACAAACACGTACACTTAGCTGTCGAGATTTTTTGGTTGAACGTATAATACAGTTAAAGAGATAAAGTCGCATTTTGTTGTTAAAGTTTTAAAGTTTATCTTCATTTGTGACGTGTTCATATATGTTAAATTTCAGAAATATCTACAGCCTATTAATTAACTATTATTACTTTTATATTTCAAAATGTTCATTTTTATCAATACAAATGAATTTACTGTTATACGATTTCCCCGTGAATTTTCTTCCATTTTAATGAATATAATATTAATTCTTTGATCAGACCTTTATCGACGGTCTTATGCAGCTAATATAGCACCATAAATTCATTAGGCAAATATCATTGAACTATTCTTACCCTACTTCATATAAGAACACTTCGTGACTGCATATTTCATATTTTGATTAAAACTTTCTAACAAAGTATTTATGGGTGTATATTTGTGTAACATTGTTTACTTATTTTTTTCTTGTAAAATGTTCTGGTATGGTTTAGCGAAAAGAACCTGGAACATCCTGTATATATTCAATACTACTTCACAAATCTCACCATTGAAATTAATTCCAAATCAAATCATTACACCAGTACAGTCGGTCGCTCATTCATTACAGATTTCACAAACTTTGATGTTCTAGTTGTGAGTTTCTCAATAAATTTCTCAATAAGTGAGTTTCTCATTTCTGGTAATATTATATTTTGTCCCATTTCATCTGCAAATAATTCCACAAGGCAGATTTTGATTTTGAGTTGGTTTGTCGTATTTTCCGATCCAGTTAATTTCAGGTTTTCTCAGTACGGTTCATATCGGGAGATTGGGAAGGCTAGTTCATAATTTTTATTTTTTACTCTCTTCTAATTGTTTTAAATATTTTTTGCAAATTTTTGCAATAATAGAGGTAAAGTGTCGTATTTCTTTAACAAGAATGACAAGTGTCCCAAAACTTATGGACGGCAGTGTATGTACAGGATGAGTCATCTAACTTGACCATCTGAAATAACTCTCAAATCAACCATTACATGAAAAAATGTTTCATACTAAAGTTACATGTGATCGAAAGGGATACTTGATACGTGCACTATTTTTTCGCTACCTTTCTTTTTTATAGAGATATCAATGTTTTATGCCTCCGATTTTTTAAATGGAATACCACACTTTATACTTCGCAGTTCGAAAAAGTATCAAATTCCGAATAAAACAGTATTGAAGTAGGATAAAAGGTGGTAATGGAGGTCAGTTAAGCAATAATTGTAATAAAACCAAACTATGAGATCAAATATTTATTGCAAGTTACTGTTTACGAACTTAAACTATTAAACTGTGGGCTGAATAACAGAATAATCTCTTTGATATTAATTTTTGGAATAAAAATATGTATAAGGTGAGACATGTAAAACAGGCCATCCAAATAACGTCTTCAATTTTCGTGACAGAAAAGAAATGATGAAAGTTGCTTGGTTCCAAAATCAAGGTCATTTCAGGATCTTTTCAGTATATTTTTCAATGAAATGGTATATATACATTTTTTTTCTATATACATATGTAGAAACATTGTTTTTAGATAAGAAGAATAATTTACATACAAGGCCATTCGAAATAATACAAGGGCAGTTACGAAGAAAACTTATGATAGAATTGCAATTGTCGCAAACCTAGCAAAATTAATATTGTCCAAGTTATGAAGAATTGTCCAAATAATTTTCTAATCGAAACAGCCACTTATGACGACGCTTTAGTCATAATTAATTACAATAAGTCAATAAACAAAATTTTTCCCTGTAAAACTATTGTCTAACGTCAGTTTGGCAAGAATCTTTTGGCTCTTACTACATATAACCTTGACGGTCCAAATCTGAATAGCACTACTATAGCTTGAGCTATGTTATATCTATTATATCTCCGGAATTGTCCAAAATGGTACACAAAATGCTATGAATTTGCAACCTTTCGTAAATTGAAATGACATCTAATTATAGATCATTATACTTATCTCATCAATCATTATCATAATCTAAATGAAAACTAAAGCATACCATTTAAAAAAAAGTTAAGTTGGTCTGAAACTATCCTCTACATTTCATTCATAAAAAAACCATTGATATCACATGACGTCCTTCTCCTAACTAAATAACTTTTGTACACACGATCTTCCTGTGACTTCGATTGTTTAAGAAATAATCCCGTGTTACCAGTTACATGAGACGCACTGTACGGATCTATACATATATCTATATCACATCAACTCGAGAGCCTATGCCCAGTGTAAGCGGCCGTTACAACGGCCGACGTGTTAATTAACGTCTCTTTAGCATGATAATCTGTACGCGATATCCATTAGCTCGTCAAAATACATCATGCCGAGGTAAAGCGATTTACCTGCGGTCGATGAAATTATGGAGGACAGGCTCCTCGACGTCGCCTTAAATTATTATAACCCGATTGTTATTCGGCCACCGAGACGGTCACTTGCGATAATCACGGAAATGAAGTTCATCTTCCGAAACGTGGCGGTCGCCATCATGTGCTGTATTGACAGCCAATGCTGTCTTCGAAATCGAGTGAGTAATCGTTTTGGAATTGATACTGTTATGTTGTCACGTACGGTGATGGATTTAAAAGAAGATAACTCTCGAGTTCTTCCAAGGATTACACTTTGTATTATTTATTTTGCAATCAGCTGCAAACCCAATTGTTGCCCAAGTTACTCGATATTTTGAGGACACTGTTTAAATTCTTTTCAATTAAGAAGAATTTAAATCTGACCGTCTCGACTCGCTCAAGCATAAATAACCCCTCGCTTTACGAGTTCACTAACGACTTCGTGCGATGAAGTTAACGATTAGACTGTACTTTTTTTAAGACCCCGTTGAAAATCAAGGGTTTCATGATGCAAACTTTCAAAGAATTGGTATTCGAGTGTGACTCGTTGTTGTAAGGCAAGAAGTTAAGTCGTACGAGCCCCTTTGAAGTAACAAGTGTGTACTTGTCACTGAAGTTGTGTATATCTTTAAACTGCATTTAGTTGGGAGGAGTGTTGAAGATTACTGTCTTCATGAAGAGTTTGTTACGAGATTAAGCATGCTGACGGCAGAGGGTACGCGGATTGGTTAAGTTACAAAGTCACTGGCTTAGAGGGACGGCGGAAAAATGTTTCATTGGTTATGATAATTTGGTGGTACTGGGTAGACCTCCACCTGTGTTCAATGCTCACCCTAAAGTAAGGACGTGTCCTGAGTACGGCTGATATGGTTCGCAAGTAATAAAGTCATAAAGCTTAGTTTGTTTTGGACAACATGCGATAATCTTGGACACTTTTTCATACAAATTATGACCTATCTGGCAAATAGCTGCAAGAAGCAGCTGTTAACTACTCGAACCTTCGCTAAAAATTCGATCAGTTCATCCTATAAGTAATACTGTTTTTAAATATCACTTCATCAATTGAAAACAAATTAACAGCTGCAGTTATTTTATGCAAATCGCTGTCAGTCGAATTATATCCTAAAGAAGCCTGCTAAGTGTCAGACTGTAATAGAGGTCGCGGTTCTACTAATTGGCTGATTAGCTAATGTGGATGTCGAAAATTAACCAACCGTCTTACGGCGAGAAAAGCGAAGCGTTAATGGGTCTTCCGAAAAAGAAGTAGAGGTAGATCTTGTCGAGTGTCTCGCATGAGCACTCGCCAATTAAAAGTAAATAGTCACCTCCATTAGAAGTGCATGGGAGTTATTTCTCGTGAACAGTTGAGACCCCCAAATTGATTGCCTTTTAAAAAATAAATAAAATGTAACGTTTCAGATTGGAATATACAGTGGTGAGATTATAAAGTGGTATGCTTTAAATATTGAATATAAAATAAATTAAGCTTTATAATTACAGCGAACAGCTGGAAACCTTCGGAACCAACTGTATACGTACGTGTTGAAGTATGTGTAATAATAAATATCGACGAATGGGATTTTAATAAACGCCAAATAAGCCGAGTGCATTTGTTCCGCTCGCGGTCATAATCAATCGTAACGAGCATACTCTATTCCTCGATTCGCTTGCAATCGCGGTTTTCGATCGACGAACACACGAGGGAGATGTTTGCGTGCTTCTTTCTGCGTGTGAACGCTACGATTGAATGATATGACTCGAGAGCTCGGCCATGAATCGCCACTCTAAAATGGTCGGAACGCTCTTCTTCTCTGTCGATAGTACCGATTAACTTCAATAAATGAACATTGCTCTTCCACCACATTTCCACGGCTCCAAAAATTGAGCTTCAAACCGGAGTATCGGAAAAATTGTATTCTCCGCTGCTGGAACCGCACTGCATCCGCGAAACCGGTGTCATTAATTTTGTTCTTACGATTTTCATACGTAACACAGTGTGAATCACTGGAAACTGAAATTTGAATTTAATGAATTGGGGTAGGTGCGCTGTGGAAGAAATTGTGAAAGGAAGAGAAGAAGGAAAGAGGAAAGAGCGTTTGGTCTGGAGCCTGCTAGTGGACTCGTCAGTAAGGCTACCTAGCAGGCCCATCCCTTAGACGCGGGATACTGAAGGATAGATCGACGGTGTATAGAGGGTGACACGGAAATAGGTGGCCCAACTTTGGTACCGTATTCTACTGCTCCTAAGGATGAAAAAAGGCCATATAAATATAGGTCCGAAAACTCTTTCTTTTTGAGATATAGACATTTTCTGATTATGATGGAGTATTGTAGGAATGTTTAAAACTTACTTAAAGAAGTTGCTGAAAATGATTTCATTCTGATAGCACTGTCTTTACAATGAAACGTTTACATACATACTGATTTACTATGAAACACGCCGCCTTCAATGTAAACATAACTTGCTCTAACATATTATTTACTTCTAGCAAAAGAAATGAAAACAGTGCTTAAAATTCTACGTCTAACAGCGATTCTGGTAAATTTTCGATGTATGCAAAAAGTGTCTATGTCTCGGAAAGGAAGAGTTTTCGGACCTATGTTTATGTGAGATTTTTTCATCCTTAGGAACAGTAGAATACGGTACCAAAGTTTGGCCACCTATTTCCGTGTCACTCTGTATATTTGTTATGATACTTGCCGAATTCGTCTGAATATCCGCTAAAAGATAGATGTAAAATAGTTATAGATTTATCTATTAAAAAACTGAAGGTGACCTTGAAAACTCCGAAAAAAAGAATTGACCATAATTATCTTAAAGCTCTCTTTGAACGATGTTAAATCAGACAAAAAAATTTTCGTTTAGTTCACTAACAACAGAATAATCTAAGCTGACCACGTTTCGTGGTTCACCCTCTATGTATACAGGAATCGTAGATAGATCGAGCACTTGCGGGAAAGTCGTGCGTTGAGGGTTCCTCTAGTGGCGAGTAGGGGAAGTGTCGCCACAGAATTAATGAGTAGCTAACAAACTCGTTACGTAATGAGAAAAACGCGGTTTTACAAAGTTTGCTTATTAGATATACGTAGTTTTAGTTACGCTCTGTGACAAAAGTAAGACACTTATGGTATTCACGAATATTTCTTCCAAATATTCGTATGTTCATTACAACAATTTGTAAATTGAAACACTTTAACTGATAGGGGTATGTGGCAATATCCGAGGAAAGAATCAAACAGGCATTGGGACGATATATAGTAGTCGCGTTAGCTGACTGTGGCTCGAACGATATCAGGCCAGCTATCAAGAGAGGTAGAGTTTTAAAAAAAATTCTAAGTACATATGTGTCTTCTCCCTTGAGTGGGAATGAGATATTAAATTCGAAGGCCCTAAATAAACATGTTTGGATGTCGGAGCAAACGAAATGACAGAAATATTGAGAGGTAAGGACTTCGACTTCTTTGAGAATTAAAGTCTGTTTGTTTATTGCAGATATGTAACGCTGGAGGCTTACTCTACGGAGCCAGTGTCAAGAACTGGTGGGGATAGCGATGGTCAGTTAACAAGGCAAAACCCCGGTCTGCTAACGTGATACTACTGTACTTGCAATATCTCTGGGGCAAACCTTCTTGAGATGCGAAAAAGTATTGTTTATTCGTTGTATGACTGTTCAAGCTATAGTCCAAAAAATATTGTTGAATAATAACAGCATGCACTTCAGATGTGCAGTAAATCACTTGCAAAATAAATTGCACTAAACGGTGGTCAACATCGTTGCCACGTACGAAATACCGGCTCCCGTTCGATCTTCGAAGTTTAACTACGCTGGTCACGACCAGCTCTAAGGTCATCTAAAATTGTAGGTTCCCAATACTGGGTTACTCAGGAAGAAGAAGAAGAAACGGTGTCAAAGATTAACGGGTAGTTTTTACGATATTAGAAACTTCCCTGTTCACCTGGGCAAGGGTCAACAGTCATGTTACATGGCAATTTCTGGAGGCTGTGCCCGCATAATATGGAAATGATTTTTCTCAGTGAGGTAATGATGGATGAAAATGAATCGGAAAGGAACTTTCTTCGTAGCTTGATAAAATTGAAGAGGGAATCAGGAGAACTAGACCCCGATCGAACGTTTCGCGATTCCTTTTTATCAGCTGGCCGCACGTAGAACGAAGCCAGGCAATTTATGCGACAAAGGAAGCTGGATCGTAACCGCGCTTGCGCAACGAGCTATCATAACTTAGCTTGATATTTCGATACGACACACAGGAAAGGCTCCGTGTCACCAAAGTAATTTTGAACTCCTTCGGCCAAGTTCTGCGGAGCATCGTTATTTCGACGAGCCGCTGTCATCATGATCCTTCTGATATTCTCCGTTGCTCGATTCTCTTTTCTCCTCTCCTCTCCCTCTCCCTCTCTGAAACACGTAATACCAAAGCTCGTGTCTACTCGCCCGCTCGAGTACACGGCTACCTCTGTTCCTCGGACGAGGTTCTTCCCATTTTTACGCAGATTTGCTCAAAGCGAGAGAGCAGCCTGGGATTCGCGGTGCACGGGAAAGGAATGGAGGGCAAGAGGGAGAAGTTTAAGGGAAAACGGAAGTTGAAGAAGGATAAGGGAGGGAGAACACGAACGTTTACCCGGCAGCCTCAATCTGGCCGGTATGTGATCTTTGTGCACGCGCTCTTTCCTTTTACTCCTTGCACTTTGAATACGAGCAGGAGGAACGAAAGAGAGTGAAGGAGGGAGGAAAGGCGAGAAAGGATGGAAAAAGCAAAACGACCATGTTATCGCTCCGTTGTACGTGACCCGAGCCCTCCACAGGCATTTTTCTACACCAGACGTGGTCGCCACTCCCACGAATACAAGAAGAAATGCGAGCGCAACGAAAAAGGGGTTTTCCGTTTCCGATCGACCGTACGGAACATTTCCATGCCATCACGATTTCCTTTGCCCGCGAAATACACGGTGGCGCCGAAATTCTATGACTAAACAGTGATCGGGGTTCATTCCATCAGCTTTATCTGGGTGATTGTTGCGTCACGACAGCAGGATTTGTAAGCCTATAAACGAAGCATCTGGAGATGCTTTGAAGATTGTGAAGTAGTCGCCGAAATCTTTGTATACTTGCTGTTACATAGCAAGTTCAAAATTTATAACGTGAAACGAGGGAGAACAATGCACTTACAAGGGTACCACCTGCGGAACACCGATTTGATCTAAACTTTGCACAATTATAGGAGGCCCCAAATGTAATAATTCTGCACATCCATGGTACGCACCTCTCCGAAACAAGGGAGGAATTCACAGTTAAAGGTTTTATATTTTACTGACTAGTATCTGATTTGTGAATAGTGCAAAAAAAATTACGGAATCGGTGAGAAGTGAAAAGTTAACCCGAATGTAGTATTTTAAAAAAAAAAAACCTGCGGTAACCAAAGGGACGAAAGGAGAAGGAGAATGTATTACGAGTTCGGTGTTACAAGACGAGGAAGGATTAAGCCGGAAAGGAGGCTCTCATTTGAATTCACCGAAGAACGTGGAAAGAGGTGGACTAGCGGAGGATATATAGATGTCTTCTGATGGAAACGGAACGGTACACGAGTAGTCCGGCAAGATACCGTCTCTTCGTTTTTCGTTAGGGTGCTCGTTGTCGTGGCTGCGGTGGGACAATTGCCAACGGTGGACGTGTTTCATTAACGTCGACGTACCGTCGCCAAACGGAAACTCCCTGAAACCACTCTCGTTCGCGACGTACTTCTGCTTGTCCGTTAGAAAATAAATGCCAAGAAATTGAATAATTTCCAAGAACGATACGAGCCGTTTTTTTTTTTAAAAAAAGTGGTGGAAACCGAATTTTAATTAAAATGAGTGAACGCTAGTTTCAGTTACAGGCTGACAACTTGTTTTTAGTGGTTAGAATATTAACTGTTTGATTACGGAATACTTCAAAGATTAACGACTTCTGTGAATAAAATCTTGTTACGTTGCATACCATGTTACGCTCTAGACTTACTAAATACACTCGAAAACAAAAACAATGCAAGATGAATGGAATCAGTATTATTGATACTACAATACGATATATAGGATCACGAATTCACATATTTGGCAGAAGAACTAAGGCTATTCCTAGTGTCTTAAGCTTTTTTCTTGCACTGTAATATAAAGTCAGGCTGAATTCGTAAATTGAAATGTTTGCTTAAGGATTTCCGGAGCTTTCGAGATCATTCGTACTGTACTCTATTTAAACTTGTGTGATATTACAGTAGCTCGAAAATTCTGATTATTTCAAACCATTGTTACTTCAGTACACTCTATTAATTACAGATTTCATTTATCATGGAGTTATTTACTAGTTCATAAGTTTTCTTTTTGGGTGGAAAAATAAACCGGGGGAAATTTTGTTAATTAGAAAATTGTCGCATGGAGCTGCAGGGCCACCAACTTTATTTATATCGTATACTGGACTTGTAGATTTTTATACAGTATTTTTTATGTCCTTTTAATCAGTGTAGACATTTGATTGAGAAAACTGTATGAAGGACAAGAAGAAAATAAAGTACGCCATAAATTATAGAAGAGTAGGAACTAAATTTGAAGAATTTAATGAATTTCTTAAAGGAGTCCCTTCGGTGGCTCAAAAATACTGATTTAAAAAATTGATGTAGTCGTAGGAGGAATCTGGTTTTATATTTCTAACAGCAAGTAATTTTATATTTCCATTAATATTTTAACACATCATTAACTGACCGTGTATCGCGTCGAATCTGTCCGTACGTTACACGGTCTATTATATTTTAAATAAGTATTAAAACGCTACAGTGATCCATGCATCAAGTATTGCATACACATGTAAATGAAGTTTAAATAAAATTATTGATATTTATTTAAATTCATGCAGTTTTATATGGATTTGTATGCAAAATAGGCGATAACAAGCGGTGTATGTTACACAAAACAGCTGGTTCATAATGTGTTAAAAACTATAAGACACAGAAAAAATTTATAAATTGTTAAAATAAAAAATACAGTAAAAGCTGGATAAATGCAAGAGAGATTGGGACCCAAACATTGCATATATCCAGCCGAGGTGTCGATTCTATGTTTACTTGCGGCTCCAGCCGAGTGAGCGTAGAAAGGAACAGACAGTGGAGGAGAGAGAGAGGTCCAGGGAAACAAAGCGTGGGGTCGAAACGTATCGGTGAGACAATACTAATGCAACAACAAAACTTTTTTATTTACTAATTTTTCTAAATGTAACTTTTACCAATGTATTTGTGAGGTTTTTCTGATTAAAATGAGACCAAGCACGATATAGTTTGAATTATATTTACTTGTTGATACTGATTAAATACGTACCACAAAGTACAAAAACACGTTGCTCTTACTAAAATAATAATAAAAGGATAATGTAAAATAATAAAGTACATTATAATAAATATAGTAATACATTGAAATAAACACGATACAATTTGAATTTTATTCACGCTCGGCTGGAGCCGCATGTAAACATAGAATCGACACCTCGGCTGGTTATATGCAATGTTTGGGTCCCAATCTCTCTTGCATCTATCCAGCTCTTACTGTAAACATAGAATCGACACCTCGGCTGGTTATATGCAATGCTTGGATCCCAATCTTTCTTGCATCTATCCAGCTTTTACGTATTTTAATAAGAGCAACGTGTTTGTGTACTTTGCGGTATGTATTTAATCAGTACCAACAAGTACATATAATTCAAACTACATCGTGTTTCATCTCATTTTAATCAGAAAAATCTCGCAAGTACGTTAATAAAAGTTTCATTAAGAAAAAGTCAGAAATAAAAAAGTTTCATCGTTAAATTAGTATTAGTCTCACCGATATTCCGGTTCGGATCATATTGCACCGATACCTTGTGGAGCGTCAAGACTCGCCAAGGGGGATCCCCCCACGTGGAGGGGATAGTCACCTTGCATACATCCAGCCAATATTTTCTTGCATTTATCCACCTTTTACTGCATACAGAAATTTGAGAGAGTATTCTAATATCGGACTATGTAAGTAGACTATTTGAAAAATAACTTGTAGCCTTCGGGATATTAACAAAACATTTCTCTTGATAAGCTACAACCTTAATTAATGAAAACATAAATTAGTTATAACGCGTGCAGGAGAAACACACCGCCTTGCAACAAACTGTCATAAATCATGGCTCACTACCAGACCATTAGGGGTACTGCTTGGATCAGTGATGGCCACCAGTGCAGCGGCCTTGCCCTGCTCTAGGTCCATTCCCCTCATATAGGCTGTGCTCTGGAACGACGATAGGCCGAGGGGGAAGAAAGAGCGAACTGAAGGGGAATGGACCTAGAGTGGAGGAAGGCTGGAGCTCCCTTGGCCATCACTGGCTTGAATTGACGCGGTCAAAGGAAACCTAGTGAAACAACTCGTTGTTTCAAGGCTGGCATAAAAAAATAGTACCAATACCCACAAGTCATGCAGCAAAAACAGAATTCAACGGACGACTCTCCAAGATAAAACACTCTGTCAATCATTGACTCGGTCCAATGAAACATCATACACCTCAACATTCAGCTTCTTTCTTAGTAACCCTCACGTTATACTCGTATTAAACACATACATTCAGTCGGCAGGTTTGGAACGGCATAGATACGAAATCGACTGTTTCTTTCAGGTAACCTGTCCGAGGCTTTCGTCGCAAATTAATGTCACGAAAACTAGTTACATATGAGGGGGTGAAAGTCATAGTGGCGCAGGTCAAGTTTTCTTTAGATAATAACTTGCGTACATAGGTACAATGAATACGTGTCTGTTAATTGAAAAAAAGAGTGGTTCTAACTACAATAGGACCATGATTATCCGAACACCGGTCATCTGAACATTAGTCACCACATGTAAGTTTGCAGCTAACATTAACAGTAGTGATACTGTATATCTAATTTTCTACCACTTTGTATTTTATATTCTGAAATAAAATTACAATTTGTATGCAAAACATAGCTACAATGTAAGTCGTCCTTTTAGCAATCACAGTTCGGATAATCGAGGTTCCACTGTAGGTACTTATGATGAGACCTTATAGTAATATTCAATGCGTTAAAATCATGAACATGTGACCGTGGAATTTATTACAATCAGTTTAATGAAACTTTTTGTTTCTCAAAATGAGGTATGATTTTTCCCCATCATATGATGAGGTGTTTGTTAATACAGATTACTCGAGATATTTTGTATAACTTGACTGCTTTAATGACTAACTGCACTATTAGTATACACATGAGGTGTTCTATCGGAAGATGTGTCGCAACGTGAGGTGTGTACGCTGTGATAGTTTTTTACCTTGACATGGAGTTTTGCTTTGCTAATTAACGATTGGTTGGAGGGATGCACTAAGCTTCAGGGTGAGATTTCTATTCGTCTCGTAGGAGGAGTTTCTGAACAGTGTGTCACCTGGGAAATTTCTAAACCGTGAATCCTCGACCGTGATAGCAATCGCTCCATCTGGTACGCAGTAACAATAAGCGAAGTTTGGTAATCTGCTAATGAATGACCAGATCAGGGTGTGCTGATCGTTACGACCTATTTTGACCTAACAAGGACAACTACTGAAGTGGCCGTATCAAATTTTAATAAGCTCTTGCACGTTGATAGATAATGTTGTTACGAATCTCCCTGTGTGTGGTTTTGGACGTAGACGGTCAATAGTTAAAAAGATATTTAATGCAAAAAGGAACTGTGTAGCAACTTAGTGCCTTGCTGACTGCTCCTCCGTGCTCTCCTACTTGAAAGCAGTTGTTACAGTAGAGTAGATAAACCATAAAATTCCGGAACTTTAACATTAAATAACTTCTAAACTATTGTCCATCTAAGTCCAAGACCATATACAAGGAGATTCGTAATAACATGATCTAGCACTATGCAAGTGCTCATTAACACGTTGACTGTCACGGTGGTCACCTGTGACGGGCGCTTGTCTTCTCAGTGGGGTCCTGGTGGTCATCCGTGACAGGCGTTACTACATTTTTTAGATTGATTAAAATAAGATGACTATCATCGATTAAAAAATTTTGAACAACGTAAGTAACTAGAGAGCATAGTGAAATAAAAAGTGCGCTATTCAACAATTAAAAATTTGTATTGAAACGTAATATTTTATAAAAATTAAATACTACGATGTACTATGTTAAAACATTCCAAAATTCTTTTGTGACCCTCAGGGCAAAACATATTACACTTACGTGACAGTCAACATATTAAAATCTGAGATGACCACTTCGGTAGCTTTCGTTGTAAGTCTAGGTCCTTCGGCAGCACCAACGCACATATCCTGTAATATCCGTTCGAAGAACCACGGGAAATCCGTTAAGGGGGCTAATAACATCGAGTAGCAAGACGAAGTACCAAAAAAGAATCGACGAGAGAAATAAACTTCTGCGCATGAGTTCGGTATAAATTATCAGGTTAGAACGTAGAAAAAACGGCGTTGCTCGGCGAGAAACAATCCAGCCGAATGAACTTTCAAATAAACATGCCTATAGTGTGGTAATTTTTGTGCGAGGCCATTTATTGCCGGCGTTAACGGGATTCTAGGGAAGGAGGACACTACACGCGAGAAACAAGACACGGTTGCTCCCCAATGATAACATTCCCAGAGGTGTGTCGCGATAAATCCGCAGGTGAAAGTCAACATGTACCAGTATTCTCTGCACGCCAGTGTGGAACACATATATCCGGCATTCTTTTAGCTGAAATAGGATCGTCGTGCAACCTTGCAATCCTTTGAAGACGTTTTTTCGCCTTTCCAATTATCAGATCACCCTATAACCAATACCGTTCCTTATCTTATCAAACATACAGTGGTGGACGAAAGTATTCGTACAGTGAGGATATTATAAAAGAAATAATTGTAACTTGTTAAGACTAGTTAGTAAATTACGAAATATAAACTTTATTTTTTTATATGTGTTTATGTTGAATATTACTTATTCATTTACAAGTTACAATTATCTCGTTTATAATATCTTCACTGTACAAATACTTTCGTCCGCCACTGTATGTGAAATAAGAGTGCATACACAGGGTGACACCGAAATAGCTGGTCGAAACTTGCTACCGTACTCTACTCTTCTTAAATATGAAAGAAAGGTCATGCAAACATAGGTTCAAAAACTATTCCATTCCGAGATATAAACACTTTTTGTTTACATCGAAATTTCACATGAATAACTATCACACGTACAATTGAATCGTATAGTATTAAAATGGCGTATGTCTACTTTATAAAATTTCACGTCAGGTAATAAGAACTTCCTAACTTTTTTCGAAGTAATGTTTATTCAGTTTTTTCAATTAGAATCCATAGAAAATATCAAAAGACACTTCTCATGTTCTTTTGGGTCCCATAACTCTAAACAGGGCTAGTCATCTACAGTTAGAAAAACGCAGAACTTAATTCTCCCCAAAATATGAACATACGCCCTTTCAATAATAAACGATTCAATTACACCAATCAATGGATTGTCAGAGGAGGGCCAATTGCATGGCCTGTACGCTCCCCTGAATTAACTCCTTTGGATTTTTATTTGTGGGGACATCTTAATAGTTTAGTTTATGATAATAATACTATTGATAGTCTGGAAACATTCAGAAACTGGATTATTACCGCATGTGACAAAATTCGGAATACCCCAGGAAGTTTTGAATCTCTACGACCGTCTCTGCAACATCGATACGAAGCGTGTATCTTGTAGAAGGAAATCATTTTCAATAAGTTGTAAGCACCTCTACAATACTCCATCATAAACAGGAAGTGTTTATAATTCGGAAAAGAAGAGCTTCCGACCTATGTTTATATTACCACTTTTCAGCCTTAGGAAGAGTAGAACATAGTACCAAAGTTGGAGCACCTATTTCGGTGTCACCCTGCATATAGATATTCCAGGTGATAAAGTTAGGTGGGACATCCTGTATAGTATCGAATATATTTTTGCGAATATCTGGGAAACTAAAGCGAGCGGCGGATACATGTATTAGGAAAAGTTGTTTAGAATGTTGATCTTGACAACATATTTCAATTTCATAAAAATCGGTGAAGTCGTCTGCTTTGTAAATAATTACCAGTTATTGGAACTTTAACATCATTTTTCAAGAGAACGGTTGAGTTGCGACCCATGGTTCCTCTCAGACTTATTGTCCTCGTGGCGAGTAGAATACGATACGATTAAAAAAAATTTTACGTTGAATATCAAGGTCAAGGTCAATTTTACGACAACTTTTTTAACAAATATCCACCGCTCCAAAGGTGTAGAATCACGCTATGATGGTGGTGACATACAATTTCCACGCACGTTGTGCATCCGCAGTCTTATAATAAGATGTTAACAAGAGAAAACAAACGTCCTCCAGAATATGCAGGTCTGGGTTAAAGTACTCTAACGTACGATGCTATTTTACTTTTGTATTGTCATAAAAAATATTTTTCCTAAGCGTCCCAAAAGCAAATATAATCTTCCTGTACATTATAGTATAGGCACTCATAGTAGGCTTATCAAGACTATTTCCTCGCCTCAAACACAACTTCCTCTTTTCTAATTCTTAGAGTGCAGACATGGACGAATTACTTAAACAGGAAGAGTAACGAATCATTTAAAATTTGGAAATCGCTTTAAAAGAATGGTCATGTTCACCTCCTGAATAAAAAGCGATTTTCTAAAAGAACAGACGACCTTGACCGGTCTCTTCAGTTAGCCTCTACCGTAGATTGCGTCAGATTGGCTACACAGATCATTAACTTCCTACAGTACTTAAAATAAAACGACCCGACACTTCAGCCGTGTCACATCCTTGAGTGGCCACGAAACAAATTCCCGTAGCAAATCACGCGGACGAATTTAACGAGACGTCAAACGAACGACAATACTTGGGAAATTGATTAAAGCTGCCCGGTGTCATGGTGGCACGCGTTTTAACTGGAGATGACGAGTCCTTGACTTCTGTTTGACTTGGCTACCGTTCGCTTAAGTCCACAGATACTGACGGTAATTTCCATCGAAATTTCAATCTCGTTTATCCGTAAAGTAACTTCTATGAGCCCCCGTCCGTCGCAGTGATCCCTCACCCTTTCCGCCCACGCCGTTTCACCCCCTCAGGCCATCGTCGTGGAGGGAGAATGAGAGGGAGGGATGTAGAAAAGAGGGAGAGAAAGAGAGTGGCGGCACGTATCGAATTTTAATCAATCACCGATAGGGACAGCCAATTCCAAAGCCAATTAACATATTCATTCCTCCAGCCTTTTTCCACTGATTTCAGCGAAATTCAAATTGCAATATGCCGAGCACCATTACCAGGCCGAGCATACGGTCATTACGCGGCAGTCATTACCGGCCGCGTTTGTTCGCGATAATATTGCACGGGTCTGCAAATTTTTTTTCCAGGCCAAAGAGAAATATAGAAAACACGAGCGCACAACAGAGATAGAAATGAATCGGTGAAACGTTAGGTATTATTACGACAGCTATCGACTAATTGTAAGACCCCATCAGACGAAGTATATTTTGATGGTATCGCGTTACTGAAACCGTCCTCATTCCGACGACCTATATTTGTTAGAGCCCCACCTGATTACCTTTAATAGAGAATGAAATATCTCTCATCGCTGTTTAAACGGTAGAGCTTTCGAACGAAGCGAATGAGTTTCTCGATGAGCAAAGATCTAGGTCCCTCGCATAGCTGCGCAGCATGCTTCGCCATTTAACCTGCACTTTTGAAATTTGAAATTTTGCGAATTTTTTCATGCCAACAACATCGTACATATCCTGGAGAAGGCAGCTGAAAATTTCTAGCTGGATTACCTTTCATTGTGAATGGTATTTTTGACTGCCGTATCATCCGCGTACGAGTAGTACGTGTACTTCTGCATGAATCACATAATTCGCTGGATTGTGAGTAGTACCAGCAAATATTTCTGATGCAGCCTAACAAAATCAGTAAAAATAACTTTGAAAATTGTATACAAGATCGGGTAAAAATAGTTATATAGTTATTATAAATATTATCGTGCTATTATAATAAAAAGATAGAGTATGTTTGTATGTTCGCAAAAATCTCAAAAACTATTAAATCGATAGTTATGAAATTTTCACAGTAGCTTCTTTACATTTTCCGGAGTGTTGTAGGCTATATTTCATCGTGAAATAAATAATATTTCCAAAATAAAACATGGAACCATTCTTTGTCGGCATGCTGGCGAGCCGTCCATGGGGGCATAGTTCACGCACAGTCGCTAGGTGGCTAAGTTCGGCGCCCGCGCGCTCGAAAGAGAATTCGCCCGGCTATAAGATACAAGAAAAACAAAAAAAGCTATTTCGAATTCTATACGCAGATAAATCATAATAATATATTAGTATTATTCTTTACGGTGCACACGAAAAAGATAGTTTTCCTAAGGAAGATTGTAGAGGAGATAAAGTGGATTCAAAAAATGTTCTAACAATATTCTGTTAGAGATGCTTATTGAGTGGATTACATGTTATAGAGAATTTATTGAAGACGTCAATGTTTAACATTAGTAACTTTACTTACAATCTTTTGAAACTTTAGGTACATACACATATTAAAAGTACAATTCAGTGTTTGTACCTGCATTACAGAAGAACACTTTCTGTCATGTGCAAAATGTTTTTATTATACAATTTTTTTATTTCTAGTAAAATACAATATTCAATTTGCAGAATTATACTGTAGGTGCTCCGTAAATTGCCGTTAGGAACACCCCGAGCTCACACGCATTACTCAACGCGCGGACGCACCTCACTTTCATCTGTCATCTCGCTGGCAATGAAACAAAACGAAACTATCGTTAATTACGTGCATTATAAGTAGACTGCGAATGTTTATGCAAATATACATTTTTAGAGTTCAGTATTGTTTATGTGAATACAGTTATAGAAATGGAACTTTGATAAAACTGTATTTTGTTGTGTGAATGTTACAAAAATGTACTTTTTATTTTTTCATAGATTCAAATGTGCATTTTTCAAATATTTGGGAATGTTAAATTGCATGAACATCCGCAGTCTAATTATAAGTGAGGTATAGTCACGGAATGACCATAATGAGAAAGTAGACAGATGAGCAGCGGGAAGAAAAGCGCGTATGTGATTGGAGCCCACTAAAATGCCGCTTCCTGGAACTGCCAGCCTCTATATCATCGAGTGCGGCATTTTTGCGAGCGCCTACTGTATTTGATAAGAAGAACTATGCAATCGCGTAGTTGTAGGGGTTTCACATGTGTACTTGTGAGTAATGTTGATACTACAAACCTATCAGAAAAGATACATCAACTACTTTTGCCATAAAGAAAATTGTAGCTACAGTACAATCTCGATTATCCAAACACTGGTCATTCGGAAATTAATTATTCTATGTCAATTACTAACTGAAAATATTATTAATAACACTGTGCACTTAATTTTGCATTACTCTGTATTTTATATTCCAAGATAAGCTTACCATTTTTATGCAGAGTTTAGTTGCAATGTGAGTCACCCTATTACGAATCGTAGTTCGAATAATCGAGGTCCTATTGTATAATGAAAAATGTCTGTGGTTTATTACATTATTAATAGTAGACTGATACTTCAGACAATTTTTGAAGAATATTTATCTCATTAAATATGCACTTTCAACATTAGGTTAACAAAAAACATTTTCTACTCTGTTTTATTTTCTCTGTCCCCTGAATTAAGGCCATTTTTTAGGTTATTCTATACAAATGAGTGTGACAGGCTAAATATGTTGGAAAGCAGAAAAGTAAATTGTACAGCGTGATTCCTTTGTTGTTCCACCGAATACAATTTATATTAAATGAAACTCTTTAAATAATTTTCAGTTTTCACATTTTACATTTTTCCACAGAGACCAGCGACCATTTTAACCAGTTCTTTCATCCTTTGTGAAATTCTGAAAACGCAACAATTTTTTCCTTTATAATACCTCCGTATTAAATTACATTTTCGTTTATGTTTACACCTGCGTGCCCAATTTTCGTTCCAAAAAGCTTTGCATATCCGCGCAAACTGTTCGGGAAAGGGTTAATCTCTTAACGAGCCTTATGGAGGAAACGTAATTGCCTAAACGAGGATTTAATGCGTAAAAATAAGGAAGCTCGTCGTTGGCCGATATCATAAATGGAAAATCAATAGTATCGGAACAGAGGGTTCTCCGGAATGGCGGTATATTTCCGGCAGTAGTTACGGCCCGTTTATGATCGGACACAATCTCGAAGTCGCTTATTCGATACGAGGCGAACAGACGATGCAGTTATCGTTTTTCCTCGACCCGTCAGATTTGCGCATTTGAGAAATCAGCGGGGCATCTCGAGCTAGAAGGTAATCCCGTTAAGTTCTCCTGTTTCATCTTGGAGAGGAATTAAGGACAGAAATAAAGTTATAAGCCGAACGAGCTGGCAGATATTTCTGTCATCTCTACATTCACAGGATATTCCACGTACTACAAGGGAAAACTGGCAGATTTTCCACCGCATTTTTAAGCATACGAATGCACAAGATGTCATAGAACAATCTTAACTTGATCGTGGGACCTTCATTCTTAGCCAGCTCTTTTGATTTATAGAGGTTGAAACGCCTAACGTGGTCACCTTAAATTATATAGTCGTTACTGGATCGATTGAAATTTTTTTCTCTCGAATAACATGGTTCGGAGCGGTATTCAAGATGATTATATTTTGTCTTATTGTTAGTTGCTTTTTTCCGAAGTTTTCAAGGACACCTTCAGTTTTATAGATTATATAGATAAACCAACTATTTTTTCCGCCCATCGTTTAACTAATATTCAGACGAGTTTGGCAAGCATATTAAAATATTTTTTAATATTTATTTTTTAAGAAATATTTACAAACGCTATGCGTAAAATCACATATCAGTTAAATATCAACAATGATTTATACTAATCCATCAGCAACGCCGGAAAATGTAAGATAGCGTAGCATGCGAAATATCCTGCGTTAACAAGATCATACTACAGGTAGTACTCGGTTTATCTATAAGAAGACTGAAGATGACCTTGAAAACTGCGAAACACAGCAACCAAGAAAAAATGTAATATAATCGTCTTGAAGGCCTCTCCGAACCATGTTATTCGTGGAAAAAAAATTTCAATCGATCCAGTGACAACAGAATAATTTAAGGTGGTCACGTTAGGCTGTTGATCCTTATAATGTAGGAAAAAACATGTAAGAATTCATGAGGATTTTAGAGATTCAGAGGGCGGTGAATTTTTTATGGGTGCATAAATCTTTATTGATGAATATAGATTGTGTTCGATATTTAGAGTGCTGAATATCGATAAAAATTGGATGTAGAAAGAACAAGATAGTATTTGTTAGCGGCAAGGAATTTTAGGGATGGTTCGAAGACAAATAGTCCGACGATATTTAACTTTTTCGTAATTGATGATTGGATCAATGTTTCAGTCAGGATCTCGACACTGGACTCTTGAACGAATGTTTAGTGTGAAGACGATAGGTTATGGCTCGATGTCACGTAGCTAGTGTTGGGACTGATAAGTACCACATCGATACTATCGATACCATTCTACGAATTTCAATCTGGTATCGAGTAGTGATGAGACTAATTGTGAGGTGTTAAGTAAGGACTGTATATACCTTTGTCTCCACAATTTTATTATTATAAGCACACTTGTTATCGTGACACAAGTGAGAAGTGACTAGGTGACAAAAAACAACGGTGACAGTGTTCTCACTGAGAATTTGTAAAATTCTCCCTGAGTCTTTTTAACGATTCTGCCAACTTTTATTGTTTCAGTATTTCCCTTTCCTAGACCTCGGATATTTCGTGAGGGTGGAGAATGTGGCAATCCTTGAAACTCATTGGTTTCTACATTCTGACCCTCCACCCCCTCGGGGTATCTAGGAAAGGGCAATGGAAGACGTTCTGGAGAATCTGAGGACCACCAAGGTTTGAAGTACGTGTTAAAGTTAACATGGAACACGCGCTGCAATTAGAGATTACTAGACATCCAGGCATCGGGAAATAATAAATAACTATATACAACTGTAGGTTCCCGATGCTCAGGATGCCTGGCGTCATCCCATGTCGCCCAGCCACAGATGGCCCTCAGACCCTTTTCTGAGAGGCCTTGTTGAGGTGCAATGGTGACTTTTTACCCTGTAAACTGAGATTTCTTGACATTCAAATATCACGACACATCAAACTGTGTAATTTTTATTATTTCAACGACTGTGTCCAGAAATCTCAGGAAAACGCGCCTCAAAAACATTGCGAGCAGTCACCGCGGCGCGACCCTTTGGGTTTTTCCGCCCGGCTTCCACACCCTCAGGTACGCGAGTCCGACCTGGACGATCGGCGATGCACTGCACACTGATTGGTCGCACCAAGCTACCAAAAATAGTACAAAGACCCGCAGCTTTAGCATACACCACGACTCTCACATCAGCACCACACCGAGGCAGATCTCCACGTTGCCCAAATTTGTAACCACACCAAGCAGTCTCAAACACATCAATAAACCATACACCATACAACAATTTTCATCATACTCATCATTCTCCACGTTCAACTAACTCACGCGCCGTTAATTCGGCAAGTGAGTGTACTTGTGTACTCTTCCCAATCGCGGCGAAGAACACGTTACGCATCAGGCCTTATTGTTTTGGAAGTCCAAACAAGTAGTATCAAACATGTAGGTATCAAAAAGAATCAATACCTTTCGATACTTATACGAAAGTATCGATACCTGTTTGATGCTTCTACGAAAATATCGGCACCGATTTGATACATGTTTTCGGGACTGATGTTTATGTTCGCAGAGTGTAACTTCAGCCACTCCGCATCTTTACAGTGCTTTGAAGATTCCGACTTTTGAACGACCCAACGATGTCGATTCATTTGTTCATGGTATCGATACCTATTTGGTCGCCATCGGCTTGGTATTGATAGGTGTCGTTCCAAAGGGAAGCAGTATTGAAAATTGATATCGAGTATCCGAAATTTCGGTACCTATCGATACTACCCACTGAGTACTTAGGTATCGAATTGTTTGAGTATGATCAATATGTATCGTATCAATCCCATCACTACACGTAACTACCAAGTGTCAGTGGACTGATTATTTAACACTTTGAGCGCCTCGTTACATTAACTGGAAATGATATATTTTCGAAATTTTTATATGAAATAAATATAATCATAAAGTCTACCTTTTGTAATCAATAATATGAGTACTTTCAATATATTTTTACTGTTTCTGTTAGAACTTATTAGGTATATTTATTAGTAATGTACATGATCGAATAAATAATGGTTGTAACTATGCATCACCCAAATACGGGTGACGTGGCACTCAAAGTGTTAACGGCGGATACATGTATGTATAGGCAAAAAGAAAGTTTAATGTTGTAATAAGTGTAGGAATCGGATGATCGTTCCGGTGCAGCGTGAGGTGTGTGGAATGCGTGCGTGTGTGTGGGCTATGCGTGCGGTTTGCGTGTGCGATTTGCTTTTGTAAAGCGTGGCGTGAGCGAACGGTTGAGGAGATATGAGTCAGTCGCATAAAGAGTGTGGAACGAGTGTGTCTGTGTTAAGAGCAATTTCTTTTTATTTCTTGGATTACTTAAATTTCTTCATTGTTAATAAACTCTTCCCTTTTGTTTTGTCACCTCGCATCCCTTGAATGGTCTTGCCAACCACTTTGATCCCGCCGTACACAATAAATTCTACATAAGGAATGTACTATTTTAATATTGAATGTACGAATTCTTTATAGTCTAAGGTATTAAACTACATAGTAATTCTTCAAGATTTTCGTAATTAATTAATAATATTTCAAGTTTACTTACTTTTCCGTAAGTGTCCTAATACTTATGGACGGGCGCACGTAAATATAAAGCAAAATAATCGAATAAACATAGAAAGGATACGTCCTGAGACATTTTTCCATATCATCAAAGCTTAAGCAGTTACCGAAGGTGCCAAGTTACACAGACTGATTATACACATATTTCGTGAAAGCGTATTTTGAAGCATGGGTACCAGAGGAAACATTTCAGCCGACGAAGCGATACAGAAACAGCCGGTATTATTTGGCAAAACAGACGGCGGGGACGTGTATAATTCACCGTCGACATACCAGGCTCGTTAAATGTGAGGGCACACCAATACACGATCGACCTCGTATCGATGGATTACGGATTACTGTCCCGAACGTGAACATCCTATTAGCAGATTACCGCGCGGCCTGGAAACAATTTTCTACGGCCACACTTCCCCTCTCTCTCTGCCTCTCGCTTTTCCTCTTTTTCCCGCCGTCCACGGTCTGGCTCGTTTTTTTTCTCTCGGTTCACTCTTTCGCGGTTCCATCAGAGCGCAGGCTCGATCAGTGAGTGCTTCCATCCGGACGAGAGCTCTCACCCCGAGGCGCGGAAAAGGGAGGGCTTGAATTTTCTTCCTTTTTACTCCCGTCGACTCGTTTCGCCCGATTTTCGAAATATCGCGCGCACGCGAGCACCGGGCGAAATCCATTTCGGCGTAAACGAATAGTTACACCGTCGACGACGATTCTCCCGGCCCCCTCCACGAAATCGAAATCCTGCCTCGAACGAGATTCACCGATACCCGCCTGCGTTTTACGCTTTGAAGGACTCTGTTTGAATGATTTATGACCGTGCACGCTGTGTACTAACTTCAGTCGACGCGTTACGCACCAAGTTTTCGTCGAACCCGGTTGAAAGCGGCCTGGCGGGATCTAATTATTTTAATTATTTCTGTGAATATTCGCAGGGGTATGTAAATTTTATTCGGTACTTATCTAGAATAGGGGACTCCTCACCGATTTCAATGACCTTGAAATATGTTGTCAAGGTCAACATTCTGAACATCTTTTCCCTACACAAGAAACCGCCGCTCGGCTTTAGTTATCCAGATGTTAATAAAAATATTTTTGATACTTTTCTCGTTTGCATTTTTCTGTTCTGCATTTTTCGACATAATGGCTGAAAAATTTCCAGTTACATAGAATTAATAACAAAATAAACTAATTTAACTTACTCCAATTTAATTTAAATCTAAACTCTACCCAACCCAACTTAACCCAAACCCGAAAAAAATACATAGTGTTTCACATATTTTTGCGTATATTTCTGAAACTAAGGCTGAGCGGCAGTTATATGTATAAGAAAAAGTCACTCAGAATAATGACCCTCACAACATATGTCAAGGTCATTGAAATCGGTGAGGACTCCCTTATTCTAGATAATTACCTTTTATTCCGTGACATGTTTAACGTTTCAAGGAAAACTTGTGTTTGTAGTGTAATGTATGAAGAATAAGCTTCTATTATACACCCCATTTTGTAACTGTACTTTGACTAGTTTGTGAAATAACTGTAAATTAGGACCTCAAAATTTTTGCAAACATGAGAGGGAGGATCACAGATGTTTTACTCAGTATTTTTTAAATGTCGCTAAATGGATGTCGGCAGTGTCGTGATATGGACTGGAGTTGGATATCTTTCAATTATTATTTTTGGGGTCCCCCATAATTGTACAAAGTTTAGACCAAACTTGCGTTCTGACGGTCATGCGTTCCCCTTGTTAGAATATCAGATGCAAACTTTGTCTGGAATTTGACGAATAGCACAAAATACATTTAAGTATAAAATTAGGTAAATATTACCACGGTTTTCTGAACGTGGGACAACTCGTGCTAAGACGGTCAAGGGGAACAACGATTCTTATTTAATTATATTTTCAATTATAATTTCTTTTCGAGCGTGATTCGCGCTGCTCAAGCCTATCGTATTCCCTACGGCAAGGTTAATGTAAATTGCCTAGGACATAAAGCATAAGTATATAGGGTAAGTCACGCAGTTGGAACGGTTTATAACTCGAGTTTTTTTCGAGATAAGAAAAAGTTGTAAGAAAGAAGTTGAATGTTATAAGAATGTCTATTTTTCTATAAGCTCAGTTTTTTATAAGCGCAACGATGCGCCTAAGAAATGCAAGTGCATTGTTTTTTAAATGGCGGTATACAGTTTATTTTACGTGGATCGATTCTTCGGAGCATTTTGTAAAAAAGTGTTAGGGTACAATGTCGAAAAAATCAATATTTCGAGAGATATTTCAAGTTGTTTAATGTAAAGTATGGCTTATTACAGATGTTCCACGTTGACATAACAAGCATTTAACGAACCCTTCTTTATGTTTTTCATTAAAGAATCACGGCGACGCTAGCTAAATTTCAATAATTTGTTATAACTTTGTGTTTCAAGTCTTTCACTTCACTTAAAGGCAACTTAAAGTCAACTCCTACTTCAGATGCTTGCGTCGTTAAGTGCTGGGAATGACAACGCTTGAAATTCCGTTACGTGGCATACTTTACATTAATAAACTTGAAGCACTTCACGAAATATTGTTTCCTTTTCACATTGTACTTTAATACTTTTTTGTGCAGAATATTCCGAAGAATCGATCCGTGTAAAAGAAAATATGCATTTATTGAAAAAAACAGTGCATTTGCATTTTGTAGGCTCATCGTTGTATTTATAAAAAAAACTTTGTTCATAAAAAATAGACATTCTTATACCACACAACGTTTTCCTTTTCAACTTTTTTTTTATCTCGAACCAAACTGGAGTTATCAATCGTTCCAATTGCGTGATACACCCTATATAGCGCATGTAATAATATTTATTACGAAGGTGAAATGAAAAATTCCAATTTAATCTCATTGTTGGTACTAGCCCTTGGTTCGCACATATAAATTCTCCTGAAAATATATCAACATTTTACATGAACTCTGTTTATATAGACGAATTTTGCATTAAAAAATACGAAAGTTGTACATTCAACTATTTTCTGTGCGACGAGTAGTTTCCGAGATAAACGATTAAATATGGTGTGCAACTCCAACTTTGAAATCACTCTTTCAGTATGGATAATTGCCGACAAAGAAGGTACATGTAAAGTATTTTTTCGAATTTTACATTGTATCAAAATTCTAAAAAACTTTGCTTGGATAACGTTTAATACTATTTATTACTATCATAATAGTATATCTTTATATTATTATTGTAGAGTATGGTGCAATAAAGTCGACGTAATAATGATAATAAATTAAGCTCCGTGAGTTATAACTTTCACGAATACATTTTCTCGTCACGCGACGTTCGCAGAAAAGAAACGATTTTTTTAATGTTATTAACACATTCGCAGCCGTGACGTACTATTACGTCTTCTTTAAATCTACAGCGTAGTATTACATCATTTCATATTTTAAGTTTAAATTCAGCAAAATCTAGTGCAACGAAGTTAAAATTAGCTTAACTTGAAAATCAAACAAATTTCTTTACGTATTCTAAGCGTCGAACACAATAAAATTAAAGATTAAATTTGTTTTCTTAAATATAACACTCCCTATTTTCCCCGTGTGAATTTGCAACAGGTAAATTCTCTTTAATTCCAAACAATGGGTACTTCACCTGCTAGCTGTGTAGCCCTATTTTAAAAGTGTATACTTACGTTGTGTCGCAAAAATGAAGAGACAACAAGTATACTCGTTAAACACAGAGTATGTGCAGCTGCTGTGAAATTGAATTAAGTTACAACGAAATGGCAGTTGGTTTTTTTTAAAAAGAAATAATTTATTGCTCAAATTCATTGATATCATTGAAAACACTTAATTCAGTATTAAAAAAGAGAAGGAAAATCAAATACATGGACAAAATTTTTTTTTTGTTATTTCGTTCTTGTCTCAAAATATTCTAAAATGTCTGAAATTTTCGAATATGTTTTAGTCTTCACTAAAAATTGTAATTGAAATAGCAAATGGTAATTACTTTTTTCACATTACGAGTATACTCGACATAACACAAAGATTGTCACTTCTTCATGGCGAGTATATTTGTTATACACAACTAACAGGTTAAAAACGTAACATTTTAAAGCACAGTTTTATAGTTTTGATTCCCATTTTAGAGACAATTAGCTATTGATTCAAGTCCATTGCACTCAAATTCCAGTTTTATAAAGGCGAAAAAAATTAGCAGCTGCGAAAGTGTTCGGATAACGTAGCGGGGTGGAATTGAGAACGTTAAAATTAAACAGTTCTTCATTAGCAGGATCTGGGTAGCCCAAAATTCGGCCGCAAACAGATTAGAAGAGTGCTCTGTTCCAGCACATTGCTCCCAGAAAGTAATTGCCTACATGGCGCCACTCGGAACGGGCGGAAATGGGACGCGCCGCGTAAGCTCGTTCCGCTTTTTCGACCCCATAAGACGAAGCTACCACCTGCTCGGGTTACCTGGCTTCGACCTCCTAACCTCGTCGAGATAATGAAACTCACCCGGAAGACGTTGCGCCGTTGCCTTTAATTCCGTCGGTACACTGGCTTACCGAGGCAATTCCTATTTGCTCCTCCTCCTTTAAACACTGCCCTCGCGATGAAACGCTACGAGAGACGCTCGAAAAAAATTACCGTGTCGTTCGTGAAACGATTCGACGTTCTTGCGAACGATCAATCCGTTCTCTAGAACGAAATGAGACGCGACCTAATGCGATGAACGGTTAATGCTAATTGGATCGGATTTACGATGCGTGCGTGACTCCGCGGACCTACAGAATACAACTTTGGAGTTTTGCTAGTAATTCAAACATAGAAATACTACCAAGATTTCAGTCAGAAACAATAAGAACTATCGTAAACGCACCATGGTATGTCACAAATGACATACTTCATCACGATTTTGGAATACAAACAGTGAATGAGGTGATCGCGAGATTTAGCACAAAATACTTAAGCAGACTAGAAACTCATCTGAATCTCCACGCCACTAATCTTCTGTACAGTAACCTACAAATACGAAGATTCAAGAGACATCACCTACTAGACCTTCCTCATCGCTTTACAAAATAGCCAAGAGCACCTAAGGGCTGAAATATCGACCTATAAAATACAAAGCAACACACTGCGTATTGCTCCCGTCCAAAGCCTGTACTGACAGCGCATTTGCTTCTAATCGCTTGTATATAAAAGATTGATTGCAAATAAACTTGGTTGATAAAAGAAAAACGTGACCCACTATGTTTGAGGCTGGAACTAACAGTGATGTATCGGTTGTATTTTTTAGTTATTTATTACTAGAGAATCTGCCAGTTCCGTCTACAAGGGGCGAGATCGGGTGAATATGGAGGATGCGGTACGACATCCTAGCCAAACTCCAACAATTGAAGGATTTGCAGCAATAAGGAGGCAGCTCCACTTTTAACATACTTTTTGTTATACAGGGTGTCCTAGGTTTTTCCCGTCAAGCGGTGTCAATATGTTCTACGGGCTGAGATAAGCAGATAATGTTATACGAGCACATGTCCGTAAATGCTTTGTTAAAGAGTTATAACGAAAATATTGAATATAGTAACGGTATGGTATCGCTCGAGGGTGATTTGACAGTACTTATTTAGTTTATTTGTAAAGCTATGTTTAATCATTGCAATCGATCTAGGTAAACAATGTAGTTTTCATTTACCGTGATACTGCTGTTGTATATACAAACACGTACACTTAGCTGTCGAGATTTTTTGGTTGAACGTATAATACAGTTAAAGAGATAAAGTCGCATTCTGTTGTTAAAGTTTTAAAGTTTATCTTTATTTGTGACGTGTTCATGTGTAATAAAATTCAGAAATATCTACAGCCTATTAATCAACTATTATTACTTTTATATTTCAAAATGTTCATTTTTATCAATACAAATGAATTTACTGTTATACGATTTTCCCATGAATTTTCTTCCATTTTAATGAATATAATATTAATTCTTTGATCAGACCTTTATCGACGGTCTTATGCAGCTAACATAGCACTATAAATTCATTAGGCAAATATCATTGAACTATTCTTATTCTACTCCACATAAGAACGCTTCGTTACTGCGTATTTCATATACTTATTATAACTTTCAAACAAATCATTTGTACGTGTATATTTGTATAATATTTTTTACTTATTGTTTCTTGTAAAATGCACTCGTACGGTTTGGCGGAAACAATCTGGAACACTCTGTATGTCCCATCTTGCAAAGAATAATGTGATCTTCCACTTGGTGCGAGAAGAAGCAAACTCGCAGCAATAGTTACAAATGAATGGGTGTCTAAAAGAAGGGCGAATATTACAAATTTTTCAAAAGGGGTTTTCTGTGGAACAAGGATCAAAAACAATGATTTGTACATCCAATTTTGTGTTTGCAGTTAATAAATTACTTTCTGATTATTGGATTATTGTTTATTTTTCAAAGCGGAAGAAGGGCATATGTTACACCAGCTGCTTCTTTAAACGCTACAGTGAGCAATGAATTGTTTTTACGTTTTCCTGTAAATTTTATGAAATATAACATACGCCCTTCTTCTAGACACCCATTCAAGTATGTTTAGCAACCAATGGAGCTGCGTGTGGAGTATGTTCGGCGTAATAAAGAGGCAGCTCCTAAAGCTACCTCCTTTTTTGCCGCAAAGCAAGGCACCAATCGTCAAGATGATTGGACAATCCGCCACCATGTTGCTGCATTCTTTGTTGTTGTTTGAATTTTTCATTATTTACTTTTCTTTAAATGATCCCAAAGGTTTTCTATTAGATTCTGCTCCATTCTTTGAAATGGCCATTTGATGACAAACGACGAGGAATATATTTCATTACCAAACATGAATTCTGTTATGGAAACCATCTAATTCAGACAGGCACGATTCAATGCAGCAAGAGTCAGTAGAAGGGAAAATATTAAACTCTAATAATAAAAAACTGATTACAGTGAATAATATAATCGAGCCCACTTAGAAGAACTCACTACTACTAATTGCTACAAAATTTAAAGATGTATTAGATCTTGCAAAAAAGTGTGTTGGAGAAAACGACTTTTAGTTTTATAATAGACTACAACCAGACAACTTTGCACCAGACGATCCAAACAATACAGAAGGCGAATTTGAAGATGATTTCACCTTGTAAAGTTTTATTTCATTATATCATTATAACATTATTATTTCTAAAAACATTGTTCACGTTTTCATTAATCATGTTAATTATAATAAATTTAGTTACACTTTATTCAGCACTATATCTTTCCTCTTTGAATAAAGAAAGAGGCAGCTCAAATATTCAAGTTGTATTTATGGGAAGTGAAAACGAGGTGTAGGTTTAATACTCAATTGAAAAGATTATTAATACCAATATTAGTTGCCTATAAATTTATAGCGTATTTGCAACGGACTTGATTTTTAAATGGCTTTTTTTGTTTTACTCAAATTGCCAAAAAGTGTAGCTACCTCCTTATTACTGCAATCCTTTTCATTTTTGATTTGATGGGCCGCAAGGGCGTCGTATTTCACCTCGATACCGCCAGTCTGCATACATCCTTGCAAACCCGACAAAAATTGATGAAGGTGGGCTGGGATGTCGTACCGCATCCTCCATGTTAACCGGACCTGCCCTTTCGGATTTCCACCTGTTTTGCTCCTTTCAGAATTTCTTGAATGGACAGCGCTTCGTTTCCAACGAAGTACAGTTTTTCGCCAAGAAAGAGTGGAAGTTCTTTGAGCGAGGAAGCACGAAACTGCCCGAAAAATGGCAGAAGGTAGTAGATAAAAACGACCAATACACTGTTGAATAAAGTTATTGGCTTCTATGAAAAAATCGTCTTTCGTTTATACCGAAAAATCCGCACAGAGATATTGGTCATGTTATTCGCCATTATTATTAGCCAACCCAATACGTAAACATAAAAGCAGTTAACTATTCGATGGTACGTTTGTTGTTTTTTATTATCTAAACTTCGATATCCTGAGGGATTTTTTGATCATTAGTAATTGGTTGATTCAAGAATATTTGACGCGCCACATGACATCACCTCAACAGTTTCAAATTTGGACCTTTTAAAAAGGAAGTCCCCTATATCATGCATATGATACTATTTTCAATAAGATAAAACTTCAAATATAAACGAACCCAATAACATTTATTATAAAAAAAATGGGTTCACACGTAACCGTTTCAAAATCGTTGATTCGAGTTTTTGTAATTCAGATCTGTTTAATTCTTTTTAATTCAGTTTCTTCAGAATGAATAAGCAAAACTTATTGACGTTCATGCTTGTCAAATTCTTCTTTTAGTAAAATAATTCTATAGTTAAATCGTTGAAAAATCGTTAGAGTCACCAGTTACTACCACATTAACTTGAATTTCATTAAATGATTGAAGCAATTTATACAATACGGTAATCTCATAAAATAACAAGGGCCGTTGGATGATGATAGATTTAAATGTTTAACCATTCACAGAGAAGAAGCAGTATTACAGTGTGCTATATTATTGTAGGAACTTCGAAGCTGTGCCCTTCATGGTCACTTCGTCCTTTTAATTTTTCAATCTACCGTGCTATGTGCATTTCTTTCACTTTGAACTGAAAGCGCAGAATAATGAAACATTCAGAGTGGAACTTCGCCTCTATGATATCATAGCCTGTCTAAAATTAGCGACTTTGAAGTTTCGCGATCCCCCTCATACGAGAACTGGCAATTAAATTCGTAGAATAATTTTCGTGCAGTTTGCGTAGTTAAACGTCAGAATTTGCAAAACAGTTTTTTTACGCAGTAATTCCGGCCTGAATTATTTGCAAACGAAAGCTGGATCTTGTATTAGGACAATGCTCCAGTACATAGCCATTGCTGTGAAGGACTTTGTCGCCAAAATTCGCATCACCGTGTTGGAACACCAGCCCTATTCGCTCGATCTGTCCCTCTCTGACTTTTTTTCTACTCTCCAAGATAAAAAAAGACTTGAAGGATCATCATTGGGGATCACGAGCGGAGATGGAGCGGATTACGATGCGTACTCTAAACAGCCTCACGGAGAATGATTTTGCAGGCTGCTTCCCGCAATGGAAAAAACGTTGGACCAACTCCATTGCTTTAGGAGGGGACTATTTTGAAGGAGAACGTGTACCAGAGAACGAATAAGTGTATTTTGCAATTGATTCGATGAGTTGAAGAACAGTACAAGTGCAAAATTAGCCATTTTTGAAAAATCTCATAACTAAATGTAAAATGTGTAGAAGTATATGTTGAGATCAATAACAGTGCAAAAAAGTACTCTATACTCGTGTTTCAGTAGTCCCTTTAGTTTATTGAGTGTAAAATACTATGTGTCATGGATTTGTACTCTCTCAACAATCTGTTTAACAATCACTTTTCATTAAATAATTTCTACTTCAGTTACGTTTAAAGCAAGTTAATAAATGTTTCTTTTACTATTGTGTTATTATTTAAATTTCCTGACTAAAAAGTGGAATGAGTTGAAAAACAGTACAAGTCCAATGGTTTTATTTTAATTGTTGAGAATTAATGAACAAAGTTTATCCATAGCTAGATATGTGTGAACGTTCATTGGAACACGAAATTGGAACAGCGCTATAAAATTAATGGCTCTGATGATACACAAAAACTGATGCTACTTTTTCAAATATCTCAAAATGTAGTTCTTGGACTTATATTGTTATTCAATTCACCGATTCAATTGTAATAAATTTTTTCTACGATCTTAATTGTCAGTTCTCGTAAATCCTGTATTTTTTACTATGGCAGTCAACGTGTTAAGAAGCGTCGCTATTTCTCAAATATATTGCCACTTGGTTGAGTCAATACTCACTGAACCGAACGAAAGTTGAATTACTGTAAATAAGAAAACATCGAGTCGCCGATAGCGCATTTTAGTTTGGAACAAGTTGCCAATAAAGTCGATGGTTCCCCTATCGTGAGAAGTTTCCTCATCCAGTGTCTCGTGGTACGATCTGCTGCAAAATAGGTACATTCTGTCGACCTAGTAACCTTCTCGGGTTTTCTCTAGAGAGCCATTCGTTCGCAACCACCGAGGAAAGTGTCTTGAGCATACGAAGTCTATTTATTAAAGGTAAAACGAGGTCGACGGAATCGTCATTTTGACGTGTTCAAATTGATGTCGTTACAATGTCTGAAAGGCGAATCATTAACCATGGCGAACGTGTCAATGGAAACATCTTGCAATTCGAACTACGTTTGACAACTTTTGTGAGCAAAAGATTCCGTCAAGATTAAAATAGCAGAACGTTCGAATGACTCTTAACATCGAATGCTGTGTATAACTGCACTCAATCGTGTAGCTGAAGGCAATTAGTTTTCACTTAGGTGCATTCTGCTCGGAAATCTGCTTCAAGCGAAGTGTATTCATTTCTTAAAATCCCGCAAAGGTCTTGGCGTGTCTTTTGTCTTATTGAGTTGCAGCATATACAGGTCAAAGTGCATATAAACTTTAATTTCTTTGACAGAATAAGCTCATTAATGGACGTGCCAAAGGAATACAAACGTTTTTAAGCGGTTTAAATAAAGTTTTGATGCTCCAGTCACTTGCTTTTGAAATTTTTGTTGTCGAAGTATTGCTCTAAAAGGATATGTTAGAGCTTCATATTCTAATTGAAACAAAAACTCAAAGTGACTTTAAAACAACAAACAGGCAGTATTTTTTAAACATGTGATACTCTCTTTTTTATTATTAACGATTTTCAAGAATGCAATATCCTTCCTAGTTACTGAGTTATTTACTTATAACACGTTAGATAGTAGGACTGGCGAGTTCTAACGAGCTTTTGATGTTGCAACCTAATAGAATCGATATACAAAACTTTTGTTGCAAGTGCTTGTACAAGTGACAATTATGACTCGGTGGAGTACCGAAATGGTCGATCCTATTTTTCCAGTGATGATCGAAAATTTGCCAAGCTATGTACGTTTGCACAAGACCGCGGCGTCTGTATTCGAATTACAATTTCAGCAAATTGAGTGAGTCTCGAGTTTGCCCTCGGAGGGCCGTGCAGACGAGGACATTTCCTGCATCGTCAGAATCACCATCATCTCTGATGCGACCCATCCCAGCGAAATCCGATTGCAGCTTGTCCGTTTTAGTACGGATAGAACCAGTTCGAAATATAGATTACACACATGCGACTGAAACAATATTAGGTGACGCTGTTGGAATTTACGTTCAACGCGGTTACACTCTGTTAGATCATAAAATAAAGCTTCGACACACACGTGTGCGCGCAAACAAACTTCTCCTTGCAGACTATAGTCTGCAAATACGTTTGACATGTCGAGCAGATTTGAATGAAGTAGGAGAAGGATAGCTGGATCATGATATGATCCTTAAATTTGACAGTAAAAGAACATTAACCCTTTCGGCACGGAATAGTGCAATGAAAAAGCACTCTGTGTGGCCGGAACAAAAATAGTGTTAGTTCATTTTCTTCAAACTGGCAATATTATTTTCTTGTAAATATAAACATTAGATTCTTTCGATTCCCTTGATGAAGAAAAATAATTAATTTACTGACGTTGTATTCTGTTAGACTCTTCAACGATTATTCGTTCCGTAGGTATTGTTGGTGCTGATACCGCATCGATACCATCGATACTAGTCTACGAATTTCGATCTTATATTGAGTACGCTATTGCCGTAATGAAATTTTAATAAAAGAAATATTTCAGTGGACGGGACTCGATTCCAGAGCCTACGATTACCACCCACACAAACATTTCACTTCGTCAATGCAATTTGGGCAAACTCGATTTATATTCACAGTACATCTTGAAAGTACATGCCTTTAATTGTTGATATCTTTAAAATTATCGAGTGTCTACACCTAATATTTCACATGTGTCATTAGGAACCTGTATGCCACCATCTCACAAAAACTCGTTAAAATTAAGTCGAACAATTGGGGTCCTTCCCCTGTGAGTACTTATGTAAGGAACGGTTTCCTCAATATGTATCGTATCAATCCCATCAATACACATAGGTTGTCGTTACGCAGATAACAGCTGCTTCGGCACACACCTATCGCCGCCCTCTTATCACGGCGTGAAGTAAAACAGTTATGACAACTTACTGGTACCGGGACACGCAGATAATCGTAATAAACGAACCCATAAATAACTCGTAAAATATACAGGGAACCTCTGGTACAATTGCCGCCCTATATGGCGGTGGCACGAGCACCAGCAGCGATCCATCTGAGCCGCAGGATATATGGGTTCCCTCCAGAATGATCCTCCCTCCTTGAAGCACGGATATCAATTTTATGTGTCGGTAGGACGATATCGGCCTGGCTACCGCTACACTCCGTCCCGCTCTTGTTTATGGCTGTATTAATTATTCCTATCGCGTATACCCCAAGAGCTGGCTTGTATTCCCGCGCGTTGCAGTCGCAGTTGTAATGCATCCGCGGTCGGTTGTTGCGATATAACCTGACCCTGCCCTCGTACCGGCTACGTACGATTTAAGGGGCACGTTCCATTTGGGTGCCGTTTACAACTCGCTGAGCCGTTTACAGCTGCCTGCCCTCTGTACCGCTTGCTCTATCAAGTCCAGCGTCAGATACACCGGTAGCTTCCTATCCAGCCAATTCGATGGACGATTGATCTCTCGTGCATCGAATGTCGCCGGTCAATCTGATCTTACGATGTCAAGATACACGTACAGATACATGTACGTACAGAGAACGATAAAGGACTGTGTTCACACGCGATTAGAATTACTCCTAATTGATTCACTTCAAATTTTGCTATTATGGGATTTAAAAACTAAATGTGTGACTCAGTTTTTAAATAAAGTGTACATAATGAAATAATAAAAGGTAAAATACAAAAATACGACACAAAATTAAAATAACTCTTTACACTCAAACTCCGCTCAATGCTCAACAATACTCTCCGCGCAACGATACTCTCCACGCAAGCTTTCATCCAGATATGCTTTCGCACCCTGACCCGGAGGTCCCAAAAATCTACACACAACGACACATAAGTACATTCCTCACGCATTTCCACAACAGATTCATACCTGAGAAGTTGCATTCCCAGAAACTTACAGGATCCGTTCGACACTTGACTTCTGAGAACGCACGCATCTATCACGCCAAGTATCCCAGCAGTCCTCTCACACTTTTCATCTATACGTCTAAATAGTTCGGCTGTCTCGAGCGTTCTCGAGACTATGCTATGAGGCTTATAGTATAAGCTAATAGGCGCCGAACTTTTCGCTACCTAACTGCTAATGTATACAATGTGTCCACCAACACCACACAATTTTGTATTGTGTTGGAGTCCAGATTCGAAATCAAACTCGTGTAAGAAACGTTATAATATTGCTAAGACTTCTAGCACGTAAAATGTCTTTTGGTCTTTCAAGAGCGCGTGACTTCGTCGGTGACTCGTCACAGAATGACTGCCGTCGCCCTTTTTCGACGTTGCGACGGTTCCTCAACGAAAACATAAACCGATCTCCCTTCGATAATGGTGGCGGGTCATCGGCTTCCCAGAATCAACGTCGCAACGCAGCATTCGGAAGGTATCAGACCCTGAAGCTCCGCGTTAAAAAGAATGTGTCTTACACTCGGTTTAACAGAGACATAGTTTATTTCTTTAACCATATACCAGTTTAATCCTTACTCTAGACTTTTTGCTAGGTTAACGAATACAAGGGGAAGTTAGCCTTATGAGATCCGGACTAATTCTGGCTTCGGCGAAGGAAAACGGTTTTCTCGTTCGACTTTTGACAAAGTTTCTATTGGTCCGTCCGAAAGAGGAGGAGATCCCTCTTTTAGGAAATGTAAATACGCATTTACAAGCTCTGGGTAGCAGAGAAAGGTCCTGGTCATAATTTATTAGGGGCAAGACCCATGAAGACGCTCTACGGTATGATCTAGAGTCTAGAGTATCCGTGTGCTGCATATCACTTGGAAGCTTCCCAGATGCGTTAGGACCTCCAACTCTCAATAGTGGCCGTTTGTAAATAAGAGCATACTTGTCCAGTTCGGCTTTCGCAGTCAAAGGGTTGAAAATGATACAGACGTCTTCTTTTTCCAGTACTCCTTTTAACCTTTTAGGACCTAACATTTAGGTATCAGGTTCCGTGGAGTTCTGTGGCGTTTCTTGTTCTAGCCTGAGGAGAAACACTGCTCAAGTGATAATTAAGATTTTCTGTAAACATCGCATGTTTGAAATGTTTTGAAATGCTCTTATAGACCATGCATTCTGTTTTGTTCAACTTAAATTGAACTGCCGTAGGTAAGCGATTAAAGTGAATAGTGTCTGTTGAGTGAATATCTTGAAATAAATCGAGTATTTCGGACGCTCCCGTAGGGCAGTTGCTATCAAATAATTCTACTACCTCCAACACAAATTCGACACATGTTTAAAATTGTGTAGACTGGTTTTAGATTAATTGTTAACAACTATGGTTAAGAAATCTAATGCTGCTTTAGACGTGTACTTGTTGGTGGTTCGTACGTAACTAGTGCGTCCCTTCGACTCTATAAATTTTCATAGTCGGCGTGGATGTAGTTTTGGTATCATAAATTATTTTTAATTAATGATTGGATTGAGGCATGCGCCAATATTCAAGGAGAGGAATACTTACACAGGCTACAAGAATGGGGATATCGCAACGCTATACCTGCGATACCTCCTGTACGAACTTTCTTGGGCTGCGAGGAGATGTTCTTTGCTCGCAGCAGGACTATTCAAGCTAGTGTCACAAATAATACAATCGAATATTAACGGCATGGTCCCCAGATGTGTAGAGAATCGCTCGTAAATGAGTTTAGTGGTTACAGAATTAATGACTAGGATTAATGTCGTTTAGGCGAGCATCAAGAGTGCCAATCTTATTATTAGAGGAGGGAAAAAACACGCGTCTGCTAAATGAAAAAGTCAGAATGAAAGAAACCGATGACATAATTACTATTGAGTCATTATAGCATTGAAATATTACACATCATTAAGTATCAAGGATGTTCAGGTTGTGACCACCAAAAGCAAAGATTCAAAGTAGTGGAAGCTGATACCTGAAACTTTAAATCAGAAACTACATACGTCACATATGAGATACTCAGTCAAGTGCAATGA
Source organism: Macropis europaea (assembly GCA_916610135.2). Classification (NCBI taxonomy): domain Eukaryota; kingdom Metazoa; phylum Arthropoda; class Insecta; order Hymenoptera; family Melittidae; genus Macropis; species Macropis europaea. The sequence goes on from OU744345.1 coordinate 31,909,863, forward strand.
AGGCTTCTGAAACCGAACGCAGCAAAATCAGTGGAATCGAACTCATCGAATTAGACGTAGTTTATCTTTGCTCCTTCGAACAGAGGATCCTGAATAGTCTATCTAAAGGTACGAAGAATTGTCGAAACCAACTTTCACAACTGGAGTCTGGAATTGGATCCCATGACGCCAGGGTCGTCGGTATTGGCTTCCACGACCCGAGTATCTTCGATATTGGATCCCGTGACCTCGAGTCGTGAATACGTGTGGCGAACTGAAGTTATCGATATTGAGTTCCGTGTCAACGGACTCGTTGATATTTATTCGCTTGACTGATAATTCACTGGTGCAGACACTAATCCCATGTCACCAATTTTTTTTTTTCGTTCACTTTCATTGGTAGAATCTTACAAATTAAATAAGTCGGTCAGTATGGCAGAAAATGTCATGTTTCCTCCTTATTGTCTTATAAATTGTTAATAGTAATTGAAATTTATTAAAAAATTTGTATGATCATCGATTTTTAAGAATTGTTTAAATTCAGCTCCAGATTCACCTTTTACCATTAGGGAACTCCTATATTTTTAGGTGGATTAAAGTAAGGATCTTTTACATTCTGGGAAGGTATGATACTTCCAGAATATTTTGCCAAGGTTTTACGTTAGTAATTTGAAAATTAGAGAAAATGATTTAGATAGAATGCGGTCAGAAACCCTGCGGTATATTACATCTGTTTTTTTTTATCACTATTAAATCGATTTATTTTAAACTTTGAGGAGTTATCCTACAAGATCGTATGATGTTAGCTACATTTTTTTTTATTGTCAATGGACGTGCGAAATTTTCGGTTTCAAACAATTCTAGACGCAACAATGCTAGACGAGCAGCACGCCCCTATCAAAAACCTTTTTCGAACCGTAGGCACCCCACCAATAAAGTGTTCAGTACCCTATATCAACATATTTTATAACTAATGTAAACATCTTGTAGCTCCAAAACTAATGATATGTATACCCATGTTCATTAAGATTTTTTTCTTTGTTTAATGAGTACTACGTATCTCTGAAGTTTAACTCCAACTTATTTGTACACCCTATATACTTCCCAAAAAATGTACAAAAATACACTAAATTTTGTTACGTCGAAAGGTATTTGTATACAGGTATATTGCGAAAGCTCTGAATGATTGTTGTTGCAAGCAATACAATGCTATTGATTTTAAACGAAAACTTTACTTACTTTCAAATTCTTTGACAATTAAAGGACGGAGGAGTCCATGTACACGAGCGTTGATTCGCACTTTAATTAACACATTGACTGCCATAGTGGTCACCGATCGCCGGCGCTTCAGATGTTATTTAATTAAATAACTATTGATTTTTACAAAATTCCGGGCCCATTTGTCATTGTAATAATAATATAGAAGCCCACGTACACGATCGAATAATTAAATATTTTTTTCCTTTGTGATGTATACTGAAAACAGTTCTTTGTAGTATGTCTGACTAGACGTGGCTGTTTTCACTGTCGTAGTCAAAGCGTTAACACGTTCCATGCCACAGTGAAAAATCCCATAACTAGTCAGACGCGTGAAAAGAAGTTTCTATAAATACATAACGTTAAGAACATAAACATTGAATTATCTTACGATATACCATTCATTTGGTACTATTATTGTGGCGTCCGTTTTAATTGGAACATAAAGAATATTACCATTTATTTAGAATAATCGAATTTGGTGCGTGGGGCGCATACGACCCACGCGGCACGGAACGTGTTAAGCGTACAATTTCTAATGAATATATTGGGTCATCCCATAAGTAACGCGGTTCTTTTCGGTACGCATAACTTGGCGAACCTTTTTAATACGGTTTTGGTGATGATGAATCATAGAATGAATCAAACTGAACGTTTAGGCTGATTCTTGAACAGGTATGATTGGATTTTGTTCAACAGTAACCCGTGAAACGTCTACATCGAACTTTTCACGCAGCCTAGCACGAAGTTCATCTTTAAGACTATACTTTCTAACTCGAAAATCTTTGACACTGGATTACGCTAATAATTTGTCCGTACATCTCAGGTATGTTTTTCACTGCTACAGTTGCATCATTTCCATTATTAAACTCATATAACACAACCTCCAGAATATGATCTTTAGTCCCGTTCATTTTAAACGTTTATAATGACTGCAATATTCGATCTACCCTTGTCTACTTCCGGAACAATATTGTCTGGAGGATCCTGTTTACAGTAGTATGCACACCAAATAAGTAAGTGACGATCGTGATGAATTCCATTGTTTTAAATTCAACTCTCAGGAAAACCGCTTTACTTATGGGATGTCTAAATAATAGGAATTAAGTTCGAATTATGCAGTGTAAAATGCATTGAGCAGTCGTACCACCATTCTTATGCTCTTAAATTTCTTCTTTTGACTTTCCATCACGTGTTTCCGGGAAGATAGTCCTAATTCAGCGTTTCCAGGCCGACCGATATCGTTGAATATTCCTTCTTTACCAAGATATCTGCAGGATGCAAGCGCTTTGTCATCGATGGTCGGGCGCGATACGCACTCGTATACGGGTAAAACGGTTTCAAAATTCTCTCGCTTCTACGTTCTGTCGTCTCGTAGACGCGGAACGCGTATCGTCGGATTTCATGGAAACGGCACGAATCCATTTAATATATCAGCCGAGGCGGCAACGACACACACCGCCAGAAAATCGTTCGATCCATCCGAGAGGAATCTTCATGAAAATCGGATTTCAACAACCGTCGCATCATTCTCTGCAGCTCGCTCGCTGGTCCAATGATATTCGTGTTCAGTGAAAGAGGAAACCGATTCATGTTTTTTAATAAAGAGTTTTTTAAAAACTTCGTGTACAATATTCGCGGCGTGGAAGGTGAAGATCGGCGAAACGTTTGCAAGATTTTCAAGTGACAACTACGGCCATCACAGTGTCACGAGTGAGATAACACCGAACTTGGTCCGAGCTGTCAGAGCTCATGTTGTTCTTTAACACTTTGACCGCCATGTCACCCATATGTGGATGACACTTAAATTCAGTTATTATTTATTTCATCATTTTTAGTATCCATAAATTTATTTACTAATGTTTAATAGTACCAATAAAAAAATATAAATATTCCTAATATTCTTGATCAAAAAGATTTCAACTTGAGATTATATTTTCTTTGTATAGAAATTTAGAAAGATGGCCATTTTCAACCAATACAATGTGGCAGTCAACGTGTTCAACATTCAAAATGTACAGGTTAAGGAAATTAAAAGTTTCAAAGTAAATCTGTACAAGTTGATAATTCTGAGGCATATAATTTCAATAGGGTAGTATACAGGGCGTTACAAAAAATATTCTGGACTTACGAAGTAGATAGTACTCAACAAACAGAATAAACAATGTTTACTACTTATACGTCAGAAATTCAGCATTGTCTGAGTTATAAACAGTTTCTCGAAAAAAATTCTTAAACAAAATTCTTTACAGATCGTACAGTATTATTTTTTTGAACCATATTCACCAGATGCTTTCATTCAGTTTAGTTAGTACTTAGAGGGTAAATACTACTTAAAAAACACTAAAAAATGTGTCTAACTGCTATAGGCCAAGAAATTAGTATTGCCTCTGTTACAAATAATTTTCCAAACAATTTCTTTGGTAGAAAATTTTGATGATTATTATGTACCCTCTACGTCTTAAATATTTAACACAGACCTACGCTTCTATTACACTACGCTTTTCTACATCCAATCAGAATGATTAACTTTCCTATTTCTACAGGTCATTCTGTCAATAATACGAATAAAATTCGAAAGAAATATAAACCAACAATATTTATTGTGATTCTGCACTATGTGTACGAACAGCTTCAGATATCGACTGTGTATTACATTATGTTTTTGACAATTATTACATTTTATCGTATATTTATTATTATTATCGGTATATAAAAAACACTTTTCCCTTTTTTGATGTATTTTGGTTGTCCATAGTTTTATCTTACGTACTATGAATTGAATTGTATTTACTATTTGTTTGCCGCCCCATTCAGTAGGATGTCGTTCTATAATGGCAACCTATCTGCTTTGAATATTTGTTGGCATAATTTTCAACTGTATTCGAACCGTTTTTAGTAATTCATTCATCTGTACGAAATAACATATTTTTAACGACACCGTTGCGTTTCGATCGAATTTTCGATTTCTCGTCAGTTCTCCAAAAGAGGTATTTAGATTGACAGTACAAACTCTTTAACCTACATTCCAAAAGAACTTTGAGATTAAAAGACAGTTTAAAGTTTAGTTTGTCCTTCGTTACGGTCTTTGAAATGTACTAATGAAGATTGAAATACATTTGAGATACAGTAGAGAGAGTGCAATTTCACAGAAAATTCTGTAAAACATTTTCCGACGTTAAGAATATTCAATTACTTTGCTTCCAGTTATGCTCGTGGGCGGTTTATATGCAGCACATTAGTTTTCGGTATTCATTAGTTTCTGAACTCTAAAAAACGGAGGCGAATGATGTCAAAGCTCTGATTGGATGAAGTACATTGAAATAGCGATATCAGAAAGTAATTGGTGCACAAGTTTGACAAACATGGAATTCCTAATCAATGTACATTTATATCCACACTAATTCTGCTTAATTCTGCATAATTCTGTGACCCCCTTTCTAAAACTTGCTAGAAATAATTTAATTCTTTTTAAATACACTTATTTAATGTGAACGTTGTTTAAATATTAATTAAACAGGAAATAGACAAATTATGAATTCTCTGATAAAATATGCCTATAAAACATGACATAGTTAATTATTTTTTATATAAAACCAAAACTAAACGTACATACGTATATGTGTCAGCATCTTTAAGAAGATTAACGGTATATTTTCTTATACGTTATGAATCTAGTTACTTAATTATAAAATGAGGCTTGCACTACAATTTAACGACGTTATGGAGTCTTTAAAACAAATAAGTGATTCATATAGAGAATAATATTAGATTGTGTAATAAGTCTTGTCACGATTCTTTAGGAGAACATTAAATATATTGCTACTAATTTTTTAAATGTAATGCATCTGATTTGTACGAAATGTGGAATATGTTGGCAATCTCCCTTGTTGAATATCTTGGATTTTGTTCAATTAAGTCCCCTCTTTCATCCACACTAATAGTTATCGGCCTGCCACTTCGTCTTTTATCTTCCCAATTGTAATTTCCATCATTAAACTTTCTAATCTAGCTTTGAATAATACGTTTGTTGACGGCATTATCACCGTAAACATCACAAATTTGTTTCTTATGTGTTCCACACATTCTTTCTTCCACAAATGAAAAAGGATTAAATACCAAAAATGAATACTCTGATTGCTCATTTCAAAGATGCACTTTTCTCGATCAGAATTAAACAAGAACTGGCCGATACTGCAGATGAAACACTTCCAAACCATTTTTAACTAGATATGTTTATCCATCACAGGTGATATAAGCAACAGCTCCAGATAACACTTTTCGAACTGCATACCGCCGTCGATGCGATAAGACTTATTACACAGCCTAATACTCCAACTGTTTTGTTGAGGAGTATTGTTCATATAGAGAATAATACTCCAACTAGTATTTTGTAAATGATTCATATTTTCAACAGAATTCAGATTTATTATATACAGTCTAAATCGGCGAGAAACCGCAGAATTCTCAAAGGATAAATAAACCATCGAAGTTGTATGAAACCAACAGGGAGAAAATGGCAGGGACAAGATCAAAGCGTCAGGAATATTCATATTTCCCGTTACTTCCCCAGCGGTGCAAAATAATATGCAATCAGAGTGGCCGGCTGTTTCGTAGCAGGAAACGTCAGAGGATCAGATTGCGGGCCTCGTATTTTTCAGATCGAGTAACGGATAGCCGGTTAGAAATTCTAATCCAACGGAAACGCAAACGAAACCAACGTTTCGATCATCCTACGAACGTGCTCGGTGGTTCGCCTGTGTTTGCTGTTACCGTTTCCACGCGAATTCGTGGATATATGACACGACAAAGAAAAACGTACCGGAATCGAGCGCATACAAAACGTAATAATCAAATCGTAACGGAAATCGTTTTTCTTTTTTATTCGTAATGGACTTGCGATTATACAGGGTGATATTCAGACTGCTGAGCTTTGACGAAGAGGTTTTATTGTAAACTTGACACAATAAAAGTTCGTTATGACATAGCTACTGCAATACTGTATCATATTGAATTCGTGCAATGTAGTTACCTAGGCTTTTAAAGGGGTTCCTGATTTATTCGGAGTTTCTTGAAGTATGGAGAAAATACAAAAAAGGGCCAAAACAAATGAGTCATACGCTGACGCGCGAAGAGGGTTTGCGATGTGGAAAAATGTAGGAGTAGAATTCAGTTGGTTTCTTGGTAAAGCATCTCTCACAGTAGAGTAGATAAATCCTACCGAAACTGTAAAATTAAATATCCTTTAAACTATTGACCGTTTACGTCCAAAACCAATATAGGGAGATTTGTAATAATGTGATCTACCAACATTCAAAAGCTCATAAAAATCTGAGACGACCGTTTCGGTGATTTCCATGTAGGTGTCCCACGTCTAAAAATAAGGGATAGCGTGTTAGGTATCCTTACTGAAGAGTTCACTAGCAGACCTTGGACGAAACGCTCTTTCCTACTTCCTTTCATTTCAGCCTCTGTTCCGCAGCACTACCACCACAAATGAAAGAAAAAGACACATAAGGTATACTATGTTAGTATACATAAATAGTCGTTTTGGAAAACGATTTAATTTTGCTATACAGTGCTACAGTAAAAATGTCAATTGTCTTATCCCTTAAACCTTATGCTGGCAAAGTTAGGACATGTACAAACTGACTAGTAAGTATACTAGCGTTGTAAGTATCCGGAAACTTGGAAATTCAGATAAATAGCGTATTAATGCTATAATAATATAAGTACAGTAGGGCCTCGAGTATCCGAACTGTAACAAGAAATAAAATGACTCACGTTGCAACTATATTTTGCATGAAAATGATGATTTTATTTTAGAATATAAGATACATAATGGTATAAAATTAAGTACATAGTGCCACTCATAAGAATTTTAGTTTTCAGCTGAATAGGATGACTAATCTCGGGGTGACCAGTGTTCGGATAATCAAGATTTTACTGTATTATTATTTTGGTTTTCGCTACTGCTTGTCTAATGAAATAGCCTTCTTCAGCCAACACTATAGTAGCAGCACGTTTTTCTGTCGATAATTCCTCTCCTGAACTAATGGTTATGATCGTTAGCACTGTTAAATTCGAACTAACATCAATCGAACATCTTTACCAACACAAGTATCCAACTCTGGTCAGGAATAAACATATTAAGTACACTGCGATGTGCAGAAAGAACATACGGGAGATAAAGTCGACTAAAACTGGATCCCTTCATACTACCTCTACACATATGTACGTTTTTGCTTAATTTTCGTTGTGACAATTTTGTCATCATTACTTGTTAATGAATATTGCTGTTACTGTTCAATAATAGCATAATATTGGTAAAATAACATAACAAACCGATGAAAAACTATATTTATAAGATATTTCAGTGGTATCCGCAAATACGTACACTCCCGTCCATATGTGACCGAACACTTGCTCATTTTGAGCAAAGTAACTATTTGAACGGGGATACAATTTTTTGGCTTGATTTTATTATTTTATGTTGTTATATTTACCTGTTTTGCGTCAATATAATACCTCAATATGACATTAATAATATGCACGTATAATTTGAATAAATATTTAAAAAGCAAGACTGTACGCGTAATTACGTTTTTAATACATCTCCAACTCTGTCAGACGGTAGTTTATAAACACTTTTCGTTTGTTTTGGAAGTTTTGCCCAAAGTTAAAGAGAGACTTACGGGAGAAATTAAAAGAAGGTTGGATAGGAACTAGTCCCGAAATATTAAAACCTTTAATCGAAAGAATGTCGCTACTAGTTCAAGCGGCCATATCCGCACGAGGCGGATACATCGATGAGAAGAAAATATAGGATTAATTATTTACTTTTGGTAAGGTTTTCATGGCACATACTCTACATTATAAACAAATTAATAAGTGCTAACTTTATTTCATAATGTAGAACATTTCATATTGTGAAATGTCCACTCCTAATTTTACTAACAAGGGACGTCAGACGACCGGAACACTCCGATTTCGGTAAAATTTTAGTATGGTATAGTACTCAGAAAAATATTTGACAGGTATTTTTTTATATCTGTTGACATCCACTTTAAAGGGGTGACAACTGTCCCTGAAGCTGGGGATGAAATACACGTTTGGTCAAATATCTCGAAAACTTTTGGTCGTAGCAAAAAATTTTAAATGTACAGATTGTGTATTTTTGAATGAAGAATTCACGAGTATAAGCAGATTAACCAAAAATTATTTATTTAAAAAATATATTAAAAAGTCGCCTTCATTTCAAATTTTTCTTACAAACTGTTCATATATTTTTATGAAAATTTGTATACGTAAACTATATATCTTTAATGAAAATACGGATAAATTGGAATTTTTAATTTCCCCCTTGCAATAAATATAATTACATGCGAAATGTACTTATATCGTATATTCGGTAACTGTGTTTAGGCAGGTATTATCAAGGGAATCGCAGATTTTTTACTGTGACCAATAGTTTTCAAAATATTTGACCAAACGCGTATTTCATCCCCAACATCAGGAACTGTTTTCACCTCTTGAAAGTGGATGTCAACAGATATAAAAAAATACCTGTCAAATATTTTTCTGATCAGTATATGATACTAAAATTTCATCGAAATCGGAGTGTACCGATTGTCTGACGTCCCTTGTAAGTATCCGGTGAATTATGGACGGGAGTGTTAGTAAAATTAGCAGGTGGAAGATTTTACAGTATGAAATGGTCTACATTATGAAATAAAGTTTGCTGTATAGCTCAAAATGAGCATGTGTCCGGTGACTCATGGAGGAGGGTGTAGGGGTCCGGATACTTTAGGACGGTAGTGTATATACAATTACTGATTCCATGCTTTCGCTGTAACATGTACTGAAGCTGGTGCATTTGTCTCGTGAGCTCGTCGTTGGAAGTTCAATCGTCGACCTCGACGTTCGTATTACCGTCTGGACCCGGTAACCTTCGCGGAGCAACCTGTTCCCGGGAATCGATCGAAGCTTCTGTAGGGTCGAGGTAGAGAGAAACGAACGACGACCTAACCGCCGCCATCCAGATTTAACGCTGGCATTTACATTTAGAAGAGCTTCTCGTCGAGCTGTTGTTTACTAATCGGATCCGGAAAATGGTGCTCCAGCGCCGTGAGATTCGTTCTTAACGCTGTAAACACGTTCCAATGACAATTCGATGCTCCGTCTGCGGCCGAGCTTCACGGACCGTCCAATTCTTTCGAGCTTTTTCTGCTTTTCGTTGCGACGAACTTTCCATCGGCAGTCCCGCTTTTAGTTCCTCTCGTTAAAAGTCCCCACTTTTTGGCCCTCTGTGTCTGCTTGTCTCGCCGGAAATGGAGATTAGAGTTCCGAGACGCGACGGCTGGCTAGGACTGACCAAAGAGATGAGAATTTCAGCTGAGACTTTGATAACGAGTATGTTTCGCTCCTGCTTTTTTCGTAATACACGTGTACTCTCGTTTGCAAGGAGCGTTCTGATAATTTAACCCTTTCTCTTCTGACATGTTCAATAGCAACATATGTGAACTGGTCATAGGTATTACGGAAAAACTTTTATTGTGTTCATATGGACAATATCAATTGATAAGTTATTTTAGAGGGAAATTGAATAATTTTGAACGATGCATTTACGTGTTTTACTGTAAACATATATACAGGGTGCCCCATTATAAGTTATATATCTCCGCTATTTCAGTAATAGAAAATCTACTTCCGGAAATTATACAGCCTCAGGAGGTATATAATGTGGTACCAAAACTTTTTTATAATTGGGGCCGTAGTGGAGATATGCAGTCACCTTCCTGTTTTAAACGGAACCATACATTTATTTCATGCATTAGTCCAGAGATGGCCATCCGGAGCTAGAGTCGGCCCTGGCCTACCCCCATTCTGTATCCACACCCCTCATGTAGCTTGTGATCTAAGTACGACGTCAAAAACGTCGGCAATTGTCAGTAAAAACCATTTATCGAGAAACAGTTAAACTAATTATTTTTTATATATAATATCAGTTTGGTATTTTGTCCAATACACCTCAGAATGTTGACAATGAATCTCTGGCGGCATTACATTTATCGCATCCAGGAAACCGATAACAGAATGCGTTTCATAGGCGGTGGGCCGCTTGCTTGTCTTGAACATGTTAAACACACAGAATAATACGTCAACACGATCTGATTGCCCCAAAATTAGATTTGTGACTTGCCAATGGATAAAGGAACTCACCATACATCCGCACAATTGTAACCTCAGTTTTACAGCAGAAATAATTGTTAACGGAACTTATTTTATAGATATCCCCCGTATTGCGCATTCATTTTACGATCACAGCTGAATGTGAGTAACAATACTAATTTTCGAATAAATTCTATGTACCCATACATAGCAAGCAACAATGATGAAAAATATACATAGAATAAAAAATTTCAACTACTTTATTAGTTGTATGTTAAAAATAATGTATAATAGCAGGTTTATTTTGCACCAACATCAAATAAATCATTTCAAAATAATATTTAATTATAAATAACTCCTTGAAATAAGATAAGAGACAATTTGAAAATTTAAAAGTGAAGGAATACTGTAAAATGAAATTGGAAGGTAAGATAATTTATCTTCTAATTTGACAACTTCGGCTAACAGGATTATTCTTATTACCCATTATTATTACTGTTATTTTCTACTGAGGCACATCTGTCGTTGCAACAAACGAAAAGGGCTTCTCTAGAGGAGTTACCGAATGCACAGCAATATATTATACTTAAGGAATACTGTTTTTACATTACGCATAATTAAAATGTCAATATTTAAAACTTGTTACAAAGGTACTCTTTAAGACATTTATTCAAATGCAATATAACGTACAAAATAATTAAATAAAGTAAAATGTGCTCATAAGCGCCGTTTTTTAATCTAATCATTCAAAACTAAAAAAAATCGCTTCTTAACACGTTCAACGCCGCAGTAGAAAATCCCGCAACTAGTCAGACGCACGAAAATACATTTTTATTAACATATCCGTTGGATACATCAATCTTCATTTATTTGACGATATACTTATTTTGTTCTATCATTGTAACATAGATGTAACTCAAAATTTCGCTGGGGTAATCAATTATTTGACGAAATTAAAATTGGTACGTGGCTGACGGGTGATACACGTGACGTTCAACGTGTTAAGCACCGTTCTGTTATTCTTATCCTAAAATCAATTACTTTAATCAAGCATAATAGATTATTTTTTGACCTGTTATTATAGAATACGTTATGCGTGTCTAGTAATAAAACGAATGACATTTTATTTGTTCCAGCTTCTAGCGGGTAACAATAATCCATATACAGAGAAAGAGCAGGTCTTCGATCCTGCTATAGTGGCAACGAAAGTCCGTTTCATCCCTTACACTTCTCACATGCGCATGGTTTGCATACGGGTGGAGCTTTATGGCTGTCCATGGACCGGTGAGTGAAATTTATAGTATTCCTCTTCCTGTCCCGTATTTCATGATCCCTAACTTATATACGCGGCACAAAGTATCCGACGTTAAGTATTGAAAAAAACGACGCGATTCTTTTCAGTTTTCAACATTTTTATTACTCCGTCGTCGTCCTCGGTTTTATGAAGTCGAGCAATATCTTAAATTTTGAAAACGCATCGACACATACGGCAGCATAAATTTGAGACCAATTCTTGTGCGGTCCAAAAATAGCGTCGGTTTGTTACCGATTTTTTTCTACCGAATTTAGCAAATGACCCAGTAGAATTTTAGTGAGACTATTTCATAGGGACTTCCGAGTATTTGAGGAAAAAGACGGTCACGGTAGTTTGCCCTATCGATTTACCATAGTTTTCGACGTTTAGAACTGCATATTTGTTCACGTTTTTTTTTTTCAACGTTGCAATAGAATAGGAAATCGCATGCGGAGTTTTAGTAGAAAAGCTTAAAAAAATTTCAAGCTTTCAGCATTCATATAATCGAGCAAAAAATAATTGTTCGCTATAGAGCAGCAAATGAACTTTTTAAGGGAAAATAACAAGAGATGACATATGCAAAAGTTTTATCTAAAGCGAATTTATTTGATCGATAAAAATGGCTTTTTATTAAAAAAAATTTTTTTCTTGCTTTCAGATTTATTCCAAATTTATCCAAAAGTTCGAATTACTTGAGAATAGTGTAAACTATTACTATGGTTAAATTGTATGCAATAGTACTATATTTCGTATAATTTATGGTTGGTCAATAATAACTGCATTGTTTGAACTCTTCGAAGAAAAGGTAAAAATAATTTATGTAAATAACTTTTTCACTCAGGTAATACCTATCTCTGGACTGAATATAACTGAAATATTAGTATCTAGTATGAATAATCGGTTTACAATTAGACGTAATCAGTGCTAAAGATACTTCTACAAAATATAATATTAATGTCATAATATTATGGCATTCTGTAAGTAGTGTTGTTTTCAAGTGTGCAAGCGTTAAGAAATTAACACGTTGACACAATAGACCAGCAACTCCAACATAATTAATGTGATGATGCAACCAATACGGCTGCGAGCCACTGAAAGCAAATGTTAATTTTCAATGATTCATATTCTAACAAAACTTCATCGAGATAAGATATTTACAATTTACTTAGTTTTATATATTAAGAAATATTTCATTTTTTACATAGTACAGAAAAATTAATAAATAAAATTGACAAACCGGTGAAGTGCCTGAGAGGCATACTTGGAGTGCAAAGGGTTAAATTAAATTTGAGGTGTCGGTCAACTTTCTCATGAATGTATGTATATACAATGAAAAACAAAACCTTTTTCGTTTCCATTATAGGATGACTCAGTCTCTGCACTTATATTATCTTTCCCAATAGCCACCTGTTAGCGACACGACTGCGTGGGCTCGCTCCGGCAAAGTGATGTGGGGTTGCGAATGTTACACAGATCCGAGGCAAAAACCCTTACACTGATTCCACGACCACTTTTTTACCACGCTGTATATTCATTTTCCTCCAATTCACGAAATTCAACCGAATGGCAAATAGAGTTGCTCGTTCGAACCAGCCTCTGATCGCAGATTTACAATCGAGATCCAAAGAGCGCAGGTGTGTTTGGGTTAATTTGACCTCGAAACGGTTCAGCGAGCTGGGCGATGCGCGCAGAGGCTGGTGCCGCACAGTGGGGCAAAATCACGAAAACATTACATAAACTGAAAGAAGCCGTTTTTTCAGTAAGTTTACATAAGATGAATTAAAAGGAGTCTAAAGTAATTAACAAAACAAGAAATTAGCAAAATATAAGTTTCATTACTTTATCAACAGCATCGTTATTCGTCATCCGAAGAAGCTATTTCTTCTGATGAGGAATTATCTTTTAGAGATCACGTCAGCTGCCCTCTGAGATGTACCCTGTGGCGATTCCAATAATTGTGTGACCTCCGCAGGAAATGATTATTTTTTTTGCATTAGCCAAAACCCCGAAATTATGGGATCAGAAGATATTAACAAGTTACTTAAAATACATTCGTTCGTGTTTCGATATCATGATTTGCGTAAAGATTGTTCTCGAAACAATTTAAAATCTTTATACCTTGCTTCCTGTGCTCCTTCAGTTATTGTTAGTTGAATAATTAAAACACCCCATTATGTCCTGATTTCGCAGTGTTTTAGTATGCATTCTTTAACTTAGTCTTTGGTGTATCTGTCATGTTACTTTCATCCCAGAATATTAAATGCAAAAAAAACACTTAAGCAAAAGTTAAAAAAAATTGCTTAAACGTATTGTACAAAACAAAATGCAATTTCTCCAAAAGGGGCAAAATCGGGCAACTTTTTGTTATGGATTCTACAAGTCGGATATGTGCCGTAGAGAATAAAAAAAAATCTTTGCCGGGACTTGCTGAGAACACAACTAAAACCTTCGAAATATATGTGTTTTCCTGTTTCCTTTTACGGTTGTCCTAAAAGCCTTTTACGTCAAAATTTAAAAATTTTTTACTTTGTTTCTTTACCCGATCGTTTAATGAACCAGCCTTGTGAATTTCACCCTGAAAATCGATAGGGAACTAATGAAACTATCATTTAAACAAAGACGCGAAAAATACTAAGAAATATTTTGTATAATTGCAGAAGCTTAGTTTATGCATTGACAGTATCCATTAGGGTCTCACTTATTATTCTGTAACCGAAAGCTTTGAATTTTCGAACTTTTTTTCTCTTAATTTCTGCCAGGTTTTCGGGACTTTGTCCCACTGCGCGCCGTATTGTTCCCCGAATTCACTGGTGTAAGTATCGATACACGATCGCCCGGTGCATCGATAGCGTTCCGTAATTGCTTACGCGCTAAGAAATATTTGCACTGAGGATGTTTGTTTTCCATTATCACGAATTGGCTGTTTCCGGTTCGCCACGGGTCAGCAGTGCGCTGCGTAAGCGACGCAAACTGCTCGGAAAAAAGTCGCTCGAATTACCAGAACGAACGAATATTTTCATTCCGACGTCGTTCGGCTGAGTAACGACGTTTCGTGTATTCAATTTCTGTCTGGCCACCGAGCAATTACTGTAACAAGAAATACTTTCCATACGCTGGCCGCGCGCGGTGATTGTAGTTGAAATTACTGCAATTCCACTGCGTGCGGTGCAACCGTGTCGTGCAACAGGGGAGAAAAGGGTGTGTTCGCGTATATTTCTTGCCATATTTTTTATTTCCCGCCCCTCCGGTTCATACGCAGCGAATAACACCATGACAAATACGCGGACGGCGTTTTTATTGCGCTTAAAATTTATCGTTTTGTAGTGTTATCGGAAAAGAAAGCAACTGAAAGCAAATTGGTCCCGTTTCCAACCTGCGACCTGAAGTTGCTTCTTTTTCGCTCGATCCACTCGTGTGAACGATGAATTTAACGGCGTCGCTGTTTGAATTTTCCGTCCGTTGTTCTGACCGAACGTGATACGTCGCTTGATGAAACTGTAGTGTACTGATTCTGAGTGACCTGGTCCGCGAACGGTATCATCGCAGACGATGTGCTTCTAACCCCTTCCCTCATTGACTTCTCAATTGACTTCTTTCATTCATTTATATCGTTACGCTTTATTCTGTTGTCTTAGTAAATACTTTTCTGAGAATATAAAAATCAGTAATAAATAATATTTCTTCTGAAATGTGGTCCTGCATTAACACGTTCTCTGCCGATCATGCGTCAGCGCATGATGCGGGGCTATCAGTCAGGTAATAATAACTATTTATTATTACATAATTCTGAACAATTTTCATATTCACACATTAATTTAGGAACATAAAAACGCAACTGAATACCCGAACATTTTTTTCCTTTGCGATTTGTATTATAATAAAAACAGTAAATTATACCATGTCTGACTAGGTATGCCTGTTTTCACTGCGGTATTCAACGTGTTAACACCTTCCGTACCACAGTGAAAAACACCTTCATTAACCAGGAACTCGAAAATAGCTTATTATTAATATACACTACCGGCCAAAAGTTTGGATACATCTATTGCATTTGTATTCTACACTTAAATACAAACTCCAAGGTCTAATATTTCGCTAGTAAGAAAAATATTCTTAAATTTATACTCTTGCTGCAATATTAAACCCTTCGAAGTCTTAATTTTTTTCTTAATCTTCTTTTCAATAAGTCCTTATTACTTTCAGTGTTTTATTTGAAATGTACTTCAAAAGACAGTTGGTTGATCGGAACCAATTAGATACAAACAATCATGTACCAGAACACTTCAAGGACTTTTTGTTACAAAAACGGTCATATACATATAGTATTGCTTATCTAAGTAAAGAAGAATATTGCAAAGTATAATATATATTTAAACTGGCAATTTAAACTGTGGAGTAGGACTCGACATAGGAGTACCTGTGAATAAAATCGATGTCGAGTCATATTCGACAAAGGAGTTCAAAGCGTTAACACGTCGAGTGTCACACTGAAAGCAGCCACTCCTAATCAGACTCGATATAATCTACTCTTTTTGGATAAATCGTAAAGGAGAAACAGATTTGAGTACTCAATCATGTTCTTTCGTTAATACATTACTGGTTCAGAATGAAATTCGCTCAGAATTTTGTGACCATCAGTAATTATTTAATTAAATTAAATTTGAAATACTGATCACCAGTGACCCTCACGGCATTCAACGTGTTAATGCTTTATTTCTCTTGACTTACATGCGTAGACACGACAAATGTCGAATTAAATTACAATAATTGAAAAATCTTCTAAAAAAATGTTGTATTACTAAACAGGTTACTCTTTCTAAACGAAACAACAGCGTATCGTGTTTGTCACATTATGTAAGCTTCAGAACGTCGGGCGTACGATACCAGGTTCATTTGATATGTTTTTTCTATTTTGCAATTAAAATAAATAAAATTGCTGCAGTTATATTTGCGCCAGCGATGGAGAAATATATAACAGAAAATGTATGTTCCCAGCATTTAAACATTCAAATTCCACTCCCTGAACCAAGAGTCTCAGTTGTATTTCTGTATCCGTCATAATTTTATTTTCAATTCGTTAATCCTGCTGGTCAGAATTGAAATCTTTTCGTCAAATATCGAACGTGTGCCCTAAATTTGTAAATTTATTTTTGTACAAAAACTGGGTTGTCTTACAACCAGTAATAGAACGTCAAAAAGAGATTCGAACGAGTACGACTATTTTTCATTCGGAGAGTGTTGAATTCTGTAACTTCATCATCTTTATTGACGTCTTCCAGTTCTTGCGGTGATCCACCGCCGTCGAATTAATCATCTTTCTAGTGTTCCTTCGAGTTCCTTTTGAGATCGAGATTTTGATATTCCTAACATTTCAGCAATCTCTCGTGTGGTATAACGTCGATTATTTTCAATTAGACTGGAGATTTGATCGTTATCAATCTCGATAAGTCAGCCAGAACGTTTATCATCGGTAAGACTAAAATCCCCATCACGAAACTTTTTCAACCACCTTTGTACCATTCTTTCATTCGCAGCACCATCACCATGCACATCAGAAATCTTGTTTCGGTTTGCATCGCATTTTTACCTTTGCAAAATTAAACAAGCGTAATTGCACGAGAATACATCTTCTCGTTGTTCATCTTCAAATGAAAATAAGTACTAAAAAAATTTAACCAAATATAATGAATTTTTTTTAAAATTACATATTAAAATTCCAGCTTTTAGACTATACAGGCGTTTTATAGGTTACGAATAGTCTTTTGTTTTAAAAACAGCAGAAATTATCTCTTACAGAGAAATCCGACATTACTTATTAACCAACCCAATAATATGCAGATTTGAGTGTACAGTGTGCCCGTGATAACCGTGAACCATGCATGATTTTCTAACGAATTGGGGATACTAAAAATTATATGGAACAATGGGGCAACTTTTTTTGCCAAATCAAATTTGTTTTATATTATTATTTTTAGATACTGTAGGCGGAAGCCGTTTCGTGTGTTGTCTTTAGGGAGATGGAGTTGGTAGTGGGTTGGACAGATTATTGTTAGTGGGATAGTACGCGCCAAAAAGGGGAAGGTCCCAGGTTCGATTCCCGGACTAGTTCACCCAGTTTTTTTCACCCTTACAATACATGAAGGTCACCTTCAGGTTTTTAACCTGTTAGCTGTATATGACGAGTATACTCGTCATGAAGAAATGCCAATTGTTTGTGTTATGACGAGTATACTCGTCATGCGAAAAAAGTACTTACCATTTGCTATTTAAATTAAAAGCTTAGTGAAAATTAAAATATATTCGTAAATTGCAGACATTTTAGAATATTTTGAGAGAAGAACGAAATAAGAATAAAACAAAAAATTGTTTTCCATGTATTTGATTTTCCTTGATTTTTTTATAATGAATGTGTAAGTGTTGTCAATAATATCAATGAGTTTGAGCAATAAATTATTCGTTTTCAAGAAAACCAACTGCCATTTCGTGATAATATAATTCAATTTTACAGCAGCTGCATATACTCTGTGTTTGACGAGTATACTCGCCATCTCTTCATTCTTGCGGCACAACATAGGTACACACTTTTAAAATCGGGCTACGCAGCTAACAGGTTAAATGGAAGTATATATTCTCTCTTTTTAGATCATTTGATAATGCGATCACTTGTTAAAGTCATTTACATCATCATGTACCAGTTCGTTCTCAAGAAGTTAATTAATCGCGAGGACAGCGGACGTATCGGAACAGGGGAAAATTGATTCTTGATGCAAGTCGCATTTAAGGCCGCCGTTACGCGTTTCCAACGAACTTATTGCAAATTCCAGTGGAACTCAATTCTCATATAAATAAATGTTCATATAATATAAACTTAATATACACACGGTTTAAAGCTGATATTTAATCAATTTTTGTATAATATAGCGTACATGTAATACAATTTATGCAAAGCACGATTTTAATAAAAAGAACCACTTTGTTTAACAGAAAAGTCATACTAGATAATTTAACGAGAGTAGCTCAAGTAACCATTTCCTAATTCGGAATTGGCCTTATAAAAGTCACTTTTATCTACTTTCAAAAGATTTCCCGCTACCATGTTGCAACT
The DNA here is from genome assembly GCA_916610135.2 of Macropis europaea. Lineage (NCBI taxonomy): Eukaryota > Metazoa > Arthropoda > Insecta > Hymenoptera > Melittidae > Macropis > Macropis europaea. The sequence continues at coordinate 31,928,669 of OU744345.1, forward strand.
GGAACATGTAAGTTGAATGGAGCACCTATTACTGCAATGTAGTTAATACTCAATTGTAATTGAGAAATAGAAAATGTGCTAGAATGTGAAGGACATCGTAAAAAGGATCGACTAATTCTTATGTTTCCTCATAGAAACAAGACTCGCAAATGCTTGATACAAATAACAATATACGTAGCTGTTTAAAAATCGAGTCGAGTACACATGTTCGGTATGCACAAAGATTGTGTTACAGATTATGTAACAGATAAGAATACTATTTGCCAACGAAATAGAAACTTTATTTAATAACAGATAATTACAGTTTAAATATGTCGAGCACGAAGTATGCAGTGGGAGTTACACTGTTCCAAAGGTATAACATCAAAGGTACAGTTCTATGTTTTAAATGTCCCGAGTAACATGTTTGCACATCTCTGATACTTATACTACAAATGAGAGCTAATTCTAGCCAATCAGAAGTCAGAGACGCTTTGCTCCAAAGGAAAACTTTCTCTGTAGGCTCATAACCTGTCAGAGTCGAGTTTGATCCGAAATGCTCATGTGTGCGAGACTCGCCATCGCCACTCAAACCATTGACATAATTCTGTTGGGAGTCTGTAACATCTAGGGAATAACACTTTCAAATTTATATTTACAGCCACAAATTTATTGCGAAAAATTTATTTACTATTTCCATATCGGTGATCATTTAAACCCCTTCGCATCCGCGGACCAAATATCTCGTGACTCGATGTTGTTTGTTTGACCATTTGAACGGGATATCTCTTAACATTTTTCTGACAGTTTTAAATTGCCAGTTTAAATATATATTATATTTCGCAATATTTTTTTTACCACAAATATTAAATCTTAGCAAAGTTCTAATGCTATTTTCAACATAATTAATAACAAAAATTGTTTATATTGGTTTCTATTAACTTATTGTCTTTTGAAGTACATTTCAAATAAAACACTTAAAATAATAGGGAGTTATTGAAAAGAAAATTAACAAAAAATAGGAGTTCAAAGAGTTAAAGATGTCTTTTCATCGCAATATTTAACGATACTATACATGGGATATTTCATAATTGTGTACTATAAGAGAAAGAAAAATCAGTACGTACATAGGTGACGTAGATGATGTTGTTCAAATTATACATACAGTCACTCATCAAAGTCTCCGTACACCCCATCAAAGGCCTCTTTTATTAAAATAAACAATTTCGTGTAATAACATATTTATTTGTTAAACACGGATAATAGAACGTTCGGATATTAGGATATTCGGATACGGGTAGCACTACTGTACTTTCAGGATTGAAAGAATGAATCATTCACCCTGCATCGAGCCAGATGCGTAAGTACGACGCTGCGTTTGATACGGTTGTCCTCGCTCACAAATTATGCACTCGCCACGAAAGACAACAGATAATCGATCCGGTGTTCGTCGAGAATTTAAAAGTTTCCAGTCGCGTATCCTCTGGTTGGAGGACATGCATTTTATCCAGCGACCAGGCGCAATCTTATCACGTATCGTCGGGAATAAAATGTCCGTCCCATTGCCACGTCCACGCCGGCGATGATGCATAGTTCACGAGGCGTACGTACATGAACCTTACAACCGCAACGTGCTCTTTCTGTTACAGAGGGCCTGGTGTCGTATTCCATGCCCCAAGGAATTAAGAGGGGCTCGGAGGTTGACCTCTCCGACAGAACGTACGACGGCAGGGAAGAAGGAGGTTACCTCTCTGGGGGACTCGGTCAACTTGTCGACGGGCAAAAGGGTCCTGACAACTTCAGATTGGACGTCAGTGGTAACGGGAAAGGTGAGCTGCTTCGTGCTGGAACCAGATTAACGCTAGAGCCTGATCGTGTCCAGATTAGCGTGATAGAGCCGTTCATGATACCTTTGCGAATTACCTGCTCGCCCCTTTGCTTATTATTTCGTTTCCTATCTCCTTTCTCTTCTTTTCGGATCTTGCTTGCGAAGATTGTTGAGATTCTACCAGAACACAGGTAGGTCGCCGTGTGAAGCAGTATCGTTCAGTGAGAATAATAAATCCTCGAGAAGTGGTCGCATTATTTGAACTCTCACTATTCGAAGCAGTTGAAGCGTAAGCTCGCTTGAATCCGGGTGTGTGTTTGTGTTTGTTAGGACTGCGTTGTTTATGATGATGTGATACATTTTACACCTGACATAAAACTGTATCTCTACATCGTACTCACTGGACCAGTTGCCTCCTTATTACGACTTTTTAAACATTTACGTGCAGTAGATTTGAGAAATTTAGTCCGAGGCCCTTCGGTGCCTATTGTCAGGCGTGAAAACAAAAGAAAAAATGAACAGCGCATGCATGCGTGTGTGAGTGGCGAGTAGCCAGTCACGACAGAGATGATGTACGATTAAAAAAAGTGTCGTCAAAAATAAACTAATTGTTTTTGTTTAAATTTTGTGCACCTTTATGTCTTGCTCCTGACGTTCCACCATGTACGAAGGAGTGGTGCCGCTTTCTGTATTGAAAACAAAACAAGTCCTGCACCTTTTCTTGATGTTTCCCGTAGAAAAAAGGTCTGCTCTATCACGTGGTGTAGTTAGATTTCCTCCCACACCCATAGTTTTTAAAATAACTTGAAAAATGTCTGCAATAATTGGTCCGTTTTCAGTGCCCTGTTCATTTTAATTATTGTTTGAATATGCTTGAGTATTTATAATGTTATGATGTCATGTTATTCAGGAGAATCCAAAGAACAGCCGAATATCTATTACCGTTAAAGCAGAAAACATCCTTGAAATTGAAAATTTGCATTTTTTTATTAGAATTGATTTTTTCGAAAACTGAGGGTGGTGGAAAGAAATGTCTTGCAGATTCGTATTCAGCGTAAGAAAATTTCTGAGAAATGCATGGTCAATATTAAAAGTCTAGGTATGTGTCGAACAGTGTAATTGGCGCAAAATTCCGCATTATACGAACTCACTTTAATCGGGTCCTGGCAATCAGAGAATGTTAAGAAAAAGAGTAAAAATCGAGACAAGGTGAAGTACCGCGCACTAAGTTCACATAGCTTTTCTTCCAGAATGGATGTTATCTATTCAAGTAATGGCCGAAGGAGATTTTTGTAGTGTTATTACCCCTTTAAATGGTATGGCCGTTCATGTACAGCCTGTTGTTGTGCTTGTTTCGTCTTTCAGATGTTTTTAATCTCTAACAGGATACTATTATTCTTCCGTAGGAGTATTATAGGAAGAAGTAAATATATTTTTGATTATTTGACGTAGAATGAGATCATTGTAGTGACTTATGTGTTTAGCAAGAATATTTCATCGACCACATAATTTATTCATACTCTTTCTATATTCTATTTTATTATTTCCTTTTCGTTCTAGCACGGTTAAAAGAAGTTTGTTGCGTTAGAAAATTTAATGTATTCAGCTTGTGTTGAAATCTTGCACAAAACATTACATCGATCGGAGAACACTGTAGGGGTCTTTGATGAAAATGATCAATTACAAATATGCTGCCTGACAGGTAGAGGACAGGTTAGAAAACTATGGTTGATATACATGAAATTAAAAAGATTAGTTTTCACTATAACAATTTGATTTTTCATTAAAAAATCCTAAACCTAGTGGTTGCTGGACAGAGCCCTACAGCATGCTCCATTGATCAGAACTAAAAAAATTCCAAGCCCGTTGAAAGTAATTTGAAAAACAAAAACTGGAATTCCGTTATAATGGCGAGCTATATTCTAAATAATGAATAAATGCTGGGTGGAAGAACGAGAGTCTTCCGATCGTGACTCTGCAATCTGAAATTCAAATCCCGTGTAACCTCAGACAGGACGGGGAATATCCTTTCGGAATATTATAATAAAAATTCCAACGGAAGTCGTTCGAACGACAACCAGATAATCTATGCTATCAAACAAGCGATGAACGTTGAAGCGGCCGTAGAAGGAATTCGTCGCATGGGGCTTTCGACACGGGGGTTTCAAAGAAAAATAAAATTTTCCCTGACGGAGATTCCAGGTGTGTAGGCCAGCCAGTGATAAGAGAATTCGAGAAAGCTGCCGGCGGACTAGACGCTCGGACTCTCGGAGGCAAACGTGTTTCATGCCGTACTCGAATCTGTTCCAATTTACATTTATATTGAACCGCGGGCTAGACTGCAAGCCACACTGCTGTTTACTGGCACCCGGGATACATTTGTGTCTTTCCATTTACGCCACGGGACAGGCCGGCACCAGCACACTGCGTACTTTCAGCTTCTTAAACTTTTAAACCCGCCGAGACTGCGTACAGCCTCTGCCGACTCTCTTTAAACCGAGCCACACTCGATTGCACGGGCTTCTTTCGAATCGAGGCCTGGTGTTTCTTTTCGACCGACGTGCACCTGCAGCTCGATTCCATTCCAAAAGGCGCATGAAAATGTTATCGAGGTGTTCTTTCTTTGCTGCGACACAAAAATAGTGGCCCTTAGCAGTAGAGCCCTTTTGGGTATCGCGATTTATTATCGACTTCAATTCAAACTGGGATTCACGATTAGTTGGATAGCTTGTGAATTCAGGCACACTTAACTACTCTTGATACTCCAAGTCAGATCTGTCTGCGAAAGGAGCTCATGGTGTACCATTAGAACCAATGGTAAGGCTGGAATTCATGAATGGTTGGATAATACATGAGCTCAGGCATAAACTGTATATCAACTGCTCTTGATATTCTAATTTATACCCATCTACAGGAGGAGCTCGTGGTTTATCGTTGGGTCGGATTGTATAACTGGGATATACAGGGTGTTTATAAAAGTTGGTGCTAAATTTCAGAAGCGTGTAGTACTCATCAAAACAAGCAAAAAGGTCTTAATAAACATGGGTCTAGAAACCATTAGTTTTGGGGTTACGAGACGTTTTTGTCACTAATTGTAAGATATTACCTTTACAGCATATGTTCGATATGTCTACGAAATAACAACAAGTTACTACGCACGTATGGCAACACTGTAATACTAAAGCGGCAAAGTACATTCTTCTGATTAAGATCACTGAATGACGTTAATACGTATGTTTGTTTATTACATAGTGTTAATACAATTGAGTTTACATTTCTTTGGATTGGTTCCAAATACTGACGGAATAGAGTCTGTTATGCCGTTATTACTGGTTTAAAGTAGAAAACATCTAATAACTCCGAAACTGATGGTTTCTAGCCCCATGTTTATTAAGACTTTTTTGCTTGTTCTGGTGAGTACTACAAGTTCCTGAGGTTTATCACCAACTTTTATAAACATCATCCATAGTTAGTTGGAGGACACGTGATTTCATAGTTTTCCAATGAGATCCAATTGTAAAACCGGAATTCATGGATAGGTGGATAGTATTTGTGCTTTGGCATACTCAACTGCTTTTCATATTTTGATTCAGACCTATCTACGGAAAGAGCATATTATTTATTGGTAAAATATCGTAAAATGTAGTTCATCAATTTCACTTATTTTTATGTATAAAATCATCAACTTCTTGGTTGCACCACAAATTTCGAACCAGCCCGTATAGACGTAAATTCATAAGCACATGTCGTATTCCTCAGATCCTCATAAAGCTTACTGCAATACTGAAAAAGCTTCGCAGAATCTCCCCCTACAAGATACAGCCGAAAGCGAAGAATCTCTAAAGAACACAACTTTCACTTACAAGGTAAGGACCCCAATTGTCTGACTTTAGTTTTAACGAATTTTTGTGAGATGGTAGCATACAGGTTCATAATGATATATGTGAAATATTAGGTGTAGACAATCGATAATTTTAAGGATATAAACAATTAAAGGTACGTACTTTCAAGATGTACCATGAATTTAAATCGAGTTTATCGAAGTTGCATTCGCAAAGTGAAATGGTAGTTTGGCTAGTAAATCCGGAGGTCCTAGAATTAAGTCGCGTCCACTGAAATTCTTTTTTTTTCAATTTTATCGCGGCAACAGCGTACATGATGCTGGACGACAATTGTCATGCACACAGTAAAAAGTCAAATAATAAATAATCAACTGTAACAATAAATGCATCGCATTTTATATTTGAAGTAAAGTTTATAAAGAAATACTATTAACATAGTACTGAAATTTTCTTTTAAATATTAACAATTTCAATACAGTATTCTTTCACAGCATTTTCTTTTCATCAGGTATGCTGTTGGCGTAATAAAATTGTTTCCGTGAACAGGACTCGATTCCAGGACCTCCGATGTACCAGCCACACAATTATTTGACTTTGCTAATGCAACTTGGATGAACTCAATTTATATTCATAGTACATCTTTAAAGTACGTACCTTTAAAATTATCGAGTGTCTACATCTAATATTTCACATGTATTATTTGGAACCTGTATGCCATTATTTCACAAAAACTCGTTAAAATTGAAGTCTGACAATTGGGGCCCTTGCCTTGTTAGCCCCAGAAAAGGCAGATTCATCTACAATATGTCTTTGTTACACTAACGTTGTTCAGACGGCAGCAGCCCGTTAAAATCAACGGAACACCCATAAATCGTTTGAGTGGGTGACAACTCGAGATTATTGACGCGTATCCAGCTTTACGACCGCCATATGCGGTGCCGTACAGTTTCAGGGAACCGTTTAAGTGAGAAAATCATCAACCGTTCACGGAGTTCCAGGTCACGGTAGACCTATGGCGGTTATCGTACAACCCCTCTGAATGTTCAGAATCGATGGTAGATAGCGGGCCGAAGGAAACTATTTACTCGAGGGACGATATTAAGGGAGGGAGTTTATATGAAAGCGGATAGATCAGAGCGATATAATACTGCTCTATACAACCGGCCACCGAACATTGTCCAGAGACCGGAAGGGACCGTGGTAAACTCCATGGAGCAAAGAAGTACATCGTGCACGGATACCGAATTGAAACGGTACGGCTGTGAGACTCTTCTAACTTTTAATAAGCTGTAAGGCTCTTACGCAGCTTACGACAGCCTCGTCGGATCCCTTACGAAGATGTTGAAATGAAGTTGACCTGTCCCCTCGTTCTTGCTCCTCTCTTTCATTCCATGCCTCGGTTTCTCCAAGAATTCGTCGAGAACGAGAGATAAAAGCGCGGGATTTATGGCGTAAAGAACAGATCTCTGTAAAACGGCGGAGTTATGAAACGGCATTACGGAGACGGAAAAATTGAAACGTAAATAGGGAGACAATTTAGGGAGCAATTTATGGCGAACATTCTTCATGTTCCTTTGTTTCGATCGCGATACTTTCTGTTTGGATCATTGTCGAATGACTGGTATTAAAAGAGACTCAGAGATAAGGTGACGGTTTCAAATTAGGTGGTACAGAGTGGAAGAAAATTTTGTCTGGGAATAACGAAGGATTTTCGTTGTTAAGAAAAATATCTGTTGGTTTGATTTAAACATCTTTCCTATCCTACAGTGAAGAAAAAGTTTAGGTATATTTTTTTAATTTTCTTTGTTAGAGAAGAATTTCTATCATTCCTCTTGCAGAGTAAAGTACACGTATACATATATGAATTTATGTATGTACGTTCATAAATGTGTAAAGCCTGTTCAGTGGAAACGCTGTTATCAAACCTAACCCGGCATTTTGAAATTTAAGTGTTTGCTTTTTTTGAGGAACATTCAAAGAGCATTTGCGGTTGGCTGTAGCATTGCAAAGTTTATTTCCCGAGACCAGTAAAAAGTATATCACTGGTATCGTTGGTATTTATATTTTTTCGTGGGTGTCGTTTTTTTTATATTTACTACATCACAGTTTTACAGGCGGAAGACATGAAAAATTTGAAATTTCGTTTACTTACTTTATAGTAACATAAAACACGAAAAATTGTTATTAAAATTCTAGAAACAATCAACAATGTCTATTTTAATACTTAATTAGTGCTTTCAAATTTTAGTCATTATTATATTTTTAAATTTCTACATATATAAAAGTCAAATCTTGTATGTACCGCAAAGGCTTCTATACCGTTCAACGTATCCGCACCAAATTTGGCATGAATATTCTTCGACATCCTTGAAAAAATACTATGGGTGTCCCCACTTCCCAGTATTCACCTAAAGCCTATCCCTTCAAAAGCCCGAGCAACGCCGGCCTCAAGTAGAATTATAAATCTGTATTACTGTGTCGTTACAGCATAAGTAAATATATTTTACGCGAAAAATGTGATGCTTTTTGAATTATCTAAAACTTTGGAGACTTTAGACTTTAGAAAATATTCTCTTGAAAAATACATTAACACTCCAATTAATCCTTACACAACATCATTTTTTCAGATGTTTCTTGTAGTGTCAAAACTGAAGATAATTTTGGAATCATAATAGACATTCTTTTTAATTGAACAATACATTTTTATACTTGGCTGTTCGATACAGACAGTTCTTTCTTTTGCATATAAACAGTATTATGGTGTTTCTAGCAAAAGGCTGTTGGTTTAATAGATATTTTGATGTTAATGCTACGTAGTAATACTCGTGGTATACATGCAAAGAAAATTGATTTTTTAAGTAATATTACATGTTTCTGTAATGCACTAATGGTTACAATTCTTCATTCTAAATAAGAAAGTACTAAGGCATGTATGTCTAAAAACTCTTTCTTCAGTATTTATTTATTTTCTTTGTTTAAATGTATCTGAAGTCATGAATAGTATTTTATAAAATTTAAATTAAAACATTTATTAAATCAATGATTTTCTGAGACACACACCTTAATACTTTTTCATAGAGGACGAAGAACCGCATTAATTAATGTGTAAAAAAATATATAGTTACGTTTAAAAAACGAATGTGACCTTCATAACTCCATTAAGTACGTACCCATATAGAAACTGTTTATACCACATTATTTCCTCTTCGAAATTATTTAATTTTTGTCTGAAATGTTTTTCAATATCACTAATAGTTTCGAAAGTATTCGCATGAAAACAATCAAATCGGGCACTCTATATAGAAGTATACAATGTAAAATGTAACCAAAATTCTCAAAAAACACCAGGCCTTGGAGACCTTCTATCCAATGACGTATAATTAGGCCTGGAACCACGATTTTTGTTCGACACATTTGGTACACCAAGAATGATTAAATCCGTACTCTTAAATAATATCAATTAACACGTTTCCAGCCACAGTAGAAAATTCTGTAACTGGAAGAACGCGCGGAAATGGCTATTTATGAATACCCTGTGGTTGATTGTACAAATATTTCTCTATTTGATATTACGCTTTCTGTTTCTACTATCATTTTAAAGTGAATGTTACTCAAAATTTCATAACGATTGGGAGTTATGTGATCAAATTCAAATTGATGTGGCAGGGAACGTGTTAATCTTATAGTTAAATGCGTCTTAAAACTCTTTTTAATCTAATATTCTATAACAAGACAGAAGAATAAAAATTATACCCGTCCCTCGATTTATGCGGATTATTCGTTCCATGCGTTTCTTTTTACACGGAAGAAACCCGCGGTAAATACAGTCAGCCTGTACGAAAAAAAATACTAGAGAGGAAAGCCGGTATAAGTTATATAAATATTTCTTTCGTATATTTTCAGAAAAAGAATAATAATGAAAATTCAGAAAAGCCAAAATAAATTTTATTCGTTATCGGTGTCGGCACTGTAATCCAAAACAATCAACCTTTTCTTTTTAATTGGCACAAAGTTAATATCCTCATCGCTTGAAATATTTGGAAGTTCTACTTTAGTTAAAGATTATAGAAAAATATATTTTCTGACCGCGTAAAATAAGATCGCGTAAATGGAAGGATAACTTACCGCGTATAAAAATACCGCGCAAATCGAGAGACGGGTGTATATAGTAAACGTTTCTTAGTATTAAAATATAACATGAACATTGCATACAAAAATTGGCGAAAACTTTTCACATAACCCGGCATAACATCCAGGTTTCATTTCGCTCGTTCGACCCGATCTTCCCGAAGTTCATCACGGAAGTAGATCGCAGCCGATAGAGTTCGAAATTCGCGCATGCGGGCGAAAGTTCGGGCGGAAAACCGCAGTGGCGTCTGGTTGTGGAAATTCGAAGGGAACCGCGAAAAGTAACGCGGCGACCGCCGTGAAAAAACACGTACCGCGCAGGCTTTAGGGTTATTGCAGTCCATTTTCAATCCCGCCTTGCTCCCGTGGGACACGTGTGTTCGTGCCACGTACTCATACCGTGGAAACTAATGGCGGGATTCGTTGCAATAACCGCCGTTCCCGCGGAACTCCTCCATTTCCCGAAACCGTGTTTCGTTACTCTTGCGGCGCGTTTTCACCGACACGTTTAAAAGGGAACACACGGATTCGGAAAAGAGAGGGCGCGGAAACTGGGCCAACGTAACTTAATGCGAAACGTAATTAATATTTCGGCTGTTGCTCACGGCGATGCTCGATAACACAACTACGATTTCGACGGGATGATAATTTTGGGAATTAACGACGGCGAGAACGAGTCAGCTTACGGTTCGGTGGCTCGTTACGTTGTTAAAACACGAAACTCGAAAATTCTATTCTAGCCAGGACCGACTGTGGAAATTTTCAGACTTGCATCTTTGTTCTCGTTCGAGGTGAATTTTTCTTATTTCATATTAATATGGCAGGTGTCTAGACGGGGAAATTTGATAGAATATAAAATGCTGAGAAGTATACGGTATAGTAAAGTATTACGCATTTAAAATAGTAGGCACTAAGGGAGAAAGTCATAATTAAAACGTAAGCTTTCAGCATAAAGACGATTTATATGGATAGTCATAAGACAACTTTAAATTGAAATTCAATTCTACAGAGTAATTTTATTGAAAATAGCAGAAATATTAAATTCACGAGTAATGGGTTTATATTATAAATAATATACAACTATTTTTTTTTGTACGTTCTAAATTTACCAATAGCCGTCATTTGTGATCATCTATGTAAAAAATGTGTAAATGGACATTTTTTCGATGTTTCATACAGAATTCGTTAACATCACACATTCAAATTCTTTTGGACAATTTATAACATGTATCAACAGTTTAGAACATTAAAAATATACAGTAACATATGGTAGTTGCATGTGTAATATTAATAACATTTTGATTGAACCTAGATACTTGTATTTTGAGACTACAATGAATATGCCCATGATACAAAGAATGTAACTTACAATATAAAAAGCTAAATGTCAAAAAATCTATTAATTTGCGGATGTGTGGTCATTGACAAGTTTAGCGCCGCAGTGGAATATTCCGCGAATAGTCAGACATGCGTAAATTCATATTTATTAACATGTATCGTTGAATATGTAAATATTTATTTTTTGATAATATAGTTCTTATTTTGTACTATCATTGAAACATAGATGTAACTCAAAATTTCGTTGTGGTATTCAGTTATTTGACGACATTAAAATTGGTACGTGGGACATCGATGGTACACGTGACGCTCAGCGTGTTAAGACTTTTTGTTTATTGCTAGTGAGTTTTAAAAGTTAAAATAAGTTACGCATATCATCAGTTCTTTCGTTAGTTATTAACCCATTGCTCTGAAACTGTCTGTGTATTTATGAAAGACTGGATTCGTGTGTCTGACTGGTCACTGAATATTCTACTGTAGCACAGAACCTGTTACATTCGAAACACCAGGCAGTCATATTAATGCGTTGACTGCCACAATGAATATTACTGTGCATTGTCAGCCACATTATAAAATACCGTTTCAACACGTTCATTGTCATGGTAATCACTGGTGACAGGTGCATCAGTTTGAATGTAATTAAATAACTCGTAACTGTTATGCATTCTGAAATTCTGCATACATTTTTATTGTGAACTATATAAATTGTAGAATTACGAAAATAATAATAATGTTACGGAAACAACATAACATAGCAAATGTACCATTCAACCCTTGCTATTGCAGGGATTTCTGCTCAACGTTGACAATTTACTTTACAGGTTACAGCGTTGTTTCATTTGAGACTTTGTAAAGCTTGTTCTACATATCATACTTATACTCATGTACTTATGTATTCATGCACTTATATACTCACACATGCATATATTCCTACACACGTGTACACATAGGCTCATATACTCATACTCACATTCATGTTCATACATATATCCACATTTACATTCCCACTCACACTCATTTTATTCTTACGCTTTCACTGTCAAAATAACAATAAGTGAAACAACGTGCTATAAAGCAGTCAATCGTAGTCAATCATCATATTTTAGTTTAGTATAATTCATCGCATCCATCACCTGAGTGCACACGTGGTGTGGAACACCGAAACTCGGAAAGTCAACCAAGTGGACACTAGGAGTGTAAAAGATTAATAATATTTTTATTTAATACAGATTTTTAAGCATTTCTATAGAAAAAGAAAATATTGAAGTATGCTGTATTCTTGAGTGTGGCACTCAGCACCAGAAACACAGATTCTTTAAAATAATAATAAAACCACTGAATTATACAGGGTGCACCAGTAAAGTGAGAAATTTTTATAACGAAATTATTATATGAATTTTTAGTTTAACTTAAATTTGTTTATATATTTTTCTTAGGTATAATATGCCATTCTATGTTTAAAAAATAACACTTCCATTATCATTTCCAAAAATGGGGATGTTAGGTCGACAAGATCGCCCGACTTATTAGCATGTGATTATTTCTTTTAGGGATATCTCAAAATCAATCTGTATACTGATCATCCATACACCATCTTTGAAGTTAAATTAAAAATCCAAGAAGAAGTCGCGAGGATTCCACCAGATATGTTAAGGCTGCTAATGGAAAATTTTCGATTAAGATTAGATGAATGCGTTAACCGAAATGGTGCTCACCTGACAAGTGTTATTTTTAAAAAATAAAATGGCATATTATATCCAACAAAAATATATAAATAAAGTTATGTTACAATAAAAATTCATTTAATAATTGCGTTTTGAAAATTTCCCACTTTACTGATGAACCCTGTACAATCGAGCACCTACTATTTCAACATTGACATCCATCGGAATTTTTTCACAATTATTAATCATTTAATTCGACACCATTTGCTGCGCTGCCTACATTCCCATTCCTTTCTAACAGCCGCATAACATCCTACAAGAACGAAATTCACTGGACAATTCCGTCATGGGAAATGAAGGAACGGCAGTTATCTAGGAGTATCTCTTTATTCCCTTCCGTGTTCGCCCAGCAAAGACCGCGATTCAATGCAGTCACAGATTGCACGAAACGCCTACTATTTTCCATTCAGCTGGCGATTAATTAAGGCAACATTCAAAAGACCAGCTGTCGGTCGAGCGAAAATAGGTTGCGCCGGAAACTGCCGGTAAAAGGTCCTCCGTGCAATTTGCAGCAAATGCGTTCACGTTAAAACAATTTGTTCGTTTGATACGAGCTCGTCGACCAAACAAACACCCACGTCACGAATCGCGAATCATTTATGCTACAGATTTTATTGTCTCGTCGATCGGGACGGCCGTGTCGATGACATCGAATCCGACGGCGTAACGCATCATTTTTCTGACGAGAACGAAAATGTTTCCCTGATCACGAATCCGCGTCACTACAGGGTGTACCACGTAACTGTCTCCACGATTTTTCAGGCATTTCCGATAAACTGACGAAAAAATGTTTAGAATAGAAGTTAATCAGCTTTCAATCGGCTACAAATTGTAATATATGAGATTTCCCAAAAAATTGTTTTTTCTATGAAAAGTCAAGGTCACCTTGACTTTTTTAAATGACACTACGTATTTTTGACTGTATACTGTTGTAGCTGATGTTAAGATGAGTTCAACGACCTACTGTACCATGACCTTTAAATGACCATGAATCTTGAAATGTCGACTTAATCAAGGGAAATGTTACCGTTGAAAATTATTTTATTTCAAATTACACATTTCAAAATGGTGAGCTTCAACAAGAGAAATGTTAATCATACGCACATTACAAAAGCAACATAAACTGCATACAGAAATAAACATATCTCGTATAGTGTTGCTGTACCATTGTGCGTTCAATTATAATAAAGCTCGAATTGTAGCCCATAGTTTTGTAAGCACAATTCCGTAAGATGCAGTAAATTTGTATTGGATGCTGTTACAATGCTGTCACAACGAATTTCCTTACATGATGTGCGGCTTCGCTGCTTTAAGTGTTCAATGTTTTGAATTGACACAGCGTAATAATTTTTCATGGCAACGTTTCTCTTAATTGACCCCACATTTCTAAATTCAAGGTCATAGTATAATAGATCGTTGAACTCGTCTTAACATCAGTTACCACAGCATGAAGTCAAAAATACGTACTGTCATTTAAAAAAGCCAAGCTTTCACAGAAAAAATAATTTGTTGGAAATTCCTTAAATTGCAATTTGTAGCCGATTGAGAGTTGATTAGCTTTTATTCCAAACATTTTTTTGTCAGATTATCGGAAGTGCCTGAAAAATCGTGGCGACAGTTACTTTGTACACCCTGTATAGCGCAACACGATGCTGCAGAAAAATATTCCGTTCGCAACGGAACGCAAACATCATTAAGCTCAAATTAATCGCGCATTCGATTTTTGTCGAACCAAGTGTTATTCGACTGTGTAATCGTCCCCGTCCGCTGTTTGATGTCAAAACACGTAAGGATATTACGTTTTACTGGAACGATTCCGCGCGCTCGTGAAACATTGATAACGTGCAATTTAAGCCGCAAGCAAAAAGCGTGAACGATAAGTAATCGAATATCGGTGTAATGAGATTATGCTTTGATCGATTGCAAATATTAATTAAATATACGCGTAAAAAATTGATTAGTAAACGCACGTTTCTCACTCTTTTTCGCGTTTTCATTCCTCATGTAACTCTACCCAATATTTGATCGTCAGCGTTGGAGGTATTTGAACGCGAAGCCGTTGAAAACATCATTGATTGCATCTGTGTATGGAAGTTTGTCGAGTAAACACTTATTACACATAAATGTAACACGGACTGTTTGCTGAGCTTAAAATACTTGAAATGCTGTAATTAACAAGTTTAATACTCTCTGCATCATTTTAGTTTGTAATATTTAAAGTATATCTGTGAAATGACGGTCTGGTGTACTTTCTGTGTTTCAGGTTATGAATGGGTTGGCTGGAGAAATGATACGCCTAGCATGATCGGACGTCCCGTTGAAATAACATTCGAGTTCGATTATTCAAGGAACTTCACTGCCATACACCTGCACATGAACAATTATTTCACCAAAGACGTGCAGGTACGTTATAAATATTGATTCCTAATTAAAATAAAATAAAAAAGAATATTATACAATCCTTTTTTCATGTACGTAATATGGTTTTCCGGCACTTAATATTTCAGGCTTTAATCGTTCAGTACACATCACTACATTTGTTGAATGTCTCTTACAAACGACATTATTACTTTTAACCCTTTGAATTCCCTTGTCGAGTGTGACTCGATGTCGATTTTATTCACAAGTACTCCTATGTTGAATCACATTCAACATTTTTAAATTGCCAGTTTAAAAATGTATTACATTTCGCAACATTTTTTTACCACCAATATCAGAAATTCCACAAATATCAGATCTTAGTAAAGTTCCAATATTATTTTTAATATAATAAGTAAAAAAAATTATTTAAATTGGTATCTCTCAATCAACTGTCTTTTGGAGTGCACTTCAAATAAAACACTTAAAATAATAGGGAGTTATTGGAAAGAAAATTAAACAAAAATTAGGAGTTCAAAGGGTTAATAAAGAACTATTTTGGTTTTAACACACTACTGCATCACATTTCGTTTCATTTTATCTCTTTGACACACTCACAAGGAGTACAAACACTACTATCACCTAGCAAAATTTTTCAATTTATCTTCATTATCTATTTCGTTTACTAACGTATAGATTATTTATGAGGCATCAATTCCAAGAACATCCGCAGCAATAAATACTTTTGTGGTGCTGGAGAAACGGCATCTGTTTACAAGCATTTTTGAACACGTTGAATGCCACAGTGAAAACGGCCATACCTAACCAGACGCGGTATAATTTACTACTTATAAATAAATCGTACAGAAAAGAATGATTTGAGTACTCAGCTGTGTTCTTCTGGTCCTATATTATTGTGGCAGTATGAAGTTTGCTCAGAATTATGCGACAATCAATAGTTATTTAATCAAATTATATTTGAGGTGTCGGTCACCGCCACGGCGTTCAACGTGTTAAATACATTTTCGTCCAAGTTTAATTTCTTATATTTAGACTGCGAGTGATTATGCATTTTAGCGTATCCAAGTATGTAAAAAAGATTCATTTTGAGTAAAAAGATTATTTGAAATAAAAGATTTAACCTTGAAATGTTTACAAGGTAAGGCCATTTTTCTCGAGCTCTCGCTTCTTTAAGTACAGTTTTCCTCGGATCAGGGTAACGATGTTTTGGGCCGAGTATTTATACTATACCGAGGTAAGGGAAGTTGTCCTCACCTTCTCGAGCACAATACTTTTGAGCATAACTTGAGTAGCAACTCTCTGAGAGGGAGTGAGACAGAGAATCGGTCAAGTTTCACTCGACGAGTCATCGTACAATGAAAATTAAAAAATTGCTATTCTTTATAATACATTGATGAACACATTACAAATGGACAGGCAAAGACTTTACAATGGAAAATGAGTTCAAACGGAATCTCATTCAATTCGTTCGTTATTAACATTTTGGGTAAAGTAGATTTGATAGTCGGAATGTCTCTAGTAACAAACAGTCTGAGTGAGATTGTGTTTGTACCCATTTTAATTAGGAAAACTTCATCTGTTCATTGATAATATTCTCCTGAATGTAGAATGAAAAAAAAAAACAAATTTTTTATTTCCGTATTTACGGAATTTAGTAATAAGATGACTCACTCTTCGCACTTGTCTTTCTTAATAGCCAGTCGCATGACCGCATGGACTCGCTCCAGTGAAGCAAGGTAGGAATGAAATGCAAAGATGTTGCACTGATCCGAGAACCACTGTATATTGGGATACAATATTTAAGAATAAATATATATAGGGTGTCCTGTTGCATGTGGGAAGTACAGCAGGGGTGGATTCTGAACATTCAAATAAGAAAGAAAGTAAGCATAAACATTTGCCCGATGTGACCTTGCTTTCGAGTTACAGCTTCTTTTATGTTGCAACAATCTTTTCCGAGTATAAGATACACTCCCGTCCATAAGTCATGAGACACTTACTAATTTCAGCTTTACGTTTAAATTAAAATTATTAACATTGGACACCGTGTATGCAAGGCGGCCCATTTAAATTGACCCACTCGAATATCTTCGAAACTGTTGATGATACTAAAAAATGTTTCAGACAAAAGCTAAATGGTTTCAGGGGGCACATTATCCGATGTGAGTAAGTTTTTCCTATGTGGTCGCGTAGAGGACGTATCATGGTCAACTTTAATTTTTCAAATGGAATCATATATTTTTTAATGCACTAATCGATGCAGCTCGTCATTCCCTACACAAAAGTATACTATTATACTTAAACGTATACTATTTTCCAATACTAAAATTAAAATATCTTCTAAACTAATGATTTTTCGCCACAAGCAGCATAGTACTTTTGTATAGGGAAAGATAAGCTGCATCGATTACTGCATTAAAAAATATATGATTTCATTTAAAAAAACAAGGTTGACCTTCATATGACCCCTACGCGTCCACATAGGAAAAACTTACATCAGATAATGTACCTCCTGAAACTATTTAACTTTTATCTGAAACATTTTTGAGTATCGTCAACAGTTTCGAAGATATTCGAATGGTTCGATTTAAATAGGTCGCTCTGTATATTTGCCTAAACATCCGGCCTTCACGTGTATTATATTAATCCAGACAAAATTGAACTTTAAGAATAAATATTTGCATGAACATCCGCAGTCTAGTTGTTACCCTATTTCCGCATACGCACTCGAGCCACAACAGTGCCGGAGCAACAGACGAAGAAGAAGCGTTCTCCATCAAGTTCAACGATTTCCTCCCTGTTTACCCGTCGACCAATCGCTTCATCCTGGTCCGTGCACGTTCTATACACACACGCGATTCCTTCGCAGGTCTTTTCGTACGCGAAGGTTTATCTTGGCGCCGGTGGAAACCAGTTCAACGGGGAGCCCGTCCATTTCTCCTACATACCGGACCTGGTGTTGGAGCAGGCACGTGATGTTACCATAAAGCTTCACTCACGTGCCGGTCGCTTTCTGAAGCTGCAGCTGTATTTCGCGGCACGTTGGATCATGCTCAGCGAAGTAATCTTCGAATCTGGTAAGGGAAACATCCGCCAACCCCCATAACAATTTATTTCTTTTGTAATGCACGGATGACTGAACAGGGCGTTCCACGCAACTGGGGCGAGCTATATCTATTCCGACCGACGGAATAAAAGCACGCGAGGATTCATTTGGTACATTTATGACAGGTTCGCGACGACAAGGCTATTTTTGAGTGAAGACGTTTAGAGTACAGTTGCATATCGATTATCCGAACAGCGGTCATCCTAAAATTAGTCACGCTATATCAGTTACAAGTTAAAATTATTCTTAGTAACACTGTGGACTGAATTCAGTACCATTATTGTTTCAAATTCTAAAATAAAATAACCATTTTTATGGAGAACGTAGTTGTAACGTAAGCCAACCTATTACTAATTACAGTTCGGATAATCGAGGTCCTACTGTAATGCCTCCAATACAAATTATCTTTTTTCCTAACAAAGGAATTAGAATTTATGTTGCGTATCATCCTTAATAGCCGTATCCATGTGCAACTAAATGTGGTTCCGTTTAAATAACAAGTGCAATTGCATTTTTCTACTACATCGATGCACGGAAATGAATAAAACTGATATAGAAATATGCAACGTCTAATACCACCTAACTTTCTCTTGTGGCATTTTTTTCCGCCTTTAACCATTTTAAAGGTACAGCTCGATCCAACTGCGTGAGTCACCCTGTGGAGAGCACTGTTGGAGAACCTATGACACACGTATTATAATAACTCGCTATTTTTTTCTTTACAACTCGCAACTAATAGTTTAATTCTACGTATTAATATTGTGATTAGTTTGATAGACTTTGGACATAACGTTTGTTTATAATTTCTACATAAAATGGTTCATCAAAAAGTGATCACCTTATTTTTATCTTTGTTAGTTCTGGAGGAACAAATGAATGTCGGAGACAAAAATTGTATTGTTAAACTTCAAGGTCACGTGACGGTCACTGTATTAAATTTTTTTTAAATTCGACTTGACACGGGCTATGCAGTTATATTATGTTAAACATACATAGTACCGTTTAAAAATATGCCAGAGACTTTGAAATGTCCTATACGGATAGCATTTTTGATATCACTATATTTACTCCTTCGAACAGTATTACTTTTGCCTCTGATAGTTCATTATACAGGGTGAGTTACTAGAAATTGCGATCTAGAATATATTTAACTCGTCAATGTTAAAAAGAATTTATGAATGTAGTATGTTGTTTGGAGAGCTTAGAGTGATAAAAAAATTTAATTTTTTTGTGGGTTATATTTGAGATGATCTCAAGTCGTCCTTAAGATTTTTTTAAAATTTCGAGTTGTCCTTGAAATTAGTCGAAAAATCAATATTAACCGGACTGTGCATAATTTAGAATTGAAAAAATTATATAGAAATCTCTTTATAACTCGAATAATATTGATTTTTCTACACATATTTATTAGACATTTCTATTCAGTTTGTGATGTACTATTTCTCTAATTATTCATAGCGCATAATGCAGATTAAAAATTGAATATTCAGATTTTTTTATTCTCTAACAGTATGCGAGGTGTACAGAGTTTGTGCATATTTGTATATTAAAGTGATAAAAATAAACTACATCAATTCTGTTCATTTCATAAATCAATTTAAACAAATACTCGTTCACGAAAGATACAGTCGGTCACAAAAATATTTCAACACCAGTACAATTTTGACTTATGTACTCTACATTTTCAATAAATACGTAACAAACAAAAAGGGTGTATTGTACTATGTCACAGTATAGTAAACACATAACAAAATAAAACAACTTTCTCTATCGTCCATGTTGTTGTTTAAATAACAGAAGAGAAATCCAAGAAGTGCGAGTTTTGATGTTACTGATGTGGGATTCAAAAATATGACACACTGTGAGACGTGAGTTGATAGATAAAAACTATAAATATATATATTAAAATAATTAAAAACAGCACAATATAGAACTCCTCACAAATATACTCCACACAAAACTCCACGCAATGTTCTCCACTCAACTCCTCAATCGGTTCTCTTCTGCACTCTGACCCGGAGGTCCCAAAAACCTCCACAAATGCATACACATATATTCCACACGCATTTCCACACCAGATTCATACAGAGGAGATGCATTCCCAGAAAGTCACACGATCCGTTCGACACTTGACTTCTGAGAACGCACGCACCTCTCACACCACGCATCCCATCAATCCTTCCGCACTTTTCATTCGCCTGCCTATCTAGACTGTCCCCGAGACTAATCAAGAAACTATCAAAAATATTCCCCAACTCCACACTGATATTCGAAATAATATTCAGGTTAAATTTCAACAGCTCCAAGTAATTTCCGCAAACAGGATTCTCTGAGAAAAAAATACATAAGCGTGCATAAAGTAAGGGGCGAGAAGGGATAAGGGATCCCTGGTACCGAGATATAGAGAACGAAATAACTTCTCACGGATTTCGTGGCGGCTACGGTAACTTCGTCGATTCGAAAACTCCGCGAACTTTGGATCAAGAAACGGATGAGCTTCGAAGACCCTTTTCTCAGATATCCCAGTCGATTCGATTTCCAATTTTATGTGACACGCTCGTCGTTTCGTGCAATGGCAACGATAGAATTATTGGAAAAGATGAGGGATAATCAGGCACCCTTTGCTTCCGGGAAATCGTTTGTCGAAAAGTATTCTGCTTGATAGGACATCGTTGTCATGGGGTATGGACGACGATGTCGTAGCTGTCATGGAAAAATGTAATTTTTCCTCACATAAACCTTTCTCTGAAACACTTAGGGTATTATAACTAGACTGCGGATATTTATGCAAATATACATTTTGAAACTTAAATATTATTTATGTTAGTGTAGTTATCGAAATGAAACTATGATAAAACTATATTTCCCGCTCTAAATGTTACAAAATTTAGTTTTTACTTTAATTATTATGTAGAACGTGTATTTTTCACGTATTTAAATATGTGAAATTGGATAAAGATCCGCAGTGTAGCTATGACCAATATATGCGTCCTTCGGAAGTCATCAGCATGATCTATTGTCGCATACGTGTATGCGTTTTATACATTTCTTCAGCTATACCCTAGCTAACCCTTTCAGTATTTAGTCCGTTCGACGTACGGGCAAAGCGCTGTTCTGCACCGGTGAATTCTGATAATGTCAACACCGAGAGGGTTAATAGAAATCTTACTTAACTCGTCAATCAATAATCGTCAAATACAGAGTATATGCTGGTGTTGTAAAACTGAATTAAATTATAATTAAATGGCAGTTGGTTTTTTTTAAAAATGAATAATTTATTGCTCAAATTCATTGATTTTATTGACTAAACTTAAATATTCATTACTAAAAAAAAACAAAAAAAAACAAATACATGGAAAACAATTTTTTTTTTCTTATTTCATTCTTGTCTCAAAATATTCTAAAATGTCTGAAATTTACGAATCTGTTTTAGTTTTCACTAAATTTTTAATTTAGATACTAAATAGTAATTACTTTGTTCGAATGACGAGTATACTCGTCACATACAGCTAACAGGTTAAAGGGAGGTTTCAGACAGAAGCCCACAAAGATAGGTCATTTTTAGGAATAAAAAAACTATGACAGATAATTTAATGAAACTTTCGCCCTTTATTAAGGATGTCTTAAACTATAGAAATTTGTATATATTCCTTTTTAGTTTAAAGTTGTAAATGACACTGAAGAGTCGTTGAATTTGAAGCCTTACAAAAATCCTCTCAAACGGTGGGATGTCTAGCTTCTAAACCGTTGGTCTGATATAAAAACAATGCTGGATTATTAAAGGGAACAAAATTTCTGAGGGGGTTAACTCTTAAAAATGAAAAACAAAACAATTTTTGTCAATATATTTAAAGCGGTGCGATTTTTGCACGCGAAAGGCTTAAAACCTATTGAGATTCATCGGCGGATGTTAGTGATTTATGATGAGAACTGCATGTCACGAAGCCAAGTGTCTGATTTTCTTTTTGGGCCAATGAAAGAGTCCTTGCGGGGCCACAAATTCAACTCTGATGACGATGCCCAGTCTGCGGTGCATACTCAGGGGCCAACGAAAAGAGTTCTTTTCTTCTGGTATCCAACAGCTGCTTTCCCGCTGTGGCGCAAGTGTATTGATCTGTAGGGGGATTATGTTGAATTATAAGCATGTACCTTCTTCATTTTCTCAATAAACTGAATGCTGTATCACTTTTCCGGTTATTTTCTGACTGTGCCTTGTACATTCAAACGCGTATTATTCAAAGATAGAATATTCAAAAAGTAA
This sequence comes from Macropis europaea, assembly GCA_916610135.2. NCBI lineage: Eukaryota > Metazoa > Arthropoda > Insecta > Hymenoptera > Melittidae > Macropis > Macropis europaea. The sequence goes on from OU744345.1 coordinate 31,951,254, forward strand.
AACCAAAAAAGAACAATTTTCCAAAATTTTAATACCACAGCCCTCCTTTGGAAACAACCTGTCGTAATATGTCTGACTAGTTACGACTGTTCTCCCTGTGACACCAACGTAAATCGCATGTGGCGTATCAAGAAAAGGTTGCTCACCCGTGACCTGATAATTATACTTTTATGAGAGATGCAGCCGTTCGATCGGTTGGCCTCGATCTTGCCTCGAACTTTGCACTCGGGCGCTTAAAAGGGAGCGCAAAAAACTGATTAGTTCCGTAGGTATTCGCGGCTTGTCAAATATTCAGAGGTGGTCGGGTGGTCGGTGATTCCGGCAGTGTTGCCCAGTCGACTTTAAAAGGATCTTACCGAGCAAAAAGCGCAAGTATCCGTGGCACGTTGTGCGAGCGGGAGCACGTGGTCGCGCACCGGAAACGAAACTTACTCCCGAAGCACACGCCGTCGAAAAGTTTTCGCCCCGGAGAAGTCGGCCCACGCCGGAATACCGAAGCCATCGTTAATCATTCTCTCAGTGAGCTATGTGTTCCCTCGTTCCGCGGCAGATAACTTCGATTGCTTAGCTACCAAATGGATGGAATTTGTACACTCGCTTAATTCCTTCTCCCTTTGCTTCCCTTCGTTTTACCGCGAATCGACCTTTGATACCTCTTTCGAAATCTACTCGTCGAATCCTTTCCTTCGTTTGCTTTTTCTTTTGTGTTGATTGATAATTGAAGTCGTACTTCTGACAGAGCTGTCGATTTATGAGATACACGGTTAGGCGTGAGTTACCTGGGTAGACAAAAATTGTCCGGCTACCCGGGTATCCATAAGAAACCCGAATAGTCGAAAATCTCGATATGGAAGCGGATCGTCTTTCGTACATTTTCGATCAACATCGAAAATTCACGGAATAAACTATAAGCAGTTGAATAGTGTATTGCGCGCGTTACGATTATACTGGAATGTCTCTTAACACATTATTGACCGGAGACGTATTAATACGTCTTTTGTTACCAGAACGTTATTAACCGGGGACGTATTCAGACGTTTCTAGAGAGTGATACAATTAAAATCACCGTGTAAAGTTGTTAGAGCTTAAAATTGATAAAGTGTTCATTATACAATTTATTATTGCGTTTATCATTCAAATTTTGTTTCGTCAGTTTTTGTTTAACCTTTTGTATATTATAAACGCAATTTTGTTACCGTAAAATTTTCAAAAATGGCACATCGCGAATTTTTAAGCGAAGAAGAACTTTTCGGTGAAATTTTTTCATTTTACTTTTTCCTTAATCCACCTTGTTGACTATGAAGTAAAATATAGGAACATATCCTAGAGTAAATAATATCCGCAGGACTAAACAAAATGCCTCCGGGAAGTGTAGAATCTGCTCCTGAAAAGGAAAGCGCAGTGAAACTCGGTATATTTGTTAGAGATGTTGTGTACCCCTGCACAGAGGTGCCTGCTATATAGCCTATCACACTCTAAAGAAGTATTAGAATGCTTTAGTAAGACATGTACAAAGTTTCAAGTAAGTACGTTATGAGCCAAAAAGTTATTGTTTATTTACTGACACGCTGGTGTTTCAATATTGACTTGTATGAAAAATAGCCGGCCACAGCCGTTAGTTTGCAAAAATCTCCCGCTCAACAATGTGTTAAGTACTTTTATCTTCGGTATTGTCCCTTCACTGTTTGATTACAGCTTCAACAAATCTTGGCATTTTAACTGTCAATTTTTAAACAATTTCTGGTAATATCTTCTTACATTTTAAGTTACCCAGCAATTCCACAAATTATATTTGTCGGATATATTTGTCGTATTTTTAGGTTCAGCTCATCCTATATTATCGCAATTGGGTTCAAGCCAAGTTAAAAGGGAGGGGGTGGCTACTGTACGATTTTTCTTTCATTATTTTCTTGAATCTCTTCTAAATCATTTTTCCAGAATCTTGCAGTAATGTAAATGAAGTATCATATTACCGACAGAAATGTCAAGTGTCCTAATACTGATGGACAACAGTGTAAGTGATATCCGGATTGACTCATGAAAAATAGTCGGCCACAGGCATTAATTTCTTAAAAAATCCCCAGGTCAACAATGTGTTAATAAGAATGAGAAAAACGCAAATAAATGTCGTTACCAGGTGAACAACTTTTAGTTTACCGATGTTAATCAAAAATGGCCGAAAGACCATCCGCTTCTAAATCGAGATTCTCAACTATCCTATCGATTCGGGTATCTTATGGATAACGGGTAGTCGAGTAATTTATGTCTACACGGGTATCTTACGGGTACCCGAGTACCCGGGCATCTCAGATACCCGGCACAGATCAATAGGTCTAACTTCTGAAGACAGAAGAAAGATTTTATTGTATGGAAGTAGTCGGAAGTAAAGTAATTACACGAACACTGTTGCAAATAATTTTTCTTGTCTTGAAGGCGTACATCGTGGCTCGAAAGTTTTGGGATATTTAGACATATTTATGGAAGCTAGGGACAGATTTCGGGATCACTGAAAGATGTAAGTGATGTTGCTTACCATCATATTTTATGCAGTAAGATCTTCGGAAAATGTGATGTGATGTTATAAAATAAGACTTGTTTTTTGAGAAAATTGAGTCTGAATATCCATTGAGTTCTTATTACAGTAGAGCCTCCCGTATCCGAATCCCCATTGTCCGAATATCCTAATATTCGAACGTTCTATTATCCGAATGTTCTGTTATCCAAACAACCATTTCGAAAAACTTATGTGAATAGCAGCCAAAAAAATATGGGATCCTTAAATATTGAAACAAACTGTCAATTTTGTTGATTTCTATTTGAATAAATGAAGTCTAATATAAAAAAAAGTGATTGCTCTATTATCCGAAAATGTTGTTATCCGGCCGCATTTGTCTCCCTATTAGTTCGGATACGGGAGGCTCTACTGTATATGTATACTATTGCGTTCTAATTACCTACAGTAGAACCTTGATTATTGTAACTGTAATTGACAACAAGATGACCCATATTGTAACTATGTTTTGCATAAAAGTAATACTTTTGGTCTAAAATATAAAAATACCCAGTGGAATAAAATTAAGTACATGATAATTTTAGTGTAGAATTAACACAGAAGAGAAATTTTCGGATAACCGGTGTTCGGATAATCGAGGTTTCACTGTACTAGTATGCTGTACATGCCTGTGAACTTAGACATTGTGATGGTTGCCTATACTTAAAAACAATACAATGAATTTGAATAACGAAAATAATTATTTGGTTAATTTATAAATTGCTGAAAATGTTGTTCGTGTTGCTACATAGAAATCAAGTTTTACTTTTTGAAATGCCCATAGCACTTTTTTGCTTATTTGCAGTCGGTTTTCATTGCCTTACTGTAAACTATTTATTAAATGTGGTCGTACAAGTAATAAATAATAGTTCATGTTTATTCACATGAACTTGCTGTATTAGCTTAATTCGACATCGAAATAAATAAATACTTCTGATTTGAGGAATCTCTAATTCCTCGAATAATTTTAATTAGAGATTCCTCGAAGCAGAGGTATTCATTTATTTATCTGTCGAATCAGGTTAATATATACGTAAGTTCATGTGTATTTTAGTTCAGTGTACACGTACCCAACGTATATTCAAAATTAGTTATCTCGAAAACGAGACCACGTAGAAAATAATTTTCGTCTAAATATTTTATTTCTTTTTGGACAACGAATCTGTTCCATTTCGGTTGTACAATAATTATGGACACAGTCTGTTTATTATCCGATAAAAAATCTTCGTATTTGTAGTGTTACAGAATTTTTTCGTACTTATTTCGTCCTTACAGGCAAGTACATTTCTACACCAAGTTTCCTAGACCTTCAACACTTGCTGTTAGATTAGTATTTCTTTAGACATCGGTTTATGATAGGGTTATAGAAGTATTATTATTTTTACGATGGTATTTACATACCACAGGTCACTCGCTCGCAAGAAATTAAGACATTAATTAAGGAATTAATATTCTATTGTCACGAAATTTTTAATATTCTCGGAGACTAGATGGGCTTCCAGCGTCTTCTTCCTTTCGTTCTCAAAATAATAGACGTATCGTAAACCCAGAAAGTAGGATAGTGCACTCAGTGACCCTAACGTCACGACCATAATGTCAGGGCCCAAACGTCCTAATCCTTTCTGTACATGCTTCTTGCAGGTTATGCGCAGCAAGATGAGCGGTAACTGTAAATTTGTAATGGGCGTAAACAGCAAAATATGAAACACATGCATATACCCCTCAAGATTATGGTCACAGATTCGCTCATTACGACACGTTTCCATGCGTAGAATTTATATACAGTGTGTGTCAGGTCATTTCGATTCAGAATATGCAAGTGCAGTGCAGAAGAAATAGGACGAAAAAATGTTATATAGGATGTTTCAGAAAGAAGTAACCAAACATTAGAAGCATAGGGGATGTTCTATGAAAGAAGTATATATTTGTGAGTTTAACTGAGTATTTCATGAAAATCTACTCGGGTGTGTCTGACCAAGCACGGAGTTTTCCACTGTGGTACGCTACTGTTAACACGTCGACTGGCATGATGGTCACCGACAACCTACGCCGCATATTTTACTTAATTAAATAATTACAGATTGTTACTATATTCTAGGCAGATTTTATACTGCAACATTAACCCATGGCGGATGAGCACTTTTTTAAATCTACTTACCCGCAGGTCGGAGATATTTTCTGTATAAAACGAGATTATACATTCAAGACTTAAACATTCGGGATAAAAAAGAATACGTAGTGTTTTATGGGAATTTTATTGGTAGTAATTGAACATAATATGTATTAAAATATAATGAGGTAGTTTGATTTTTGTAATTTTTCAAAGTGTGACATTTTTCGAAGCAATGCTCAATATGTATATGTACCTGGCTTACGAGTACAAGTATCGCAATAAAAACTTGTTTCTTGTCATCCACCTGCAAATTTTCTGTCTGAGCATACTATGGAATCTTTTTTGATTCCTTTTCGTACAGGGTGGGCCATATAAAGTGTTACAAGCCGTTTTCTCAGAAACCACAGCAGATATTGATTTCATTTTTTTTTACATTAAATAGAGCACAGGGGCCGATTATTTGGTGTGCAACAAATTATTTTAGCGCAACTGTTAAGGGGTCAAAGAGGAACCTCCTCACTTTTTTCAAATAGAATGGCATATTAATTATTTATTATTCGGATACCTCTTATCGAACTGAACAACATTTAGTTAAAGTATTTTTTTTGTTCTGCATAGCTAAAGAGGTATAGCGAAAAATTAAATTCAACTTTAAGTATGTTTAGGAACAAGTGTGTATTTGAAGATATTTGAATTCTGTTTACAAACATACTCTTCTAGCTATTTGCTCCATACTGGGAACATGATCTCTTGGAATATTTTATCAACAATATTACTCTTGTTTAGATTTTGTCTTTTTAAACATAAAGTGATGGCTATTGCTCCTACTAGATATAAAGGAAGATATGAAAATAAGAATACGTACTGTCTGTGCATCGGTTACTCCATTGATGTTATTGAACGTTCGAAATAATATTCGTAAAAGACTTAATATGTGTTTAGAAGTCCAAGGACAGCAGTTTGAACATTCAATAAAATATTGCTCAACTCAGAATACCTTTATTTTCATTTTTCGGACGCCTCCCCAATGATTATCTTGAAGAGAGTATTCTTCGCTATAGCTCTTTAGCTATGCAGAATAAAAAAAAATACGTTACGTAAATATTGTTCAGTTCGATAAGAGGTAGCCGGATAATAAGAAATTAATATGCCATTCTATTTAAAAAAAGTGAAACAGTTCCTCTTTGACCCTTTAGCAGTTGCCCTAAAATAATTGGTTGCATACCAAATGATCAGTCCCTATGCCCCATTTAATGTAAAAAAAAAATGAAATCGATATCTCCTGTGGCTTCGGAGAAAACGGCTTGCAATACTTTATGTGGTCCACCCTGTATATGTAGTTTTCCATTTAGCCTTTGTGATCCATTCACGCTGCAAGCTCGTCCCCTGGGTCGTTTTACCATTTGAAAATTGTCTACCAATTGATCTACGAAACGTTTTACAAATTGCAGATGTGTCATTCTGTTTTCATTTTTTTTATTTCTTTGCAGTTTTATAGAGAGTATGTATAGGTATTTGTTACACATACTTCCAAACCCCAAAAAAACAACAGTGATTAAAATAGTGAAATTACTCGTTTGCGCCGTAACGGCGCCATTCGTACGCAAAGGGTTAATATAGGTACATATCTACAATACTGAATACTTAAACATTTTGTTCTTTTACGATTTATGTAGAAAGAGAAATTTATATTGTGTCTAAATAGCGGTGACTGTTTTTACGGTCGCTGTCAACGTATTAGGGTGATCAGGACATCCAGACCGCCAGATAATTTTGACAAACGTTTTCAAACTATTTAGGCTGTTCCAAACTCTGCTTATCGTGCTTTACAAATACAGCTGTTTCATACGCAACATTCCCCTCCGTTAAACACAAAACGGTACACTTACCAGCTCTGGCACCACAGGGAACGATTCGATACGATTCCAATTTTTCACCGTAACAAGACGCGTATATTATCGCAGCAATAGATCAGAGACGCAAGTTTCTCAGTGTCCCCGTGAAACGAGGCGAAGCGAAAGTTACTCGGTTGCCACTCGAAAGCTGGGCTCCTCGAAAAGTTCGTAGCCGGTTCGTTGCACCGGCCAAGAGACCGAGACCATCGTTAATCATTCGACGTGGCCTATGGTCTTCTGCTACGAGCGATAACTTCCATCGATCGGTCCCCGGAAACGACCTCACCTCGTCACCGTTCCTTGTATTCACGCTGAGAACGATCCATCGAGTCGCGTCATCGATAAGGATATGCACGATGTATTAGAAACCATATTGCCATTTGCTGGGACTTAAAATGAGTTCACAAAGAAAACTATTACGTTGTACAAAGTATATGATGCGGTTCACGATTTCTGCTATGTTGGAGTATCTCTAACCCTTTTGTCGCTCAAGGTACGCCAGTTGCTTTACTAGCAAACACGGCAATTTTGTTCACAACAGGTGGATAAGATATCACCACTATCTTGGAAAATTTGTAGACAAAGCAAATTGTTGAGAATTGTAAGGTGATTAGTAGACTACGGACGTTTATGTAATTTAATATAAACAAATATGTGAAAAATGCACATTTAAAAGCATGTAGAAATGAAAAGGACAGTTTTTAGACATTCACAGAATGAAATACAGTTTTGTCAAAGTGTTATTGCTAGAATTGCATTAACGTAAAAAATATTGAAATCTAAAATTTTATATTTGCATAAACATCCGTACTCTAGTGATTAGTAAAGACTGTTCTTGTCTCCAAATTTATTATAATAATACTAATTGTAGTGACTGTATTGCCGGAATAACGGACTGACAAAGTGTGAATGTTCTCAATATTCAGAAAATGCGTAAATCTAACCGAAATTCTCTTTGTGGCTTCCCTTATAGATTCGTTACTTCCCTCTCCTAGACTTCGGAAACTTCGCGACAGTGGAGAATGCGTCAATACCCGAAACTCATTGATTTTTAAATTTTGATTCTTCACCCTCTCGAAGTGCCCAAAAAAGAGCAATGGAAGACGTCTTGAAGTGTCTGAGGACCACCAAGGTTTGAAGCAACTTCAAAGGACCACCCAGGGTTTTGACGCGCACTGAAATTTGAGATTTCTAGATATCGAGGCATCGAGAAGTAATGAAGGCTCATTTAGGCTCCCTGAGAGGCCTTATTGTTTGAAACGATCAATCACAATTGGCAGTGGTACTCTGCGAAACCCTATTTCCCAAATTTTTGGAACATCCTTCCAGTCAATCAATAATTAGCAACTTCTAGTTAAAGAAACTCCACCCTCTGTAACCGACTGCGAGTTTACCAGATTAACAAATAAGCAGTCGTCTCAGCACTACTAGCGAAAAAAATATTTCACTACTCTCTACTACATTTGTAACAGTTGTTAACATAAATGCAAAAACCTAACTCATACACTTTACTGCGAAACTCAACATTTTATCAACTCGGCTCTGCTACATTAAGTCCGCTCAGAAGTAGTATGGTGACCAAACCCGATTATACTACGAAGGGCGACGAAGCTTATCTTCAGAGCTTAACTAACTCCTTGGGTGTTGTTGGCGCATGCATGCGTCTCCCAAAAGTCATTAACGTGTGCTATGAACGCGTATGTGCGTCTTCTAAATTTCTGTGGCTTATATTTTCGACGCTAGCAAACTTGTCAATCTTTTTGCCAAATTCACTACCGCTCACGAAAGTATGAACATTCCATTAGAAAGTGTTAGAATTTAGATTAAAAAGTTTTTAATTTGTTTGTGTTTGAATATTGTTTAATTATTTTGAGCATTATTCGTTAACTTTATGTTTATAAAATGTAAAACTGACTGGATATACAATTATTTTGTGTTAAGCAATTTGTGTTTATTTGTCTTAAAATTCTCAGGTGTCCATACTCCCATGAGCGGTAGTGTACATGCATTCATGATCCTATAGTTTCTATGGTAATATCAATAATCGAGATTTCATTTATTTTATTTCTTGTTTATTTTCGAATTCATTCAAAAAATCGAAATTCAATATGTCGTGCGGTATGACAAGATTCCGAGCATAGAAGGTTTTTAACGTTGAGATATTCTGCACTCAGAGGGTTAATAACGTGATTTCTTAACTCATTCTACGCTCTTAAGACTCTATAGCAATTGACGTTTGAGAAATAAATTATTTCCAAATGATTTATTTTCAATATATTTGATTATTTAAAATAATATTAAAAAATAACAAATGACAGTTAATCAGAATATAAACATTGCGGTAAAAGTAAACACTGCCGATGACACACTATGTCGGAAGTTTGTGGTTTTGGAGTAGAAGTTCCATGGACGATAGAAACATCTTTTTTTTCCTGGTAAAGTCGAATAACAAATATCTGTATTTCAAATAAAATAGCGAATACTAAAATAATTTATTTGTCAAATACATTATTGATCAAGTAACACCAAATAACATAAAGTAACAGAGAAAATAACAAATAAAATAAAAATTTAATTTGAATACGAGCTTGTTTCGATGACGTTCTGACCTGCCAAAAAGTATGTAAATATAGTGCTTTTCGTAAATAAGATCAGATTAAAGCGAGCAAGCATCCCGTAACAACGTTCGTCAAAATATATATTTTATTTAATACATTTTTAAAAACACTATCCCTACTCTTAATCTTTCACCTATTAAAGCAACTCACACAATGTTAGGTCCGTGTATGACGTATTTATTAGGTTTTCTTGATATACACAAAAAACGTGATACGCAATACTATCCAAGAAATGATTTCTCCTACAAAAGAAAAACGAAAATGTAGAATGAAATTTTTTCTTTGAACTCTGATTTTTAAATATTAGGTGGCAACATGTGAATCTTTTGGATTTTGTATGCTTAACCGTATATACGCTTTATCTCAGTAATGGCTACCGGAGCTGCAGCCTTGCCACACTCTATGCCCATTCCCCTCGTTTCAATTCGCTCCAGTTCACAGAAATCTAGATCAGAACTTACATGAGAATAGCCCTGCAGTGGGGGAAGGCTGTAGCTCCGGTGGCCATCACTGCTTTAACTTCTCAACAAAATAATTTTATTAATTAAACTGTTCTCAGTTCAAGTTTTTATTTCATTAATACAAAATTCTAGGGTTCTGGATTAAACAAATTCCTCAAATGCACTTTTTTACAACTCCTTGTATTTAGAATGTTTCTTGTGATTTTCATGTAAGTGATAGTCTGTGGAAGAAACATTTGGTGAATGTAAAGTGTATGTTGGAGTCTCATGCTTCGATTGAAAAGAAATCCAAAGTTACCATGCAATCTAAAAAAGTGTCATTGTGTTTTAAAACGTGAATCTACCAAACGATGTTTCCTTCGTTGACCATTGAATATTTATCAATAATTTTTAACATAACTTTCGTTGTTATTGAGATACTGATTTGTAGAATGTTAAGCAATTCATCCTGTATCTGTATCTATGTAATGGAATTATGACAGAACTCGATTGAAACTAACATTTCATATGTTACAACCTGATAGTAGCATCTGAACACATGTCAGATACAACCATGAAGTTCTACTTATGTGGCGTGTCTAACTAGTGCTTGCACTAGTTCTACTTGTACTAGAATTCATGAACGGTGGCAACAGGATGATATTCAACTCCTTATGTTACAATGAGGGATACAAAGGCAGGAGACACATAGTATTACAAATTACCATCGTTTGGAGATTAATCATAATAATAGTATTATTAGCGATTAATAATAATATATGAACTAATAATTGCTTATGCAATTTACAAAATCTCAAATTTTATACATGTACTTGTCTTAAATATTGATCGTCTGCAAAGTTCGTCCCAAAGTTAAAAATAAAGTTCAATACTTTCTGTCAAACTTTTTATTTTAGAAATATGTTTACAATTGTTAAAAATATTGACCCACATCTGCCCGAACGTCATCCGTTTCTTCAAAATTTTGTCTAATTTTGTCGTGGTTGGAGTAGGTGAGAATTTGATCGTAATGACAGTAAATAATTCTTCGTATTATCCGAATGTTGCACAATCAGATTATTATTTAACACTTTGAGTGCCATTTCATCCATATCCGGGTGACGTATAGATTCAATCGTTATTTATTTAATCATGTATAGCATTAATAAATGTACCTAATAAGTTCTAATAGAAGTAGTAAAAAATTATAAATGTTATTGATTATTCAAGACAGAATTTATGGATATATTCTTTTCGTTTACAAATTCAGAAAGTTTTGTCATTTTCAGCAAATATAGCGTGCCGTTCAAAGTGTTAATATGAACGTTACGAAATTGCTTGACGAAGAAACATATTCATTCATTAGCCGTTTAATTACCAGGAGGATAAAAAGGAATGCTGGGAAAAATAAGGTCGAACTAAAACTATACCTCTTTTGTAAATGAAAAAATTAATAAAAAACATTTTATTTCACTCGAACCCATGAAAGCTCATAATCTTTCCAGACAACCTAATCAAAATTAATTTGCAATTACATCATCAAGTAGCCTTTTAAAGCACTGAAGAAGTAAGCTTATGGAATTCTACAACGAACAATATGAAAACTCTACACCACTACGTATTTTAAAATAAGAAGATGCCTTCATTCAGAAAAAGAAACCAGTTGTAAAGTTAACTTGAAAGAAACAAAAGAGCAATAACGAGACTCAGAACTTACCATCTACGTTTTCATGACATTATATTATTATATCTGTCTCGTCCTTATTATATCGCAAAATTAGTACAAATTGCAGGACAAATAGTGAGTGAGTTAAAAAAGAGAAGAAGACACATGCACAGGAATCACATTAACACAGTCATGAAGCTGCAGCCGTCAAATTAGAAGGTTCAAAGAAAAGAGAAAATAAAATACAAGATTAAGAGAATGAATGTAAACGGAAGATGTGAAACGTTAATAATAAAGGTATAGAAGAAATGGTTTGCAGATTCTTTTTTTCCAGATTGTAACCTCGTTCCAATATCATTGTACAATTCTTCTAGAATATTCTAAAGAAACAACATTTTCTTTAATATCATACATATACATATTTACAGTCCTGGACTAACAATCTTAGGTAATGTTAACATTAAAATAGCCAGAAATCTTCAGTCAAAATCGCGTTGTAAGTACTTACGGTTTGAGCAGATATACCATTTATTTTTCACTTCCATTATAGTAAACTGTATCTTTCAATATTTCTCGTTTTCTTTGCTTATTTACATCAAAGAACTCCAGACAATAAGTACATACTATTTATTCATTTATCACATTATCGCATTGATTGTTGATATGACAAGTTAATTCGACCCTAATCATTTTTATTTACACTTACAGGAAGTCGGTGACAAAATAGCTAGATTTATTGGTTATATTAGATATTTTTTTTCAGTTTCTCGAATACTGTCTACCTTGTAGATAGTAACCAAATAAGTAAGCTCTCAAACACACTGTGTAGTACAAGCAATCTTATTCAATTTACAAAATAAGAAATGTCCATTGACCAGTTGGGTTGGAATTTAATCGACGACTAGGTGGACCATAAGCAACTATTTAATATGTAAAACTGTTACCAAAGTGAAAAGGTCAGACCACGAGTGGGACACGTGCAATTCACTTGCAGCCCGAAGTAGCTGTCACGTGTGAGAGACATTATTCCATCCCAAGTGGTGAATCCATTTTTGTGTATTTTCATCAATTCCATCAAATAGAGGCGTTTTGACGTATGTGGTTCAAGAATTAACACATTATTGACCGGGGACGTATTAGTACGTCTTTTCTTAACAGAACGTTACTGACCGGGGATGTATTCAGACGTTTTTAAAGTGATATTAGAGTGATACAATTAAAATCACCCTGCGAGGTTGTTAGAGCTTAACATTGACAGTGTTCATTATGTGCTTGTCATTTACATTTTGCCCTGTTAGCTTTTTTCTGATATTTTTTATATTATTAACGCAATTTTGTTACAATAAAGTTTGCAAAAATGGCAGAATTTACTCCAACGCGGGTGTTTCAATATTGACTTGTATGAAAAACAGCCGGCCACAGGCGTTATCTTCTGCAAAAATCCCCCGGGCAACAATGCGTTAAAAGTGGTGAAGGAATGATTAACAGGGATTAGCTTAAAGGTGTGTCGAACCACACGTGATTTTGGGGACAGTGAACGCGTTAACGCTAAATTATGCAACGATCGCGTTAACTTTCTCGTCTATCTGATGCGATGCTACGCGCTTAAAAGATTCTCTCCGACGTTTAATTCCTTTGATGGCCGCACAAATTTCATTACTCTTCATCCCTGATGCGCAGTAATCTCCGAATGGAACAACACCGACGATGAAGAGCCGAGGAACAAGAGCGCCATTGTATCGGCGACCGGGAGTCCCTATCAGAATAACGAGGGTCCACTGCAGAGGGACGAAGTAAAGGCCACTTTTAATAAGGAGGAAAACAACGATAATGCCCGTAAGTCTCTCTCTCTTTTCCTCTGCCCGCAGCTTTCTGGTATTGTTGCATAGAAGAGGTTCCCCTCGTAATTTTCCGCACAATTTCCACTCTTCTTTATATTCCCCTCCACCGTTTTTTTGTCCAGCCCACCTCCTTTTTCTGTGCTTCGAGGCTGCTCGAAAATTCAATGCCGATCACGAACCATCGTCGTTTCTACCTTTTTTTTTTCATCTACCTCGTTCCGCCGTGTTGTTCCCGTTCATTTTCACCGCTAACCTTTTGTAACGTTCCGTCTACGTATAACGAGCTTTTAAATGAAATTTCGTTTCACTCCCGCTTCTTTTGTACCCGCATTTCGCGCGGCATTTTGTACAAATTTGAATATCGATTGTTGTAATAGAATACGCGAATGTATGGAAATAATATTTCCGGTGGAACAAGTTTGGTGAAAGGATTTAGTAAGTTTGTTTGGTGTTTAGTGGCACGTTCTTGTGTGTGCAGAATAATAAATGGTGTCTGAATTGAAACTGTAAGTCGGGAACAAAAATGAAATTTTTCGCTACGAGACTTCGTTTTCGGAAAATCGATTTTGAATAGTGTGCATGTAACTACATATTGTTCACTTTACTCATACGATCATATTTAAAAAAATAGTTTATTCCAAACACAATCGAAATTGTTTGCTATTACAGAACAATATTATATAAAATTCGAAGAAGTAAAAATTGAGAACATGTTATAATGAATATGCAGGATGTCCCAGGTTTTTGCCGACAAACTGTAGTGGTTTACTCTTTACCTAAAAATAAGAACAAAACGTTATATAAAGTTCTGCAATAAATGTTTTGTTGCAAAGTTATAAGAACATAAATATTGTATGCATGAAATATAGGTAGTAACGTATTTTCCATCGACGCATACGGAAAGTCGACTGTGTTTATATCTTGTCTGCATAGTCACATAGTCTTTATTATCGGGTAACGATTCCGTGTTATTGATGGTTAATATCTTTAAAAGCAATTACTTAGTATTGTTAATTCCTCATTTCCAAATGTCGTCCGCAGAGAAGATAAACACAGTCGACTTTCTGTAACGTTTCTAATCTTAATCTTATGCTCTATTCTTCCTAACTCCATTTCAGTTTGCATGTATCAATCTGTCAAAAATATATTACTAAAATTTCTGGTTTCTAACTTTTTATACTGATGTCAATATTGGATGAATTTTTACCATTTTGAAACATTTTAATTAAATTGATTAATTTCATTCTTTTAGCTGCTTATAATTCTCTTTTCTTGTCTTGTGATCTATATCGTTATAGCATATTTATTATTGTAGACTATACTGATCAAAATGCAAAAGGGAATGTCCACAGATCAGAAATATTTAGAAAGTCTTAAACGATTCCTTGTTATCAGATATGTCTGTCTAAAGGGTGTCCAAAACCGTTGAGGCCACACTCCAGGGGTATGTAGTATTCATCAAAACAAACAAACAAGTCTTAATGAACGTAGGTCCAAGTATCATTAGCTTCGGAATTACAAGATGTTATTCTTCAGTTTACCTTTGTATTATTTAATAATTATGGTTCATTCTTTCACAAATTCTAAAATGGCGGATATGCATCTCATGTACGGTAAAGCAAATAGCAATGTTAGACAACCGTTTCTCCGAAACGTTGCCACCCTATTAGTAAAATGTTCGGTGCCATAAATCAACGTACATATTTTATAAGTAATGGAAACATTTTGTAACTTCGAAACTCATGATATTTAGACTTCATTCAGATTTTATAATTTGTTTTGTGAGTACTCCTACCCCTGAAGTTTGACTCCTACTTTTTTAACATCCTATACATTTACGGATTTTACCGCGGTATCAGTACAGATAAGTCGATCAGTTTTAAAACACCCTGCGTGTACAATAACTAGACTAATCCCACAATATTTAGATACAATTGAATAAAAATGATTGTCGACACAAAAGACAGTCCTCCTCCAAAATGTGTAATCTTACTAACGACTTCTGCATAAACCACGCCACTCAACAGACTTATAATTCGACACACTAAGGCTACACATGGCTACTTTCTAAATTCTAAACAAAGCAGTCCCACCATACTGTGAACCCTGCCAACAACAGTTAACCACCAAACACATTTTATTGGACAGCAAGAACACAGAAGACACGAGAAACCAGCTCCAAATACCTAACAGTATAGAAGAAATATTTAAAACATAAGGAAACCTCAAGAAAGCCGTCGAAACTTATTGGTAGAGTAAACTTTTATCATGAAGTATAGAATAACCACCGACTATGGTCGCTAATAATCAAGATGTTGATGCGACCTTAAATTAAAAACAAAAAGTATGGTCCTAAAGAAAACCTTGAAATTCTGCTATTTCGTGAAGCAGTCGTGGAGAGATTGCTCGGGATGATTGCACAGTAATACCTCGCATCAGTAAAAAGATTACGTGTTTATCGCTGCAGCCTCGTCATCGCTCTTGACACTAAACCTACCGACAATTTATCCTTTTAACCGGGGATGACGAGTCAACTCGTCACTGAAAAATGCTTCTGCAGCGCGCATGACGAGTTAACACGTCTTTATAAGTTTATTACGGCGCGTACAGAGTGCGCTTTTAGAAAACGAACTCCTCGATCAAAAGATTATACATACCCATTTCTACCGGTCAAATGACCGGTCGTTAAATAAAAGTTACATTTTTTGCAATTGAGTGCAGATAATAGTCAATTTAGTACGGGAAAAAATTGATTATATGTATATTATAGGAAAAGTGACGAAAGCGGTAACAATAAATGCAGAATTTTTAATCAGAAGTTTAAAAACGGTCATTTGACCGACCGTGGTAGCTTTAGTGTTAATACGCTGTAACGTGCCCCGAGTGTCCTCGAAAATTCTGGGTGCACGATCAAAGAAACGAAGCGGTCCAAACCGAAGACTTCTCGTCGTGGAGTCTATAAACCGATAACGTAGCCTCCTTTTGTTTCACTTTCGTCGCAAAAAAAGCAAAATCTAATTAATTTCTTTCTCCTTCATCGTTCTTTGTCCTCCGGAGAGCACTTCACTTGAGCCGAAGTGTTAAAAGAAGTAAATCCAAAGTACCCGACCGACATTTCCGCGTCGTCGTTTTGTCCCTTCGCCCTCCCATCGGTAAACTGTCCAATTGTTATCGAACACTTTTTCTCTGAGACACCTCGACGATAGTGAGCTTAATTGATCGCCGCGGCCCGTTCCTTGCGTTTCGTTTCGCTTTTCATGAAGCACGAGGATCGTTATATCGGATTCTGATAAAAATTATTGTCGCAAATTGAGACAATTAAGATTTTAATAAGATCCGGAAGTAGCGAGTACATGGCGTTCAAACGAAATTTCTTTTTGAAATTACTGTAGAATCTCTAACATTCAAATTAATAAGGAGACTTAATTGATCTGGCAACCGAAAATTGGGATGACAGAATTTCAAGGAAAATGATACAGTAATAGAGTATCGATACTAAAAAGGAAAATATAATATAAAGGAACGATTTTTGTTTAGTTTAAGATTACCATACTTTTTTTAACGGTTAATCCGTACAAGTTGATCAGCGCAATCAGTGGTACAGAATATCACTGTTCCCGTATTTCACAAACGATGACTGAGGACTGGGAGAATTGGCCATTTCCTCCTACGTTACACATTATGACACATCGCACGCCCAGTACTCACTCTAAAGCTCCGCCTACACTAGCAAACAACTTGCGACATTTATTGCGAGAGTTGATGTCAGCGCCGTATAGACACGCCCGAGAGTGAAGACAGCAAGTGCAGTTTGCTTGCTTCAGTTGATCTCAGCAAGTTAAAACTCTGATAGTGTAAACGCCCGACAATACACTCTCTGAGAGTTTGGCTTTATTTTCAAACGTACTCAGCTTTATTTTGTGGTCGCTGGACGACTAGTTTTCAGAAGCATTTTTGTATCTCCTTTAGTAATGCTGGCTCCAACTAATCACAATCTTCTAAAACATTGTTAATTTGATGACAACGTTCTGTTC
Organism: Macropis europaea; assembly: GCA_916610135.2. Lineage (NCBI taxonomy): Eukaryota > Metazoa > Arthropoda > Insecta > Hymenoptera > Melittidae > Macropis > Macropis europaea. The sequence continues at coordinate 31,968,412 of OU744345.1, forward strand.
TCAAATCAGATAACAGTGATTGATGAACTCCAAGATCACATCTTGTTTATATCCAGTCTCTCGCCTAAATTTTTTCTTCTTTTTCTGCTCTTTCAACAGAAGTAACACTGTACACGCAGCGACACATCTTGTTTGTTGGACTGACATTTTCGTACTAGATGTTTTTCGTTTTATTTAATGTAACTCTCATAACACCCGACATATTTTGCGCAAGAATAAAAATGAGATTTCTCTCACAACTACTTACAAGCAATAATCTGCGCAAGAAACTACCGTAGTGCACGTATCCATGGAAGTTTATTGCGCAATAAATGTCGTAAGTTGTTTACTAGTGTAGACGGGACTTAACTCACGTTTTGGCTCTCGTAAGTGAGACAGAGTGAGTATTCTCCGTGTGCCGTGCTTTAGTGTGCAAGGTAGGGGAAAGGCGGACCGTTCGCCATATCTCAACTGTAGTTGTTTAAACACCTTCATTGTATTTCTGTGGCTGTTTGAAATGATAGATACTGCTAATTATATTTTCGTCAGATAAATGAGTATTCCCATTACCTTTCATATTAACTGGAACAGTGAAACATTATAAACAGAATTCCTTTTAATTTTCGTGAAATCGAGTAAACACTATATAAATACGTACATACGCTATTGGCCAAAAGTTTGGAATCACTTTCTGACTTATACTAAACTCGAATGTCCTGATAAATTTTGTACTGACCCATCGTTAATATACTACATGTTAATAAGAATATATTGTATTATAATAGCGTTTATTTTAAAGAAATATAAACAGCCGGTAGTGTACGTGGGTAAGAAGGAAAATGTTTTAGATGGTAGCATTCTATTTGAACAATAGGTATATGTAGGTTCGGATATTACAAGCTCTACTGTATCATTATTACTGTAATAATTTTATTGTACACTATACATGTACAGAATACAAATAATACTAATAAAAATAATCAGCGATAAGGGCAAACGAGTGTACATACATAGGCAGACACGCAGGGTACAGCTGTGTAGAATGTTACGAGAACAGTACTTACAATTTGGAGGAACGCCACGACTACTTTGGAAATTTTTAATGCTTACATAAAATATGAAGAGATAAAGAATGAATTTTTATGCTTCTTCTGTGACGGTCATTTCAAGGTCGACTTCCTTCCTTCAAATGAAATGGTATATTTCATGTTGTTGAAGGTTGTTGTCAGGTCACATTGTTGACCTTTTTTTTTTTTTTGTTACGTGGAGGAAACCTTCAAAAGGCACCCCGGACCCCGGGTAGTGCGGGATTTTTACGCGCTAAAACCTCCACGGTGACCTATCCTCTGGCATGTAAGGGAGGGCTCCGGGAACCCCATAAGGACACGACTCGGAGCCCTCCCAACGCCGAGGCGCGAAAGCGCCCCATCCTCGGGGGTCAAACGGACCCCCTTCATACCTCCAGGCGACGTTGCATCGGTCACCCAGCCACGCCGCCTCCTCCTCGGGATCGCTGACTTCGGCGGACGGGCCCCCTACCCTGTTCCGCCTGCGATCCCGTGCGATCGTTGACCTTGAAATAATCTTTACAAAAAATAAAGAAAATTTGTTTTTTTTCTCGTCAAATCCTACATAAACATGACCATAAACGGGATTTATATTGTGATACCACGCATACTGTTATGAACGTAACCTAGAATACAACAAAAATTGATGTATAAGAATAGGTGATATGAACATACACTAGGACCTCGATTATCCGAACTGCAATTAACATTCAGATGACTCACATTCTAACTACATTTCGTATACAAATTTTAATTTTTGTTCCAATGTAAAATACATAGTTGTAGAAAATTAAGTGCACAGTATCACTAATGATAATTTTAGCTTGTAGTTGATATAAGATGACCGGTTTTAGGGTAATCGAGGTTCTGCTGTACATAAAAAAAAGTGCAATGAAATATAATATGACAGAGGAAACTTCAGCAAAGCACGTATAAGTAATTAATGCATCGAAATTTTAGTGTACAATGCAATTACTTTTTTCTAATTTGTTTGCATATCAAGTTATGGAAATCAAATCGAACGGAACACTAAATTTTTTTTACGGAAATCGAGAGAGCATCAAATGCGGATTTAAAATGATTTTATGATTGGTCGAAAGTCGATATGCTATCGAGATATTTGCACAACGTCACAATACGTTTATTTATTTACAATACGTTTTATTGATAATAAATTTGCTATTTCTTTTTCGTATTCGATGATTTGTTATAACTAGACTGCGGATGTTTATGCAAGCATACATTTTTAGAGTGCAATATTTTCTTCGTTAATTCAGTTATAGAAATGAAGCTTTGACAAAACTGCTCTGTAAATGTTTAAAAAATGTACATTTTATTTTTTCAGTTTTAAATGTGCGTTATTCACATATTTGGGTGTGTTAAATTGCAAAAATATTCGCCGTCTACATATAACCCTCAAATAAAGTGCACCTGTCTTACGTTTATGTACCTTTTTTTTATTTCTATTCATAAAATATACCAGCACTATTTGATTGCTTAACACGTCAACTGCCACGGTGGTCACCCGTGACCAGCGCTTGTCTTTTCAGTGGGACCTTGGTGATCATCCGTGACCGGCGTGATTACATTTTTTATAATGATTAAAATAAGATGAATATCATCGATGAAAAAATGTTGAACAACGTAAATAACAAGAGAACATTGTGACCATTATAACCAGCGAGATAAAGTCGTTGATAAGGATACGATCTTATTTAACCATATTACTTAATATTTTATCCATATATACTTAGAATTATGAAAATTCTACTGTAGCCCCCAGGGCAAAATATATAAAACTTGCGTGGCAGTCAACATGTTAAGCCTAGACCTTGTGTGCAGTCATTTCAATTCATCTCAAAATGCAACCGATGAGACAAAGTCGAAAATTTTACGAGGGTTCTCTGTAGTTATGGCACACGGTATGCTTTCGGTCGATAGACGGCGTTACGTTGGACTTTTCGCGAGATGGAAGCGTTATTTCGTCTCTCGCGTAATAATCTTCGGCTGGAAAAAGGTAACCGAGAAAAGAATGCGAAGAAGTGTGCGTGAAGCTTAACGGAGCGTAACGCTTATGTTTCCTCGTCCGGGCTCAAAGCGCACTCGCGCGTTATACGGCTGGCGACGTTAGAAAAGGAACGAAAATGAGACCGTTTCATAGCGATCTCAAGTGAAGCGCGAAGCTGCACGAAATTGCACGAAAATTTCTTTCAAAACGGGCAGGAAATAGCGAGGACGCGCCGATAAAACGATACACATAGCATACGTTCGTTTGAACATGTTCAAGCGATAGAGCAACGTTTGCCTTTCGCTTTTAAACGTTTTCCGGCAATTTCCTGCAAATATTTTTCTTTTTCCGTTGATAGACCCGGTGATCGACGTTTGAAAGAGAATGAAATTGTGGCTAATGGTCATTCGATCTTCCAATAAAAGCAATGGATCAATAAAGTGCTGATAGACCGTGATCCAATTACGAGGAGCATGATGAACGCAATCATCATTATCGCCCCATCGTGCATTATGCGGGCCTGCCTTCGTGATAATATCTACCGTGATAGGTGATGTACTTTAGTGTATTCGCTGGTCAGCTTCTACAGATGTGTACACGTGCGTGCGTGTCTCTTCGAAATTTGTGTCACAATCGAAGCAAACAAGGAATATTTTGTTGCTTTTTTTTTTAATTAACTCCCTATTATTTTAAGTGTTTCATTTGAAATGTGCTTCAAAAGACAGTTGGTCGATAGGAACTAATTTAAACAATTTTTTTCAGTAAGTATATTGAAAATAGCATTTTTTTGTTACAAAAAGGGTCATGTACATGTAATATTGCTTACCTAGGTGAAAACAAAATATTGCGAAATATAATACATATTTAAACTGGCAATTTAACCCATAACTACTATAGACGTTGAAACTTACGCAACTACTATAAGAGGTCTCACAGACCGCTAATGTTTACTGCGTTATTACGTACATACAAGTGCCGAATAAAGATCAAATCCAATTGTTCTTTCTTTGTACATTAATAATAAAGAGACCCAAGCCTGATTGAACATTAGACTATAATTGAAAGGTACATGGCGTGAGAAGATGATAAGTCATGCAGGAAGGGAAATAAGGATGAATAAAAATTTGGAGCGGTCTATAGTAGTTAAGGGTTCAAAATGTCGAGTGTGAGTCGAAATAGGAGTACCTGTGAATAAAATCAATGTCGAGTCACACTCGACAAAGGAGTTCAAAAGGTTAAATAATTGCGACTACAATATTGTATGTATCGTTTTGATTTCACGCGAAAGCTCAAGAATCGAGCAATCGTATGCTTTAAACAAAATAAAGAATTGTTTATATCTCCAGCAACATTAATTTTTCGATACATGTTTGTTAAGGCGTTTTTCCTCCATTTTTCAAGTACTACCTGCCTTTTAAGTCCTGCATCCTTTTTTAAGTATAATAATAAGTGTTCTCCGAAATAGTTAAATATATCTGTATTCAACATTGTACATACAGAATGGTAAAAAACATATTCAGGGCTTGCTACTATGTAAGTAAGTTTTCTTTCCATATTTGTATGAATTCGGCTTCATGAGCCGGCCGAGTATGGAATTTTTCATTGAAGTACATGTTTAACCTGTAACTACTACTAACAACATTTATAACTTAAGTACAACTGGCCAGTAGTTCCTGAGACCCACTCCTGAAATTTGCAATGAAAACCACATTTGAGAGAAAGATTGACACTTTGATTGCCACGCTATGTTTGCTGAAAATAACAAAACTTTCTACATTTTTATACAAAATAAATATAACCATAAATTCTATCTTTCTTAATCAATAACATTCATCAGTCTTTACTGCTTCTATTAGGACCTATTAGGTACATTTATTAATACTATATGTGATCAAATAAATAACGATGGAATCTATGTGTTACCCAGATATAAGTGACATGGCACTCAAAGTGTTAATAATGGAAGAAACATAAGAGTGACGTGATGTACATACATAATATTTTAATAATTATAGTATACAATTTTAAATGAACGTCTACTTGTCAGTTCCAGATAAAAGTAGAGAACCAGAGTCCAAGCAATTCGTTGGCCTAGTTATTGGGATTCTGACAACCGTGATCGTGATGCTGTTGGCGGCGATCATGTTCATTTTTTATAGAAACCGACGACCCAAGGCTGCTCTCACTCCTTCCACATTCTATGATCAACACGGTGACCTAAAGGTAAGAAAATTCAAATGCAAGTTAATTTGTGGTGTTCAAGATTTAGCTTGGGCAGTTCACATAAAACAAAACAATGATACTTCAGATATTCTTTCATGTAATTTTATTAATCATTTAAAGGAATAACTTAAAGAAATAGTGACTACATTCGATGGCTAAAACGAACATCTTTTTCTGGTGAACTGTCTAATGCGTCCATGTTCTGTTGACTATCCAAGATCTCTTAAAAAAATTCAGCCTTTGCTTGTTTTTTCACTATTTGAGACAAAAAATGAATACGACGAAATAATTAACTATTTTTATATTTTCTAAGACCGTTACCAAAAATACGGAATTGTTGTTATAGGTTAAGTATTACACCCGTCCCTCAATTTACGCGGCACTTTTTTACGCGAGTATTTGTTTTACGCGGCAAATTTACCTCAATTTACGCGGAATTGATTTACGCGATCTTACTTTACGCGGTCTGATATGTATATACTTACATATTTTCCTATAAATTTTAAAATTGACAGTTTTATACAGTCAGTATTGTGAGATTGGTCGGCGGAACGCGTGACGCAGAAAGAAACTTTAAAAATTTACATTCACAATGAAAATGAAGACGAACTTCCAAATATTTCAAGCGATGAAGATGATGAGTTTATGCCAATTAAAAAGAAAAGGCTTATTGTTTTGAATTACGGTGGCGATAGTGACATCGAATAAAACTTACATACTCCTGTTTTCTGAAATGTCTTACTTATTTTTTTGTTAAGTTATGTGAAATAAATATGTACATATGTATTTCTAAAACTTTCACTAGCCTTTATTTTCAATATTTTTCCTTTTATACTGACAGATTCAATTTACACGATTTTTATTCGCGTAAATCAAATCCACGTGGAACGGATATTCGCGTAAATTGAGGGACAGGTGTATATTGAATAAAAAATCGAAAACTCAACGATTTGTGATAATGTAAAAACAAACCGAATATATGAAATTACGAATTTCTGTGAACATTGGCTTCTACTCGCAACAGTATAAAATTTGCCAATAATAATTTTGAAGGACTTATAATTAAGTGCCTGTTATTTGCAAAACGTATACCACTGTACAATAAACGTGATTTACTTTATTATAGTATAACACGTTGAATGCCACAGTGAAAACTGCCATACCTTGTCAGACACATTATAATCTACTGTTTTATGTATAAATTACGAAAGAGAAAAATATTTTACTATTTGAACGTATAGTACTTACTGTACATTATTACAATAATAATAATGATGTTGAAAATTATATAAGAATTTCTAGTTATTTAACTGAATAAAATTTGAAGCGCCGGTCTCCGATGACCCCCATGACAGTCAACGTGATAAGCATGATGTTATTCGAATAGTGCATTTTCCAATTCCCTACACAATGCAATTAGAGTATTAGAGTAATTTTTCGAACTATGAATACTGTTTGTTACTACACAGATTTGCATTTTTACATTTTTACGATCATGAGTGGCATGAAAACTCTGTTGCAAAAGAGTATCTTTAACTGAAGTAACACTCGACATACAGGCATTATTATCATCTTCTGTTATGGTAGCAAATATAAGAGTGCCTATATTAATCAGCTAAGTCAACTTCCGACAATTTCTTTAAAACAAAAGACAGAACAATATTTTCCCTACAATTAATCTCTACCAATTTCTTAGATAAGCTTGGAAAATTCTGCGGTAAATAAAAAAGGGTTTATAACCTGAAAATAGAACGTTTCTGGACAAAATTTATAGGATCTTTTCTCATCTTTAACCCTCGAGCGGCCGGCCGTCTAGCAGTGACGCGGGAGGTCTATGCTGGGTCATCTATTACCCGTGCTAATTGTAACATTTTCGTAATATGTGCTCTTGAATTAGTTTCCCTATTAAAATTGTATCTTCTTATATCGGAAACGAATTTTTTAAGGGATACAACTACAAAATACTTGGAAAAAAAGAAAAGAAATTTACATAGAATAGAGAATGTTACTTTATTTGCTATCTGCACAATGTACAAAAAAAAAGTGATACACTAGAGCGACAGAAATAAAAAATAAGACCCTTGCTCAGTTAGAAGAATGCAAAGTTGTATAAAATCGAATATCTGACTGTACGCATAATTACATATCGCTCATTTGCTGCAACAACAACACAACTCAAAAAGAAGGATTTTCGGGAAAACGAATTTGAATGTTTCGAATCACTGCAATTTTATAAGAACGTCTGTCCTCGACAGCCGTCCTCTCGTGGTGAGTTTTAGAAGATCAGTTATATCGTTCTACTAGTAGACACTACAAACAGAAACAGTTATTTCTATACCAATAACTTAAAAATGGCAAACTTTTAGTTGTGTCATTTCTGCAGCAAATGAGCGATATGTACATAAGAAACGGGTAAAGAATGGCCCGACATTGGCCAGGCGAGGGTTAAGGTAAGTATAAGTCGCTCATCAAGTTTGATCGTCTATTTCGGAAAGACTCTGCTCTTATGTACTTCTTATTTCCATTGGATGGGTCACACGTCTTCCACACATTATGACTTCTATGTCGAAAATTAACATTAAGCAGGTAATAGTCAATTTAGTACGGGCAAAAATTAATTACATGTATATTATAGGAAAAGACGTGAAGTCAAGTGACGAAACCGGTAACAATGAATACAGAATTTTAACCCTTTGAACTCCTAATTTGTTTCTAATTTTCTTATCAATAACTTCCTATTATTTTAAGTGTTTTATTTGAAATTTACATCAAACGACAGTTGGTTGATAGGAACTAATTTAAACAATTTTTTTTTGCTAATTGTATTTCAAATAGCATTGGAACTTTGCTAAGATCTGATATTTGTGGAATTTCTAAATATTTTTTACTGGAGAATAAGAAAATAAAATGTCGAGTTAGGAATGCCTGTGGATAAAATCGATGTCGAGTCACACTAGACAAAAGAGTTCAAAGGGTTAGTCAAAAGTTTAAAAACGGTCATTTGACCGGCCGTGGTAGCTTTACTACGTATTAAAGACAACGCGTATCATTGATTGAGTCGGTTCCATACGAATTTCAGTATAAACACACGAAACAGAAGTAAGTGGAGGCCAAACAGCGAATCGCAGAATTTTCCGGAAATTCAATCAGCCAGCGGAATCCATCGTTTAAAACTTTCGAATTACCTTAGTCCCGGAGTTTACATTAGCCGAGTCTCATTTAAAATCCTCAGACGGACTTCATTTATTCTACCTGATCTTCCTATACTGTACCTTCAGTCGTTACGCGTCCTGGCCTCGACGTTTCACGTCTCCGTAGAAATCGTTAGTAACGCGAGGTCCGTGTGTTTCGTTCGATTCGATTCACGCTTGTTACCGATGAAGCTAATAGTCGTTTAACCGGATACCATCAATTTGACAAACGACGATGGTCTCGCTTTTCCCAGGTGAGAATTTTTTTTTCTTCGACGACCCGACGCCGTCAGGGGATTCATTTTGCCTCTAATAAACCGAACAGGTTGGAGCACCTATTTGGTTTAGCTGTTTCAGAGGTCGTTCGGTGAAAAGGCTTTTGAGCAATCATGGAAAACGTCTTAGCCGTATTAGAGCACGTCGGTCTCGGATGAGAGGGCCATAGAAACTCGAGAGAGTAAAGCTGGTCAAATATTTTCCTTAAAGCAGGCAAAGAGGCAAGTGGGATTGCGCATCGATGATCAAAATGAGAGATCAAAAGGGGTCCTCGACAAATAGCCGTGAGACTGTATAACGAGCGAGAGTATTTTTCACCGTGAACAGTCTCTAATTGCGAGCATTTCTATCGTTACGTTTATTCGTAATTAATTTGGATACGATATAGCACAAGACCTTTACCAACTTATACCGAACTACAACATGCTCAATAATTACACCAAACGATTCTGCATCAATCCGCCTGAATGACCTTTTTTTCTGTTTTTTCCACTGATGTACTAGCCCTTAAAACAGCATTGGACTTTGTTAATAGATCCCCCGACAAAGTTTTTCAAATTTTCTCCGACTCAGAAAGTGCTATTACGGCTATCAGAGATACTACATCTACAAATCAACTAATTCAGGAAATCCAGAATCTATATCGATTAGCAACAAAAGAAGGAAAGTCTGTAATAATATACTGGATACCATCTCACATAGTTATCAAAGGCAATGAAGAAGCTGACAAAGCAGCAAAGTTAGCTGCTAATACAACTGATAAAGTTATCAGTACGCACTGTATTACATGTAGGGACTTAAAAAACCATGTAAATTCTATCTATAAAAAAAGGTCCTTGAAACGCTGCAAGAACAGTACTGTAAAAAATACTAACTACAAGGGGCAGATATAGGATGGCAAAAGTTTCCAAACTCGTCAAATCGTACTGTCCAAACATTAATCAGTAGAATTAGGATAGGCCACACTTCAATAACACATGCATACATACTAGAAAAACGCGACCCACCCATATGCGAGGAATGCAAAGTTCCAATTACTATCAAACATTCAATACTTGAATGTAAAAATTATGATCATGCTAGAGAGAATACAGACCTACCTAAAGATTTAAATAACATTTTAAACTCCAAAAAAAAACTTAATAAAACTCGTACAATATTTATTCAACACAAAATTACACCAACAACTGTAACTGCTTAGTATGTAAGTAAACAAATGTACCGCGTTGCTAATGACCATAGAAGTTTAAGCAACGTTAAAAATGTATATAAAAAAAAAAAGAAACATGAGCAGGAAAGACGTGATAATTGTATAAATTGAAACAATCTGAAGTTGCTCCCAGGTTAAAAACCACTGTACTTTACTAAATCTGTACTTCTCTTTGGTCTTACCGCACCTTGAGTATGCGTCGGTAATCTGGTCTCCAAACACTTCCAAGCATAAATACTTATTAGAAAAAGTCTAACACAAATTTCTAAGATTGTTGGCTTACAAATCTGGCCACCCCATACCTCGTTTAGAACACAACTATGACCATATTATGCGCCGATTTAATATTCATACTCTGGAGGGCAGAATATTGGTCAACGATTTGCTTATTCTTTTTAAAATCATTAATAACTACTCTAACAATCCAAGCCTTCTTCACTTGTGGAACCTCAATCTCCTATGCATCACTTTAGACATGCCCAACTATTTCGTTCACCCATCTACACCTCCAGATTTGAGTATTCAGATCCACTATATAGAATTTTTAGTTTAGCCAATAGTTTCAGCGTTAAATTGGATTTTTTCCGGCTCTCCTGGTATTTTCAGAAACAGTGTTTATAGATCGCTAGGTCAATTTACGAACATTCAAACTGTGTAATTTAGCGTTTCACTATTACTGTAGTATGTGTAAAATGGATTGTCTATGCTGTAACAATCTTTTTTATGTATTAAGTATACTACCTGTCTCTACACTTTCAATTATTGTACAAAAAGGGATTTTCTCATACACTGTAATTAATTAAATTAAATTAAATTAAATAATTATGACGAAACTTCGAAGTGTCCACTCCAAAGTGACTCATGAACATTCAATGGAAAAAAACGGAACCACCTTTCTGTAACCATCGCAACCAAGAAATGTCGATACATCATATACTGTATGAGCGCAGAAAATTCCAATCTCAAAGACGAAAGTATAAGTTATGACCAGACACGGCCCTGACATCACAGGCTCACATAAAAAGTAGCCTACATTTCCTGAAACTAACTAACCTGTACTATAAACTCTAAACACCGGAATTGCATGTAAGATAATGTACCTAAGTTCGTCGCTAATGAGCTAGTAGTAGATGCGAAGTAAAGCCTAAAGTTAGAAAAAAAATTATTTGAACGCAGTGATGTTTTTTAAAAAAATCTTTGAGTTTTCGTATGTTACATTTATTGATAACGCAGACCGCCTTGAAAATTTAGCATCGAACAGCGTCAATACAAATTTGGCGTCGAACAGTATGATTTCATAATGTCAAGTCCGTTGTTTTCAGTGACGACAGGCATTACTCATAGCATGTCATGACATTAGTAGCATAACAGCATAACAGGTGCAGTGACATTAGAGCACATCAGCATAATACGCACAATAACATTAGTGGCACAACAATATAATGTGCACTGACATTAGTAACACAAGAGTCAAATGAGTGGAATGATCAATGTAGCACAACAGCATAATAAATGCAATGACACTTGTAGTACAACAACGTAATAGGTGCAATGACATTAGTGGCACAAAAGCATTCTAGGAGGAATGACATTAGCAGCACAACAATATAGTACTAGTAATATCTGATGGTTTAAAGATACAAAATTGATGTTATGAAGCTTCAAGATTTAATGTTTAACACGTTGACTGCCACACTGTGTAGGCTCAGAAAGACATGACTTTCTAATTTTTATACAACATGAAAGTAATCAGATATTATGTTCTTTCTAATGAATAGTGTTAGTAAGTATTTCTATTCCCTGCTGGCTCTACTAGATCTTAACACGTTCCCTGCCACGTGTACCGTTTTCGATATAAAATTTTGAGTAACATTGTCGATAAAAGGATAGTATAAATAGAAAGTGTAATATCAACTACGTGCGTTAATAAATTCCCATTCTTGTGTGTCTGTCTAGTTACGGAATTTTCTACTGTGGCAGGGAATGTGTTAAATATCTTACTTATAGTACTCGCGTTCAGATAAATAACAACTGAAATTAAGTGTCATCCGTGTATAGGTGACATGGCAGTCAAGGTGTTAACAGTAAACTTCTGAGCACAACGTCACGTGAAGGTGATGGTACTATAGGTCATTCGATTTGTCTTAACAGGGGATATGCATCTATCGAGTTAAATATGTATGACTTCATTCAGACACACTTCGATGAACTTGAAATAACTTTGATGATGAACTTGACGATGCAATACTGAAGAGTATTTTTCACATCGGAATATTTGTTCTCTTTAACAATACCCCTTTTCGAGCAGATACTCGATGTGCGCACAGGAACATCCGCGTGAATTCCTGCAAGAATGATTAAAGTTCTTTTTTTGTTGTCAACAACGCGGTTTACTGTTCCGTTGGCTACCGTCGAAAAGGCCATCCTCTGTACACGGACGGTGTCATAACGAGGCCGCGTGCTTGAAGACGGGATCCACTTTGTTCTGGGGAAAAATTAATTATCGCTGTTACCACAGCGAATAATGTTGAAACGCGCAGCAACGAAAGCGGTGGAAAAGTGTACGCGGACGAAAGGGAGAAATAAAGCGGAAATACAAGCAAGGAATCCGGGGCCCTTTCATTGCACGTAAGAAATGAGATACCCAGGGTTGCGTAAAGATACATATGTAAATACGTGAAATACATTGTTGTGTGGTAAATTAATATCCTCACTGACAACGGAGGGAACAGCAACTTTGTACGAATTTTTTTTTTCGAATGGAAACCTCGAAAATTTGCTCCCTAACCAAGTGAAGACTCTATTCGAAATTAAATCTACAACCTGTGAATGTTGGAAATAATTTGTGATAATGTAAATAATCATTCGGGGATTAGTACAGTACGTTCACACCGAACAATTTAGCCACTTATTTATAAATATATTTTTGGCGAAAAATATAAATAAACAGTGTTTCCTTCAATTACGTATTTTTTTTAAAACGTGACATTTTGAGCGATTCGTTGAAATAGGTACACGTTAATCGTTGATGGATCTAGTATTAAAAAATGTTGGAACTGTAAAATGCACAGAACATCGTTACACTTGCGCAAAAAATATGATCGTGGAAATGTAGTCCTCTTTAAACCATTCACCTGTTTCCTCTAACATTTTTTTCTAATGATATTCAGAAAAAAAGTATGACTTGTTCCAGTTACGGGGACCACCCTGTGTATTTAGATATTCGTTTACAATAAATGTTCCACTACATACTTAATATTAACTTACTACATTCATGTGCAAATTTAACGTTATACAGTGGAGCCTCGATGAAGTGAAGCAATTATAAGATGACAGGATTATTCAAAGTTTTGGAATAATTGTCGACTCCGTATATAACTTGGTTTCAGATAAAATTTAGTAACTTATTTCGAGGTCGACGTGTACAGGATAAATCTAAAGTGTAACTGGGGCAGGCTATAACTGTTCTGAGCAAATATAGAACAAAATGGAACAAGAAAATATTACGCTTTTTCATTAACACGTTGACTGCCGTATCGGTCACCGGTGACCGACACATCAAATTTTATTTAATTAAATAATTATTCATTTTAGTACGGTTTTGAATCGAATTAATATTGTAATGAGAATAAAAGATCGAGGCTGTGAAATTGAATAGTTATATAATTATTTCCTTTGGCACTTTTGTTTGAAATGGGATGTTATAGTATGTCTGACCAGGTATGGGAGTTTTCACTGCGGCAGTTAACGTGTTAATGTAGCTGTGTATCTAATATTTGTTTTTTACACGAATCAATTCCTTATGTGACTTTGCGTACAAAAAGCATTGGGTAATTGTATTAGGTTGAGCCATAAATAACTTCAAACACATAAGATATCTTTTCTACTTCCAAAATCAAATTACACTATTATACTACATCAGGTTCACCTAGACTATTATGTAATTTGTATTCATATTAACAAGTAATCATCTCTGAATCTCAGATATGTTGCAGAATCAGCAAAACATTATCCTTTACTAAGTTGACTAACAAATCCTGTTTAGTGTCACAACATCGACGGTTATGTTTCGCGACGATGGAATGACGCTGACTTCGAACTGGGGTGTAAGTCCAGTTAAGCCTTTCGAATTTGCGATAAAGTGAACTGTATAGGTTGATGTATCTAGACAACGTGTCGACAAAGAATGTATTACTGATAACAGTATTCCAAATACAAGTGTATCATTTTGTAGTGTGAGAGTGTTCCAACGTGTAACAGCAACGAACGAATGTCCTTTATGGCTTCAGGTATGCTAAATTTATACGGATTTTGGTTGCTAGTATGTAACCAATCAGCGTTCGAGAAATTGTGCAGCGTCGAAGCGCTGCTTTGTTGGTTTTTCCAACCTTGGCCCTTCGACCTGGCTCGGTCGCTGCAGGTTGGAGCGTAAGCTGGTTTGCTAACAAAATCACACACGGTATTACAAAATATATGTTGGGATATTATACAGTAGAGATACGGAAGATATTGATGATTTAACCCAGTACATTGAAGAATTACTATTGTAGTCAATACTCCAAGATTCCACTATCAGTTTTCGAACGTTTTCTTATATGTATATTTACGTTCTTATGTATTTTTAATTCTCAAGTTACACATAATTTTATTAAATACGTTTCATACGTAAAATGGCTATAGGAAACAATTTACATAACAAATCATGTCTTAGGAGGATATAGCTTATTAAAAACACAAAATTTTCCTCTTCCATTCTTTTTTTTCAAACTTTTCTTAGAACTGACAATGGGCTAGACTCTGGCGCAGTTAGTAAACTCACTTTGTATATGATTTAATTATTTACTTCGTCTTCCAGTATACTTTCTCAATATTCCTAAGTTAAACGCATGCGTTCCAAAAAATCTTTCACCGTGTGCTACGGATCACTGTACTGGCTCAGGCGCAGCTGTTTATTGCACGCTATAAACGTGTGTACGTTCAGATGAATTGTTACTTCAACTCAGTTTATTAACATATACATTTTTCGTTAGATATTTTACAATTTTAGAGACTACACAATCGATGTGTATTGAATAATGCAATATTGTCCCAAAACATTATTTACGCCGCCTGTTAAAATGTAAAATAAACTTTAAATACGGATATTGTTTACAAAATAGCGATAATGATTTATAGGAAAATATATTTAAATGCAGAATAATGTAAAAGATGCATACAGGCTTTATTAAACAAATGTAAAATTCAAAATAATCACACTAATGTAAACCTGTATTTATTAAAATTATAATTAATATTTTTAACAATAGAATTACCATTTTAAATATTTCTAAATAGAAAACGTCATATACTGAAGAAGATGTGTTATGTTTCTTCTTACTATTTCTCTGTGTTCTAACTCAAACACATTACTTCGCTGTAATATAAAACGCAGACTATTCTTATCTTTTCTTGCAGTCTGAATCTTTTTTATATGTCTCGTTGCGTGTTGAGAGTTTCTTGTATTTCTTCTTTATTATTACAGCCCGCATCCGGCCTTTAATTCCGGAATATGGGACAACTCCGCGATAAAAGAATTAATTAAACTCTTAGTTTTCGCGAGGGAATTTATTCTATGGAGAAAAATAAATATACTGTATGTTTCGTGCTACGAATTCGAGTAATGTTTGATTTTTTGTTATTAAAAAATGATACAGCTGTTCCGCAATACGTGCGACCGGATTGTTATTATGAATGCCCGTTATTGATATTTTGTATTTCACGCTCTGGCACACTTCAGCAGAACAATAAATTCGTGCTTTCTTGAACGATAAATTGCGTATTCGACGTATCTATGCAGATAGCAGAAATTTAATTAACGTTCATAAACCGTTTTAATATAGCGAGCGTCACATCTCTGACTGTCAGACTATTGTTTTCCGCCTGTCCTGATTGTGAGTCGAAGTCGCCGGGTGCGAACAGGTTTGGAAAGGTTCTGCAGAGAATTGAGCTCCCCGTCGCGCTCCCATTATTTCCCATCGTTCAGCAACCTGTTAATTACTGTCTTCCGTACAGTTCAGAGAAGGGTTGGAGACCCGGAGTGCTGCCCATTCACGTGAACAAAGTTCTGCTTGTTATTAATCCAGTTACGCCGACTTCGAGACACTAAGTATTTCCGTATCTTTAGCCTCCCCTCTCAGATTACGAATATTTGTCATCGTGATTAACACATTGACTGACATCGTGGTCACTAGTGTTGCAACTCTACAAAATCTATGTTTAACCCTCTGGGTACGGTTGATTGAGACACAGAGATGTACCGTTGTACACACAGCTCTACCGTTCGAATCCAATAAAAAATAATAATACGAGGGTGAGTCAAATGAAAACTTTAAAATTGCGATAAAAAATCGAAACACCGTGCCATTGTCTTGTTAGTTAGCGGTATTGTTAACCCCCTTAGCACTCCAGGGTCGATACATCGACTACGCGGTTTTCTCGAGAAATACCTAGATACAGTCGATATTTCGGCTTCTCATTTTTTTTCAATTTTTTTTTCACTATTGTTTACAAGCTTTAATTTATGGAAAATAATTTTTTCCCCCTTATGTAAAACTACATACATTTTACAATAAAGTACAAAAAAAGCGTGGTTATCTTTATTTTGAAGAAAAATATGTTAATTTTAATAAATGTCTCCAAAAGTGCATATTTTTCAAAGTATTTCTGGGCGGTACATGAAAACTTGTAAGGTACTAAAAGGGTTAAAGGTAGCATAAAAAATGTGCTGCAAGTGCCAAGACAGTACATACAAACAATGCGCAGTCACAGTAATAGTGTAAAAGTGATAACTCCACTTGAAACATACACCAAAGAGAAGCAGCGTTGCACCATCCGTTTTTTGTGTAGTGAAGGAGTGAAACCTATTGCAATTCGTCGACGAATGAAGTTACAATATGGTGTTGCATGTCTGTCACTGCAGCAAGTTTACGAGTGGAGTAGGAAGTTCAAAAACGGCGAAAAAGACTTTCAAGTCTGATGTAACAGTGCAACAAGCGGTGCATGAGTGCATCCATGCACTTTGTAAGCACTGGCAGGCTTGTATTGAACGCAATGGAGACTATGCGAGAACTGATACATTTGTGTATTAACTTCCTCTTAATAAACTATGAAAGGAAAAATTTAAGTGTTTAAAAGCGGAATGTTATAATTACGGTGATTCTTAAGGGGAGGTTCCGGTCTAGAACTTTAAAAAAATCTATTTTTTGTTCGTTTACTTTTTGGATTTTTAACCATTTATGTATACATGTTTAAATGAAGTTTCTGAATCTCGAAAAATTCCCGACGTTATAGGCATTTGAGTGGCGGCGGGGGCATGGGTAAAGTCACCCACGTAAAACTTTAAACGCGTTTTTATCGAAACGGAGTTTTGCAAACTGGTGTTATAAACATCTCGAAAAGTTATTAATTGACTTACTTGCGTTTTTCCTATTTTATAGAATACACTTTCTGCTAGGGGGCAAACCTCTAACATTTTGAAATTTTCGAAAATATGCATTTTTTAAAGATGTTAAAAGGATGGAAAACAGGGAGAAAACGATTTCAGTCTTTGAAGTGCTGCCATTTTGTCAAAAATCACTTTTTTTCTCATTTTTGGAAGTTAGCTCCCTAGGAAATTTTGTGCTCTTTAATAATCCGGTCTGGTTTTTTTATCTCAGATCGATGGTTTAGAAGCTAGACGTCCCAGCGTTTTGCATATTTTCTTTTTAAGGCTTCTAATTCAACGATTTTTCAGCGCCATCTACAATGTTAAATTAAAGAAGAAAAATAATTTTTATAGTCTAAGACATCTTTAACAAAATGTAAAAATTCTCATTAAACTATCTGCCTCAGTTTTCTGGTAAATAATGCCAAAAATTACTTAGTTTAGAGGGCTCTAGATCGGAATCTCACTCTTAAAAGGGGGGACGCGAGTAATCCTTTTATTGGATCGTTGGCGGAAACGAAAGGGCTTCCGGAAGTGTCGTTTTCAGGGTGAGAGGCTCCGTAAAAGCGACACCCTGTTTCCTTGCACGTCGTTCAAGAGCCTCGCCGACGAACCGATATAATTCCCGCTGAGTAAATTTTTACCAGCCGCCGGGGGCTGGCCGCGCTGACTCCACTTAATTAAAAGAGCCGGTCGCATGAGCGTATTGTCGGCACGAGAAGACGTGCGTTATCTCGCTGGACCGTAAAGCGAGTCCGTGTACACACGTAGGCATCCTCCATCGTGTTTCGCCTCATTCCATGCCACTCAGGCATTAGCCACCTGCTACTTGTCTCGCCTCGACGTTGCAAAGTCGTCGAGTATCACGATTTCCCTTTTTTCTTCCCTCTTTTTTTTGTTCGCTCGACCTCGTTGCATTTCCTGCGCACCGCCTACACGGTCTTCGAGAGAGTTCAACCGAACATTCTTCGCAAGGGTGTTCAACCCTCAGGGATATTTATACGGGGAGGTGTGACAAACAATGGCCTCTGTGACCCTGCTCGAATCGATTAATTCGAGTCGTTTCGAAGTCACTTGAGTAATTCGTTATCGACTTTAAGTTGAAAGCTTCTTTATTACTTTTTTTACTGTATTATCGTTGATGCTTGTCATATCCGTTTTTGGTGTTTGAGCATGTTTTGTGACAATGCCTGTTGGCGATTATTTTTCTTGAATTTGGGAATAAGTTTGTATGTGTTAGGTACAGTCTGAAAACAAGAAAACGATAAAATGTAGCTGCTGAATTTATTTATTTATGTGTAAACGGCTGTTCCTTTAGTTGTATACAATATATTGAAACATACATTTACTATTGAAGTAATTGTTTACACGATTAGTTTTGTAGACTTGATGGAATTTAGGTATTCTAAAGAGATTGAAGTCATTATCAAATCCATTTGACAAATTACACAACTTGACTGTGGGGTTGACGTAAACTTCCTTCAGAAGTAATTCCATTTGTTACTTTTATTATTCTTTTCTAACCAGGTCTCAATGTACACGGTTGAATTCTATTTCTCTGACCGCAAGCCCTCAAACCTATTTGCCTGATGAGATATGTTCCTATTCAACTTGACTGATCAGCCACGCGCAGCTTTCTCCTTTTTCATTTATCTAACATTTCGATGGCTGCTTGCTTTGAAGCAGCAAATGAGACGTCCCTTTTCAAAGTGGTATAAGTTCGCTTTTCCTTCTACCGAGATATTAGAAGGCTTAAAGTTTAATTTACTCAAAAGTATAGGTTCTCGCTATAACTGCGCTGCGACCGAAAAGAAGGTGATTCTTCATGGAAAAATAAGGCACAAATATACAATAAGATTTATTCATGCAAATCACCGCCCAGGCTTGCGCTTAATTTAGAACAAAATGTAGTCTGCGTCATATCCCATAATCTGGTATAATAAATTCAAAACAATGTATTAAACTTCGAGAAGGTTATTCTCTTGGTCAATCAAAAATTATTAAATATATCGACCTCGTCGTGGACAAATTTTTAACGGAAAATATTGCTAAACATCATCTCATGTGATTTTTATTTGTAAACACATATTAAAGCGGTAATTTATATGAAACATAATTCCAGTTATTTCTGTTTAAGAGTTAATATTATACATGCGCTAAATATAATATAAAAATCGATTTATTATTAATTAAGTACGCACGTACTTGACAATATTTGAAGTTGATTTCTTCGAAAACGGAGCATCGTATCCAACAGCTTGATTCCGTCATTTCGAATTCTTTTTGTATGAGGAGTTACCTCCCCCTCGGTTGTATCAATATTGCTGGGATTCTTTTATTGATAGGTGCTTAATCTATGAATTGTAGTATTGCAATTTAGTAAACATATACCATAACATATTGACCGTGAAAGAAAAACTGTTTGCGACTGTAAAACCATGTTGAGATGCTGAGAGAAAACTGCCATATCTAGCCAGGCACATTACAGTTTGCTGTTTTCAATAGAAATCATGTAGCATAATTTTTTTATCTAATATTAGTTTTTTTAACTGAATATTAACATTATTGTAATGTTCTACTTACCAGCAGAGCTATCGGAGGATTCTGACAATTTACATTTTCTGTATTAGGAATAAACTTACCAATATCTGTTGTAATTAAGGTAAGTTAATTTGTCATTGTAGGTACTATCCAGTATTAGATCTTTATGTCGAAACGAAGAAAAAAAATATCAATCTGAATCTGATATTTTGTGCGACATATAAAAAGCATTTATACACTACTGATAAAAGGTTTAGAAGTACTATCGCTTTTTGAAGAATTTCTGTATCAATTTTCTTTTAAATATGTAGTAAATAATAATAATACGTAAAGGTTACAACAATATTATAAATTAACACTTTGCTCCTTATATTGTTTTAGGGATTATAATTTCCACAAATAATCTACCAGTATTACACTCCAAGCTGGTGAAACATACTTCCAGCATTATTGTGTATTGAATATGAAGATTTATCTGTCGATTAGACCAATAATCCAATACATCCACGCTCAAAACTGAAAATAATTAATTTCTCGGCTAATGACCACTGAAGGTGAAGCTGCTAATCCAATGATAATAAAAATAATAATTAATTTCTCTGTCCATAACGTCAATAACCAATTTTCAATTTATTTCACTTATACATATATAGTAATATTACAGTGAACTTCAGTTTCTTGCGATTGTATTACTCATATTATTACAAACAATTGTACAATATGTCATAATCTTTCGTTTGAATCAGGGACTGCTTTCAAAATTTTGGAGAGAAATTTCTGGGCAAACGCTTTTACAGTTTTCATCATCCTTAACACTTTGACTACGACGCTTTATTAGCAGAAAGTGGCAAGCTTTTTAAATTTTTATACAAAGTGAATACAACTTCAAATTCTACCCACTTTCATCAATAACATTAATGACTTTCATCATTTTTACGTGATTCTGTTAGATTTTGTTAGACATATTTATTATGCTATACATGGTCAACCAAATAATGATTCGATTTAAGTGTCACCCACATATGGGTGACATGGCAGTCAATGTGTTAAGGCGAATAAAATGATGCCTTTAACCTTTTGACTGCATGCTACGTGGAAGCGAGGCGTACGTTGCGTGCGGCCGAACTGCAGTGGTACATAGTGAGTCCTTACACCGAACGCCTAAGGGCGTCGACAGTACACATTGGGCGGCTTTGCAAAACGCCTATAAGCGTCGCCCGCAGTCAAAGGGTCACCGACTTGTTACCTACTTCAGCAGCACACTGTAGGTGCTAAGAAACCGAAAATCCGAAGCTTCGCATGTGTAGACATCAGTGGTCGAAATGTTAACCGGACTCTTTTCGCCTTTACATCGTTTCATATTTTACGCCAGAGCAAAATTTGTCCGATGGAAGCGTAATGGAATATTTATATAAGCCGGGGTTCTGTCGGTTTCGAAAACAACACGAGAAACTTTCACGCGGTGATGTATCGTTAAACGAGAACAATATGCGCAGTATTCTCGTGAATTTTGGCAGAGAGAGAGAGTGCAGTGGAACAAATCTGTTTTGAAGTCTTACTACGTAGAATTATTAAATTACTGTACGCGAACGGACGTAAATCGTGGGACGAAAAATTCAGTAAAAACGTGTTACGACTCATGTGACGTTCTCCGCATTTCCCTATATTTTTCCAGCTTTTTACTATACACGCGAGCTGTCGTAAAAACAAATAATTGCTTCGGGTGATCGTCGTTGCTTGACTGATGGAGAACGTTTTGAAGATAAATTTCGAGCGATCCGGTGTACGGAGCTTCACCCGGACTTCCCACGGTTCATTGAAAAATGTGGAAAAAAATCCTTTTTTTCTTGTCAATCTTCCCTCTCTCGCGGTTGTGATGGCGAGCCCGAACGCTTCGCGTAACTCGCGGAAACAATACAAACTTGTTTGAATTTTTCACGTACTCGTAGCCGTATTAACGTGCTCCGTAACACAATGCCCGGCTCGCATCGCTGTTTCACAGTTCGTTACTTTTTAACGTAACGTGAAACATATACGTTACACGGCCGTGGACAACGATGCTTGACAAGAGTCACTTTCTTTTATCGAACAATCGCGAATTACGCCCCGTCGCGTTTGTTGTTCAAACGAAACTTCCTATGAATTTAACACGTTGAACGCCACAATGAAAACAGCCATACCTAATCAGACACGATATAATTTACTATTTTTTACATAAATCATAAAGAAAAAAAAAGATTTGAGTACTGAATCGTGTTCTTTTGTTTCTACATTATTGTTTCAGTATGAAGTTTGCTCAGAAATTTACGACAATCAATAATTATTTGTCAGGTTTATTCGTCAGAGACAGGACAAAGACTAAATACATAGATCGAAGAAAACAAAAAGTACGCGCCGTCGTTGTTCACGCCGCTGCAGTGCAACCAACGTCACACACTATCGCACTGGTCAGCAAGCCAGTAGCCAAATGAAGTGAAGCACTTATCGATATCACATACTTTTACACCCCTCCTATCGATATGTGCATCACACGTAGATGATATTTAGCTTGAACTTAAATTTAACATTTCTGTACAACGTTCGTGTTTACATTTGCTCAACGATTTTGTTAATATGTCGGCTGGCATACGATCCGTTTGTAAGTATTTAACAATAATATCTCCCTTTTCCACTAATTCTCGGGTAAAATGAAAACTTATATCTATGTGTTTACTACGCTTATGAAACTTAGGATTCTTTGATATTTCTATTGCACTTTGATTATCGCAATATATATTAATGGGAGATTTTGCGTATTCGTTAAATCCCATATGACAAAGTAGCCGTTTGATATAAATGATTTCTCGTGAGACTTCTGAGAGCGCCACATATTCTGCTTCCATAGTTGAAAGAGCAACGGAAGCCTGCTTTTTCGATTTCCAACTAATCGGACTTCCCGCTAAGGTTAAAAGACTACCCGAACAAGATCTACGATCATCTACGTTTCCACCCCAATCAGAGTCTGTATAACCCATGAGACTTTCGCTATTTTTAACATAATTTATGCTGTAATGACTCGTTGCCTGCAAATACCTCAAAACTCGTTTCGCAATTAACCAGTGGCGTTTTTCCGGATTTGAACAAAATCTGCTTAATGTGCTCGCCGCAAACGCAATATCGGGTCGTGTAGCATTAGCTAAATAAATTAACCCACCGATCAATTCCCTACATGGTCGACCTGCCATTTCGCGTCTTTTATCTTCCGTCGTTGGGCACATTTCTTTTGTAATTTTTGAGTTCGATTCTATCGGAGTTGATACACTTTTCGCGTTGTCCATGTTGAATTTTTGTATTAATTTGTTGATGTATTCCTCTTGTGAAAGACGTATTCTTCCAGTTAATCCTTCTCGTTGCACATTGACTCCAAGTATGTTATTGATTTGGCCGAGGTCTACTATTTTAAATGCCGATTTGATGTTTGATTTACTTTCATTGATCCTTTTGATTTTCTTTGACGCTAGAATTAAGTCGTCGACATATACGACCACTATAACTCTGTTTTCATTTGAACCTATTACGTATACACAAGGATCTGCTGCTGTGCGCTTACCTCCATTTTCTGCAAAGTAATTGTCCAGTTTCCTCTACCATTCTCGCCCTGATTGCTTCAAGCCGTATAGTGGCTTAAGCAACTTGCAGACATATTCTTCGCGTCCACTTTCAATAAACATTTTTGGCTGTTCCATATATACCTCGTCGTGTAGTTCACCCTGTACATAGGCTGACGTTACGTCCATCTGGTGTATATGCATTTCCTCGTTTACTGATGCAGCGAGTAACGTGCGGATTATTTCGTATCTCGCAACTGGTGCGAAAACTTCATCGTAATCGACTCTATACTCTTGCGTATGACCTCTGGCAACCAAACGTGCTTTATATTTTTCATTCTGGCCATTCTGATTTTTTTTCGTCCTAAACACCCATCGATTTGTTAATATCTTCTTATTGATTGGTCTAGGTACGAGCATCCATGTTCCATTTTCCTGTAGAGTATCGTATTCCTTTTCCATTGCCGCTAGTCATGCTTCTCTGTCGTCTTGTTCCAAGATTTCCGACAAGGTCTCTGGATTTGAGCGTTGCGTATTTTTCACCTGATAAACTTTTCGTGGTCTGCCCACTTTTCCGGTTCTTTGACTTTTTGGGCGACCGCGTCCTCGACTTGTTTCATCATTAACGTCTTCCTGTGGTGACTCGCCGTCTTGTCCATCTTCCTGGATGTCGTCTTGTGGTTCTTCTTCTGATAAGGCTGGAACAGATTCAGGTAAGAAGAATGCTCTTTTGGATGATACTTGAGGAATCTCTATGTTTTCAAAGAATTTTACATCGCGAGCCTTAATTACAGTTTTGGTACCTGGCTTCCATAATCTATATGCTTTACTCTCATATGAATAACCTACCAGCAGATACACGTCGCCTTTTGGTTGGAATTTCCCAATCCTACGGCCTTTATTTAATGCGATTACCTTACTACCAAATGTTCTAAGAAATCCAACATATGGTTTTCGTTTTGTCCACGCCTCAATCGGCGTAATGCCAGCAAGGCATTTCGTCGCGCTCCTATTCCTCAAATAAGTTGCGGTGTTCACTGGTTCCGCCCATAGAGATTCTGGAAGATTTGCTTGTACTCTCATACATCTTGCCATTTCGATTAATGTACGATTTGCTCGCTCGGCTACGCCATTTTGCTGGGGTGTATACTCGGTACTTAATTGATGTATGATTCCTTCGTCCCTGAGAAAGCCTTGGAAGTTGTTTGAAACGTATTCCCTTCCATTGTCCGTTCGCAACTTCTTCACTCGTCGTCCAGTCTGCTTTTCAACTTTTTGTTTGTAATCCTTAAAAGCTTGAAAAATATCAGACTTATTTCTAAGCATAACTGTTTCCGTATACCTAGTACAATCATCTATAAAGGTCGCGAAATATCTCGCCCCACCGAGTGACTGTGTCTTCATCGGACCGCAAATATCCGAATGAATTAAACCTAAAATTTCTTTCTCGCGATTAGTTGACGGTTTGAATGGTAGACTGTGAATTTTACACTTCGCGCATACTTCGCAGTTAATTTCGTACGTGTTTGAACCGAAATTCATGCCGTTTACCATTTCTTCCCTTTCCATTTTCTTTAAGTCGCTGAAATTGAGATGTCCGTATCTCTGATGCCACTTATATATATCTCTCGCGTTATTTTTACTTGCGTACGACGCCTGTTCATTTTTCTGATTTATAACATATAGCTGATTTCGTTTTGTGGCCGTTAGAGCCGTCGAACCGTCTCTTCGAAAGATCGTCGCTCGATCCTTTTCGAACAATACCTTATAATCGTTGTCGGTGACTTTCGAAACGGACAAAAGATTATTGCGAAGACCCGGAACACACAACGCATCCTTCAATCTTATAGAGTTCGTTACGCGTCCATTTACTTTCGCATTCAATTTCACATCG
The DNA here is from genome assembly GCA_916610135.2 of Macropis europaea. Taxonomy (NCBI): domain Eukaryota; kingdom Metazoa; phylum Arthropoda; class Insecta; order Hymenoptera; family Melittidae; genus Macropis; species Macropis europaea. Next base: position 31,993,850 of record OU744345.1, read on the forward strand.
CCCTCGCCTATCGAATTTGCAAAATCTTTCGTCGCCGTGTATACTCGTGTCTGTCCTTTTTCGTTAAATGTCGCGAAGTTATGTTCGTCGTTACACATGTGCCGCGTGGCACCGCTATCTACGTACCATTCTTCTGATTTTTCGACCGGTTCGGTGTTACATGCAATCGCCGTCATCGTATCGTCAACCCTATTTGATTCGCTACGCATCGGTTTTGATCTACAGTATTTACTCGCGTGCCCTATCTTACCGCAATTGAAACACCTACCGTTAAATTTGTGAACATTCGAATATTTCTTATCATTTTTCGGTTTTTCATACGATTGTTTCGATTGTACATGACGTCCTCTGGTCAATAGCGCGTCATTTTTCTCATCGTTGCCGTTCACCCTCACGACGCGATCGTTCTGTCTCGCTTCTTTTTCCATAAGTTTGAGTTTCAATATGTCGACCGTCGGTATTTCGTCACGCAGTTCCATTGCTATGGTAAAATTATCGAATTCGGTCGGTAAGGAGCTCAACAACATTATCAATAATGATTCCTCTGGGATGTCGAATCCTGCCTCTTTCAATTGTTCGGCTTTGTGCAAGAAATCGGATACGTACTGCGCCGTTGTTGACTCTTCCTTCTTCTGCATTCTCAATAATTGTTTATACAGCGTCACCTTTCTTACCGGACCACGAGATTCGAATGCTCTCTGAAGACCGTCCCAAGCTTCTTTTGAGGGTGTTGCCTTTTTCACGTGACTGAGCTGATTATGCGTTATACTCAGATTTATTTAAGCCAACGCTTTGGAATCTTTCTTTACCCATTCCCCAAAATTTTCCGCCGGTTTCGCTTCTGTGCCGTCAACGTAACACCATAAGTCGTTGAATACCAATACACTTTTCATCTGCACTTTCCACAGATCGTAATTTTCGACAGTTAACTTTTCAATATTTGCGAAACCTGCTGCAGTCGCCATTTTATTTTTATTTCTTTAATTCAACTTTAAATCACTTTATACACACGATAACCTCGAAGCTTCTGAGCCCATAACCTGTCAGGTTTATTCGTCAGAGACAGGACAAAGACTAAATACATAAATCGAAGAAAACAAAAAGTACGCGTCGTCGTTGTTCACGCCGCTGCAGTGCAACCAACGTCACACACTATCGCACTGGTCAGCAAGCCAGTAGCCAAATGAAGTGAGGCACTTATCGATATCACATACTTTTACATTATTTAACTAAATTAAATTTGATTAAATAATCACCGGTGACCGACGCGGCGTTCGACGATGATAAAAATTTGTTTACCCCTTAGATTATATTTTTATCAGTAATAGTATGAAAATCAATATTTTGCTCTAATATCTTTTTCATATAAAAGAACAAAATGAAATTAAAAAATTTTTTGGTATTTGTGTTGCCACAGTGGAAACTGCCAAACCTAGCCAGACACAATATAATGTCCTACTTTAAATATAAATCATGGAGAATAAGAATGTTTTACACTTTCAACGCATAGGCGTCACATAAAACTATTATTGCAACATTAGAATTATCCCAAAATTTCAGAAGAATTATTAATTATTTGATGAAAGAAATTTGAGGTGCAGGTCATTGGTGACCCCCTGCGTCAGTCACCGTGTTAACACTTTCGCAGCGAGCGGCGATAGTTTGAGTATGAAACTGATGCCTGGTAGTTTAAAAAAGAGCTAAAAGTAGACAGTTTGTTTAGAAAATTCAATGTATTACCAGTTGCTATTTTACATTGTAATAAATTGCTATGTAACAAATTATCGAAATATTAATAAATGTCTTTATAACAAATTATAATGTTAACACGCTGAATGACGCCGAGGTTACTGATGACCGGCACTTCAAATTTAGTTTAATTGAATATCTATTTATTATTACACATTTATGAGCAATTTTCATATTGTAGCATTAATTTACGAACATAAAATCGCGACTGAATACCTGAATATTTTTTTACTTCACGATTTATATTAAAAACAGTAAATTATATTATGTCTGACTAGTTGTGGCTGCTTTTACTGCGGCATTCAACATGTTAAAGAGAATATAAATGTGGGCGGGCGTCGTATAGTCAAGGCAGCATAGACAGAATGGCGTTTTTATTTCATTAGTTCTTTGTAATTATAACAAGACATAATACTGTGTTATCAGCAACCAGCTATAGCTTTTTAAAAAAGGTACTATTACGTCAGCGGATGTAATAAAGTTAAGTAGTTAAATTTTTTGAATTTCATTTACGAGATATGAAGCCTCTGGTAGAAACTTCTAAGTTCATATAAACAGTATTTTACTTCTACAAATATACAAGTTTGTAAAGGTCAACGTTGTCCAGAAAAAAAGGAAATCTTTCTATCTACCTTGTGTACCTTTTGCTTACATTCATTTATTATTTATTTACTCAACAAATGCCTGAGTAAGGATTAACTTCTTACGCACAGTCCTTTCGCAACACTATTTGAATATTAAAATTTAATTCAACTATTGTTCCATTTCTCTAATCTACTTATTAGGTTGATCGGAAAATACTGTCGTGCTGTTCTGTCGAAAATTATCGATTATTTTTTTATTATTTTTGCAAAGGGTATAGGGAAACAATCTGACATATAGCAGATAGCTATCAAAAACCGCAGGAAATACATAGGAAATTAAGAAACAAACTAATTTTAATAACAACGAATGGACTTTTTTCTAAAAAAAATCTGACAAAATTCTCCGAGCAACCTTATATATAGATGCCTTACCACCCTAGTAGGCACGTGAAGAAATAATAAATATGGCGGTTGTCCCTATTACAATTTACAATCGAAGTAGTGACCTCGAGCTTCCATATACTTCGTGCCTGTACTCTAGTCTCCCTTATACTTGTGTGCGATGGGGAGTTGATTTATTAAACAAGTAGACCAATCTTTTCATCGGCTATAGTGTTTATTTTAATAAATAATAATCGATTAATACATACGAGTGTCGATGTACTGCAATCGATGCCGCAATAAATTTCCATTATTTACCCCGAGCGCGCACGCGAGAAAGAGAGCAAGAGAGAGAGAGAGAGAGAGAGAGAGAGAGAGAGAGAGAGAATTTCCGGAAAGAAGTGTCGTGTAATTGAAAGTACCTGTGGCGCGCGTGATTTCATTAAATTTCATGGAATTTATTATCTTCGAAACGGCCGATGATCCCGGTGCACAGCTGTAAACGGGCTTTTATACTGAATGGCGGAGGTGTACACGCAGTCGTGCGATGATGCGAACCGAATGGACGATACAGAGGGGGATGGATGGGGGCGTTGAAAAGTGAGGTAATGCGATTACCGACTTTAGCCTGTGGGGTTCGTCGCGATGCAAGGGGCAGCCGAGCGAAAACAGATTATTTTAATTTAAAGCAACAAACTCCATGATTCCGGTATACTGTAATCCTCCCCGCAAATTTGGCGTACGCGTGTATCCGTATTGTCATGGCCGGCAATTTTCGGATTAAGCATTAGGACACATTGGGGCCATCCGATGTACCGTCTTCCTGATGAAAATCAAACAGACGTTTTCCGCGCTCTTTACAAGGCCGACGCTGCTCCCACGGTGGAAGATCTTACCTTTACATCAAATGTAAATTAACGAATCGTGGTGTGTTGGAAAGGAGGTAGGGAATTGGAGGAATCGTCGGCACTCGGAGATAACTCTCCATTTATTGCGGAAGACAGCTTCTTATTTTACGATTTAATAAATTGTTACGTCGTGAAAATTAGTTACTTGCCGATGCACGGATTAATTGGCATGGACACTAAATTATTTTATGAGCACCGTGCTGGAGGACCCGCACACCTGGGCACCAGGTGCGTTAGGCGCAACCAAAGTGGACAAAGCTAACCCCAAGCAATAGCCTTACTTGCCGTTCGAATTTTATAAACAATTTCCCACCCTCGCTAGAGTAGACACACTTAGAAGACAGGAACACCAATGGAAACAGACTTCACACATCTTGTACAATATGAAACACCTATGTATAAAGTAGCATACACAGACGATTTTAGAGACTTCTCGATAAGTTCTCGCAACATACACATTTCTTCGCATAGTACACGGCCGATACATTTATGCATATAATTTGAGATCTTGTAATTCTTACACAGTTATAAATAGATTGCGAATGTTTATGCAAATACACATCTTTAAACTTCAGTAGTGTTTATATTATTGCTATTATAGAAATGAAGCTTTGATAAAACTATATTTTGTTCTGTGAATATTTGAAGAATATAAATTCGATTGCAAATTATAATAGAGATAACCGCCATATTTATCATTTCTTCATATGCCTATTAGGGTGGTAAAGCATCTATATATAAGGTTGATCGGACAATTTTGTCAGATTTTTTAGAAAAAAAGACCATTTGTTATTATTAAAAGTAATTTGTTTCTTAATTTCCTATGTATTTTCAACGGTTTTCGATAGCTATCTATTATATGTCAGATTGTTTCTCTAAACCCTTCGAAAAAAATAATAAAGAAATAATAGTATTTATTTATTCACAATTTTAATTGTGCATGTTTCAAATATTTGTAGGTGTCAAATTGCATAAAAATCCGCAGTCTAGTTATAAGTAATATACATCTTTATTAACATGGTGTGTAACTGTATACAATTTAATACAGTCCACTCTCATACGAATTTCGAAAGGCCTCACTAGATCTAAATCTAACAAGTCGAAGTCCGCGTCATCCGAACTTCGCGAAATATAAACGTCAACAATGTGACGCAAAACAAAAATCATTAACTGAATTTAAAAATTTTAAATGTAGGTTAATGTGATATTTTTGTATTTTTGGAATTTGTTTAAAATGTTATTTCTTCAAGTGTACCACGTGTCACAGGTGGTCCATGCACGAAATTCAATTTAATTAAATAACTATTTATTCTAATATTATTTTGGGTAGTATCGGCGCTACAATACTAGTGTAGGGTAGGACATGTATGATCAAAGTATTTAATATTTCTATCTTCAATGATACATAGGGAGAGTAACACAATTGGGTCGGGCTATAGCTCTTTTTCTATAGCAATGTGTATACTACTGTGACCTTACCGTTCTTGTAAGTGATCGACGGTGCACGAGAAACGTGTAGTTGCTCTTCAACATTTTCTCCTATCATCATTACTGACAGAGATATTTAGGTCTTCTGTTTTTCGTGACTCACCCTGTATATTTTCTAGGGTCTTTAGAGACTGAATAGTCTCATAAAAAATTGTATTCGGCTGCAGTCAAAGCTTTACAAAGAACATTCTATTTGTACTAAGTTTTTCACCCCTCTTCATTATAACAGACAGGCACAATTATTTCAATAAAAAATCTGCAGAGAAATTAGTATAGTGAAAGAAATTAATTAAAATTGATACGTATAATTGATCAGAGAATTCTGTTTATAAAGCGAAGAACTGAATATTTCGAAAACGATTGTTTTACAGATTAATATTTAATAAGATATTTTTGTCTGTTTTAACCAGTTTTAATAGTCAATGAAGTCTTGACCTATAAGTCTGGAACAACTTTTATACCTCATTGTTGTTTTCAATTTTTAGCATGGTCTGGACATTTTCTATGAACAGCGAAATATTAAAAAATTGAGCATTAAAATGAATTTTAAAATGTCAGAATCTACAGAAGAATACAAAATTAACGAAAATGTAGAAGCGTTTACATTGAGTTTACCGCAGTAGCATTTTCGCGAAATTCTTTCGTACAAAATTGTGATTTATTATAGAATCCCCTGTACTACTTACGAGCATGAACCAGAATGATATTATCGACCGGGATTATCTGGCTGCATAATTTTCGCAGTTTTCGCGATTAAGCAGCGTGCGAACGCAAGTTAAACATGAAATCTGATTATTATATACTCGATAAGCTGATTCGACGCTAAAAATAAACCAAGGAGTAAAGAAAATTTAACCGGCTAGACAAAATGCAATTTATGGACGAAAAGCGCAACGAGCAACCTTTTTTCCATGATGAATTTGCGAATCTCTCGACTGATTAAAAATTACTGAACCAAATTCCTCGTTCATTGTGCGATCGCGTGCGTACTCTCGTCAGCGCGAAACCATAATATCGAGCTGGATGATTCAATAGTTGGAGGATCAAAGGTGGAATTTCGTTGGTGGACCTCCATAAAGTGGACCCCATGATTCTGGAACCGGTAAAAAGCAGAGAATAAATGTTACCGAACAAACGGTGACAGTGGAACAAAGGCAGAAAATGTGCAAACATCCGGCAGCTTCCGCCGGGAAAACGGACGAAAATGTACCCGTGGTAATGAAAATGGCAAAAAGCACTCCCCGCTGCTAATTAATGGCAGATCGTTTTGTTCTTGAAATCCTCTCCTTTCGCGCATCTGCAATTTCATTAAGTAACACGGTTCGCTGTTTCGATTCCCCGTCTTCCGGTCTGTCCACGCTGAATTACATCTGGGCCCAATTTAAAACGATCATTTCAACGAAAATCCCTCGTAATTAACGGCCTTTGCCCGCTTTTCATTTCAAACCTTTTTCTTTCCGACTGAGAGCTTCTAATCTTCTTCAGTACTTCCTTCTTCATTTAAATATCTGCGAATGAAACCCATTTACAGGTTTTCCGGGTACAAAGACTCGTGAAACGTGCAACGTGCAAGGTTTTTCAGGGACACACATGTCTGGGAAGGGGTGAAAGCGTTTGAAAGGAATTTTTAAATTTCGCGCGTTTACTTCATCCCTCGACTGACGGTAGTTGAGTCATTTCTCACCCATCTTTCTATAGAATTCACCCAGCATAGAAGGATGTTTAACCAGTTAACCGCGTCATTATTTATCTAGGAGGACCTATCGTTGGTGGCAAGTATCTTATCCATCGAGGAGACATTCTCAAACGACATGTTAAATCGTCTGCTTCGATTAACACGTTTAAATGTTCGCCAACAAATAAAGTAGAACGTCGATTATCGGAACACTGGTCATCCTACGTCAGTCACGGACTCAAATAATCAGTAATAACCCTGTATACTTAATTCTGCAACACTACACATTTAGTATTCTAAAATAAAACTATCATTTTTATGCGAAACATAGTAACAATATAAATTATTCTATTACTAGTTACAGTTCGGACAATCAAGATTTCATTGTACTGCCAGATTAATTAACAGACGCCTTGCTTATAACGGAACAATTTTCACGGGACGAGTTAACTCGTCTTCCCCAGTTAACAGGTTAAATACTTTCAGACTTCGATTCAGTTTTCACGATATCCTTTAATACCAACTATTTGTTTCTGTTTTAGCAAAGACAACTAATATGGATCGTTGAAGGCCACTGAACAGTTTGCTTGTCGTATTATTTTTCTTATATCAGTTTTACTTTATCATCATTTCGTTTCTCGAAATTATTTGAATGACTTATCATATTAACGAGTACATTAACAATTACAAATGTAACGATTGTCTCTAGTGCAATTCACGTTCGTAGAAATGACCTTGAGCGGCCAATACTTTGCGTCTCTACTATAAAATAATAAGCAGAGGATCGCACATTAAAATGATATATTCTCTGAAGTTACGCAATATCTTCTAAAATTGAATGGTGTGGGAAGACTTGTTCAAGTATGATGAAATTACATAATATATTTTCTAACTTTGTTTATGGGCTTCATTGCAAAAGTGATAAGTCGTAACATTTGTATAGCTGAAATGAAAAGGCAATTGAAGTAATAGAGAAGGCAATACACATACTTTCATATAATAATTGGATGGCATATTTGTGGTATTTCTTCTAAGCAAATCCTTCAATTGAATATATTAGATGCAATGATATGGTATCAGGAATATTTGCTCACAGGTCACAATTACACATTGGTTAATAAAAATAGAGAATCAGGGTCTTCGATCATTTTTGTTAATCCTATCAAATGTAAAGAATACAAGAAATATTTCGTAATAAATATTATAATATTTTTATTTAATATTCCCTGTCTATAATACTCAAAGCTGTGATAGTATTTGCCAGTTTAAAAATAAATAAAATATTTTAATATTTAATCCCCTAATTATTTTCAACAGCGTATTTGTCAAGCTCCTCATGTCTCACGTAGTAAAAATATGCGTTATAAAATAAATCTAAAGATATGTACGCAAGTAACAAAATAGTTAAATAATGCGGAATTATGAATGCCACAACCTTCGCGAGGGCATCGGATACAGAATGGTGGTAAGCCGAAAAGAGGCTGTGCTCCGAATGACCACCTCTGATCCAAACCATTAGTCTTCTGTATGTATATTTTACCTCATTTTCTACAACCTCTCGTCACCTTTCTACTAATTTTTCAATGTCCGTTTAGCAAAAGAACTTTTGCGTTGTAGCAAAGAAGTTTTTTAGAATATTTTTGATGTTGTTGACGTTGACAATTTTTTTCCACTTAAATAATTTTGCAGAGTCCTAAGGACGGTAGTAGTTGTTGGTCCAGTGTCTGGACTATATGGTGGATGAATCATTCTTTCCCAACTAAATTCCTCTAATTTCTGTAGTGTCCGTCTTGAAACATATGACCGTGCGTTGTCCTGGTGAAAGCGATTCCTCTTCGGTTGACCAATCTTGAAATTAGAAGAATTCGGTTGCGAAAGAATGATTCGTCCAGCATATAGTCCACGTATTGTACCAACAGACTACCACTTGTTTAGGAGTCTGCAAAATTATTTAAGTGAAAAAAGATGGACAAAACATGATAGGAAATTCGCATTACTTGTGCGATGACCTACCACAGTACATACAGGATGTCCCACCAACTTTGTCCACCTGGAATATCATCGTTACTTCTAATAATAGATGAAAATGTTACTTATAAAAGTTGTAGGATATGAAAAAATACATAATATAGTATCAATAGTTTCTTTGTAGGTGGAGCTGTAGAGGCGATCTAGAGGTCAATTGTATTTTCTTGAATGGAATGTCCAATTTTTAAGCTGGATGTCGATAGAACAGCGAATTCTGAGTATAAAAGTACTAAAGTACATTTATCCTAAAACTTAACATTCCCGAGATATTTGGGTTTGTTTATCGTATTAATCTTCTTATGAAGCTATGCTCACAGATGTCAATATGGCGAATGTAAACAAATAGTAGATAATAAATATCAAATAAAATCAAATAACATTTCAGAAATGGTAAGTTTTAGGATAAATGTACCTTTATACTTTTATACTCAGAATTCGCTGTTCTATCGAAATCCAGCTTAAAAATTGGACATTCCATTTAAAAAAGTAAAACTGACCCCTAGATCTCCTCTACGCCTCCACCTGTAACGAAACTATTGATGCTGTATTGTGTATTTCTTCATATCCTACAACTTTTATAAGTAACATTTTCATCTATTATTTGAAATAACGATGTTGTTCCAGGTGGATAAAGTTGGTGGGACATCCTATATATTGAAAACAGTAATAGTATGCAATCAAATGTTCTACGTGTCTGAACAAATACGGTTTTATAGTAAGTTCAGTGAAATGACCAGTCTGATAGCGACAGTATCGACCATCATTTATTTCATCGGTTTGTATTGCGAAATGCCGGAGTTATATCCGCAAGGGAAGACGCTTAAGCTATGTATCGTACGATATTCCTCAATAAAAGCGTCTTCGGGTCAATCGAACGTATCCGTGCCCGTTGAAGGGGCCAGGGATATATGTATCAGTCGAAGGGGTCCTTTTGTGCGACCGATTGATATATTTGCGACCACGGCAAACAGAGGCAAACCGGAAGGGAGCGTATTATCCTCCTGTCTGCGATACCTCTTGATTCAACGGAAACGGTCAATACGTCTACGAATGCTTGTGTCCACCATTATGAAAAGAAAGCTCGAAGGAACGTGTGTCCAATCTTACAAATATAACTATAAAAATGTGACTATTATCCAGAGTCCTACGAATAGATATGCACTCCCATCGGTATTTACAATGGCGTACAAACGTTTCCGAATATTTCACCTTTCCAATTGAGCTATAAATAATTCATAACAAATTCATAACAAATAATTCATTACAAATATTATTCAAAATTAGGAGGAGGATTATAAGGTGTGTCTTTATCTTTTGTCTGATATATTTCTAATGTGATGTTGTTCAGAAATTTTAATTAATTTTCCTTTTTCAAAGTATGACTGTAAAATTTACTGTTTGGAATTTTGTGTACGCTAGTGCATGTTGACGGTACCGAACTCTTAGTATTCTTGATTTTGGGAACTTATACATATATATACATATATATTCGTATTTAACATTTTTTTATTGTCGTTTATACGAAGCTTACATAAATTTCTCCCTGGAGAAATTAAATATATCGATTATGAATATTTCTTTTTTAGTTCAATCAATGCTGTTACACTGCAAACTTTTTAAAAATTCAAAAAAAAGCAGAAAATCAACTGTAACTTCAGCAAGGGAACTTTTTGGATCTTTATTGATTTTTTAATAAATTTCGTAATACTAAATGTCATGTACATTCGACGTGACTCACAAATTTCAACAAATGGATGTGTTATTTCAACATTCTTTTGTTTAACACTTTCATGGTATTATTATCCGAAGCAAGGTTAAAATGTGTGTAACAAATAACACACCCAATACGCTCCCATAATTTATAGTTAGTAAATTGTACTAGAATTAAAAAATAAAAGAAATTATGAAAATATTCCTTCCATATTCCTTCAATTACCTGAGTCACCAAGGTCTAACCGCTTTGTATAACCCCTTAACAAACAAATAGAATGAAACTTGATGTGTGCTAAAAATACCATTTAATATGCATAGCTCAACTTAAAGTTATGTAAGCTGTACAAGAAACATAATATTTACATTGCTAAATATCATAAAACAATGTTAATAGACCATATGAATGAACAATAATTAAGTAAGAAATTAATAAATAACTTAATAGTTCAGTAGAGTATGGAACTTTTCAAAACAATCAGCGTATAAGTCTTGGCGTCTCGGAGACGTCAACGTCTAAAGTGACATACGAAACAAATGATGTCTTCCAGACGCCACTGTATGTCAAAAGGTTCAAACACTCTGCATGTCCGAATAATTCAGTCTTTAATAGAACACTTTTTTCTGCAACTCATAAATGAACAGTTTCTTAATTTAGCGATACTTGCCAGAGGTTTCCGTGTGTAAGCCGCGTGCTTGCAGAGTTATATTTCGCATACATAACACATACAACATAACTCCGCAAGAACACGGCTTACACCCGGAAACCACTCTCAACAATCATCATAGCAACCCGGTCCATGAAAGCCTCAAGAATCTCAGTTCCTTAATGTGTCGGCTTGAATACTAGCCCACAGTCTCCATTACGTTCAACCTAATACCTCCATTTTGCGAATGACCGAAACCGACAGGTCCACCTATGCAAGCTGCCATACATTCCTCTGTGAAACCGGTTCAGCCTGTAAACTCGCCCCAAAGTTCTTCGGCGCGTCAATGTTCATCGCGTATTTATTATTTTCAATCAGCGCCCGTTCGATTGATTATTTTTCACCGGCGATCGGTCGAAAATTCCGCGCGCTGATTGGTCGGTCCGTTAATTAATTCTTCCGCGCGCATTAAATCACCCGTACGATGGATCACCGACACCGATCGTCCCCGTCGAAGAATTCCGTGCTGCCAATTATCTGTCTGACCGTGTTATCCTCGTCGCCGTACTCGATCTTCAACAAACAAGCGGGCGCTGAAAATTAACGACGCGAGATGAACAGGGCCGTTCGCGCTATCTTTCGAAGGCGATAGAAGCCGTAGAAAAGCGAGGCTAGCAGTGGCTGAAGAGCCGGGTGGCCTGATCGAGCCATCAACGCGAACGTCGCGTTTGAATGCTCGGCCATAAGGGCGAAGGAAGTCGCGGCAGGACTTCAGATAGCCCTAATGGAGAACGAGAGACGTTAGATGGAAAGGTAGATGACAGGAAGAGACGAGCAGCGTACCAGAAACGGGAGCGATCAAAGAAAGAGGAGAGGCTGGCGAGAAAGAGAGGAGAGAATCTAGCAAAGAGATTCGAGTAGAATCCCGATGGCTAAGTGGTTATCTTATCTTAACGATGCTGCCGCGGCATCTCGCCAGCCTGGCACCCTAACGCTTCCTAAACGGAAATTAACACCCCGTGCACCTTCGTCGGCCCCTTCTAGACGTCTCTGACATTCGAGGGCACGGCAAAAATCAATGGATATTATATCGCGGCTACGGAGACTCGGCGTGATCCTTCTTATCGGGTCTGCGGTGCTTTTGGTCAAAGGATTGTTTGTTACAATGAGAACGTTAATTTCCTGAGACGGCGTGCCCTGGTTTGGTGTTCTTTTCCCGCGGCGATGTGCCGTCTCGAAGGAGGACGACGGTCGATATGAACCGACGAAGCCGGTCTATCGTAGACGATGAAACTGCGCCGTCGTAACGAGTCCTTTTAATGGAAAAACATATACACGATCACAACCTGGGTACTGTTTGGTCTTCTTACTTTGATTCGGGAATAAGTTTGTTCTCGTTAGTTTTGGGTGAATGGATGTTTACTATGGCGGCTCGTTTGTAGCAAAGGAAGTGGGCTCAGTTATTGTGAGAAACTCAACCCCACTGTTTCTTGGAACTTCACACGCGCCAGAGTTTTGTGTCTTTGAATGTTGGTAACAGTTTCTGAGAGAATACAAAATGAAATATTCTTTTTTGGTAGCTTCAGGAGGGTATCTATCTTCTTGCTCAAATACAATCCCTTTCTGCCTAGTTACAGTTGAACGGTCAAACGTACAGAGTATACCAATTGCCCGTTTATTGCGAAAAATCTAGTGAGTCAATTCAATTTACTGAGGTTAACAATGTATGCAGGATATTCAAAACAAGTGTTTCAAATATGGAGTGCATGTAGGATCGTAAAAATTGACCGCCATAAACAGATTGTGGGTGTTCATGAAAATTTCATATACCAGCTGTGGTGTTTCTATATTTTAATATAGTATGTAGGTAAATGTGACTTTTACAAAAATAAATTTCTTTCCATAATGGCTTGGAAAGTGTATTATTTACGTTACGTACTATGTGTTATGCATAAGTTTCGCGTATTCAAATACTTTTGATGAAATTGCTCGTTTCGAAATTTGATGTCTGTCGCAGAATATTGATACGTCTGCTTACTAACACGTTCACTGTCACTGTGAAATCTGCTGTACGTAGTCGGACACATTATAAAATATTCGTTAAATACACCTTGTTAACAATAACAGTATTGAATTAGTCAACGATATATTTGGTATTTAATAATATTAATTGCATATCGAATATTCGAAATTTTGTAAAAGTTAGTAACTATTTATTTTATTAACGCTTAATATGGCATTCAATCATTGACTGCTTATGAGCGCCCATAATTCATAAATGGTTAATTTTACAATCTGTGTTAATTAAGCACATTTTTTTATTTTTTATTGTATTTCTATACCCCTTCTTGAATACCCCATACAAAGCCCTGTTTTGTAAAATTCATTTCTCAGATTATAGATATGGACTAATTGTTTAACGGCTACTGTGTCATTCAGAATGTTTTCTGTTTAGGCTCATGTTCGCTATCGTTCTAAACTCTTATGACACCTGTAAATTTCACTCAAGATTTAATAAAAAATTATGAACTTGTTAAACAGGTGTAAAAATAAGTACTATCTCGCATGATATTCTGTATAATAAGAGAGTCGTAATCAGTAATACATTGATAGTCTTATTAATGAAGTAATAATTAAATCTTTCTTTCATCGGTTTTACCACTAACTTCCTTATTGTTAGTTGTTTATGAATAGTCTGTATTAATTTTGGCATTCTAGCAATTATTTCTGTAAATATTTCTATGGTAACACTTCTTAAACAAAAGTATTCACAAGTGTCGTTATTGCCTTGAGTACCATTTTATTGTTTGCTTGTCCATGTCACCCTATAATTGTTCTATGTTGTTGAGACTGTTAAATCGAGCTCGCCAGTATTTAACTTCTAATCCCCCACTTTCTCAGAATTGTTCACAATAAGTTTGTTTCATATATATATATTCAAGATAATGGTGAATATATGAGTATCAAGTTTTTCCGACAAAAGCAAGTGTTCCAACGTGTTTTAACGATATTATATACTATTATGTTTATTAAAACTGTCATTACAACAGTATAAACTTACTTATCAGAATTGACTGGGAGACACTTTATTGTATAATCAAATTCTCCGGACAATCGAGTAATTATACATATTATCATAGGAGAAATGATGTTTATTGTACAACACTGTTTTCCTCTGAAGGAACAGATGTCGAGATACAGGCCTACAGCCCTCCAGTATCGCTCATTTTACAAAACCAATTCTGTATGCGAATTTCTGAAATTTTATAACCTACCGGTTCCGTACTTCTCCGAGTACACACCGATGAATTTTCACTGAAATTCCTAATTTTAAATGCTCCTTTCTCTAAATATTACAAACTGTTCACATCAGATCTCACATTTAACACGTTTCATGTCACGTGGGTCGTACACGCCCCACACATCAAATTCAATTATTCAAAGTAAATGCTAATATTCTTTACATTTCAGTTAAAACGAACGCCATAATGATAGTATAAAATAAAAAGTTTATCATAAGATAATTCAATGCTTGTATTTATAAAAACTTATTTTCCTACGTCTGACTAGTTATGGAATTTTTCACTGCCGCATGGAACGTGTTAACATATTCCGTGTCACAGTGGAAAATCTCAGTCTCGAGAAAATAACACTTTACTGATACGCATAGTTGAATATACAAAGACGTATCTATTTGATAATCCACTTCTTATTTTATAATATCATGGTAACATACATGTAACTCAAAATTTCATAGAGCTGCGTAATTACTTGATGAAATAAAAATGCATGAAGTTAAAACGGAACCTGTTAACACGTTGAATGCCGTGGAGATCACCAGTGACCCGTAAATCAAATTTAATTTAACCCATAAAAGCTATCATAAAAAAAATCACGTTAATCTTAAACGCTATCAGGGGTGAAATTTCACCTAAAATAGCCTTGAAGGGTTAATTAAATAACTATTTACTATTACACAATCCTGAGTAATTTTCAGGTCGTAACATTAATCTAGGAACATAAAAACCCGACGGAATACTCGAATATTTTTATCCTTCAAGATTTACTTAAAAAATATTATATTATATGGCGTCTGATCGTGTGCGGCTGTTTCCACTGTGGCATTCAACGTATTAACTGCAATATCAAAAGCCATGGTTCAACCATACCGAAGTTGCTTCGCCACCATTTCCACCGTGAATTCTAAATATTCCTGCTCTCACGCTGTAAAAGCGCTTCAAACTTTTTAATTTACTGCTGTCTTAAAATGTGGCTTATCGAAGGATCCTTTTTTCGCGGATGCCTGTAAAAGGAATAACCTACTATCCGATAGGCCATGAATATTCTCAAAGGGGGTGCGCGAAGGGAGTGCGGGCTAAAAACAGAGATGGTGGCGCAAAGTGATGGAAAGTTCCCCGGTAGCGTATCGCTTTTACCCGCGCGATATACACGCGCGGCATGTGCATAAATGTCAGGTGCATTAACGGTAACGCTCAATATTCGGCCGCAGGTCTCCGTGCAAGAGGAGGGCGAGGACAAGGGACCAATTTGCCCTCCGCTTCCGGCACAGTACCACCCGGCTGCCTACACCACGACGACACCGCAACTACACAAAACTATCACGGATTACAGCGGTTGGTAGCGACGTTAAGTGTGATACTTAAGCCTTTCGAACTCTGCGGCCGCATGCACGGTTAGGCCGATTTAAATTAATTCAAACGCAGTCAGCTTGAGTTTAACGATCGGCAACGGCACACCTCTCACTTCTATGCTCGGGAATTGAAAATCGGTTACCGTTATCCCGGCAACTGTGTGGTCGGAAAACGTAAAATAATCTGTGTGGTGGGGTGTGACATACCCAAATTAATTTTTTTTTTAAAATCTGAATTCTGTACGTATATGCTTTTAACCTGTTAGCTGTGCAGTCCTATTTTAAAAGTGTGTGCCTACGTTGTGTCGCAAAAATGAAGAGTTGACGAGTATACTAGGATAATTAGTTTTTTTGAAAAATGATTACTTTGTTGCTCAAATTCATTGATATTATTGACAAAACTTAAACATTCATTATTAAAAATAAGCAAGGAAAATCAACTGTATGGACACAAGTTTGTTGTTCTTTTTCTTAATTCGTTCTTGTCTCAAAATATTCTAGTATGTATGAAACTTACGGATATGTTTTAGTTTTCACTAAAATTTTAATTTAAATTGTAAATGGTAATTATTTTTTTCGGATGTCGAGTATACTCGTCATAACACAAAAAATTGCCATTTCTTCATGACCAGTATACTCCTCATATACAGCTGACAGGTTAGTATAAGGTCAAATCTGACATTTCATTCGTATTCAATTAATCTATGCACAAAATAATTTGGAAATTATGTTGCATTCGTAAATGTAATGAAGAAATACAGATGTTGTTATTTTAAGAACAATGATATAATGGTTTCTTAAATTTAAATGTACTACCTAGAAAGACGTTTGTAAGCGATAAAACGGATTTTTCTAATCCGGGAAATGCTTATATTAATAATAACGAAAATTTGGAGAACCTAAACTTCATAATAATAGTATTAACCAATATTGACCATCCCCCTTTTCGAAGCAAGTTTATTTTTCTTTTATAACCTTAACTGCACAACAGTGAAGATTCGCTGAAACAAAAGAACGTGGTATAGAAGGAAGGTACTGAAAAACAGCAGCATCGATGCTTAGTAAGAAAGTAATACTATTTTTTAAAATTTTAGATTATGTCACAGCTCACTATACAGTCGCCGGGTTATGGGGGTGCGAACGATTTTGTTTAATAAAGTCTCATTTTTCGAAAATTAGTGGAGTTTTCTGCTAAATTCAGAATTAGGTCGATTTAAAAGTGGACCGCTATCGATTGTTCATTGACGGTAAGAGTAATTTTATTTTACAATTTTTCTGAAAATTTACAATTATCAATTGTTACAAACAAATATATTGCCTTTCTTTTATCACTTCAATGTTTCATTCAAAGTTTGCCAATTTTAACTTTGTTATTTGCAACAAAACAACTTGCTTCAGCATTTGAACATTGAAAATTGTGCACGGTTGCAGAGGTGTGAACGATAGGTTCATTTCCAGGTTTTCAGTATAAATGGGAGTGTCATATTTTCGATTCCTATGGCTGCGTACATAGTTAGATTAATTTAAATTCATTCAAGTAGAATTAATTTGATTCTGTTATAAACGTCACAGCTTGTTCCGACATGTGAAAATTACGTGTCGTTCCACAGGTGCGAACGACAGTTCAATTCTTACATTCGTTGAAATTTGGAAAAATTTTCAGCAACGATCTCTCAAAATTCACTTCATTTATTTAATACGAATATTTTACATGATTAAACTTAATTTCAATTAATTCAAACTAAATTGAATATGGTATACACATTTTTTTATTCTAACAAAACTACAAATTGCTACCGATATTAGTAACAAGTAGCTTTATGTAACGAATGACTACCGGACTTACACTTTTGATTTCATACGCTGATCATAACATTTTCGATTATTAACTCTCGAAAGATGGATGGTTTTACCTACACTTGAGGCGAATGCCGGGTCTAAACGGACCCATAGCAAAATTTCGCTTTTCACGTCTTCTCGAATAACTAATATACACATTAGAATGTTACCTTATTACATTTATATATGTTTTTTCTTAAAGATAACTATTATTAACCCTTTGCACTCGGAGAAATTTCTCAGATCACCTACCAGCAACTCAAACAGATTTATTCACGAAATGGTGAGTAACATTTCATTTCAAACAAAATGGTATAGCGTTGGAAATAATTACTCTATTTAAATGTTATCTGGAATATAAGTTTATTGATACATATTTTATAAAATAAAACTAAAATTGTATAGCTTATACTTTTCTAAGGTGTGATAACGTTTAAAACAATCACCAATATGCATTGCAGGTATGTTAGAACAAGTATCGTAGGAATAATTCGTTTGTGGCAATACAGTCTCGTTTATTTCCTCCTGCACGAATAATGTGTAACTTACCGTTCAGCCTATTGTTTGAGTAAGATATAGAAAAACGTCCTCGCAGGTATTGGAAATCACCTCTTAATTGATCGATCAGAAACTTTATAAATTTTAAATGGGAAATAGGTTTTACATTTTTTTTTTGTTTCGATACTCGGTATAGTGTATAGGTGTTAATGACGCATGCTTTCAATCCTCAAAAAAATAATTTCCTCGAGCATTTTGGAGACATTTGTAAAAAAACAATAGGTTGAAGCATACTGATCAGCGCGATCCACAGCGCCCATATTTGTAGTATAATTCAGTACCATTTCAGGTTCTTTAATAAATAGATATAAATTCCACTACGTAATATCCTTCAGGAAGATTTCTTTGTTTTTGGTTGCAATAGAAAGGGAATATCTCGGGACAAACAAGTATTCGAACAAATTTTGTGTTAGCATAAGTTTTTCTCAATGATTACCTGCAGTCTTTTCGTATTCTCTTAGAAGGGATATTCGAGTTATTTGCTACATTTAGGTGTCTCCTTAGAGGGGACAGTCGAGTGAAAAGGGTTAACTATTATTATCGTGAATTCCTTAATGTTATCAGAGACAAGAAAGTATAAGCGCCGCATTAGTAAATAATATTTATTCTGTTTCAGAACAAGACACGCATACAATATTTCTTTCTGCTATTGCATGTGCAGATCATGTGTGTCTGTGACATTTATCGTGCCTTTGTTTATTTTTGCTTAGCTCTCACTCACCGTTATGTGGATTACTGAAAATAAAATACTTCAGACGCTCGTGACGATAGAAGCTGTAGGTATGCAAGTGTTTTGTTTCAAACTAGTGTTCGATTCATTTCAACTGAACGATAGCAACTTTGTAACAAACGGCTTGCGACTGGGTTCGAACGGACCCTACATCCGCCAGGCGAGGGTTAAAAGCGACCCATCCGACTTCTGAGCCTGCGTGCGCATTAACGCCAATTAAAATTAATCCAAGCAGAAAACTCTCGAATTTAAACATCATTAACATAATATCTTGAAACGTGAAATATAGAGAATTATTAATTATCGTGCAACCGTGACAGCTTTCATCTTCGAATTTGGTGTTTTCG
This sequence comes from Macropis europaea, assembly GCA_916610135.2. Lineage (NCBI taxonomy): Eukaryota > Metazoa > Arthropoda > Insecta > Hymenoptera > Melittidae > Macropis > Macropis europaea. The sequence continues at coordinate 32,013,145 of OU744345.1, forward strand.
AAATGCGTCAAAGCATTTGTAGGAATCTGGGGGCTTAACATTCAATAACGCGTATAATACTTTTAAAATCCGTCGGTTCCGTTGCGTAATTAACCAGCGGGTAAAACACAAAATGTGTGGCTTTGTGCCGCGACGCATTATCGAGTTTGCATTTGACTGAAATTACATAAAATCGCAGCGGAGTACGGCCATTGGTCGCGACGATAAACGCAACACCTACCGTGATACGCGAGCATGCAGTGTTCGAATTAAATTACATGCTAATGATCGGTTCATTATTACAGAGTCCCTGGCACTTAAGCCAATGCTTACACGAGCACAAATCATCAGAAACTTCGTCATAATTTAATGAACCCCTTGTACCCCAAGGACCGTTTCACTTCCGTCTTCAGGTTCCTGGAATCTCGTTCGTGACGTTCGAGAATCGTAAAATTCCTCCCTATTGCGTCGAAATCAATCAGACAAAGAATTCATTGAACGATTGTTCTTTTTTCATTATTTCTTGTAATGGAGCTTGTACCGTAGTATCTCACGAACATCTTGTCGAACGGGTTCTCGCACAGCGGTTGAGCTAAATACCTCGACTGGTTAGGGAAGAATTTTAATTACGAAATGCGTCGGCTAATCGACGGGAAAGATCAGAACTCCCCTCCGCGAAGATAAGACTCGCACGTAAAAACACGGGAACGCTTGTTACAATAAAACAAACTCCAAGCTCTCTCGTGACAGAAAACAAAGAAAATGGCAGAAAAACGAGGGAAAGTAGGAAGCGTAATTGTTCGAAAGTTCTTGGGAGCATGCAACGGGGGAAACGGTTAAATCGGTCGGATAATTTGTTTCTCGTGAGCGTCGGCCATCGTGTCTCTAACCTTGTCAAAAATTCTTTTTTCCTTTCCGTATCGGCGGATAGGAATCACGGAGGTGCAGCCGGTTATTCCGCTGTTGCTGAACACGGCGATCAATCTTGCCAGGCCAATTCCGCCGGTTCAAGAATATCCATCTAATCCGCCGCCCATACCGCCGCCGCCGGAACAGTATTACGCCAGTACGGAGATCTGCAAGGTGAGTATCAAAAATGTACGGCAGACATGCGATCCGCGACGATTAGTCGTCCTCGAGGAGGGCATTAATGCGGGCCACTTGGAACTGTGTCAAACACCGCTTCGTGACTCCGGGATCTTACATCGCGATCATGCTAGCTGCTGCGTGCTCACTCGACGATCGTATCGGGGCTAGATGATCTAACGATTCATTGTTAATACTCTTGTCAATTCGTTAGGGCGGCCGTGATTACGCGATGTGGTAAGAAACGATTATTTTCAACTTTTCGATGGATTAATGATCAGGTTCACGGAAGTCATAGGTGTGTGATGCATCTGCTAGCCAGAGACGCAAGGCAAGTGTAAGGGACACTAGAAGGAAACACTTTGAGTGCCACGATGAACAAGCTGAAAATGATAAACTTTCTAAAGTTTTACACACAATTAATGTAACTATAAATTATACCTTTCTAATCAATAATATCAATAACTTTCGTCATTTTTTTTCTGCTAATATTAAACCGTATTAAATACTGTATTCATTAAATCAACGATTTGCTTTTCCTTTTTAAAATCATTAATAATTACCCTAACAATCCAAGCCTTCTTCACTCGTTGAACTTCAATGCTCCCATGCATCACTTTAGACATGCCCAACTATTTCGTTCACCCATCTACACCTCCAGATTTGGGCATTCAGATCCACTATATAGAATTTGTAATTTAGCCAATAGTTTCAGCGTTGAATTGGACTTTTTTGCAAGCTCTCCTGGTACTTTCAAAAACAGTGTTTATAGATTGCTAGGTCAGTTTATGAACTCTCAAACTGCATTAATTTAGCGTTTCACTATTACTGTAGCATGTCTAAAATGAGTTGTTAGTCTATGCTGTAACAGTCTATTTCATGTATCATCTATTTTAATCATTGTACAAAAAGGAATTTTCCCGTATAATGTAATAAAGTAAATTAAATACTATGTATGATCAAATAAATAGTGATTGAATTTTTCGTCGCCCAAATATGGGTGACGTGGTACTCAAAGTGTTAACAAACTGTTTTAATTAAGATCTAGAGTAAAACAACGTTGGTCTGCATGCTGACTGACAAGACTGTTGGTTTTTGGAATAGAAATAGTTTTGGCGAAGGAAGTGTAATGGGTTTTTAAAGGGTTTCGGAAGTAAAAGAGGGTATGACAGGATAGGGCAGGATTTTGGTATGACACAGAGGCTAGGTTGATGTTAGATGGGTACAGATGACGCAGTGCTTACGGTTATGGATGACGTAGTGTTTGTATATATATAATTACACTATATATATAATTACAAGCGTCTGTATTTCAAAAGTTAACGGCTTTAGAACCACCATTTACTAAATTTTTGTCAATTTTAATGTGTATATTATACCTATAAATTTTGTGACGTCTTTAGATGCACACTGTACATAGAAAAGGCCATTACATAAAACTTTGTGACAGCTTCATCAAAAATTTGCTACAATGTGACCACGACCCGCCACGTGCTGTACATGTGAACCATTTTTCAGAGGTTAACTACATTAAGTTCACCCAAATATGGGTGACGCTCTTCTTGTTCAAGTTAAATAAGATTTTCAGTTGGATTTTTAAACGGTATTTAATGGAACAAGCACTGAATTATAAATATAGAATGTTCTATATAAATATAGAATATTTTGAGGATAAAAAAATCACTGATGTGCTTGTCACAAAAAGTATGCTTCTCGACTGAATGCAGGATCTGGGATAACTGCAGTGAGATCCCTCGCAGTCCTCTTTCCAAAGAGCTTATCGCTTTCCCCATTTTAGAACTAAACACTTTATTCTTTGTAATGGGTCCAAGGTTCTGTAACATTAGATCACCCACAACGCACGGGCCTACTCGAGTTGCATCGTTGCTATTCCCACTTATCGCTCTGTTTACGTTCTGGCGCTCCGACAGTCGGATTTGGGCCCCGCGAGAAACTCAACCGAATCACGCTGGGCGCCGAACGTGTTAACTAGATAAAAGCGTTACCACAGCGAATCCGTTAAGTATTTAATAACAAGCTTTGTATTATTTATTGACCTGAATCGTCATTAATAGTCCTCCGCGGAAGGCAAACTCTCTACGCGATTGTTCCAACGTTAATGCCGATGTACGTTTGCAATTAGCCGAGGTACATTCATAAAAATCATAGTCGATTTTTTTTCTGGTTGACACGCAGGCAGGTAACATTATTTATCCGGCGAGGATGATGGCGTAATCGGACGAAAATATACATAAGCCGACGGGAACTTAAGTAATCAATAACCACATCCTTTACATTATCGCTCGGTAATCTGTGTATGCGCACGAAAGACGTTTTACTCGGACGTCTCCCGTTAGTTATGATTGATAGCGCTCGCTTGTTGCCTTGTTTTTCATCCATTAAGGCTCATTATTCTCCATGCAGAGTGTTTTAACTCGCGATAATCCAGTTGCCGGACACGAACGGAGAAAACTTGATCCCGAATCTTGTTCACCCTCGCTCCTGCTGAAAAGGAAACAGATGCACTTAGAGACTACACAGAATATCTTAGAAAACAAAAAGCAGACACCAAACTTAACTTCTGCTCGTACTTAAACTAAGTATTTTAATTACACTTTCTTTTTCTTGTGGGTTACTTTATCATGGTAAACAGTGCAAATGGAAGAAGCTAACACGTTGAATGCCGTGGGAGTCACCAGTGACCGGCACCTCAAATTTAATTTAACACGTTGTGCGTCACATGTACCACCGACGGTCCATGTATCAATTTTAATTTCGTCAAATAACTGATTACCCCAATGAAATTTTGACAAAAATACTAACAATGATAGTGCAAATTAAGAAGTGTATTATCAAGTAAATAAATATTTATATATTCAATGATACATACTAATAAAAAGGTATTTTTGATTGTCTGATTAGCCACGGGGTTTTCTACTGCGCCCAGTGGGACAAATAGCCTATATGTGTGGACAAAATCTGTTAAATGAATTAACTCAGAATTTCATCATTTTTAGGGAATAAAGATGTAAAGTAGTAATAAATAAAGAAAAGGTGTACAAACATTTAATTTCATAAATGTAACCAAAGATATTGATCTTCAAACTTGTATTAGTAAGACGCGTGTTAGTTTGATCCATTTCGCGCGCAACCTCCTTTTATGTGTATATTAATCAAAGACAAAAAGTTGAAACGTATTATGTTTTTATTAGAATGTAGATCAAACAATTAATCGGGAAGACAAATTTCGCGGAGGTAATTCTATTATTTCGGTTGCATTTAAAAGTATTTCGAGGGGCGTTTCTGCCACAACAGTAAAAAATTTATTTACGAAAACTTACAGACAGGAAAACAGAATTGATATTTTAATACAGCTTTCCTATCAATTGTTTAGTCATGGTGTTAAAAAGATGTGTTTATTACTACTGGAAATCACTTATACACCTTTGACTTAACATTCCATTGTTGAAAAAAGATGGCACATGTAATTGTGAAGTGTATTGAAACGAAGCACTATAAGTTGCCGCCGAATGTAGTATGTACTAACAAGAGGCCCTCTCAAGAAACGTACGTTTTGAATATTTTCTTTATTATACAAAATGTGAAAAAGTGTTTAAGACAAAGTTTATTTCTTTTTAGTGAAGCTATGAATGTTACAAAACTTTCAACATTATTTCGTTAACAAAATAGGAGGTGCGCACCCCCTGTAACCCCTGAGTACCTGAAGGAGTACGCAATGTGTCATAAAGAAGACCTCATGGAACCATAACGTACGCAAACAGAATTTGGTCTTTACCTATAACAGTTTTTGAGAAATTAACTTTGTCCAGCTAAATGTGGAATTTGTCCTACTGTGCTGCAGCGCTCAACGTGTTAATTAAATAATTAGTGGCTGCCGCAAAATTCTGAGGAAACTTCATAATGAAACAATAATATAGGAACAGACGAACACGCTTGAGTACTCAAATCTGTTGATTCTTTAGGGTTTATATAAAAATTAGTAAATTGTATCGTGTGGCACTCAACGTGTTAAAATTAAGTGATCATCAAATACCCTTGACGTTTTCTGTAGGAAGACTATGGACACCCATATAATCCTGTCTCTTTATTATAATAGTAAAATGAATTAAGATATTGTAGGTCCTATTGTTAACGCAAGCACAAGACTCGGCTTATGACACGATCGAGAATGCATCGGATGTCCTGAGGGAACAAACTTTAATTTATTATCTGGTCGAGTAACTCGAGACACCGAATATAGCCGAAGGGTGCAGAATTTTAAGTCTTCATTTTACTGCGAGAACTGCCGTATCATAAACGCTGAAATTCCTCAGGGAAAAACCAGAATTTACAATTAGATGTAACGGTTTACGGAAAAGAGAGAAGTGACGAAAGTTCAAAGAAAATTCCGTGCCATTGTCGAAGTTCTGTCCACCGTCGAACCCTAAAACGTACTCCCTACTACCACACTCCTAATGAACCACGTTGAGAACACACTGGAGAGGATAGCGCTACAGGAAGAAGTTCTGCCCTTTTTTAAAGAAGTCAGAAATTGAAGTTCCACGTGGGAGAAACGGAGTCTTCACTGAGTTTAGTCGAGAAGCACTTCTTACTTGAATTATTTAATTTTATCGAGAAGTGTCTTTGGTTCTAACATCATAAGTATTGGAAGGCACCCTCTGCATCAACAATTAATTAATAAACTTTTGTTTTATTGAAGCAATTTGAATCTCCATAATGTAAGGTATATGTGTATATGAGAGATTGAATGGCAACGGACATTGGAACGGTTTGGGTACACGACAGGACAATTAGTCGTGGACCGAGGCTGAGTCCTAACCATTACGTCAGCGATGTTAACCCCTGACTTTTTTTACCAAATATCAGATCTCAGCGAAGTTCCAATGCTATTTCCAATATAATTAGTAAACAAATTGTTTCAATTGTTTCCTATCAACGAACTGTCTTTTGAATTACATTTCAAATAAAACACTTAAAATAATAGGTAGATTGAAAAGGAAATTAAAAAAATTAGGAGTTCAAAAGATTAATAATGGTATTCAGATGATTTTCTTCCATGCTATTATACGTATATAGGAAATCGTGAAAAGTAGGCAACTGCGACACCGGGACTCGAACCCGGGTCCCTGCATTGGTAGCCAACCCCTTACCACTATGCCACTGTCAGTCTGCTAACATCCCTATTTCCACTATTCCTCTTAATATTGGGTCTGGAGGTCCCGATCCTACACGTATGTTCTTCGACCTACCTCGGAATACCTCAGTATTCCGCGTCTAAGGCACAGGCCTGCTAAGTAGACTTACTGACGAGTCCACTAGCATTTCCTCCACACGACAACGCGTCACAACCCTGCCCAGTATTTTTATAGTGTGTTGAACGTCGTATTGCTTTGTTTTACAGAATTCTCTGCCCCCATTGCCACCATCACCGACACCTAGCACTCCACCGCCAATGAGCGCCAAAGCATCCAGCAGCATGACAAGCTACAGTCCTGAGGACATGCTTACAGAAGAGGAGGACGAGGCGGCCGAATGCATTCTAGACTTCCCCCGGGAGAAGCTGAACATCGTTGAAAACCTCGGCTGCGGATACTTTGGCGACGTTCACATCTGCGAGGTCGACAGGTTTCCCGGATACGACGAAGTTTTCCGGAACACAAGCAGCGACCTCGTGGTCGTTAAGTCCCTAAGACCCGGATCTTCGGATGCGCTTAGGTAAGGATCCAGTATTATTATCGAGTGCCTTCGAGACTTCTATTACCTCGAAATTCACCACCGGTAAGCAAATAATCCATGAATATCGTCGCAGAGTAATTTCGAGCTCACGGACTTTCTCAACACGATTCATCGTTTAATCCCTTACACCCGAACTCTTTTGCTAATAATGTACGTAACCTAGAGACACAAGTGTAGCTGGCTTTAATGAGAGGGTTCATTTCATTTTAAGTTCACTGATTTCAGTAATTGAGATCTTATAAGGCGTGTACATTGTAGAACTTATGAAACTGGACACAGTTTATAATCATTTATACAAAGTATATACAGAGTTCCACGGATGTCTGAGCTCGCATTCGGGACTGAGCAAATTCAGAGATCCGTTCTACGACCAGTTTTCATCACCTTCTTGAGCACGAGATTTACGAGCATAGCTCGAGAAGCGATAATCTGGGAGGGAGAGAGATAGAGCATCGGCGAGGTTTCATTCGGCCGCCGCCAAAGTGTTTTTTCGTCGACGCAAATGAGTCATCGTATAACGAAAAACAAAATTTTTCTATTTTTTATAATACACTAATGAAAATACTACAAATGAATAGGTGGGTTTTTTCCAATGAAAATGAGTCCAAACACGATGTCATTCGATTCATTTATTATTAAAATTTTGCATAATGTAAAATTCGATAGTCGTAATGTCTCTGATAACAAACAGTCCGAATGAGATCGTGTTTGGACTCATTTTAACTAGGAAAACTTCATCTATCTATTAATAATATTCTCATGAATGCACTGTAGGATCGGCAAAAGGAAAGCGACTGAGTTATCGCGCTAAGAGAGGAAAAGTCGGTTGGAATCGGCAATTGGCCGGCCGGTGGCTCAGTGGTTCGAGCGCACGCTTGCAAGCGGAGAGGACCCGGGTTCGATTCCCGATCCCTCCGGTCTGATTTTTCCTATTTAAAATTCTTCCAGTACAATGAAAAACAAACAATTTTTTATTTTCTTTAAAGAATGACTCACTCTTCGTACAATGTATCATGATTCTCAAACGCCGCTGTGAGCCACCCGATTTCTCAGCCCGGCTCCGGAGGAGCAAGGGGGCATATGTGGTTGGGGTACGGCCGGTTCAGACATCCGTATCGAAAAGCAGTTCAGACATCCGTGGAACTCTATACATAGCTTGAAACGTAAAGTTACGAGTGGGGAATACTAATATTGAACCAGGTACATACTGCCAGTGAAATTTCTCACAGTGTCTATAATTGTTGAAATAAATCTGTTCACATATTTATGGGATGATTTACATGATGTACATGTGTCCAGTGATATACAAATATTGGTATAATTGTTGGCGTAGCTGCCTTTTCATTGTGAAACTGAGTATACATTTAGAAAAAATTGTATATTGTTCACTTAATTTTGTTAAGAAGTATGAGTTTTTCGTATGCAATTTCAGTATACTATATACACGATGAGTCTGAAACGGGTGACCAAATTTTGGAAATATATTTTACTCACCTTAACAGTGAAAATAAGTTTCTTTTTGTGGATTGTAGGTACTCTTCGCTCACAACACAATTTCAGAAGAACGTCTAATCCAAGTTTTTTCGTTAAGCAACGATAATTTTAAAAATTGCTTTTCTGTGCCGCCCTGTGTGCATGAAATTTCCTTAACATTATTTGATTAGAGACTTTTCAATTACTAGCGGCCTCAATTGTTTCATAATAACAAAATTTATGTAACATCACTATTCTTTAAGGTCGTCAATTTAACACAATTTAAAATATAATCATAACTGAATCGTTTATTATTGAAAGGGCGTACGTTCAGTTTTCAAATTTGATGCCAGGCAATAAAAGCTTTGCCTAATTTTCTTCAAAATAATGTTTATTCGGTTTTTTCAATCGGAATCGATAAGAGATATCAGAAGACATTTTTGTTGCTTTTGTGGGTCCCATAACCCGAAGTTTGGGTTACCTACACCACTTTAAACGCGTACCTTAATTTTTCCCAAAATATGGACATACGTCCTTTCAATAATAAACAATTCCATTATAGCACGTGCTGGATATGGAACGTCCCGTACGAAAGAATGTATAACGAAAAAATATGTGCTAAACCTTTTCCAAAAGATTCATCTGAATGTAATGACATGGCTTCCAACCCAAAATTAGAATAGAATGCAGTCATATAACTTTAGAACCCTATAACATCTCAGTTTTTGTTTATGGTAGGAGAAATGTATGTTTTCAAGGAACACCTATTGTAATAAACAAAATATTTTCCAATGTATCAAGATCGTCGGTACTGTTTTTTAATGAATGTAATACATACTTTTGTTACCATAATATAAGATGTAACAAAAATGAATTAATCGTAATATTTTGTCTTTATAGAATCTCACGATAGAGATGATATCGTTAAGTATAATTGGTTAAGAACAACAGTACAATAGGTGGTCTGAGGGTACACCATACATAATTAAATTTTTAATTAACGCCAACATCATAATAAAGAATGTGGTATTCCATTTAAAAGAAAAACATTGATGTCTTTGAAATTCTGAAGAATACATCCCTGAAAAAGAGTGACTCCTTATCACAGTGTTTGTCTATCCAAAATAACTATTTCCGTATCATCAATAATAACGAAATGTTGTTCGTTACATAGTTAGGTTATTGTTTGCTATATCTAAAATTAAGTGACTCATTCTGAGTTAATAAATTTATTTATTACTCGTAACATTATAAACAGTGATTTTGCATTATAATATTATTCTTAAATTTTTCTAATCCAACTTGAGTACAATTCTCAAAGTAGTAATGAGCTCGTTCAACATCTGACAAAGTATAATCTCAAAAACTAGAATTAAATTACTGATGAAATTAACAAACTACCTGATAGACGTTCAAAACTTCCGGAATAAATGGTGCAGAGATAATTGATTAGAATCTATCAATGTAAAGATAAAATAACACAATACTAAGCTAAAGCACACAAACAAACGTATTACTCACATCTAATAGAAAATCTTGTGAAAACTTGATGTTAGTCTCCGTACAACAAATCATTTTTCCAATGCATATGCAATTTTTATGTATATTTTATTCAGAATTTTTCAGTCGCTTAATCCGTAACTACATACTACCAACGGGCCCAACAGGCCCAACGCTTCAAACATACAGCTTGTCCGAAATGCCTTTAATAATATTTCGCTTACTTTCATTGTTAATATAGTTTAGTTAATGTTATTAAGAAGAAATAAATTTTTGTTTATTCAAAATGGGATATTTATGGCAAATTTCGGAAGTAGGTGCCAGGGACTATTAGCGAGTAGTACTTAACCCATTTCTTCCCAATGTTGTGTATACGCAACATCTAAGAAAATATTTTTTCCCACCAAGTTTCTTCACCAATACACATTATTCTTGCAGCCATATTAGAGTAAGTATTGTACCATACATCAATATTTTTTTCGCTATATTTCCATTCTTGCTATTTGTTTTATCATTTTTTGAATATTACTCAAACATATTCTCTTAGATCTTGCATATACGCAACGTTGGGAAGAAATGGGTTAAGTTACAAATTTTGGATAGTAGTACTGATGGGTTAATTTCCCTATAATACAATTAGAACGTCTAATATCCAGAATATTAGTCCCTATCAATTTCTAGCTCTACTCCGAAGATTAAATATCAGTCCTTTAATGCACCATATATTCAGAGAACGATAGAATATCGCGTGAAATTGGCAATGGATAGAGGCATCGGGTCACAATTAAATTCGCCAATGGAAACGAATCGAACAACACGTTATTGGAACGCTCGTTTAAGTTCCTAAATACAGTGACCGGAACTATTAAGCGTTCGGTATTTCACGGCAACCGAAAATATGGGAAGTATACGATAACGGGGGAAAATTATCGCGGCCGATTATGGAGTGCTACTCTCATAGAATCATTTATTATCTAACGATAGGAGGGGCGGGTTGGGGGAGGAATAATGGAAATATAGGACATCGAGAGAAAATTATCCGAATCGATTATATCTAGAGCGGCGCGTTAACGCGATAATTCGATAATGCGGCGCAAAGTGATTTCGAATATAATGACACGCTCTACGTATTAAGTTGCCGCGACGTGATAATGCAGAAGGGCTTTAAACGTTCAGTGATTGGCGTTTAATCGAATAACTTGTCCCTCGTGCCGCCATTATTTTTCGCGACAACAGATACTGCCTCTTTAACGGACCGTAAAATCGGCTGTCATCTGTCCACGATTGATGAAACTTACGAACGAGTTTATCGTCACAGGTTGTACTGTCACGTCGAGCTTTTATTCTGACCTAGATATCATAACGCCTAGAGGACTGGTCAGTTTTTCGTATATATAGAACGTATATATATCCCTGCCAGAGATCAAACATCTAATTGTCTCATTTGGGACTTTTTAATGATACTATAAAAAATTATTCATAAGGATCGCGTGGCAGAGAAAGTTCGTTTATTGCGACCTAGATATCATCGCGCTAAAGGACTCGTCAGTTTTTCCTATTCATATATATGATATCTTACCAGAGGTCAAACGTCTAATTGTCTCATTTGTGACTTTTGAATGACACAACAGAATTATTCATGAGCATTGCGTGACACAGAAGGTTCGTTTATTCTGACCCAGATATCATAACATCGAAAATACGGGTCAGTTTTTCTTATACATAGGCTGGCCTACCAGAAATCAAACATCTAACTGTCTCATTTGTGATGTTTGGATGATACTAAAAAATTACTCATGAATATTACGTGACGCAGAATGTTCGTTTATTCTGACTGATTGTTACATATGATAACGCCTAAAGGGCGTGTCAATTTTTTCTGTATACAGGGTGTCCTGTCAGAAATCAAACATCTAACTGTCTCACTTTTATTCTCGAATAACACAAAAAAAGTTTTTCAGTGAGTTAAATTAATTTAAACATTCATAGTGTACACATTCATTCGAATTTGATGTATTCAATTTTCAAGTGTATTAATAAATTACTATTATCTTATTGACTGTATTGAATTGATCTTTTATGATTCTTACAATAAAGGTTCGTATTATAAAGTTCATATACTAGTTGCAAATGTTGACACTGTTGTCGGATATAAATGTTTGCTCGATAAATCAGAACATCATGAAATGTTGCTGAGGTATATGGAAGGACAAAATCGTGCAAAATACGCGAATCGGCGAAATTGGAAAGTTAATTTTCTCAAGTGTTAAACAAAAAAATTTGTCCTACATTTTTGGTTTATTTTTCATTACTCAATATAAAATTTTGAATAGCATTATTATCAAAATAATAAAGTAAAATACAAACTGTACAATAAAATCGTTAAAAACTTTTTTGTTTCAATACTTATATTAACACGTTGACTGCCCCGGGGCCACAGGTGACCGACCCCATAAATGTTTTTTTCATTAAATATCTAATAATTCTTATAAAATTTTGGGATAATATTAATATTGTAATGGCAGTATAAGATGTTACCTATGCGTTCAAAGAGTAAAATATTCCTTTCCTCCAGAATTTATATTTAAAACAGGACATTATATTGTGTCCGACTATGTATGGTAGTTTCCACTGTAGCATTCAACGTGCTAAGAACCAAATAATAACGTGTCTCATTAGGTATGACAGTTTTCGCTGCGGCAGACAACGTGCTAAAATGCAACTCGAAATTTCAAGCTCGAAAATTTTCCGATGATTCTATAGTTCTGACACGCAGTGTACAAATTTCCGATCGAAGTCAAGGAAGCGCGAACATGAAGCACAGAATCGGGCGCGTTTTATCGAGAAACGGGCGATGCGTTATCGCTGACGCAGCAAAAGGATGATCCTGTTAGACAAGATAGCAAGGATTACAGGTTTCGTTGCTAACGGAAGGAACGTGTACCGTCGACGATGAAGCCTGGCAAGCATGCACATGGAAGTACAATTGCTCTCGTTTATTCGTTCTTTTTTTTACGCGCGGTATTCTGTACGAGCTCTAAAAACGGCTGAAGAATCGCGTGAGAAGCGAAAAGGAAGAAAAACGTACAAGCGTGTCAATAAATCTGACAATACTACTGTACTTTTTTTTCTTTTACCTGCAATCGTGTTTTCCGTTTCCATCAGCTGTATCACGTCTCTCGACTGTTACGAAAATCAAATGACAATCTGATGAGTATTGCGCGGGATGACGCGCGCGGAGGACCGACCGAAAGCTCGAAAACCGTATGTGCCGAAACGATGGCGGGAAGCTTCTGTCACTAAACTGATATTAGTATCCTTCATTAATACTGTATCTTGGTAGAAAAAAGGCTAATGTCCAATTTGCAATTTTTTGGGAAAAGGTGCACGTTGGCCCTTTTTATTGTAATACACGTGGGAGGTCAAAACTCCACACACGCTCATGCCGCGGTACATTCGAACACATACGTATCAGAGTTGGGCATTATTCGAATTGTTTCGAATAAATATTTATCTCAAATAATTATCCGAATAAATTAATTTTAGTCGAATATTTTATGCGGATAATAATTATTCGTTATTCGTAACAAATTATTCCTTCTATTTATTCGGATAATTTATTCAAATAACGATTGCAAAATTATTCGAATAATAAAACGAATAATTGTTTATTGTTTTCGTTTTCATTTCTTCTGCTGGTGATATTGTATCTATGTTTACTGCTTGACTATGTCCTCCTCTATCATAACAAAAAAAAAGAAAAAAAGAAATAAATATTTATCCAAATAAATTATTATATGAATAAAATCTTATTTGTTAGTGACACACACACACACCTATACACTCATGTCAAACTCATGTACATACACAGACGAGGTATGGAATGGACTACTGATCCTATTGTATCGATTGGAACTGGCTTTACATGATAGCGCTATTAGTGGTAGAAATTAAACTCAGAAATCGTAGATATTTGTTATTTTAAGCAATGATTCTTCATTAAATTTTCGATCTCCTTTAATTTCGTTACGCGTGTTACGCGAATGTGACATGAGCGGTACAAATTTCTATGCGCAAAAACTTGTTATATATGTATATATGTATAAATACATTTTCAATAAACTTTACTTAATTTTATAATTAATTAAAAATTAATGCACAAAAGAATAAACCAACCTCGGAATTAACTACCGGCATCGACGAAGTATAGGGCAGACCTGTTATCCTACGCAATTTTTTGTCATACATACTCTAACCATTCTTTTGTCACACCCGGACGAGGTCTGTGATTAACACATTCACGAAGTTTCCTGGTAAGTCACAAGGAAATGTATAATAAATAAGATCAAATCCAACAAATAAACGTAAAAGAAAATTAGTCACAAGTCATTGAAAATCACAGACTTGTCACTGAAGCGCTATCGAGCATGATTCCACTGTCCACCGGGTGTACCGACACTTTTGATCACTAACGTGCACTGATGATGTCCGCGGGGGTGGTTGAAGAAACCGTTGTAGCGGTAGATAACAATTCAACGCACGCACGGTAGACGTTAAATTTTCAACTGATAAGAAAATATGCTTAGTAGCTGCTAGCTGTCAGGTGTAGTCAAATGTGACACCGAAGTGCGCAGCGCGTTGCGCGTCAGCTGGGGCTAACATCGTTTGACAGCTCGCGCTTAACCTATTACGTTTTCGCGTTTAATCGTCTTCTAAATCACTTCTAATCAATATTCATCGCGTTTAATGTTCACTACTGCTCTCTTTAACATTCATTCACTATTGTTTATTATTAATTAATACTGTTTTATTGTTAATGAATTCGTGTTTCGACGGTACATTTCAATAATTTCAGGATTCATTTAAATAATTAATTGAATTTTTAATAATTTTTCGATTTTAATTATATTTCATTAATCCGATATATCGAAGCGTGATCCAGTACTAAAATTAAACGGGAATAGTTGAATTGAAATTTCACGTTTGATATTTCAAATCGTTTAATGCATTGTTTATACTAAAAATAATTGAAATAACTTACAGTTTGCTGCAACGCGTTCGCGATTAATAACATTCCAATTCTATTTAAATAAGGTACCGTATTCATGGGGCTATCGCAGTTCCAACCATAATATTCTTTCTATGCAAGTTTTTGTCAAATAAAATCTCCGATGTTAAACTATTTAACAAATAGTATTACTCCATTAATTCTGATTACTGCAAGAAGATTTAAAAATTTATAAATCGACACAGTTCGAGCATCGGTAAAGCGAATGTGATTACACTGGCACCTCCAATAACGAAAATCATCACTATGATATTTTTCAATACTTTTCATCCGAACTGGTCATTATATTTCAATGACTTTAATTATCATTGTGTTGCTTAATAATCCAATACTTGTTTCTTTAAAGAGAAGCAGTATTTCTTGAACAGACACTCGGTCAAAAGAGAATAATAAGAAAACAATGTGTGCTTTTATTTTACTCCTCCCTTCTGTTTAATTATTTCTTTCAGAAAATTTGTGATCGTGCGCAATGCGGTCGTAGAGTCAATGTTTGCCTCGTAAAAAGTATTAGACTGTTTCTTGTCAGAGAAGTGGCTTCAATTTTCATACTATATTCAATTCACGCGGAAATAGAGACACTTTGTTCGCCGTTCATCAATTTCGGTCACGATTAGTCTTTTACTTCCCTTTCTTTATACCTGAAAGTCGTTCGCAAAAGTACAGTCAGTGCATCGCTTTCATGCCGAACATACTGTTTTCTCTTAGAATGGCGTATCTCTTCTTGTTCCGCCAAAAACTCGAGAATTCTGGAGGCAAGCGTCAGGCCAGTCTGGAAGGCCGATCGAGATATATCGATTAAGAATTTCTAGCTCGGAGTACAGTGATTCGAAATTGATGAAAGTAGCCTATCTTATACAGAATTATGCCAAACACGCTGGGTTGTGTTAGAATGGCGTATCTCTTTTTGTTTTGCCAAAAACTGAACAATTGTGGAGGTCAGCGTCAGACCGTCCAGCCACGCAGTGCGGCACGGGTGGACAAAAATAAAAAATTCAAATATTTAAAAATTAATATTGAAGGTCACTATATTGTTACTGGATAGTTGCTGGTATAGCAAATGCCCGTTGGAGGGGTGAGGTGTTCGAAATAACACGAATGTTCGGATATACTTCTTTATTTCGTGGATATGATTACTTGTCTCGGACGGCGCTCGTGCGGTCTAACTCTCCTTCTTGAAAATTTTACGCTTTTATTGCGCCTTGCTTACTCTAGTGGGGGTACATCTTTGAACCCGCGAGTTCATTGTTTCAGGTGTAACAAGGACAGCTGATCGCGGATCATCGACCGAGGTGACGGTTGATCGTGGATCATCGACCGAGGTGGCGGTTGGTGATATTGTCTTTTGTGTACGAACGCGGGCTTTGTTATCTTCGGCAGTCGACCCAAACACAGTCGGGTCGATGCCCTGTAAGAACAACAGCCTAGCCCGAGTTCGTCGGCCGTAGACAGGTACGAAAACTAAAGCCGCGTGTGACATAAACACCAATCGTCGCGTTCGGCGTTTGCTGACTTTTTGTCAGGGCACCTCTCTTTAATCCGATAGATCCGTTCGTTTTGTCGATGATAGATTCGCGTTCTTATTTCGTGTGCCGCCACACCCGTCAAGAAACAAATGAGTCAATGGTTTCGTTGACGAAAATCTGAAAAAAATTGCGAAATTTATTCTTCAGTCTTAAGCAGAAAATGGAAAGATTGACTATTTCAGAAAAACATAGTAACGATTTTTCTTAAATTAGCCAGTATGTAATATTAAGATATGAACAGAAAAATCAATTTAATCGACAATTTTTTATGACTTGCAAATCAGCATAAGTGAATTAGAAAATACCGGACCAGATAATAGAGAATAATTTTTAAATATTTGTAAAATTTTAATTACTGATTTTATATTCCGCAAATGCGTTTCAATATTTAGACATTTGTAATAGAATTTCGATTTTTGTCCAAAATTCTACCATTCGGCGCCGGTCGGAATTGATCGATTCAGCGAGGAATCATAATATAAAACTGTACCAGATTAGTAATGTTTTAAAACATATATATGGGTTAAACCAATTGAAGGTTTAGGTTTCTGAACAATTCTTTACAATCTACCAACTGTCAAAAATGAAGCAGTTATACATATTACATTACATTTTTACTGAATGTCTAGTCATTTTTAATGTGTGTAGCATGTAGAGGTTTCAAAGTATTTAATACTTTACTTAACAGTATATGTCATTCAGCCATGTGATCCTTTAATTGTTGTGAACATTTTATTTTTAGAAAATATCGCCGAAGCATTATAAATCTGAAACTATTAGAAGTAAGAAAAAGTTGTTCATATGAAACTGCTTGGTTCGGAAAGCAGATGTTTCGAGGGGTTATCTTATTGTGGTCATCATGAAAAGTGGATGTTCTTTAAGCTTAAAATGTGAAGAAAGTAAGAATGCGATTCTTTTGATATTTGGCAGTTTATTGAGACATATATTAAGCTTTTCGTATTTAAAATTGTATTCCAAAATATCAATACTTGAACGAGATACAGCAATTATCGCAAAATGTGTCTTTCCGTGCACGAGTCGCTGGTGTACACTACTTCGCCACTTTCATTTTCGTGAAATCGAAAAACTGATTTTTTTGTATTAAACTCTTTTATACAGCCTCACTTTTGATGAAGATTTATTTTGTTCTGAGAAAATTGACGAGTACAGTTGACAATAAAAAAATGTTTGAAGTCTGTGTCAGTTTTTCACTCAGAAATTTATATTATATTTTTATGGATGTTCTAAAGAAAAAGTTATTAATAAAATCATCCGTTAAAAGAAAACTATTGCTTTTCTAAACGTATGTTTTAAATTTTAAAGCAATCCGTGAATTATAATCTGGGATACAATGTACACAGATCATTCAAGGTACTACTTTCTTTCCTATTTTGTTATAGGATAAATTGAGTGGAATAATATACGATTTCGTGAAATTATAATTCGCTTTGTGTCGGTGGGAAAGCTTCATTCCTCTTCTCGAGGGAACCCTTCGTTGTCACCAGAGAGACGCATTTTCTGCTTTGTGCAGTGTCCTGCGTGTAGAACTAGTTGGGAACTTCGTCGTAGCTCGAAATTACTCAAAATAGCCGGGTTTATTCATTAAAAGTCCCGGGTAACGTGCTATTGTGCCGCGATAAATAGTAACACGATAATCGCATTAATATCGTAAATAGAAGTGAAGATAAATTTAGAAACTACGGTCTTGTGAGTCTCCAGCGAGAGATTAACAGAATTACTGTTATTAGGTAACTTTTCTTTTGTCGAGTAGGGGATCTGTGGTGATAATACGCCTCTTTAATTAGTTAAAACTCGAATTACACTTCAATGAACTGTTTGAAAAATATGCGCCGGTTTAGTAATATCTAGCAAATTATTTTTGACAAAATCGATAGTAAATGATAATAAATGTTAAACGACTCATTATCGACGTTAAAAGATAATGAACTCTCAATAATACGGTAGTGATCCTTTATGGTAATAATTTAATGTGTGGAAATACTTCAAGGGTGAATATAACACATACACACAATAAAATAAGTTAATGCAAACATATGTCAATTTTGACCTTAATTTCGAATTATAGGAGTTTTGTATTTTAATAACTTGTATCTACTTACTTTTATAAGAGAGGTTCAAAGTAATCACCTCGCATATCGATACAAGTATGAAGACATCTGGTCATCGATTTTCGAGATCAACATGTGAAGTACTGACCATTAAATTATAGATTATGATCTCAAATTCATTTGCAAATAGACAAGAAAAATGGGTGATACCATTTTAATTACATGGTTGAAAGAATTACTGGAATACGGTATTCTGTATAACTTTAAAACAATGTTAAATCGACCATATATTTATATAAATTTATTTCATCGCTTTTAAGTGTTTAATCCGCCCCTGAAGTGTTTCTCACGTATTAAGTTGCAACCTGCACAGAAAAGTAATTCTACCAATATTTTATTCACAGAGCTTACACTTATTTTTTATTTTATTGCAAATTAATATTTTAATTATTTATTTGTATTGACAGCTAATAGTAAATCACTGAATTTGTGTTTGCATCAGCTACAAGATTACGTGAAAGAAAATACTATGTTCTGTTTAAAAAAGTCTAGATGACCTTGTAACCTTAAAGAATATGCCCTACAAAAAATTAATCTTAATTGTTCGTAGTGCCGCATTGAGCATAACATATTTCTCTTCAAACATTACTTTGGAACGTCAATAGTAAAGTAGTTATTTAAGGTGCTAAGTTTCACTGACTCACACTGTATAAGGTTACTCCTACAACAATTCACCTAAATCCACGAACCGGCTCACTCCATTCCTGAACGGATTCTACTACGCGGAACATTCTCGTCAACGTTTAAGCAGATCTGAAAAAGCAGGAAGCTTTCTGCTACGGGCGCTGTAAATATCGGACAGCCGAAAAGCAAGCAGAAAATGCGCTATTAAACATAAAACTGTCGTTCTCGAAACGATAATCTCGGTAGTGGCCATTATCCGTGAACCCATGTTAGCTTCTGCAATACCTCTTCTCTTTGTCCGTTGCTTCCCCAGCTCATCCTTTTTCCTCCTCTGCCTTTCGCTCTCTTCCTCGCGAGCTTTTCCGAGACGACGTGACATAGCCGGCCGGAGTACTAGCATTATTTCCAGTATATCCGCGTGCCCGTATTCAATAGGAGGCGGGTCGGTAGGGCCAACGGACTATAAAGATATTACTTCCGAGTGTCCCATGTATTTTCCAGGATAGAATTTCAACAGGAGGCAAAAAGACAGGCACGACTGGCCGATCGGAATGTCGCGCGGCTACTCGGTGCCAGCCTCGTAGACGACCCGATGTGCATCGTATTGGAAAACGCCGAGTACGGGGATTTGAATCAATATTTGCAGAGCCACATCGCTGAAACGTCCACCGTGCACACGGCAAAGACCCTCAGGTATGAGCAATTAGTTGCGCAACCAGACGATTTCGTCCTGGCAAATCGGCCGTATTAACCCTTTAGCTGCGACACACTTCCGGCGAATGCCGTCCATTGTGTACAGGACGGTAATCGCCGTGACGTCGCCGGTTAATTTGTTTTACTCATTTACAGTGATTGTAAATACGTACGGCGGCTAATTCCTCCAAGAGTTTTACGTATCTTGTCATCCCATAAGGAATGTCGTTCCCTGTATCATAAAACATACTTTAATTAACACGTTGAGCGCCACGTGTGCCATCGGTGACCCACGTACCACTTTTAATTTCATCAAATAACTGATTACCCTAACGAAAGTTTGAGTTACATCTGTGTTACACTGATGGTATAGAATAAGAAGTATTATATAATATCAAATAAGTTAATATTTATATATTCAGCGGTACATGTTAATAAAAAGGTACTACTTTCGCACGTCTGACTAGTTGCAGGGTTTTCCACTGCGGCGCTCAACGTGTTAAGTATGAACATATGCAGGTGGCGGAATGTCAGAGATGTGTACTGTTTTGAATTCTTTAACAACAATTTGGACCAGCTCAGCAAGGACCTGTAGCCAACGATTTTGTAAATTGGATGTAATTTTTGTACGTATCAGTTAGTGCTTACTCAGGTGGCTTGGCAATTTTTTAGTTGACAAACGATTCAATGATACTAGTGGGTTGCAATAGACTTAAAATGAATTATTTTAAAACTATCAAAATTTGTTCAAAATCGAATTGAAGAATTGTTGAAGTAGTGGAACGGAGGTGCCAAAATTAGTGTTCAGTGTATCGATATTAAAAATGAATGCAGTTGCTGAATTATTTATGCTTAACGTCACATTTAGAAATGACGTTACTTACGGGATGACCTGATACTTTCGGTTCTTAACCCTTTATTGATCCGAACGCAGCTGTTACACTGTTTATTAACTTTTGTCGATGTACCTTGAAAGGTAAAGGTTTATGCCAATGTTTAACAATTTGAGGTTAAAATACAGCGCGATCAAAGGATAAAAATATGATTTGCAATTCTTCCTTCCATTAGTGCAGATATTTGAAAACGCAAATTTTTTGTAAGTTTCTTAAATCAGGGAAGAGATTCCGTTACATATTTTGCAGTTCTATAACATTGAATTTCTTGTAAACTCTTTGCTATACATAAAATCTTTCAAACAGAAGTTGCATAATATCAAAGGAACATGAAATACTCTCCTGAGTTTTTGCTACATTTTGTTTTATCAAAATATGAAGATGATATTTTATCAAAATATGAATATTCATCATCTTGAATTCTTAAACGGAATACCCTATATTTTACTTTGGCATTTAAAAGAGTATGGTGCACTGATTAAGAAGGTGTTAAAGTATATGAAGTTAAAAGTTAATATTTTATAAATTATACTTGAAATAATGTCTAATGTAAATGATGCTCGAATCTAACTTAACCAAACCAAACCAAATGCACCTTAACACGTTAAATGCCGTGGAGGTCACTGGAGACCGACATTTCAAATTCACTTTAATTAAATAAATATTTATTATTACACAATTCTGAGCAATTTTCATATTGTACCATTAATTTAAGAATATAAAAACGCGGCTAAGACCCGAATATTTTGTTGCTTACGATTTATATTAAAAACAGTAAATTACATTATGTCTGGCTATATACGGCTGTTTTCACTGCGGTGTTCAGTGTGTTATATCAACGTCTATTCCAACTCAACTCATAAGAACCGAAGATGCAGGCCAACCCATCTCAATCAAACCGAACCCACGTTCAATCTCGAGTATCCAAAATACTCAATGCAAGTGCATTCAACATTTCGAGCATCATTAGTACATATTATACGTTATTCGAAGCACTGCAAAGTAAAACATAGACTGTTCGTTTGAAATAACTTAAGGTGATGTTTCACTGATGAATTTTGCTAGCTCACCCCGCACATTTAACAAACTTTTTCATATCAAGAATAATAAAAAACATGCTGAAGTGTTCAGTCATCGGTGGAACACTCTGTAGTAGAATCCCATCGTTTCGAATTCACGCGTCAGAAGCACTTTTCCACGTTCGATTTTTTTCAACGCGGGTCGCTACGTTCGAGCTGTAATTCGTTCTCTCGATCGGGAATCGAAACAACGCCGATGATCGTTGTCGTTGCATCGTGCTCTAGGGCGAATGATATTTCAGTTAACGATGGCTTTCGTCGGCGAGCGAGAGGGTACAGGGACGGTGACACGATGAACCCAATTTTTCGATTTTATCGTAGCAAGAACCGTCAGTTCCAATCACGTTCGAGGCGCGTGTGGAAATGCGGAATGTCCGCGAATCAGTCGAAAGTGCTCGAAATACGAGAAATCGGCTGAAAATGAGAGGTCGAACGACAGGGAAGATCATCGGTGCTCGTGACAGCTGTCGGCGGACCATGTTTTTCCCGTGTGTTCGTTTTCAGTGTGATCGCAAGAGAAACGGCCGATAAAGTCCTCCCTCTCTTTATCTTCGTCACGAACAATGAAACTGCAGGCTGATTCACGTAATTGGAACAAGCCGTTCCTCCATTTTGAGTAGCACATAGAGGAAAATTGTAAAAAGAAAAATTGGTGGTATAATAGGTTCTACCATCTGGTGATCAGATTTTTCTCGCAAGTGCGACGATGTACCTGCAAAATGCAAATGCAACTTTTTTAGATAAAACACTATATTCTTTTTTACATAAATCGATTTTTCTCGTCTACCAATTGACACACGCCGAATTTTTATGAAACTTGGCATATGGGTAAAGCATCCGAAAATATTTGAAACGCATATTTTTTATTGGCAAACATTCATGTTTAGGGGGTGAAACTTCCTTTCAAAGTTGGGGTTGAGGACCTTTTGAGCCGAATGTTTCAACAACTAACAAACATAGAAAAAGATCATACAGGCAAGAATTACTTGAATTTTTATAAGGAATAATATGACGCAAAATAAATGTAAGCGAAGTTATAGATGGCGCCATGGTATCCTGTACAGATGACCCCGGGGTGTTTGATGCATGCAGGTTGTGCACTCCAAATTCAACATTTTGCAAATTAAATTCACCCTTTTGTTTATATTTTGTTTCAACCTCAAATCACAATTTTTAGGAAATTACTCTTTCCCGTAAACTGTGAAAATTCCAGGCAAGTTGTGTAAATGTCGATATAGCTGAGGCCTGTCTAGAGACTACCCACTTAGTAAAAAATCGAACTGCTCCGATTTTACTTTACTGCACTAGAGGAAGATGTAGGGGTGATCGGGATAAAATGGTGATACTAAGAGAAAATAATTGTAACTTTTTTATTTCTGATACAAAAAAAATAATATTTTACCATAACTGAAATTATATATATATAATTTATATTATAAATTATATTATAATTATATATATATATATAATTTCAGTTTTTTTATTTTAGTTTTCATGCTATATTTGTATATAAATAGGAATTCCATATGTAATGAATTGGTAATTACAATTAAATAAGTATTTCATGTACATGTTTGTATTACATACAATAAAATTGTGAATTTCTTAGCATTAAATTTACATTTGATTTTTTTTATTACAAAACGCTTAAGAATACAATTTTGTAGAAACACTTGATTTGCAAAAGGGTGAATTTGACTTGCAAACAGTTGAACTTGGAGTGTAAAACCTGTATGTATAGAATTGTTTTTGACTACTATGGGGCCACGTAAAATTGCACTCAAATTTTTGTTGTGTCATATTATTCGTCACTAAATAAATGTATATCTACATACAATTGTGTGTCAATTGCGTTAAGCTCCTTGTAAGTGTAGAAGTACTTGGGCAAGGTGTTCGAAAAATAAAGATTTTGTGAGATACTTCGAATCCTGTCCTTAGTATATCATTTGTTTAAGGAATTATTCAAACCTTCAACTACTTTGTAATAAACATTTCTTGCATCGTTTTTCTATCGATTTGATGCCTGTATTAAATTGATTACTGGATGAATTTATTCTAATACGTTCTCCCCCGTATTCTACAGAAGTAAATGGGAATGGGAGGGTCTTATCTTTTAGTTAATCCCACAGGGTAAAATTAAGAGAGTTCAGATCGTACGAACATGATGGCTAAGTTATTGTTTTAATGTTCGCTATATTTGTGTCCCAGATACCACGTAACAAACGGAACATTATGTAAAACTTTCATTTTTTAAACACCTTATCCTAGTACACTTATATGCACAATGACGAAAAGAATCGATGCATATTAAAAAGTGTAGTAAACATTCTATTTAATAAAGAAGGTACATCTGCATGCTGCACATACATCGCAGTACTTACAAAAAACGTCGATGGTTAGAAGATAGAAATCGTTAAATTGTTTAACATTTATGAGTACTATTTTTCTGCATTTGCAACCGACCGAGAGAAACAGCTTGTTCTTGCATATCAATCTACAGGGTGGCCACTCTATTACTATGCTTTGTGTTTATTGTACTTTACAAATGTAAGAAAAGCACAGGAGAAGAAAGTCTTTCACTATCTTTCTGCAAGAAGTAAGAAAACAAAAATTAAATTTCGAAATTTGCAATAGTTGCTGTAATCAAAGACAGAGTAAGTTTTTAGAATGTAATTGTATTAATGATAAAAATAAAATTCAACTGTTATTAACTGATTGTGAGTAAAAGCGGTTGATTTGCTTTATTAATTTATTTTATTATGCTCTGTCCTTCTGTCTTGCAGATGTTGCGTTTGTCATTTATTTGTATCCCTCATTTGTTCAGTTACTGTTTATTCTTACGTTCTAATTCATATCTGGTCTTTCGTATATTATTTGAAACTGACTGCCAATTCTCGAAGATATTACAGTGGTCGTTTGCACACAAGAAGCTATTTTCTCAGTGCACGTATTTTACGCCTTTTACAGGCAATATCTTTTTTAATCCTCCGATCAAAAAAAAATAATCGATGCCACATTATGGCTGCCTTGAAATCAAGCTACTTCTATGTTGAATATTTTTCCATACAACGCATAATACAGAAATTATTCGAATTAATCATGCTAGATGCCTCACCCTGTAGATATTTTTAAATTGTTGAACCAGAAATTCGCTCGGAGTTCGGATCAAAATTGCGCGAATTTGTTAATTAAAACGGCGACACGAACGAAACTATTATCAACCGATCCGTAAATCGGTGTTTTAGCGATTGTCGCGTTGAGCAAACGCAATTTCCGCGTGTCTAAAATTGTTTCGAGCTGTTTGCTAGCCGATCAATTTTCGTCGTGCTAATAAAACACCTATTTTTACGCGGACGCTTGACATCGGCTCGTTTCGCCGGAAATGTTTCTCGATTAATAACCGACGCGTATCCGGTGGGCGATTTGAAAATTTCGTTATGCGCAGAATTTGCGTAACCGATCGCGTAACAAAATACAATCACGGAGAAGACAATGGAAACCAGCGGATTCGAACGACAAATAAATCGTTCACTTTGACTTGCGGCGGATAAATAAATCTGTTTCGCCGCGTTAATCCGTTTAAGAAGAAAAGGCTGGACGAATAGTAGGGTGAGTTAGAGATGAGCTTCAGGATACTTCATCAATAACTTAACCCCCTATAACCGGAATTTTTTTTGCATATGACGAAAATAATACATCAGGTAAATGATAAAGATAAATTATAAAGTTGGTATCGTGGAATATAAACATAATAATAAACGAACACACTCCTTGATGGTTGTATAGTCGTAGAATATAATTACATACAGTGATAAATAAACGAAATAATATTTAAGAAATATAAACATGTAGAAATATATGTAAGTAATTTCCAAGTCACATGGCAATGGTTAATGAATTGAGCATAAACACTACGTTGTCGATGTATCAATATAGTAACTATAAAGTAATGTATGCATACAGTTGCAGAAATATACGGACATAATTCTGACTGTTATATTCTATAGTTTATAGTACTTATGGTTTTGTGCTTCTTACATACGATTATTTAAATAATAGCAGAGAAATGCTAAAACAGTTAATTTTGATGTCACAAATATATTTTATAATGGATTTGTAACGGTATGTGAGTGTATTTCTAGTTACAGAGAAAACAGGCTAAACTCAACTGAAAACCTATGAGATATCTTAAATAGTAAAATTCGAAAGACAAGAATAAATTCAAAGATAAAAATTCAAAGCATATTAAATTTAATCAGAAACATATTATGTTAGCTTGATAGGCTTAATTTTTTTTATGTCCGAATATTATTGTGACATCAAAATTACCTATTTTTACATTCCTCTGTCTTTATTTAAACAATCGTATAGAATAACTGAAAAGTTTTTTCATTTTTTAAACGACAAACTGTGTTGTAACATATAATATATTTGTTTATTCAGTGTATATTGAAACAAGGTACAGGGAGTAAAAGTCGAAATTGTACATACATATACACTCCCGCCCATAAGTCACCGGACACTTATCTTACTTTCTTAATACAATTAGGAGGTGGAAGATTTAACTATATGAAATGATCCACATTATGAAAAAAGGGTAGTACTTATTAATTGTTTAGAATGTAGAGAATATGTGATTGAAATCATATGTTACAAATCTTATCAGAAAAAAGTAATGAATTTTATATTCTCTTCTCGTCAACGGAACTAATTTCTTCCATAGATCTTTCTTTGACTTCGAGTAAAACTTCCAAAGCAAATGAAAAGTGTGTACAGCCTATCGTCTAATCGAGTTAGAGATGTAATAAAAACATACTTACACATACTGCTTCATTTTTAAATATTTATATCAATTATATGTACTTGCATATCCTTAATATCATGATCAGATATTACATTAACGTAAACCAGATAAATATAACAACATAAAATAATAGAACCAAGCGAAAAAATTGTATACACGTTCTGATAATCATTTTGCTCAAAATGACCATGTGTACGGTGACTTATGGACGGGGGTATACGTGTCTGAATATTTTTATAACCAACTGTATAGTTACTTTTTCTTTTGAACTTGTGCATCACCTTAATGTCTGATATTAAAAAGTTCGTAACGATCTGAACGCAATCCGTGTCATCTATTTTTGAAAATTACAACGTATAATTTTGAGTACAAGTTCCTGATGGATCATATTGTTCGAATCTGCAAAAAAACTCGCTTGCTTTCACCCATCTAGGTATATGTGCTTCTTCGATAAATTTATTGAGCAGTACATTCATTATCACCGATAGCTTAACGATACGTCAATAAATGTTTATTATCTGGTAAGCAATAAACTGATAAAATATCAACAACCGATACGCTCATCTCTATGTTAAGCTTGTATCTCGCGTAATGCGAGCACATATTTCGTCGCGCATTATGCTCGCGTAACGACGATAACCGACAGCAATATCGTTACGAGCGATCATTCTGGGAAAAAACGCGGTTGACTTGCACGCGCGTCTCGAATGGAAATGGTAACGGGGGAGAAAAAACTGCATCATCGTGTTTATTTCCATCGGAAGACAGAAACGAACGCTCGATCTGCCGAGCTTTTGTTATTAATGCAAATACTCGGTCGACGTGCGTTCGACTGTACTTTACAGCGCCGTCATTTGCGGTATTGCGAGCCGATGCAAACGACTAACACTGTACATGTATATGCATGGTGCATGTGTGTGTATGCTCTGTCCTCGTTCGCTCGTGTACGTGTATACGAAAGTGTATACGAACACGAACGAACAGACGAAGTTTGGGTGGAGCAAACTTCAGAACGGAACCACCCTCGTTCTTCGTGTTGCAGTTTCGGCACGTTGGTTTACATGGCCACGCAAATAGCATCCGGCATGAAACACCTCGAGGAAATGGACTTCGTGCATCGGGATCTCGCCACAAGGTAACGACAGACAGTTTCTCATAGATTACTTTAAGGCAAACTTCGCCGATCAGTCACTCGTTCGACGTTGCCGAGCTCTCTTTATCTTGCGCGAAAGTTACCTCTCCGGCGGTCGTGCCGCGTTTCAGGACGAATCCGCTCGCTCGAAAAGCGATTCAATGTGTATTGTTGGTGCCCGAAGTTTGTCCCGCTAACGCAATTGTCGACGATGATAGCGGTGGTAACAAACGATAAGAGAAGGAGTGTATTCGCTGCAATGCACGATTCTATACGACGCGACGTTCGAAGGCTCCAAAAGTTTTCAATATCTTAGGTTGGCGCGTGCGGAATGTCCTATCAGACATTTATGGCTGCATATGACTAGACAAGTTTAGTAGGACTGTTTTCTGTAAGAAAATACAATGTTCAGGTTGTTGGAGAGCGTCGCCTATCATCGCCATTAGGGGTGCCGCTCATGGCCCTCCACAGATACGTCACAGGTCAAGGATTTCGGACAGCGATGGACCCCAAGACACTGGTGCTATATCCGTCGTAAATTTTACGGCAGACCTTCAAGTAGTTTTTCTTAATGTAACCCTAAGATAGAATTCTCTTTGTCGAAAAGTGTCAGTCTTTGACTGCCTTCGATCAGCGAAAGAACGTTCTCCTATTTACCATCTTTGAATTTTGTAGAACGGGACGATTTAGTTTATACATTATATTTCAGTTTATATTGAATCTTACATTTGGCTACATTATTGTGTCAGTCGAATATGAGCACAATATACGACGCCTTTGTGTATGACTTTTGTTTAAAAGTATTTTCTCTAACACGCCGACTCACTCGGGAATCACTCGTCACCGGCACATGAAAGTGAATTTGTTTTTACTTGTTTTACTTTACTTGTAATTTATCCACACAAATTGAAATTGTAAGCAATTGAAAGATTGTAAGCGAATCTTTATATTACAGTAGCAATATAAAATAACAAATATACCGTGGAATATTGAAGGGTTCAGGCATCTTAATACGTTGAATGCCGAGTCGGTCACCGGTGACCGGCACTTCAAATTTAATTTAATTGAATAACTATTGATTGTGACTGATTTCTGAGCAAACTGCATATTGTAACGGTAATATATGGGCACTAGAACACATTTGAATAATTAAATATATTTTTCTTTGCAATTCAAATGAAAAACAGTGAATTGTGTAATGTCGGACTGGGTATGGCTGTTTTCACTATGTCACACAACGTGTTAACACGTTGACTGCTAAAGTGGTCACCGGTGACCGGCAGCGCAAATTTTATTTAATTAAATAACTATTGTTTTTTTTTCTATGTTTTGAGCAAATTTGAGACTGCAACACTAAAATAGGTACGCATGAACAATATTGAATACCTAAACATTTTTTTCCTTTACGATTTCTATAGAAAACAGAAATTTATAGCGTGTCTGACTAGCGAAGACTGCTTTCACTGTGGCAGTCAACGTCTTAATGTCTTGTATAGGATATACTGCGTACAACAGGCCTCCTAATAATAGTATAGTAACAGTAAACGTGTTTACTTACTGTTACGTGCTTACTGTTACGTGCTGGGATCTCGATGACAGAATGTTTCGAATTTGATTTAAAATTATACAGTCCAAGATCATTTTAAGGTCATACTATTATGCATGTCTGAATGCACGTTTATGTCAGCATCATCATATAGTGAAAAAAAATATAATACATTCATGTAAAAAAACATATGAGTGACCTTGAAAAAAACAACAGAAAAAATGGTATTTATAAGAAAATTTTTCTCCCATTTATTCACCCTTTGTAACTATTCAAATTAGATATAAAGGGACTCTCAGATGATCAATATATGTATTATCAATGCAATATTATCAATATTTATTTACAAACTGTATTTTCCTCACACGTTCAATATTTATCGACAACACATTCAGTTTCGAGTTGACGTTCAACGATATCTAATTAAAAGGAAGCTTATAAATTTTTAGCATTATCGATGAAGAAAACAAAGAAAAAAACAGTATGAGCTAGGGACTGATTTTTAAGAAGAAAAACGTTCTCCGACGTAAATTAGTTAAATAAAGTTCGTTTGTCTACTCCAAAAAATTTTCTAACTTATTTTCGTATGACTACCAAGTGTTTCAAAGAACTGTTAAATCTAGCCACTCAAAAATAGTCTTCAATCACCGCATCATAAATTCAAATCTGACTCTTTTCTATGTGATAACAGAGGTATTGCCAATAACAGCACTCAGATGATCAATACTTATTGTCAATATTTCGTCAATACTAAAAATATTTAGACTTTACTCAAACCACCTCATGAATATTTTAAATATTGACAGTATGTTAATCTATCCTCTCAGACGTTCAATAATATTGACAATACTGAAATATTTACGATGTACAGGGTAGGACAATAACTTTATCCACATTCAATATTTCCGTTTCGACAGTCGAAAGAAACAATTCGTTCATTGTAAAGTCCATCAATCGGGACTATCTTTTGCGTTGAAGCCCATCATTCGAGCTATATTTTGATTCCACAAATTCATAAGTTATTCAACATTAATTTTGCGGACGAGGTATCTCGGACTATGTACCATAAAGACTGAATTCGAGATTTACAACGTCGAAGAGGAATTTTAATCCGCACGGTCCCATCATCACGTAACAATTGTCACATGTAGGTGTGAACTTCACGTTATTTTCACTGTATCGTGATCAAAAGTATGTTCACATATGCAATTTGCTACGATCACCTCATTCATCAAGTCAAACATTCGACTGTCAATCTTTTAAATTTTTTAAACAACTGAATCTCCTAAATGGAGTTAAAACTAAAAACTATCAGTTTCAGAAATTCCGAATGTTGCAAACATGGATTATATCAGTAGCAAAATTGTTGTCTAAAATATATAGAATCAAGCAGAGTATAATTTGATAAAATAATTCTTTCTCAAAAATATAACGATTTAACCATTATGATAGGAATCAAACATTTCACACACAGATCATATTAATAACTCTCAGTCAAACAAAATAACATATTATTTGAAGAACCACACTGAAATAATTTTGTTCAAGGAATGCCCAAGTCTGCATCGTAGATAGTTAGAAAAGTAATTAACTCGTCTCTAAGCAACGGTGAGCTTCAGCTTCTTTCGCCGTTGTGGAACTATAAATCGCTCTGCTCATTATGTCAACGTTTCGACGCGGGAACGGTCCCGTTTTAAGGGTGAAGTTTCCAACCCTTCCGACATTATGATTTCACCCCGTTCGAGCTCGGTGTGCTGGTTCGATTCAGAAACTCTCGTAGATACCGACACCGGAGGCAACGTCGACGGGACGTTCGGCGTGGCAGGACCATTAAATCTGAACAGGTGGGGCCACCAGGTCACGTGTTCGAATTATTAACTCTAATCATAAACTTTAATTATAATGCCGGTGGGCGCTGGCGGTGGTGACACATTAACGCGGAACGGGCGCAGGCCAAAGTCATTGCCTGTTGATTTATAGAAACGAGTTTTGTACCGAACGGCCCAATGTCCGGCTGGCTAATAAAACGGCGAATGCGAAACGCTTGGCAGTCCTTTGAACTCCAGCCTTCAGATCCCTCCTTCCCACGAGCCCATCTAATTAAATTGTTCGAAATTGCGAACAATTTCGTTGTCATGAAGGTTGAAAATAATTAATAAATGATATTGGATTTCTAAATATTCCGTTGTATTGCAAACAACAGTGTTTACTTTGTGTTACAATAAAATTCTGTTTATTACAAGAAAAGCTAAAGTGAATACAAATAATGAGATGACTCATGGTAATGAACAACTGAATTACTACGTCGTTCTGCTTCAGACTAAAAGACGTGCGGAAACTAGTACTTAGACAACAGCGCACTCATATTAACATGTGTAAGCGACAAAGTAATAGAAATCAAGGATATAATCATATCGATAAATGTTAACAGCAATCTTAACACATTGCCAACTTTTGAAATTTACTAATTGTACGTTACTAATTAATCGTGAGGTCAGGATAAAAATTGAGAAAGGTGTTCTTTCACGGTTCTGGGATACGTGTTGAGTTGTCCAAAACAGTCCTATCATCAGAAGACATACTCGCTTTCTCCACTCCGTGGCCAGATCCTTCACACCCTTATCGTTCTACACGTGCCATGCGACAGCATGCCGCCGGGTCATCGGCCACTGACACCCCTTCTTCGGTGATCGGCAATAGAACTTTGCCGTCCACCAGAAATCATAACTTCCGTGTCTGTTAAACCTCGTAGACACTAGCAAAGAACTTGTGACATTTTTTATAAGTGTCGATGTCAGAGTCCGTGTAAACACACCTGAGATCAACTGCGGCAAACAAACTGAATTTGCTGGCTGCACTCTCAGGTGTGTCTACATGGACATAGACATCAGCTTTCGCAAAAAAATGTCGCAAGTTCTTTGTTAGTGTCTACGACGCTTTAAAATTTTTCGCGTATCCAAAGTGTCGGCTCTCAAAGCCATCACTGAACCCTATCTCCGTTAACAGATACAGAGTTCCAGCTATCGGTAACGCGAAGACTCTTAACACTTTGACGGCCGCACATTTTTCGCATCGCCTTTACGTTGCCGCCGGCGGCATTTACGAAGTCATTCGTAGCATAATAAATAATTATAGTATATTTATGTTACTTTCAAACCTTTTATACAATTGAAACACGCGAGCAGTGGACGTAACTGTTTCGAATAGCAGTCAGCACATATTAGTATACGAACATCGAATTCGTGGCCTGAAATCATTTTTGTACGTCTTATGAAAATAGTAGTGTAAAGTCACATTTTCGTGACGCCGGCCGATAACCGCTGGCTATCGAAATCACGCATACGTGACAGCGGCCGACAATGTGTTAAAAAATTGGCTGAGACCGCGCGATGCATCGACCCTGACACGTGTGTCACCATTACAAAGGAGTTGACGTTAACATGTAAGTCGGACGAATATTGGTATATGCGGCATAGAGACAAAATTATGATCTAATCCAGTGATGGCTATCGGAGCTGCTGCCTTCTCCCACTTCAGATCTATTCCCCTCGTTTCAGTTCCTTCCAGTTCGCTCCTCGTCCCCCCTCGGTCCATCGTCGCCCCACATCACAGCCTATATGAGGGGAGTGGGCTTACAGTGGAGGAAGGCCGTAGCTCCGGTAGCTATCATTGATCTAACTGGAAAGGAGCTGATTAATGGTGTAAAAGTACTAAATAATAGTATTGACTTCATTCCATCATATTTTGACATAGATAATGGACAGATACAAATAAAAGAAGGAGCAAAGTATTGTACAATAAACGGGTAGTTTCAAAGGTCTTTTTGGAGAATTTTTTCCTGGCTGTACCGCGATTTTGACCGTATCTGAAACAGGGTGGGGCAATAGCTTTGTCCGCCTGGAACATATTCGTAACTTCTAAGAATATGGAAAAATGTTGTATACATAACTTGTATAGTTTAGGGGAGGGCTTAATGGAGATTCCATGGTTAACATTATTCTTTAAATGCAATTGCATATTTTTTATCTTTAGTGCAATAACCGCTCCTCATTATCAGACAATTCAGCACGTTGTCATTAAAAGTTGCTTAAGGTCAAACATGACGGTCAAATAAACGTTTTTACATTATAGAAGATGTTCGAAGTTTTGACGATTTGCACCGATGGAAAGTTGTAGTCTGTATATTGCTGAATCGAGTGCACATCTTATCGTCTTTGAATTTATTCTAGCATATGATGCAGTAAGTCGTTCTCACATTTTCCAGTGTACACAATATTTCTTGACAGACAGCAGTTTTTAGTGCTCCCTAGAAAACGGAATTTAATGGGGTTAAGTCTGAAGAACGAGCTAGCCACAAAGCTTATCCTCCACGAAACTGCATCCCTCTATTAATTTTGTGCACAATCTCTGAAACGTTCGCTGCGAAGAATGTTTACGATTCGGATATCGTTCAGCATACAGGGTTTGGGCTCTTACTTCATTTTGATGACTTTCTCCGTAAATGAGGATCATAGACTCTGAACCTACAATTGAAAGCTGCATATTCTCTATAGAACTGTATTATTGACTAACTGATCAATTACAGTAGAACCTCGATTATCCGAACACCGGTTATCTGACCATTAATCACGTTACATCAGTTACAGGCCAACGTTATTGTTAGTAACACCGTGTAATTAGTTGCGTACTACTATGTACATTAAATTCTAAAATAACAACCATTTATATACAAAACATAGTTGCAATGTGAGTCGAGCTGTTATTAATTACAGTTCGAATAATCGAGGTCCTACTATAATGCTGAACATCTAACAACGTTGTAAGTCAGCTGTTCATTCGCCTCTTTCCTCCAACTTTGTCGCCATTTGTTGTTTGTTTTCATTTTTTTTGTCCTCTATTTCGATAACATTTAAATTCGATATTTTTGTGGTAGTTTATTTACACTCAAAAGACACGGTAATAAAACAAACGAAACAGTAAGATGCAATTAAAATATTTTAAATAAAAAAATATTTATTTTACCATCTTTACTGATAGGTTATGGAAGTTTTCTGCGTAACAGCTACTGTACAAAAGATAAAGATATATAAGGAAAAGACAAAGTCAATTTTCAAATATCCTTTATATCCCCCTCCATGCCATACAAATTTTGTATATATTTTCCCATATTATAACAAATAACGGAAATATTCCAAGTGGACAAAGTTATTGCTCCACCCTTTATAATGCACACAATAACAAATATCAAGAGATTTCACATAGGAACAAAAGGAAAGTATATCATTTGCACGACTTAATCTTCATAACTTTTTAATTGCATAATTGGAGATCTGTTCTTTTGCAGTCTGCAAAAAGTGGGGCACTAATCCACATCAAATTTCTAATTCATTCTTAATAAATCGAAAAAAATTTCTATCGCACGAAATTACGAAAACGACACAAGTTATGTGAGTCCGCTATACGCCATGTCCGTGCCGTATCGCGTAGTATACGTCGCCAGTAACTCGAGCGCTCCAAATTTGTTAAGGGGGTACATGGATATTAGAAGGCTAAAATGAACGGTTTCTTTTGGGTTGGATTGAAGAGCGAGAACTGACTCAAACCTTAAGCTCTTTTTAAAATTCTTTATTGGTGACACACGACGTATTTTAAAACAAAAAGATTTACAAAATATTAAAAATTAATTAAAATATAAAACGTTACAGTGAGTGCTTGCGCAATGCGCGCGTTCATGTGGTGAATACGATTCCCGTTGAACGACACATCTAAAAGCAAAATGATTGTAAATGAGTAATCTTTAATTCAAAATCTACAGAGTGAAACTCTGTCGACAAATTTTAGTAAAAATTCGCAAAGTGCCACAACAAATAACAACTTTGAAGGCTTTTCCTGCAGTAATTCCGTGAAAAAATGTTTAATAAAATTGTTCACAGTTGTGCGACCTTAATGAGCGAGTTCCACTCCGTGGAAAAAAAGTGTTTTTTAGGTTCAGTTAAACTTTCAATAAAAAATATCGGTCCGTTCTCGAGTTATGATGTTCACCGCTTTGAAAAACATGATTTTGAGAAAAACGGCTTTAAAGTTTACCTTACCGCGTTTACCTGCATTGGAGCCGCCGTTACTTTTCGAGCTGTAACTTCCGCAATTTCGTGAATTTTTCAAAAAATTTGTTTTAAAAATGCTTCAAACGGGCGAGGCTTTCATAAACAAGTGAAAAATAGATTTCAATTTTTTTGAACTTGTAATACCCTTTTACCCCCTTAATTATACAGACTCATTAGCGATTGAAATGTGCACGATCGTTCGTAATTAATATTGCCAACAATATGTATTCCGTTGTCAGCGTTCTGCGACGTGTTCGATGTATAATTGAAAGCGTTCCCGGGGCTGTCTCCTCGGAGCACGGGGCTGCAGGGAGATTAATTAAAGCCGGTAATAAAATTTTCAAAACGTTCGCCAGCCACGACCCATGGTGCGGGTTTAACCGATGGCGTAAAAAGTTGCCAGCAAATCCTCCGCCGGAAGCCAGAAGGTACAGAAGGTACTCCACGAACGCGTAAAATAAAAGCATCCACTAAAAGCGTTTCTCCTGTGTAGCCCCCTCCCTGTTCGCCATGAGAAAGCGATAAACGGCAGGCTTTACGTGCAAATCAGCGCGAAATTTCGAACGACCGTCGCTTTTCCACGTGCTCGAAAACGTTTCTACCGCTTAAAAGCGGCGAGCCTTGAAACGGCTCTGAAGAGTGCATCGTCCGCTCCAGACGTAACTTTAAAACGGGTGCGCGAAAGTGCTAAGGATCGCCCATCGCAGACTTCTTCATAAGTGGGTACCCCCACGAGCTTTTTCACCAAGCATGCGACCGGTGAACCGACCAACTATCAACAGCTGTTGTGACGACGAATCTGGGTCTCTAAATAATTGATTGATGGCTATTATGTGTCGCGCTTGTCCGTGGCAGCCGTTCACCGAGAACACGATTTATAAAACTTGTGAGAGCTGTCGGAGTACTACTTCCGGGTATACAGATCGAATTTCGTTGGTTGTAGAAAATTTGAATGTCATTTCATTTCGTCATTCAAATCACAAGAGTATTCGATCACTCTGAGTAACAACTAAATTCTGTGTTATATTACTTGTTCGGAAGGTACATAATAATCGAAAATCCCTTTTCAACAAATACTTATTAATACACTGTACAATGTTATGTTACAATTTGAAAATAAATAACATTCATGCAAAAGAAAAACATTTTCTGAAACAAGTGTAAAATAAGATTCACAAAAGTATTCAGAGAAGGAGAAATATTTTAAGACAAGATTTAGTTTCTTGATTTTTATAAAAATAGTTGGTTAGAAGCCCTTAATATTCTATGATTAGTGATATACTGTGATATACTGATCAGCCTCTATATTTTTTCGGTTCCATAGAAAAATCAGTCGTCTACCTTTTAGCTTCTTATCGACACCAAAAGGGTTAAATACTCACCCTTATTAAGAAACAAGTCAATCATGTTAGGTTGAGTACGTATGTGGCTAGTGATAACATGACGTTGAGGCACCAGATTTCAGTTTTCCTACTATAGACAGCGTTAGTCAGTGTTTCCAGGAAACCGATAGTCGAATCTTTCGATTTTCAAACCCACCTGTTCGCAGTTTTACGAAAAACTTCCAACATCGATAGTGTTGACGCTGGCAAGAGGCATTTTGATGCTTTGAAGCCTTTCGACGATGAGAAATTGCTCCCTGATTAGGTTTTCAAACTGAGCGTCGGAACGTTACGGAAACGCGGATGATGAGACTGATAAGTGTCTGCCGGTCTGGTGTCTTCGAGAAGAACTGATTAGCAGATAATGACTTATCGTTATAATTAGAGGGTAATATATGGATCGAGAAGCCCCGCTATGTACTCGATTGAAAAGACGGTCCCGTTACTGTTAGGCTCGTTAAGTTTAATGACCGCCCGAAGCTACATACCTTCACATGAATAATAAACCCTTCGGGATGATTGACATTGCGTTGCGACATGTGAAATGCATGGAATATAATTTCAAATCTTTGGATATCGTAACTAACAATGGTGAGAGAAATTTATACAGCGTGTTAAGGGAGTAATTTAAATGAACCTCCGAAGGAATTATTTTTTTATGAAAATAAGAGCACTGTCAAGCTGTTTTTTTATACAGACTAGGAGAAAATGACAGTACGATGCATTAATACCTTAGTTCTTATTAGATAAGCAATGTAAATCTAATTCTTCACGTGCCTACGTTTTGTCAATAATTGTCGTTAGTGATAAATCTCAATACGTGAAACGTAAATGTTCGCCTCAGATTTAGTTGCAGTGGAAGAAATTTAAATATTACAAAGAATCAAAGGGACAAAGTGATAGGACATTTGTTTAAAAAATTAAGACTAATTTATTCATTATCTATACTGTTAAAATGTTACCTGTAAGTGTTTAAGACTTGCATTTTTTCAAAATATAGCTAGATCTAACGCGTGTTATTACATATGTGACATAGGAGTGGAAAGGGTTAATATAGTATTTAAATTTGATTATATCGCTTGAATACCCTCTATACTGTTTTTACGCACAACAAATATTTTTCATTACCTAACAGTAAGCCACTTTTTTTCTTAACTGATGATATATTGTTACACTTTCTTGAATGTCAGGATCTGGGTTATAGACCTCCTGTTCTAGCGAAGTCCTTGATGTGTGAAGTTGACAACGTTTGTTTTCGAATGCATCCTTGGTCCAAGGTGCATGGTTGTTTTATAACGAAAGGGAAAGCTAGAACGAACCAATAAGAATGCAGATATGCTATTTTCATAGCGAAGGTCGGTTAGTATGACCTGATGTACCGTTTACGTGCAGCTCGGCGCCAAGGGTTGCAACGTTGACGAGGTTGCGACACGACAGCTGTTATTGAGCTAATTGTAAAGCAGATAAATTTGAGAAATTCTGGACTTCTAGTATTTCCTGTTTCCGTACAGAAATCAAAATATTGTAATATACATTTATTTAAATGTTTAAAAATAGCTGAATTTTTGTTTGTATCACAATTTCTATTTTTCGGGCTCAACGTACAGAATAATTGAAAACAACGAGATATGTTCTAACAATAAGCTCGAAAAAAAAGTTCGGAAGATTGACGTAAACGAGTGACGAGAAACCATTGAACTATACCACGCAGAGGAACAGAATGAAACTTTTTTATTCGTCGAATCGGTATTCCGAATATTGAAAAAGTTAGCGCTACTTATGTAGGTCAACTGAAAAAAAGCATGCGCCGCGTGTAGCTGTTGTAATAAAAAAGAGTACAGTTATCCGATGAAACGTTTTATGGGTCTGTTGCAGAAATTGCTTGGTGAGTCATGGTTATACGGTGAAAGTGTCGGATCTGGGTTCCGGAAGAAATGCATATGCGGCAGACTACTTCCGGGTCGAAGGCCGACCTCCACTGCCAATCCGATGGATGGCCTGGGAATCCATGCTGATGGTGAGCGTTTAATTAAAGACTATTTCATATGTTATTTTTAAACGTAGACTTTCTGTTGATTAGCTGAAAAATTCAACTGAACTGTCCAACTATCTCCGAGCTAACTAATAAATCAGTTGTTAATTTTGTTGTGTCTTTGTTACATAATGTTGGAATGGATAGTTCTGTCGAATAGTGTAGTCGACCGGTAATCAACTCCCTAATGTGAACGTTTGATTCATGTATTTTGAGATTGATTCTTCAGTTTTGTACATATATAGAGTATTAGAAAATAAATTCATGACTTATGGGATAGATAGTAGTTATCAAATTAAATAAAAAATGTCTAGAGAACATGGTTCGAAAAGTAAATATCGTTCGAGCTGGTAAAAGTGTTGATTTTTTCCTAAATATATAAAATAAATTCTAAATATTTTTCTCTTAATCTTTGACTGCTATCGGCGTCTGTAGGCGCTTGACAAAGCCGCTTGTTGCGTACTACCGACGCCCATAGGCGTTCGATGTAATGGCCACTACATGCTACTGCATTTCGACCACACGCAGCGTTCACCTCGTTTCCGAGTAGCCCTCAGACAAAGGGTTAATATACTCTAATTAGTCATACTTGTAATACTTGTTGTTGGAAACAGTACGAAGAAAAGGAGTGACTAAATATGGAACAGATATTGCAAATGTAAACCAAAATGTTTCCACGTTCCATTAGCAAATAGCTGATTAAAAACCTAACCGTACTTGACGTATAATTCCAAACTTTTGATCTGTAGTGTATATCTACAAACTTAAAGAAGATTCATTATCCTGAACCGTACTAGAGATGGGATTTCTCATTGTGGCATGGAACGCGTTAAATAAAATTACTTTTGTAAACAAAGTGTAGCCGCAGGGAAGGTAACAAACACAGAGAGATATATCCGCATGAAAAAGGTATTGTACTACAAAGATGTTCGTGAAGTGAAAAGTTAATCGCATAGACGTGTGTTTGGCGGATGGAAAGTAAAACAAGCGATTCTTGTTCTGTACAGAGTCTAAATTTATGGCAGAACCGAGAAACTAGTGACTACATCTCAACATTAAACAAAACAATAGAATATATTTTTTCTATACAATTTTATTCATGAGAAAAGCAAATTTACAGATGAATGGGGTTGGTATCCACTTGTGTGACATTCAGCACAATGAATCTGTTATAAACTACTGTCACGATTTTTTTTTACATATAATGAGTCATAATATGCAGGATCAGAATTAATTATTAGTTAATTTTTGAAGGAAATAAATTTAAAAAATTGTATTGTCAGCACATAAGTCCACGGATACGTACACCCCCGTCCATAAGTCACCGGACACTTGCTCATTTTGAGCAAAATGGTTATTAGAACGTGGATATAACTTTCTGGCTTGATATTATTATTTCATGTTGTGATATTTATTTATTTTGCGTTAATATAATACCCGAATATAATATCTATAATAAGCCCTTATAATTTAAATAAATGTTTAAGAAGCAAGACTGTACACGTAAGTATGTTTCTAATACATCTCCAACTCGGTCAAACGATAGTTTGTACACACTTTTCATTTACTTTGGAAGTTTTGTCCAAAGCCAAAGAAAGATTTTTGGAAGAAATTAGAAGAAGGCTGGATAGAATGCCGCTATTAGTTCAAGAAGTCATATTCAAACGAGGCGAATACATTGCTGAGAAGAAAATATAAGATTAATTACTTATCTTTTATAAGATACTCAACATGTGATTTGAAGTACATGTTCTCTACATTATACACAATTAATAAGTGGTAACTGTATTTTATAAAGTAGCTCATTCCGTATTGTAAAATCGTACACATCCTTTACTAAATGTCCGGTGACTTATGGACGGGAGGGTACTTGATTAATTTTCTAAAGAGTTATTTCACGAAAAGGAACTTTCACACGAAAAAAGTGCGTTTTATAATTTCTAGTAACTTCGAAACATGCGATCAAGTCTTTCGCGGCTGCACCACGAATTTTGGCTCTCCCTGTATTTCCAGTTAACTTTTTTCTTGTACAGTCACTTGCTGCTACTATTATTCGTTATCGGACTCCATGTGTATAGCGGAGGAAATATTTTTGTTCGATTGCACGATCCGAAGGATAAATGAAGCCCCGCGCGGGTTGAGGCCACGGAACAAATTGTAAACGATTTTGTGTCCAGAAGTGGCGAGGAAAAAACAGCAAACGCAATCGAACGGTTTTATTTTCGCGGCGGTTCGGTCAGTGATATTTAAATCGACCATAGCTACGCATCCAACCGATGAAACTCGGTTTGGCTTTCGCGAACGTTCGTTGTTTTGCCCGCACCCGAAATCAAAGCCTCGCTTTTCACGCAACGAAAGCCCCGATGTGTATACGTATATATCTGTATATATATATTTTCTCCTTTTGTTTGTTTTCCAACGAATATTTACCTTGAAGATTCGGTGATCGTTGTCGGTGATGTGTTCGAAACGACAACGATTATTGTTTAATGGACGGCTTTCATGCGCGTCGACCCATTTCGACTTGAAATCTACTTGGATCCCCGTCAGGATCTATTTTAACCCTCCTCCTTGTTCGGGGAACCTATCCACGCTGATCCACATGGATCGGAGGAACTTGAAGTGGATTCGAGCAGTCGGACCGGGTTCAGAGTAGATCGAGCAGATTAAACTGCATTACGGCCCTAATAACCTCGAACGTTTAGTTTTTAATGGTCCCTTCGACTTGTGTATTTATTGTTTAATCGAATACCGCCAGACGTGAAAGAAATACTCACAATCAGTGCTCCACTAAACTTTATTATAGAAAATATTTGATTTGTATCAAACATTTGAAGGAAGGTTTATACAAAAATTGTGTTTAGCTTATTTCACTAGATTTTGCTCTGACATATAGCGTAGACCGTGCAACTGAAACGTTTAGTTCTTAATCATTCTTTCGACTCGTACGTTTATTATTTTATCAAACAGCCTCCAACGTAAAAAATAATATAGCGTGTCCCAATGAAACTGTATTATCTGAAATATTTTCCTTACGTTAAAAATAAAAAAAATTTTGCAGAAACTTTATTTTGCATGTATTTATTTTATTTCACTAGTTTTTGCTAAAACCGAAAGTTTCTTTCATAGAAATACCAGGTTTGAGTAACACATTCTCGAACTGACTTTTAGTATTGCTGTAGGTTTCAGCAAAACATTCACATTTGCTTTAAAATTGTAGAGTCCCAAGTCATTTTAAAGTCACACTGTTATGCACGTCTCCACACAAAAAAAATCACGAAGATGCATATTTTTTCACGCACCCAGGTAGGCGCACCTCCTTAACCCTTTGACATACAAATAAAATGAAACTCGATTCGCTCAAAAAATATTATTTAATATATCTCAACATAACAGTTACGTAAGCTTTAGAATGACAGACGTCTTTGCATGTCAAGGGGTTAAAGCCATTCTTTATCAAACGGACCAGCGAGAAAAGCGTAATACTTTAGGAATTACTTATACTCATCACGCGCTGCGTTTTGAGTCTAGTCTCCTAAAGAGAGCGCTCCTTTAGATCGCGAACTCTTTTCCCATTTTTTATTTACTTGCATGATCTCAAAGTTCAGGGCCATCCTTTCAATACACTCTGTACAAACTCTGTCGAACATCGAAAATGAATTTCCGAAAAGGGGATGGGGCAATGATTGAGCACCCTAGTCGGGACTTTCAGGGTTTTCGCGATGACACGGCGAATAAACCAGTTTCGTTAATGCCACGCGACCGCAGACAGTTCTAGCTGGCTGATGCTTCGCGGTTTCGCGGATCGACAGTTCCGATATCGACGACTGCGAACGAGAAATTAAAAACAGGATGCACAACGAATAAAATACGTCACCGGCGCGAACGGCTCCCTCCCATTCGTTACACTGATATACTGGCATATCGTGCGCTGCCAATAAATTCGTTGTGGCCGCTACGTGGAATACGTACTTTTGCGACTTCATTCCCGACCATGCTGACCCGTTTCATATTTCTTTCGCAAAACGACGCGATAACTATCGCCGCCCCACCCTCGAACGGGAATAATGCAGTGAAAAGTTCGTTGCGATCTATCGCATCGAGAATCAAATGGTCGAGCCTGTCGCTCAGAAACATCAGTTTATTTCGTTTTATTAACCTCTTGACATACAATTGCGTCTGGGAGACGTCATTTTAGACGTTGACGAAACGCGAAGAATTAAATGCTGATTGTTTTGAAAAGTTCCATACTCTATACGACTATTTTTTTTATTGTTTTATGATATTTAGCAATGTACATATTCTGTTTCTTGTACAGCTTGTATAACTTTAAGTTGGGTTATATTAAATGGTATTCTTAGCACACATCGAGTCTTACTTTACTTGTACGTTAAGGGATTAATGAAGAGTTAGCTTCTTAAGAATGTTACAAAAATAGAATTTAATTTTTTCACTGCTAAGATCGACTATCCTAACACTTTTTCCCATGTAACAGTTTGCTTTTTCACTCTTTTTTTTATAATAAATGGAGATTTTTATTACTTTTTTATTATTTACTTCGCATCGACGTAATCTTATTTCTCCATGTGTTTTAAATATACACGGCGGGCCGCGTAAAACAGGCCACCCAATTGTCTTCTCTAGCTATGACAACACAAGAAAATTTTCGTACGTAATTTAAATGGCTTTCAAGGGTGAGTAGGACAGAATAACAATTTATTTTATAAATGCCATTTTGTCTGTTTTTTTAAGGCCACCTGTATGTGTAAGAACTGGTAGTAGAAAAACGTACAGAAATAAATCTAAATACATATTTATGTATATTTTATAGCCGGCAGGCAGAAATTAATAAAAAATATATGAATCAATGAGTTGAAGAAGAATACAAGTCCAAAATTAACCATTTTCAAACAATCTGAAAAGTAAATTTAAAATGCATATAACTACATTTTGGGACCAAAGACAGTGTTAAAAAAAGTACCCTATACTCGTGTTTCAGTAGTCCCTTCAGTTTAATGAGTGTAAAAACAGGTCATGGATTTGTATTGTTTTAACAATTTGTTTAACAATCACTTTTCATTAAATAATTTCTACTTTAGTTACATTTTGTTACTACTGTTATTTTTTAAATTTCCTGGCTAAAAAATGGCCTGAGTTGAAGAATAAAATTAATATCTTTGATGATACATGAAAACTGATGCTATTTCTTCAAATATCTCAAAATGTGGCTTTTGGACTTGTACTGTTTTCTAACTCACCAGTTCATATATATAAAATGGGATTGGTTTACAATAGCTTTCCACTC
The DNA here is from genome assembly GCA_916610135.2 of Macropis europaea. NCBI lineage: Eukaryota > Metazoa > Arthropoda > Insecta > Hymenoptera > Melittidae > Macropis > Macropis europaea. The sequence continues at coordinate 32,057,254 of OU744345.1, forward strand.
TCATCCATCCATAGTGCTTCTCTAATCTGTAACGTTCATATCTATTTATACCTCATCTTTTTACATACTCCTCTCTCTTTGGTAGTCCTTTGTAAGTATTGTAGTGCTCTATTCACTCTCCTGTGCCTGTCTTACTCACACCTTCTTCCTCTCTAAGTTCCTTCACCATTCTATTATTTTATCATTTTCTACTCCCTCCAATATTTCCTTCAACCTTATGTCTTTATCCCCAGTTCCTTTAAATTCTTCTACCCAATGCTTTATACTTCCTAATCCTTCTGTACATAACATACACTTCCTTTGTTCTTCTTCCACTCAATATCTGTTCGCTTCTTCTACACTGCCAGATCTAGCCCTCGCAATTAATTTCTAGGTGCGTTGTTTATAATATTTGTATTTATCGTTATATCTTGAAAAAAGAATTTTCATAATTCAATATATTTTATCATTTAGAAATTGTATTCAGAATAAATAATCAGTAAATAATCGGTTGATTTGATATTGAGGGCGTGAAATAGTTTTAATTGAAACATAAAGCTGAAGTTAGTAAGTGTCCCATGATTCATGGATGGGGATGTACGTATACAGGATGCTTCAGAAATACGTGACCAAACTTTGGTATCGTATTCTACTCTCTTTAAGGATGAAAAAAGTCATGTAAACATAGGTAGAATTACGAGCACTGTCAACACTCTTTTCTGTTAGAAGTAAATATTGTAGTAGAGCAAATCATCCTGATATTGATGGCAGCTTATGTCTTAGTAAATCATTTTCTATCTAAACGTTTGATAGTTAAGACAGTTAGCAGGATGGCTTATCCTAATTTGAAGTGGATAGATATTTGCTTCATCTATTGACGATTATTGCTGCATGTAACAAAATTCGGAGTTCACCTGAAATTTGTGAACGCCTTCGACAGTCTCCGAAACGTCGATGCAATGCATGTAATGTTGCACATGGAAATTATTTTCAGCAATTTCTTTAAGTGAATTTTTAGCATTCCTAAAAAACCTTGTCAAAAAGAAAAATTATTCATACATATTTCGGAACCTATGTGAGTTTTCGAGTTTTCGAACCTATGTTTATATGACCTACTTTCATCCATAAGGAAGGTAGAATACGACACTAAAGTTTGACCATCTATTTCTGCAGCACCCTGTACAGATACTGATGTATTTAACCTTTTAACCGCGGAGCTCATTTTCCAAAAGCGCACTCTGTACGTGTCGTGACAAACTTAAGACGAGTTAACTCGCCATGCCCGTAGTAAATGCGACATGTCATAATTTGTATCTGGTACAATTATAACCATAAGAACCGTAAAAACAGACGCTCTTCGACGGATAAACGAATAATATCAGTGAAAAATATTCTTTGTATGCATGGAGAAAAAGAAGTGCGGGAACAAATTATTTAATTTTTTTTCATTTTTTTGTTTCGCCGATAAAAAAGTGCTAAAAGATCGTACCAATGCAGTAATAATAAAAACTGAATGATATATTGACTTTTAGTACATATGCGTAATCTTTAAAGTTTCGAGACAAGTTAACTTATTATGCGCCCTGCAGAAGCATTTTTCACTGACGAGTTAACTCGCCATCCCCGGTTAAAAGGTTAAGCTTGAAATAAAATACTATCATGTACGAGTTCATTGTCTCGTGAGCTTTCATGGAAGTTCCGATTCCGTTCGATCTGAAGTCGGAACATCGATCGACCCAGTCGATGGGGGCCCATTGCTATCGGAAATCGCGTATGAATGAAATCCGTGCGGCGGCAAATTGATAGCTAAATTCGAGTTAATGGGAAACGAGCGGGCGGTATAGTATTTGCCGGTCGTTCGGCTAGTCATTTCAAATTGACTGCGTCGTTAATGTTTCATTATTGCCATCGTTTATCCGACCTCCGCCATTGTAGCGCGTTAATGAAACGAGCCCGGTTCGGCGCGTGAAACGCCGCTTTCAAGAATTATACGGAATTAGCGTCGATTTAATGGTTTAACGTTCGACTTTATTAAGTTGAACGTGGGCGCGAACTAATGTCCCACGATTGGCTGTCGTAAAGTTTACGACGCCGAAGTCGACTCGGTGCACGCCGATATTGAAGTCGATGCATGGCCGGCTAATAAGTCACGACCAAACGCCTCGACCATCGATTCGATTTCACCTCTGCGATCATCGAACCGTGAAAATGATGGAAATTATACTACGCGTGAAAAGGAAATGAAATGTACGATGTAGGGCACATAACTGGAACCGGTTGTAGAACTTCATAGACATTAATTGAATCGGTGAGTTGAAGTATAGTACAAGTCCAAAGTTAGCCATTTCGAAAAAATATTAAAATTGAAATGTAAATGTGTAAATCTACACGTTGAGACGAAGAATAGCACAACAAAGTACTCTATATCTATGATTGAAATAGTCCCTTCAGCTTAATGAGTGCAAAAACAGTATCTCTGCAATGGATTTGTACTGTTTTTCCACTCACTAACTAAAATACAGACGTATTTTCCATTTCAAAGTACAATATGTTCGTTTACGATAGTGCTCCGCCAGGATACGTAGGAACCTATGATTTTATTGCTGGATTGAACACTGCAACTTTCAAGATAGTGAAAAACAAAGCCAAACAAACATTACCAGTAGATCGTGCCTATGCAGAACCGGTGGCAATGAACGAAAAGAAAATTCAAGATGTGACCAAGTTAATGCAGTACATCCCAAGTGAAGCCTCGACATTCTATCAAGAAATTTGTTCTTGGAAGACTACTACTCGCCAACAAGACGAAGACTAATTTTTTTAATATCATGCTGAATTTATTTGACTAATCACGTTTAATTACATTTAATCACATTTAATTTAATTAATTAAGTTTAAAGCACGTTAATAAATGGTATTTTTACTACTATATTATTTTTTTTAATTTCCTAACTAAAAAGTGAGTTGAGTTCAAGAACAGTACATGTCCAATGGTCTTATTTGAATTATAAAAGACTTATGAATGAAGTTTAACCATAAGTAGGCAGATATGAACGTTCATCTAAGGTAGCATGACCCTATTTAAATTGGAACAGCACTGTAAAATCAGTGGCGTTGATGATACACAAAAACTAAAGCTATTCTTTCAGATATATCAAAACTTGGTTTTCGGACATGTACTGTTCTTCAACTCACCGATTCAATTTTATACGAATTTTTTACATATTTTTAGGAAAATGGAAACTGCACTAGATACTAGATGAAAGGTATTAGTTGTTTTTTTTAATACAAATATTTGCTAACATAGAAAGCTAACGAAGTGGTCGTCTCAGATTTTAATAAGGTTTTCCGTGTTAGTAGATCAGGTTATTCCGAAATTTCTCATATATGATTTTGGGCGTAAACGGTGAATAGTTTAAAAGCTATTTAATGTTAAAGTTTCAATAGGATTGTTCTACCCTACTATAACAGCTGCTTTCAAGTACAAGAGCATGAAGCACTCGACCAGTCGCTAGGTTGCTACTCAGAGTTTCTAGTTGCATGAAATATCTGTTACAACATTCACTGTCTACACCTAAAACCATGCATAGGGAGATTCTCAATAACATGATCCACCAACGTGTAAAAACTCATTAAAATCTGAGACAATCAGTTCAGTAGATTTCCTTGTAAGATGTTTAGTCCAGCAAATTTCTTCAATGCAATTCTTGATACATCTAGTAGCGGGCAAAGCATGTGATACTGTTGCAAATATCTCGGTAACTATCCATCTTAACTCTCCTTTGGCTACGTACAAATGTAGAGGGTGTCAATGAATAATGTATTATTTAATTGCTTCATAATAATCAATAACGATATCAGCAATTAGCAATTCAAATGAGTTGCAGAAGCAATATGTAACAAATTTTAATTTTAAAAATAGCGGCGAAGTTACATACACAATCAAAACCTCCATCCATGGCGCTGTCCTTAACAGTTGCAAACGTATTATAGATTGAACAAACAATTTTATTTATAAATACGGATCAATGTAAAGCTTGCGGCGTGATTCAATGTTTATTTATACAATATTGATTCTTATTTGAATTCATCATTATTTAATTTCATTGCTGGGTAAAGCTTACGTTTAGGGGAGGCAGCTCCGATGATCTTGACCTTGATATATGTTATGAAGGTTACCATCTCGAGTAACCCCCAGGAGGTTTTAGCCGTCGCTCGTTTTTTATTAAAAAGTTATTAATAAAAAAATATAATGTATTAATGATACTACACTACAATCTGCGTATACGTATATTCAATGTGACCTTGACGTTCACAAAGTTTATGAAGGTCACCCTCCTGAGTATCCCCCGAAAAGTTTTAGCTGTCGCTCGTTTTTGATTAAAAAGTTATTAACATATAAAGATTATATAATAAATCGCACGTCACTCTTCATCGCTTTCGGCCTTTTATAACTTTATAATACGTCTTCGTGCAATGAAATAAATGATTTTCAGAACTATGAGCTAGTGTTAAGTCATTCTGACACCTTGAACATATTACTTTGCTACGAACAACTTTTTTCTCACACAAAAAATTCCATAAGGAATCATAATTGTACGTTATATTGATAAATTCGTGTAACTGCATGTTGGAAATTTTGAAATGGTCTAACCGACAGATACACAGCTATGTGACTGACTGATATCAGTAATGTAGGACGTATTATATACAAACGATTATAACATTCCTTAACCTACTGCTTTGTTTTGATTTCTCTTATTATTCGTACTTGGTATGTTACTTAGTATGCTATTATTACAAACATTATCTTCGTTAATTTCAACGCATGGGCAGGGAAGGGACTCCGACCCTCCCCCTGCACCCTCACCCGAAGTGATATAATCTAACCTACCCTAACTCAGTTTTTAATTAAATAGGGAGCTGGATAGTTTGATCTATCTTATAGATAGATTGGGTTAGGTTGGGTTGTGTTGTTACGGGGGGGGGGGGGGGGGGGGGGCTCAGCCCCTCTCCCGCCAATACAGTGAAGTTTGAAACAAATTTTTCAATTAATAATAATCAAGTATTACGGTATATATCAACTTTATCACAAAGTTGGTTCTATTCGTGACCTATTTTCAATAGGTAATAATTTTTTAATAAAAAACGAGCGACGGCTAAAACCTCCTCGGGGTTACTCGAGATGGTGACCTTCATAACATATATCAAGGTCAAGGTCATCGGAGCTGCCTCCCCTAAAGGTAAGTTTTACCATAACTTCATTAAAATATTCTATTATACAATATATGATTCCATTAAAACAAATTATGATCGCTTTGAAATGTTTTTGTTCTTTAGCGTTAGAATTAAGACAACCTAACTGCGAAATGGCTCTCTTGAAACCAAGTGACTTTCATCTGATGTAGATTTTTATCAGAAAAGTAACAAAGTTATTTAGGTGGCCAATTTTAAGCGTTTTACGGGAGATTATGAAGGAACACTTAAGGTGTTGGAGAATATAATGAGACTATATAGGAAGAATGTTTAAACAAAGAATGAAAAGCTTCCTATTCTTCAAAATCTGTAATAATATGATAAATATAAATCAAAACAGATATTTTATTTATCTCAACAATTGTATAAAGAGTGAGCGGTTACCAAGGAAATGGGCTTGGGAAAATCAGCACAGGAAGAATAGCTTGCCGACGATAAGATAAACTGTAGTCTGGCACTGTGAGAGGACATGAAGCAGAAAATTTCATTGTAAACGAATCGTGTATCGGTGATTCAAAGACGACCTACTCTAACCCTAGGCTGTGCACTACGAAATTCGAATTCAGGGTAAATACAGAATATTTCGAATATTTCTTTACATATAAGTACAAAAATCCTGAAATCAACCATGGTTAACAGTTCCATAAGAATGTAATAACTCTAGAACCGGAATTCAATGTTTCTGCCTTTGCAGAATCACCTTTCGCATGCAAAAAATCAAATATGTGTTTTAGCACAATATCGTCGATTAGTAGAGAATAATATTTGTCTTTGTTTTAATTTTGATGGCAAAAATGGTAAAAATGGATTAAATATTTTGCACGATAGATACCGATTTTTAAGATGAAGAATATTCTTCATCTATGATATAGAATGAATAATCAATGCTCGTTACTGTTCACAAAGTCTCTAATACTCAGTTACTAGAATAATTAACCTGCTAGCTGTGTATGACGGGCAGACTCGTCATGAAGAAAAGGCGATTTTTTGTGTTATGATGAGTATACTCGTCATGCGAAAAAAGTAATTACCATTTACTATTTGAATTAAAATTTTAGTGAAAACTAAAACGTATTCGTAATTTTCAGACATTTTAGAAAATTTTGAGGCAAGAACGAAGTAAGAAAGAAACAAAAAAAATTTTTCCGTATATTTGATTGTCCTTGTTTTTTTTAATACTGAATGTTTAAGTTTTGTCAATAATATCAATGAATTTGAGCATATAAGTCATTTATTTTTCAAAAAAGCCGACTGCCATTTCGTTATAATTTAATTCAGTTTTACAGCTCCTACATATACTCCGTGTTTGACGAATATACTCGTCAGTCTTTCATTTCTGCGACACAACGTAGGTACACACTTTTAAAATAGACCTACACAGCTGACAGGTTAATTATTCCGTGATTGTAATGAATATTTTCTAAAAATATAGAATTAGTTGCACCTCGACACACGACAGGTGCTCGAACACGTTTCAATTTTCGAAAGTGTGTCATAAGGGCCCTCGGCACATGCGTTATCTGTAAACCTGTCGCATATAGTCTTCGCTAGGGTATGGTAATTCCTTGAAATTACGTAACTACAGCACTTAAGTTGGTGTAATTTCTCGTCGAGCAACGATATAACCTGAGATTCTGCGTATGTCTCGTAAATCCGTTTCAACCCTTCGAGTGACATCCGAAAAGTGAGAAAATCGCTCCTCCTTTATTCATGTTTCTACATTTCTGATTAATTTTTTCCCATGGACCTGTGATAATTAAAAATTTAATTTGTAGCTGAACAAATTTTCGCGAAAGTTTTGTAGTTCATTCGCGAATCTCAGCACTTTTTCAGTGAGCGCATACACTCGTCTACGTAGCCCAAAATTTCCAACAACCACGGAACCGTGGAAACGTTTACGGTCAGTTTTTCCTGTGGAAAAGCAATACGCGCGTGGCAAACGGAGAAACCGCAAGACAGCGTGTCACTGCCGATGCGGAGGAAACGGTAAAGACGTGTAACCCGCTCCATGGCGCCGCTTCCTCGTCTGAACTTCGTCGAACTCGACGGCGTGCACAGTTTCCATAAATTACTCTGCCATACTTGAAACTGAAGTTTCACGTTCCGTTGAGATCCACGCGCTCGTTCCGCCGAGGCTTTTTATCCCTCAGCAGCGAACTGTTGATCGTTATTTTACGCTGTGCGGTTGTTGTCTTGTCAGTCACTTCTCTTCACTGGAAAGTCTAACGAAACTAAATCCTGCGCTTAGATGGTGAAAATTGTTATTGCAGGACGTTGATTGTAGGTCAGTCCAGCAACGGAGGGTTATAATGGTTACAATGACTCGTGAAATTAATCAAATCGATACGTTAGCTCAACTTTTTTTTATTTAACTCTTTATGATCCACTTTCTGTTCACGTTTGAAAAAAATCGCATAAAATGCAAGTGGAAATTATTGAGCTTGGGGTATTAATAATAAATTTTCTTTTTAATGGGATATTCATATTATATTTTGAAATTAATGAGTTCATTTTGATTTTTTGACACTCATCCGTCCCTCATTTTTTTCAACTTAATTTATCCCTTGGTGTTACATTGACATAATCGCAAAATATTAGTATAATGAAAAAATAAATCGATAAATTTACAAATTCTTTTATTGAAAATAAAATAATGGAATTACTGTACATTCAGTACAATCATGCATGAGATTTTTCACATCGTTTACAAATAAGAAGTTGATGTGCAAGGCTTTCTGTTTTTTGTATTTATCACATTTTTGTAAGAAAAATGTGTGAGATTGATACAAGGGACGGAGGAGAGTTAAAAGATTAATAATTATGTTTCAATTTATAAACGTTTTACTATTGAAGAAACTGGTTGTAAGTTGGAAGTCACTTAATGGGGTGTGACACTTGAATATAAGGGTGAACCGCCTAATGTGACCACTTTAAATTATTCTGTTGTTATCGTATCTATTGAAATTTGTTTTCCTCGAATAACATGGTTCAGAGAGGCTTTTAAGGTGATTATATTACATTTTTTTCTTAGTTGCTTCGAAGTTTTCAAGGTCACCTTCAGTTTTTTTTTAAATATTGAGATGATTTCGGCAAGTGATGTTAATTTTACTTGAAATATGATTGAGAGTTGTAGGGTCTTTACATTAATGAAATTATATTTACAGAGAATGGTAAATTTTTGGATGTGGTATGTTATATTTAGATAATAGAAAATTCAAACAACACTGTAAGAAAGTCAAACATGTATAGAAAATTTGAAATAAGTTTCCATAATATCTATATTTGAGATTATATATTTCTGTGATATAACATAAAATAGCTGGAATATTTTTTGCACATTTGCGATTTTAAAAATTATATCTATTTCATACGTGGATTTTAACTACAGAACTACTATTTTCATAAAATTCAGAATAATGTTGATATAAAAATAGTAATTAGAACGCAAAGTTTGTGAAAATATTTTTCTTCTTGTCTTCAATATTTTTCGTTTTAATAGAATGGAGGAAATGGAACTTCGACAGAAACATATTTTATACTTCACAGATTTACAAAATGCGCCATTTTCATTGATTCACAAAATCAAAATACATCTTTCACGTTTTTGAACATATTAAATTGCCTAAACAACAGATTAATAACTAACAATCAGTTAATTAGATATTTCCTCATTCGTGACTCAGAAATTAAAAAAAACATTTTGCAATGTTCCATATTCGGTATCGTAATTTTGACTGTGACGTTCGACGAATTGACAAAAAATCATTGACCGATGTTCTGCACAAATTAAATAAATTGTTTCGCAATATTTCTTGTTTTACAGGGGAGACACACGTCGAAGAGCGACGTTTGGGCTTTCGCGGTGACACTCTGGGAGATTCTAACATTCGCGAGGGAACAACCGTTTGAAGAGCTGCCTGACCATCGCATCGTTGAAAACGCCACTTATTTTTATCAAGAAGACGACAGAAGGGTAAGCGCCCTTCGATATCTCGCTTTCATTGTGCTCGCATACTTAACTTAACGAGCACGATGAGTACTTCAGTTGAATGCCCTCTAAACTTTTTTATCCGCACTGAATGCTGTCATTCGCGTTCTCTTTCAATCTCTCGATTACCTCCCCCCATTCTTACAAACTTTGTTCTCTTAAGCTTCTTTTGTAATAGAATCAGTCAATTCCGTTTAGCGTCACGTTCGTGCCTATGCTTATTTATTTTTCATGACCTACAGTACTTTTTATAAATACAGTGCTGTAAACAGTTATAAACTCAAACACTTTAGAGGAATGTAAAAATATGGTTGAGGTTGTAATTATTCACAGCACTGTACATGCACCATCAAAAGTGCAATATTCTGAAATTTTAATAAAGTATTTGAATAAATATTATTCTGCCATGGATGTGTAATTTCCAGAAATAAAATAGTAAAAACAATTCAGTAATTTATGTAGAGTTTTATTATCACTAATAAAATAAGATAATTACAGGAGATTGTAAAAAAAGAACATAAATTGAAACAGATCGAATGAATGCAAGGAAATTATATGCACTTTTTTATCTGCACGAGGAGCACGTTCTTATCTTTGCGAAGTCTTATTTACGACTGCCTTGTTCCTGCTTGGACGCTCTTATTCTCTTTTGTTTTGTTCCTTTTTACGCGTGTGCCCATAACTATGAAAATGGGCCAGTTCAGAAATCTGTGAAAATTCAATTTGTTCCACAATTAAAATGAGTATACGCATGAACTCTCTGCGATTTATGGAAATTCCACAAAGGGTTATAAACATTCAGGTAGTAACTGTCGACAGAAGCTTTAAGCCTTCCCTTTCATAGGTCAGTCCTTGTCGAAAAATTTGTATGTAACTGAACTGTTAACACGTTGAGTGCCACAGTGAAAACAGCCATATCCAGTCAGACATGACACAATTTACTGTTTTTAGTTTAAATCACAAAGGAAAAATATATTTAATTATGCAATCGTGTTCTGGTGTCCCTACATTAGTGTTACAGTGTGAAGTTTGCTCAGAATTCTGTTGCAATCAATAATTATTCAATTAAATCAGATTTGAGGTGCCAGTCACTGGTGTCCGACGCGGCATTCCACTTGTTAACACGTCGAATGCCACGCTATGTTTGCTGAAAATGATACAACAATCTAAATTTTTATACAAAATAGATGTAACCATAAATTTTATTTTTTTAAATTTATAATATAAATAACATTCATAATTTTTTACTGCTTCTATTAGAACTTCTTAGGTACACTCCCGTCCATAAGTCATGGGACACCTTGCCATTTCTGAATAAACCTGGATCACAGTATAGTAGACTCGGCTACTTATTTTGATATGAATGGTTCTTTTAGAAACATTTGTGTTTGCACAACATTTTCTTAATGATATGGTTAGTATTCTGTTATAATTAATATAAAACACCAGGTTCAGGACCAGTTTTTCAATGTGTTAAATTTAGGCGACATTTGTTTCGATTTTGTGATCTGTAGACACATTTTCAGTGATTTTGGACAGAAATCCAAGAAGAAACAACAACAAAAAATGACCGCAAGGCTACCATGGCGGTTTTGAGTTATCATCTCGAAACGGGGAGTGTATATTTTAACATGTAGAAATTGTATTCGGTGTAAATAATCTGTAAATAATCGTTTGATTCAATATAATGGGCATTTAATGATTTTAATTTAAACGTAAAGCTGAAATTAGTAAGTGTTCCATGACTTATGGACGGGAGTGTACATTTATTAATACTATACATGATCTATTAAATAACGATTGAATCTATACGTGACCTTATATGGGTGGCATGGCGCTCAAAGTGTTAAATGACACTGTCTCTTCGATCAAAGCGTCTACTCACGTTGCTATTATGTTTTTCTATTTGCCTCAGATGATTCTACCACTGCCGAAGAACTGCCCGAAGGACGTCTACGAGCTGATGCGCGAGTGTTGGCAAAGGAACGACGTGGACCGACCGAATTTCCGTGAGATCCATTTGTTCCTGCAACGGAAAAACCTGGGCTACAAGCACGCCGACTCGAACGACACCTGATACAGAGAACTAGAAGGCTGGAACCTAATCCGGCTTTCTATGATCGGTGAGCTGAACGGGAATTGGTGGAACTGCCCTTCGACGACCAAGTTACACCAAGTCAGACCAAGTTAGTACCTAGGGTGACTCGTCGTTCAACAATGACCATCTGTAAGTCGCAAAGATAAATCGTCGATCCCGGTCACCTCGTGATTATCGATGGAGAATCGTTTTTCTTCTTACGTCTTAACGAATTCGAAAACTGCCCGACCACTCGCGCTGAAATCGAAGCAGTTCGTTTTCTACCACCTGGCTTTCTCGTATAGAATCGCCAGGAAATTCGTCTATGAATTGATCGATCAATTTTGGGCTAACTTGCATCGTCAACAAATCGAAAAGCGTATTTGTTTCGATGCACAGGTACCAGATAGAGGTTCGTACCTGTGAGTTTGCTTCTATCGCAAGAGGGGAAGATCGTATTGTTTGTTGTATACGTTCGTGCCGGTGAATGACTGTAATAACGATTGAGAATACAACTGGATTTCTGTGTACGTTCGTATCCGTGAAATCAGATGGACAACGATACGAAATGCGAACGTTCCTATCACGGGCCAATAGACAAAGAGCACGTTCGATAAATCGCACATACACTGTTCTGAAATTGATACTGTCAGCAAACAAGCTTACGATACCCACCATAACGGCACTCGTGTCACGTTCAGAACACACGCGGTGCGAACTTTCAAAACCGCGAAAAGATACACCGATCTTTCTACGACGCTGAATTGTTTTTTTGTAATGTTTTTTTTCCATTGTGATACGCGATCGGTGTCATCGTGAACGCATTGCCTTCGCTTCGGGTGTCCAGGTACATTCTAATTTAATAAGCGTCTTCTGGAGCTTCGTTGACTTTGAGAAGCTACGAGAAAGCAACATAATTTGATAAATCGGTGATAACGTGGTCCTATGAGATTTTTGACAGAAAAGACTGTTTTGAAAATAAGTGGGCAGTGTTGAACGGTGTTTTGTTAAAATTATAAACATTGGGTAATTTTTATTTGTCATGTTCTATTTGAATAATCTAGTTATTTGACAGATTACGTGTCTCAGAAACGAATTACTTATTGTTTTATGTGTTTGTATTATGGATTACCGAACAATTTTTTTATTTTGTAATGCGTGCCATGTTGGCTGTGAGCAGTTGAGAACGGGGCACTCTTTAAGTAAAATTATTTTAAAACAATTCTTCTAATACTAAACCACTTTATTTAAAGTTACTTGTAAATAACTTCTTTTTTTTTTAATGAAATTCTTCTCTGAATTACTTTATTATTCCAGTTTTACTGGAGTGATTTCTTTATCCGATTATGTATTTAGATTAATGTTTTATGAACCTACTTTGTAAATAATTTTTGATATATTAATGCGAACTGTATGTAACGTTGAAAAAAGTAGATATTTGCTGAAATTTTACTTGCTACATTGTCAGATTCAACTTACTGTCGTTGTCTTTCAAACGAAGTGTTTGGCACAATAATTATACTGAGCGTGAATGTTGTTAGACTACGAAGTAAAAATGTTACTACATAAGCAATGCTTGTTACATGATGTATTTACACGTCAAAAGTTTTGAATTATTTATTACTTTACGTAAACTAGTTACTTAAAATAAAAACTCACTGAAACACTTTATTTGAATGCAATATGAAAGAAGATCACTTTCCTAAATTAGTTTTAAACTGTAAATAACGTTTATTTGAAAAGATTCACCGCTTGACGTATTACATTTTATTTTGTACTTGAATCGGTTTTTATGTATTGTCATACTTTGAACAGCTATTAAAAATAAAATAAATTATTTTGGAGTAGTTTATATGGGTAGAACATAAAATAAAGCCACTGTCACGAAATGATTTTTAAAATATAAATATTGCATTATATAGAATCATTCATCGGTTGGAATATTATCCTTGTTTTATATTTTAAATAATTTTTACTTATTATTTTAGATAACATACTTAGATGTGATACGAAAAATAAAACCATTCTTCCTAAGTTATTTTTAAGATATAAGTAACGCAGTATCTCGAAGAATTTATCACTTGGAATATTTCTTTTTTTTATATTTCATATCATATTTCCCGATTATATAATTTAAGTTGCCTATTTAAAATAGAAAATTACTGTGAAATAATCTATTCGGATATACTATCAAAACAACGTCACTTTTCCTAAATTGATTTCCGTTTTGGCTATGTCAAATGTCATCAGTGGTGACATACTTTGATGAAATTATACATTAATCAGTTTCCGTAAATAACCATTTTCCAAATGAACTAATCCATGGAAGATCCATTACCCGGGAAATTAAATACATAATTGAATCGTTTATTATTGAAAGGGCGTACGTCCATATTTTGGGGAAAACTAAGTTATGCATTTAAACTGTTGTAGTTAACCCACACTTCGGGTTATGGGACCCCAAAAAAACGTTAAAAGTGTCTTTTCATATCTCTTATCGATTCTCATTGAAAAACTCGAATAATCATTATTTCGAAGAAAATTAAGCGAAGTTTTTCTCGCCTATTGTCGGATTTTAAAAAAATGGACATATACCCTTCCCATAATAAACGATTAAACTATTCTAATATGAATGGACAACTGCAAATCTGAGAAATAAAGTAATGCAATGGAACACCCGAAGTTGCTCTGTGATTTCGATGACAAATCTACATAGACAAAAATACAAAAACACGAATCCTACTTTTACATTATAAAGGAAACATAACAAACGAAACGATAATAATTGATACGCCGACTGAGGGATTACGTCGTGATTACAATATCACAGTTTGATACAGGACGTTTCGTTGGCCTCGTCCGCCATAATATCCGCGTTATTTTTGACGATCCAAAAACTGTTAAGAAGTAGTTGTTTCGTTCAAAGAGACGAATATCTTAATTGATAATTTTTATGTTCAAGATAATCTTTCCGCTATTTCTAGATTATTAATATTTCTGTGCGAAATATATTTACAATACTGTCAGAGCTGAAAATTCCATTCAGGTATGTACGATAAGTTGACCTTTAAATGACCTGGAATGTAACAAAATGGCCATGAAGGTAAACATTGTTAATAAAAACAAATGTTCTTCGAAGCGAGACGAATACTTCCCAACACATTTGGTTGCACCGTCAAAAGTATCGGAGTCATTAAGGCGGGGAGGTTGAACGGGGCACCCTGTGTTTCGTTGTGAACGGAACATCCGAAGTTCGAACGACGTCGCGCGCGGTTGTTCTCTTTTTGTAGAATTTTAATTAACATCCGCTGACGAAGGAAAAACCTGTGGCGCCAGATTTTGTAGCGAGAGAAGTTCTCGGCGCACCGGAACTTAGGATTGCCGATTAAGTTCGACGGGGATGGAGCCGGTATCCCGTGACGGGGCAGCTTTTTCATCGAGAAATAGAGGGCGAAAAGGATCGAGGGGCGAGGGGGTGAAAAGAAAAGAGACAAGGAATTCCTCGAGCCACGGGCTTACGTTAAGTTCCCTGAAACTACTAATAAGCTTAAGATGCGCTTAGCCGAAGTGCATAAATGTTTGACAATACCACTAGAGGTTGCAGTATAAATTCGTAATATAGCGTGTAAAGGGAAAAAGAAACAGTGTTAAACGATTAACCGATAGTATAAAGTTCTTAGTGCGTCGTTATAAGGCTTGCATTCCTCTCGACGTGGCCGGTTTCTTGCACTCGTTTTCACTGATCGATTTGCAAAACTTGGTCGACGCTTCGACGAAGAATCGACTCCAACTAAACTACGAGTCCGATGCATAGTGATTCTGGGCTTTTGGACGAAGCGTAGAGGAGGAAAAGCTCGTGTGACCTGAAGTTAAGTTTGTAGGAAAGGAATGGACACGGTCCGTGTACTCGGTGGACATACTTATTTTTCCGTTGAATTTTTAGCAAATTCCGTTAGACCAATTGAGTATGCTTTGAAATGCATCGTGACTAATCAGAATGAAATTTTAATTAGTAATCTTAAAATTGAGACGATTTACCGTCAGCCGTGACATGCACATGATTTTAAACGTTCAATCGGTACTGATAAAAAGCAGTATTATTCTATTTAACAGTGCTCTGAGAAACTATAAGAATAATTTGTACTAACTGCTGCATAATGCTTCGCTGTAACATGCACGTATAATCCATAGAGTCGCATTTCTATAGCGCGAGACAAGTATTATTTAAATACAATATGTATGTTACAGTAAATAATAATAAAATAATATTTTTACTGGGATTCTGTATGTGAAAATGATTAATTTATTTGGACCATATATTTACGAATTTAAATCAGTAATTTATAAATAAAATTTACATATAGTGTTTATATTCAAATACAAACACCAATTGTTTTTCAATTGGCACCAAGTAATACTTTTTACGTGATCTTTGCGGATGATAAAGTGTTAATAACAAAAGTTAAGATGGTATGGGTTTTAAAAAAATAAAATTACATCATTTTATTACGTACAATCTTTAATTATATTTAGGTTTTTAAGCGTTGCTGAATTGCATTTATTAGCATTACCACATTGACTATCACTCTGTACGTATAAAAAATGTGGTACCCTCGACACTATCACACAAAGTGAACATAATTTCAAATGATACTGCTATTAATCAGTTTTATTTGCAGTCTTTAAAAACTCTTTAATATTAATAATTTTACACTACAAAAAGAAATAATTTTGTATACTTCTTCTATCTTTAATATGCATAACTGCATACGTAATTTATAACATAATTCTTTAAAAATTATTCTTTATGTACTCAGAAATCTGTCTCATATCAAAAGAACAGTATTTATTTCCACGAGGATGACACAGTCATTTATAAGCTTATAAGCAGCACTGTAAACGTTCTAAAAGTTTGCAATCACCTTTCTGAAAGATCTTGTACCATTTCGACCGTTTGAAAAATTCCTAATCATTTTGACAATCTATTGGAAAATATGCGAGAAAAAAGATTGTTCACCGGGTAAGAGACCGTGATCAGTGGGAAACAATGAGAAACTAATAATTGTTAGAATGAATCCATTACGGGACTGAAGATAATAAGGAAAATCGGCGTGTTAGGAGATATTAGATCGCACGATAATTCGATGCGTTGTTCTGGAATTTATAACGTTACTCAACTAAGCAGTCGTTTCATGAAAATCTGTAAAATATAAATCGTCGTAGGAAGTGTAAGCGATAAACGTGCACGCGACCGAGAGTAGTTCCGTGAAAGCCCTTTGAAAAAGCTGCTTGAAGGAAAAGCTCTGACAACAAACGGTAATAGATGATTACATTTGAAATATTAAAACAGATTTTTCATTTCAGAGTAACTTCTAATAGCGCACCGCACGATTTCGCGGAACTACGTTCGCCGCGTTCGAAATTAATCGGAAGGTTTCATTTTTGAATATGAAAAGTCTATGATATTGTCTATGAAATCGCGTTGGTAATTTAATATAATACGATGATTACGATCGATAACGGTAAAGAATACTGCCACATACTATTAGAAAATTTAAGGAATCGTGGGGTGGTCTCGTTCGAATCCTTTCTCTTCGGCAGGACGACGCGATGGCGGGCGATTGGGTAATCTGACGGAAACAATAAAGGGAAACAATAAGGAGAATAAAACGGGGGAAGTGACGTCGATCGATCGTGGAGAAAAGTCCAGTCGCGGAGGATCGATGTACATATCCACTTTGATGAGCTTAATGAAATATATTGATGGCAATTTTAAAACGACGTCTCGGTGCTTTTCTGTACGATCGAACGAACGAGAACGCGAAGTATGCACACTGTACTTCCTACAAATCGAAATGGATGACGAATACGTTTGTTGACCAACGAGAGAAGAAGAGAAAAGGGGGACGAGATTAAATTGGATTGAATTAATTTTTTTTCAAAATGCTTTCGCCCTTATTAATATACGAGTAACTTGTTAATTTCATTTATACGAATTGTGTTGAAATTATGACGCTTTCCAATCGATTCACGTTCTCTCGATGAGGCAGAAGAAACGGGCATCCTTTGCGTAATTAGTTATCGAAATGGAATTAATGAACCGTAAGGCGGAATGAAAATTATTACCGTATCAGTAACATATCATTCGATGGGGATTGTTAATGGTATCGATGGAACGTGGAAAATATATTTGTACGAAACATTCGTATCGAAAGAAAACAGCGTGAACGGAGGATTTGATTATGGTTTAAATATCTCGGAATACGACATATCCGCGGTAGTTCATACTTCATCTCGAAATTGTTTCTATTTGTAGGAAGAGATCCTACCGTGTGAACCGAGTGTTTGAGAGTGAGAGAGCGACAAAAAAAAAGAGAAAACAAATATATAAATATATATATATATATACATATACAAATGCATATATATGTCGAAAATCGTTGAAGATTGAGAGAGGAGAAGAGAATTCATTAAAACTAATCGTTTTCATTGTAGCGATAATACTGCGAGTCGAGAGAACTACTTTGTACAGTTTGTAATAACAAAACCGCGCGTACATGTGACATGATTCACTGATTCACCAAAACAATTGTTCCGTTGAACGTTTTCATTTCCCAAAGGCGACGGAATCAAGCGAGCTTCTGTGTTTCGACTCCTCCATTATTCTAATAACCGAAAAAGAAAGTCAAAGTTGCTCCGGACGGTGTCGAGATTGCAGAATAATTTTTGGGCCATGGCCATCCTGAAAATTCATTCTCATTTTTCATCGATATTGGGATCAGTACTTCGATCAAAACCATTGAGTTTAAAAACATCATTCAAATTGTTCTGTCGTTTCACAATTTTTCCCAGTTCGTTAGTGAAACCGTTGCGGCAACGGCTTTTTTTCATTACACTGCACCGGGACACTGTTTTGTGGGCTGTCGTGACTTTCACATTTTTCACTTTCTGGAAAATGTTGTAACGCATGAAATAAATGGTAGTTAGAGATGTCAATGGCCAGAAACTGTAGTATGGTTTTCCAACCGAATTTATATAACTTTTTTTACATCTTTTGTACTAGACCACGTGTGGGTCTAGTATGAAATGATAGAAATACACATTGTTCATTTTCAGTAGTACTATGCAGCTGACTTTTCGAAATGGAATAATAACAGCAGGGGATTAACGAAAGCTGTAATACACTAATTGTCTACAGAAATATAAATTGATAGATAAATATTATCGAACTACACTCATGTTGTATCATGCTATATTGCAAACGTGAGAATTAGGTCAGGGTCGTAATTTCGCAACCCCGTACTGTGTTTTATTTCTTTTTCTTTTTCAGCCACTGGAGCTGCGGTCTTCCCCCACTCTAGATTTATTCCCCTCATTTCAGTTCCCTCCAGTTCGCTCCTTGTTACTCCTCCATCCATCGTTGTCCCAGATCACCGTCTATATGCAGGGAACGGATCTAGAGTGGGGAGACGCCGCAGCTCCGGTGACCATCCCTATTTTAAGATGTCTAATCTGCGTGTTCCTCCAATAGTTTATGTTTGAAATTTTTGTTACAATTCTTTAACAAAGCATTTATGGATATATGTTTATAAATGCCACTTTAATGTTTTTCATTGATATCATACCACTAAAAATATGTATTATCCAAAGATACATGATTTCAGAGGACAAATAAGGTATAAAAAAATATTTGGTTTCAAAGTCATTCTTTTCAGAGTTATCACACTATCACCATTTTTTAATGCAGTAATATATTTTGTTATAAACCATTACGATAAAGGGCAGACAAATGGATACAATTTTAGTAGACACATTTATGTTTTCTCAGTAATTGTCGAAAAAATTCAACTTAAAATTTGGATGTATGCTTATTCGTTACGTTTCGTTTGGTCGCAGTTCGTTATATTTCATTTCATTATAAAAAATAACGAATATCTTTACGTACTCGTAAACACTTTCTGTATTATCCATGTTACTTAATATAATGTTTTTGACATTAATACGACGACTGAGGCAAAAAACAGCGGAATAGATCAGTAGTACGTTGACTACTCTGAATCAACCAAATAACTGGTAATTTTGACAAAATTCTGAGACATACAAAGATTAATATGATGATACAAAAAAACAAATGGATGATGGAATAGTTAAATATTTGTTCCAGGGGGATTTTAATTAGTCGTGGCGTACTTTAACCCATTTAGCCCGATAAACACATGTATGAGTTCTGAAAAATCGTTCTCCGTGTGCTGCAGACCACCGTACTGGTCGGGGACAGTTGTTTGTTGCACGCTATAAAACTATGTACTTCATCGAATTATTATATAAACGTTATCTGTTAAAACATACAGGGTGGATCGAAAATCGAGATACAACTGGTCAGAAGCTAATTCCTCGTGCAAAATTAAGTTGAAAGTATAGATAGCATTTTTACTGTCTGCATCTTCGCTTTCGAGAAAATCGAATTCGAATACTCGTCACATATCTGAGCAAATAACTAACAATAAGTTCACATTTACATAGAATGTCGTTTTTTGATATGAATCACAAGAATATTGCAAGTTCCGATGCCAGTATTTAGTTTCTTAAATAACGAATTCTGAGAAATATTATTTTCGTTTCCATACGGATATTCTCAGTTAACTGGTAAAATGTGTTCCTAAGTTTGATTTCTACGTTTGGAGTTAAATTAAAGATATGCACTCAATCTGTCCTCAAAATAATCCAAATTGTTTTCGATTAAAAGGCAACATACAGGCGATAATATAATTTAATATAATTTAAATAATAAATACTAAATACACTGTTAGTTAATTGCATACTTGTAGAACTTTAATGAGTATTTAGATGCGACTTTCTCGAAAATAGCACCTCGTTCGAACAAATTTCGTTTTGTACTTTCTACTTACGTTCGCACAAGAAGTTCCCTCTTTTGCGATAGTACCCCGACTTTTGAAAACTGTATGCGGCTCGTCAGATATATCGCAATTTCAAAACACTGAAATAATTCAATACTCTGTCAGTCGTCTGAGTCACGTCTAATTAAGCGCTGAGCGAACGCTAAATGAATATAACCGGCGCAATCATGCCAACCGTGAAAGAGGATTTTTTGTAAGTGACCGCACATGAACATCTCTAACTTAGTAATTATTTGTCACTTTTTGATGTAGCGGCGTGAAAGTGTTAGTAAAATATTAATAAATAAATGTACAAAACCAGGACTATGTAGAACGTTTAATTCGGTAGGAAAAAATTCATAAAAGCTGTCCATTTTTCACACACTTTCGAGCGAATATCCCTTTAACAGATGAATAATTAAAACGTATGATATCTACAGTGTACGAATTAATAACATGAGGGACTAAGTTCAGTGAAAATTTATAATTTATCATTATAAAAGTACATGCAGTTTAGAAACTTTTGCAAGAATGGTAACGTTTAAAAGAAACTCGGTGTTAGCATGAACCGAACTTATGAATGTTCACATTAGATGCAACAAGTCATTTTGTACAACGCTAGCCATTGCGTGTTCAAGAGCTTTCGCGAACCATGCACAGTGCACGCTTCTAGAATTCTTAAGGGGAGGTTCCGGTCTAGAACTTTAAAAAAATCGTTTTTTTTTATTTTTCTTAATTTCTCCCATGCAATTCTAGCACATGTTCTTCCCTATGCCCACATTCTTAGACTTTCGTAATGCTCAGTGTATAATAGTCTTTATTACAGTTTTCGATTTTCGGTTCTCCAGTCTGATTTTTCTCTTCTTACGGTATCGACTAGTCAGTCTATATATGTAGACAGAGCATATGGTAGATGTCTATTCAACGGGTTTTGACGCACGCTGTCCCAACGCACAAATTAAATAATCAACTATAGCTTATGCTGCGAAATGAAAAATCACAAGGCATGAGGTTAACCGTTTGTCACTGCTGTTTTCGGTTCTACGAGTTTAAAACTGCATGTTCCAACGCACAAATTAACACTTTGAATGACAGAGTGGAAACTGCCACATGTAGTCAGACATATCATAATGTCCAGTTTTAAATAGAAATCGAGAAGGAAAAAAAACATTTACTATTGAAACGTACACGCGTTACTGTGCATTATTACTACAATATCAATATTGTCCAAAACTGCATAAGAATTTCTAGTTATTTAATTAAACAAAATTTCAGTTATCCCCACGGCAGTCGACGTGTTAGTACGCTAACGGTCGCAAATATATTGAGAAAACTGTCTACGTTTGGCCATTCTTGTAAGAAATCTTAAGTAACAAAACATTTCATATTATTCTTCTGGTAGAGAATATTATAGAACGTCCATTTTATAAGTACATGCTTGGGTATTTATTTTCTATCAGTCAGAGGTATGTTCATTTATTTGCTTTACATGCGCCTTATTTAAATGAATGAAATCACATGTACGCGACAGCGACCGTAAAAGTGTTAAATAGTCACCTCTAAAGAAAAAAACGTAAGGCAAGGGGTTAAGTGCTTGTGACCGATATTTTCGGTTCCAGGAGTTTGGAACTATATGCCACATTGTTCTACTGGTGCAGGTGGTGTTTATATTTGTTTATGCTAAGCGCATAACGCGGCGTGATGCCAAAATGTAGATCTACTCGTTAGGTCGTTGAGGTATGCGTGAAGAAACGAGTAGACTACCCGATCGATTGACAAAGTGTTGAAAATTGGACATTATATAAGGTACACCAACAAAAAGTAGCCGATTTGAATTTCTAGTAGATCGAGTGTTTATCTTTAGAAGACCACTGTGAAAAAAGTGCCGGCAATTTCAAATCGGTTACTTTTTATCGGAACACCTTACATGTTCACATGAGAGTAACGAAGTATTCAGTCTAACGTGAATTTTACCGCGGAAAATTCCCGCACACGGTACACATTCCTTCTGGAATAGTATCAGGGTTCAAAGGGTTAAAGTGTTGCTACCATGTACGACATTTTCTACCGTAAAATTTAACCGTTTGCACTCCAAGCATCTTTTGATACGGTAGACCAGCAACTTCAACATAACTAATATAATAATGCAACCAATATGGTTGCGAGCTATTGCAAGTAAATGTTAATTTTCAATGATTCATATTCCAAGAAAACTTCATCGAGATAATATATTTACGCTTTACTTAGTTTTATGTATTTAGAAATATTTCATTTCTCACATGGTATGCAAAAATTAGTAGATAAAATTGACAATCCAAGGGGGTGCCTGAGAGGCATACTTGGAGTGGAACGCTTGACATTGTCAGTGCCTGACAGGCATACTTGGAGTGCAAAGAGTTAATATGGTAAAGATAAAAAAACTGCGAGATAGATGGTAGATCGACAGTTTCCAGCGGGACCGCGAAGAGGAACATTCCTCGCCCGTGGAATTCGATTTCTCTCGTTCTTTCGAACCGATCCCTTTGTTCGATGATCTCCGGCCCGCAACTCTCTCCTTTGCAAACGAGCTTTGTTTTCCGTACATATTTACGCAATGGAAGCGTTCGATTTTCGTCGCCAGCTCGGACCGGCGGTTGCAAACAAAAGTCGGAACACGGAAGTGCCGCCGTACACCAGAATTCCACGTTTGCCGATGGAATTTAATATCCGCTGCCTTCGTTATGAAACACGATCGTGCTTTTTTCTCCCTCCCCGTCCTCCTATCGCGGCCGCGGCGCGAGCTTTCGTTTTTGCAGCCCGATAGAGCCGCAACAGCGAATCAATATCTCTACCCGAGTCGCTCGACGGATTTTGATAAATAGCGGCAAACAGTGCACGTCCAATGCGCGCCGGAATTCTTCGACCGCCGAGGTCCGCGCCTCGTTCTGATCAGCCATGGGGATAGACGTACACGTTGCGGTACAATACGAAACGAGCATGAGCTTCCTCGTGTGTGTTGATAAGAAATTAGTACTTCTGAACAAAGATTGCTCGTTTTCAAGGCAAGTAATTATTTTAATTCAATGGGAGTAATAGTATCAAGTTATCCCGTAAGTTCTTGGTTTTTAACCCTCTATAACGCCATGTGACTTGGAAGTTACTTACCTATACATGATGATTCATAAATGCATGTCCATACTTCAGGGGGTGAATTGACACACTAAAATAAGTTTTAGTATTCGAGTTATGTACACCTTAACATTGAATTCCGTACTCGCTCGAAAATACCAGGTATTCTTTGAATAGTCTCAAATCCATTCTGCATCCTTTCTTGCAGATGGTGTACATTGTTCACTTGCCTTGAATACCGAATAAATTTTAAATGGCCCCAAAAGTTAAAATCTAATGGGTTAATATCAGGAGATCGTGGTGGCCATGCAGTGGGTTCACCTCGCCCTATTCATCGGTTTGCGAAGGTGTTGTTTAGGAATATTCTCACTGTACGAAGGAAATGCGGCGAAGCACCATAGTGCATGAACCATAAGTTTTGCCTGATATCCAGGGACACCTCATATAGTAGTTCCTGAAGGTCGTTTCGTAAAAAATCAAGACAAACAGTCCCATTTAGTCGAGCTGGTAAATCATCCATAACTCGAAAACTAAGGTATCTAGGACATATGTTCATAACCCGTTTTTTACTTATTTTCGTGTGTAGATTCACCCCCTGAAGTATGGACATGCATTTATGAATTAGCCTGTATATTTATGTATATACTTTTTAAGTCTTATTTCGTTTACTTATGATCGTGTATAATTACATTCTACGACTATACTGGCACCAAGGAGTCTGTTCGTTTATTATTATACTTATATTCCGCAATACAAACTTTATCATTTATCTTTATCATTTACCTGATGTATCATTTTCGTCATTCGCAAAGAAAATCCCGTTATAGAGGGTTAAATGTCACTTCAAGCGGAAATAATTCAATAATTGCACTTATTTTTTGTTATCTATACATTAAACATTAATTTTAGTATTTTTGTTTATTACAGACTACCTCCCACCGATAATGTTATTCTTCTTATTATTATTATTGTTATCGCTCTTACTACTACAATACTACCACCATCACTATCACCGATGCTTGTATTATTATTATTATTGTACCTATCATTATTATTACTGTTATTATTATTTTAACCATTGTACTTACATAAGTTAGCACAATCCAACGTTCAACCCTTGTCCTCCCCGCTGACCACGGCTTAAGAGCCCGTCCCCACTGCGGCCCAAATGTTCTCCCTCTCTCAACGATTCTCCCACCTTCAAGTTTTTCCCAGTTTTCCCAAGACAGGATAACAAGTCAGTCTTTTCACAGTGTCAAATTCCAATGTGTTCGACTCTGAGGTTCTTGGCAATTTACTGACAATGACTAAAAAATTTTAAGTTATTCTAATAAAATTGCAGATTATTGTCTATCGTAGTAACAGATAAGTAGCATGTTGAATAACGATCTGATGTGCAACAAATATTAAAAACAATCAACATTGCAGAAGTTTGAAATGAATGACATTCGTGGTGTACAAGAAACAGTTTGAACTGGATTCGAATACTCGATCATGAGAATCATCAATCAAAGACTTTCAGTATTTGCTAAACAAACTGTTCTACTACAAAGCCAATAAAACTTCTACCACTTAAAATCAAGAACTGCTCTATATACAGGGTGTCCTAGGTTTTTTCCGTTGAGCTATGTCATTATATTCTACGAGAACCAATAAACAAAATTGTTATACAAATATATGCCCACAAATACTCTTCTTCTTTCTTTCTTGAAATTTGCAGTGAAGGTCTAATCAAAGAATTAAAAATACATTTAGCAAAATGAAACATTATCAAGACGAAATTCGTATGATAGTGAATGCATTTGTATTGATCAAAACAGTCGCCATTTTAAAACGGAGCAACAGTAACAGCTTATTAATAGACTATTGATATTTCTGCAATTCAACATTCAGAAATACGTGGCAAGTGTATATTTCACAAAGCAAGTGAAAGAGGAAATAAGTTTTTGAAATATTTAAAGGGCATCTGCAATCTAAGGATTAACAAAAATGATATTGATTATCTACATCAATTTGAATGAATAAATATAGCTTTATAAATAAATTAGAGAAGTTTTATCGAACTACCTTCATATTGTAAGATACTATTATTATATCTCACATTTTTCTGACATGTTTTTAACAAAACATTTATCAGCCTACGTTTGTATACATTTTTTGCTTATTTCTATTCATAGAACATACTGGTACAGTTTGCGGGTAAAAACCTGGGACACCCTGTATAAAGTACGTTCATGTAACATTTTTTACTTACACTACTGTTTACAATTAGATGCAACGCATAAAGTATTGACGTGCATTAAAAAACATTCCGCACCATGAGTTCTCTTGAATTTCTTTCTGACAGTCTATTCCCAGAACAAAGCACAAAGGATCGTTAATCCGGTCTCCTTCGATTCGAGCACGAATTTCAATACATTAAATATCACGGGAGCGCATGTTGATACTTCATATTTACCCCGTTTGCTCGATTTATCGATATTTATCTCCCTTGGGATGCATTCGCTAATAGGTAACACTGTTCAATAAACTTCAACTTTTCTTTCGACTTGTAACATTCAGTAGGTGTTTCTAATTGATCTTTGTGCGCTGATTACGAATCTTTCAAACCGTTTGTTATCATCCTCAGTTTTGGAAAAAAAAATACAAATTTTGTGCTGTAACAGCAATAGTTATTCAGTTTAATTTTACGCGAAATCATTTCATAAGGGATTTTATTTTTTATAATTCCTGACCAACCTAATACAAAATATAATTCAAGTTGAAAAGTTACATTTTTTTTTCAAAATTGATTTTTTCAAAGCGATTGAGATGGAAAGGCTCAAAGTTCTATAAGAATCTCCTATTGAATGTTACAAGACCAAATATGTGCTGAACAATATAATCTCCTCCATTTCACGCTGCGCTCGATGCTCGACAATATTTCTTTATCAACCCCATAATATTTCTGTAGCATATTTTGCGCGCTAATTGCGCTTAAATTCAGCAACGTCTCACAGTCGCATAATCGTCGAAATACCCGATAATTGGCTGCTCGAATGGGGCGCGAGGTTCACTAAGTTTCCGTTTGAAGGTGTCCTTAACGATCCGCCGTTCCATGGACCGAATTTTTGCGAAAACCCGCGCAAGTCTCAGGGCTTTCCGCTTTCTATTCATTGAAATCCTGGAAGACGACGAAACGAGCCGCGACCAGGCCCGGCGTCGGGCAAACAAACGTTACGATTCGGCGTCGCGACGCATCCTCCAATCTCCGCGTGCAAATAGAAACGGCGAAATGGGTTGTAAATAAGCCGGCCGCAGGTACAGGGTCAGTTATCTATTGTTACCGGCGGACATATTGACTGTTGTACGTGGTTAACACTCGAACTCCTTCCACTTCTCCCTGTATAAATGTCACACGCGTGTATTTAATACGTTTGTACATAGCGATTCGTTTTCAATAAATACTCAGCGCTTTGACTTTTATCCCTCCCGGCGTTTTTTCTACCTTTCCTTTCAACTTACAGCGAACCGTCGGCCATATCGACCATCGTGGAATTTCTTCGTATACGGGTAAGTTATTTGCAGCTGCCATCTGAAATGAATTCTGATTTGTTAACACTAAATTTACTGACAATTTATACACAGGGTGTTTCGGAAATCGTGGTATAACCGAAAAGGAGGTGAATCCTGAGGTAAAAATAAGTCGAACATATAGAATAAAATTTTTTCATATGAGGCTTTGTTTTCAAGAAAATTAACTTCAAAAGCTTATTGAATACTTCCGTACGTCCCGTGCGGGAAATCGATAAGCTTATTTATTGAGTATGATGTTTGAAGTCCATAGGCGTTCTCCGCACGGACTGCAGTAATATTACGGGAGTGTAGTAAATTGTATTCACATTACATTTCACTTTTTCATTGGCGAAGGCAATTAGCATCCAGCTAAACACAAAGACTGGTAATGGATTAGTATTACATATGATATTAATGCTATTTTTAAGCAAGATATGATCTGTATCAAGATTCGTTCAACCACAACATAGTTAAGTGCACGCGTACCAGCTGAATATTCAAAATTAATTTTGTCGAAAACATAGTCTCATATGAAAAAATTTTATTGTATATTTTCGATTTATTTTTACCTCAGGAATCACCTTCTTTTCGGTTGTACTCCGATTTCCGAAACACCCTGTATACCTACTTCTATCGAACCGGTCAAATGGCCGGTCTTTAAATAAAAGTTATATTTTCTGAAATTGACTGCAGGTAATAGTCAATTGACTACGGGCAATAATAAACAAAATAACTTTTTGATAATAATAAAAAAAATTATTTTTTTCCAGTTTAATTATAAACAAAAACAGAAAATGATAAATAAATAATATTCGTACAGCTTAGTCGTAGCCCTTTAGTGTTAAGGGCTCATTCTACTTATGCGACCAAAAGGTTAGGCAATCTTTGGAATTTTCTTTTTAGCAAAAGCGAAAAGTAACGATTTTAAACTTTTTTTAGTTCATTCTATCACTCTTACTGGACATAAAAAATATTTTTTGAGAAGTTCATACACATTTTTGTAATGATATATTTGTGTAGCGCCCTTTAAATGAGATACCTCTCTGGTGGAAATGATTTCAGCCGAAAGAGTTGTCTGAAACAAAAAATCTAAAAAGATTCTAAATTTGTATGAATTTCGCTGTATGCGGAACTACAAACATGTACGTCAAAAATTCACAAAATGGTGGACATTCAAAAAAATTTATCAACTTTGAACAGTTCAACTTTTTAAAAAAATATAAAATTGTTGACATGGAAATGTGGTTGTAGTTCAAGATAGAGTCAGTGACATTTAGAATAACGTATTAAAATTTCGGACCGATTGGCCGAATAGTTCTTTTGCAATTCCGCCACCAGGAAAAAGAAATTTTTAGAAAAACGCGTTTAAAGTTTAGGGTATCAAATTTTTGTATACATATAAAATATCGGTACTAACAGCTAATCCGCTTTCCCGCTACTAATGGCCACAGCAGCTAAACTAATCCGAAATTCGTTACCAAAATTTAACAGTTCATTCTCGAAGGTTCATACTTTATGAAAAATGCAAAAAAATCGACATTTTAAAAGTTCATAAGTAGAATGACCCCTTAATGTTACATTAATAATTGTTCATTGAATATGTTGTTTGAAGGGCTATGTACGATAAAAAATAGTAGTCGATACAGTGAATAAAAAATGTTTGATAAATATTGGACGAAAAATGCTTGAAGTTAAATGTTTCTAACAATTTAAATATGCATCATGTACCTGTAATCCTTTAACACGTTGAATGCCTTGGTGGTCACCGGTGACCGGCACTTCAAAAGTTTAATTAAATAATTATTGATTCTCACAAAATTCTGCACTAACTTCATCCTGAAACAATAATGTAGGAACAGAAGAACATGATTGAACACTTAAATCTTTTTTTCTTTACGGTTTATATAAAAAATAGTAAATTACATCGTGTTTGATTAGGTATGGCCGTTTTCACTTTAGCGTTCAACGTCTTAAGCCTTAACTACTCATACGGAGTCTGACTTACACACTCTGTTATTGTGATACACGTTTTCATTCTTCCTAATTTGTAAAGTCCCCTTCACGTAACTGTGAAACATTTTCTAACAAAAATTTGCAACACTCAACGTGTTAAAGAATGGTGCCATTAATTTTTTTAGAATCGAAGGTACATGCTTGTATTATTTAATGTTCTGGGCCACGGAGAACACATTTATTTGCATCGCTGGAGTTCCTAATTATAATTCATCAAGATATTGCGGACAAACAAATATAGTGGTAAGTAATTGAATTCTAATGTCTTGAAGGTAAGTGATTCTTTCTGATATACTTTACATTACAAAATAATTGTACAGAAACCTGAGCTCATTCTCGATTATTTTTAATAATCTTTAAATAATTGTACACTTCTATTTGTGTATGTTATGATTCGTCGCTCCAAATTTTTTGAAACGTGAATGAATTTTATCAAGTTTTTATGGACCCTGGATATTTCTTTATTGGTTTTTAAGCGAATAAAAATTCCACGAATTTTATGTTTGTGTACATTGTCGGTGTCTGTGCGAACGTTTCGGGCGACAGGCGAGAACGTTCAATCGTCATCGAGCCAATTAAAAACTAAAATAAAATTCGAATTTCGACCGTAAAAAATTGATTGAAAATAAAATCCGATCACTTGAAATAAGAATAAAGTAATCCGAAATCCGCTTACGCTCGGAACAAATGTATTTGATTTCCCAGATTAACAAACTGAAACTATTTTCGTGTATTTAGTGGCAGCCTGTACCATGCGAAAAATA
This sequence comes from Macropis europaea, assembly GCA_916610135.2. Lineage (NCBI taxonomy): Eukaryota > Metazoa > Arthropoda > Insecta > Hymenoptera > Melittidae > Macropis > Macropis europaea. The sequence goes on from OU744345.1 coordinate 32,086,891, forward strand.
GGTTGTTTATGTACGCTCGTCCCAGTTCTTTTGGTGCAAAGTTGTCATGTTATATCTTATCGATTGGTGAATGCAGCACAAAAATAAAAAAAAATTGTATACCCCAATAACCAAATGTTTATGTTTATGAGAATACACAGAAATCTTTATACACTGACAAGGATGTTCATGCAAATATACATTTTATTCTTTTACGCACTTATGTTTGAATAAGGATAAAAAAGTGAAACTGTGAGAACTTTTTCTGTCTTATAAAGATTTCAGTATTATGTATTTCAATTTCTCTAACTGCTGGAGATTAATATTTTCTTCACCCAGAGATATATTAAGTCGAACAAAAATTTACAGATTACTAATAAAATATTAATAATACATTTTTGTCGCTAATAGTCTGAACGGCCACTTCTATGCAGTGTTTGATATATTGGGAACTCCATTTAAAAAACTGAAGGTGACCTGCATATCTCAATAAAAATATGAAGTATAATAGTAAAAAACGATCTATCACCTTATATTATGAGGAGTGTAAAAATATGGTTGAGTTTATAGTTATTCTCAACACTGTACGTCCCCCTTGATATCATGCAACTTTTGTTTGAAACATTTTCTCATATACCAGGTATGTTTGGAGTGATTTTAAGTCGTCAAGTTACGTGTGTCACCCTGTATAGAACAAGAAAATAACATTCTTTATGATGTTCTTATATTCTTATTATTGACACAACAAAAAATAATATTCGATTAACAAGCAATTCTCTAATCCGAACAATTATATTTCCCTACCAGTTTAAATATTGTGAATTTATATTTGATTTTACTGTAATCCCCCAACCGGCCATCAGTTCTTTCATGCATTTCTTCTATTCGGTTCGATCTGGTTCAGAATGGATCAAGAATATTGTTAGCCCTTTGCACTCCGTTGGAAACGCTATGGGGACACTCATAATATATTCCATAACACCATTGGCTCCGCTATGGGGACATTCGTAATTTGCATCACAGCCCAGCATGTCAGAAATGTACACTGGAAATTGCTTCTTAAGCTACTTCAGAATTTTATAAAAATCAAAATAAATAAATTTATAAACATTTCTGATTTCTTCTTTCCAAATCAAAACTTATGGTTTTCAAAAAATTGCACAACAAAAGTGTGCTGGAGTTGCTGGTCGGTCATACCAAAAAATGCTTGGATTGCAAAGGGTTAATAAATAACTGTTTTTTACCCTGCTTCTACGGACAGAGCAGCGTTTTGTAAATCAGTTAATGAAAATGAAATCGTCCGACGATTTCCAGCAACGCGGCCTGTTTCTCGACGCGTGTACAACACGAACAACGTAGCAACTGCTTCGAAGGATTGTTATCGACACGATATCACGATGGATTTGCACGATGTGACCGGATATCTGATAAAGCGGCCAGTGACAGAGAGAGAATGTGACGTAATCACTGAAGGGGTGAGACAGAAGGAGAAAATGGAGGAAAAGGGAGTTTGTATCGCGTGTCCTTCGTGACCCTGTCGTAAGGGAAAGGTAAGGGGCAAAGTGTAGGAGGGTTAGGGTCACGATTCCGACGTTAATCCGATCTGAAACACTCTCGACTCTCGAATTTTCCGCAGGATTGCGCGCTACTCTACCTGGTCACATTTAGTTTCACGTGCTCCAGTCATTTTGTCAGGGTTTTCATCGTCGTCGATGCTGCCACTAAATATTTTCTTGCGTTGAAACATTTTAACCCTTTAAGCTCTGATGTTTTCCGGGAGGAAGTGTATACCACGTACTACAATTCTGCCTACTTGACATTAGAAACTACTTATACGTTTTACATTTACCACCGTCCATAAATCATGGAACACTTACCGATTTCAACTTAACATTTAAATTAAATATATTAAACACTCGTAATATTAAATCAAACAATTAGTTACCGATTATTTACACCGAATACAATTTTGAAATGTTAAAATATATTGAAAATGTGAGCCATGCAATTGAAACGGTTCATAACACTAATTTAATTCGTTTAATAAAAAAAAGTAGTACACGAAAAAGTGGAATGGTATAATACTGTCTAATTTTCTATAAGCGCAGTTTTTCTTATAAGTGCAACGATGCATCTAAAAAATGCGAATTTATTGTTTTTTTTAAATGGAAATGCATAGTTCTTTACGTGGACTGATTCTTCGGAACATTCTGCACAAGAAAGTATTAGGGTACAATGTTATAATAACCAACAGTATTTCCAGAAATATTTCAAGCTTTTTAACTTTATTAACAAAATACGAACCATATCATTAAACACATATAGTGTAAAAGTAAATGTCTTTAAAATAACCGTTCATATCGAAAAAGTAATAAAATCTTTATCGTTATACAGATTTCTTAAAACATGGTAAACTGTCCCATGACTTCCGGACGGGGTATACATTCATAAATTCTCATCCCCTATTCCTTCTAGTTTCACACTTTCTCAGACTGTTCATACTCACACTTTTATACAATATTAATATATCATATAAACGTGTATGAGTGGATTACATACCAACGCTTAAGTTTGTAAATTGTTCATAGTATTACATTGTTGAGCTTATATGAGCGTTAGGTAACAAGATCTATTGGATGTTTTCTTTTGAGTCTACGGTTCATGGGTGTGCAGCAGTTAGTTGCCGTTGTATTATTGTAATTATCAATTCGACTTTTATATTTTAAGCCATGTTTTTGTACTTCACTAATGACAATATCAATATTTAGGGATTTCATAATATCTTCGTTAGTGTTATACCTTGCTCTAATTAGTCTCAGGAAATTTTCGGCTGGAATAAAAATTGGACTGAATTACTGTAATGTGTATGGCAAATGTTAATTCGATTCAGTATTATAAAACTGAAAAATGATTCACGAAACGTACATATTTTAATAACGTGTGGTGAAATAATGATTGATTCAAGTACGTAAGTTTGTAGAGTATAATAAACAGATGTATCTAGGACGATTCGGTGGTCCATAGCACACAAAAAATACATAAGTTGATCGGGCCTAAATGGTTGAATCCGCTGATAAATCTTTTTCAATTTTCATGAATTATTATTGTACCTGCATGCTATCACCTGACGATATTAAATGACTTATCATCCTGATTACAGTTTAAAATATTTGGTTACTGTTTTTGGTGCCCTATTCTGTGCGCCCTGCCTAATTTATTCATTTAAAAAAAAAGAGATTTAATTACATCAATTCCGTAAAATGAACCTCATGTAAATAATATGTGTAGCATAATGCGTTCAATTTTCCAGGTAAAAAAATATGTGATCAAATTACAGGAAGCATTATTATTCCATTAATGTTTGTGAACATGTGCATACTCATAAAAGCAAATATGTGGAAGCTGTCATTTGGTCAAATGTAGAAATTGTTTTATACCATAGTAACACTGTATTAATTAGAGCCGAAGAGGCAGGAAATGAAACCGCAAAGTAAAACAATTTTTCAAATACAAGGAAATCCCTTTTGCGGTTGATTTGCATTTTATAATTCAAAGATCGTATCGACGCGTTTACGTATTTGCCTCGAAGAAAGTCAGAGGGTTAAGTTTGACGAGGGTTGGATTCGGGTATAATACGATAATCCTTCGGGACACGTCTTACGGTATCAAACCTAATCCATCTATCGATAGGAATTAGCTTTCCGAAATATGCATCCGTTGCCACGTGAAATACACTGTCTAATTTTTTTCCACGTATATCGTTACCCTCAGAGATCAGAGGGGGAAGATAATTCTCATGGAAAGATATTTTTACTTGACGCGAAATATTTCAAACGTGTCCCCCGAATTTCATTACACTATGAGTTTTATAACATAGTTCGGGAGAACATTTCGAGAGAAATACTCTCGATCAATTTTCAGAGAAATGAAATACGACACAAATTATTATGCTACACAGCTTTTAGCTGTACGCTACAGTTAAATTATGGGTAGACTGCCTATCTGTGCAATTTAACGTATCCAAATTTATAAGAATGTACATATTATAGAGTAAGTGAAACGAAAAATGCACTTTCAAACATTTCGACCCCAAAGTACAATTCTACCACAGTTGCGTTTCAGAAGCTACATGGAAATAAAAAATATTGATGTTGAAAAATGTACATCTGCATGAAAGTCCGCAGAGTAATTATGAGACAACGAGATATCTATAGAATACAAAATGAAATAAAAATCTGATCAACTTTCTTCAGTGCACAATTCTTTATTCACCTTGACCCGCAGTATCTGCCTCATAAGTGCTGAGTACTTATCTTGTGTGACTCAACAGCTGCAGTAAAAACGACTTACGTATGTTGATACATCTATATGTATATACAATTTTCAGTCGATAACTAAAAGTAAGTAACGGCACTTATTTTTTTGCATTGAAAATCAACTATAGAAACGACGTTACTTATGGGATGACCTGACATTAGATAAAATTCCCAAATATCGCGTGGTCTTAAATTTTTGACCGACTGCATATATTTTCTCTTCTACAATCTATTTTGCGTTTCTATTACTTCAGATAATCGATGTTCTACTGTGTTCTACGAAGGTTTTGATTAGCCCTTTCACTGTTTTATTTATCGTGATCGAGAGGTACGCCTGTGCTGAATTTGTTTCACATTCTCAACGACAATTTCTGTGTGAAATTCACAATTGCAATGTTAATTCCTCAGGTTGAATTCGGTTTGCCTTTGCAAATTTGATTGTTTATAATACTCCATATTTCCTAGCTGCTTTTAGTACTATTGTTTCTTATTCATTTTACTGATTTTAGTTTCCTAATGAGGCATTGCTCGAAGTTATTTATGAAAGAGTAAAGAAATAAACTACACATTAGGCAAAGGAAATGAAGATCGGTGAAATTTTAAAGTCACATGTATTAATAAAATGAAACAAACAACAAAAACCTGAGAAAAACTATCACTAATGCGGTTCTTATTATAAAATAGGCTACCGAGAATATCTGAGCCAGTATAGCGGCTATTAGCACCTTCTTACCTTCCGCTTTGCCCATACGTTGTACGGACTAAACAACGAAAGGGTTAAAAATCGAACGAGTCCCGGATCGTCGAATTACAAATAAGCTCGCACAACTAATGTAAAAATAAGAAATAAACAGAATCGATACGATTTTACAACACCGCCGTTTCGTATTTATTTTTTACTGAATGTCTGACAACAACGCGGAGTGTTGTGAAAATTTTATCGGGTCGGTAATCGATATATTTTTCGGGGCCGTTTAAATAAAATAGCCCGCGTAATGGAATATCAAAAATAAATACGCGCAATCGGAACGCAAACAAAAATATATTGCTACAGTCGGAACATTTTTCATTAACTTTCCAACTGGCGTTGGAGTGGCCGCGTTAATTTGTCGCGTACCTCATAGAAAATAATTGCTGCGGCTGTTGAAATTAGAATTCCGTCATAAGGGACACGTTTCTAAGCGTTTTGCTCGTGAGCGCGTTAATTTCTCTGCTGAACCTTCGAGTTTTTGGCTCTACCATCAGACACAAAATAAAAATCTACAGGGTGGTCGAAAATATTATTTTTTGTTTCATGGAACTTGTTTCAATTTCTGTTTGAAACTGAAATTTCATGTTGCTGGCACGCCCGATTGATTTCGCATGTGTAAACACGATACAACGAAACGCGTTTATGTAAAATAAAATAACATTAATTGAACTAGACGTGTATGCATACAAATCGTACATAAAGTGAGTGCGTTTTTAGTACGGACATTTGGAGCATTTCAAACAGACATATTTATTATTTAACAGTTGACATATCGACGAAACTGAAATTTCAAAATAACTCATTTTCTTACAATAACTTATTTTCTGTTCCTATATATTGTACAGTTTTAGATTTTTCTCTGATCATATCACAATTTGGCATATTTCTTTAAAATAGGAAATTATGGCCTAAAACGTTTTGGTGTGATTTTCACTATAAAATTAGAAGATGTAAATATAATACATAAACAAGAACGCACACGACCTTCGGCTGAAATTTCAACCGAATACCGTGTGCATAAAAATTTACTATGTTGCCTTGTGCTTTTAGGATATACTGGACGAGTCACGCAATTGGGTCGGGCTGTAAATTTTTTTTTTGTTGATTATAGAAAAAATGATACAGGCAAAAATTGTGTGACATAACTCTCCCGCATTCAAAAGATTTAAATATTTTGCGACGTATTCATTTTTTGAATACTTTCATACGTAGAACATTCCGAAGAATCGATTCATGTAAAAAAAATATGCAGTTCCATTGACAAAAAGTGTACATGCACTTTTCTGGTGTACCGTTGCACTTATGAAAAAGTTAAGTTCACAGATGCGGGTATACACACTGCTATACCACATTACTTTTTCCTCTATCATTTTTCTTCTGTCATCAATTAAACAAGCACTACAGCCCGGCCCAACTGCGTGACTCACCTTGTATACGCCGTCAAAACTCACAAAATATGGTATAAAATTATAGGGTTTATATGACATTAAAACAAATTTTGCTTGGAACATGCAAATATATACTGGCACACAAACTACTGTGTTAACGCCCGTGGTTGATTAAAGAATCGTTCGGGCCTTGTTGGCGTTTGCACGTGGTGTGCCGACTAAGTATTATTTCCGAAATAATTCGAAGGACCACCTTCCTTGTGGCGGAAGGACAAAATGCAAAGTTATTACTAAATAAACTTATATTCTACTTTATAAAGGTGTGAGCGGGGTGCTCGTTTAAACTATGCTCTAGTACTTGTGTGGAAGCTACGGTTATACAAAATCTAGTGTGCTGCTCAGAGCGTTCCGTGTGCTGCTGAGAGCGTTCTATTGCAAAGTCTAATGTGCTCCTCAGAGCGTTCTATGTTACTAACTAATGTGCTCCTCGGAGCGTTCTAAACTACTATATTTTAAGATTTACAAAAATCAACGATGAAGGTTCCTCCCTCCTTCCAATGACATTTTCGTGGAGTGGTGGAGACCGTAGAGCGAGGGAGGGGTTGTCGTCGGTGGACGGAAATTTGGCAACAGCGAGGTTTTTCCTATGAGCGCGGGCCCGCTCGCGAGTTCCGTTGAACCGTCCCGAGCGGGCCTACCGATATCCTTCGGGTGGTTGCGTTTATGACACGGCAGTTCGGCATTCAAATGCACCGAAAATTAGTCTTTCCTGGCCGCCCTGCAAATTAATTTTGCCTAGCCTTTAGCGACCAGATGTGGACTTCACGGATGTCCTGAAGCACATAAAAAGATTTGGCCGTGCCATAAACCAAGCCCGCCGCGGGCGTTAACATACAGCATCACATGAAAATAATCAAGGATAAAAAATCCTGCAAAATTTGCTAAAACATTTGGAAGATCACGCGCGATAATTGTTTTCTGTAAAAAAAATTAACAAAACATTGGCCGCTTGCTATTTATTTCAAACATTATTCACATCTTGACGGTGACTGCGTATGCATTATTGACAGAAACTGACCCAAATTGGAACAGAAATAAACTTCATACAACAGAATTGTTCTCGGAGTAGGTGGAGAAACAGTTGTAGTACGGACACCGACAGTAGGCACTTCAATGCGGCCTGACGTTTATACAGATGCGCTAAAACAGGCGTGACGAACAGACTTTTCGGGAGCTACATCGGCTCCTTCCCCTACTGGCCGGCTCCCCTGAGCCTTAGGAGAAATGCCCCCTCCATACATACTTGATCCCACTCTCTTTATGTTGTGACGAACTGGCGGCTCGTGAGCCGTGCATAGCTCTCGTTCTTATATGGCCTGATTCTGAACGTCAATAACGTTTTACGTAAAAAATTTGTTCTTTATTAAACATCCTTCTACTTCCCTTTATCTTGTCGTTTGTCAGGTTTATCTACAGATTTTTCCTGTTCTTTCTTCGTAATGGTCAGAGTTGGGCATTATTCGAATGAAATCTTATTCGAATAACCTTTGAATAAAGATTGCGAATAAAATGTAAGAAAAGGCGACGTTCAGGTCATCTAGAAAGTGTCGCCTCTCATCGCCATCGGGGGTGCCGCTCGAGGGCCCTCAACGGATGAGTCGCAGGTCAAGAATTCTTGGCCAGCGACGCGGCATTCCTGTAACGGAGATCTTGTGTAACGCACGCATTCCAGAACAGGCATTAGCGAAATATATATATATATATATATATATATATATATATATATATATATAGTATTATTTAATAGTTACTGTGTTTATTGAGTCGCCCACCCCTCGGTTTATCTTACAAAAAGGAAGTTATTCGAGAATGACGAATAAATTTTTATTCGAATAATCTTGTAATGAAATTGCGAATAAATGAATTATTAAAAAATAACGAATAAATTTTTATTCAGAATGAAAATTTATTCGAAGCTGTGGATAAGGTATCACGTGTCATCAATACGCACCAGCGACGTGCTGACGTGTATGTATAAATGTGTGAGTGTAGCCCAGAGAGTCGGCCGAGGATCTCAACAAGCGTTCCCCATACCACTTGAATCTCTCGGGTTTCGACTGCCAAACATAAGACGATGCCGCTCATTCCTGACGTTTATTTCTGACGCTTATGCGCCGCGGAGTTATTTCGAATAACGAATAACGCTCCAGGATTTATTCGTTATTCTTTATTCGTTATTCGGAATGAAATTTGCCCAACTCTGGTAATGATATATGGCGTGCACAGCACAGTCGTTACATCCTTACCAGTGTTCTTTAAAATTGTTGTATTTCTCTCTAACTTTTTCCTTCCAGCCTTTTCTATCCGTAAACTGGCGTAAATGATTTTTGCTTCGTGCCTCCTTACTCTCAAGAATCTTTTCTTTGTTGTCACAAATCCTTGGAAAACTGATGTCATGCATAAAAAGTAACTATTCTTATTACGTTACTGTTTCCTGCAACATCGTATTTATTGATGGTTACCGACGTGGTCGATGTATCCAAACGTCGGTAGTGACTGACTGACTGATAATGGGGGTCATGCGGCTCTCTGACGAAAAGAAGTCCGTCACCCCTGTGCTAAAACAAGACACGTGCAAAGTTGTGCTTGTACCATTGTGAAAATAAGACTGACAGTGAATATAATAGACACTATATGCTAGGATGTATAGTAAAGGACTTTTAACGAAAGAGGAGGATGTGACCTTGAAGTGCCTAGTCTTTGTGGCCGTACGATAGTAAAAGAAGAGACACGTGAAAAACACGTGCCACCAAGAGGTGGTGCATTAGTCTGCTTAATCATCAATTTACACAAAAGTACTGGTTTATCAAACGTATCGCTCAAAATAAATACAGGAAGAAATATATACGTGTATGTATAGTGATAGCCAAAAATTTTCGGCCAAACTATAATTGTACAGTAGAAGCTCGATTATCCGAACAGCGATCATCCTAAAATTGGCCATCTTACGTTAACTACAAGTTTAAAGTTTCATTAGTGACCCTATGTACTTACTTTTATACTATTATATGTTTTACATTCTCATATAAAATTAAAATTAAGAGTGATCTTGTTACTAATCTCAGTTCGGATAATCGAGGTCCTACTGTATTATATCTGTCTAAAAATATGTACTATTAATAAAATTATAACTTGTATCATACTTGCCGATATGTTCTACCTCTAGAACTAACAATACAAAGTAATTCCACACACAACAGATGTAAGTATAGTAGGTCCTCGATTATCTGAACTGTAATTACCAATAAGATGACTGACATTCTAACTATATTTCGCACACACATTTTAATTTTATGTTCAAATGTAAAATGTATATTGACACGACATTAAGTTCACAGTATTACTAATGATAATTTCAACTTGTAATTGACATAAAGTGATCGACTTTCAGATGGTCGATGTTCGGATAATCGAGGTTGTATTGTACTTAAGTTTATTAACTTTGCACGTAAAGCACATTTTCCTACCCAGAAACTTTTGGCCGCCACTGCACATAGTGAGCATAAAAGTGTAGTTTGTATTTGTTATAACTGCGAAGTATAATAGAAAGATTAAACAAATAAATCAATGTTTAAAGTGAAACATAATATAAAGTATTGAAAACAATAATTTACGTATAAAACTAAAGTGAGTAGACTGATGAAGTTCTTTAGTGAGATTATTTTTCAGAAGCACAGGAGGGCAATCAAATTCGAAATTTCGAAATTCACATTGAAAATTTGATCGTCGGTTTACTTTAAAGCAAGGCATATTATTTAAACATCTACTTAAGAAAATGTCAGGAATTTCTTGTCAAAGTGTACGTGTTCAAGTATGCCAGAAGGACTCGAGTCGAATATGAAGAATTAAGAGTCAGAAAGAAATCAATTAGACAAAGTGTTGTCTATAAATTGACATTTAACATGTTCGCCAAACAAGCGATGTTCATTTTATTTTAAAGCTGGAGCGACACAACCAATATCGAATTTCATGGCGTCCCCTACAATTAGTGACAGATTGTCAGGAATATCTCTTCACGAGACGGCATTCTTGATTAATTCTGTAGTATTTATCGGCCACAGACGTCCAGCTGTCTCAGTGATGGCCATGGGAGCACTGACCCTCCCCTACTCTAGGTCCAGTCCCCTTATATACGTTGTGATTTACGACGACGATAGAGAGAGGGGGAATGAGAAGCGAACTGGAGGGATCTGAATGGAGGGGAATTGACCTAGAGTGGGGGAAGGCCGGGGCTTACGTGGTCCTCACTGAGGTATCTGATGCTTAATCCGTTGTTCTCGTGACGCAGTCCTTTTAATCAAAACTCAGCAAAATCGATAATTATGTTATTAACCATTTCAACCCGATTATCCTATACAGGATGAGTTACTTAATTTGATCTCCTGAAATAACCTCTAAATTATACATTATATGAAAAAATGTTACTTACAAAAGTTACATGTTTTCGAAGGGGACATTTGATATGTACATTTTGCATTTTTATGGAGATATCAAGTTTACCTTCGATTTTTTGAGTAGAATATCCCACTTTGTATTTCACAGTCGGAAAGTGTATCAAATTCGAAATAAAAAGGTGTGGGTGTACATACGACTTCAAAACTAACCGTTGCTGAGATATTAATTGATTAAGTTTCGTTCATGTGAAATCATGTTCAATTTTCATTATCATAATAAACGTGCAACGGACAGTTGTATTTATCAGATTCACATTTGTTAACGCAGTTACATTGTTTGTAAAGTAGGTGCTGGAAGTGCTGTCCATTAGCGGCAACACATCTGCACAACAGTTTAACTAGCGTAATTAGCAATTGCTGTACTTATAGCCACACGTGGTGCAATAATACGTTCTGGCATATTTTGTATTGTTGCCGATGGTTCACGATAAACATTTGTATGAAACAGTTTTTCATATAATGAATAATTTAAATGTTATTTCAGGTGATCAAAGTTAGGTGACTCTCCCTGTATATGGATTGCAAAAAATTGTGCACCATGTGCTATGGGCCACTATATGTATCTAGGTGTAGTTGTTTATTGTATACTCGGACGAATTATTATTAGGTTATTTAATACATATGAACAATGTTGTTGTCTATCTTACGTAATATGCGTTAAATAAATGCAAACATATTATTCAATTCTATTTAATAATAATTTTAGTGTACATGTGGTGGAATGCGGGAGATGTACTTAGTTTTGGATCTTTTTTATGAAAGTAGAATTATCATAACAAAGACCTGTGAGCCATAATTTTGTTAATTAGATGCCATTTTAGTGGTAACATCAGAATAACTATTCAGTAACATAATGATTGCATTTTCAAATTTTGTTTCCCTTGCAACTACCACACAGGTAGCTCGACAATCTTTTAGTTGACAAAAAATTGAATATACTGGTCCATTGAGGTCAACCTGAAATCCACAGTCTTATAGCAGTAAAATAAAAAAGCTTTGCTCCACGTATGCTACACTTTTTTTAACCCTAGGACGTTTACGGTTTTAGAAAGTTTAAGGTCAGCTTAAGGAAGGGTCATATTGTGTCCACATAAGCGAAAGTGCTAAAAATTTTCTTTTTTCTTTTCGAAGTATGTTTATTTATATACTAAAGTAATATAAAACATTCAAGTACTTCTTATTGAAAGAAGAGCTTTTATTATTCTACTTGCCAAAGACTATGCGCTCACGAAATTTCATGAAAATCAGAAATGGTTTGAGTATAGACTTTGATGAATTAGCGTGAAACGACCAGTGAAAGGGTTCAAAACTCGATGATTCCGAATTTCTTCTTTCGCTACTGCTGAATGATACTTGTAAACTTAGAGATCCAGACAATTGCACCCGGGTTTCATGCCTACATGCTGTAGATTCGTGCGGAAGCATGCAAGATTGCAAAAACGTGTTTTTCGTATTTGCGGTGAGATTGAGATTCACGAGGAGTGCTCAACATTTGCATTCGTTTTCTTTGCGGAGCAAACAGAGGGACCTTAGCTAATGAGCCTCAATTGTGAAATGGGATTTATGGAGAAGAGGTGAACCCAAGCCTCATCAACGGCTCTTGATATTCTGCTTTATTGAAGGGTCATTTCTAATTGTAAGAATCTCACGATAATATTTATAATGCACTGCAGGAGAATGTCTTTACTCTTTGCGGTGTAACACTCCAACTGCACAATAAAATTTTCTTAGACATTAATACATGGGTATCCAACCTTTTGGCTTACCTGGCCCGCATTGAGTGTAGGGGAATTGTCTTGGGCCTTATAAAATGTTGTATATAATATAGCTAATATATATAAGTGATAAAATTTCCTTTATTTTTTTATATTTCTTATTATTATTTCCTTTTTATAATGTTAAAAATTTACAATCTTGTGGGGCCGTATTACTAACTGCCCAGGGCTGCATGCAGCCTGCGGACCGAGGGTTGGACACGCCCGCATGAACACGTTGAGTGCCACAGTGGAAACAGTCATACCCAATCAGACACGATATAATATACTATTTTTTATATAAATCGATAAGAAAAAAAAGATTTGAGTATTCAATCGTGTTTTTCTGTTCCTGCATTATTGTTTCAGTATGATGTTTGCTTAGAATTTTGTGACAATCAGTAATTATTTAATTAAATTAAATAATAATTGATTGTCGCAAAATTCTGTGCAAGCTCCATACTGAAACAATAATTTAAGAATAGAACAAGAAAACTGAGTACTGAAATCTTTTTTTTTTTAGGATTTACATAAAAAATGTTAAATTATATCGTGTTTAATTAGGTATGGCCGTTTTCACTATGACGTTCAACGTGTTAAAGAAATCTGGCTGACATCTCGTACAGGAGACGTCGAATAGTAATAATGATAATCATAATAATAACCCATGTTGTAGGACGAACCGTGCATCTGTATGACAAATCAACAGAGGGAAGAGAAAACGAAAGAGATCAGCCGGTAAAACAGATATTATTAGTGCAAAAGGCGAGGTACAGCAGTGTTTTCTATAAATGTACCTTGAAAACACTGTGAAACTTGCGGTAGCGGATAGCTTGCTCCTATGTCATAAATTGTCCTACTTTCTTGTCGATCTTACTTATCCTTCTTACTATAACTCACTTTTTGTAACATTTAGGCAGAAGGTTGTTTGTAATTTATAATTATGTTTTATAATTATATATTATAATACAATTTTATATTATGTATATTTATAATTATATATTTGTTAATTCTTTACATAGAAATAAATTGAAACTGCGGATTATTTGCAATTATTCAAACGAGGTTTTCAAGAAAATTTACTTAGATAGTTGAAAATAATTTTGCTAACTTTACTGATTATTACACAATATGTCTATTTCTATTGAGTATTTATTATTTCTGCTAGCCTGTTTTAACTATCCATGAAACAACTGCTGTCAATATTCTAAGACGAGGAATCATCAATTGTTATGTCATTATAAATATATAAAATTTTGATGCGTCGTTATTTTAATTTAACATAAGTAAATATGAAATTTCGTAGGACTTATGTACAATAGTAATTGAAATTTTCGTTAAATACTGAAAAAATGGGGGAAATATTAATAACGAGAATAGTGAAGTGTATATTCTTTAAATTTCAGTGTGAATATCAATGATAATGAAAATGTTTTTTTAGTTGCAAGAATGTACTTTGTGTTACCTATGAAGGATAGTTCTATATTTTTTAAGGGCTTGTCTTTAAATAAAAATGATTTCTTTTTTAGAACGCCGATTTTGAAATTTGACCAGGCTCGCATTAATTCCTTAAAAAAAACTACAAAAGAATAGTTTGTTAGTAAACGCTGAAAAATCCAAGTTCCACGAGCTGCCACAACAGTATAAAAATTTGTATACGAAAACTTATAGACTGGAAAACGGAATTGATATTTGGATGCAGCTTTCCTATCAATGATTTAGTCATGGTGTTAAAAAGATATGTTTTTTTTCTACTGGAAATCACTTGTATACCTTCGACGTAACATTCCATTGTTAAAAAAAGATGGCACATATAATTCTGAAGTGTATTGAAACGAAGCACTGTAGGTTGCCGCGGAATGTAGTACGTACTAAGAAGAGGCGCTCTCAAGAAACGTATGTCTTGAATATTTTCTTAATTATAAAAAATGTGAGAAAGTGTTTCAGACAAAGTTTATTTCTTTTTGGTAAAGCTATTGAATTCTAAAAAACTTTCTCTATTATTTCGTTAAAAAAAAGGGGGGTGCGCATGTCCTGCAACTCCTGAGTGCCTGAAGGAGTACGCAGTGTGTCATAAAGAAGGCCTGATCAAACCATAACGTACGCAAAAAGAATTTTGTCTTTACCTGTAATAGTTTTTGAGAAATTAATTTCGTCCAGCTAAATGTAATATTTGTTCCACTGGGCCACGTCTGAAACTCTGCGACCCAATATCTCCAAAGTAACAAGTAATTTATTTAACAGCATTGCCGAGGTCTGAACGTGAATATCTGACACTGATAAATAATTTCTGGGATGCCGGAAATATTGTTACAGGTAGATCAAATATCGATAAAAATTCCGATGATCCGGACGTTAACGAGAACTCTCTGGTAACAAGTCGAAACAATGCGGGTGAACGAGAAAAACAGTCGGTTCAAAAAATATACGCGAACGAAAAAACATTGAAGACTTTTAGGAAGGGATTAGAGGCCGTATGGTGGTTCGGTCGATTTACACGAATTCACGGCGTTCCATGAACCCGAGCATTTTTACCCTGGAGCACCGTATTGCCCCCCCATGTGTGTGTATGTTCACGGATATTTCAATTAAAATCATAGTCAACGGATGAACATTATACGATCGGTTCATCCCATCAGAAAGTCGTAAAAGTCTCGATGTGTGCTGACGTGTATATTCTGTCATGAGATACTTTCCACTGATCCGCCATTATCCACAGCTACTGAATTAAATCCATCGAGCTACGGTGGTTTACAAAGATTTGTCTGCTAAAAGAGAACCAAATTCCGCAGTTTCGTCTGTTAGATAATTGGGTTCCCGAAGCTACGATATTTAAGGATTCTATACTTTTTGGCTGCTAAATCACATAAGTTTTCACGAAACGGCTGTTTGGATAATAGAATATTCGGATAATAGAACGTTCGGATATTAGGATATTCGGATAATAGAACGTTCGGATATTAGGATATTCGAATAATTGGGGTTCGGATACGGGAGGCTGTAGGTAAATATGAAATTTCATAGAACATAAGGACAACAGTAATTGAAATTTTTGTGAATCTGGAGCAAAGTAAATCAAGATTTTAATTTCCTTGACATATAGAAGAAATACATACGTACAAATTGAAAGTGTTGTCGCTTTTATTTTACATAAAGGGTGTATAAATTTCATAAGATGTCAGTACAGCAACAAATTTGTATCTTAATCACGCCTAAGTAAAAACAAATAAAACGTTTGACTTGTACTTACGAGAAACATGTAAGAATTCAATTTGTTATGAATTTTATTTCACATAAAAAGTAGATGAATTTTTGTACGACTTAAATGAAAAAACAAATTTGAATCTTCATTACTCCTACGTGAAATTAATAAACATTTGCATTTTCGAGACATATAAAAGGAAATCGTAAAATTTGCATTCATCATTATTTTTATTGCAAAACGAAGGGAATATGATGTGTTAGTAACTTTCAAGGGAAATAATAAATTGAAATCTCTATCAACTCTAGGCAAAATATATAAAAATTCGAATAAAGGGAAGTAACAAATTAATATTTCTATCAGTCCTAGGTAAAATAAATCAAAATTCGAATGAAGGGAAATAACAAATTAAAATCTTTATTAGTAATAGATAAAATATATAAAAATTGAATGAAGGGAAATAACAAATTAAAATCTGTATCAATCACAGGTAAAATTAAAAATTCGAATAAAGGGAAATAACAAATTAAAATTTCTATCAGTCCTAGGTAAAATAAATAAAAATTCGGATCTTCATAATCTGCGGATAAAATAAATGAAAACTTAATTACTTTATGTTTCTACCTTAACAACCTGGAGGATTACCCTGGCGGATCCAGCGACCCTCGATTTTAAAATTTATGAATTACACGCACAAACACAGTGATGGCGGCGGAAGGCGGGCGGGCGAGTAAATTCGCGTATCCTATCCCCGTAATTCTGTCTTCGGTGAATATACGGCGCATATTTCAACGGGAACCGGTAGATCCTTAACTACATTAATCCTTTTAATATGAAAGTAACAACGCCCGGTTCTGCCGGTTACACCTGGTGCTTTGTACCCGCCGTGGAGAGAAGACGGAACAAAAGCAACACGGTCGAAATTATTTATTGCGTGTGGCTTATGTACCGTTCCGGATAGTCCGAGTTAATAGCCAGGGAAATCGTGGAGTAATTAAAATCGTAACGACGAAAGTGGAACGTTATTTCTAAAACTTTCGAAACGTTGCTTTCTTTCCTTTGTTCCTGTGAAATTTCCTCCGGTTCGATGCACGCTGGTCGAACGAAGGAAAAAAAGAATAGGAAAGAAAAACACATGCGGTTCCGGACACGAGAGAGAAAAAAATGGTTATCGATCGCGTACGCGAACCTGCACGGTCTAAATAATAATCGAGGGCTCGCGTAATGGCTCTCCTGTTGTTCGTCAAACAGAAGAAACTAATCAATCAATAGTCAATTTACGGATAGACCGGGGCACTCACGTGATTAACCAGCGTGTATTGTTACGTTTCCGTGCCGTACGCAAATGGTTTATACACATACGAACCTAATGGACGATATAGCTCGACAGTGCACGACACTTTTATTTTGAATAAATCGAAATAATTATTTTCCGCCGCCAAAAAGGATCGGAAATTTTCTGCGAACGAAAATATATCGATTGTAACGACGCTTTAGACATACGTACAGAGTGTTCTATCTACCGCGTCCCATAATAATGTTTTTTTTATTATTTTTTTTAATTGTTCCTTGGAAAACAGCTGCTTCGTCTATTGCACAATAAATGAAAAATAACAACGATCTTCGCTTTTTACATAAACTGTCTGGCCTTCAGGAGACTTCTCGCTGTTATACCTTTTTTTTGATTGGCCGTGGCCTATGTTTTACATTACAATCATTTTTATTCTGTATTATGTTACTTTTATTTAGGACAGGCGATCATAGTTTCTGTTGGTCAGGAAAAGAAATTTTTGGCCAGCAGTATACAACCTAATAGATCATTTAATGTTATTAAGAAGAAACAGATTTTTATTTATGCAAAATGTGATTTTTATTGTAACTTTCAGGAGTGTGTCCCAGGGATTGCTAGCGAGTAGTACTTAAGTTACAAATTTGGGCAGTAATAGTTATATGTTAATTTGATCATATAACTACCAGCCCTTATGAAAGTTTCAATAACGTTCACGTTAAAACGATACTAAAAATAGAAAGTGTAATATCAAATAGATAAATATTTGTACAATCAACCACGTGTATTAACACGTTCGTTACCAGCGTCGCATATATGCGACGCTTCGATTCTGTTTTGAGAGCTCGGCGTTACACATCTGTAACAGAGATAATTGATAAAAATAATGCATGATCTGTGGTGCACGTTTTTCGTGAATGGACCATGGTAACGAACGTGTTAATATGAGATTTGACATTTTATTGACATTGTATATTGTGTCTCACTAGGCATGGGAGTTTCCACTGTGGTAGTCAACGTGTTAATAAATAGGCATTTCCGCGTGTCTGTCTACTTACGGAATTTTCTTCTGTGGTAAGGAACGTGTTAACACGTTGACTGCCGCGTGCATCACCAGTGGCCCACGTATCAATTTTAATTTCATCAAATATCTAATTACCCCAATGAAATTTCGAGTAACATCTATGTTAACATGATAGTATAGAGTAAGAAATATATTATCAAATATGTAAATATTTATATATTCAACGATGTATATTAACACGTTGAATGCCACAGTGAAAACAGTCATACCTAATCAGACATGATATAATTTACTGTATCTTATATAAATCGTAAAGAATAAAATGATTTGAATACTCAGTTCTATTTTTTTGTTCCTATATTATTGTTTCAGTATGAAGTTTGCTGAAGATTTTGCGGCAAATAATAATTATTTAATTCAATTAAATTTGAAATGTCGGTCACCGGTGACCGCCACGGCGTTCAACGTGTTAATAATAAGACATTTTTACATGTCTGACCAGTGCAGAGATGTTCCACTGCGGCACTCAACGTGTTAAAATAGGGGATTATATCGTGTCTGACTATGTTTGGCAGTTTCCAGTGTGGCGTTCAACGTGTTGAAACAAAATATAGGAATGAAAAACATGTATAAGTTGACGTTCAATCTGCAAACAGAAGCAACAAAATTAATTCTTACTTTTTCAATGATCCATGAGACGAAAGTACAGTCTAAAATTCAATAGCGCGAGCACTAAGCTCTGGTTTAAACGTATAAACGCAACGATCAAACAGTACCGGATTAAGTTTAGAGTGGTTCTAGAGTCGCAAACAATTTTCTGCAAATTGAAAATGTTCTCGGTGCGTTGAAATGGCATCAAGTTTGTTTTCGTTGAAGTATAAAGTTCGTTCCGCTCCCGATGTTAGTTTTAACGTTTAAAGTAAATTACATTCTCGCTTTCCGCGACGTTCCAGAAGGGTTCGCGGACGGGGCATACTGAAGAAGCAACAGCGATTTTTTAAAGAGCCTTTTAAATTTTTCATACTTTCTATCACGCCACGTGAAAGTCTGATAGATAAACCACATAAAAGGCGGGGAACAACCTTAACAGACGTTACCAAGTTTGTCTCTTTAAAGATATTCTCAAGTCTGTTACGTGCGCCTGATTCAAAATGTCTGGAAAAGCAGATTTAATATGTACAATCAAAACTGTATCATCTGCACTATAGTATGAATTTAAAAAATTTATTCAGCACGTTGAATGCCACGAGGGTCACTGGTGATCGGCATTCCAAATTTAACCCTTTGCATTCGAAGGGCGGCTTTAAGGTACCATAATATTTGTTTCAAATTTTCTATTCTTTATAAACGGCTCAAAATTCTGCTCAGTTGCATAAACTTTACAATATACACATTTTACAAGTATTCTGCCACTGAAGCAAGTGCATTTGGAATAAAACTAACGCGCTTACTGAAGTCAGTTATATTTGCGAGTTTAAGCTTTGTACGTTAAATGAAAAAGACGTCGAGTGCAGAGGGTTAATTAAATTAAATAACTATTTATTATTACACCATCCTGAGCTTTTTCTCATTGTAACATTATTCTAGGGACATGAAAACACTATTCAACACACGAATATTCTTTTTCTTTACGATTTATATTACAAATAGTGAATTATATTGTGTTTGACAAGATATGGCTGTTTTCACTGCAATATAGAACGTGTTAAATTTGAATACGCAGGTCAAATACTGCGGAAGTGGGGAAAATATTAATTATGAAAATAATGAAGTGTATATTCTTTAAATTTCAGTTTGAATATCAACTTTAATGAGAATGTTTTTCTGTTGCAAGAAAGTACTTTGTGTTATCCAAGAAGGACGGTTCTATATTTTTTAAAATGATGAACTAGTGTTTAGTCTGATTGTGAGATATTAAAGTGACGGTTCTATTAAATTTTACGTACTCTTGTGATTTCTGAATCCAACGTGATAAGTATCTTATGTCATTAAACTCAGCTTGACATCAGCTACTACGCTATGAAGTTATAAATATATGGTGCCATTTAAAAACAATGCAAGCGATAACCATTAAATAACTCTCAAAATAGCGTCAATCAGAAGATCTGTTTGTATCACCACATTTGTCCCCTTGAACAGTATAACTTTCCTGTTTGACATTTTCTCTTATCTTCAATTCTAACCGAGATGTTTAAGTGTCCTATTTCTCGATTAATTAAATAATTATTAATTGTCGCAAAATTCTGAGCAAACTTCATACTGAAACAATAATGTAGGAACAAAAGAACACGACTGAGTACTGAAATCTTTTTTTCATTACGATTTATATAAAGAATAATAAATTATACCATGTCTGATTGGGTGTGGCTATCTTCACTGTGGCGTTCAACGTGTTAAAACGTTAATTTCAGAACGTATCGATCAGTAATTTTTTGCTCCTCTTTGCAAATATTATGTGTCCCCGACGTCTGGAACTCTACGACCCAATATCCCCAAAGTGACAAGTAATTCATTCAATAACATTGACGAGCTCTGAACATGAATATCTGACACCGATGAATAATTTCTGCGATGCCGGCAATATTGTTACAGGCAGAGAGATCGTCGATAAAAATTGCGATGACCCGAACGTTAACGAGAGCTCTGCTAACGAGTCGAAAAAGGCGGGCGAACGAGAAAAACGTACGGTTCAAAAAATATATGCGAACAAAAAAATATTGAAAACTTTTAGGAAGGGATTAGAGTCCGTATGGTGGTTCCGTCAGTTTACATGAATCCACGGCGTTCCATCAAGCCGAGCAATTTTACTCTGGAGTACCGTATTGTCTCTCTCTTCCTCTCTCTGTATGCGTTCGCGGATATTCCAATTAAAATCATAGTCAACGGATAAACATTATACGATCGCTTCATCCCATCAGAAAATCGTGAGATGGGACTCGATGTGTGCTGACATGTATATTCTTTCGCTATGAGATACTTTTCACTGATCCGCCATTATCCACAGCTACTCAATTAAATCCATCCAGCGACGGTGGTTTACAAAGAGTTGTCTGCTAAAAGAAAACCGAATTCCGCAGTTTCGTCTGTTAGATACTTAGATTCCTGAGGCTTCGACGTTTGAGCATCATGCATTATTGATCGAGTCTCCGGTGTAAATGCCGAAAGTTCGCTGGACCGGCTGCAAGAAATTCATGCGAAACCCTTGAAGATGCATCGCTTGAACGCCGCCTGTCTTTCCCGCTGCCCGACTTCCGGTTTCCAGCTGGCAACTGGTGGAATGCCTCGAATAAGTCAGACGGCGCGAACCTTCACAATTTTTCGAACGATGTCAAACTCTACATTTATCCCTCTCCGTTCTGTATTTATGTTGCCGCTTCGCTTACTCTTAGTTGCTTTTGCTACTTTTATATGTATTAGGTTCACGCCTGTAAGATTATTCAGTGTGCAATTAAGAGGCTACGATTCAAGGAAAAAGTGGTTTGTTTAATCGGAATAATCTCCATCTACATTAACATGTTGAATACCGCAGTGAGAACAGCCATATCTGGCCAGGCATAGTATAATTTACTGTTTCTAATATAAATCGTAAAGAAAAAACATATTAGGCTATTCAGTCACGTTTTTATGTTTCTAAATTAATGTTACGATATAAAAATCGTCAAAAATTATGTAATAAGAAATAGTTATTTAATCATATTGTATTTTATGTGCCGGTGTTAATACGTTGACTGCCACAGTGAAAATAGTCAACGTTGGTCAAACACGACATAAATTTCTCTTTTCTATATAAATCATGAAGGAAAAAAGTGTTTAAATACTCAGTACTGCACGTGTGCACCTATATTAGTGTTGCAGTACTAAATTTGATCAGGATATGGTAAAAATCAATAATTACTTAATGAAATAAAATTTGTAGCGCCGAACATTCGTGACGCCCACGGCAGTCAACGCGTTAACAAAGACAATTTAATGATTTTCTAATGAACAAATATTATTTTGGAAGAATTCTGAGAGTATGAAACAGATGAACTCTTTTATGAATATTTGAACACATCGTATGCGGGAGATTGTGATTATAGTCTTGTTTGCGGCGAACGTAGAAAATTGGGGCGAACGGGAGAAAATTGTTTATAACTTGGACAGTATTAACATATTCAATACTGTAGAGGTCACTGGTGACCGGCACCTGAAATTTAATTTAACTTGTAAGGATGGCTTATATGCAAATTTATTATAAGTATTCTAATCGTGGTAAAATGATAATAGCACTTATGATGTTCATATATTTCCTTATGACAATATGTTATTCCGCACTCGCAATAGTATATCTCACATTCTTTGTTCATACTGCTGCCGAATGTCCGCCGAATGCTTGAGCATTTTTGCAGTGAGTGAATAATTATTGATTGCCAGAAAATTCTGAGCAAACTCCATACTGAAACAGTAATGTAGGAACAGAAGAACACGATTGAGTACTCAAATCTTCTTTTTCTTCACCATTTATATAAAAGATAGTAAATTATATCGTGTGTGATTAGGTATGGCTGTTTTCACCGTGGCACTCAACGTGTTAATTTTGTGCCCTATGTTTACAAATCATTTATTATTCAGTTTTATGTGTACTATTCATACAAAAATCCTAAATACCTCTTTTTTAACACTCTGTATAATTAATTTCAATAGTTTCAATGACTGACATTGTACGCCATTAGTTATTTCTCTTTACTCAGCTTTTTGTTGATTAATTTATCACCACTTTGCGGTTTGCGTTTTAAATTACAGACCGAGCTACCTCTTAAAGTAAAAGCTCTTGCATGTTCTTTCATATCAGAAACACAGTTTCCATTTCTTTCAACTCTGCAGACTGCGATGACTTTTTCAAACGCACAATCGTGCTCACCACTTTTCAGCCCTGCGGAGCTCAGTCGGTTAGAGGTAGTTTTTCTCCAAACAAAGGATTCAGCCTCGAATTCAGGTCCATTATGTCGACTAGTCGGTTCTTACGTATCGTACGATCGAACGCATCCGTGCATTGTGAATAACCGATTCTCGAATGCGGTGTACGCGCTTCGAAGTTCCGCGACTATACAGGGAGGCCGTGTTGTCATCGCAAAATTTCTCATGTATCTGACAAATATATGGAATAAAATGTAAGAAAATGTTTCACTGTCTGTTGTACAGAATACGGAAACAAACAACAATTATTTAAATTTCCAATAAATTTCATCACAATACAGTAGGGGAGACCGGGGCTAGTTGATTAATTCACTCTAACTGTTTTTCATTGTAGAGTAGATGATGCTTTTATTTGCGATATTGAAACACATTAATGATTAAACATTTGAGCCACCATTTAATGTATCGCCGTGACAGAAACTAGCGTGTGTTATCAGTGAGACTAAAAAATATAAAAACAGCGGCGATAAGTAAATATTTTTATATTTTTTTTTACTAGCCACAGTCTTCCATAAAAAAAGTTTTAATGGAACGCTTTATAGTTTTCAATACTAAACGAAAGCTACTACCTAGACGACTTCAGTTATCTATGATAAAATAACAGTCAACGATGCGAGACGTAAAAAATGCAAGAAACAATTTGATCGTGGCGTGGTACTTGTTACGATTTAACTGATGGGAACCTTAAACTATTTCCTAAAGAAAACTATAAATTTTCTTCCCAGAAAGATTTCTATTGAACACCAGTGTAAACAAGAAGGCAGCTGGCTCAATCAATAGAACTCTACGCCTTATCTTTACTTATTAATCCATTCAAACCTGAAACTAACTTTGTCAGAAATTTATGAATTTTTTATTTTTAACGTGATTAAGGAGGGTCGAAAATCATCTGAAAAGTACGAAAAATAACATTTTATGTAAGGGTTGCTGGGGATCTCCCGTCCCATATATTGTACAGCAGCGTCATGCATATTAAAAAGTTAAAGTATGATAGTTTATTTTTATTTAATTTGACCATACCCTATGTGGCACGCTAGGTCTAAATGGGTTAATAAGTTTACAATAGATAAGACATGGAGTTCCATTGTCTGTACCGCCTTCCTTCTGCTCAGCACTGGTCTTCAATAGAGATACAGTAGAACCTCGATTATCCGAACACTGATCATCTGAAAATTCTTCTTCCATGTAAATTAAGAACCAAAATTATCATCAGTAACGCTGTGTATTTAATTGTATTCCGTCGTGTATTTTTTTATTCTAAACCAAAAGTATCATTTTTATGCGAAAGGTAGCTAAAATATGATTAATCTTGTTACCAATTACAGTTCGGATAATCGAGGTTCTATTGTATTCCTTTCATCTTTTACCATTCTGAATATTCTTCGTCACGCACAAAACGTCTTTGCTTATTAATAAGTTTACAATAGATGTTTAGTGTGTGACGAAGAATATTGGAGATGATAAAAGGAGACAGAAAGAGTTAATCGTTAGACCAGCTCTCGCCTGCTCGCAGAAGTTAAGCTACACTAGGTACGGTCAGCGCCATGATGGGTGAGCGTTTTCACTGCTTCTGTGTTGCTGTTGACACATGCTTTGACATCTACATAAAATCCTACAAGTAAATGATCGTAACTAGACTGCGGGTGTTTATGCAATTTAATACATTCAAAGTGGCGAATGATGGACAGTTAATAACTTAGCAAAACAAAAAGTACATATTTTAAACATTTCAAGGAGCAAATGCAGCCTGTTGAAGCTTCATATATTTAACTACACTAATATCGGAAATATGGAAGTCTAAAAATGTATATTTGCATAAACATCCGCAATCTAATCATAACAGTCGATGCTGGGTTATAAAGAAAGAAGAAGTAATTATTCTATTTCGTACAGAACATATCATATTTTTAAGTTATATTTTCCAGGTTGATCCAACAATCTTTTCCGGTATAAGATACATACAATGTAATTGGATAATGGCTCACTGTTTTTCTGCAATATTTGAGGGTCATGAGATCAGACGAATTTGTAAACAGTATCAGGTATTGTATTATGAATAGAGAAATTAGTATACAGACTATGTTCAGTGAAGGAAGATATTACTTATTGTGAATTACGAATAATCGTAAATTTGGACACTTCGTCGACGTCTCTATCAAGGCTGCTTACAAATCCGTACAACACTCGGACTGTTCGAACACGTTCGACAATTGATGATAAGAGGTATACACGCCTGTATTGAAGCTGGAGGTGGTCACTTCGAGCAATTTCTCTGAAGGTAGATAAACATGTGTTACAACACAAAATAAACTGTAACTCCAAAGTAAGGTCATATCGGACATAAGTTTATGACCCTATTTTCTTATTTTAGTGTGCGGAATCCATCTCTGCTGTACTTTCCACGTGCAACGGGACACCCTCTACACACCTACGACCTGACCCTCAGTAGCCTGCGTCTAAAGCACGGGCCTGCTAGATAGTCTCACTGACGAATCCACTAGCAGGCCCTGGATGAAACCCTCCTTTCCCCTTCCTTTCTTGTCGCCATCTCCTCCGTAGCGCACCTGCCATACATTCATTGTCGCTTATATTCTATATGTTGTGGTAAGCTATACTTCTACACTGTAGGTATTGTCGTGTTTCTCTATTTCGCAAGCTATTCATACCAAATTTAGAGCTTCGGGACGACACGATCAGTCAATCAGCGATCAAGAACACCTATTTCGTTTCTACCGCAGTCCGCGTAGTGAATTTCGTCCTACAGGTCAGCGTGACCTCAGTTACCGTTGGCGGAGCCCATGGTCCAACAACTGCGACTCGGGTATGGTTTACAATACGCCAATCGCTATTCAGTCTTCTGACTTGCCACGAGCTGCCGAATTGTCCTTCTTTGGCAACAGTGGTACCTTAAACGCCCTTAACATAAACCCAGTGACACAAAAATTCAATCATTATTTATTCGATCACGTATAATATTAATGAATATATTTAGTAAGGTTTAATAGTAGCAATAAAAAAATTATGAAAGTTATTGATATTACTCATTTAAAAAAGTACAAGTTATAGTTATATTAATTTTGTATAAAAATTTAGAAAGTTTGATATTTTTAGCTAGTGCAGCGTGGCACTGAAAGTGTCAACACGTTCCCTGCCACGTGTACCGTTTTCGGTAGACGCATCAATTTTGATTCGATCACATAACAACCAACCTTTATGAAATTTTGAGTAACATTTGCGATAAAATAGTACGTGTCTTACCAAATAGATAAATATTTGTACAACCACGTGTATTAATAAATAGCCATTTTCACATGTCTGTCTAGTTATGGATTTTTCTACTGCGGTAGGAAACGCGTTAAAGTACACCCCCGTCCATAAGTCACCGGACACTTGCTCATTTTCAGCAAAATGATTATTAGAACTTGGATACAATATTGTTAACCGACATATGATGCGTGTTTAACAATGTTACCGACAGGGACGTGTGTCCCTCCTTCGGGTGTTTTTTGTAACGGTCTATTCGCACTTCCGCACTTCCGATCTTAACGGTGTACGCGACGGATCGTTCGGATTGTATCATCCAATATTTTTTTATATATAAAATACAGTCATTACGTTTAACTGTCTTTGACCATTCGCATCCCCACTCCTGCCAACAAATATATTGGCTTGATTTTATTATTTTATGTTGTTACATTTTTACCTATTTACCGTTAGTATAATACCTGAATATGATATTAATAATGCGCACGCAAAATTTAAATAAATATTGGAAACAAGATAGTGCATGCATTTTTCGTATGTTTCGGAAGTTTTGCCCAAAGTTAAAGAAAGACTTATGGAAGAAATTAGAAGAAGGTTGGAAAGAAATTAGTTCCGAAATATTAAAACCTTTGATAGAAAGAATGCAGCTATTAGTTCAAGTGATTATACATATAAGATTAACTATTATCTTTGATAAGATTTTTAACATATGATTCGAATTACATATTCTCTACGCTATAAACAATTAATAGCTGCTAACTTTATTTCATAATGTAGGTCATTTCATACTATAAAATCGTTCACCTCTTAATTTGACTAATTGTAAGCGTCCGGTGTCTTATGGATGGGAGTGTATATCAACTCCGTTGCAGGACTACAATTCTATCATTAACACGTTGAGCGCCTCGTGTACCACCGGTGACATACCAATTTTAATTTCGGCAAATAACTGATTACCCCACCGAAATTTTGAGATCATCTATGTTATAATGATAGTATGTACAAAATAAGAAGTATGTTATCAAAAAAATAAATATTTATATATTCAACGATACATGTCAATGAAAAGGTATTTTTGCGTGTCTGGCTAGTTGCGGAATTTTCCACTGCGGCGTTCAGCGTGTTAAGAAGGGAACATGAGGTGTACGTAGCATAAATAATATTACATCAATTTTTAAATGTTTTTTCATTCTTGAGCTTATACAATTTTTACTCTTATTGTATCGTGTATCATTAAATTCGACTCAACTGCAGATTACACATTGTACAATACCGACCTGGGACGTAATCAAGTATGTCGGACTGTTTGTAGCACAAATTAATGAGTCAATGCCATGAGCAAATTCTGAGTTACGTAGGCAAAAATCGAGTGCGATGTGGTAGACTGGTTTTATTAAGTTATTAAAACTATGGAGAACGTATATAGAAGTGTAGCGACGTCTAAATGTTTATTTGCTGGTGATCGGATGTAACTGACGTTTCCTGATGCATGCGAAACATTCTTTTCCTTCGTAGATGGAGTTGTCATGCAAAATTCAAAATTGGTACACTTTTGGTTGAATAAAGGAATGTGCCAATATCCGAGGAGAGAGATACACAGTGCACAAAGAAAGAGGATATCACGACACTATACTCCGTGAACGAAGCTTTTTGGACTGCGAGGCCCTTTGTTCGTCACAGGACTGTCCATGCTACTGTCTAAAAGTATTCTCAAATAATAGCGACATGCTTTCCAGACGTAAAGCAAATTCCTCGAAACCAAAATTGTACTCAGTAGGCGGTGACAAAAATTAATGGTTAGGTTTTACTGTTTTAAAAGCTTCCCTGTTAACCGGTGTGAGTTTCAACATACAGTAAATCTTAATTACTTATTGTTAACTAGTTTCTTCTAAAGCCTAGTTTTCGACCTTCAATAACAAGTGACGTTTGAAAACCGCATGGTTTAGAAAGTCGAATATTTAGCAAATTCCGAAAATTTGCAATCACACAGAATATTTATTATGAAATAAAAATCACCTGCAGAATAAAATAGTGCTGCTCTCCTTAGTTAAAATGTCCTATCTACCATTTTTACATTTTTCAAGATATATTGAAATACATATCTGTACTTCGATATGTTTTTTACCTTTGAAGCAAAGTTAGAATGTCCTACGTGCTTTGTAGGGGTTTAGGAACAGTTTAATTTATTTGTCCTAACTGCTTTTCGTATGGTGTTTAAAGATAAAACCTCATTTTTCTCGGATGTTTCGAGATGTTAGTTAGGAAATGAAGCTAAGGAGGGCAGAGTGTTTCGAATAACTATAACACTGCTTGAAGAAAATTACAATTTGCTTGGCGATTGCCATAATTGCGAGTGTTCCTGTGGGAGCGTCAACGCAAGTAACATTCAAAGAAATATACCGTTTCTTTAATCCTTATGTGAGCAACCAAAATGTTCACAGTTGTTGTGCAACCGGGGTACCCGGGTACCCCAAGCGTCCTGTTCCGGTGGATAAAACATACAGCGACTATTTTACTTATATACTTTCGAGAAACTCTTAGTTTCCTCATCCTATAATATACCAAGGGCTATTTTAAACTATTTGAGCGGAAACATTAATCGAAACTATAATATAATTCGATGCTAAAGTCAATCGTCTGTGTCATTCGCATACACTGCCGGCGAAAAGTCTCCGACCACTTCAATACTTGTAACAAACATGTGAATTAATCAAAATGAGGAGATGAATCGTCATGGATTTATATTTCAAATGGGATATTGCTATATTCTATTAAAAAAAACAACAATAATATATTTCATTGTACATTGTATATTAATAATAAATTTTATTGTGTGCGTTTATTATACATGATAATTACAAAGATACTGTTAAAGGGTCTTTTCGTCGAAAAGAGAAACCCTTGTTTGCTTTACCTTCTTTGTTAAACGAGGCATCCTCTCAATTAATTTTCTTATTAATGTCGAAGGGACATTATTCCATGCATTTTGCAAAATATTCCAGAGCTCTTCTTTTGATGTTGGACAATGTTGTTTGACATTCCTATCAAGGTGGTCCCAAAGCAGCTCAATAGGATTCAAATCCTAAGATTGAGGTGGTCATCTCATGTTACATAATAATTTTTCTTCTTTTTTGTGCTGTAAATAATCACGACAAAGTTTTGAAGTTTATTTTCGATCGTTATCTTGCTGAAGAATGAATCCATGGCCAATTAAACGCAAACCGGGTGGAATGGCGTGTTAATCAAGAATTTCTTTATAACGCTCCTTATTTAAAATACCGTCAATTTTGATAAGATCTCTCATCCCTGCTACAGAGAAACATCCCCAGACTTGAATGGGCCCACCTCCGTGCTTAATCGTTGGCTGTGCACGATGACAACATTTTTTCTCCTGCACAACGATAAATGTAAACTCGACGTCTTAAACCAAAAACTTCAAATATGCGTGCAGTTCTTGACTCTCGACGAAGATGACTGTTTCTGGTCCAGTGATGAACCGAACCTTATCTTGTATATATAGAGAGAGAATGAAACGAAGAATTGCAGCAGTTTGAATTAATTCTTTGAACGAATACGACGTGCATTTTGGTAAAATTTTCGGTGGAGTTTTATTCCGGAGCATGTAATATCTTCGTGGAATACAATTTTCAATTTCTAAATGTGTACAATTGTATGTAAAAATGGAAGAACTATCGGTAGAAAAATTTTGAAGGTAAATATCAAGTTTACATATAATATCTAAAAACAATTATCACGAAGTGTAAAGATTGTCCTCTTGATAGTTAATAACTGTAATTTATATTATTTATGTTAGTAAATAAATCGTATTAATCAAGAATCTTGTGTTCTGTATAATTTCTTTGTAAAACTTCCATTCATAATTCATCCAACTACAACCCGTCACGTATGGATACCCGCTTATTCAACAAGCGTATAAATAAGTTTGAAGCATTAATATTTCAAATTTTTTGCGGAAATTTTTATTTTGAATACATAAATCGACATAAAAGTGTTCAAAGGATTGGTATCCATATCGGTTTTGCGATATTTTGATAAGAAAATAAAAAATTGTTGAAGGAACTATTGAAATGGGTACCCACTTGCCCACACAAGGGTTAAAAAAAAATGAAGGTCATCTTCATGTTCCAAACATTATTCTAAATTTCTAAAATTGAGTTATATTGCCGTATTTCATATAACAAGACAGTGGGACATTTTCTTCTTCCCCTCTTTTTTCATACATTTGTCATTTATGAGAAAATCTCTGGGTATTAATAGGGCGAACACTCTGTACACAGTCGAACACGGATTCGAGCAAGAAGGAAAAACGGATGGTTCGTCGTTTATCCATTGCCGGATCGGAGAAAATATTCCCCTCACGGGCGATATTTGAAGAAAAGTATAGTTGCGCATGATGGATGCGTCGGAGATTACGTTCCAAGGACGCACGGCGTTCTTCGCGTTCCCGTTTGCGTTACGAATAATTGAAAAACGGGGGAAAGCTTGTTGCCGAGCTTGATGAAGCTTGATGCACCGGAAATAGATTGCACCGGGAAAACCGAGGAAATTCTGTTCGAGTGGATTGCTAGGGGAAACTGCATTCTAATTGCAGCTGATTCGGAGAGCAAGCTTGCTTATCCGATTCGATTAATTGACGACAAGGTTGCAATTAAAATTATCATAAAATATAATACGATATTATAACGAATTTAGGACAATTTAAAGTGCATTTGGTCAAAGCCGGTCGACGCGCAGGTGAAAATTCAAAAGCACGAAACAGCGTCTCGAATGTCAGTATCAGAAACATTACAATAATTAATTGTACGATTTGCTTAAATTTTATGTGATTATTCTAAATAAATTTACATGGTCACGTCTTGGGATGTTTTTGTGTTCGTCTTACTTATTTTTTCATTAATAAGAAAGTAGCGTTCTTTTAACGAAAAATTGAAATTTTAACTTGAGACGGTTGCCATTTTGCGAATGGCATGAAAAACTATGCGCTTCTCAATGTGAAAAAGTTTAGTTATATACATTCTTTATTTCGATTAGAAAAAAATCTCACTGATAATTGATACTTTGTGCCCTGTAGGTGTATGTTGTTCATTTTACGTTAGTATTAGTCACACGATCAGTGGAAAATTGCACTGTTGGAGATCGAGACATTTGTTTTCATGTCAGGCGTAATGCCATTCTGTTACAAATATATGGTTCTATTTTACACGGTAAGTGCCACAGTGAAAACAGCTATACCTAATCAGACACGATATAATTTAATATATTCTTTATAAATCGTAAAGAAAATCGTGTTCTCCTGTTTCTACATTATTGTTTCAGTATGAAGTTTGCTCAGAGTTCTATAACAATCAATAATTATTTAATTGAATTAAATCTGTGGTGCCGTTCACCGGTGACTCCCACGGCATTGCACGTGTTAAAAAACATCGGGGACTGTGAAGTGTCCTTGAAAATGATTTAGAGATTCTACTATCATACTTGACACTTCGACTCGTGCAGCTTTTTTCTCTGGAATTTTTTCATATCATTAGCTACAGAAATATTTAAGGTGGTTGACTTAAGTCTGACACCTCATATAATCGATCACAGAATTTAATTTATATTTCAAAAAACTAAGTACCCCGAAATTGATTATTTGTCGGACCTATTGTTTATCAAGATTTTATGTAATTATTGTACAAAATATCTTTAAGAGTTAATACTTTATTGTAGTTCTGAAGCATCATGCGTACAGAAGCTTCTAAATAACATCGTGATTTAGCGAGGCAACGTAAGTGCTTCTGTGTCCCAAATTTTTATGCAGTCTCCGTATAAATATTCAATGAAGTGTTCCGAGCTCTGCTTTACATTTAACCTCTCGTATATTATACTGGCTAAAGGTAAGTTTTTTTCTTCATCGATTTGACCGAGAATAAAACATTTCATGGTGTTTTGTGTATTGTAATGCTCGCGAGTCGAGGTAAAATAATACTTCGTCGTTTCCACGAGTATGCAAATCGTAAAAATGAAATTGAAGTCAAATTACGTGATGAAAATACTAAAAATACCAAACTTCCTCACAATTTATTCATTTTTTTGACTAAAAAAACTGTCATTGAACTGAAAGTGATTATACGAATGTAAAATCGGACAAGATTTTCCGTAAAATAAAATACAGTAGAACCTCGATCATCCGAAATCGGGTAAGCCAAAAATTGTTCATCCTATATTAGTAACGAGCTAAAATAATCACTAATGACAATATGTGAGCCGTTTTTTTAAAGTGGTATAAGGCCATTTTGGAAAAAAAATGAGTTAATACTAGTTTTAGTTAGACATAGATGTCTTCTTTTCATATTTATAATAACACAGTCAATTGTGTACAATATCCTCATAAATTCGTCAAAAGAAGTTTAACTGTTAAATGTTATTATTCTGGATTTATTTGGAAAACGAGGAAGGCCAAACAATTTTAGCAAAATAACTTTGTTACCATTGTACACAGCTTCAAGACCTATAACAAGAGATAAATATAACGATATGATGGCTTTGCTGCCTTACATACCTCCTATTCACCATGAATACTTCACGATGCTAAGTATAAAGGAGAATTAAGATTGAAATATGAATAAAATTATTATTAGTTATCTTAACGAAATAGTTTACTTTTTATAGTTGTTTTATTATCAATTCTTATATAATATAACTGAAAATATTTCTGAATAAAGTCAATTTTACGTTTATTTACATGTCTTCATTTTAATTATTATTTCTTATATTAAAAAATACATTTCAGAAAAGCCAACTTCAATTAAAGTATAAATTTAAAATTGGTATTGTTCATGTTTTTTATAAT
The DNA here is from genome assembly GCA_916610135.2 of Macropis europaea. Classification (NCBI taxonomy): domain Eukaryota; kingdom Metazoa; phylum Arthropoda; class Insecta; order Hymenoptera; family Melittidae; genus Macropis; species Macropis europaea. Next base: position 32,120,180 of record OU744345.1, read on the forward strand.
TTCTTATTATTGAAAGTGGTATAAGTCCATTTGTAGCTAAAAAAATCTTCTATTTTCTTTAACAATTTTATTAATTATTATTACATTATAAAATTTAACAAGTTTATAGTTTTAAAAACATTACCCGAATTTATTAACGTTTGCCAATATTTTTTAGTTCATTCAAACGCAAACCCTTAAATCTCAATGTATAAACAAATGGACTTATACCACTTTCAAAGAAAGCGGCTCATCTAATTAATTTAGTACCATTATATATTTTACATTCTGAAATAAAATGATCATGTTTACGCGAAAGGTAGTCACAGTGCGAGTCATTCTCGTATTAATTACAGTCCGGATAATCGAGGTCCTACGGTATGTAGCATATATGTAGACCATAATCTGTATCACGAGTGTGATTCGTTATTATAAGGCAAGGGGTAAAACGTAGTTTTGGACTTCCCCTCGAGGAATACAGTAGACTCCCGTATAACGCGGTTAATACGTTACATGTTGTATGAAATCGCGTTATAGGAAATCGCCATGTAGCCATGAAGATAACAAGCTATGCTATGCTTGACTAAAGTAAACGGGGAATTCGCCCATTTTATGTATTATATAGCGCGTTGTACGAGAATCGCGTTATATAAAAAAAGTCGTCGCAATATCTTTAGCGCGTTATAGGAATTCGCGTTGTAGGAACTCGCGTTATACGGGAGTTTACTGTACATTGGCTGAGTTCGACCGGAAATATCTGGGACACCCTGTATTCATCCACCGAAGGTAACTTCATGAAATACAAATAACTTAACGCACCGCGAAACTTTCGCAACGCGATACCAAGAGCGTTTTACCGGTACCCCGGTAATTTATTCGCGTGGCGTATCGTAAATTTAAAGTCGCTGGAGATGAGTGCGCGGAACATACCGAATTTACGATTGCGTATTTCCGAGCTTTCCCGAATGTGTCCGTTTCAATTTCCCTTTATTACGAGCGACGAATTAAAATTGCGCGAGATCGATTCGATCGTTTTAGCGTGCAACGATAGCATTCTCGTTTTCACTGAAAAATTACATTAGCTCGTGTAATCGAGCCGAAAATGGGTGGCTCAGCTCGTGACAAATTAAGTTGGCTTCGCGACTGCAAAACGTGGTAACTGTGCTATCGTAAGAGCTTCCAAATTCCTTTGCTTTTTGGTGGAACAAAAACAAGTTGAAAATTTGAAAGACAGAACATTTAGAGGAAAGTATCCCATTATCGCATAGGTTTCAAACATGGCACACTGGACTTGTATCAAAACTATAATACCTCTAGAAGCAAACCATGAAGTAATTGTATCTTAGAGTAGATTTCTATCTAAAAAGCAAATAACAATGCTTCCTTTGAACACCGAATGGTCCTTAGTCTGAATAGTAAATTTACATATTTCTCAAGTTTTGTGCACGTCCTACCAAAATTGTTTTTTTCCCAGAAGTAGGTATAAACTTACAATTTTACCATATCACCCGCAATATAAAGGGCATACATTATTGTTTGTACAAATAGAATTTTAAGTTTTGAATGTTAAAAGTTGATGTATATTTTTATAACCTACGAGTACAAAGTTCCCTAATATCGCATACCAACCGTACCCTAATTTCGTACCTTGCGATATTGGAGCATGCCCTTTGACTAATTCGGTTAACTGTTTTTCCTTGTGGCAACAGGCATGAATTGAAGGTGGTAGTTCTACGAGCAATAGTGGTGATGAAGGTTTGAAACTCGATGATGATTCCAATATGGATTATGATGATGATAACGATGCAGAATGCCTGTTTTATATAAGTTTTTTTTCAGAACGCCAAATGAGCGAAAAGTGGAACAGGTGTACTAGATGCTGTAAGTGGAGATATGAAGTATGTGTTAATTCTGGTAAAACGGAGTGTTACGTTTGTGATTATCATTTGTTAGGATAATTTAGGGGAATAATATTATGTGACTTAATATCGACTACCGTATGTGTGCCCTAATACCGCATAGGCAATATTAGGCATCACTTTTTGTACTTACCGAAAAGAACCAAAAATACTAATATAAGAATTTTTCTAGTTTTATGTGACATTATTATTTTTTGTATCAATACAATATCAGTAAACATATTTCCGTGTAACTTCATATAATAGAAAAATATCTAACACAATTTTTCGGGAAACTACAAGATGTTATATAAAAGTGTACGATAATGGGGAACCTTCCTCTATCGTTTTCAGATACACTGAATTTGTGCGATCAGAGAAACTGTTTCATGGAAGTTGAGTTAGAACCTCTCACACGTGAATATACCACCGTAGTCCAAATTTTCTCTAATCTAAAAAATTTTGTTTGTCAATTAATTCGGGTATTGAAGGTTCTACTGTGCTTCGGTTGTATTATACATAAGGCTTTAACTCCGCAAGGGTATTCAAGCCACAAATGAGGGAGTAAAACTCTAAGTGGTGTAAGACATCTAACCCTCATTTAGAGAAGCAAGAGGTTTTGTTAGACTGATTGTAATAATATCCACACACACACATTAATGATTGTATTGCTTTGAATATTGCTGTGAGGTCTTATTATAAGTAGTTCGAACCACTTTTTCTTTCAATAAACAGAAATATATAGATTGTATTTATGCATGCAAGTAAATATCTTAAAAAACTTGACTTACCCCACTATGACTTTCACCCCTTCAAATGTACCCCTCCAAAACGATGAAATTAAATTTCTCTCTAATTACTAATTTCTGCTGTAATTGTATTAATTGATTGTACTCTCAATGTTTTCTTATTTCATTATAAAGCTTATATTTGTATTACATTGGGTTAATGTATTTTTGAATTTTAAAATATTCGAAGAAATTAATTCAAATTTATGCAAGTTATCTTTCACGTTCGAGAAAGGATGGATACTTTTCCCGGGTTAAGAACAATTTTCATTATATGAATTTATGCAAACGTGACAACAGGTCGCACGTTGTTTTCATTTGTCGAATCGTAGCCACAAGTAGAGTACACGCGTGTACACGTGTAACCAGCTCGCTTACGACACGGGTCGGCAGGCGGTTACTTTTGCCTCATGTTTGTCTCTGTTCTGACAACGCGGCCACCTCCGAGCACGGTTCGTTAAGAAATTACCCTAATAGCGGTCATTGAATTTAAATTAAACTTCCGCCAGAAGATGGAATGAACAGCTGAATTTTTAAAGTCCTCTTTCGCGTCGTGGAAACAAAAGAAAAAGGTATTGGTAGCCGTCCTTTGAATTTTAGAAGGTACAGCCGCGGATTTTCGCTGGACTGCCGCATTTATATTCTCACTAAAGTATCCGCGGGACCGAGTAATGTACATGTGAAATTAACATCAATCGTAATTGAAACATTTCAGTAAATGGAAGCTTGAAGAAGTTCTGTATTCAAAGGGTTAGTAGTATTTTAATTTGATGAAAGGCGCGGTAGCAAACGGATGACAAGTAGGTACTGTTTTTTTTTCATAGAAACGCTTTTAACTTTTTTAATGAATAGTAGAATGTAACGAATTCGAGGAGATCGGTTTAATTCATACCAAGCATTTTTAATAGAACTGTTTCACCAGCGGGTTTATTCGCCACGATAACGGGTGGTCTGTATTCGTTTATATACAGCCGACCTCTAGGGAAATTATTTCAAGTACTCTTTTCTGGTCTTTTCTTAAGAAGCTGTCGGTCAGGATGGCGCATCGGTCGTAGAACGACCGCTTTCCTAAAGTTAAACTTTAATCGCGGAGGTCGGCCGACCCAGCGAAACATGACAAGCGAGAACGAACAGAATTTTAGACGAACACACTTTTTTTCTAACCGCGAAACATTTTGTTTTAAAACGATACACACCAGGAAACATTCAGAATTTCAGACAGAGATTGAAAAGACACGCAATGCGGAAATTGTAAGGAGTTACGCGGATGCCGCAGGCGTATGGTTTTGGCGAGGAAAAGTTTGCTTTTTACATAAATAGTTAAATGTATAAAATTTTGAAAATATTATTGAAAGCTTGTTGGTTAGTTAATGTTCAACAAATTGAATAAAAAATATGTAGCAGGCATAGATCTGTTACTCCTTATTACTCGAGTCATAAAAAGTTGTCTGAATAATTTTTTCAAAACAAAATTGTTACAGCTACCATAGTATTCAGTCGAATGACTATTATCTACTTTGTAATTCTCAATACTTTTTTTCCATACAGTTCTTCTCAATAGATGATTATTAATATATAGTACAACCTGGATTATCCGAACGAATTCGGAGACAAACCCGTCCTGATAAGCTGTTTTTCCGATAATCGGATTAGAAGAACCAAATTTGCGAATGTATCATGAAACGACTGTTAAAAAGTGCTGTTTAATTCGAATTTTCGGAGCACAAGTTTGGATATCTCGAAGCTGGGATGTCACACGTGAATCGTGTTTTATTTTGAACATTTCCTCAGAATTCTATATGGAATCGTTTCGTTGTTTACTCAATTGTTTCCGGGAATCAACTGAAACAAATCACTGCGTGCCTCAGTTTTAATGGGTGCAGTTATCTATTGTGTCCGTCAATTTATGTGAACTGCTTTTATTTCTAGGACAGCCTGATATTCTTAACTCCTTTTTGCATTTTGCACTCAGTCAAATTTTTATTTCTGTTGTGTTCTGTATATATAAACTATAATACATAAATGTTCATATTACGTTTCATGTCTTCTTTGAGGTTGAAATATACTACATGTATGTACACGTTATGCAGTTGTGCCAAGTGTCCAATAATTCAAATTTTGGATAATTCGAACTTAAATTTCCCATGGGATTCGAATTGAAAATGTTCCATTGTACTTATCTTGAATATGACAGATTGCGCGGCAGTTATTTATATGCAGTGGTACAATCACTTTCACCATCGGATTCGATTACATTTATTCTCTGTCTTTTTATTAATTTTATATCAGAATAGGAAGTATCTTTTGAAGAACTATCATATTCTGACTCACTACGATACATGTCAGTGTCACTGGGGCAAGCAGAGAAAGTATCTGCACATAATTGAAAAAGTTCTTTCTCATCAGACTAATTGCTAGAACAATAATTACTAAAATCGTTATTAAACTGTTCAAGAAAGTAGTAAATATCAAAATGAAACAAACACTATTCAAGAAAATCGGCAATACTATAATAACAACATACACAATTTTGTACTTTCGCCTGCTAACTGGGGAAGACGAGTTAACTCGTCCTGTGAAAATTGCTCCGCCATAAGCAAGGCGCCTGTTAATTGTTCTCACAGTATTTGCTGATAAATATTTAAACCAGTTAATCATAGAAGACGATTTAACGTGTCATTTGAAAGTGTCTCTGCGATAGACAACGTAATTTACCTCACTTTTATTCGTTTTTAACTACAGACAAGTGGCTGATAAGACGTTGACCAGAACTACTCAATAAATTGGCTCTTGCCGTTGATTTTCGTTATCCTACGGGGTCTGAATAATCACCTTTCTATACCATTCGATCGCGAAGGTTGAGCAGGTGTTGATTCGTACTACTTGCCACCCTAGTCGTTCTTTTATAAAACAAATCCATAATGGTTGACCAATTGTACGATATCATAATTAGCAGTTTACTCCAGTGACTGACGAAGTTGAAGAATAGAGTATATTATTCCCAAATTCTGTTATTTAATACTTTTATAAAGTATTGCTATTTGAAGTAAGCCTACAATGTCTGTAAAAAATCACATTTCACATATGCCTCACTACGTTGTAAATATCTTTCATTTGTACTTTGTTGTACTTGAATGAAGGAAATGTTGTAATTATGGAAATATTTGATAAATTCCAGGAGTTATTGTACAGAGTTCAATTTTATGAAATGTTACTAATTCTCCAAAGGATTGGGCACTCTTAATCAAAGAACGGTTAAGAGGTTAATAATTTTATAAGTTGATGGCTGCGCAAACACGAGTACAGGATGATTCATAAATGTCTGTCCATACTTCAGGGGGTGAATCTACATACTAAAATAAGTAAAAAACGTCTTATGAACATATGTCCTTATTGACGCCCGTTGAAGCGGCGTCAATGGCCTGCACCCTAAAAGTAAAACCTTAATTACCAATTAAAACTCTACCCGACACATCTGTGAGCATGCCGCTAGTATTCGAGGATATTTACGAATTGGCCCTCCAACAATAGCCTGGACAGTCCTACGATGGACAAAGGAGACCGTCTCACCGTCCAGGAGGAGTCGGCCAGGAGACAACGCAGGTATCAGCGCCGCGACGCCCCCTTCCTAGGACCTGTGCACCCTTTTCCTCGAATATTGGCGCATGCCACCAGCCAATCAAAATACATTTATATTTGAATCTAAGACATTCCGCCACCTACGAAGGTGACGACTAATTTATACATACCGATGAAAGTTAGTTACGTCCGAACCACCTAATAGCAACACTGCAATAGTATCATACCAATCGTTAGTCACCAATTTCCAATAAATCAGTTTTTCTATACTTTAAACACAACTCCTTTGCCTACGTGACTCATTTCAAAGCGGCTCTAACACATTAAGTTGTGTTAGAGATAGTTACGACCGATTTACGAACGCAAGTATTATGGGAGTGCCCTGGCATACATACTGGTATCAGGATCGGCGCTCAACAGTCCTACATACCTTAGTTTTCGACTAAATGGGTTTGTTTATCTTGATTTTTTACGAAACGACCTTCAGGAAATACTGCATGATGTGTCCCTGGATATCTGGCAAAACTTGTGGTTCCTGCTCGATGGTGCTCCGCCTCATTTCCTTCGTACAGTGAGAACATTCCTAAACAACACGTTCGCAAACGATGAATAGGGCGAGGTGGACCCACTGCATGGCCACCACGATCTCCTGATATTAACCCATTACATTTTTACTTTTGGGGCCATTTAAAATTTGTTGTGTATTCAACAGAAGTGAACAATGTACAAGATCTGCCAGAAAGGATACAAAATGGATTTGAGACTATTCGAAGAATACCTAGTATTTTCGAGCGAGTGCGGAATTCAATGTTAAGGCGCGCATAACTTGAAACCTAAGGTATGTAGGTCATATGTTAATAAAACGTTCTTTACTTATTTTAGTGTGTAGATTCACCAACTAAAGTATGGACATGCATTGATGAATCATCCTGTATACTCGGGACCGGTCAACAATCTGCTAATTTATAAATGATCGCTTTCATGGGAGAGTCTATGTGTTCTGAAGGGGTCTGTCGTTAAATGCCAGAAAGTTTTCGTGGTTTCGATGCCTCGTGAGCGCGGACCGATCGATGTTCGAGCAAACGTGACTGAAGCTTTTTTTTCCTCCTTCGGGGTGAGGGTGAGAAACGAGACGCTGGCATTAGCGTCCCTTTGGCGTCGCTCACGGTATGCGTTGCAGGTGCGAAAATTCCATTTCCTTCCGCTTGTCACCCGGCCCGGCCACAATTTTCGTTTTTGGCGTACGTGCACGGACCCTGCCTTTAAATGTTCCGCCCAGGAGAGCGAGAGAGGAAGAGAGAAAGAAAGAAAGAGGGAGAGAGAGAGAGAGAGAGAGAGAGAGAGAGAGAGAGAGAGAGAGAGAGAGAGAGAGAGAGAGAGAGAGAGAGAGAGAGAGAGGAGAGAGAAAGAGAGATGAAGCGAGTGAGAAGGGGCGTAGGAGATCCTCGGTCCCGAGTGTAAAACATCCTCCGAAGGCTTTTTCGCACCCCTCCGGTTCGTTCCACCGGGACGCGGAGACATGATCGGAAAACCTTAACCGGCAACGTGCTCGAGATCAATGACGAATTTACTCGACGCGTGTCAGTCGACGCCGTGAGATATTTCCACGTGCCGCGCGCGGGATATCGCTACAAAATGTTGCTATTTTCGATCAAATTCAAAGGATACGAACGTCGCACACGGTAGATTGCAGTCGCCTCACAGAATTCTAATATCGCGAACGAGACACGCGATTCGCCGTTGCGATAGAAATGTACACGATGTCGACACTTTTGACGTGTGCGGGGAAATTCGTCAACTAAAGATCGTTTTTCGTTTAGCCCTTGACGACAGAGGCTGCTGCGGCGCAGATACGAGAACCTATAACAGTGCCGTCTGCAGATTTCTTGAATAATTTTGTAGCTGCTAAATATGCATAACGTTCAGGGAAATGTTTGACTAAGAAATTTGTAGTGTTATGTACAACCTTTGGCATAATAGGGTTACAGTAGAACGTCGATTATCCGAACTAATAGGGAGTCAAATCCGTTCCAATAAGCGGTTTTTCGGATAATCGGACTAGAAGAACCAAATTTGCGAATATGTCATAAAACGGCTGGAAATAAAACTATTTTTAAATATGGACGTATATTGCGTGGAAAAAATACACGATAAACGAAATATAGGAAATAAATTAATCGTTTTTACATATAGCCAAATGACGAATTGCTTCTAAAATAAATATTTGTACTGCATCTGTTTCCGTTTGCTCTTTTGCCCATCATAATGCAACATCTAATGCATCTTTAGCTGCACGGTATAGTGGAATAGTACATGATCCCGCCATATCTTTATCTTTGATATCAATTTTTTCAGCAAGGATGGATAAAACAATAACATCATCATTCATAACTTTATATTCTGGATTATTCTGGTCTATTTTTAACTATTCCTGAATATCGTCGTAATTACAGTTTTCAAATCCAGGCATGTTGGGTGATAGATTTTCAATTCATTATGATGGGTTTCAAATGAAACGTACATGCACTGAACACAGACAAGACACTAAAGCCGGTCATTTGAAGCAAACAGAATATGTGTTCTAAAATGTAAACAATCTTACATAATTTAGATACGTGACTCACACTGTGTTCCGATAACCGGTCCTTCGGATAATCGACGTTCGGAAAATCAACGTTTTACTGTATTATATTTCTGCTATGACACAGAAATGCAAAGTGGGCACCTCAAGGTCACTTGTAATTTACTGTTAGTCAGACCAAAGTGGAACGTATGTTAACACTAAACCTACTGACAATTTATGTGTACCTATTTCTGCCAACCCGATCAAAGGACCGGTCTTTAAATAAATGTTATATTTTTTACAATTGAGTGCAGGTAATAGTCAATTTAGTACAGGCAATAATAAACAAAATAACTGTTTGATAAGAACAAAAAAAATTATTTTTTCTAGTTTAATTATAAACAAGAGCAGAAAATGAAAAATAAATAATATTCGTACAGCTTGTTAGTCGTACGTTCACTTGACCGGCCATGGTTGCTTTAGTATTAAGCCCCAATTTGAAGGTCTTATCATTTTGAAAATTGGAATAAATTTGAATAATAATAGACATGGTACGATAGAGCGCAAAGTAACGAACAGTTGATAAAACTAAGAGGGGGAAACGACCTTGAAATGGTCAATCTGTGCGTCACTACGATAGTTATAAACTGATAACTTACAATTGTAACACAGGAGTATGAATGAGTTTGTTTTGAAGAATTCTATGCCATACGGAACTGTATGAAAGGGTCAGGGTGCTGAAACCGAAATGAACACCGAAATTCAGAACCGGATACGTGGAGGATTCTGACAGAATCCATAATTCTGGGCAGACAGAAATTCTGACTGCTTGAATTCCAGGCGTTGAGCGAAGACCGTAATTCTGAATATATTGAATTTCAGTCTTTGAGCGAAGACCGAAATTCTGAATATATTGAATTTCAGTCTTTGGGCGAAAATCAATAATTCCTGATTGCATGAATATCAGTCCCTCGGCGGAAACCACAATTCTGACCGTATTAAATAACGGTTAAAATTTTAATCTGAATTTTCGTCTCAAACAGTAGGATCAGGAATTTACAGAAACTCGAAGCCGAAGCAGAAACTGAAATTCATATCCGACCACTTTTTTTTTATTGTACTGTAATTCTCAGATAAACGAACACATCTTGTCCTTTTTTAAATAATTCTTATGCTGTTGAAAATGAAACTAATTTTATACACAAGTCGTGTTCTTTCAAAATGAATTAAACTTTCTTAAATAACTCAAAATTTGATTAATAAATAATTTTATGTACTTAAATAATTTGTATTTCTTTAAAAAATAATTTTGTTTAGATAAATAACTGTTATATTTTTAAAAAATCAGTTAGGATTCTACATAAGACTTATTTATTTATAAACAATTTGTGATAATTTATTAAATAATAATTATTAAACGGAAAGGAAATATTCTCTCAGTTTATCTTTTGACTACTAATCTGAAGTGGTTCAAGATTAATTTCACTCATTTGGTGTTAGAGGCTACGTAAATCTGTGGTCTTGGAGGAGAAAAGTACAGTTGTATAGAAAGTGTGGGCGTCAGCTCCTAGAAGTCCTCTTACCAACCAACCATTCTTTCTTTGGCGCCATGTAGGGCCAACGGAATCTAGCAACTTTCGGGGGATATGCAAACAAGACAAGAACACACGTACGAATCCCTATTACAATGCTTCTCTCTCACGTCGGAAGGAAGGAGACACACTAAGAGCACGAGAGCTGGCCAATAAACAGGAAAGGAACCCACAGTTGCACGCGAATTTGGATGCGCTGGACACGAGTGCTATTTTGCCCCTCGTTTGCACTGCGACCAAATTCGCGGAAGGAACGCAATTTGCATTGGCTAAAGAATTCTTCGGAAATAAATAGAAGAAGAAAAACGACTGAAGCAGACTAACAGAAGAAAGCAGCAAATCAAAGTTTTATTCCACCGAACATGATGAGGTAATATTCCTAAAATTTGTACGACTCGTTAACGAAACGTAAGCCACATACATGATCGTCATTCGACCCGGCCACTCCACTTACTCCGCTTGGTCATCCGACGAATCGGATTAGCTGAAGAGATTAGTGGAAAAAATTTGTCGGATAGCCTAAAAAGGTTAGCCTGATTGGGCGGACAGTTTGGCCGGAATGTTCCAAAATGTTGACCCGATTTTCTTGAAAAATGAATCGGTTAAACCAAAAACGTTTGATGGACAGCCCGGGAAGATCAAACGAATTCATCGAAAAGATTAGCCGACTGGTAGAAAAGATTGGCCCCGCCGATTGGAAAAGTTGGCGTAATTGAACAGGAATATCAGTCGGATTTTTGGTAAAGGTTAGTGTAGAATACTTTGTGAATACGCCACCGAACGTATAAATCGGACCTCGGGCGCCTTTGTTAACGTTCGGTCGTCTCCGCCGCAATTTTTCTTTGTTAACCCCATATCGCATGGTATGCCATCTATGGTACAAACCAAATTTTCATTAATTTCTTGTGTAAAACATGTATCATAACCCTGCTGCGTGTTGTACAATATTTAATAGACTATGGTGCTGTGATTTTCAAGCATAATCTGTCATTTGTGTTCGGAAAAGTTAAATCTTTACGATTTCTTTACACTGTTGTATAACTTATGATTTCAACCGTTTCATAGTCGATATTGTATAACGAATTCCGAGACTTTATGCGTTTTAGAAAGCCAAATAAAAATTATTAAAGTAATTTACAGTGTCTGCAGATTACACAAAAAAGTTAGTTTGAATTATCATTCGTTAGTTTTAGCGTGAATTGCTAATATAGTTTTGTGCACAAACCGGTTTGTGTAATAAATGAACGATTTAATATGAAAAAAATGTTTTCAATATTTTTCCCATAGAAGATGCACGTTTTCACACTTAATATATTTCTTTCGTAACAACAATAAAATCATGCTGTGAGGGATTAACGGATTCCTTTGGTGGCCGCTGGGCGCGAGGCTTCTCGTTCCGCCAACCGACAAATGCACATGTAATTGTCTGAGCATTGTGCGATAGCGTTAATAAATGTTATACAAAATCTGAACTAGTGGAAGTCAACTTCTACGACTACGTAGAAGTATTGGAAATCCTATTTCATACGTGGAAAGCGGAGAATAATATTAAACGAACAATATAATACAGATAGCCGAAGTAGCCAAGAAGATTAGTTAGATTTGACGGACAGACTGGCCGGAGTGACCGGAAAACTTGACTGAGTAGGATGGAAATCTTTAACGGGCAGCCCAGAAAGGTAGACCGGATTAACCGCAGAGAATATTCAATTGGTATGAAAGATTGACTCAACTGACCGGGAAACCAGGATGAATAGGCCGCAAAAGTTGACCGAATTGACCTAAAAGATTAGTCGGATTGGTCGCACAGATTAACCAGGTCAACTGGAAAAATTGGCCAGATACGCCGACACGATTAGCCGAATGATCTGAAAAGATTGACTGGATATGCTGGAATGTTTTTACAGATACGCTGGATTGACTGAGTGGAATGGCTGGAAATATTGGACAAAGTGTACATTAGGATCAGTCAGACCGGCCCAATAGATTGACCGAGTAGACTGAAAAGGAAGCTGAAATGGCTGGAAATATTGGTCCGATTGTTAGCACAGATTGGTCAGGCCGGAAAGATTACTCGTATTGGTGGAAAACAAGAAATGGCTGGAAGCCTGGCCAGACTGGTCTACCAAATTTGCCAGACGGATTGACCGAACTGACCGACCGAAGTAGTTGAACTGACTGATTAAAATGGCTGCAGTGACCAGACAGAATGACCGAAGTGTCTGTGAAAAATAGTACAAATAATACAAGTGTTATGTCCAATCTCTACTGTGATTTCGAAATTGCAACCCGTTTTGTTTGAATAATAAAACATGTATACATCAAAAAGTAATTATAAACTTATGTTCCACAATCAATGTTTTCCACATACATATCATGTAATTTTTTTTTCAAACGGAAAACAAAAATTGGGTTACAAAAGGTTAAACATGTTTTTCTCCAAAACAAAAGTTCTTTCGAAAGAAAGAGTATTCTAACAATTTGACTTATTTTAGGGGTGTAGAATTATCAGCTGCTCGGTTGTCGCGTGAATTTCAGCACACTCTGTATAATGATACACACACCACATTATTCAGTAGTACCTATACTATTTATTCTCATGATTACGTCTGTTAATTGTGTTTTGTTCCACAACACTCTGCGCCTAGCGAACAATCTATTCTACTGTTTGCTTGTTGTTTCGTAACTTATTTGCCACTGCTATTTGCCAAAATTCTCACAGTAGATTCCCGTCTACAATTCATCAGATGCTTATCATTTGACTGTAGTATTTGCGGAACGCCATGCAATTATCTCCGCTACTTACCGAACTTAAAGCGCGTCTATAGTGCTTGCAGAATGTCTGATAAGACGTTGACCAGGATTACTCAATAAATTGGCTCTTGCCGTTGACTTTCGATACCTTGCGAGGCCTCAATAATCATCTTCCTATACCACTTGGTCGTGACGGTTGAGAAAGTGTTGATTCATACTACTTGTCAGTCTAGGCTTCCTTCTATGAAACAAATCTATAATGGATGACCAATTGTACGATTTCATAATTAGCAGTTTACTCCAATGACTCACGAAGTTGAAAAGTTGAGTTTTTCAAAATTCTGTTATTTAATAATTTTATAAGGTATTGCTACTTGAAGCAAGCCTACTGTGTCTGTAAAAAATTACATTTCGCATACGCCTCACCACGTTGCAAATATCTTTCATTTGTAATCAGTTGTACTTGAAGGAAGGAAATATTGTAATTATGGAAATATTTGATAAATTTCATGAGTTACTGTATTGTTTGCAATTGTATAAAATGTTACTACTTCTTCAAAGCATTACACGTTTATTCCACGTTTGTTTATCCACAATTCACTTATTAGATTTAAACATCTATTTCAAAATTAAGTGTCAAATGCAACTGTATAAAATTTGACAGGAATTTATAAATTATAATTAGAATAAAGATTTCTATAGAATTCTAATTCATTTTTCTGTGTTTCATGTCTTCTTTTGTCGTTCTTTTCATCGAAAAGGTGTTCAAATATTCTAATAAGGAATAAGTAAAAGGAACATCGTTTCATTTAGAGCAACAGTGATCTTGGAATGTCTTTGATTCTCTGACATATAACCGAGGAACTTTTAATTATAACATTCTTTCCCGCCAACAAACATGGCAGAATTATTTAGGTAGCCCGTTTGAATACTTCTTTCTGTACATTTTTTACAATTAATACAGTCATTTACACGCTCCACAGATAAATAGTCACTTTAAAACGAATACTTATAAATAGCTCAATTACTATAAAGGTTTAACTATTTCAACGTTCGATTATTCGAACACTTATCTTGCGAACGTTCGATTACCTAAAGCACATTCCAATGAGATTTCGAACTCTATTCTAAAAAAACGAGATAAAATAGATCGCTGTTCGACATAGGATGTAATAAAGATGATAACAAAGTAACTGACCCGGGCGATGTTAACAAAATTTACTGGGTTTGAATAACATATCTAACTGCAAAAATTCTAATGAGAATAATATGTATAATAGAATTACTTGAGAATGATAAAACGAATAATATAAATCAGTAATTGTCAGTAATGCTGCGGTCTTCCCCCACTTTAAGTCCATTATCTTCACATGGGTTGTGATCTGTGACAACGATGGATCGAGGAAGAACGATGGGCGAAGTAGAGAGAACTGAAACGAGGAGAATGGTCTTAGAGTGGAGGAAGGCCGTAGCTTAGGTGACCATCACTGATATAAGTGATGCAGAAATTCCTCAGATAGAAGTGTAATTGAAGAAACCTAAGTTACCGTTTCCATGTGAAACTACACCTGAACGTTAGTCGAGTTGTTTCGAGTAAATATTAATCTAACATAATTTTTCGAATGAATTTCGTTTGATCAAACATTTTAACCAGATGATATAATTACTCGTTATTTGTAATAAATTATTTTACCTGTATATTCGAATACTTCATTACTATTTACCACTGGAATAATTTATCGTACGTGGGGTGTTCAATCAACGATGAAAATTATTTGATGATTACATTGCGGATGTTTATGCAATTTAACATACCCAAATATCTGAAAAACACATATTTAAAACCGTGAACAAATATAAAATGCAGCTTCTTAACATTTACAGAACAAAATACAGTTTTGTCGAAGTTTCATTTCTATAAATGCAATTAGATAACAAATGTTGAACTCTAAAAATGTATATTTGTATAAACATCCGCAGTCTAGTGATGATATTTCTCTTCTTTATCTGCAGTGCCACATTTCTCTTGTATACGATTCTGGTACGTACAGTTGCACAGACACATTGTCCACTATAGGTAAGCTTTCTATTGTCCAGTTTAATTTATTGTTATCCCGTTGTAAAAGTGGTTCCCATTGCAACTTCTCTACATGTTTACGACGAAGTGTTGGTTTCAGTGGCTCTGCAGAAGTTTCAAATAATATACAACATTCATTTTTTAGCGTTTTGGTCAATTATTTTTAACGATTACACGACGCGTATCCATAAAGTAAGTTCCGTTAACAAATATTGCCGCCGCGTCGCTGCGGTCAGAATTGTGCGCATGTATGTTGAGGTCCTTTGTCCATTGCCAAGCCACAGTTACTATTTTGAGACAATTAGGTCGTGTTGACGAACTGTTGTGTGTGTTTAACATGTTCAAGACAATAGAGCGGCCCGCCCCCTGTAAAATGCGGACAGTTATCCGTTTCCTGAATGCGGGAAATGTGAAACCGACAGACATTCATCGACAACTTTGTGAGGTGTCTTGAGAAAATGCCATGAGTGATCCAATGGTAAGGAGACGAGTTAGGAACTTTAGTGAAAGACGTGAAAATGTGTATGACGATCAGTGAAACAGGCGGCATCATTCTACGATGCGGGGATACAAAAACTGGTGCCCCGTTATGACAGGTGCCTTAACAATACTGGATACTACGTAGAATAGTAGTTTAGAGTATGTAGAATAGAAAGAAAATAAAATATTTTGAAAATAAATTTTCGTTTTTTTTTTTATAGCCAATCGGAAATTATATCCTGGACACGCCTCGTACCTGTGTCTTTTAAGTAGAAAGAACTTTTACAAGAAACAAATTTTCTGCACAAGGTTTTTAGAACGTAGTTACAAATACTACTTATAGTTGGACTAATTGTAAGTACATATGTTAACACATTGTTGACCGGGGGATTTCTGCAGAAACTAACGCCTGTGGCCGGCTATTTTTCATACAAGTCAATATTGAAACATCCGCGTATCAGTAAATAAACAATAACTTCTTTGGCGCATCATGTATTTATTTGAAACTTTGTACATGTTTTACTAAAGCATTGTAATATTTCTTTAGAATGATATAGGTTGTATAGCAGGCACCTCTGTGCAGGGACACACAACATCTATTACAAATATACCGTGTTTCACTGCGCTTTCCTTTTGAGGAACAGACGCCTTCCTGGAGGCATTTTTTTTTAGTCCTGTGGATATTATTTCCTCTAGGGTATGTTCCTTTATTTTAGCTGATAGTCGAGAAGGTGGATTAAAAAAAATAAAATTCATCGAAAAGTTCTTCACTCAAAAATTCGCGATGCGCCATTTTTGAAAATTTTACGGTAACAAACTTGCGTTTATAATATAGAAATGGTCAGAAGGAGAAACTAACGGGGTAAAATGTAAATGATAAACACAATAATAAATTGTATAATAAACACTCCATCAATTTTAAGCTCTAACAACTTGACACGGTGATTTTAATTGTATCACTTTCTAAAAATGTCTGAATACATCCCCAATCAATAACGTTCTGGTAACAAAAGACGTATTAATACGTCTCCGATCAATAATGTGTTAAAGAGGATTATATGCTAAAAAAAAGGTGGTACTATCGATGATAAAAAGATGTTCTAATAAAATTCTGTAACAGCATCAAAACTATTCGATTTTAACGTTGCCAATCCAAAATTACCTCTGTCTTGGCTAGAGCGCCATATAATATTACCTTGATTCTTGATTAGCAAAACATTTTGACAAACGACTTTGTAAAATCACATTTCTTGCAAAATACATACTATTCCATGGACGGATAAACAGTTGCGGATAAAAATTTCTGAACAGTAGCGTAATTCACCCTTGATGACATTTCCTTGAAGTCTGTTATACTTTCAGGAAAAAGTAAGCACTTTTCCAGTGGCGTAATTATGCCAATCGATAGAAAATTGTACGAACTGTAAGGCAGCTCCGAAATAAGTCTTTAGAAATTATGTTTATTAACCCTTGCGGCAAAAGTACTTTCGTTGTTTCATTGGAGTCGGACAGTAAGAATTCGGCTATTAGATAATATAGTCTGCATTTCTTTCAATATTTATGCATAATCTACACGATACAACAACACGTTATAATACTTTTAAATAAGATAATAAATAATGTCGCTCAGAATCGAAACCACGTATTTATTTGTCTCTTTTCAATAACATAATGAATAATTCATTCCCACACATTCATTTATTCCTCTTCACTGCGATTCCACTCGCTTACCGTATTTATAGTAATATGTGTTTATGATGTCAAGATCTAATGTACAAGGAATGGTCGATTTTAGACATTTCTGGAACGAAATGCTACGTCGAGTCAGACTTCACATAGGACTGCAAAGGATTAATGTAAAATTCTACTTTCAAATATTTGAACAAAATATAGAACGAAAAAAGTTTCCGAACGAATGAAACTACTTAACACAATTGATATCGTGATCGATTGATACATTGAAAACAGAATTTCCACAGGGAGGTGATATAGTGTGGCAAAAATTTCCAAATTTCTGGAATCGCCCAATTCAAACCTTCATTAGCAGACTTAGGATAGGTCACACATCACTGACACGTTCATACCCTTTAGACAGACGTAACCCACCCATATGGGAGCAATGCAAAGTCCCAATTACCACCAGGCACATAATATTAAACTGCAAAAATTATGATCGTGCTAGAGTGGTCACAGACCTCCCGAAAGACTTGAAGAGCATACTAAATTCCGAGAAACACTTAATATAACACATACAATATCTATTCACCACAAAACTGTATCGAAAATTGTAACAGCTAAAAATAAGAAAACATCCATGAAGTAAATAAGTAGTATGCAAGGGCAAGTATTAGTATTAGTATTATATGTTTTATATGAATGTACATAGTATAAATGACCCCTTAGTATATAAGGTAACAACTGTAAAAAAACTAAACAAAAATATATATTTAAAAAAAACGCAGAATTTATTAAAATAAAATATGCACAGAAATAAACACACGACGCTTACAAAATGCATCGTAAACGGATTGATGTCAAAATTGGATCTTATCACAAAACTGGATGTTTCAGCATGAAACGCATCCACAGCATACGGCTGGAGCGGTTAACGCTTGGTTAAAAGATAATAACATTCGAGCAGAAGTAAGGTCTGCACAATCGCCAGACCTTAATCCCACAGAAAATTTATGGGATGAAGCAGAACGGTTAATGCGAGGTCCAAAGCATTCACTTTCTGATGATTTATTTGCTGCAATGAATCAGAATTAAAATTGCTTACGTAGTATTTTATTGAACAGCTTCATTGAAAATGTACAAGAAGATTTCGAGCTGTCGTCAACAACAAAGGATTTACTATATAATATTAAATCTTTCTTTTAAAAACATATTTGGAACAAGTGTTCGGAAACTTTCGTCGTAGGTACTATATTTGATTAAAATATGTAAAATTGAAATTGAGATTAACAAATATTGACTTTAAAG
Organism: Macropis europaea; assembly: GCA_916610135.2. NCBI lineage: Eukaryota > Metazoa > Arthropoda > Insecta > Hymenoptera > Melittidae > Macropis > Macropis europaea. Next base: position 32,138,872 of record OU744345.1, read on the forward strand.
ATTTGCTTCAAACGTATCTTACGAACTGCCGCATTCCGCATCGAGTAACGCAATTACTTTTCCTTATAACTGTAACGGAATTCTAACAAATTTAATCAGAACTGAATTTGGTTATCGTTTTGAATCATTTCTTCGCAATTCTATATGATGTTGGGGACTATAGAACACACACTTCAAGGTTACACTTCGTTTATTTATTCATACTAAAATGTAATGTATGTGACGTGGCAGTTTGAAATTTCTAACATTTTAAAACTTGGAGAGAATGTGAGAAACAGTTGTAATACACGTTAATAATAGACAAAATAAGAGGAAGTGATCCTGAAGTATCTAGTTTCTATTTCTCTACAATAATTTGTAAAAGAAATCTCTATTATCATAATTTCCCTTCAATCCGAGATCGTTTATACAAAAAGTAAAAAGGAACTGGAATGCCTTATTTGATGATATACACATAATCCGGATAATTGAATCGTTTATTATTAAACGGGCGTACGTCCATATTTTGGAGAAAACTGAGTTGTGCGTTTAAACTATTGTAGGTAACTTAAACTTCTGGTTATTGGACCCCCCCCCCAAAAAAAAAAACAAAAGTGTCAATTCGAAACCGAATAAACATTACTTCAAAACAAATTTTAAAAAATGGACATTCGCCCTTTGAATGATAAACGATTTAATTAACAAGGTATGTCACGTCAATCATAACTGGAACTCATTTGATTACTCGTTACCTGCTCCAAAGTGGATTAACCTACTCTGCGTGATTGATCAACGATATCGGTTACTTATTACTATCGATTGCCGTACCATTACCGGATCTAACCGGGCTTTTGCTCGACAAGCGTTCACAAGTGTGCTGCAAAGTTCATAATGTCTCGGTAGATCCATCGAAGCAACATTTCCCGTTTGTACAGGATGATTTATAAATGCATGTCCATACTTCAGAGGGTGAATCTATACACTAAAATAAGTAAAAAAAATGTTATGAACATATGTCTTACATACCTCAGTTTTCGAGTTATGGATGATTAAAAGAAATGTTCGAACTGTTCGCCTCGTGCCTCAACACACGCTACTGTACATCTTTACATTTTAACTTAAATACACTTTGTATCTTTTCTCGCAGATCGTGTAAATTATTCACTTGCGTTTAATACCCAATCAATTTTAAATGGCTCCAAAATTAAAAATCGAATGGGTTAATGTCAGGAGATCGCGGTGGCCACGCAGTGGGTCCACCTCCCCTATTCATTGGTTTGCAATGGTGTCGTTTAGGAATGTTCTCACTGTACGAAGGAAATGAGGTAGAGCACCACCGTGCATCAACCACGAGTTTTGCCTGATAAGCAGGGACACATCATGCAGTAGTTCCTGAAGGTCGTTTCGTAAAAAATCAAGGTAAACAGTCTCATTTAGTCGAGCTGGTAAATCATCCATAACACGAAAACAAAGGTATGTAGGACATATCTTCATCAGACGTTTTTTTACTTATTTTAGTGTGTAGATTCACCCTCCGAAGTATGGACATTCATTTATGAATCCTCCTGGATATCAACGACAAATTAATTATATGACGAAGTAAAATTCTTACGAGGTTTAATAACCTCGGAGGTACTGTTTAAACAACTCTTTTCTCTCTGCAACAGGGGAGCAATTTATTTTGCGTGATAACGCGTAACGTCCAGCCGGTGTTATTGCATGTTGCATCGCATCAGCGACAACTTGAATTGCGATACGTGTCGTATATCCGACCGCACCCTCCCCCTTGTCCGAATCCACGTACGTATTCATAGAAACGCAAGAACGCGTGTGATGCGTGTCAAGCAATTTCAAAAATTAAGGCGGCGCCGGTGAGCAGCGTTCGCATTCATAAATTCACGGCTTCGCCGCCCGCCGGTACATTATCGTGGACCCCAGGGTCCGAAACGCTAAAGGGCAGCAACATGAGGTCCGCCCAAACGTTTCAGCCTGCTCCTCTGATTCAAGGCGCCAACGCACGGACAAGCTCGTGCGTGTCACGTGAATTGCGTGTGCGACGTGACAAGTATCTGGTTCGTCCTTTAATTTGAGACAGAGTGTGACACAAATGAATCGGTAAATTGAAGAACAGTACAAGTCCAAAAACCACATTCTGTTATTGTTTAGTTATAAAATTGTGCAAAGTTACTGTTTAGTCAGAAAGTTTAAGAAATAACACAGTACTAAAAAAAAACATACATTAACTTGCTTTAAACATAATTGAAGTAGAAATTATTCCATGAAAAGTTTTACTAAAACAGGAGTATAAGATACTTTTTTGCACTGTTTTGGTCCCAACATATAATTCTACACATTTTACATTTAGTTTTGAGATTGTTTGAAAATAACTAATTTTGGAGTTGTATTGTTCTTCAACTCATCGATCCAAATATAGGTATCCCTCGAATAACACGGTCCCTGAACTGCATGGAGCTACAAACAACGCCGTACGCAATTCTAAAGGTGTGTTGTCATTTATAAGGATTTAACCCTTTGCTCTCCAAGTATGCCTGTCAGGCACAGACAATTGCTAGCGTTCCACTCGAAATATGCCTCTCAGGCACTCCGTTGGTTTGTCAATTTCATCTACTAATTTTGATATACCATGTCAAAAATGAAATATTTCTTAATGCGTAAAACTAAGTGAATAAATTGATAAACATTTATAACTTTTCCTTTTCAAATCAAAACTTATGGTTTTCAAAAATTTACATTACAAAAGTATGTTGGAGTTGCTGGTCTATCATATCAAAAAATGCTTGGAGCGCAATGGGTTAAATTTCCTTTTCTTAAATTTAACCCATTCAGCCTAAACTACGAGTCTGACTCATAGTGCATGACTTGGACCAAAACGCGCCTCTACGAGTCTAACTCGTAGTGCATGTCCTGGATTAAAACGATGGACCGAAACATAGTATTTCTTTCATATTGTGCCGTTCCTCCTTCTGTAATTCATTTTAGATATACCCTGTGACGTCTAAACATATTCTATTTTTAGAAATCAAATGTCGCAGTTTGTTCGCATGACGCGCGAATCGAATGTCGGAGTTTGTCCACAGGAAGCGCAAAACAAATGTCGCAGTTCGTCCACACGAAACATAAAATAAACGAAGGCTCACTGGGTTAAATTTGAGAATTAATTTTTTGAAACCAGATGTACAATTTCATACACATTTAACCTTAGAGGTTTCATTTCACCAAAAACATTGCAAAACTGTCATAATTTTTAAAATATTGTGTAAACAAATGAACTTTCGGCAAAATCGCTTATATTGCTGAATGTGTAATTGAAAAATACACACTTTAAAAAAAGGGTTGCGCTATGTTCAATAGTTTTCGAGATATTAGATAAAATATGGGTTTCTGCTCCCACTTTGAGGGCTGTTTTCACCCCTTCAACATGAACCCTTGTCGATCAAAAAAATTGGTGTCGAATGTTTGTTTTCAAGTTCTACATATATTATAGTAAAATTTCATTAAAATCGGTGTGTGGCGGTTGGATAACCTCCCTTGTGAGTTTGGCATACTTCCGGTCGGAAAACATCCTTTAAAAACAAGTATTTTAAGGGTATTGGTAGTTTCGTATGTCAAGAAAGAAATATCATGAATAAAAAAGTATGTATTAATTATTCAAACTAGTTCTATTTATTAATAATTTATAACTATATCATAAGTGATGTTTTATAAAGTTGAAATAATTTTTCAAGTTAATTTGATCTTGATACGTCTGACGCGACACATTCATCGCACATTATTGTAATATTCGAATGTTTTTTACTTACGTACTTTTTATATCTTCTATGTACATATAATGAGAAAATTTGGAGAGCTCTGGGAGTTTAATTTACTTGCATACGTAAACATTCACTTCTAATATCTTTTTTAATCAAATCGATTCTTCGGTAGCAATTTTGAAGACATAACATAAATATTTTTTTGTAAATTTTCGTAATGAGAGTAATAACATATTTTCTATATGTTTTAACTCAACAATAGTCTTTCTAGGGCTAGAGGCTCGGATTGCACGGAATTTAATAGCACGGAATGCAATCGTCAGAATTGTATGATTCCAATGTCTCGAATAACACGGATCCAGTTAACTGTGTTATTCGAGATGTAGCGTAGCTATATTTATAGCCGGAGCGAAATTTGAAAAATACCTTGTAACCTTCGCGGCTTTTGGAATAGATTTCTCTTGATTATTGCAAGCTGAATTCGTACAATCCTAAATTAATTACAACGTGTGCAGGACAAACTGGCGGGCCTGCAACCGCCCGCCAGAAACCACGGCTCACTAGCAAACCACTGTAGTCAATCACTATACATAGTTGATTAAAGGATAAGAAGTCTGGAAATGCGTTTTGACGGTTTTAAATTTAACAACTAATTAACAAGCGTGAATTATTAACAAATAATTAACAAATCAGAGATATGAACAATTAGTTAGTAAGTGAGAGATTCTATCGATAGCCTAGTTGCTAAGAGACTAATGTGTATTGTTCAGGAGTCGAGTTTGACAGTTCTGCCTTGTTGCTGAAACACACAGATTGGTAGATTTTTAGAATTTTCGTGTTTCGATTACATCACTTATTGCTATGCAATTTCTGTAGAAAATTAAGCGATCGCGGTCGTCGTTGCATAAGAGTTGGGGATCTCCCTGACCTTTGAACAGACCCTGAGTGTTCCAGGCAGAGCAGGCTGTTGGAGACAGTAAACTCATTAAACAGTCAGACTTAGAAGTTACAGGTTTCGAAAGGTTTGTTGAAAACTAATAAAGAAATTTCTCGATTGTTAGGTAAAGCATTTACAAAATCGCTACATCCATTAACTTGATGAGTTTACTTCTGCAGGGCAGCATGGTTATTGTCCTTGGTTTGGCTATGTTCGATGAAACGGAACACAGGTAGGTGTAGCACATGGACCGACGGCATCAACGCGGTCAAAGGAATCCCCGTGAAACAATGCATCCTTTTGCCAAACAAGGACGACGAGCAGGAGTTCCGCCGAAACAATAGGATTTGAGAAAATTGGATAACTCCAGTTCACTGCCTTGGGGCTGGCATATAAAAAATAGTATAAATACCCACTAGGATAGAAGCGGATAACTGTCTAGAACGCAACACTCTATCAATCTCTAATTCGGTTCGGTTAAACGTCATGCGTTTCAACATTTGGTCTCCTTTTTGGTAACTCTTGGGTTTCTAGGACTACCTGTACGCCCATACATGAATTATACCGACTCGTACCGCAATTTTTTATGAATTTATCCTTATTTTCATTTCTGATACTTATCAGTTGGTGGACAGACTTAACTGCGTGCAGTTCGTTAGTGGATGTAGTGAAAATATTGGTAACATTAAAGTAACAATCAACTGTGATGCAAATCTTAATATATGTAGACGAGGGTGACTCAAATGAAAACCTTAAATTTTGTTCATACTGTATTGAAAGAAAGTGCGTACACAAATGTATCATTTTTTGACATAGTATCCATTGCATTCAATACAGGTTGTCTAGTGCTTACAAGGTGCATGTATTCCTCTAGAAAAAAATTCTTTTGGACGCGCGCGCAGCCACTCATGCATCGGCTGTAACACTTCATCAGACTTGAGAATCTTTCTCGCCGTTTTTGAACTTCTTACTCCAACCGTAAACTTGCTGTAGTGACAGACATGCATCACCATATTAGGACTTCATTCGTCGATGAATTGCAGTACGTTTCACTCCTTCACTACTCAAAAAACGGATGATGGAGCGCTGCTCCTCTTTGCTGCATGCCTCACGTGGGGTGGTTATCTTTTTACTGCTACTGTGATTACGCGTTCCTTGTCTGTACTGTGCTGGAACTTATAGGACATTTTCTATGATATCGTTAACGATACTGCTAACGTACAGGACAATGATGCGGTGTTTCGATTCTTTATCGCCATTTTAAAGGTTTGATTTGACTCACCCTCGTAAGTACTGTGTACACCTGGAAAATTGGTGAGCGGGGTGGCACAGGGGCAAGAAGGGTACTCCACTCGCTCCGCCTTTGATGCTTCCGAAAGGCGGTGCTATGTGATCCTTATTAGTAGATGTGATCGTTTCGGCCAATAAGGAAAATGCGGGTGCTCTGATTTAAGGTTGTGTCGGAATAGGTGGACCTATTACACTTTTAACCAATTAGACCCGCATTCCTTATGCTAGCCAACTTGTCATCTCTGCACAGTACACGTCGCACATTTTCTGCAACGACACAACTCACAATTCGCCATTTTTGAGTTATTGGTATACTAAATTGGTAGTTCTAAAACTTACAACGAGTGGACGGTTGTTGAGGAAAGATGTTCTTATAAAATTGCAGTGATTCGAAACATTCAAACTCACTTTCCCTAAAATCGTTCATTTTCAGTTATTTCGTTGTTGCAGCAAACGCAGCGATATGTTAAACAGAGAATAAATTGCCTGTGTATGTAAGTATGTTTGTCTGTGTCGTTTTAAGGTTACATTGAATAGTTCGCAAGCTTGTATTGAACTGACTTGGTGCAGATAATTACAGACGCAGAAGATTCGCTTTTCCTTCAACAACTTGTTTCTAAGGAGACGTCCGATAAGGTAATCTGTCGCCAATTAGAGTCTAAATCCTGAATCTAGATGTTGCGCCTGAAATTTGCAAACTCCGCCTACTTTAGACATGGGGATGACACCGAGATATATAAAATTAAACAAACTATTAGTATAGCTGGATCTGAACGATTCAGGTTTGCAGAAACCTTTCGGTCACCCTAACCCTATTGTATTGCACGCACGCAAATACGCACACGCACATACAGACACGCGCCCGCAACTCTACAAACTTTCACGTTCTAGGAATTAGTTTCTTCAGTCACTAGTTCGTCCCATAATTCCCCATCAGATACAGTCCTGTAGATTCGAGTGACCAGTTCAGAATTACCAATGCACTATTTTGTTGAGCATGTTGTGAATAATTTGTTTAGGCCCATCGCATTGGCAATATAGGGGAGAGTCGTGCAGTATCGACCGGCGTACAGTAACAATCAAAGCTAGTTCTTAGTTCCATCGTTACTTGGGTACAGTTTACATAAATAAGCTGATGAATCTTATTCTTCTATGCAACATATTCCGGGGCCATATTCTTTACTTCAATATTACCGACGTTATGAGATGTTGAACATGTGCGTGATATTCGGTGCGTAAAAAGTTATCTTTCGGAGTTGACCTTTTGTTTCTTAAATAAGTAAATGAGTTTGTCATATTATGTGCACTATCTTCAGTCTATAAGGTCTAAATGAATAACAGTAGTTTTGCAATTTTCTTTGTAAATTACGCATCAGGACCTAAAATTTGTTCACGTGTTCGTCGTGCAGTACTGATCACACAACTATCGTCCAGTATCGACCAAAATGTTTTCTTTTTTTATAAAACAAGAAAGAAAGGAAGTTAGGGGAAAGATAAATAAAAAAAAAGATGATAACCCAACGAAGAGGAAACTAGACTTGGATGAAGAAATCAGTCAATGCATCATTTGCAAAGAGTCATTTGTCGAAGATTGGGTGTAGTGCATCAAATGTGAAGGTTGGGCACATGTGGAACGTACAGACCAAGGAACTATTGCTCATTTCATTTGTGGTGTTTGTAAACAGAAATTTTGAATAGAAGTCTTCTATTCTAACACATAAATGTGTTTTGACTAACATTATTAATCATTTAGGCCAAAAAATCTACTAACCAAGTGGCTGGTCGGTACTGGACGACAATTTTTCATCCGCCAGAAATTACAACTTTTTTATTATTGCTGATTATCAACTCTTATTATCAAAATTAAGTAAAACAATTTCCCTCCTTTTGCTAAGTTGCATTTATACTACAAATCACTTTTTGCAACTTTGATTTTTATTGAGACTCGCCTAAGGTACAGTCAAAAAACTTAGAGTGGTCGGTACTGCACGACTGTCCCCTAATTCAGTGTAAAACCATCAAATGTTCTGACACTTTTAGCTGCAGAGCAAGCTACAGGCACCGGCTCGCTGGGACAGGGATTTTTACCTCAGTAGTACAATTAGTAAGAGATCCACTCTTATTTACCGTTACATTATCTTGATGTCACGGTACAACGATTACAATATTCTTTCCTCGTTCGCGACGCTTTGCAGCTGTATGTTCGAGCATCCTGTGCACACGGTAATACGCCACTAAGTGTGTACTTACACGGGGCTATTAAATTGTTGAGTGCACAGCGACGAGCCACGATACCGCTGCCTTAATTTTAAACTTGCCCTCCTCCCTGCAGGCCCCAACCCTCAGCCTGTCGCTGCCTGCGACTTTAAATTCCACGCGAATCCGCGATAGTAGAACGTAACGATGCGCACGCATCGCTGGCTCCGGCTTAAAAGCACGAAAAGCTCCCGTCGCGCGGACTATACGATCGGGTTACACATTTCGGCTTTCAAGAACGATTCGACTCCCTCCTCGAAGGGGCGGCTATGGTCGATAGAAATGATCGCCGAGACGTTCGTCGAAACTCGGAATCTTGACCTCGAATGTGACGCTTGAAAATCGTAGGGTTCCATTCGAAACCAGCCCTACTGAGACCATTATTGTTTCCCTCGATGAAAGGGGAGAAGTGTACGTACCTTCTTCTGTGAGATTCAATTCAAAGGGTAGCAAAGTATCTTGAACGTGTGCCGAAAACGAATGATGGATATACTTTAGAGTGTATATGTTGGGTATAAAATTGATGGTATTACAGGACCATTTACTTTTTACTCTGATCTACGTTGCATATTATATGTCACATACTTTTTCGACTACGAGGTTTTCGTTCTTTTCTTAACATTAGTTTAGAATGGTAAATTGCTAACGTTTCTAAGTAAGCATATTGTTTCGGTGTATAATGAAGTACTAACAACTGTATATTGTATTAATGTGTTACTTCTTTATATAAAAATATCTCGAAAAAACTGAGTGTGAAAGTACCTTTTTTGACCCACTGTATAATTAGCGAAGTCATTTATACAGTCTCCTAATATCTTATGCATCGACTACAGTATACTTCAAGCATCATAAACCATAAACACAGTACATTTTTTTGTTTTTTTTTCTCCATTGAAGCAATTTAAATCTCCATAAGGACATTACTTTGCAATACAACGTACAATGTACAATATAAAATATACATAAGGCAAGACGACTTGAAGATACATTATTTCCTTATATTGTTAACTTACAGTTTTTCAGAAATGAATACCTGAGGTTACATGTCGCTATAGTAGATTCGGATAGTAATACGTTACATGGCAGCGGGAGATAAAGATTTAGTTTTTGTAGTTTTTTTATAAACTGATCTCTGCTCTTCAAATATAGGATAAAGCCATAGTACGTGGTCAATATCTTGCAATTCATGGCCGTATTGACACCGTGGATCATTTGTTAAGCCTATTCGAGCAAATGAGAAGGCATGATTATAGTGTCCTGATCTGCATCTGTTGATCGTTGTTATAATTTCACATGAATTACGGACCATCTTGTATACAGACTGACAAAAAAAAGGATCTCAGACTTTAGGGGATATAGTATTCACCGAGAGGAATAAAAAGTGTCTAATCAATGTAGGTCATATAATCAATCTTCTCGATGTAAAATCAACTTTTATATTTACGAATGTTCGATATCGTCAGTTAAAAAAAAATGAACAATGTGGTGGACTTATGACAATGAATAGAAAATGCATGTCGTACAATTCGAGACACAAAAGGAATATTCGAAAATGTGATCCGCAGATATGAGTTTTGTATTGAAATGAAAGGAAGACATATCGAAGATTTGTATTTTATATTGAAAGCATTAATTTTAGGACTTATGTTGATTAAACACTCTTGACTCCTCTTTGTGAGCACTATAAGCCCTTAAAAACTTAGATCCATTTTTTGTCACCCTGTGAATAAAATCGATGTCGAGTCACATTCAACAAAGGAGTTGAAAGGGTTAAACAGAATTATCTGACGGAAGTTATTTTAAACCTATAATCATTTATATCACTGTAGCTCATGCAGTTTACCTTTTTCGTAAAGCACGTTTTCCTCAGTCGCTTCGGGTTGATCCTAAGCCAAAGAACATTTGAAGCGCCACCACCTAAAGGCGTCGTGAATGATTAAACGGCCGGTGGTTTAAGGTTTAAGGCGGAAAATCGACGGTAAGCGTCTCTCTGAAAAGAACGTCGACGCGGCGCAAACGTCTTTTCCGGATAACGTATGTACACGCCGGTACATATGTAGTAGCTTTGCTCTCCGCTCGTATCTGATTAAAGCTCAGTGAATCTGGGGACAGTCCTTTGTCGCCGAGCCAAACGGAAGAAAAGTGTTGGCGTAGGAAAATTCCTGTTCGGGGGGCCGGGCCAGGGACAATCAAACGTACGTGTCACGTTTGATCATCCGTCAAATTGTTTTTTCTGGACGACAGCTTCTCTCGACTACGACGATTTACCCGTTTTTTTTGCCTCTCTAACCGCATCCAGTCAGGGATTAGATGAAACGGACATCAATTACGGAAACGTCCATTACGTGAATGTAATATTAAAGAAAAGCACTTCTTTTTCAAACGTTTCACATAGTTTCGTCTGAAAGATGCGGAGTAGTTCCATTATTGATTTGTGTAAGAATAGATGATTATAGATAGTACAGTAGAACGTTGTTGTTAACGCGCTTCTCATTGTTAGCAGAGTACATAGTACGCTCCTGGCCGGATTTTTCCATCATAGACCTTCCATCATAGAACCGAGCTTTCGGTGCCAGCACGCTCCAAAAGACCCAAAACGGCAGAGCGTATCATAAAATTCAGAAACTGCAAAGGGTGGACGCGGTTACCCCCTTGCAGCAGTCCACGAGACGGCTGCAACGTTCTCCAACCCGGGAAATTCCCCTGGTGTTGCCGAGTCTCCGTCCACGAAGAACCAGAGTCCGAGGGCCTCGTCACTCCCACTCCAAAGGGACCGCGCTCAGGGCGCAGTGGAAGGGAGGTGTGAGGTTTCCATATTTTTAGTAATTTGCAAAACCCATCAGATTCGTTTGAACACACACACAACACACTTGGCTTCAGCTCAAACTCTCGTGCATTAGCATCAAATTTAACTTTTCCGAACACAGATGGCAGATTATAATTGAAAATCATAGTATCATAGCGTATTAAATATGGTACAACACGCAGCAGGGTTATGATGCATGTTTTACATGAAATATTAATGAAAACTTGGTTTGCGCCATATATGGCACACAACGCGGTAAAAGATTCATGCGTAAGTATTGATAATAAACAAGCTCTGACATTGTATCGTGTACAAAAACAGTTACAGTAGCAATCTGTAATGAAATCCGTAATGCCAGTAATTAGTTAGATGCACGCCCACTCGATTGATTTTCAAATGCATTTTTCTCGAAATCGATGCCTGCAACGTGATTTCGTTATTCTTGATTTTCGTCTTACTTTGAGCCATAGAATCTCCCTGACCCCATGTGTACCATGAATTACGGACCACTCTGTATATGCATGCAATTATTATTCCATACTGCGCTGTTAACTTATATTATCGAAAACTTTTTACAGGTCGTATTAACACATTTTGCACCGCATCTGCCATCTAAGAAACCTGCTTAACCGACGGCGAAAATTCTTATATTTCGATTGAAAATTACACTTTAGAAAAATTGCTATAGCTGGAAAAGTTCTCAATATTTTGGATTGAAATTTCAGCAACATGTCAAGCTATGATTACGCAAAATATTAATATTCTTTTGAATATTTTTTTAATAGCGTTTATTGTAATTAAGAAATAAATGAAGTCATTGTTTGAAAAGATCCGTATTTTTCATTAATTTCTTTTTTATTTTACCGTTATATAATTTGATCTAATGAGCAATTACATTCAGTTCTGACATCTTACTACTGACCTGGAAACCGAAAACATTCAGAAGAAATTATAACGGTATCTAAAAAGTAAAAAAATAAAAGACGTAGTTACGTGACCGACGGTTAAGTGATAACATGGAAAAGACGTATTTTTACGTCACCGGCGCAAAATGTGCTAATAACACCCACAAAACCTTCATAGTGAAAATGAAAAAATTTGTCAACCGCATTCAACACATTATGCAGCTTCACAGCTTTTCTATTTTAATTTTCGAAATTTCTCGACAATCTTACGGATCGATTAAAACGGGAGACTGTATGCAGCCCGAGCTTCTCCAGTGGCGGTCAATTATTCACGAGTGTAAGGTGAGATGTCCGCCCGTATGTATGTGTATCATTAGCGAATACGGGAAAATTTCACGTTCGCGACCTGATGCAGCTACGTTGCAGTTGCATTACATAAACGCCGCACCTTCGAGCAACTTGTGCTACTGCAGCGTGCAACAACGTTACACGTAACACACAGCGATGCCGGGGGAACGCTGCGCTAAATTCAATTTTGAGTATCTTTTCATCAGAATTCCTTTCATGCATACGTTATTTCGGTGAAACGAAAGCCCGAGGGCCGGCTCCCTTGTCAGAACGAAACCCAGCCAGTCTCGCGTGTACACGTCGCTTGACACCGGAATCTCGATACACGCACGAACGCGTGCGGGCCCAATCAGAATTCGCCATCGTACACAGACAGACAGATAGACACGAATTCCATCTGCGGTACTACGCAATGCCACACCTATTCCAAGAAAAAATATTCGTGGAATACGTTAATCGTTCTCGTGCGACCGTAGAAAATTCGTATCCAGTTCCATTTGGTTCTCCTTCTTTTTCGTTCGAAATATTATTTATGTATTATGGGCGATACACACGGAAATACCTAGAGGCGACACCTATGTATGTCTAGAGCAGTAACTATGCCGTCCACATGTACTGATTGCTGTTGAAAAAAACGTAAGGCAAGGGATTAACACTTTGATGGCCGCTGTCACGCATATGTGATTTTACGGCGTTGAATAGTACGCTTGTGAAACAAATAAACAGGCGTATCTACCACTGATGTGAGTGAAAATAAATAGCTAAGCATTTTTAAAGTTAAAACTATGAAGTGATCGATATAAAACAAATAATGTAGAATATTTTGTTATTTAATTGAAGACGGACGAAAGTTGCCGAGGTAACTAACTTATGTAAAATATTTGTGGCCGTCAATGTGTTAATGGAATGAGGAAATGTCGGTATAGCTAAAGGATATACTGTGTGACGATTTGTACTTAGGGGACGTTCCAAAGACTCACAGGGCGGATCTGTAGATATACATTTGTTCATATTCTGAATTTTCGAAGATCTGGGTGTTATTATTTTCTTCAGAAGGTTTTTCAAGGTGATATTGTCTTATATTACATCGTACAGGATTTTTCACTGTTCCTTTGTTTCACTCTAACCAGAAATTCATCAGGAAGTGTCGTGTGTGTCTACACGAGTGCTCTCGGTTAGACTGAGCTTCAGCTACAATGGAAGCCCACTCGGCTGGTTGCTGTGTTCCGTTCCGGGACAAAAGCCGATTCAGAACGAAGCTAAATGCCAGACTTTGACCATTTTCAATTATTCTTAATTGTTCAAATTATTTATACGCAAAATACAGCGCACCTGTACCCACCTCCGCTGGATTTGTAAGGGGTGTTTTATATTGTACGTCATACCTCGATTATCTGTATAATTCACATTTTGGAATAATTTATGCACCTAATTGTTGTATGAGAAGTGGTTAGTTAGTTATATTTATGTAACAATTAATACGTTTTGTTATCTCCTCACTGTTTGTAGGCATCTGGTGTTGTTTTCTCTCTGTTGCACCAACGCTGCAAATAAATGACAGCAATAATAATGAACGTAATAACAATAATTTTAGTATCGATTCAGGGCATATAGGATAATTCCGATAGAGATGGACCTCTTCGTCTTTATGAAAAACTCAGTTTTTTCATTTTTCTTCGTCACGTCGCGATCATATCAGCTGTGTGGTCATCAATCGGCGTTTTTCCTCCATCCCGAAGGAGCCCCCAAATTGTAGGAAGTTCGTAGCCGGCCATCTTACCAACTGCGCCATCGTCAGTCCGCTGATATCCATACTTCTAGGATTCCTCTTAATGGGTCTGGAGGTCCCAATCCCGCAGCATCTTTCACAAATATGATATTTAATAAAAAAAGTTTTATACAATGTCATTTTGTACACTACGCACATTTAATTACTGTACAAAAAGAAACATATAAGTTTGAAATCGAAAGTATATTTTTATCTTTAATATTTTGGAAGATAGCCTCGGACGTGCCAATTTTCAGAAGGTAGTTTCACCTCTTAAATTTGAGTATCCGGGCTAAAAAAATACGTATCTGTTATTATTGTCCCTTCTACATTCCTGAAAAGTTTCATAAAAATTGAGAGGGGACGGTACAATACCCTTCTCTGTCAATACTCTACTAATACTGCTAAATAAATTAAATACGTGATTTTTTTATAAACAATTTAGAAATTAAGTTATGTGATGTTCATTAAATTAATTCAATTTTCCAAAAGATAATTTATGTACTTCTAGTGCTTAGAATTAAATAAAATTTCACCATAGTACGCAGAAAGATGTATATTATTAGATTTGACAATACAAAAAATGATTTTTTTTGCATTTTCTGGGTTATAGGTTTCCTGAACGAAAGAAACTGAAAATACAAGCTTGCTGTTAATGGAAAACTTCCACAAGGACAGCGTACCTTGTGCATACCATAAGCTCAGCATGCGGTTGCTCCGACAAAAGTGTAGCTGATTTCGTTTTGTCCAGTATACTTCAAAGACCAAACGTAAAAACGGAACGGGATGATTTTAAACTGTTGGCTATTTATGAATTTGAACTAGGGCATCGTGCAACAGAAGCAGTTCGCAATATACTGTCAGCTTTTAGCGACGATGCATCTAACAGTACAAGAATAGTTTGCTAAGTGTATATCTGGAGATTTAAAAAACAATTTTCTGTATTTTCTTTATACTTTGGCAAAATTATATTGAACATCAAGGAAATAATTTTGAAAAAATGTTCAATTCTAATAGAGTTATGTTTGAGAGTTTTGAGACTTTCACGGTCTAATTCATTACAGATAATACTGTTTGAGGCTCGCGGGTGTAAGCCGTGTCCAGTAGAAAAATGTTCCCAACGATCCGCCAGCATTGCAGCTAGCTTCATCAGGGGTCTCAGAATGCCCTGATACTCATTGCCAGGCCCCTGATGAAGCTAGCTGCAATGCTGGCGAAACGTTGGGAGCATTTTCCTACTGGACACGGCTTACACCTGGAAGCATCAAACAGTCTTATTTGCAGAGTTATGTTTTTTTCAAAACGAACGGCTTAAAACCGCGGGAACTTTCAGGATGTTTCAATATTTATCCTGGACATAAAAACGTTCGATATAAATATCAGGAAAAAATAATATAACACATATTCATTTTGGACGTTGATATTTTTTTATATAATTATTTAACGTCGCATGAACTACAATAAAGTGATTAGCGACACAGAAATGAAACGAAACGAATTTAGTAATTTTTGCTGGGTAGTGTTGAGTACCGTGTTCTTCGCCGCGGTTGGGAAGAGTACACAAGTACACTCACTTGCCGAATTAACGGCGCGTGAGTTAGTTGAACGTGGAGAATGATGAGTATGATGAAAGTTGTTGTATGGTGTATGGTTTATTGATATGTTTCAGACTGCTTGGTGTGGTTACACATTTGGGCAGCGTGGAGATCTGCCTCGGTGTGGTGCTGGTGTCAGAGTCCTCGTATGTTAAAGCTGCGGGTCTTTATACTATTTTTGGTAGCTTGGTGCGATCAATCAGCATACACTGCATCGCCGATCGTCCAGGTCGCACTCGCGTACCTGAGGGTGTGGAAGCCGGGCGGAAAAACCCAAAGGGTCGCGTCGCGGTGACCGCTCGCAACGTTTTTGAGGCGCGTTTACCTGAGATTTCTGGACACAGTCGTTGAAATAATAAAAATTACACAGCTTGATGTGCCGTGATATTCGACTGTCCAGAAATCTCATTTTACAGGGTAAAAAGCCACCATTGCGCCTCAACAGGTAGATACACTTAGAATACAGGGTTCAGTGAAAAATTTGCAATAATCTTGTAGTGTAGTGCTGAAAATAAGTGACAGCAATGATAGTAAACGTAATAACAATAATTTTAGTATTGATTCAGGACATATAGAATAATTCAGATAGAGATTGACCGGCGGAAGAGACGGACCAAGTAAGTAATCTTCAAACTATCCAGCAGATTTACAATGCGTCAGTGTTCTTTCGTTATTCTGAAAATAATCGAGCGTGTCTGTGAGTTGTACATCGTAATTCTATAAAATTTTAGTGAAAATAAACATTTCATTTTTCGAGAGGACAAATATTTCGCTAAGTACTCATAAGAAACAGAACCACTCTGTTGTGTTTGAGCAGATGATTGCGCCATTCTCGTAAACTAAGCTTTAACACTAAAGGTACCACGGCCGGTCAAATGAGCGTTTTTAAACTTTCGATAAAAAATTCTGAATTCATTGTTATCGCTTTTGTCACTTGACTTCACGACTTTTCCTATAATATACATATAATCAAGTTTTGCCCGTACTAAATTGACTATTACCTGCACTGAATTGCAAAAAATATAAATTTAAAGACCGATTATGTGACCGGTTCGGTAGAAATAGGTATAGTATATAAATTGTCGGTAGGTTTAGCGTTAATAACATGTAGATATAATTTCTACCTACACCGGTGATGTTAAAGGCAGCCGCAATGGCGTTGATAGATTGTTTATCTATACTCAGTCACATGGGATGGATGGACCGCATGTAAGTACTCGGTAGTCGACCATTCAGGCGAAATGCCGGATAGATGTATAAGAAAAGGGTCTTTTATTCGAGGTGAATGACGAAGAAGGGATTTCATTAAAGCTGAAAACAGAAATAAAATAAATAATTGCTCAATAATTATAGCAATAGTAATAACACAAATAATTTTTTTCTGATCAATAAAACAATTTTATCGATAAAAATAATTGTTACAGATCAATTTAATGAAAGAGTATAACTTTTATGAAAGTAGTCCAGTTTACTCGTAGTAGTGAGAGAGGGATGGACCACAGCCCAAGAATTAATTTTCTTCTTTCCGCAGCTATTTATAAATATATTGTGTTATAACAATTACGTCTTCTACAAAAGATCATCCTCTATACAAACCTTTAAGTATAATATTTAGTATTTGTAAAATATTCCATTTTAAGACGTTTTTAAAAATATGGTCCATCTCTCCCGGAATTACCCGACGATAGTACATTTAAACATAATAATAAAGTCACAGAAGTAGTCAATAAAATTAATTATTTAAAGCCGTTGATAACAATGTACAAACGATTGAAACCATTAAATTTCTCACACACCACACATAATTTGGATAGGTTAATGATTACATTTATGATTAGACTGCGGATATTTCTGCAAATTTACATTTTTAAACCTCCACATTTCCTACGTTGATGCACGTAAACAAATGAAACTTCAACAAGACTGCATTTGCCCCTTGAGCTGTTCCAGTTTTTCATTTTTATTTTGGTAAGTTTTTAAGTGACTATCTTTCACCAATTTGAATATATTAAATTGCATAAACATCCGCAGTCTATTTATGATCACGATACGTAAGTGGAATTGTAGTCCATACGATAGGTGGACAGACTGAATCTTCGAGAAAAAGCGAAAATATTACGCATGCTCTTCTATGTGAAATTTAATTGCACATATTAAAAGTAGGTGGGAAAAGGTTTATTACGTAGATTAAGTAATATACTATTGCGCAGTCGCTAGCGAATGTTTTATGTTAACGTGATATACCTTGCATATCGTTTTACATTCTTTCGTAAGCAAACTGTATCCACGTTTGTGTTACGCTGAACACATTCTGAGGCATATGCAAGTAAAATAATTTAAATAATTGAATATCGAAAACTGTGTTGAAAAATGAAACTGTTCCATTAAATTATATGTACTTCTGCTGATGTTGTGGCAAAAAATTTTCATTAGTTCGAAATGAGAGCTGTATTTTTTATGTAATTTTAAGTAGGAAGATTTAATTAATAACCAAACGTATCAAAAGAATTCGAAGAATAGGAGATCAACAAATTTGAACCGTAGAAAATTCTAAAAATTTGAACATTCAAATTATAGAAAATCTTTGCAAAAATGATTGTCAAACTAAAACAAATTGCATGAAATAAAAACTTCATTGGTTAATTAAGAATCCAATATTAGATGTATAAAGATTTTCCCGAATTGCCTACAAAAGTAATTTACTTCACTTTGTTTTATTTTACATTACCCGCCAAACCGTGACACACGGAAATTACCGTATAATTTTTAATCGACGTTTCATGAAGAATCTTTTCCATATATTTTCATCGTTATTAATAATTCACCGACAGCGTTAAGTATTTTCACTCTGTGCGAAGGATGACCTAGAAAGGATATAACCCACATAATTTTCAACCAAATACAGGATAGATTCGTATCGAAACTGATTCCGCATAGAACCGCGACGGGAAATGAAAAATACACTGGTTGCGATCTAAATCAAACATTTGCTAGGAATTTCTCGCGGCGGACCAATGAGGAGCGAGCGAGGAGGAGGAAAAATTACATTTCCGTTGTATCGTTCCCTTTCAGTCGTGTCATCTCAACGACGTTCGTTCATATCCCAGCAACTGGAACTTACGCAGCGAATCGTAGCGTACCGAATAATTATACCGAACGAAGCCCATTCGCTTGTTTAACTACTCTGTATTTACCTGGAATAGATAGAATCGATGCTCATACCACGTGATGCTCCTATTTGGCTACGTTCCGCTACGTTTTCGACTTCGATATATATATGTAACATCCCGCGATCTGGTCAAGATATACAGCGTTATGCCCCATAAGGTTGCGACCAGTTGGCCATTCAACTTTACAGAGCTATGGACGAGGAACGATTCGAAGAAATTATATTCTGGTCGTTTCAGAGGTTATGATGAAGTAATGTGTCTTATTGTTACGCAGAAAAATACAGCGTGCTGATTTTTCAAAATTGTAAGTGCAAAAGAATTTCTAACATGTGCATACCTATTATCTGAACATAATAGGGTAAATATACCAGTAGTTGACGCTATAAGACTCACTTACCATTGTAATTATTATCACAGAGTTTTATTTTTAGTAAGCAATTTTGTAGGTGGATAACTTGATTCGTCAGCTGTTTTTAAATAAATTGAATTCATTAGTATTGACAAATAATCCTGTAATAAAGTTTTATTCAAAAAAAATTTAACCCTCCAAACTGCACGAGTAGTTGACACATCAAATTTCTAAAGGCACTAGTAGTTGACAGGTTTATCAATCAGTAATTGACACCAAATAAAATAAAATATAATGTTTATTTGAAAACAAACTATAAAATTCAAGAAATAGAACGAAATGAAATGCCATAAAATTATATAGGTAACACATACAGGGCATTTAAAAAAACTATAACATACAAAAATATCGTTTCATACAAAAAATTTATACATATAGATACATAGAATGAAAAGGTTTTGAATTACATTATGAATTGACAATACTTTTATTAGACTACATTAAGGGACTCAGAAAATCGGTATTTTGTGCCTACTAAACCACCAAATATAATAGGATTTGAAAGTTTGGAAATTATTTTGGATATATTGACGAAAAAAATCAAATCTATTTGCACTCTGTGGAGAATAGTGAATTTAATGTGCATATTTATTAAAGCCTATTATTTTATTATCAATTGTTCTGGTAGTTGACACGAGTGTCGATTACTAGACCAATAATTATGTATCCAGTGCTTCACATTCCCCAAACGCTATGTAATTCATAGTTTATAATAGTCAAATATTAAAAAATATCTTGGTTTAATATGTATAGTGGATTGAGGATGTGCATGTTTGCATTTAATAGCTAGATAACGAGATATTTTTCTTTGACTTGACTAACCTTAACTAATCTGTGAAGGAAAAGAACAACCTAACAGCACGGAGAATACAAACAAAAGCAATACTTCTAGCATTTACACCCACGATGCATTGCAATGAGAGTAATAAATTTTCACACTAGAGTGAATAACCTTTCAAACAGCGCACTATTAAAAAAACATTTTTTTAGTCGAAAGCTTATTTTTCGTGACTGAAAATAAAAGTGTCAACTATTGATACACTGTCAACTACTGGTACATTTACCCTACTAACTATTGTATTGAACGGAAAGTTCGTGCGTTTTTATTTTATAATATTCCACTATATTATTTTTGATAATCTAATTTATTTAATTTATGACATAGTTTCCATGAGTTTCTATTACTATCTCCCAACGTTTCATGAGCTTTTCCATCACATCTTTATAGAATCTTCGCGGTTTCGATGAGAAATAGTCTTGAAAGGCATGGCTAAGCACTTCATAGTTTTTGAATTCCTTTCCATTCTGATAATTTTGCAACGATCTGGATACATATGTAGCAATCAGATGGTGCTAAATCAGGCGAATTAGAGGATGCTGCTCATAATGTCCCAATGAAGGTCTTGACGCTTGAACCCTTGTGTAGAAACACACTGTATGTTTATGTTCGATGTAACAAATTTGTAATACTATTATATACTATTACTCTATACAATCCTTCTGGCTAGTCCGGTTGTTACAATCGGCCACTTCGTTCAGTGAATAATAAATCTAAGTTGTCTATTTCTGTGCACCGTGACGTCCCCACGGCGATAACCACAATTTTAGCAGTTCTTCTCCACCTTCTATTACATGCGTAAGAGACACTGACGTTTGATATGTAAGAGAGAACAAATTGAGTGGATCAGACCAGGAGAATCGAACCCGGGACCTTCTGCTTTCCGGGCGGCTGCTATGCCACCAAGCTATCCAACCCACTACCAATTCAGTCTCCCTAAACACAACACACTAAATGGATGTTGCCTACAGGTCGACCAGCCTGACAAACGTGGCCGTCCTCGGCCACACATACATTAAAAGTACGCAAAACACAAGGACTAAATGCAATAGCACGAAGGCGAATCCCATTTTTGAACTGTAAGGAAGAAAAAATTGAGTGAGCTATACCGGGGGATTCGAACCCAGGACCTTCTGTTTTCCGGGCGGGTGCTATCCCACTAAGCTATCCAACCCACTACCAATTCAATCTCCCTAAATGCAACATGCTCAACGGCTGCCGCCTACAGACATCATTCCTGTCTTCTAAGATCCGTGGTTCGTTTCCCTGCTTCACAACATCGTGGCACAGCTGTATTTGCGAGACAGGGACGAGGATGTGGAAGTGTCCGGAAAATTCTTCACGCGGGGCTGTAGATTTCTTTGCCGAGTATAGACTCGCTTTAAAATTTCACAGGACTCCGCGGAAACGTCCTGGTTATTGATATCTTCCGCATGTTCCGCAAAGAGTTATACGAGTTGACGATTCGACGCGGTCGTCGCGAAGCTTGCTTCCGGTTCTCGCGCGCGCCTCGTTCGATCACCTTTTCCGCGACGGTAGTCCAGATCAATTTTCGATGACCAAAGGAAACTCACAGCCGAATATATCGACGGCATCCAATTTGAGTAACGTGTAAATAAGTCACGAACCACGAAAATTGCACAATCGACGACAGTCTAAGTATGGAGATCGTAAAAATAGCGTAAGCCGCGCTACAGGGTTTACAAAGATAAAACGCTGGTTCTCGAGTAAAAATGTTTTTATTCGATGATGGTTAGCTATTCCTGATAACAAAATTTCGGGTCAAATATAGTGTTTCATGTTCGACTTCGGTAGTGGTTTCAGACATATTTGGAGAACGTCCCTACAGTTTCGATACGGCTGATGTTACATAATTCAAGCGTAATGCTGCCTGCTGTATAATCCAATTTGCATTTGCACCATTGGCTGCAGAATTTTCAAGCATTTCAAACGGAAATGTGTTACATAGTATATGAATTTTGCGAATCTAACAATGGACATTACCCAAATGTCAATCGCAGATTTTACGAAGAAGTTCTCCAGAAAATATAAATAACACATACCCTCGCATATCGGCAGTCCACATCTGGGGGGTGAAAGCAACCCTCAACAATCGGGGCGGAAGACACGTTTTCTTCAATATCTCGATTATTATTCGATGTAGAAAAAAATGTATTAGATAACAGTTGTTTACTTTTTTGAAATGAAATGTAATTTTTTAATAGAGAAATTCCATAACTCTGTTGGGTAAAAACTGTCTATAATGTTTACTAGGTTGAACTTCTGGCTTTTCTACGTATGTAAAAATACAGTAGCTGTGAGAAACTACCATATTGACGTTGGTTGCAGAACAAAGTTCAGATTTGTTCTTACATTCTTGTTTCTACACAGTTATTTTATTTTCTATTGAAATAGGTCAGTATGCTATTAATATATGTCACCAACCTGTTATTAGACGTTAAATTTTAAACAACTCTAAGTCTGCGTAGAATTGTTCGATTTATTTCAAACGACAATCAAACTAAAGGGTATTATTTTCTTTATCACATGAGTACACGTACTTGTTTTTCCCAACTTATTACTTTGAAACATTTTTAGACGACCTACTGTAAATCATGTGGAAGTTCTTACAATTTCTTAATTTTCTTTCATAATACTATGCTTTCACACTTATTCAACATCAAAATAAAAAATGATTAAGGTAAGCTGGTGATGCAAGTTTCCATTACAGAGACAGTGTATCTGTAATCCTGCTTGCGTGATTCAAAATACTGCAAATTTTGGCAATTATTCATTCAGGAAGATAGTATGGACTATGTGGAGGAGAACTTACTACTTCTCATCCTAGTCCACTCAACTTCTGCTGATTCGTTAACGATGTATGAGGTCGAACGTTGTCATAGTGGAATACAACTCCATTCCTGTTCTCCAGTGATGGACGTTTCTTTTTTAATTTTTTCATTGAGTCCGTTCAGTTGATGGTAGTACTCCTCAACTGTAATTGGGTCGGCAGGTTGTAGCAACTCATAATGTATTGATCCTTTAATATTCCAGGAAATATAGAACACTGTCTTCTGCTGATGAAGCGGTGGTTTGAAGACAGAAGGAGTTAATTGCCCGGGTCTACAGTCAGCTCGTTTCATCTTGATACTATTATATGTCATCCATTTCTCGTCACCAGTTATAAATCTATCCAAGAAAGGCTGTGTACGATAACGAGAAAGCAGTGACGATGAAATTCTAATTCGATCTGCCAAGTTCTGATATGTGAGATTATGCGGTACCAACCTAGGAAGCTTCATGATGAATCCAAGCCGATGAATATACTCCATTATCGTTGACTGTGCTGTGTAGAGTTCATCTGCGAGCTTCCGCGTTGTTATGCAGGAATTTTCCTCCAATTTCTCCCAAACAACGTTATCATTTACTGTAGTTGATTTACCGATGCGAGGTTCATCTTCAAGATTAAAATTCTTTGGTCGGAATTTTAAGAACCATCTTCGCATTTTGCGTATAGATACCGTATATGAACCAATAGCATGACATTAATTTTCAGTACGTTACGTTGCAGATTTCCCCATTTGGAACTCACACAAATTGCGATGGCGATGGAACACATTGTCACGGGATACGTTTGGTAATCAAACTTGCAGAAGTGACTATTCCAAAAATACTGCACCGCTTTAATATTACTAACGAATCAATAATTAAGATGGGCAGAAGACGAACTACGTGCGACTTGAGGAAATTTCGAAAAGAGTCATCAACCTAATAAAATTGAACTACATGCTTGAACGTTGTTCCAATCTTATATAGTAAAAATAACCTTCCAATTACCTGTACCTTCTACATGAATAATACACTGAAATGTGATTCCTTGATCAGGAGTTCAAATAGTTCTAGATAACTGGAGCAACTATTTTTCAAATAAAACACACTCGTCGGTAAAACTTCTATATAGACGCTTGATAAAATGGAACGAATTTTTGCAAGCAATGTGAACTGGAAGTAGGTCGACCGATTATTGAAATGGTGATGTGAATGGATTGCGTAATAAAATCATAATAGAGTAAAAGGGGCTAATGGCTGTCACTTAAGTAATAATTGTAATAAAATCAAAGTGTGAGATCAAATGTTTATAGCAAGTTACTGTTTACAAGCTTAAACTGTTAAACTATTAACTGAATAACAAAATAAGCACTTTGATATTAATTTTTTGGGTAAAATAAAATATAGCAATAAATATAGCAATAAAACCAAAAATGCTTATGACCACTATTGCCCACGCTGGTGGGTACTAGTGGTCACGTTGCGGGCAATCGTATTCTAGAGCCTTAAACAGTTTTCACAGGTATTGCCGTCGGCTGAGTCTCATCTAATGCATCCTGAATGAGCCCATAGGCCACATGAGGTGCATCTGTACAACATTTCGTTGCCTTGCCGAAATTCATCACAAATACTGCACGTGTTCCCGGGGGCGGGGCGACGCCGAGAGGACAGCGGAGGTGTATGGGGAGCACCGCTTGGCGCGCGGTGCCCCCATTTTTTTTACGCGGTGGAAATCTTCAAAAGACACCCCGAATCCTCAGGGAGGACCCGGAGTAGTATGGGACTCTTACCGCACTAAAACCACCATGATGAGCTACGTCTTGCGTGTTAAGGGGGGCTCAGAGAACTTTAAAGAATACTACACAGTGCCCTCTTAATAATGATGCTATGGCTAACAATTTTTTAAATCCTGTGATTTTTATTTTTTCATTTCTGACTGGTACACAATATGTGCATTTACAACCGAAATGCCCACACTTAGATGGATTGCCAGCATGCGATACTATTAGATGCCTTTCTGTAGTGACGTAGCATGGAAAACCATTTGATCACTTCGATCTGTGCCGCATTTTCCTTTATTACATTCAACAACGATTAATGGTTGAAACAGCTGCGATATTACAAAGACAGATAAATTGTTGTCTGCAGCATATACACTAGTGAGATGACCCACTTCGAACCGCGGATTTGTAAATATATTCGATTTATACTGGGCGATCAACTAAGCGACAGGTGGGTCGAGTGGCCGGGCCGATTCCGCAGGGACTGGTATTGGGACCGATCCTGTGAAACCTCGCGTACGGTGCGGCACTGCGGTAAAAAAATTTACAATTAATGTTCACTGTTATAAACAAGTTTGCAGCAAGGTTTTTTAATGGTATACTCTACAAGCCATTTTATAAATGAGCTGCAAGTATGCGTGACACATGTTTCGGGGGTGGATCCGGCAGAAAGTATTATAATGTTTCCTGGAAGATGTCCAGAATGCAAGTATTCATATCGGCGTCGGTTGCCAAGAGCACCGAAACGTGTGCTTACACAGTTTCCCGTGTAATCTATACTTTTCCTTACGTACCACAGAATGTCGCTCGATTATTTAAATGATGTATCATCGTTATCGAAACGCTCGAAACTTCTCGAGCGAACTTCTTCGATATTTCTATTACCACCAACGCTGCAATATATAAATAAACTGTGGCACCGAGAGATACGCTTATCGATTGTCAAAGTGATGTCGGTAAGTGTGTTCCATTGTTCCATGGCAAGTGTCGGTTTTTCGAATCAGTCTATCAGAAAAAGGGTTTTCTCACTTTGGCAGAATTTGACAGTGATTGTTCATTATGAGTCCTTCAGTTCTGATTAAGCAGTACTAACTCTAAAATATTTTTATAATTGATTAAAATGTTTGAAACAGTTCGATTTACACCTGCCTCGTCAAAAGCTGAATTATTTGGGATATAAAACAATGCGTCCTCCATGTTATTCACTGCACATACTGCCTGCTGACTTTTCAAAACATTTGGACAGTTTTTTCAGGAAGAAAACCTTTTCCAGATCTGAGAAAAGTGATGGCGACAGATTTTTGGGGTTTCCACCGGATAATTTTTATCGACTACTTGCAAAAAGGAAAAATGATAACCAGCATGATGTCTGTTTATTAGAACGTTTAACACATTCCCTGACACATGTATCGTTTTCGGTATATGCATTAATTTTAATTTGATCATATAACTACCAACCCTTATGAAATTTTGTGTTACTGTCACGCCTAAATGATAGTAGAAATAGAAAGTGTAATATCAGATAGGTAAATAAAAAATAAAAAATATCTGTACAATAAACCATGTGTATTAATAAATAGCCATTTTCGCGTGCCTGTCTAGTAATAGAATTTTCTACTGTGGCAGGGAACGTGTTAAACACCGAAATTAACACGAAACGTCCACATTTAATCAAGAAATAAATTCTGTTCCACCAGGCAACGCACCTTCTCACACATTAGCAACCGTGATGGTGAAATTGCACGAATTACGGTTTGAATTGATTTCTCATCCACCGTACTCTCCGGTTTTGGCCCCGTGTGATTTCTTCTTTTTTCCAAATTTGAAAAAAATGGTCATTTGGGAAGGAATTTTCATCGGATGCTGCGGTAATAAATGCTGTAAATCTCCATTTTCCCAGTTTGGACAAATCTCAATCCACCAAAGGCATGAAAAGTCTGGAAAACGTTAGAGTAAATGTATTGAGCTTAAAGGAGACTGTGTTGAAAAATAAATTTCAATTTGTTGAAGCAAATGTGGTCTTTTTGATCAGGCTAGGAACTTTTCAATTAACCCTCGTATGTACAGACGTGTACGCTTTCTCTCTTCAAAAACAGAAGAGTTTTTTTAAGAGTCCCTAGTTTACATGCCTAAAAAAATCAGCGATCAGAAAAAGAAAACACAAGAAGTTTGGGATACCTTAATCAACACCACGTGCACCAAATAAAAGACAGAACGTGGCAAAAGTGCTGTTTCTATAAAAGGAAGCATTCTATTATGCGTTCGAAAGCTGTGCAAGGTAAATTCGAGAGACTTTAGAAGAAGGCGCGTTATCGGTGAACTTGAGCCACTAGCGACACAATATAATAGCGCATATACTCAGCCAAACAATTCGACGCAGGGACGAGTCGCCAGCTCTCGCGAGTTTATACGTCGTTTCGCGAGCGTTGAGATATGTACGCGGCGAGAGCGTGTACTCGCATACCAATGAGCGTTGTGGATGGAAACGAAAGCGTCATAGTTGTGACTCAGTTTGTGCTGCACAAGCGGGGAAAAGATTTTACGAGTAGAAAAAGTGAAAATCGTACAGGGGTCCATTTGCAGGTGGCTGCGATTTTCAAAGCAGTACACACCTGTATATTGACGCGCACGCGCACGCACGCACACACAGTGGAATGGTAACTCGTGCAACGTGCATGCACTCGAAGCAGCTCTTGGCGGCGAAAAAAGAAGTAGAACGCTAGAGAAACCGATGTTTCTTTCTTATTGGGGAGAAATACGAATTTTAGAGACGGTGAAATCAGCCAGTGATGTGTACAGTGCAAAGGCGCATTCAAGTTTTATTGACAATTCGGGAATGGATGAACAGCCATTTCCGCATAATGTCCTGATGGAAAAGAAGTTTCAGAATTATTTTGGTTGCTGCAAAATAGGGAATGGCATGATTAACCGAGAAAATACGCTTTTGAGTAGGTAGGACATGCTTTTACCAGAGACGAGATAAATAGAATGACCTAAGGTAAGCCGTTTAACCCTAGTGCGTTCTTCGGGTCATTTTCGACCCACCCCGTCCTTATTTCTGTTTAAACGTTTGTTGTTATCGAAGAAGTACAATGAAATTAGTGTCAAGATGATTGCTTCCGTTCCCTTGATACTATATATTAAATATTTATTGTCTGGGTTCCTACGGCGTGTTGATAAAAAAAATTGTTACACATAAAATCTTTGGGTCCTTTTTGATTCAACGTAAACGAGGCACAATCGAATAACAGAAATTAATCATGGCCAAATCTTACAAACAAGTATGTGATAGTATAATCGAAAGAAAAGGTATAAATAGAATAAAATGACCAGAATAGTTCTATTAATGACAAAAAGTATGAATTATTGTATGGTGGAATCCGGATGAGGGGAAATTCATATGCAAAGAGCACTGTTACCTACTATCTAAAAGCTGTTATAAATAAACAATTTGGGCAGAATATGTTGTTTTTCTATAATTGAAGCTATTATAATAGATGCGACTGGATAATCGTATGCTTCCTTGATCCTCAAATTGTATTATAAAGCTGAAGATATAAGTTCCATACATTCGGATTATTTTTGCCACAAAGGCCTTAAGTGTATAATGGAATGTAAGAACAATCTAGAGTTAAATAGCCTTTACACGATTGACTTTTTCGAAAATTTGAGGGTGACCCGTTATTTTTATTTTTTATATAGAATCGAATTCTATGCAAACTAAGGTTAATAGATTGCTTTTTAAGGATCATTTCAAGCACAACTTGGTTCTATTAACGAAACAGCATATTTTTTGTGAATACCTTGTTACATAAAACAAATGAATTCTATGATTTCCTATTATTTGATCTGAGTATTTATTTTACTTATGCTACCGTAATTCGTTACTTCCAGTTTTATTACGTCAGGACTCGTGATCTTCAGTCTTTGAGTGTGGTACCATTCGCTGTATGTTCGTTAATAATAACTAAAAAATTAAGATTCGCTTGTTGTATTTACTTATTTTATTGTACTCTATTGTTTTACCATAGTAAACGCTTCACACATTATTTCTTTTTCATACTCCCATTTGTTCATTTATTACTTATTTTTATTTTTTAATCCAGCTTTGTAGTTTCGTATGTTGTTCGGAAATGTCAAGCAAATCTCGAAGCCGTTATAGTGGCCGTTCGCATAGAAGACGTTACTTTTACAGATCGTGCGTATGAGTCTTTCACAAGCGAAGACGACATGGCACTGAACGTATTAAAAGATTATTTTACTTATTTATTTATTACAAATAAACCAGAAAAATGAAAGGTCAATAACTAATAATTAATCAAGTAGTAAAGGAATGTGCCTGAGAGGTCAGTACAATCGAAGCTCATAGCGGAACAAGTAGAAATATAACATATCTGGTCAAACGAAAGCAGAAATAGATGAAAGACAGAGAAAAAAGATTCAAATCGTATTCTCTCCCTTTTTCTGAAATATTTTCAAGATTTAATTAAATAGTAATGAAATTTACAATACGAGTGTCGGAGCAGATTAATGCGTTCTGTGCTGCGTGGGACGTGTGCGACCTACGCAAAGAATTTAACACTTTGACGGCCGGTGTCATATACACGTGATTTCTATTAATTTAGTAATAAAACATATCTATCACTGATGACGAATAAATATTCAGGTTCTAATAGAGTGGAAATTACAAAATATTCAATATAAAGCGAATCATGTAAAATATTTTGATACTTAAGGATTCTTGCAAAAATGCTCAAAGATAATTGGTATTTGCAACATTTTTGCGGCCGTCAAAGTGTTAATTGTACTGAATAGCTTCTGACTCATATTTCGTTTTTAAGGAAAATTATTGCCACAATGATAGTATGCCACATGAAGTGTTTTGTGACATTTTTAAATATTCGCATGTTTAACTGTGTATGTTATAAAAATTCTCGGTAAAGCGACTGATCAGACGCGAAATTTTTCACTGTGTAATGAAACGTGTTAATATTCATTCGTGCTTGAATCGTTATTCAACCGATAACATTCAGTATAAAAAATAATGACATACGTGTACAAAGGTTTCAAAAAATTTAACAGTTCAATCTTATTTTAGAGAAAAAGACTGAAAGATATTATATGTACTTAAAGCAGTGATGGCCACCTGAGCTGTGGCCTTCTCGTTATCCCAGACTTCAGCCAATACGAGAGAAATGGACCTAGAGTAGGGGAAGGCCGCAGTTCCGGTGACCATGACTGACTTAAAGTATGAAACTACAGAACAAGACAAATGGAAGAATATAATACGTTTGATGGATATTATTTCTATTTGTAGAAGTTCTTATAAGTGGGAACATATTCTTATAATGTAGTGATACTTTTTAAAACTTATTTTGTTTCACACTAAAATTAAATGTTTATCCATGTTCTAGAATATTTCTCCAGAATTGATTTGTTGCTTTCATTTGAAACCCACAAAGGAAGGTTCCCCTTTTGTTACAGTGTCGTTGTTTCAAATTTTAGCATTTATTTACTATACACGCACGCCAGACGATTTCTAACTTCTACGAGGAGTAGAGAAATTCAAACTGTGCCGTGCAAGTAGAACGAGACCGGGCTTAGTCGGACGATCAGATTAAATAAGCTACACTAGAAGCACAGAGCATTGACCATTCATGGTCGTTTCTTTCATTATAAATTATAGTGGAGACGATAACTACAATACAAATAATGAAATTGTGTGACAAGAAAACTGTTCAGCAGCCTCGAATGGCTAATATTATTTATCTCTACTACAATACTCTAACAAGTATAAAACTCAGCTGCCACATAGTCCGACAAGTAAAATAGGTGACAAACAATAACATCGTAATATTACATCGTTTAAATTGAACAAGTAGTTAAATGTCTCCAGAATTTTTCGAACTAATTGTAAGCTAGCAAAATCAAGACGTACGTGTCTGTTCCTAAGGAAAACTTTCCCGTCCAAGGGAAACCTTCTCCCGTCTTTAAGGGTCTGACGTTTTCGTGCTTTACCATGTTTTTGAAGTCAGATTTGCTTCAAACTTCGAGTCCTGCACATCTTACTACAGGGGGCGGACAAAATAATGGAAATATTGCTTATAAGTCATGTATTATGTAGTTGAGATTAGTAGCTGTGAAGTTGTACACATTGCGATCGTATTTGAAGAATGGTATAATATCCCACTAAACATTATTCAGGATTTGTATGATTCCATTCCCAGGAGAACTAAGGCTGTATTAGACGTCAATGGGGCCCCTATACGATACTAATAAACAATTCTCTTAATGTACGAGGTGTTTCCATTATTTCGTCCAACCCCTATATACCTTATTCACTAACAAGGAGAGGTTTCTAGGTGTCCGCCTCCGATTGCTTTGGTTTTCAGATATGTTTTAGGGGGCCGAAAAATAACAAATACGTGTTTTTTTATTTTGGCCCGTTTGCATATTCACGGGGTGAAACCACCCCTCGAAGTTCATAAAAAGAGTTACACACGTTGTAACATTGTGTTGAATAAAACTTGATATAAATTTAATTTGCATCAAAACTTCCTGTATGAGTGATGCTCCTGTCGCCAGTCACCCTTATCAGGGGATAAATTACCCCTAATCGTTTAAATATGCATTTAAGAGACTAGAAACGTATAAAGAAATTCATTAAATTCTTAAAAAACCTTAGACATAATTTATTTTATGGTGACAGACTAATGGCTTTATGACCTCCCATCACTACTGAGGGGTGATCCATCCCTAATTAGACAGCTACGTCTGGCTTATAATAAGGAATTTAAAGGACGCATAAACGTTGAACGAATGCAAGTAAAATTCAGGTATATAGTACTTTATACAGATGGTGCTCTAAATTCTCACCATAATTACAACTACCCTCAATGGGAAATTCGTTCCTTCAAACTGCTGGGAATATTTCTAATAGCTATAAATAATTTAGAACGGCATCACTTATATTTTGAATTTTCAAAATGCAGTTTATTACTATTGCACCACCTTAAGCGTAAAAACTATATTTGAAAAGCCAATGATTTTTTGTTTTCTCATTCGATAAACTTGTGTGCCTCTTCTTATGAACTTCGAGGGGTGGTTTCGCCCCTTAATTATGTAAACGGTCCAAAATAAAGAACACACGTATTCGTTATTTCTCGATCCTGTAAAACATATCCAAAAACTAAAGCAATCAGAGGCGGATACTGAAAAACCTCTCCTTGTAAGTGACAACTACGGAATAAAGTAACAAGTTTTAAAACAAGGAACTTTCATTAAAATTACTTACAAAGTAATTCATATCGCTTACCGAAAAAAAAAATTCGGACGGCAACGTGAAGAAATTTAAAACTCCGAAGTATAAGAATTATCGTGCAGGGTTATATCAATTTTTCACAATTATGTTTCCGTCGACTGCTAACCGTGTGCATTTTTATCGAAATTCCGTGTCTTCCGTATCGAACGTATCTGGCAAAATATGTTCGCCACATGAAAACGGGTCCTCTCGTTCACCTACGGCTACGGTGTGTCTAACGGGGGATGCGTTTTAATTCCGATTTATCAAAGCAGTGACAGGAACGTGAAAGGATCGGGATACGTCGCACATGTGCGGAATGTGTGGTCCATCGTGTCACCCCTTAATCCTTTTGCAACCCCCTTGGGTAACGGGAGTCCGTGACAAAACTAGTGGACACCGACAGCTTTGTCTCGCGAAAAGCCCCTGATATAACCTATCAAACGTAACCGATGCGATTTCACGCCCTTGCTACCGTTATTTATTATTGAATTTTTTTATATCATTCTGTAAAACCGATACACGTTCCGAGTTAATTCGCAAATCACAGCTTCCCATCGGCTGAATTCATGAATACCATAATCCACCCTTCGCTTATGCTGTAACACAGTGGACAGAAGTGTTAGCAGAAATACCGACGGTTCCTCGATAATATGATACAGATGGCATCGTACAGATCGAATATTTTAATGTCTGAAAAGATATAAATGAAACGACACGGAGACACATTTCAGATTTCATCTTATACGACTTTTATAAAAGCAGAAGCGCTAATATAAGAATTAAATTCACGTGTGGAGTATTAGGAAGAAAACATTACCGATGTAAGGTAGATGTAACATTTGTGGCCACTGTTTTATTTATTCCAATATTGGCAATTAATGCCGTTTCTGTACAGCAAGTATTGTATTATTTGTTGAGCAATAAGCATTTGTAATTAATTAAAAGATTTCTTACTATGAAATAATTCTTACTATGGATCTTTCGTATTACCAATTATACAAGTGGCCATATATGGACAGCTGTCTGGCCAGAAATGGTACTCTGGTAGCTACAAATGGCGTAAAAAGGCTTTGCATGAAACTCTAATGATGTTTTACATAATTATGTTTAAAACATTGTTCAACTTACAATATTTTGATTTTCTGTATATTATGGACTACACGTTTGTGCACGTATTTTTTCTTACGTTATGTATCAGTGAATGGTACGATAATCCTTTAAGTGGCCACAAATGGTACATCTACCCTAATCTAGTGTCAACAACAGTTTAATAATATTTCGACTCGTATGTTTTAGCTACGAATGCAGGTGCTAATGAGCAATACGCAGTTAAGACTATAGAAAGATTAGCTCAAAAATTCAATGTGATTTTTTCTGCCGAATTTATCTCTCTAATTCGGTGAATTTTATGTTAAACAAAAGCTGTAAGGAGATAAGAAACAATAAGAAAAAAGGTGGACTCCAAATGGGGTTTTCTACTTTCACGGATGGTAAAAATCAATATTGCTTAAAATGGTTTTTCTTTTAAAAGTAATAAGCAATTTTCGTAAGATTTAATATGCCTTTTTGTTCGCCTTAGAACAAGCTGTTACTGTTGTTAAAATAAAATTTACGATACTTTTTTTTAACTCGATGTTAGGTTCGTAACAAATTTCCAAATACATATTCTCAGTGTAAGTACACAATAGTGCATCTTTTGTAATTATCTAATGTGTAAAATATTGATATCTTATTCTATAGAATATTTCTTCGCATCTGAACTTCATCTGGTCAAAAATGACTAATCATTATGTATACAACATCACTGAAGAAAAATTCATGCATTCTGTTGAAATTTTTGAAGTGTATTAAGGTCTGGAGGATATTCATTATCATATTTTTGATTTTTTATAGGTTCCGTTTCCCAAGAAAACTATTTTCTTTCTAGAAATTACACTTTAATGTTTGTTGGTTGATTACAAATTTCCCATCACCCAAAATCACCTAACCTTTTACACACAATCTTAATACTGGATTCTATAAACACTAAAATCTCTTTATAAAAAAATTGATGGTGTTCATTGACAATTACGATGTCCTGCTCAGTGTGCTGTAAGTTGCAAATTTCTGATCTAATTTATTATTTTTTAATTATACTTATTATTTATTATTAATCTTTAGCAGGAAGTAAATCTTTATTAAGCCCTATTATATTATTAAAAAAATGCTGAATATTCTAATCATAGTGTTATGAGAGACGAAAAGTTTCTACTATAAATTTAATAAATACAATAGAATGTTTAACATCCAAACAACCATTAACAGAACGCTCCACTAACTAAATATTATAATATATTTCCTTCAACAACATGGTTTGCATTGTACAAACGCATTATATTTGTTATCTAAACATATCGCGTTTACATGCTTTTATTTCCATTGAAATGGATTCTGTTTGCACCGCTTCAGTCTTTGCGCCAGTGAAAACGATAATAGGAATACTTATGTAATTGGCCATAATATTTTAAAATATATTTTACATTTTAAAAGTATAGACTGATATATTGTAAAGAATGGTGCTGTCTAAAAATGTTGAAATATCTGTTGTTGCGTCCCGTGCTCTTCACTCCAATTGGAAGAATTCATAAGGCCCACAATATGTAATATTGCGTGGATGAGTTGTAGACTGGTTTGTTGAGTATACGCCGAGAGTTGTTTGAAGATTGCTTGATGTATTTTACAATCAAAACTTGTACAGAAGTGTCGCTGATAGTCAGAGTTTCCACTTGCCTTGTGTTCTTTTTCTGTTGGTTCATTTCTTTTTGTGCAGGCTATTTAAAATGTTAATAAAATTTAAAAATTATTTAATCGAATACAATTTGTTGCGTCGGTCACCGGTGACTTCCACCGTAGTCTACATGTTAATAAATATCAACTCCCTGGTTTCATAAGAAATTAACCTAACTATATTAAACAAAACAAATAACCAGAGCTCCTAAAATAACACTCGTCACTAAAAACAGTTTAATTGAAAAATAATACATTTAACAGGAATATAGATTCTTATCTGCTTCATATGCAGAAAATTTGGTGGAATTCATGTCAAGAAGTTGCAAAGCTATAATTGCCGATGGAGAAGATTGGATTCATTATTAAGTAACAGCGTAATTGTATTTCAAATATAGTTTTAACACTTTAACTGCTATGTCACCTATTTATGGGTGACACTTCGATTCAATTATTACTTATTTAATTATTAGTAGGAGTAATAAATGTATCTATGCAGGTCTAATAGAATCAATAGAAAGATTATGAAATTTGTTAATATTATTGAGTAAATGGCGTATTATTGTGTGGTATATTCATTCTGTATAAAAATGTAGAAAGCAGGGTTGGACATTTTTTATTTAAAATGAAAATAACAAATAAAAGTTTATTTAAAAATAAGGATGTATGCAAATAAATTCCAAAATATCATTTAAGAAATAAATTATTTCCAAATTTCGAAAGATTTACTTTCCAAATATTTAGTCGTTTTAAATAGTATTACAAAATAACAAATAACAGTTAATCAGAATATAAACATTGCGGTAAAAGTAAACACTGCCGATGGTATACTACATCGGAAGTCTGTGCTTTTGGAATGAAAGTTCCACGGACGGTAGAAGAATGTCTTTATTTTCCTGGCAAAATCAAATAACAAATATCTAAATTCCAACTGAAATAACAAATACAGTGGATTCCGGTTATTTGGAACACATCGGGACTAGCGTCCTTTGGCCCGATTAAGCGGCTGTACCAATTATGCGAAGTATCACATAGGTAAACACAGTAGTTAAAATGATATAAAACGAACAAACTATAGCTTAAATGAGCAATGAAGCGTTTATTTAAATATTTTTAGAATAAATCAGAACAAAATATCTAATATGTATATAGATATTCTTCGTGCGGAACATTCTATTTTCATTATATATTTTCATATATTCTATTTTCAATGAAGTGAAAAAAACCAGGGCTATTTATTCGGTTAGTTTCTGTTCTTTCAGCTTTATCCCAAAGAAACGGCTACCTCTATTAACTGGTGGCTCAAATAAGCCAAATTCACTGTATTAAAATAATTTATTTATCAAGTATATTATTACTGAAAAAATATCAACTAAGATAAAGTAACAAAACAAATAACAAATAAAATAAAAATTTTATCTGAATAAAAGTTTATGTCGATAATGCCCAGACCTGGTAGAAAGTTAGCAACTTCCAGTTAATACAACGTGGTAATCACACTGTTAAACTATAAATAGTGTGGATTCCATCACATGTGGGAATTGAAAATAACGAAATGGCGGACAAACTAGCCAAAGAAGCAGCAAATTCCTCAACAGAACCTACCAAAATACCTCTGTTTATGGTTCATCAACAGATAACTGCTAAAAGGGTAATCAATAAATATTGGGACAAGAAATGGAAAGCAA
Organism: Macropis europaea; assembly: GCA_916610135.2. Classification (NCBI taxonomy): domain Eukaryota; kingdom Metazoa; phylum Arthropoda; class Insecta; order Hymenoptera; family Melittidae; genus Macropis; species Macropis europaea. The sequence goes on from OU744345.1 coordinate 32,175,313, forward strand.
CTGCACCCCGTCGACAGCTATCACTAAAAAATAATTTCTTCGAAAATACTGCCGCCCATAATCTTACAAGACCAAACCAAGTAGCAATATCACGCATTAGGATCGGGCATACCAAGATAACGCACTCTTATATTCTGAGCAAGGCAGACGCCCCAACATGTGACATATGTAACACTACACTAACCATTGATCACCTTATCTTTTCCTGCACAAAATTTTCAGCTGAAAGAAGAAACTGCAATATTGACTCCTGTATGCGAGAAAACTTGGCCGGCACAAAGAAGATACAACAATTACTAACATTTTTAAGAAACACCAATCTTCTCCAAAAGCTGTAAGAACTGTCAGTACAGATCTAGGCACTAATAACCCAACTGAGAGGTTGATGCGACTTAAAGTAATCAAAGAAAAAAAAAAAAAATTTTCTACAATAAATTGTTTTGTTTTTGGTAGATTTGTGTAAGCGCTGTTGTGTTACAGACTGTATGACTCCTTGTAAGCTAAAATATTACAATAAATTCCATTGTTTGTTTCCAAATAAGAGGATCGTTTTCGAAAACTTTTATCATGTCCCATCAGTCAATTTATTCCTCACGTACCCCAAAAAATTGGATTCCACGCGGGACGAGCTGACATGTTTCACGGTAAAATTTGTCCAGCTGAGCGCGCGCGTTTTTCGCGGGATTCCGGTGCTTTCGGCGTTAATTAAAACGCAACAATTCCAAGTGCGCGTATTAACTCAGCACGTCGCGCAAAGTCCCACGAGTGCCACAGTTTGGGACGATAATTACGATGGACTAGACACCGGTGGCCTTGTCTCATGAAAAGCACTTGACGCGTCCCTTCGGACGCACCGCGCTGTTGCGGTCGATGTAATTCAATTAAACCGTTATTATTGTCTGCAGCGCAAGACTCACGCGGCCTGTGTCTAGACAATTGTTTCACTTTAACTCCCATAAAATGTCGACCCTCGAACGGATCGCCCGAATACCCGCGTGGGGTGTTAACCCTTAAAGAACAGGGTAATTTTTCCTGACAGAGGGTGGATAGAAAGTCGTGCTACAACAACGCAGGGATTCTACCCCTTAAAGTAAGCCGAGATGGTGGAATACAATTTCTTTCAATGAAGCTTCGTCGTTGAGGAACAGGGGGATGAATGTTAATGTACATACCGCTGTCAAACTTTACAGACATGTTTTAGTATGAAATAAATTGCGGGAGCATGTACTACAAGTAGAAATAAGAAAGAATTACATGAAGGTTGGCCAGAAACACTTTGTTACAAAAGTATAAATAAATATTGAACCCCAGATGAAATACATACAGGTTTTGCACTCCCAATTCAACTTTTTGCAAATCAGGTTTTCCTACAAAATTGTTTTCTTAAGCTTTTTGTAATAAAAATAAAATCGAATGTAAATTTATTGTTAAGAAATTCAAAATTTTATTGTATGTAATACAAAGATGTATACGAAATTCTTATTTAATAGTAACTGCCAATTCATTACATATGGAATTTATAATTATGTACAAGTATAGTATGAAAAATAATATAAAAAAAGTCAAATTATTTTTGTTACATATATACAGGATGTTTCCTTTATTTCGCAATAGTGGAATATCTCGTGGGGGGCTGAAGCTATCAAAAACATGTTTGTACAAAAGTTGTTTGATACGAAGGGGGACACTATATGGTGCAAATTATTTGATTGCAGTTGAGTGGTGGGGAAAAAATGTCAAAGTCAAATTCATTTCTTAAATTGAACCATATATTCTTTTTCATAGTACGATGGCATTTGTTGAGACGAATTCAACGACCTGCATATAAGGCCATTTATAATTGTAAAATGTTATAAATTGGTCAGTTCCTAAGGAGTCAAGTGAGCTGGAATCTTCTTATTTCCCGTTATGCTTCTTAAATTATCAAACACAGAATTCCCCGGCTGTCTGAAATGCTTTTCAACACGGCCGGCTGAACTTAATAATGTTTTACGTAAAAATTTTTTTCTTTATTAAACACCCTTCAACTTCCTTTTATCCTGTCTTATGTCAGATTTATCTAAAAATTTTTCCTGTTCTTTCTTCGTAATGGAATGTGGCGTGTACAGTTCAGTCTCCAAATCCTTGCCAGCGTTCTTTAAAATGTTTCTATTTCTCTCTAACTTTCTCCTTCCAGCCTTTTCTATCCGTAAACTGGCGTAAAAGGTTCTTGCTTTATACCTTCCTACTCTCAAGAATCTTTCCTTCATTGTCACAAATCCTTGGAAAGCTGACGTCATATATAAACAATAATTATTTTTATTACGTTACTGTTTCTTGCAAAAATGTACTTATCGATGGTTACCAACGTGGTCGACGTCGTACTCAAATCAAAACGTTTTTTTTTTACGTGGTGGAAATCTTCAAAAGACACCCCGGAACCTACGGGGGTACCCGGTGTAGTGTGGTACTTTTACTGCCTTAAAACCACCACGATGACCAGAATCTTGCGTGATAGGGAACCCTAGGAACCCTGTAGTACACCACACAGTGCCTTCCCAAACCCAAACCAAAACTCATCTGAGGGGAATGCTCACAAAATGGGGAAGACTGGAGTAAGCGTGGTGGCGAGTCACCTGACTAGTTGGGGACGGATTGACTGATAGTGGAGGTTGTGCTACTCTCGACGAAGAAGTTCGTCACCCCTGTTTAACACGTTGGCTACCACAGTGGAAACTGCCAGACCTGGTCAGGCACGCTATAATCTCTACATGTATAAAAGTAAACTCTTGTACGTATGTATGTTCTGCAAAAGTTTCTATACCGTTCAACGTACCCGCGCCAAATTTGACAAAAAACTCGAGCAACACTCGGCACACGCAGAAATTCTTCTACTCCATAAAAAATACTGTACAAAGATCAACCTGCCTTTATTCACCGTCCACCCTCTCAACAGCCTCAGCAACGCCGGGCACAAGCAGCTAGTATGTAAATAAAATATCAAAACTCTCATTAACACGTTCACAACTATGGTCGATTCAAGAAAAACGTCTACCACACACCACGCTTTATTTTTATCAATTATCTCTGTCACACATTTGGACATCGAGCTCTGAAAACAGAATCGACGCGACACACATGTGACGCTGGCAGCAAACGTGTAAAACCGAAACTTAAGATCTCCTACAGCTTCACTTGTAACAAAGATTATAAGTTTCATTTTTCGAAGTCGTTTTTCTAGACAACGGAGCCTGACAAAAAAATGCATTCTACATTCTCGGTTATACCACCATTATTGAAACATCCTGTATAATTGGTTAATGTGCAAGCTTAATGATGCAATCGATAGTAAAATGACTAATTGATTAATGTCATTTAATGTATCGATGTTCGAAATACATTTCGATTGTTCCATTTAAACACGGTGAAATTTATATTCAATGTTAATAATTAACTATTTGAACATGAATTCGAAGGTATGATTATAAGAGAGCTTTTATAAATATTCTTATCCGGTTACTAGGAGGCGCGATCGATTCGAGCGTTTAATTACCTTGCGCCTCCATTTGAAACAACGACGTATTTGATAGCTTAATATCGTAAACGCGTAATTATCGACCGACGCGATCCGATATGGCTAATGTGCGTCAGTTTATATAAAAAATTACAACATGAAATCATGTTCAATAGTTGGAACGTAATGAATCCAGAAACAAAACATCGGCGCAAAATTGCGTGGGTAATTACGTCATCAGCACGTCCGCGTTCGGCCATGTTAAAATAATAATGCGTTCGTAAATCGCGTTTAAATGCATTAGTTAAGTAATCCTATTTATCTTCATTTTATACGTAGCAAGTAAAAGGATGAGTTGCAGAGATTTATTCGTTTCCGTTCACATTATTTCAAATCGAAATGGAATATTACGATTAGCACCGTGATGTCGATGCTTTCGTGCGGAATCCTGCGGAGACTACAACTCTAGTTCCAGAAAGAACAATCTTTCTTGTTAAAGTGGAACAGCGATCAATCAAAAAGTCGTTTGTAAGAGAGTAAGGCCAGCAATTATTGGAACCGCTACTAAAATAATTGTTCAACTACAATTGAATCGTTTTTTATTGAAAGGGTGTATGTTCATATTTTGGCGAAAATTAAGTTATGCGTTTAAACAGTTGCAGGTAACTCAAACTTCTAATTATGGAACCCAAAAAAATGTCAAAAGTGTCTTTTGATATCTCTTATCGATTCCGATTGAAAAAACCGAATTGACATGTTTCGAAGAAAATTAGGTAAGGTTTTTATTGCCTGGTGTCAAACTTTAATAACGGGTATACGCCCTTTCAATAATAAACGATTCAATTATTCTGTTATATCGCACATGTATTTTAAAAGTGACACAACTAAAGAAAATGTGATTTTTGAGTTACAACGAATGAAGTAGTTGGGTAAACAGGCCTCTATTTATCGTAAAAATTTTACTAACAAAAATAATAATAATAAATTTCTTTATTTTCCTGTGTGAATTAGAAGAAGATCAAAATTGTCACAACTCCAAAAGGAGGGATTTTTAAGGGGTAAGAATCGAAAATTACGGAAATACCATTTGTTCATTGCTTCCTAAAGTCTAGTCTTTTTGTCGATATTACTTGCTTAGTAAATAATTTTTTGGAAGCTCAAAAACATTTTTTCGCTTTCCCTGAATAACGTACTTCTTTTAATTGTGTCACTTTTGAAATACATGTGCGGTACGTGATATTATTTGTATAATGATGTGTTCGATAGACAGATTACTTGAGCGTGTATTATCTTCTTTGAAATTTAAGCGTCTGCTACCCGAATTTCTAAGAAAATAAGAATTGTGATATCCTTCTACCATTTAATGGATTTCATTCAAGAACATACTGTTACCATGAAATGTCAAACATATTTCCAAACGATAGTCTATTCCTGCTTGTATTGTATAACCACAAAATCATTATTTGTTATTTTATACTACTACATATTAAAAAACGCTAATATGATTGACAAATAATTCATTTGAAAGTAAACTATCGTTAAAGTAGTACCCCAAATTCATTCAGGAACAACTTACCTAACGTTTCAGATTTCCAAATTATTTTGGCCTTTGTGTGCGATCAATTTATTTGTTATTTTCGTTTCGGTAATTAGGATAATGCATAAAATAATTAATCACTTCAGGGCGAATAATTTAAATTAATGGTATAATCGCACTGCGATATTAATTAATTCAGGCGTTCATTTAGAAACATCGCGGTGACATTTGAAGAAACTAAAATTTAATAAGTTAATTGCCTCATTGTAGTTTATTCTTTATCGTTGTTTAATTTAAAAATGTATACATGGCTGACTAATCTTTATGAAGATTGACTTTTGTAATCGTAGCGGTTGAGTAGTTTGTAAATAATTAATTAACTTGTTAGTTGCTGTATTCAGCAGAAGTGTTAAATCATGAATGCCTGTAGAATAATGTGAAATAGTAATCTAACATATGAAGTGTAAAAATATCGAAAAATGTTCTATTTACTAGCTGGTTCTTACTTCAGAATACTTTTAACACACTCCCTGCCACGTGTACCTTTTTCGGTACACGCATCAATTTTAATTTCATCACATAACTACCAACCCTGATGAAATTCTCAGTAACATTCGCGTTAAAATGATAGTAGAAATAGATAGTGTAATGTCAAATAGATACATATTTGTACAATCAACCACGTGTATTTATAAGTATGTAGCCATTTCCGAGTGTCTATCTAGTCACGGAATTTTCTACTGTCAGAGGGAACGTCTTAAGCATTTCCTTTAATACGTTGATTGTCGTGGGCGTCACCGGTGACAGGCGCCACAAATTTTATTCATTTAAATAACTAGTAATTCTTATACAATTTTCAACATCATTATTATTACAATAATAATACAAAGTAAATACTGTACGTTCAAATAATAAAATTTTTCCTTCATGATTTATACTTAAAACCGTAGATTATAATGTGTCTGGCCATATACGGAAGTTTTCACTGTGATATTCAACGTGTATAATACTCTGTATCTAGTACACGCTTTACAAATTACAATGTTTCTCCCTATATACAAATGGTCAGTTATATTTCACGCATTGGTTATACAGAGTGGGCCTGTGAAAACGTTTCTTTAATCGAGGTCTCAGGTGAACCTAGAAGTCAGTTAAAAAATGTGTCGCTGAATCCTGGGAACTCTGTCACAGAAACTTTCACATTTGATTTAAAATTTTAGAGGTCAAGGTTATTCTAAAGTCACGCCATTATGCATGTCTAAATGCATATTCATGTAAGCTACAATATACAGTAGAAAATATATCTACATTCATGTAAAAAAACATACGTGGCCTTAAAAAAAAGAATGGCGTTTTAAAAGAAACTTTGTCTTCTATCTTATTCACCCTCTGAAACCATTTAAATTACATATAAAAATTGTCTTGCACCCTTATAGCTAAAAAAGATAATTAGGTGTCCTGTTTCACATGGCCCGCCTTGTATATTCCCAAAAGAATATTGTTAAATCTTGTCTCATAATCACTATGTATTGTTCAATCACACCACACATTATCCTATATATTACTCTTATTTATTATTGTTATTTAGTAGTAGAGTAAGGTTCTATAACATATCAGTATGCACTGAACGTCGCCCATTCACCTATAATTGCAATTATTGCTTATTTATATAGGTATTTATACGGTTATATAACTAGGTACAGTAAAAGCTGAATAAATGCAAGAGAGATTGGGACCCAAACATTGCATATATCCAGCCGAGGTGTCGATTCTATGTTTACATGCGGCTCCAGCCAAGCGTGAACGTAGAAAGGGACAGACAGTGGAGGAGAGAGAGAGGTCCAAGGAAACAAAGCGTGGAGCCGAAACGTATCGGTGAGACAATACTAATGCAACAACAAAACTTTTTTATTTATTAATTTTTCTAAATGTCACTTTTACCAATGTACTTCTGAGATTTTTCTGATTAAAATGAGACCAAGCATGATATAGTTTGAATTATATTTACTTGTTGATACTGATTAAATACGTACCACAAAGTACAAAAACACGTTGCTCTTATTAAAATAATAATAAAAGGATAATTTAAAATAATAAAGTACATTATAATAAATATAATAATACATTGAAATAAACACGATACAATTTGAATTTCATTCACGCTCGGCTGGAGCCGCATGTAAACATAGAATCGACGCCTCGGCTGGTTATATGCAATGTTTGGGTCCCTCTCTCTTACATCTATCCAGCTCTTACTGTAAACATAGAATCGACACCTCGGCTGGTTATATGCAATGCTTGGATCCCAATCTTTCTTGCATCCATCCAGCTTTTACGTATTTTAATAAGAGCAACGTGTTTGTGTACTTTGCGGTATGTATTTAATCAGTACCAACAAGTACATATAATTCAAACTACATCGTGTTTCGTCTCATTTTAATCAGAAAAATCTCACAAGTACGTTAATAAAAGTTTCATTAAGAAAAAGTCAGAAATAAAAAAGTTTCATCGTTAAATTAGTATTAGTCTCACCGATATTCCGGTTCGGATCACATTGCACCGATACCTTGTGGAGCGTCAAGACTTGCCAAGGGGGATCCCCCCACGTGGAGGGGATAGCCACCTTGCATATATCCAGCCAATCTTTTCTTGCATTTATCCAGCTTTTACTCTACTTTTTTCCACTGTTCTAGTCTATTATGTCTGTAAATTGTGGTGCTATGAGGTAGGTTATTACTATTATTATTTAATTTCAAATAAGAAATGCACAGCCCCTTAAAAGGAGTATTATCGGAATGATTCGGATTAATTCTATAGAAATAGATACTTGTGATACAATAATTACAGCATTGTTAATAATCTAGATTCTTAATCTTCACAGATAATATATTTTTCTTATCTATTGAATGGCTATTTGTCGAACTAATGACCAGTCTACGTTCTTTTATGAACGACTTTCCATTTTATGTTCACGGGATCGATTATTTAAAACATCGTTTACTAACCTTTTCGGTACAAAGGGTGACTATAGTCATCCACCATCGAGCACTTGCTATGTGATAAAAGCCATTTCGAAATCATCCAGTGAATATTTATCACATGGTAATAAAACAATCATACGCTATATTATAATTGTACGCAAAAAATGTAAGGAAAGAGAAATCCATACAAAAATTCCACATACGTGTATTAGTTCGAACTGGACTCTGTCGTACCGAAAGGGTTAATAATATTTTGTCCCTTTTTCATTTTGAATATTCGACGATTTACAGTAGTCAAGTCATTTATTCTCAGGGGCTGTAGATCAGTAAATCATCACTTGTGCACATATGTAAATGTATTTACCGTCTTTAACCTGGTTTAATACCTTGTTACGCATGCGATTATGCTATGAGCGGTTGAGAGAACGATAGCAAGCGAGTGTGTAGTCGAAAAGGGCTCTGATGTCGAACGCATATGTCCCTCTGTAAGAGACGTAAACTCCCCATTTGTGTCAGTTCGCGTTAATGCGTTTCCGATGGCAATCTGTTCCGCCTCCAGCACGTTTATTTGGATAATTAGCTGCATGATAATGAACGAAAAAATTCTGTTCGCCATCTTCTTGCATCGTTATCCGAATTCGTTAATGATTCAGCGCAAGAATATCTATTAAATTCGAACGTATTGCCAAATATGCAGGATGCTCTGAATAATTTATTCAGTTTGGAAAAAGCACGAATGTTTAATATTCAGTACAAACATATCATTGGACAGATATTCTAATTGTAAGAAGAAAAACAAAATTATCTTCTTCGTCGAGATGAATATTCTATTATAATGAATGGGTGTACCACAGAGTGAGTATCAAAAACGGCAGGGCCATCGAGCATAAGGTCATACCTGTGTTGAAAATACATATATCGAAAATATGCAGTGAAATTTTTTCAATACAGTTGAAAGTAATAGAACGTCATTAGAAAATGTCACTCTACCTAATCAAATTGTAACTTCTATTTTATGACCATTTATATTAACATCGAACACAAGCTTATTGAACGCTGGCCGACAATACGAGGAATTAGGTCAATAAAGGTGTTCCAGACAGACTGCAATTTGCAGTAGAATTCTTTTATAAAAATTCATTTCGTAACTGCTATTAAGCAAATTTTAAAAATAGAAAATCCAATGTGAATACTGTTTACATGTGTCCACAAAACATGTCCTTCTTATTACTGTATTCTAATATATCAGGTAACAGAAACATTTACCTTATTATAGTAGAGACACGTGAAGTAAGCCTCTCAAGGTTGTGTCTTTATCCCCGATTCATATTTTCCATGTTTTTATGATAAGAACACTATAAGTAATATACAAGTGAAAGAGGAAAATAAATAAAGCATAATAGGAAGTACCGAAAATTGAAAATGAGATTACAAAATGGGCAGTCAGTTTGTAAGAGGCGTTATGACCCTGATTTGCTTAATCCAGACGTCTTTACTACACTTAAGCGTGCGTGTGCCGGTTACATATTCATGTCAAAAACAAAGCTTCTTATGATACACCTAAATTCACTTCTCCATTTTAAATTCATTCTGGCACAAACAGAAATAAATTCTTTTGTCTGTGCGACAGTTTTCGATGCACCCTACATTCTTTCTGAAAAACAATTTACGTCGCTGTTTTTAGTAGTTTCGGGATAACGATTTATACGAAGTATGTAGCCTGTATTTCCACGGGCCGATTCATAAAGTCTGTCCTGAAAAAGAATCTTATTGGGAACGTACCGACACGACCCGGCAGAAAAGCAATGCGTTCCAACGTTAGATACACGTATTCTGTTCAAACGTCCCCCTAACGTCCCAGTTCAATTGTTTGCGAGATATAGGAGCCACGAGACGGCAATGCCGACAGGCCTGCGCCCATGAAAAGCACTCGATGCGTTCCAACGAAGCTGGTGTTCCACATCGGTTGCCAGTTCCACGTTTATTTCCATACATGTTGCGCGTGCCAGCATGCTTACTTCGCCGCGGGACAATAAAGTAGTCTCTAGACCCCTAACCGAATCTCCTGATCCCCCGCACCACGGTGTCAGCATCCGAGAGACATTTCCATTTTATTGGAAGCCAGAAAACGAGTATCGCGGAGAACGACTCGTTTCGGGTTCTACCAAGGAATCCAAATTGGATGACGTGCGAGCATGCTCCGGGACATCATCTGCATGCGTGCCCTAACCGACTGTCCCGGACCAGGATGTTCCGCGTCAGGAATATACTGATGTCCGTGCAACGTTTCCGTATGGGCGCCATATATCAGGTTGGCCCATGGGTAATGTCGTTCCTTATCTTATAAAATATATGTTAAATTAATATGAATATACAGGGTGTCTCAGGTCGTCAAAATTTCTTTCTTTATTTAAACACCCTTCAACTTCCTTTTATCCTGTCTTATGTCAGATTTGGTTTATCTACAAATTGTTCCTGTTATTGGGTAGTACAACTGGAAAAGAGGTGACTCTATAATCAGAAATAAGTCGAAAAAAAAAGAATACATTTTTTTCGTTTGAGGCATCGTTTTCGAGAAAATTGTGTTGAAAACTTCGCCGAGTGTATTGTGCACTCAAGTGAACGCTCAGCACGGATGCCGAACGAAGCGTCGGTGACTTCTGTATACAGACAAGTGTCAACATTGTAACAAATTTGTAACACATTTTAACAATTTTAATACTTCCGTTTATTAATTTATGAATTATTGAAAGTGATACTCCCGTTGTCACATACAAACTGTTGCTCTTCGAATTACAGAAGCATGTACAGATGGTAATGTATTGTGAATCTTTAGTTGTTCAAACGCTTATACAATTCTATTTCTTAATTGAAGAGGGCTGTCTCTATCTTCGGCGTAAACTAATTGTTTTACGTGATCCTACAAATGAAAATCTAACGGAGTGAGATCCGATGATCTTGGAGGCCAAATCACCTTGCCACCACGACCAATCCAACATTTATGCTGCTGATTTACTAAATTTTTGACGTCTCGTGTAAAGTGTGGTGCTCCATCATGTTGAAATATTAATTTTTGCACGACAGATAGAGATATATCCTCTAATAGGTAAAAAAAAGTATCGAAGTTATGATTTTTGTCCCGAAGTCTCATATACTTACTTGTTACATTATGCGATGCTTCGTTCGGCACACGTGCTGAGAGTTCTGTTGAGTGCACATGTACTTGGCAAATTTTTAAATCCAATTTTCTCTAAACGACACCGCAAACGAAAACAATTTACTCCTTTTTATCGACCTACTTTTGCTTATAGAATCACCTCCTGCCCGGTTGTACTACCCGACCTGAGACACCCTGTATTATCCGGTTTTATTTTGCAAACATTGTACCGTGCATGCGGTGGAATGTGAGAGAATTACATTGTTTAGAATTCTTCGACGAAAATTTTGATTACCGTAGCAAAGTGCTGTTGCTAACCATTTTGTAAATAAGATACAATTTTAGTAGGAAAATATCATGATGACGTTTGCCATACTCGAAATTAGTTGTACGTACCAGCTATTGCTTATTTTGTTATCTCGACAGCTTTTTGTTGATAAAAAATTAAATCATTGTAATTGGCTGAGATCAACCTGAGTTTTAAAACAATAGAAATTTGTTGAAGATGGAATCAAAGAATTGTTGATGTAATTGAACAAGGACACTAAAAGGGATATATAGTATCTTGATAATTAAAAATAACGTTCCCATTGCGATGGGAACATTATTAAATTTTAGTGGATTATCACAACAGTACTTCACCGAAGACTCAATTATGTTCTCGTCACTTGAATAGTACAAAATATTTTGATGATGTGATACTACACAAAAGTCAATTCGAACCTGGAACTGTTATTACGCGCAGATTAGAGGACAGTGGCGTGTTAACATCACTAATAATAAACGTTTGTAATAACGCTTGCTAGAATGCAGTTGCTTGGAACGAAACGCCATTATAGTGTCTCATATTTTCCATACCTTCCATTCAGAGTTGAGCATTATTCGAATTGTTTCAAATAAATATTTATCTCAAATAATTACCTGAATAAATTCTTTTTAGTCTAATATTTTATCTGGATAATATTTATTCGTTATTCGTAAAAAATTATTCTCTCCATTTATTCGAATAATTCAGCATTATTTATTCGAATAACGATTGCAAAATCATTGTAATAATTTATTCGAATAATGATTGCTTAATTATGCGAATAATAATACGAATAAGTGTTGATTGCTTTCGTTTCCACTACTTCTGCTGGTGATATTGCATCTGTGTTTACTTCTTGACTATGTCCTTCTGTATCACAACACAAAAAAAAGAAAAAAGAAATAAATTTTTATCTGAATAAGTTTTTCTTCGAATAAATTCTTATTCATTAGTGACGTATAAAATTTTATTCGTTACTCTTATGACGAATAAAATTTTGCCCAACACTGCTTCCATTAAGGATTACTGTGGATAGCTCATATTAGCCAGCAGTTAATTAAAGTAATTTCGTATCATTTAAAGAATATTTATGTTACACGAACGGAAAATGCTATACTATTAAAATAAGTATATCTTACTACTATAATAAAGAGACAGAGCTTGTTTGTATGTTTGCAAAAAGCTCAAAAACTACTAAACTGATTGTTATGAAATTTTCATAATAGTTTCTTTACATTATTTGAACTGTCATAGGTTATATTTTATGGCGAAATAAATAATATATCGAGAAGAAACATGGGACCATTTTTTGTTGATTGCCGCCAACGGGGGCGTAGTTCACGTACAGCCGTTAGGTGGCAAAGCTAGGCTTTCGCGCCATCGAAAGAGAATTCGCCTGGGCGAAGTCGCATCCAGGGCATGCTAGTTATTTACAAAACATTTTTATGATTAATTCATACAGCGTTTTTACTGTAGCGAAGAAATTAGTATGAGCACGTCCATGTCTATAAAATAGTATCTAAAATTTGCGGACATGCTTTAGAAGTGAAAACTGTTAAAGCTGTTATAATGACCATTGGGTGCAGGGATTCCTGTCATCGAGATATAGCTCTCTAAAATTCCAATGTGAACTCAAAGTCCTCATGTCTGTAGATTGTAGAGCATTAATATTGTTTCATTTTCATACTTTCTGTCATAAATTGGGATGAATTCTTTCGATCATAATGTTGGAAACAAAAGCTCGCGTAGAATACAAGCAAGAGTTCGCACTTGAAATTTTACTTTCGTACGCGACGTGGCGTCATAAATCATATCGCATATCGTCATGGCGAGAAATATCGTTCGGGTAACATTCGGAATTCATAACGAGCGTGGCTGTTTACGCGCGGCCATTTACTTGAAATTTTAGTAAGCTCTATCAGCATGACGTAATTTCTAGGAAATCGATGTTGTAGTTTCTGTACCGCCATCAAAAGTTTTCGACATTATTTACGAGAGGCAGGTGCACGCAGTCGTCACTGTGAACAGAAAAAGTTATTTGGTAAATTACAGTTACTTCTAATTATTGAGATGTTGTCCACTATTTACTAATCCTTATATATAAAACTATCATTAAGCCTATTTGGACTTATGTATGCCCAATTTGGGGCTCAGCCGCACAAACCAACATAAAAAAATAGCCTCGACACAAAGCATCATACTCAAACAGATAACGAACTCGGACTGGTACGTACGAAATACGGACATACTCACTCTGATGGGCATTCCATCAGTACAAGACACTATGTTTGATCTCTCAATTAGACATTTCATACGCCACCCAAATGCTGACATTATGTAAACCATCTCACACATACCTAACAGAGGACTTAAGCGAAATCATCCATTAGATATAATAGACCGATAATCTCATTCAGTGCTCCTCCCTGCTACCTACCTACACTACCTACACTACTTATACTGACCATACAATACTCCCATTATCTACAACAATTAAAACTATGCTAAAAAGAACTTTAAGACAGGATATGTACAATTTTTATTGTAAAAGTCTATTAAATACCATACAACAACAACAACTATTTACTATGTCCTATCACCATTTCAAGTGTTTTTGATTTCCATCTCCTCAAATTTTTAGTTTAAACTCGAAAATTGATTTCGAACTGATTCCTCACAAACAAAATTATTGAATTTTTGTTAACTAAAAATTTACAATAATTCGAACAAGATATAAAAATGCAGCGATTGCACGACTCAAACATTCATGTAATATTTCATCACTCAAATTACATTTAATTGATACATTATACACTGCAGACGTTTAAATTGACGATACAATTTTCATTGTAAAATTAAAAACAAAATACGTATCTCACATTTCACCACCTGTACAGTAATCTTCATTGAATATAACTGAACAATTTTATAATATTATTTATGGTACAACCTTATAGTATGTAATGTATGCATAGTAATTAATTTTTCGAGCTTTTTATGAGAATTAAAATTTATTGACGTTTCTCCAGATTAAAATACGTAAAGATATAGACATTATCATAGTGTTTTTTATTATTTAAATTCCAAGGAACGCTCAAATAAGAATTAAGCACTGCAAGTTGCTCCGTTTATCTTCGGAAAATAAGTACACATTTAAAGATCATACTATAGGACGTTGCATAATAAACAAAATTAAATTATAACCTTCTTAAATATATACTGTGCGTACATGTCGTCAGTTTTAAACAATTACAAAATCAACTACAAATGAAATCTCAGGGAAACGAAACGATTTTAAAAGGAATACTTACTCACTTATTACCAGAAATTCAATTTCAGCTATTCTGAGTTAATCGATTCTTTCCCGCTTCACACTGAAGTTAAATTAATATTTTAATTAAAATGTTATGTTAGCGTTATTCAGTGTGTGACAGAAATCCATTATTTGTCGCTAAGAGGTGGAAGCGGTAGTAACCTGGTTTTCAGGAAACAGGACTCGAAGTAGCTTCGTTGCACGCGAAGAATGCCAAGCAAAATTTTCGACATGCTGTACAGGAATAGAAACGTAGGCGCAGAACGTTAGTAGAGCACTCGGCGATTTAATTGTGGCTCGAATCCAGAATATCTTTATTCGATTCGTCGTCCTTAAAGAGTTTACGACCAAATTGCTCGATGGATAATATTTGATACAATTTCTTGCAGTTGTCCGTCGACTAGCAATTTCATTGGTCGCAATTAATTTCGTCTTGACATCTTCAACCGTCTTCGAATGACCGAGTTCATTTTCATTATTTCTTAATTGCACTCATTTTTCATTACTCTAATCTCATAGGCAAAAGTATATTCATAGAATTTCTGTTTTATTGTAGTAACAACTTCATTTTCATTGGTTCTTTTCGACTATTCAATTATCAATAATTTTCCGTAATTTAGTAAACCGTTTCACTTCTGAAATAAAAGGTAGACGTGGGGGTACGAATATGAGACACCCATTTTATTTTTTGACCTAGAGAGTCTCAGAATAGCTATAAATAAAAAAACAAACGAATAACTTTGGGGAATTTCATGGGAAGTGTGCTGCATAAACATAAACATTGTGAACCTACAAAAGTTTTGATTCTTTTACTTCTTCGATATTATGGCAAATCAGACCAGTAAGAATGCGGGTTGTAATATGAGACAGTATTACTTTTTAGAGAAATTAAGTTATGAAACTGCGTTAAAGCGTTAATAAAAAAATTTTAATGACGTACAAGTGTAAAATATAACACGATCAGAATTTATTTCGTTTTACAATAATTACATGTGTAAATTTCGCTCTCTGGACCTGCAAAATCATAATGGGCCCATAATTGGCATGGCAAGCATTGGATCCACAGTTCCTCTTTAGAGTCCTCGGAAAATTTAAAGTCACAAAACATGCACGTTGCATATGAAAAGGAGTGATTGAGATCCATTTTCATATTTAGTAATAAATTTTAAAATGTGGTAGTAATATGAGACAGTCTCATATTGCTACCAATCAAGTGTCTCATATTGCTACCAACTCGCCATTTTACTTTCTGTCGCTATACGACAATCAAAAACACAATATAAATAAAATATTCATTAATATTCCGGAACTACGATTACTATGAAATAACTTACCTTTGTCTCTTTGAAGATCACAAAATATACCAAAGTAAATTCCACTTCAATATGTAAGTGCAGACAAAAACTTTCCGCTGCGGCTGAAACGAAGAACGTCCATTAAACAAAAGGACGACAATGGTTGTTATGGAGTGATATTATAATCTTCATAATACTTATATAATTCCAATCATTGTCAAAGATGTCAGTACTCTGAACAGATCAAAACCCTGGCATCTCATATTTCAACCCTATCTCATATTCGTATCCTCTCCTCTACAGTAATTTAAAATTTGAAACATGTTTGTGGTACATTTGAAATATGTACATATTGTCACAATATAGCGAGGGAAATTGATTCATATAATAAAAATTTCAGTTGCTATATAAAATCGAACAATTTCACTTTGCCGATTCATTGTATTACTTAACAAAAACAGTCGGGTTATGCAAAAACAAACATTTGTGTAAGTGTATGTAATACGTATTTTGAACTTATGGCACCACTTTATTAACTGAAACATTTTTCTGCAGAATCCACATTTTTATGGAAACATTTTACATAGAGTGTGTCGGAAATGGTGGTACAACAGAAAAATATGTCGAAAAGATCGATGAAATTTTTCGGCACGAGCCTTCATTTCTGACAAAACTGAATTCGAATGTTTGTACCCATTAATTAACAATCAGTTGACGTCTGTATAAAATGTCATGATTCGGTGTGGTCAAAAGTAATATCCATATACTTATGTATATCACTCTATCAAATTTCAAATTGTTGAAAATATGGCCGACTTTATTGTCTGTAAATTTTTATTTAACGCAATAAAACCGAGTTCCGCTGAGAAAAATTCAATTCCATAATTTTGATTCACTTCTGCCTGGGGAGTTTCCAGAAATTTATATTCCTTTTGTCATATTGAAGTACTCGACAAATTCATATTTCGTGCACATGAATTTTACGCGGGGCGAAAGTGATTTAAATTCGATACGTTCCCATTGCGGGGGCATTACAATGAAAATTTATTCAACGATCGGATTTAATTATTTCCACGAAATGCGAAATTCGTTCCGCAAAATTTGTCAGTGGTTAACCGAGAGTACGAAAAAAAGGAGGGAGGGAATAAAAATGAAAATTCTCGCCGCTGAAGTTCGGTCACTCCTTTTGCCCCCGTAATGCGATCGGTAAGCTGAATTTAAATAAAATTGTATTTACACGCACCTGCGGTTCGCCCGGAATATTATAAATTCCAAATCGAGCGTAATCGTGAATTTTCCGAGAGGAAAAACAGCTTTTCCCGATTCTGTTGCGACCTTACGTTATCATGCGAAATCTGACGATTTAATCTAGCTTTTTCTGCAAATAATTCGAACAATTGCAACTGTATGTCTCGAGTGAATAGTCGTGGAAGCCTAGATAAACCAACAATATTAAAATTTCTTCTATTTTTACGATTGTATCCACCCTTTAAGAGTTAATAGTAGACAGAAGATAATTCGTATACTTGAATTATGTACATACATTTACTTACATAAGTGAATTGATAAGTACATTTTTTAAATATACAAAACAGAAAATAGAGTTATGCAAAAACTTAAATTCTTCGACTATATTAACATAAGGATTGCTGGATTCTGAAAATGTATATTTGCATAAACATCCGCAGTATAGTTATTAGCAACCACAGTATGTATGCACTACCCTATCATTAATATCCGGTCACTAAGGTTTTAGACGAAACACATGTTTTATTCTGTTCTTAATATCTGGTGCTGAAGCCTTTGGCTTCTATGACGACTCTTACTCTTCGTGGCATAATCTCCACTAATTTTTGATAAGTGTCTGGTGAAATGTCTCTTCATTCAGTCTTTAACACAGTCACAAGTTCAGTTTTGTCCCTTGAACGGTCTTTACGTGCACGTAACCGATGCAATAGTTCATCCCAAACATGCTTGTGGTGGTATTTCGCCTACTCGCCAGTAGAGGGGCCATCAGCACACTACTTTCCCGTAAGTCCTCGACCGTCCTATGATTCTAATATACAGGGTGTCCCGTAGTTTCTGGAACTGCTTTGGCGGAGGATTCTGCACATGAAAACAATAAAAAAAGTTTATATAAACATACGCCCTGTAGCGGTGGTGCAGCGCAGGGATTTCAGAAAAGAAAGGAAGGAGGAAAGAGGATAGAGAGCGTTTCGTCCGGGGCCTGCTAGTGGACTCATCAGTAAGGCTACCTAGCAGGCCCATGCCTTAGACGCGGAATAATGAGGATCAGGTCGTAGGTGTATATATACAGAGCGCAGGATGGTCGTGGACTTGCGGGAAAGTCTGTGCGCCGCTGATCCCTCTGCTGGCGAGGTGGGGAAGTGCCGCTACAGCCCTATTTGATCGTGTTTTCGAATTACAGCGAATTTCTTCTTTAACACACTGTATCTGCTTACCTTCACAAGAGGTGTTCAAAATGACCTCCTTGCATCTGAACGCAAGCCTGCGGACGTCTTACCATTGATTGTCTTATCCTCCCCACTTCTCCAGGTATTGTTCGGATTTTCTGGAAGCCCCGTTCAATTCTCTCGCGAAGTATTTCGACACTGTCAACAGGCGTTCTGTATAAAATGGATTTCAAATAACCCCACAAGTAATAATCCATTGGATTTAAGTCAGGCGAGCGGGCAGGCCAGGAAATATGATGTATTCACGCCTGTATTGAAGCTGCAAGTTGTCACTTCGAGCAATTTCTTTGAAGGTAGATAAGCAGCTATTGTAACACATAACAAACTATAACTCAAAAGTAAGGTCCAATAGGGCATATGTTTATATGAACTTTTTTTATTGTTTTCATGTGTAGAATCCACCGCCGAAGCGGTTCCCTGGAGCTACGGGACACCCTGTATACACCTTCGACCTGACCCTCAGTATTCCTCGTTAATATCCCGGGTTTTTTGAAACTTTTATTCGGGTACACATTTCCCTATTATAATAGTATATGTACTAATATATCCTGTC
This sequence comes from Macropis europaea, assembly GCA_916610135.2. Classification (NCBI taxonomy): domain Eukaryota; kingdom Metazoa; phylum Arthropoda; class Insecta; order Hymenoptera; family Melittidae; genus Macropis; species Macropis europaea. The sequence goes on from OU744345.1 coordinate 32,194,423, forward strand.
CCTAGTTAATATCATCCCAGTCGAAAAATAGGAAGCCAAAGCCTCCAGGAATCTCCGAAACCCTAAATCATCACAGGCTCATGCCTGCTAAAAGAAGGACCCCCAGTATCCCGCGTTTATGGCTGCGTTTACATTGGTAAATTGCTATAGTTGAGATAAATAGCAACAATGCCGTACCTGAATTTATATCAACTGGAATACGTACACGTTCTAAAAAAAAAAATATTATAATACATTTATAATATTCATAAGGTCATATAAATGGTAGAAAGTATATATTAAAATCCGTTAGAGATAGGAACTACAATAGTCTGAAAGTTAAAGTTACAAAATGTAATACAAGACTGTTATGGTACGTTTATATTTTTGTAAATGTTAATGTTATGTGAATAAACGTTTGGAATGAAAAAATTAATGGTAAATTACTTGTACGTTGCCGAGCATCCTAGGCGACAGTTTGCTCAGAAACCGTATAGGAGAAGTAGCCAATCACCCCACTCTAGGCCTGCCACCACTCGTCTTCTGGTTACTCGCCTTCAGTCTTAAAAATTCGGCGCGCGACAGCAGTCAGGTAATTGGTTCTTTCTCCTGTAACGTTTCTCAGCAGACACCCGCCTAGGATGCTCGCTGGTATACCAGTAATTGGTACCAGTAACTAGCCCCAACCTCGGGACAAGTACGTGTTTACATTGGTAAGTAACTTGTACTAGTATACTTGTACCAATCATCAGTGTAAGTGGACTAGCCAGGATAGCTAATTGTACCAGCAACTTGTAAGTGGATTAGCCAGGCTAGCTACTTGTACCAGTTACTGGTGTAAATGGACTAGCCAGTAACTGGTACAGTAGCTAGCCTGGCTAGTCCGCTTGCCCGCTTCGTGACAAGCAAGCATTTACACACAAAAGTGTTTCTTTCCGTGCCAGTACCAGTTCTGTTTTCATGACTTTACCAATAAAATAATATGATATGTTCAGCCGTAGCCGAAATTTTTTTAGCATGCGTTTCAAAAGTACGGTTTTATAAAAAACGCGTTTAAAGTTTTACATGCTGTTAAATTATTATTCTTAGTATTATTCTGCGCAAAATCACCAACGCACCGCTCCAACAAAGCGTCTTTACTCAGATCGTTGTAAATAGGATTAGTAGCATCCAAGACATCTTTAAGAAGAACCCTATAATCGTGTTGAAATTCATGTATTTAACCATTGGCATTTTCACACTAGGGGTTTATATGCCCTCTTCACAACGTCTTCACTGTTGCGCTGTCGGTAGTACCCTACCCGCACGCGTTTACATTGAGCTATCTGAAAGATTAGTTGTCCGGATAGTGTAAAATTCAAGTAGGTATAGCGGGGAAACGCTAGTGGTAAGTAAATAGCATAGCCAGCTATTCACTTTCTTTTCCTCGCTACTGGTACACATACTTGTACCAGTCACGTTCCAATATGGTTTACACTGCATTAGTAACTGCTTGCAAGTTACTGGTACAAGTTACTTACCAATATAGACACCTACTTGCCCCGAAATTGGGGTCTGGCTAGCTACTTGAACCAGTTACTGGTAAAAGTAACTTACCAATGTAAACGCAGCCTTAGTCACGGGCCTGCTAAGTAACCTTACTGACGATTCCACTAGCAGGACGAAACGCTTTTTCCTCTTTCCTCCTTCCTTTCTTTTCTCTATTTCCTCCACAGAGCTCTCGCTGCTTGCCCAATAGAAGTGAATCGGGACTCTGGGCTGGTGAATCCAACTTTTGTACACCCATGTCCTCAAACCATTCCGTTACAACCCTTTAGTTAGTGTTTACTTTGCGTACGATCTGGCAGTGTCCGGATATTACTTTTAGGGCGGTGTAGTTCTGTTCATTTATATTAAACTAAATGGTGTGTCCAATCTTTGCCCAGCACCAAATTAGATGTACATCGAAAGACACAGTTAAAACACACTGTACATGGTGTCACGCATTTGGAACAGTTTGTAACTTGAGTTTGGTTCGAGATAAAAAAAGTTGTACAGGAAAAAGTTGAATGGTGTAGGTATGTCTATTTGTCTATGAGCTCAATTTTTTTTGTTAAGTTCTTTTCGGAAAATTTTGTAATACAAATTTGAAAAAATTACCCTAGATATTTTCAAATTCTAGTTAAGGTCTAAAGTTAATCATGCCAATAAAACACAATAATACTTTGATCACGTTCTTCATGCTCCTATCAACAGTGACGGAAAATAACGCACTGCATGGAGTTCGTCTAAACATTTTACGGAAAAAATGAATGTCATCTCGAAATTACAGTCTCTATTGACATAACACTTTTAAACTGTTTCTAGATCATACATATGAAAGAAAAAACACTGGTATAATTCAGAATATTTACGTTATTTAAGTTATCACGGAATTAGCCGTGCCGTGGAATTGATCGTGTTTCTTCGATTCACTTACGGAGAAGAAAAAGGTCGATTATCCCTTTTCCCGTGTCATGACCCAGTTTTGAATATGGAGCGTCGATGGATATAACATTTTCCTTCTGCCAGTTTCTAAATGCGTTATAATATTCTCTCTGTGAATCTGCCACGGAAATGTTCGTGTGGTAGTCGGGAAAGCGCATTATTCGTTTGACCATTTCCCATTGTTCTGACATCAATAATCACAATTAGTCTGTTAATTAGAGAAGATGAGTAGACTCATTGTTCAAAATGGATTTTATTTAAAATCGACTAAAACCTTGCGCTCTTTGAATTCTGTTAAATCTTTTACATTTATAAGTCTACATGCATAATTAAGTTCTATCATTAATTTTCCCCTAACTCTCTAGAAGCTGAAGTATGACGAGATGAAAGTAGTGAAATTCATAACACTTGAATGGTTGCAGATTATAATTTAGTGTGATTTGCATTAAAAAATATTAAAAGGCACTACATCCTAATGACATAGATTTGTATAGTTTAATGTTATTTTATGCAGTTGATACGCACTCCTCCGATCTGTCCGACCTACAGTGCGGTATTTCCAGTGAAAACTCGGTCAAAATTGTTTTGGTACTTTAATCACGTTAAATTGAAGTGATTTAATATTTTATAACGGAATACAGTAAATAAAAATTATATGTTATGAATAATTTTTGCATATTACTCGAAGAAACATTTTCTACAACTCCTATCAAATGCTGCTGCTCAAGATTCTTAAAAAAAAACAATAAAATTTCTCGATTTACTGTGATCAATCACTCAATAACACTAGAGAAATTACATTTCCTTTGTTTTTGTATCGACACCTTAAATATTACATTCTTTACAAATGAAGCTGTAGCTATTCCATTTGGATGGTTCCTTTTTCTCCGTATTATAAAAGTGAGACTTTACTCTTTGTAATGACGAAAACGAATCCTCGGGAAGTATAACTAAATTACTTTTGATATATTGAACTTTAAAAGAAAATGTGGCCAAATTATAGCGTGTTTTGAAATATCAAATACAATAAAAAACAAATGTATTACAGCTAAAAAGCTATAACAAATGTGATACATGAGTGTCTGCCTCCGAAGGTTCCATAAATAAAACTTTTTACAAATTTCTTAAAAATTACAAAAATCAATAAAAATCCCGCGCGATTTTATTCAACAGTTGAAAAGAGAACATGTGTTATTACAAACTGCTTATATTTTTGGTAAAGAGTATCTCTTCAAAAGTGCAGTTACAAAAAGTCCTACTCATACAATGATTCTTGAATATTTAACTGTGTCTAGAAATCAAAATTTTACAAGTAAAGTAAAGTTTTCAAAATTTACTTTTTGCTAGCTTTTTAATGCTAATACTACACTGTGGGATCAAAAAAATACATTAATTGTTGTATGAATAGAACTGTAGCAATTTCAATAAAAAACTGTACTACAGTATGAATATCGCGTTGCCTTTAAAACAACGATCTCCGGCATAAATTCTTCTAAACATTGATCATCGAACAACCAGAACGAGAAACCTAAAATACCAAAAACTGCTGTAGAAGCAACAGGGGCACGTGGCAGAACAGATTTCGTAGTTCAAGCGTATTATTTCATTTTTATTCCCAAACAGATCCGTTGGCTGACGCTAGTACGAGACAATCGCGATATATGATTCGGTGGCGGGGCAATTTATATTTTTCGCGCGTTATCGTTCCCATCCGGCTTCAGAATAATTCTGTCTTCACCGTTATCGATGCTTTTATGCCGCGACCAGCATCGATTTCGTCCTATGACTTATCCATCCAATCCGTCGTCCGCCCCCTACGAAAATAAGAAGCCGATCGATCGTTTGTTATCATTTTTGACTGAACACAGGCGAAATTGCACGAGAAAATCTACGTCAGCTTCAAAAGACAATCTCTAAAAGCTACAACTGGAAAATTAAAATTACCTCAAAAATCTGTGACCGGATAAAGTCTAGTACCAGTCAGATTTTCGATGGAAATCACTTCTGTATTTAACATTAAATTTTAAATGTTTGGCACCACGTACAGCAAATACAGAACCGTTGAAAACATGAAACCGTTTAAATTGAAAGGTATGAAGTATTTTTCGTACTATCGCAAGCAAAGGAAAGAGATAAGTGGCCTGATGGTAATATACAGGATGAGTCACGCAGTTGGTCCGGGCTGCAGCTCTTTTTTAGTCGATGATAGAAAAAAATATGTTTACTTCTGTGAACTTACCTTTTTCGTAAGTGCAATGATGCACCAGAAAAGTGCAGTTATAGATTTTCTGTAATGGAGTTGCATATTTTTTTTTTAAATAAATTGAATCCTCTGGATGTTCTGTGTATAAGAGTATTAAGGTGAGGTACTCAAGAAATGAATACGTCACGAGATATATCAATGTTTTAAATGTATAGCATGCTTTGTGAAAGGAAAACCAGCTTTTGTCAAAATGTTTTTCAGTATCACTAATATTATGTCATCTCATAAGCAACCGTCATTTCTGGTGTGCTGAGAAGAACAGCTTCTTCCATGAACTTTGTTTATGTTTAAGCAAGAATATATTTTCAATTTATAAAATACAAGAAACATTCTAGCTGTACCCTATAGGTTTTGGTATAATATTGATGAAGTTGCGCATTTACATTAACATGTTGAACACCGTGGTGGTCACCGGAAACCGTCAGCTCAAATTTAATTTAATTAAATAATTATTAATTGCCGCAAAATTCTGAGCAAACTCCATATTGAAACAATAACTTAAGAATAGAACAACAAAACTAAGTACTCAAATCTTTTTTCCTTGACGATTTATATAAAAAAATAGTAAATTATATCGTGTCTGATTAGGTATGGTCGTTTTCACTGTGTCATTCAACGTGTTAACATGTATACTAAAAGTGTAGTTGACCCTCGCTAGTAGTTTTACTGCCTTATTGTACAGACTTCGGAGAAACTGCATTACTTATGAAATGACCTAACAGTTTCGAAGGTATTCGCGTGGAAATATGAAAACCAGACACCTTGTATAGGAAGCATCTGTATATCAATCCCTATCAGTGTGCAGAAGCTCATTAATTTAAAGCTTCTTAGTTGAAATAGGGACTAAAACAAGAGAAAACTTTCGTGCTGTCTGTCTGTCTGCCAGCACAGGTCTGAACCCACTTTAAGTCAATCCTTTCTTCCACTGAACTGTAACTAATTAGCTCTTTGTTCTAGGTTAACAGGTTAAATAAGCAAAGAAACGATAATATTAGGTTGGATAATAAGTCTTGTCGCCACGACGGCGGTACGCATTTCTAGAAGTGTTATCTGGAGTTGTTGCTTATATTAGCTAGGATGGATAAACATATCGAGTTAAGAGTGGTTTGAACTGTTTTATCTGCAGTATCGGCCAGTTCTTCTTTAGTCTCGATCGAAAAAAGTGCATCTTTTAAATGAGCGATCAAAATATTCATTTTCAGCATTTAATGCTTTTTTATTTTCGGAAGAAAAAAAATGTGGAACAAATGAAGAAAAAAATTTGTGATGTTTATGGTGATAATGCCATCAACAAAAGTACTATTCAAAGGTGGATTAGAAAGTTTAATGATGGAGTTTACAACTGGGAAGACCAAAAACGAAGTGGCAGACAGATAATTAGTGTGCATGAAACAGCGAATTTAATTGAACAGAAGCGAAACATTTTATACCAAAGGAATATTTAAATTACCCGAAAGATGGCAGAAGATCATTGAATAAAATAGTACATATATTATTGATTAGGTAAGTTCTATATAAAATTAGTAATATTATAATTAATATTCTTCTAAAGAACCTCGACAGGACTTATTATATAACCTAATACAACGGCGCAAGTGTTGATGTTGTTCACAGTTAGCAATGACGATCGCAAGTGCGGTGTCCTGCGATCGATGATATTAACGCTTAAATGGAAAATGCATGGCTCAGTGAAACTGCAGTTATGTGGGTCAGACGCGGATATTCACCGCGCAGATCGTGATAACGTTATTACCTGATGAATAAGACCGATCGCATCCGGGCGTGAACCGACCTTCAAGCGTGTTTGCTCGAAATAAAATTTTTGGAATTCCGTGAACTGTCAATGCAGATAGTTTCAATATCACAGAATTTCGCGAAACGAAAAGACCTCTCCACCGTATTCTAATTCACGTTCTGCTCCCACTCTGTTTTCATTCCGGCAACACGAACCGCTCAATTCGGTAAATTATCGAACTCACTTCATAAATTGTAGGCAAGAAGCGAACGTTTCGCCCGAATGTCTGTCTCGTGAAACAATAATCCTTCTCGTGCTGAATTCCTCGCGGAGACGATGGATTTTCAGCGACCTCCGGCTCCCGAATAATTAGTTCCAGTTGAACAGCGTGTAAATTATGCGCCGTATTACGAGCGCCTTTTTTACCATCCCACCGCGCTAATTGCGCGGCAGATTTTCGCGAAACGCCAATTAGGAGCGGCGATTCAGCGTCGAGCTGCGGAAATAAGAGGAGAAACGATGATTGCGCCTTGCGGAAGGGTTACGTAAAAATAGCCTCGTAATTCCGACGGAATCTTCGAACCCTCCTTCCAGGGAGAGCGAAAAAGAACGAAAGAGAAAGCTGCTGGCCGGTTGCGTCTGGTTTCTCCTTAAATCTTCATTTCTATAAATCCGTTTTCCCGTTTCGCAGCTCGAACACAATGGCGGGGGCCGAGTCTCGAGGCAAGCCGGGGATTCGTATTAATGATCCTTTCGTTCAGAAAGCCACGCCATTTTCGTCTGTACCATGGAGAGCCGAAGAAAGAGGGGTGGAGAGAGAGAGAGGGGAAGAGGAGAGAGAGAGGGAGAGAGAGAGAGAACAGGCGGAATTAATATCGTGAAAAATTCGTCAGTCATAGCGGATCACGGCGGAAACAGTCCCAAGCGAAGCTGATCGTGATTTTAGTAATGGGCCGGTGCATTTTCCTCGCCGGAAAATCAATTAATTCTGCTTATCGTACCGCACCATTCCCCTCCACCCTCCCCCTTCCCTGCCTCCCTCAACCATCTCCCAAATGCTAATTGGAGAAAGTTCAGTGAAGCGGCGTCATCGGTGATTTCAATTATTCTCCGAAAGCGTAAAAGCGTTTCGTCGACGATTTGCTTCTGCTCGCGTATCTGTGGGTAATTAATACGATTCATTAGGACGATAACGAGCGAAACGCCGCCGAGACACTTCGCGCTGTCATTTTTCTGGCAATCGACGTCGGTCCGGACGACGTTAACGTTTCATTAGCGTTGACGTCGCCCGTTCTCTATTTTTCAGAGGGACCGCAGGATGAACAAATAGACGGTAATTTGACAGCAGATGTTTGCAAACTGTTCACTACAGACGTACGATCGGCGGAACACCGTTTTAGATAAATGGGCTCCCGCTTACTCGAAACTCCGCGGGTCCAATTTTTTTCCGCGATAGCTTCAAATATTTTTGAAGGGAGCAGTGTCAATCTTCATCAATGGTTTTCCGAATTAAAACTGTTTGAACTTTTCGCAAATTTTGACGTCCTGCAGCAAGCGTCGGCAGTTCGCTTGAAACTGTATACGCGTATGTGTGTGAGGGAGCCTGTCTATGATGATAGAATACTGTTTAATCTACAGAGTGTCCCACCTAGAACAGGCGAATTATCCTTGCTTGCTTCGATAATACGAGAAACGCTTCATATGTAACTTGAACGGTTTCTAAAACGAAATACGTCCCAGGAAAACTTTCAATGTCATTATACACAGTGGGATAAGAAGTCCAGCTTGTAACTGACACAGGGTGACCAATTTTCGAATGGCCGATGAAGTAACATTGCGTTTTAAATATGCGATATTTACTACTGTGGAAAATTCGATCATAATGACCAGAGTACATATCTTTGTAATCGAAAAATATATACTAAATAATGAAATACGCGCACCTTCGTAATCGAATAAATGAATGATCATATAATTACGAATAAATGAATTATTCGTAATCGAAAAATAAATAATTCATCTGCTAGGTCTATTGTCATACTAGAGAAAAGATCAAAACATCTGGAACGAGAATATTCATAAATACAGGGTGTTAAAAAAAGGGTTCGGTACTTAAAGGGGTTATAGTACTCACTGAGAGGAGTAAAAAATGTCTAATCAACATACGTCCTAAAAGCAATCCTTTCGGCGCAAAATCAACTTTTATTATTTATTAGCGTTCGGTAGCATAACTGAGTCTCTTGTTGTATGCCAGCATAATTGACATTAGATGTAAGAATCTGTTGTAGATAATCCGGCTTCCTCATCCTTCCTCAAATACCAGAAATCAATCTCCAGCAACAAACAGTCTCAAAGTCCTTCAATAGCTAATGATTCATCCTCGCCAGTCATCCTCCAACCCCGAACTTGTGACCTCATCCCTTAGTGACCACTAGACCCAAGATACTCCTACTTCTCTATTTTCCCGATCCTATAATACATACCATTTTTCCTCAAACCTCAGAGAACTTTTGGAACCGTCTTAGGACGAGTATCTGCACGTGTCACGCGAATACTTTGTACATACTTTGTTACCCGTTTCACACTTCGTCTAATTCCGTACAGCGTTGTAACACTTATTAAATATAATAAACGACAACCTCAACAGAATACAACGCACTTCGTAACACATTGAATTTTTACACTTCACAGACGCAATTTTAGTACAAATCTTCATAATTGTAGATGTTCGATATGTCTTCCCTCCATTGCTACACAAACTTCATACCTGCGGATCATAGATCGACGTACATTTACAAATATTCCTTCCGTGCCACGTATTGTACGATACGCATTTTTTCGATTCGTTGTCATAAGTCCAGCACATTATTTATCGGCGATGATTAAACCAAAGTCTTTAAGTGTCCCTACAAAAAAAAAATCCAGAGGATTTAGGTTAGGTGTTTGGGGAAGCCATTCTACTGACATCCTCGTCCTATCCACCTCTCTCCGAAGGTTTGATTTAGATGTTGCCTCATGTTAATAATAATCTGATAACTAAACTACAATTTGAATAATAAACGTTGATTTTACACCGAAGCGATTGCTTTTGAGACCTGTGTTGATTAGACATTTTTTACTCCTCTCGACGAGTACTATAAGCCCTTTACGTATCGGACCCTTTTTTAACACCCTGTATATCATCAATAAAACCTTCAAATTAATTTCAATGCATGTATCTGCTGAAGGTCATTAGAAGGTCAGCTTGTTGTAAGTCATTCAAATCGCAACGATGTCAACTATAATATCGTATCAGGAAAAACATAGATTGCTACTCAGAAAACACCAATGACCTTTAAACCTTACAATTAGAAAGTATTACATCGAGAAAAATTGTTTGCCGAACATAAAATTTCCTTCAGACATTCGACTGTATCGTCAAAACTAACCGAGATATTCAAGATGGCCGAGTTAAATAGGACACCCCGTACATAAGTCGTTCACAGAAGTCGCAGTCACTCAGCACACATGTAGTAAGCCTAATCCTAAACAGTTTTGTGCGTGTGAAAGACGACTAATTTCACCGACGTCACAAGTGGGGCAGCAAGAACGCGAAATATCATGCAGGATGCAGGAATCCACCGCGCTAAGCGATTTTTCGTTCACACCTCTGTAGATAGGATTCTGGTTTCGCGAACAGCACCTGATCCATCAAACGTTGTCCTTTGTGCCTGCTCGAATGATACCCAGTCGAATCTCCTTTGCACAAAAGTTCTCGACAGGCTTCGCCATGCCTACAGGTGTAAACCCATAAGCGGGGATCACCGATCTTAGATTTCGCTTAAGATTTACGAGGGTTTCCACCTCGAACTACTCCGTTGCCGTCCTTTCTCCTCGTTTTCTGTATCTTCGCACAGCCGAGCAGCTCTCCGCATGGCCATGCAAATTTATACGGCAAATAGTAATCCCTCCCCATCGTTCAGAATAAATCTACCAAGCCCGGAGACACACCGAAGACGTAAACCCTTTCCGTTTCACGACTACATGGACGTGCTTGAAATATCGCGTCATTTCTGTCTCGATAGTGCCGGTTGCTCGTCTCCCCGTTTTCTTTTGTCTCGTCACCTTGACGCTCGAAATCATCGACATAGATCGGTACTGGAGTTTATGGTAATGAAATTCGTGGAAAGGATAGGAAAATGAATTAATTTGTTGCCTAATAAGTATCGGTCATTTAAATCGTACCTTATCAATTTCTTTCTTATTACTCTGTTAGGATACATATAAGAAGTTTTAATCGATGTATATCACGGTCGATTGACACACCAACACCTGGTACAAATATCTGTCAACCAAATGCACCGGTGACTGGCGCCACAAATTTCATTTAATAAATCAACTGTTGATTTTCACTATATTCTGGGAAAATTTAACATTACAGCAGTAATGTAGGAACACATGTACAATACCGAATAGTTAAACCTTTTTTTCCTTTATGATTTATGTAGAAAAGAAAAATTGATATCGTGTCTGGTCACAGATGGCTGTCTTCATTGTGGCAATCAACGTGTTAGCAATGTGGAAATCAGGCTAGTTGAATGTTCTTGCCTATTTCGTGCTCTTCTGGAGCTTCTTTAATTACATACATAAACAGACCCACCATAAAGGCTCAAGCAAGTGCGGACGAGCAGGGACCTTAAAAGGGGCCCGTCACTCCTGGGTCCAGGGCCCCGTTATTCAGCCTAACCCAGGGTACAGGTCATACGTGAAGAAGTGACTTACAAACAGTCTCGCTGGACTATACACAGCTCTACCGCAGAATCCAATAAAAAAATAATAATATAAACTATATTATTAAAAATAATGAAACGGTCCCCGTGCATAGCATAGAAATACTTTCTGAACGATATTAACAAAGTTAAAAAAACTGTTGATTAGCACGAGCTGTCCACACTCTCTTAACGTAATTCGTGAAACAAATGACCCACTATAGTCGCGTTTCGTTCTAAACGATTGCTTAGTGGGAAGCCATTATAGTAGCGTGCAGTAGCCAAAGGGTTAAACTGTAAGCAACAAGCTCCAGCTTCTCCGAATTTCTTCCACCAGTTGGTCGAAATAGTTACGCCTTCTCACGCTGTTTTTATATTTAAGGAACGTCTGCCTCGAGAAAAAATTAAAATTTACGAAATGTTCTCAACAAACAGTTTTGCAATATATGATATCAATTAACCAAGAAGTCTCTCGTTTACTTCGAAGAACTTGCCTCTTTTATCTCCTATCAATTGACCCATTATGCGATAATCAAGAGTAACCCCGACATTACCCAATTTTCAGGGAATCACGGGAAACATACGCTAACAACTGAATATAAGCGAAATATACTGATAAATATACATATATATATTTGCTGGTATTGAATCTCCAACTTGATATTACGCACAGATCATTTTCAAGAAACAAAGTGAAATTATTCGTTAATTATTAGGTTTACGCCTAATAAAGGTCAGTACATTTTTTACTCAGAATTTAACGCTCTTCGATATTTTGGCATAAAAAATATAGCATTCCATTTAAAAAAACGAAGTTGACCTTAAAATCTCCGAAACGCCTCCACCTACAAAAAAAATATATGCATTATATAATCTACTCCTCCAAACCATACAACTTTTCTATAAAAAATGTTGCTATATAATGCATATTTTACAAGTTATTCAGGGTGAACAAGTTGCGTTGACCACCCTGTATATACAAAAATTAATATACACAATAATTAAATATACACAAAAATTCACAGGTTACATGTTGGTGCATGCATGTTACAGACATTTTCAAAGTTTAGGTGCAACTGATGTAAGTTTCGACCAACTTATGCAGTGTTGATCACTGGAGCTGCAGCTTTCCCCCACTCTAAGTCCATTTTCCTCGTTTTAGTTCCCTCCAGTTCGCTCCTCTTTCCACCCCATCCATCATCCTTCCAGATCACAGCCCATATAAGGGGAATGGACCTAGAGTGGGGGAAGGTCGAAGCTCCAGTGGCCATCACTGTGTTAAAAGAACGGAATTCACTGTAAATTCTGCAGTTACAAACTAAAATCTTTGGTACAATATTAGCAGTATGTAAGAATTGAACAGAAATTAGTTTACGGATCGAAAAATTAAAAACGCAGAACACGTTAGAAGATATTCGTCGAAATTAAGTACCAATGCCACAATAGTTACACACCAAAATGGTCTATTTAAATAGTTTTTAAGATAAAAGATACTTCTGTACTTCATATATGTACATTCAGTATACAGGAAAATCTGGACATCATATGGAAAAGTGTACTGTACACTTTCGATGTATTTTCCATGTAGAGTCATATCCTTTTCGGCTGCACAACCATTTACAGGACACCCTGTGTATATGAATTATCTGTTATTGCTATGAAAATATGTTAGCATCATTCTCAACTACTGTCGCATAAATTTCTAAAATGAACTTAAAAATCCCATTACAGGGAACTACAAATCCTACATTGTGGTTTATGTTAAGTTTGCATTTTATAGCAATGAAAAATGTTATTCCAATGATGATTTTACATTGTTCCTAAAAAAAAGGGTACATCGTTTAATTCTCTTAATTTTTATTTAAACCCCATTATTTTTGTTCACCTCCTATACAAGCGTCGGACATACATTCACCGCGTCAATCACAGTATTGCTTAAGCATTTCCTTAATTGTCCGTATTTTTAAATATGTCCATTATGCTTCTACTGCAAAATTCTATTCCCATTTTGTTGTCGCGAGCAACAAGGGAATCGCGTCCCGAATAACGAGATATAGTCATCTGTCACGTTTCGGTATTGATTAGCTGTTGACGTGTACGCCATTTTCAGATATTTTTTGCTGCGAAATAAGTCTGATGGTACATGTCACTTTATCACCAAAAAATTAAATGTCATATCTCGTAAAATCTGACAAGTTTTTTTCTTTCAAATAACCGTTGAAACTATTAATTTATCGTCGAAAAGCAGCAGATAAATGGAGGATGAAATTCGAATATACGCTGCAGACACAACACGCAGCCTCTTAAGGTTTCTATAATTCCCCTGTTTGAAGATGTGCTGTAGTTCGCGTATGCACTGCAGTTTGTGTCGGTATCAGTTTTCACCTGTACCGAATCACAATTCGATGTATGTACATCTCGACAAAATACGTTAGATTGTTTTTGTAATGAATTTCGAAGAGCACGCTACGAACCTTCCCTAATTGTGTTTCAAAGGAAACATACGAGAGTTGGATCTAATTTCGGTGGAAGTTTACGCGATTAGGGTAACTCAGTCTCTTCAGCAGCAGTGAAATCGTTTGTATTTTGTAATTTGATAATTTGGTTAAATATGAGTCCATCTGAAAACTCACCCTATCTGTGTTTCTTAGTATACAAAATTACATCAACAGAATACTGATTATATTTGAGCAACCTCCCTCATACCAATCATGAATGCCACTCCTATAGAGGATGATTCACGTAACTGTGACAAGCTACATCTTTTTTTGGTTGCAGTTTTCATCCCTGTACATAGGATAGGTCACGAAAAATTGAACACCTAAATATCTTTCTTGGATTTATAAACAGTAAGAGAGTCACAAGAGAAAGTTTTTATGTAGAAAGGGGCAAATATGTTGATGTAGTTAATGTATCTTCGAGCTCACCATGTGGGTCAGGGGTAACGAACTTCTTCTCCGCCGTGGGCCGCATGACCCCCACAAACAATCAGTCCGTTCTCCCACTAATCTCACTCTGTGCCCATTTCTCTTAGATAGGTTTTGATTTGGGCCAAAAAGGACAAGATAAAGGGAAGTTGAAGGATATTTAATAAAGAAAAGTTTTTTAAGTAAAACATCATTAACGTTCAGAATCAGAACATACAGGGTCGGCAGCATATGCGCCGCTCGCAAGCTGCCAGTTCGTCGCAAGATGAAGGCAGCGAAGTCAATTAGATATGGAGGGAGCATTTCTCCTATGGCTCAGTGGAGCACACTAGTAGGGGAAGGAGCCGCCTGTTCGTCACCCTTGATGTAGGTCATGAAATGGTCGGCAATGTTTCTTTAACACTTTGAACCCTGAGACTCTCGGGAAAAATGTGCACCGCTGACTGGAATTTTGCAGCGTAAAATACGTGAAACCTGTAAGGGAGAAAAAATTGGGTGGACTAGACCGGGAATCGAACCCGGGACCTTCCGTTTTCCGGGCGGGTGCTATCCCACTAAGCTATCCAACCCACTACTAATTCAATCTCCCTTAACTCAAGACTCTGAACGGCTGCCGCCTACAAACCTAAATATTTTATTGCAATATGTATGATGTCAGTTGTGCAGTTACCTGTTGTAACCCTACTGTAAACGTGACAAATATTTAATGAATTATCAGTCACTTTGACATAATGATTCGCTTGAATACTTTCACAACGTCAAATAAATAACTGTCTGGACCAATACAGTGGTTCCTAGCACACGGTGAACAATTTTCAGAACGCATACACAGTACCATCGGCCTCAAAGGATTATAAGGAACCATATTATTTCTTGTATAACAACATTATAGCTAGAGTCAAGATAAGTTGAATAATCTGCAATATCGTGATCTTCAAATAATCTTCAGCCCAAAATTTTGAGTTCGAGTAATGGAAGCTTTTATTTCGATTATATAAAATGTTAAAAATAGATGGATAAGAATAGACTGCAATGTTAAATAATACTCTCAACATATTTATTGTTTCAGAAGTCGATGCAGAAGTCAAATTTCTATTCTTATTCGATGCAGTAGGCCCGTTTTTAAACTTACAATTAGTGATTGGAAACAGTTTATTTCAAGTCTAAATGTTTTAAAAATTGTCGTTTGAGAAAAGATGTTAATTAGCATTCGTTTAGTGATGGCACCACTGATGAAATTAATAAAAATATGCGTAAACGTCGGTTCTAAATCATCTTTTTCAATACAAAATTGTTTACAGCTCAAATAACAGTAATCCTTCTACACTGGTATACTAGGTACTTTTCCTTAAATTTTCTGAGTGCTATCTACCTTGCAAGTTATGAATACTTTTTTTGACAACTTATACAATGCCATTGAAAAAATTCAATTTACAGGTACATTGTTTTTCTAATATGTACATATATCGGTTGGTAAATCGATTGATCAACTTTCGCCGTGTGTTAATCGTTCTTCATGAGCATCGTTGATGCAATGCACGAACGGCATGGTTGCAAATTCTTCGCATGCAACCATCGTGAGACATGCAATCGTCCATTTTACGTGGAAACGCCCTTCTGACAGTTTTCGTCCCGTTTCTGTTATCTACGTTCCTGCTTGTTCTTGGCGTTTCGCTGACTCTACACACATGCTACTTATGCTTCCTTGGTTACGCTTAATTGTAGCATTCGTTGGGAGAAAAGAATGAAATACTTTCCTTAAAACTGCGACACGAATATTTTTGGTGAAATAATGACTCATTCTACTGAAATTTCTAAAATATACTTCGTTTACAACAGAGTTACGTATTCTTCCACAGATATTGAACAAATAAGTAGAGATGTGCAGAGATGGAAAGTTGATGTGCAGAATGGTACAAGAGCAAGAAAGATACTCCGTTCGCTCCGTCTTTGATGCTTCCGAAACCCCTACATTTAGGTTTATGGCGGCACACGTTGACGTAGTAGTAGAATTTCCATATACGCAAGGTATACGTTTCAAGGCCTACAGCCAATACCCGAAATATTGATAGTTAAGTTTCTGAAATGCATACGTTATTGCATTAAAATTCGTCGGATCGCTCTATCCCATCTCGATGTGTCTTGTTCGCTCTCTTTGCCACACGGTGCTATATGACCCGATTAGTAGATGTGACCGTTTCGGCCAATAAAGAAAATGCGTAGGCTCTGTTTTTATGCTTGTGTACGAGAAGATGGGCCTATTGCACTGAACTAATCAGACTCGTATTCTTTCCGCTATTCAACTTGTCATCTCTGCACAGTATATGGATCTTACAACATGATTAGTTCGTGATGATGCAGTGTCTCGTGGGCTTGACTCTCGGATACGCCGCAAGATGGCTAGCGAAGCAGTGCCACTCTCGAAATAATGTTGATCGCGAACACGGTGCCTGGACTCTCCGCTACGCGGCGCAGGTTACCAGTAACTTGCTTACAAGATCGGCACCTACGTTGTACGTTATTTATTGACGACGCATGGGATTTCAAGCACAGGAGAAGGATATATTCGGGATATTAGTGCAGAAAGGTAGGTGTTGATCAGGTTTGAACAATTCTTTTTTGAAGCGTTGCGTTTCGTATATGGACTTTTTCTTGCGTGATCGTTCGCCCGTTGGAGTAGCGAAGTGTGATGACTTCTGATATTGTTACACAGCGTAAAAAGACAATTTCAACAATATATAAACATGTATACTAACGACATACTACAATGGAGAATAACGAGTTACAAAAATAAAAATTTTTAAATTTCGATGCAGCACGATTTCCCGTTGTCCGATCGATTTCAAATTTAGCACAGATTATTTTTTCATTCAGTGGCACATTCCTAAGGGGTGTCGTGAAAAAAATTCGATGGTCGAAAAATAAGATCCACCCTAATGTACTGTATGCGGCTGGTAAGTTGTCATTCGAGACGGCACAGGGGCAAGAGGAGTACACCGCTCGCTCCGCCTTTGTCACACGGTGCTATATGATCTGATTAGTCTATGTGACCGTTCAGCCAATAAAGAAAATGCGTGTTTTGTTTTTATGATTATGTTCGACTAGGCCTGCTGTAACCAATCATACCCGCATTCCTTTCGTCTGCCAACTTACCAGCCGCATACTTACAGTACATGTGTATACATGTGTATAACCGAATAGAACACTAGAGCTGATAGAAGCAACTCTATCTTTCCCTGTAGAATTATTACAGACTTCCTCGCAATAAAATAGGGACGAAAGGTAGTGAAATTTTCCAGCAATTAATGTTACTATCTGATAAATGAATTCGTGCATAAAAGGAGATGGCGTACTGCTCATCATGACGGCCTCTATGCATTCCCAAAGTTTCATAATTCTCGCGGATATTCCGTGATAAGTCGAAGATGAAATAATTTACGACGTCTAATGATATTTCACGCGTACACCGTTTAACAAATGGAAAGACAAGGCCGGAAAATTAAGCATTTATCCGAGACCGAGTGTACGCCGATGAATTTCTCGTCGGAAGTTGGCCGAACGGGACGACGAATCCACTGGGGGAAACTTCTATAATTTCATTCGCAGCACTCCGTGACAAATCCACTACGGATATAAGAAACATATTCACCGGCGAAACGGTTAATTCGCGCTGCACGGTGGCGAACCGGTGGAAAACTTTCAATCCTCCTCGCGAATATGCCAGACGAAACGACACGGACGTCCGTATTTATAGAGCGTCGAAATTACTCATACATATATGCCATGCTGAGAAGGCTTCCCGTTTCGAATGAAAAAATAAGAAGGTACGAAAGAAGATGAACGAAAAGCGCGAGGAAACGCGTTTCAACGGCGACCAAAAACTTTCACTCAACCTGCGTATAGAATGTTTCATATTTTAGAAAACAAACTTTGGAAACCTGTAGAGTCATATAAAAAGGGTGATAAACTTCTTTCTGGATGATAAAAAGATTAAGTCAAATCATTGTTAACTCTGGATATATTCCGAATAAAATTGAATCGGTGAGTTGAAGAACAGTACAAGTCGAAATACTACATTTTGTGATATTTGAACAAATAGGTTTAGTTTTCGTATATCATCAACGCCATTGATTTTGTAGTGCTATTGCAATGCAAACACGGTTATGCTAACCCAGATGAACGTCCAGATGTGTCTAACTATGGTTAAACTTTTTTCATGAGTTTTCAATAATTAAAATAGTACCATTGGACTTGTACTGTTTTTCAAGACAAGTCACTTTTTAGTCAGGAAATTAAAAAAATAATACAGTCGTAAAAAAAACATTTATCAACTTGCTTTAAACATAGTTGAAGTAGAAATTATTCAAGTGAAAGTGATCATTAAAGTATATTCAGCATGATATTCAAAAAATTAGTCGTCGTCTTGTTGGCCAGTATTAGTCTAGTAAGACAAAAAGTAGTGACCAGCTGGCAAAATTAAGAAACGGAAGTGACTTTCAAGAGTCTACATTCAGTGTCCCTGCAATAGCGGCACAACAAAAATCAATAAAGAATGCAACAATAAACAATATGCACTTGTGTATATTCTTAGAACCCTGACTCCACACTATGGTAAAAGAGAAAGACCACTCGCAGTGAAGCTTGCGGTTGCTACGTGACCCTAAACAGACCACGGATAAGTTTCAACGGACAACTGCACTCCGTCATGAATCAGTCTAGTTAACCACCTTAGGCTCTTACTCTTGACCTTCACAGCTTTCCTTGTATAAACAGGCATTTACTGTTATAATTAATTTTTGCAGAGTAGCAATTTTTGTATACTTCTATACAGGGTGTTTCGCAACAGGTGGTAAATATTTTAGGGGGTCATTCTGCAAGCCAAAATAAGAAACAAAAATTCTGTAAAAAGTATTTATTTGCAATGTGTGTTATTTGAACAGTTTTCAAATACAGTGGCGGACGGATGTATTCGTATAGTGAGGAAATTACAATAAATATAGTGGAGTCAATACCTCGAAGACTACAAGCGGTTGTTCAACAGAAAGGATTCACCACCATATATTAATAACAGTTTTCATTAATGTACAAATGTTTTTGTTCACCGAAAATATTACACACTTATGAATTTCTATTCAAATTAGTTAGTAAATTACGGAATATAAACTTTATTTTTTTACATATGTTTATGTTGAACATTACTTTAAATGTTGTAGAAAATTCATTGAAATAAAGTTATTCATTTACAAGTTACAATTATCTCTTTTATAATTTCCTCACTGCATGAATACTTTCGTCTCCCAGTGTATATACAATAAAAATTTCGGTAAAAAAATAACGATAACATAATTCAGGACTGAAAGGGTTAAGTGCAACGACACTACCATTTCTTACAATGGAACTTTACCATGAAATACCCACCGATTTCTTTCATTTTCATACATGTTGTAGTGCCGGGTGAAATCAGTTTCTTTAGGTTCTAAGTATTTTTGTATATGAATAATAATTTAAAGAAAAATAAAAAATTTCCTCCTGAAACAAATCAACGTCGGCGAAATGTGTCTTCATCGTGTAACAATGCCATGTTTAGTAGAGGAGAAAAATAAAGTATTTAAAAAAGCCAAAATTAATTTTTAAAAATCAACCAGAGCGGAATCAAAGCCGAGCCGCCGATTCTTATAATGCTGCAGCGCTACGCCACTGCTATGATTGAGCTGTACAAGCAAGGCTTATAACATACAGGTAAAAAATAATGATTTTTCATTGCAAATTGCTCATTAACGAAGGAGTTTCGGCTCATACTTAAAAGGAGAAATTACATCCGAGGTACGGCACTACAATGAAGATGAAAGAAATCGGTGGGTATTTCATAGTAAGATCCCCTTGTTAGATACGAAAGAAACATAAATGTGCGTTTACATCCACTTTTTTTCTTATTTCGAATGTCAGTCCACGTTTTCGAAGTTTATGTTTCGAAGTTGCAATGTGAAGCATCCGGTATACACGAGCGGGCGCGTCGTGTTTCCCGAGTTCGGCAAATAAGCGTGTACGCAAACGCCTACTTATTTACCGTTGGCAAGATTATTAATCTACTTAATTATGTTTGGCCGCACTCGTTCCCGTTTTCTGTCGATTCGATCGCGACCTGGCATTCGGTACAGTCGCGGTTTATTCGGTTGATAATTATTTAAGCAGCCGTTAAACGACGACGTGTTTACCGCTCGCCGCAAATAAATGTTGCCGCAATTAACTATAATTAATACGCGATCGCCGGGATTGAATTAACGCTGTCCGCGATGCTTTCGGTTTCACCGATGCGAAGCACACCGTTTCCCTAACGAGCACAGAACCTTCAATCCGGACACCTCCTCGAAGTTTTTACGGAGACTACGGGTGCTTGAGATCTTAGATTTAGGTGAAATTTTACAGGATAATAGCACACTATACAGAGTATCCCGTTATGTAGTGCCAGTAGTTTACTACGGATGTTTATGCAAATATACATGTTTAGACTTTCATATTTCCTGTGTTAACGCAGTTAAATAAATAAAACTTCAATAAGACTCTATTTGGTCCATGGAATGGTTCAAATATGCAGTTTTTACTTTGTTAAATCATTAAACGTCCATCATTCACCAGTTTGGATATATTAAATTACATACACATCCGCAGTCTAGCCGTGTAACCACGTATTTCATATGTAATTCTAATGGAAAAGGGTCTACTGAACATATACCCTCAAATGATCCGTTTTCGATTTATGCGCATTTATAACACAACGAATGTAATTTGAAACTTTTAATGTTAATGGTCACAGTATTTTATAGAAGATTTTCAAAATGTTAACCATGGTTAAGAATACATAATACTGCTCCTCGTTTAATGGTATCCTTCGACATCTGTGCAACTACTATCGACACGATAGCCATATATGTAAAGCATCTCAGCATATTCTTCATTTGAAAAAAAAACTTATTGTGAAGTCACTATGAATGCACTACACTGAACTGTTAGAAAACTATGCATCGCCCAAGAAACGAGTGCTTTGTAGCGGCACTTCCCGACCTCGCCAGCAGAGGGATCAGCGGTGCACAGACTTTCCCGCAAGTCCACGACCATCCTGCGCTCTGTATATATACAGCTACGACCTGACCCTCACTATCCCGCGTCTAAGGCACGGGCCTGCTAGGTAGCCTTACTGACGAGTCCACTAGCAGGCCCCGGACGAAACGCTCTATCCTCTTTCCTCCTTCCTTTCTTTTCCGAAATCCCCGCTCAGCACCAACCGTTTCAGCTTTATGAACTTAGCAGTTCGCCATTTCATGGGTGTACATTAAATGTCGTATCGTATCTGACAGAACTTTTAAGGATGGAATCTTCACCTGCCATCTTTAAGGAGTCCTATCTGCTAAACAATAAATCGCATGACGCCAGATAGCTGCATAACTTCGAGTTGATAGATAGCTGTTTGACCAGACAATAGCGTATGGCGCACACCCACTGAGACACATGCATCCCAAATTAACTCTATTCAGCCCTGCCCCTCCCAGAAATCCTTCAAACGCAAAAGAGAGTCGGGCTATCTGCCTTCAATTTTCTTTGAAAATAATATTACATGCTGTCATATGCGTGTACATTTTTTAAAACTCTAAATTTACACATTCTCACAATCAGTTTGTATTTGAAAGTCGGAACGGTGCTCAGTGTAACCAACAATGAACAAAAATAAAAAATTCCAAATGTGCATACGACGATGTCCTATATGTCAGAATGTTCAGAAAGAGACACAATTTTTAATATCACCTTCAGTTTCAATAAATATGTCAATCCCTTGTCAAAATTGAGAACGAAGTTTATTTCTTTTTCGGTTTCTTTCAAACTTCGGGGAATTTCTTTTTTGCACTTGTCATTCGCAGAGTATTTGTGCATTTAAAGTAATTTTTATAAGTTGTACTAAACACTGTAATGTCTCTAAAATAAGCGAAAAAGTTTGTTTATAATTTGCAATATCACAAAATTAATTTTTGAATTAAGAAAAATATTGCTACAATAGAGCAAGCATTTTAGATTAAAATAAAAAAAATTAACTCCATTTGACAAATAGTTACCGAGATAAATATTGCAACATTCCAAGGTCCGTATTTTTCAAACAAATTTGAAACCAGCAAAACAATGACTTAAACCCTCTCTAATTTTACATGCGCTACATCATATTCCATGTTTAACAAAACTTCTGACACCCACATCACTGACCCCATTATATTTTTTTTAAGTTCGAAAAATACGTATTATTTCACGAATTTAAAAAAAATTCAAGGAAAAATCTTGAGCAGTTACGAAGTTATGATTTTCGCCCCGAAGTCCCATAAACTCGTTACACTGTATGGCGGTTCCGTAAAACTTTCCAAATGTGCACAAATTGAAAACGGTTCAACTGGGAGTACGTGTGAATTAGAACCTTTTGCTTAGTATTACGTATAGAATACGTGGTTAAGCTAATGGTATTTCATGACGAGCCACCCTGTATATTAAGTCGGTGCTGAAAAGTAGAAGAATAAAGAAAAAGAAGAAGGAGAAGTTGTTCTTAATAAACTTGGACTCGTAGGCTCCTTGTTAGACGAAATTATTGATCACCGGTGCAGTTGCAGATACGTTTATCTTTGAAATTGTAAGGGAGAAAAAAGCGAGTCCACCAGACCGGGAATCGAAACCAGCCAGAAAAATTTGCAAAAATATGTAAATTTTTAATATATTTTTTAAACAAATTGATTTTGTTAAAAACTATTTACATAGGCAGATTCGGCATTAAAAAATAGACAAACCGTACATTTAAACTTTCTTTCTATCTCTCATAGTTTTCGAGATATACTGCGAAATAGGGTTCTCACCCTCTACCTTGAGGGCTGTTTTCACCCCGTCAAAGTGAATAAGAGCCGATATAAAAAAATACGTGTCGAATATTTTTTCGAGATCTATATCATATCTAAATTTCATCAAAATCATCGTGTGTCAACTCCGTAACATTCCTTGTAAGCTATTCAACCCACTATTAATTTCATCTCCCTAAATGCAACACACTAAACGGCTGCCGCCTACAATAATAAACGTTTCCTGTAATTTTTATTGTGATTAAATAAACAGTATTAACATAACAGTGTCTACGTTTCTTTTAAACAGACTGTACTACCTAATTCAATGCCCCATTCACTGCGGGATACCCGGTATTAATAAGCCTCCTTGATACTCTGTGAATGAAACATAGAGCCTCGTCACTTTTCTCGGCTATCACTCCGTCTACTAGAACGCTCAAGCCCAGAAGATGCTTAGTAGATATTACACATGAATCTGCTAATCATGTTCATCTGTAATTGTAAGACTACTTACCGTTAGAGATATTACATCTAAACTAGATGTAAGCAAAGTAAATGATCATCTTCATCACTAATTATAAGACTACTTATCGTTGGAGATATTATATTGTAAGGGAGAAAAATTGGGCGGACTAAACCAGGATTCAAATCCGCGATCTTCCTCTTTGCGGATGGGTGCTATCCCACTAAGCTATTCAACACACTGCCAACTAAATCTCTCTAAACGCAACACACTAAATGGCTGTCGCTTACATAATTTCCGATCAAGAGACTTAGGCGTGAATGAGAGAAAATATGAAATGGATGGAAGACAGGATATAAACGAAAAACAGAAAGGATAACACGTGGGAAAAAGAGAGGGGGCCGGGTCTCGGGGCTGCGTATAATTTCGTGGTCGGTCGTGCGTATGTAACGTGTCACGGAGGAGAGGATGTAAAATGGGGAAGAATCGCTCGTTGGAAAAGGGGTATCGAAGAGAAACGGGGTCGAGGGCGGAAAAAAATTGAACCCGCGGGATTTCATTGGCGTGCTACCCGCTGGCTGCCACGGTCAGTGTCTGTCGAGTTATTTGCTCGGCAGGGGTCACGGATGAAAATCGTCGTGTGGACCAAAATGGTTGGAAAATATACTTCTGCGCGAGAGTGAAAGTAGCGGAAAGATGACGGTCAATTCGAATTAACCCCGTTTAATGGATATTCTGTTGAAAGTACTGATTGATTTATACAGGTCGAGACATTTAAAATAAGCTTTTTAATCTTTGTGTTAGAAATGTTTCAGATGAAAGTTGCTTGGTATCAGGAGGACCATTAGGCAGTGTATTTGTTTTCGTCTTATGATTGAAAGAGGGTCATTGCAAGGTCATCAGTATTTTTTTTTATACAAAATAGCGTATACTTTTTCTGTATTATTATTTTTGATTACAAATTGTGCATTCATAGTTATCGCTTTCGTCACATGACTTCACAACTTTTCCTAAAATATACATATAATCAATTCTTGCCCGTACTAAATTGACTATTACCTGCACTCAATTGCAAAAAAGATAACTTTTACTTAACCCTTTGAACTCCTTTGTCGAGTGTGATTCGACATCGATTTTATTCACAGGTACTCCTATGTCGAGTCACACTCGACATTTTTAAATTGTCAGTTTAAATATTTATTATATTTGGCAATATTTCCTTTACCACAAATATTAGATCTTAACAAAATTCCAATGCTATTTTCAATATAATTAGTAAAAAAGTTGCTTAAATTCGTTCCTACCAACAAACTGTCTTTTGAAGTACATTTCAAATGAAACACTTACAATAATAGGGAGTTATTGAAATGAAAATTAAAAAACAGTTAAGAGTGCAAAGGGTTAAGACAAGAATAACGGTCTGTGGTACAAGGTCATTCAACGCAATACAAGATCAGTTACAACGAAACGCGTATGAGAGGTTTGCAAATCCAGAAGCTTAGAGTTCCCGGCAGTTGCACGGCTTTTAAAGTTTTAATTCCTTACTTGCAAGTGATTCTTAAGGCGATTTTACTACCAAATGTGCAAATGATTCTAAAATAGTAGCAGAATCTCGGTGAATGTAGTATAAATCCAATTTGAAACGGATTTATGCGTGTAGGATTTTGAAGCTCAGCGATGAAACAATCAATTTACCGCCTGTGACGAAACGGAAGCGTTTAATAAAATTTCTCTACATACATGGGGAGGTTCAAACGTCCGTTCAATTTTTTTTTAATTTCACACCCCCAAATACACAATCGCATACCTCAAGCGACAGTAGAAGATTAAATGAATTTTTGGAATACCCCCCGCATATAACGGAATATCGCAAGTGCTACGTTAACCTTTAAATACGGACATCTAGTTCTTGCACATTAATACGGCCTCGAAGTCTGTCGAACACCAATTAAAACATGTCATTATTAAATATTTACAAAATTAACAGTAATTCTTATACGGGGTGTACCATCCGCACCCGTCCATAAGTCACAGAACACTTGCTCACTCTGAGTAAAATGATTATTAGAACGTGGATGCGAGTTTTGGGTCGATATAATTATCTTATGCTGTTACATTTATCCATTTTACGTCAATATACATATAATACCTGAATATGATATTAATAATATGAGCGTATAATTTAAATAAATATTTTAAAACCAAAACTATACTCATAAGTACTCTGTACACAGTTTCGTTTACTTTGCAAGTATTGCCCAAAGTCAAAAAAGATTTATGGAAGAAATTAGAAGAACGTTAGAAAGAAATTACTTCCGAAATATTAAAACCTTTAATCGACAGAATGCTGTTGTAATTTCAAGCGGTCATAGCCACACAAAATACAAGATTAATTACTTACTTTTGGCAAGATCTTTAACATATTATTTGAATTACATATTCCCTACATTACAAACAATTAACAAGTGCTAACATTATTGCATAATGTAGGTCATTGCATACTGTATAATTGTCCAACTTCTAATTTTACAAACAAAGTCAGTAAGTTGTGAGGGTCCGATGACTTATGGATGGGGGTATAACTTTATCACCTGAAATATTTTTATTGTAACTAAAATTTCGTAAAAATGTTTTCTACAAATGTTGCATAATTCTGTGGGTGCCAGTATATAGTAACAACAGTTATATTTCATTGTAAAGGGTTAACGAGATAAGAAGGGCAACTGTGTTTTTTTAAATAGAATGCTATATTTTATGTATTTGTATATGATACCAGTTTTAAAAACAAATACAACGAACTATAACAGTAAGTCCTTCAATGCCAGTGAAGGTCATATAAACAAAATTAACTATTACACTAGCAACACGTTGATAAAGAAGTGAAGCGTTCTGAAGAGTCGGAGATTAAGCAGAATGTTAGCGGCACCGCAAGTTAAACAGAAAACTTTGTTTATACAACCTTCGCTGACGTTGAAAGACTTAGTGTTATAGGTCATTGAATTTGTCTTCAAAATGGCTGCCATATACAAATAAATAAAATATAGCACTGCATTTAGAAGACAAAGTTAACCTTCTTATCTCGTTAACCCTTTACAATGAATTAAAACTATTGTTACTATACATTGGTCCCCACAAAACTATGCAGCTTTTGTAGGAAACATTTTTACGAAATTTTAATTACAATGGAAATACTTCATGCAATAAATTTAGGTGATACACTGTGTATGGAAATGAGAACTAACAAGTATTACAAATTTTTATTAGAAAATGTTTCACAGTTACGTGAAGGGGACTTTAAAAATTACAAAGTAATGAACCACGTGTATCACACTGACACAGTGTGTCTGTCAGACTCCGCGTCAGTAGTTAAGACATAACACGTTGAACTCCACAGTGAAAACGGTCATACCTAATCAGACACGATATAACCTACTATTTTTTTATATAAATCGTAAAGAAAGAAAAGTTGTCAGTCTTGTTGATCTGTTCCTAAATTATTATTTCAGTATGAAGTTTGCTCAGAATTTTGCAACAATCGATAACTATTTAATTAAATTAAATTTGAGGAATCAGTCACTGGTGATAGCCACGGTGTTCATCATGTTATCCCTCATCTGCCCCTTGTGTCAATTTGACATGTTTCTGACAAAACTGCGATAAATATAAAAAAGCGGTACCCCTTGCACGTCGCTTTATCATTTGTGAACGATGTGAACAATCTTGTGTCTGGATGTACTAAATCTACAGAAACTGCATATTTTTATTTTTAATAAAAGAATTTGCAAATTTAACTTTTAACTTTGGATTATATTGATTTTTTGCCATTGTAACAATTTAACACGAAGGGACAAATTAGGTTGTGAAAATGAGGGACGGGTGGGGGTTTAGGAATCGATTTTAGGTATTTTCTCATGTGAAGGCGAAGAAGTCAAGAAGATAGCGTAATTTTGTGGTGGACGCATGTGTCTCGATCGCGACTTCAGGATACCATTCGAAATTCTGGAAGTCCGACGTAGGAGAAGATGGCGATAGAGGCGGTGTCGGAATCGTCGAGGTGAGATCGCTTAAAGTCGCGAACAGCAACGCGGAAAAAAGTCATGCTCGAGTTGCCAATATCTTCGTACGGATTTGTGGGTGCTGTGGGCCCTTTCTTCTCCGAAATACCTGCGCTTCGCCGAGTTATCACGATAAGTTTTCGGCGCGCGTACCGGCCGGCAATAAATAACGCGAGGCCGCGTTTGCACGCGGTCGCCTCGAGCCATCGAGTTCCAGATTGGATCGAATGGAAGGGTCAAAAATCTAAAGACTGCATTGGCCCTGTGTCTCTCATGTTATTTTCATAGAAAGATTTTTGTTTCGATCGCACAAAATTTAGATTGTATTTTTTTTTTAGTTTCGAAACGCGTATGGCAGAGAAGCATTTAGTCTGCCCTCAGTTTATTGAATTCATAGACTTATTAAATATTGTGCATTAGTGCAACGTCAAAAATTTACAAGTTGTCCTAACACTGTCGACTGCACTATTAGTATACTTACTGTTTCATTGTAGGTTCATTTCCTCGGTTTCTTGCGCCTTGTAATACAACATAAAGGAATGGAAGGATAGAAAATGGAAAAAAGAGATATATCACAAAGAGGATAAATAGAAAATAGTTAAAAGGGTTATAAAAATGTAAACTTTCTTATTCTATGGAAGTGTCAAACTTAACAGAGCATGCAGAGAAATTGGACACAGAAAAGTGCTAATGATCGGACAATAACGTGATTGTTGTGCCAAGGCTGTCACAATTTCGTCGATTATCTTAATGTTTATTCTATTTAAATAACTTTGTAGTGATCGACGTATCTGATGTTCCGTCGATATTATACCTGGAGAATACAAGGAATGAAAGAATTTCACTCCCTAACTCTATGAATTTTTGTTGAAGTGTTTTATTGTCTCTCTACGATTCACTGGTAGTCTTTTAAAATAAACCGCATCGTATATTTTTCTAATCTCTGGCAGCGTCATCCCAATCAAATAGTTTCATTTTATTCTGAAAGTGTACAATCAATTTTTCTATTACTCACTATGTATAAAGTATTTTGTATCTTATACTACTAGTAAAATAAATACGTTCTACAGGGCGTTCAGAAACGTGAAGCAAAGATCATACAAACATGGATAATGAAGGTGTACCTTTTCGAAGTGTAAACACTTTTTCTTCACAATAAAGTTCGATAAAAATATTAGGTCTACTGAAAAGTTCCGTCTGTTTCGTGCACATTTACTTTACCTCTAGCTCTTATCCTTGATGACCTATAAAAGGCACCGAAATGCATTGTTTTATCATCAGTCTTTACCGAGAAATAATAAAGGAAAGATGTCTGTAGATAAAGTACATTTATGGTACTGTATACTTTACGAATATCATCCAGGAACAAATGCTGCAAAGGCATGGAGGAGTTTGTCAAAAGTTTTTGGAACAAACGCACTTTCTGAAAGGACGTGCAGAAGGTGGTTCGAGAAATTTAAGAATAGAGACTTCAGCCTTGAAGACGAACAACGCTCTGGAAGCCCTTCGGTGATCGATGATGATACTCTTCACAACATTTTGGAAGAAAACCCATGTTCAATCAACATCAGAGATAGCGGAAAGGCTTAATGTAGTCCGACAAACAGTTTCAGATCACATACGGCAGCTTGGGTTCGTATATTATTTTCTTTTACTTAAGAAACGAACAGAACTTTTCGGCATATCTAATACTTATCATGTGTAGAATTCCAAATATTATTACAATTTTCATTAGGAGTCAATAATAACAGTATTTGTGATTGGAAGGGTCGATTCGATAGATTACAATTAATGTGAAAATTATTAATCTCGAATTGTCCTCTTACATATGAGACAATATTTTATAATCATATTGCTTTTTGTGTGATAAAATTCGATACACTACTGGTATTCTTTAACGTCATCGGGACATTTTGAGACTTCGATATCAGGTATGTATTCTTACAGAAAGAAATAATGTCCAGCAATTTTTTTTGTATTTTTCTCGGAGTATGTTTATAATATTAGGTTGTCCCAAAAATGCTTTTCGTAATTTGCATGCTCGGCAAATCACCTGGATCAGTATTTTACCAGTAACTCAAAGGAATTTTGGAAAAATCGCATCATGAGATCTCCGGAAAGATGGAGGAAGATGACACAATAGAATGGATCGTACGTACTTCAATAATATTGTACCCTTCATGAAATTTTGTACACTTAATATCTAGTAAGAAAACAAACCGAACTTTTGGAACAACCTAATAGTATCGTGAAAAAGTGATTATATCTCGAAAAGGAAGTGTCGCTGGACAAATATTCCTATGACCTTTTTTCATCTTCAAAGAGAATAAAATGCAATTCTAAAATTTAATCACCTAGTTCTGAAACAGCACTTATATTCATCCCTTTGAACACTCCAATTTTCCACTTTCTCATTTTGTCCCTTCTTTATACCTAACAGACATTTTTAAATCTTCTGGTTATTCTAACCTATCCTATACATGACTGAAGGAGAAAGATGAAGAAACAGTGGGCTGGGGCAAAACTTTGAGATAGTGTTAAAAATAAAAATTCAGTTTTCAACCAGAGATATGACCTTGAACCAAGCGCACTGAAACGTTAAACGTAATGAAAGAAGAGAAAGCTACCAGTGAATCGTCTGTACCAGTAAATGGTCCCCCGCTGGAATGGCGATTAACTACTACTGTTAGTCGCGGAAAAGACGATGCTCGAAGGGCACGGCTAACCCTAAGAGTTAATAGAGATCCGGTGTTAACTAAGCGCCGTAATCCCAAAGGCCGCAAATGGTCTAAGAGCCACAGAATACCTCAGCGACCCCTTCGGTCATATAACCCAGCATTTATTACGAAAGATTTTGGAAATCCATCGAGCGCTCAGGGACATCGTAGCTCGTGCAACGGGGGTAACACAGTGGTTACCCGTGAACCGTACGAGGGGCATCCATTAACTAAGCTCGTAATCCCTTCAGTTAAGTTAGCACATGGTGCGGCCGACGGACCATCGTTCGTGCACCAACACCTAAACGTACCCCTTAGCCGCCGGTTGATCTTCCTCTTCCTCCATCTTTATCTTCCTGTCTCTATCGACCCTATCAAATCCGTCTTCGTATGCATACAACTAATTACATTGATCAACACATGCTTGGACTTTTAACATTTAATAGGCATTTTCTATAGATTATGGTGCGCTGAATACGAATCTACAAACCGCTTACTTCTATCACACTCAGTTTTTTAAAAAATCCAATTTTAACATAAATGCAAATTTTCAGCTTTAAAGATGTTTCGTGCTTTAACAGTAATACTTATTTAGTTGCTCTTTATGCAAAATGGTTCTACGGACTGTGTTGAATAAAATAGTATAAATTATTATGACATTATAAAGACTTAGACATGTTTAAACAATGATTGAAGTGAAAAAGACAACCGAAACACATCAATTTTTGAGAATATTGTTCAATTTATGTTAAATACTAGGGGTCTAGGAGGAAATATAAATATACCGCGGAATAGAACGCGATGTCCACAGACGCACTAGATTATACCATATGCAATGTTCGATTTCGTAGGTTGAAACGTGCGTAGGACATTAGCTAAGACCAATTCAGAACATAAAAGGTAGATGAGACTTACAAACTGAACAAAGTCTGTTTAGTATGCATAGGTTCAAAACTCAATATTGTTCGAATTACACATAATTTTTCGAACAATTTCTCCAACAGAATTATTTACAGCTCAGACAATATTCATTCTTCGATCCATGTTTCTTAGACATTTTTTATTCGCTTTAATGAGGACTATCTACCACATACATCCTGAACCTATTTTTTTTAATAATCGATACTTTTTTAATTATGAAAGTACTTCGTTCAATATATTATAGGTGAAAATTAATATTTTAGTGCCAAAGCACGGCATAAATAACATTTTCACGATAAATTGCCTGTTTATGAATTCATTATCAAGGTGCAGATTAAACAGCCTGTGGCAACACCTCGATTTTATACTGTACTTTTCTAATTACTGATGTTCTTTTACATAATTCTTCCATTTCTAAAACAATGCAATAAAGACGTTAAGTATTATCATTCACTTTTCGAACTTGATTTTGATTAGTCTTGCGTATTTTGCCATAGATACATTTTATTCAACATTCCGTTTGATACCAAAATAGCCAAAGCTACAAGGTCTGCTGAATAACCTAACATTGTGCCACCTGCTAATGTAGCAACTATACGGAAAGCTAGACACGCAGTCTAAACCTGTGATGGACACCGGAACTGCGATCTTCCTCCACTCTAAGTCCATTCCCCCGTTTCAGATCCCTCCAGTTCGATCCTTGTTCCCCTTCGGTCCATTGTCGTCCCAGATCATAGCCTACATGAGGGGAGTGGACCTAGAGTGGGGAAAGGCCGGAGCTCCAGTGGCCATCACTGGTTTAGACAGAGAAATTAATTGCAGGACCATGCTGTTACAAGACACGATGATCATAATAAACCAGCGGCTCGGTCAAGATATCTATACAAATGTTTGTTTATCAACTGTTACGTCACCGTACATATAATACAGTTTTCTCAGCTATTTAAACCAGTTTTGTATTTTCAACCATTTTTTAAGTTTGTGAAATACTTTGAAAGTAATTGACGTTTATGCAATTTTTACTTCACTTTGAATGATTGTTTATCTAAAAAGCAGTTTTATGACGAGTTGATTGCTGATGCAGAATGAAACTGTTCTTTATTATCCTGCTTAATGCACGATGACCGTTTCAAAATATTTCGACAAAATTTCTCTCAGCAAATTATTTTCAACTGCAGCGTTGTTTGGAGAATAATTGATTTTATGGCGGACTTCAATCCGGCCATTGAAAAATTATTTTCTTGTATTACCGTTAATATTATTACCGCCTCTATTTATCATCAATGAAAGGAGTGTTATTATCAGAGGATTATTTTGTTGCGTACAACATGTTATGGAAGCTTTAAAATATTTCGATGCTGTGTATCTGCATTTCTATAAACAATAAAGTGAATTAAAGAACATATATACTTTCTTGCAACTCAGTATCAAACGTAATTACAATTGTCATCTTCAAATTTCACATAAAAATTCATCATCAGTAGCCATTCACCAAACAAAATGATTCATATCCAATTTCATTTTAAACTTTTACTACACCCGAAATTGCATTAGTAAAACCATTATCATTGCTCTTGCATTTGTTGCTAATTATTTCAATACACATTCTACCGTTCATAATTATATCGAGGACATTAAATTCTGATTGCGTTTCAGCCTTCTCACTATACACCATGTCAGTGTTCCCCTGGAGACGAGTTCGGTAAGCGTTGTACAATATGTTTTAATATTTTTTTGAAGAATTGTTAACAGTTACTGTGCGAAAGTCACAAGATTATACAAAATTCCATTTCGCTTGGATATTCTATTTTACTATTTCCTTACCTCAGATGGAAAAAGAAATATTTCAATATGCTTGCCGAACTCGTCTCAATATCAGCTAAAATATGAGCGTACAAAACTTATAGGTTCATCCCTAAAAAACTCAAGATGACCTAAAAACTTGAGAAAAAGGCGACTAAGAAGAAATGTAACATAATCATCTTGAAGCTCTTTCTGAGCCATGTTATTCGAACAAGAATACATTTCAATCGGTCCAGTGAAAATAGAATTACTTATGGTGGTCACGTTAGACGCTTTACCCTGTATATTGTTTGTTTTGGTCTGACCTGACTTTATAGTATTTTTCAAAGCTAAAGTTTGGGGCACAGTCAATCAGCGTTTGGGAATGATCGGTAAGCTGTATGCCCTAAGTTCTTCGCTCATTGTCAGATGATCTTGCAAGAGGTCCCTTTAGGAATGATACTGTTTTGATGTGATGTTGTTCATAACTACTACAATTGAAACATTTATTATTGAACTCATATTTTGGGGGAAATTAAATTATGCCATTTTCTAACTGTAGATGCGTAGCCGTGTTTAGAGTTAAAAAGGTTCATTTCTCACATCACTCTCTACAAGATTTCGGGCAGTTGAAAATATCATTTGTTGGTGAAAGGGTTCATGTCCAGGACATTAAGAAGTTTTGATTGCCTGGTGTAAAATTTAAAAAAATGGACACGCACCCTTTCAATAATAAATGATTCAATTAGAGAATACCCCTAGGAGATTCCTGGAAGAAAGTCGTTACATTAATAAAACGTTTTACGGTCCCTCGATTCGACCGTTAAGGTGTTATTTTGGCTGTTTAGAGATCCCAGGTTACGGTTAGATATTGTTACGTATGGCTTATTCTTTTACTGTAGAGTAAACTTTATCATTTCGCCCCAACACTAGCCATATAATCCATCGTTGAATCAAAAGGTACCATGTTTTGACGTATTCGCGATACCACGGAACCGCATCGCGAAAGCAAAGCCCAATTGCTTTGTAAAGCATTTATCTCCGACGTTCTGTACTATTTCGTTCGCATTACGCCTAATTGACCGTCTGATGTCAGTGCCGGCCCATCTCTTTCCCCCGTGTATCGATTCTGGAATTATGAGCTGATTACACGCTTCGTCCATATTGTGTGCATGATTTATTCACATGCCTTGTTTCATTCGTTCTAGGCGGAACTGTAATTACGAGATTAATGAAAATTATTCTCCCTGTGAGAAAGTATCAACACAAAGCACAAATCGGCTGCATGGATGACGCACGCAAAATTGAAGATCTCAGGAATTAACTAGACAGGAGAAACGCGATCAATTTCGTCCATGAAGTTGTTCGTATCGATGTACAGTACTGCGCAAAAGTTTGGCTACACGCATAGATTTCTGTGAGCCGATCTAAGTATCAACGAATGGTTACACAGTCTAGGATACTTATCAATAATTTTGGAGAGCTCAACAAAATTTTGACTGATCGAGAATATAGGAAAATGTTAAAGAAATATGCAGGGTGCTGCATTTGGATGTTTAAATGCATATAAAAAGAAAGTTTTTCAGTTGGATTTTGAAAGAAGCAGAAGAGAAAAACGCAATAAAGCAATCTGACATCAGTCATGGCCACCGGAGCTGCCGCCTTCGCCTACTCTAGGTCCTTTCCCCTCATTTCAGTTCCCTCCTCGTTGCTATAAATAGACCTCTCTAATGAGGATTTAAAAAGGACGACGACTTTAAAGTCGTAAGTGGGTACATTTATACCCGAGTGCTCACACAAGGGTTAATTAAATAAAATTTGAAGCACCGGTGGCCCCCATGACAGTCAACGCGCTAGTAGAGAAAAAATGTACATTGTATTACACAGCCCTTATCGATCTGTGTAATACGTAAACAATTTATTGAAATCCTAGGAAATACAAGTTATACAAAACAATTAAACAGTACATTAAATGGGCCCTCTCGATCTCTTTAACTCTCATCTGATCCAATTTTCGCTGAAAGGAATATTCATGGAGTTACTGAAGTGGTTCCAGTTGCGTGCTCCATCTCGTATTAAGTATTGCTTCTATAGGTTATTTCAAACGAAAGCCCTTCATTTCATTCAGAGGATAATCATAGGAAGAGAAAAATCCATTTCCTAATTCTTGTGGCACAGAGTTTCGATTCTTCAGGCCATCGCATGTTCGTCGACAATTAATCGTGTAACGGGCAGAGGCAAATATTGTAATTTCCTTTCGGTAGAAATAATTATCGAGGAGCGGTCAGAGGTACAAGGATAACGAGGATATTGGCAACACGATAATCTTGAGACGATGAAGTTGACAGTCCTTCGATCGAGAAGTTTCCTCGGAGTCCTTTGTGCTCGGGATAGGGTATAGAGCAAGCAGCCGACTGACACAAAAGCGTCAAGAAACATTGAGCAGGATAAAAGGGAGGGAAGAACACTCACTTGAAATAATGGAAAGGTGTTTAGCTTTTAATCCGCAAACGCTTGTGCCGAGAAGACGATCTTGAAAGAATAATCAATCTTCAAGCAATTCTCCACGGTACTCCTTTGTTCGTCGGCTGTCTAATTACATTATATTAAGAAACGTAAGATTCCTTTCTTTATTCTGAAGAATCCATCGCGGGAATATATTAAAATCTGCTAAGAGTTAAAATCGCAGAAACTATAACCATTTTATGTTAGGATCTTAACAGTTCTGTGATTACAATTCACAAAGAGGGCTTCCACCCTTGCAAGAATTTTAATGGTCTGTCGTCCTGTGATCGAGAACGTTTGTCACGTACGCAAATATTATTATCTATTTTGTAATATTGACAGAAACATTAGGAGATCATTTTTGTGTAATAATAGAATTTTTCATATTATATACAGTGAGCTGTAGAATTCTGTTTTTCTCGTGTTTCAAGATTTTCATTAAAATCTGAAACAGATCTTATTAAAATAATAATTAAGTGCGTTTTAAATAAAATTACAAACGCTGTACAGAGTCTTATATAACTGGTGGAACAACCCGGAATGTAGTGATTTTACACGAGAAATTACGATGAAAATGTAGAATAAAATTATTTCATACGAAGCTCCGTTTTCAAGAAAATCCGCTTTGAATGTTCGCCTGGTGTTCGCGCACTTTTCTATGTCTCGGTTTAACGGATCTCTCTGTAGACTACTATCTCTGCACATATTTATGTTTATAAATACTTCCAATGTCACGAATTGTTGTATATCAGTTCCACTACCTTACTCATATCGGTATAAATCAGTGATGGCCACGGGAGCTCCGCCCTTCCCCTACTCTAGTCCTCTAGGTTTATTCTCCTCGCTTCGGTTCCCTCCTCGTTCCCCCTCAGTCAATCGACGTTACAGATGACAGCCTATATGAGGGGAATGGGCCTAGAGTGAGGGAAGGCTAAAGTTCTCGTGGTCATCACTGGTATAAATTGTCAGTTTCTGCAGCTAATTATTACACAGACCGATTTCCTGGTCATCGACATCCTGCCAGGAGAGTTATACAACACTTTCTAAATTAAAAATGTTCCTGGAAAGTAAAAACTTCGTATCCTTCTGTGCCCTCGACATTCAAAACATTATATACGTACACTAGCAATGTGTTGGATCGTAATAGAGATAATCTACAGTGAAATTCGTCGAATCGAGACTTGATCAAGTACACGTGTACTTAAATTTTCAAAGTCGTTTTTCTCGAAAACGAGGCATCGCAAGAAAAATTTTATTCAATATTTGCCATTCAGTTTTCCACGTAGAATCTGCATCTTTGGGTTTGTACCATTAGTTACATGACACCCTGTATATGCCTGCTCAGGGTTATTCGAAGGTCACCTTGTTACGGGCTGTTAAGATTATCTTCATGTGAGTTACAGTATCATGTCAAGAAAGCAACACAATGTCAGTTAAGAAAAATAACGGTGTCCTTGAAACTCGGAAAATGTGACCATGGGAGTTTGTTGCAGAACACAATACAGTAAACGAAAATGTAGTTTCGAAGATACTATTTTTACAGGAACAATACGTTTTTGTAACTTATCAGAAGCGATAATAAATGGATATTAATAAGTAAATATGACTCAAATTGTATTGTGTTAGGTCCTATTTTAATCATGCGCTGTCCTTTTCTACGTTCGTCGCTGTCGGTAACGTACAAAGAGCATAGTGGGGATGAAGCACGAGCGCCTATAGAGCGGATTTTTCGAGCACTTACGAAGAATTTATTCTATTTGCTTTTTTGAATCATACGGCAAAGTAGCATCGCCCTATCTGCCTTCGACTATTCCTAAAAACACACCGTCGCTGACACGTGTCTACAGCATTCATATTGGGAACCCAGTCACTGACGTGAATATTACAACGAAAAAAAAGGAATGATAATTCCAGAATATTGTAAAACAGGTTAACGGGATCCTAATGTTCTACGAGCCAAATAGTCCAGAGCAAGAAGAATGCAAGCGTCGTCGTTATCAGAGCGGTCCAGCCTTTTCAGCCTGTCTAACGAGGTATACATCCCCGGCGTAATATGACGAATATTTAATATGGCGTGGCGTCGGTAGCGTCGGACGGACGTCGGGATGCCTGGACCGCTTCTAATATTTGTCTAGAGGCGGGTGAGCCTGTAAGCTTAATTGGAACCGGCCGACTGTACTCGTCGTTTTTACGAAAACTCCAACGTTTCACCGCGATATCGTATTCCTGAGGGTCCCCTTAACGAATTTATGCACGCTCCTGTAATGATACGGTTGCCAAATCGCGAATAATGCGGCAAATGGAAATGCATGTAGGGAAAAGTAGTCCAAAATGGGTCTCCAAAAAAACTAATGATTGCAGTACAAATAATTTTTATGTACTAGCAGTATTCGGTACATACACCCGCGTCCTGCTACGAAACACAGGACATCACGCGAGATCGTCAACTCGCGATGCGACGAATGAATATAGCTGCCGTCCATAAGTATTAGGACACTTACTTATACTTACTTATACACTTACCTTATACTCCTGCTGTTTTATAGGAGATTAAACACATTTTAGGTACTGCACGTGTGTAAGTGTCTGAACACTGTTCCAAACAATTAAAATTTATCAAAAGGATGAAAATACTTAATAATAAATACTGTTAGATTCCGATGTTTAGTATTTTAAATAAAAAAACAATAATTTTATTCTACTAAACTCTTGTGCACGAAATCTTACAAGTTTTTAAAGTACTTACACTATAGTTTCTAGAACTGTTTGGTTGTAGCAATTCTTCTATGTGTCTGGCTCAGGATCTTACTGTTAAACGTAAGCACAGTTGTGCTAATTGAATTAAAGTGTAAGTTAATTACATTGTACTTCAATTACACAGTAATTCAATTACGTTGCAATTGAATTATGCAATTCAAACTTTTCAATTAATCCAATGTCTATAATCATTTTTTTCTGTTTGAAACCTTTACGTGTTTTTTTCCACCTCTTATTACCTATCAATTTGCAATTCTGATTCAATTACATTGTACTTTGTAATTGTACTTCAATTGCAATTACGAATTGCATAGTAATTGAATTGAATCAGAGATCTGAATTACGAATTATAATGTCATTGAATACGATGTAATTGAATTACTTTGTAATTATAATTCATGGAGTAATTCAACTGTAATTCTGTGCAACTCTGGACGCAAGTGAGTACTAATTCTTAGCGCATCCGTAACGAAGATTTGGAGGTCTGATTTAAGAGGTACTGGGGAGAAGAAAAGGTCCAATAGGCATTCTTGGATATTACTAGGAGTTGATGAGTAAGAGGTTCAAGCGTACGACTCGAGGTTGATGAGTAACAGATTCAAAGGTCGTATACGTAATTGTGTACGGAAGATAGAAAGAAATTCTGGGGCTACTTATCTTAAAGTAAGTGGTAAGTATGAAAACATTTTCTAGCTTAGAGCGGTATCCAACAATATAATATTTTACAAACCGAGCTGGTAAACCGCCGACAAATGAATTCTTCGAACCGACCGCTCTGAAGGCAAGTAATCATCTGCCTTTCCTACGCGTCGCAAGGAAGGTCCTCGAGAAGGATCCGTAAAAACTAGAACTCCCAAGAAAAGGCTGAGGGAAAGGGAAAACCTTCCCTCGCACGAGCATGAACACGCGACATAGTGGCGACGCGTAACTACAGAAATAAGGCCTGCACCCAAGATAATTTATTGCCCCTTGTGTCAGCGGGCTCAAGTGATTGGGCCCGAGGTTTTCGATGGTGAAAGTTTCCGTTTGAAATAAAATTGTTCGCTACAACATCCTTAACTGTAATAATTCATTGTATAAATGGGCTGATCTACAGTTTAATAGATCAAGTTAACTAAAGACGTTGCAATGCAAAAACGTAACAGGGAGTGACAATGAACCAAGAGTTGTTAAGATTCCGAGAGCTATTCCTGTATTTCGATCTTTACAGTACAAGTTGCTCGTTGGACGTCTGATATTTGTCTGCTACCACCTGATTCTTTCGTTTATGAGGTCACTAGGCCTAGGGGTAATACTGAATATGATGAGCGACACCTGGAAGCTTTCGCTTCTTATTCGCTGATAGAGATTTTGTGTATTGAGGATCTAAGATTCTAGGTGATTTCTACCTGAGAAGTGGAGACGTATCTGGAAAATTTTTAAAAAACCTGGTGGTTTGATATACAGGGTGATTCATAAATGCATGTCCATACTTCAGGGGTTGAATCTACACACTAAAATAAGTAAAAAACGTCTTATGAACATATGCCGTACATACCTTAGTTTTCGAGTTATGCACGCATTAACATTGAATTCCGTACTCGCTCGAAAATACCAGGTATTCTTTGAATAGTCTCAAATCCATTTTGTATCCTTTCTCTCACATCGTGTACATTGTTCACTTGCGTTGAATACACAATAAATTTTAAATGACCCCAGAAATAAAAATCTAATGGGTTAATATCAGGACATCGTGGTGGCCCTGCAGTGGGTCCACTTCGCCCATTTCTCACTGTACGAAGGAAATGAGGCGGAGTACCATCGTGCATGAACCACAAGTTTTGCCTGATATCTAGGGGCACTTCATGCAGTGGTTCCTCAAGGTCGTCTCGTAAAAAATCAAGGTAAACAGTCCCATTTAGTCGAGCTAGTAAATCATCCATAACACGAAAAGTAAGGTATGTAGGGCATATGTTCATAAGTCGTTTTTTACTTACTTTAGTGTGAAATTCACCCCCTGAAGTATGGACATGCGTTTATGAATCATCCTATATATATCTGCTACCAGCTGGCCGCGAGCTCCGCTTCATATAGACTTTTACACTAGTACGGCCGATGGTTTTCTTAATTTCTATTGCCTCAGACGTGCTACTGTGTTTCGTGGAACGGAGCCACTGATCGCACCGCGTGCTTGCACGACTCCTAGCGCACCGTGCACCGAAAGATACAAACATCGCTCGCCGGTATATTATGTTCTCTGAGGTGCTAACAGGGCTTCCGCGATAATTAAACATTGCCGCTACAACATAAACGAAGTCATTTTCTAGGCTTCAGTGCTTGATTAACTGAATGCAACTAAAGCTGTAGGCCCCTTGCACAGTTGAGCGGACCATCCGCTGAACTGTGAACGCTCCCTTGCAACGTAGGTAATTTGTTCAGGGGTGAGGACGCGGTAGATGCAAGGCGGTAGTGTTTGACGCAATAAAATCAACAAGTTTATTCACAACAACAAAAACAGTGAGTAGCAAATCGAAAGTAATATGACTTGGAATCAGTGAAGGGACTTGCTCACACGTGGTGAGTAGCGGGCGGACGTGTGACGGGTGTACTGAGGAGGAAAGTATGAAAAGAA
The DNA here is from genome assembly GCA_916610135.2 of Macropis europaea. Taxonomy (NCBI): domain Eukaryota; kingdom Metazoa; phylum Arthropoda; class Insecta; order Hymenoptera; family Melittidae; genus Macropis; species Macropis europaea. The sequence continues at coordinate 32,235,219 of OU744345.1, forward strand.
AGGAAGGAGAAAGAGCATAGAGCGTTTCGTCCGGGGCCTGCTGGTGGACTCGTCAGTAAGGCTACCTAGCAGGCCCGTGCCTTAAACGCGGTATATTGAGATTCAAGTCGAAGGTATATATACAGGGTGTCTCAGGTTCCTCCCGTAAAGCAGTGCCAATATGCTGTACGAGCTGAGATAAGCAAATAATGTTATACGAGCATATGTCCGTAAATGCTTTGATAAAGAGTTATAACGAAAATATGGAATATAGTAACGGTATGGTATCGCGTGAGGGTGATTTGACAGTACTTATGTAATTTATTTGTAAAGCTATGTTTAATCATTGCAATTGATCTATCCTCTGTTCCAAATAAGAGCATAACTGTATTCCGCATCGAATACCCACTTTACCGCCGTCTCCTACTCCGTCGACTGACGCCTACAATATACACGGTAACAATGCTTTCTGTATACTTAGCTGGAACGCGTGTGGTAAATATTCAGGAATAACACCAGGATACGTCATATTTTGTCAAATTGTGTTATAGGTACATGTAATAAACACACATACATTACATACAAGTATACTACACAGACACATACGCACGCGCACGTACCATTTGTATACGTACAAATAATTTCAAACAAATACAACCACTGCATATGCACATTAGCTATGAGCCCGCGCTATTAGGTGGGAGACGCATGGAGTGGTGATGTAACCAATAAGATGGCGAAAGTGATAGGTGATAGTGGGGATCTGGACAGATCGGCTGAAAATCGGTCGGGTCACAGTTATGATCTTATTTGGAACAGAGGATAGATAAACAATGTAGTTTTCGTTTACCGTGAGACTGCTGTTGAATATACAAATACGTATACTTAACTGTCGATATTTTTTGGTTGAACGTATAATAGTTAAAGTAAGTTGCATTTTGTCGTTGAAGTTATAAAGTTTATCTTTCTTCCACATACAGTATGAAATGTTCATTTGTGACGTGTTCATGTACGTTAAAATACAGAAATACCTACAGCCTATTAATGAACTATTATTACTTATATATTTCAAAATGTTGACAGTTTTCATCGATACAAATGAACATATTGTTATAAGAACTTCCCGTTAAACTTGTTTCATTTTAATTAATACATTATTAATTCTTTGGTCAGATCTATATCGGCGGTCTCGTGCAGCTCTAACGTAGCTCCATAAATTCATTGGGCAAATATCATCGAACTATTCTTACCATACTCCATATAAGAACACTTCGTTACTGCATATTTCATATTCTTATTAGAACTTTCTAACAAAGCATGTATGTGTTTATATTTGTATAACGTTTTTTACTTATCTTTTCTTGTAAAACGTACTAGTACGGTTTCGCGAAACAACCTGGAACACTCTGTATAGGAAACAGAATAGTTGAGGACTTGCGGGAAAAGTCGTGTGCTGCTGATCCCTCTGCTGGCGAGATCGGGAAGTGCCGCCACAGTCGCGTCGGAGCCTCCAACGAGAATATCGTCCCATGCTCGTTTTTCCATCGTCGTGATGAAGATTTTTGTGTCATGTAAAATAGAGAAAATCCCGAGTGCAGAGCGAAAAAGGTTTTCGCGTTCGCAACCCGGGGAAAGCACCAAATTCGTAAACCGGTTGGTTTATTGTTTTATAACGCTTGCCTTCGTACTCGTTTCCGCTCCGCTCGAAGTTTTTCGTTGCAAGCCACGGAATGCTCCGCTCCACTCTGTAAGGGCCCGTAGAGTCTCTATCTTAATTTCTGTTTCTTAAATTTATGTAAGCATATTATGTAGCTAGAGAGACTCTAATAGCCGGAATGCCAAATTGACTGAAAACAGTAATGCTCGACCGATGGGGATGTATCCCCAAAGGCGGCTTACGATTTTTAATCAATTTCCATAGTTAATATTGCTATCTAGTGACATATTTACATGGCCCTGGTGGACTGAAATATAGGAGAGAATAGTGTCTATTTGATTTCTCCTATGATTTTATACAATTTTTAAGCTTATCTCAAATGTGATAAGTGTTCTAATACTTATGAATGGCAGTGTACAAAATGGACCACACAATGTATTACTAGTTGTTTCCTGGAAAATTAGTAAGAATAGGGACAATCTGTTTTTAATTTTTATAGTTTAAATGGACCTTTAAGTGGACATTTATGATACCTATGTCGCACTCTCCACACAGTCAGGATGACCATCCCCTCAATTTTTTTGAACGTAATGATACATCAAATTTTGCGTACTCTGCAACGAGTAGTTGAGAAAATGTGAAATATGTCTTCTTTATGAAATTTTGGGTAACATTCACGTCTAAATGATAGTAGAAATAGAAAGTATAATATCAAATAGATAAATAGTTTGCAATCAACCACGTGTACAAATAAATAGTCATTTTCGCGTGTCTATCTAGTTACCTCATTTTCTACTGTGGTAGGAAACATGTTAACTCTTCGAAGTGTTGTTCATTTTTTTCTTAACCATTCTTTATCCTTTCCTGGAAATTCTCTCCAATCTCTAATAACATTTGCGGCGTAACAGCAGCACATGGTCCCCTGATGTCCAGGCTTCTATTTTTCTTTCTTCATGAGATAATTAGATCGTCTTTAGTATATTTTCAAAGGGGATACGTGGGAAGAAATGTTTCAAAATAAATTTTTTTGAAGGATTAATTTTAAATTCACGCGCTTCTGCTGCACCCGGAATTACTTCGGAAGTTTGAAAAAGTATAGGAGAGGTTAAAAAAAGTATTAAGAAACAAATGGATAACACTTTGAACACTTAGTAAAATAAAATTCTAATTAAGAGCACCGTTCCATCAATGTCTTTCGCTGCACCCATCAAACCTTGTGTGTAAAAAGTGACCCCATTCATCCTAAATTGCACGTCGTAAAAAAATGTTCCACTTAAATATTACTTGCCTCTGAATAAGCTCTCCGAAAATGCATAAATTTATGGAGCACTCCACTTAAATAAACGGAGGGGATGGACACCTTCATAACCTCAGGGTGTGACACTAATATTACATACACTGTATGTCACATAAAAAAGCCCTTTAAACCGTAAATGTTAAAAAAATAGATTTTATCTCCACTTTCTCTAGTTTCGCAACTGACAGCTTGTAACACTTCGTACAACCCATCCTGTATATTTTTTGTGCCTTTTATTTCAACTTTTGATTACTTACTGATCGCAGTACAGAAAAATTGCCTAAATTTTTTCTCAACTTTTGTTTTCAGATTGATGTGGAAGATGTGTTAAAACACCAGCAAAACGAACCAGAATAGTGAAGTAAAGGGTATGAAATGTCTACTGTACATTTCGAGTCGCCTGAGGGTCGACTATCATGTCAAATTTGTCAAAATTGGACACATTACTCTTGCGCGGGTGTGGAGGATGAAGACTAACAAGTTGTAAGAAGCAACACATGTTTGTCCCCGTTCCAAGCCTTTCTGAAGTATACTCCATCTTATTCTACTAAGTAGTTTTAGTACTGCCACTAGTTCCACAAATAGTTCCGACTACTAGTTTCACTAGTGGAGCAAGGTGGGCCAAATGACGCAATTTCAGTTAACACATTGCCAATCGTTCGCTTCACACTCGATTAGTCGCTGGACGCCTAATGTCTTAATTTAAATTACCATAGCTTCTGTAACATGATCAATAATATAAAATGTAGAAATAAACCTCAATCTGTCTATCTAAATGTACTGACGGATTTAATTTACTGACCTAGTTTGGGTTAGATTCAATTCGAGCAACATTTACAGTATAAATTATTTTAATAATATTTTAATAAAAAGTGACTTGTGACACCGTGTAACAATATTTTTTACTCAGCGACACTTTTTGGAATTCTAGAGTGAAATATGGTGTTCCATTTAAAACCCTCAACGTGACATTAAATTTCTAAACCAAAAACATTGTTCTCTAAATTTGTATTATTGTGTAGTCATGATAGTTAGAAAATTCTTTAACTTTATGTATACAATGGAGTATGCTAGAACGAACGTAATTGGTTCCAGAACCTCGTTCGTTATAATATCTGTTCCTTCTAGCATACATTGAAATATATGTATTTAGAGGTAATCCGTTCCAGGTCCACAGTTTAGAGCAAAGTTATCACTCAATACAACAATTTAAACAGAAAAAATTTAATACAAAATGAAACACATAAGTGAGAAAATAATATATAATTGATTTGTTTAACTTTTGTACATTATGTACACTTGAAGAACATAAACAATGTTTCCTTCGTGGAAATCATAGAATCAACAAAATCACATAGAAGGGATACGAAGGCTCCTAAAAACCGATAGTGGTTTTCCGCATCCATTATAGCATCTTTGTTGGTTGTAGCATTCTGATTTTATTGATGAAAACTGTTCGTTGTAGCATACCTCACTATAATTATTTCCTGTCGCGTTATCTGAAATTGGCTAAAAATAGTGGACACCGTTATGCTGTGCACGATGTATGTGCGGCGGGCAAAAATTCCCGAACATTGAATTTTACACTCTTACTTTGCTCAAGAAAAATATATCATATAAAAGAATTAAATCAAAATATATGATTCTATGTACCAATTTTTGCACACTTTATGCAAGAAAACTGATCACAAACTGCTAAAGCACAGTAGAAAAATAAGGTGTCCGGAAACTTTAGCATGCCATTAAACTGTTTTAACCCTTAAGTGGAAACTAATAATTGTTTAACATGTGTTGATATAATTATTTGAAGATTTATGTAATCCTCTATTATCTGATTACGCTTCTAATGCTGTAAGGAAAATTGATTTCTATTTTGTCTATTCGTTAAAAATTAAACAATTATTAGTTTGAAGTTGCACAGGGCCCCTATGGCTCTCTCATATGGAAATCTCGTGTTTCACAAGTAATTATTGCAATCAGACGGGTTACATAACGAGCAGTCTGTAAGGGTAAATCGAGCAACGTATGTGACGAGAATTTGAGAGTCAAAACTCACGGACGAAAGACAAAACGGACGAGACGAGCCTGGTAGAATAGAAGTGGGGGTCGTTGGGGGGTGCACTGAATCGGTAAACCGTGGAAGGAAATTCGTTTGGCGATCGTTGATTTCAGGGATCACGTAATAACGTTGGCAAACGGATCGACGAATCACCGACAACCGAGGTTTGCCTTTGTCGACCACGCGTGACGCGGAATCCGTCGTTGGTCGACGATTATCGTCGCCGACGTGCGTCGATCCACAATCGCAGTCGACGAACCCTAGCATTAGCGAACCATTCAACTGCACGCGTGCTTCTGCTCGTTCAATCCGCAATTCCCCGACCAAACAGATGCGATGAAAATAATGAAAAAAAAATACGTATCGTCCGTCCAAAAACGAGGACGCCGTCTGCGCAGACTATTTCATGCAGAAAACAGAGTATCGACCATTTTTCAATTCCTTGCCTCACGATTTTTCTAAATTGAAAGTATTCTGCACCGGTGCTGAGCCGGTAAAATGTTTGACAATACATAACATTTAGGAATTTTAGTTGTTATTATCAAGGTGAAAACACGCGCATTTGTTACTAATTTCAATATAGAGGGTGGACCAGTGAAGTGGGAAATTTTCAAAACGCAATTACCAAATGAATTTTTATTTCAACATAATGTGTTTATATAATTTTGTTAGATATAATATATCATCTTACTTTGTTAACATAATACTTGACACGTGAGCACTATTTCGATCTACGCATTGATCTAATGTTAATCAGTACGCTACAGTGAATACAGCCATACCCGGTCAGACACGATATAATATAGTATTTTGAATGTGAATCCTAAAGGAAAAAAATATTTGGGTATTCAGTCATGGTTTTTATGTTCCTACATTAATGTTACAATGTGAAAATGGCATAATTCAACGTGTTAAAGAACCTGGCACATGAGATTCTTCACAACCACTCTATTTTTTGGGTCTTTCGCCAATAGGCTACTATCTACTTAAGCACTTTGACACTTCGTCAAGATGAAAGCATTTCCAAATGAACATAATGCTCAACAGGCCTCTTTAGATCTTGTTGTCCCTAGATTTTGCACTTTTTGGGTTGGTGCCAATCAATTGACCGATTCGTACGGTAATGATTAAACCTCCATACTTATCAGCAAATATTATTTAAAGAAACTAAGCAACACTTGAATCTGTGCACGTTTACCAACAATGCTGCAACTGGCAAATCCGATTTTTTCAAATTTCCTGATTCCTGCAATTGATAAACTCCTCAAGGGTTATATTTACTTCTTAGTCATTCCGGAATATTTTTATGTTTAAAACATCATTTAAATGATTAAAAAATGAGTTCTCCTACTGTAAAATTTGGAAAATATCCGAAATTTGTTTGTTGTTTCAAAAAATAGTTTGAAATCTTGAAAATTAATGTGCAAAAAATCCCATATGGATAGTCAAAACATTTTTCGAGATATAACGTTTAAAGTGAACTTATACAGGGCGAGTAAATAAAAACAGAACATCCGAATATTTTTGTTATTATTGGAAATAGAGCAAACTGTCTAAGGAAGAAGTCGCAATGTTCAAGGGAGCGCCCATAGTCGCACAGAGAAATTCATCCTCAAGATCATCATGATGGCCACGTTAAGGTCAGTGATATTCTTTTAAATAGCACCCTATATTTTTATGTCTGTCTCAGAGGTGGCCATCCGGAACGAGGCCGAGCCTTCCAACACTCTACGTCCACTCTCCTGGGCACGACGTTGAGAACGTTGGTAATTGTCGATAATTGTACAATTTCTCAAGAAACAATCACGTAATAAGAATAATTATTTCTTATATGTACACATTAGTTTTATCCAGAGATTACATCTCTACTCTGATATACATCATTTGTCATACAGAAACTTAGCGGACATGGTATACATCCGTATGGGGGGCATATGGTGTGGGGCATAGTGAGAGTAGGTCGGAGCCCGGCTTCGCTCCGGATGGCCATCTCTGATCTGTGTTATTGTTCTTTATGTAAAGATGAATTTAATTATCTATAATCTATGCCCACCAAGTGATCCTGACCAGAGATATTCGCAGTCAAACATTGGAAAGTTGCACCAGGACGCTGCAGAATACCTACCTGCCAGTGTACCTGCGGACAGGTAGACGTAGCTAAACTTTAAACGCGTATTTCTGAAAGCTATGTTCTCCAAGATGATGCACATGATATCTCAGACTATAATTGACGGATTGCCTTGGAATTTAAAACGCACGTTCGGAAAAACAGTAGTTTTCCTTTTGGCGGACGATTTTAATGTTAATATTTTTAGCTTAAAAAATATTTAAAATATAATAGAAATTTTGACTGAAAAGCAGTGAAAGAAATTTGAAAATTTCATTCATCGTGAATGTTCAAAAAGAAAGAACAAGCCACCGACAAAAGGCAGGGAATATAAAAGCGTGCATATGAAAAATTCATTTTTCTATTTAACGGAAATCGTGTACACCATTCACCCGTGCACCAAAGGGTACGTTTTAGGACAATTCCTGTACTTCGTGCAAATATTGATATTTTTTAATACAACCTTAAATACAGAAAGCTTGTGATACGTTTCAGTAAACTGCAAAATAGTGAAAGAATCGTCTTCTCATTTTCTCCGCATTTTAAACTTAAAAAACATGCACTTTTTGGTCTGTGACAATAGGATAATCCCTTAATTTTTAATCAGTCCACCAGTATTTATGTCAACCTTGAACACGTTTTAAAAGTTAAACAAAAACTTCATGACAGAGATCTTTAAACAACGTGTAACCATAATAGCAAGGCTTCCTATAGTGTACTAATATTCAATTAATACAATAGCATAACCTAAGAATTCTTACTAAACCTGAAGATTGTCAGGAATCGAACGTTTCACTTGCACGAACCTAATAGAATCATTGTCAAGGATGTATCTCTTCTAACGCCGCTTGTTTTAAATAAATACGTAAACATTCATACAAGTTATGCTTATTTAATTTACATATCAAAATCCAAACTTTCTGAGCAGCTTAATCAATATAATCGTCAATGAAACATAAAGCCTCATCACTTCTCACGGTTATTATTCCGTCTACTAAAATGCTGCAGCCCAAGAGACACTTAATAGGTATTGTACATAAATCTACTTATCACCATCATCAGTAATTATAGAACTACTTAACATTAGAGATATTATATGTAGACTAGATGTAAGCAAAGTGAATGATCATCTTCATCACTAATTACGAGACTACTAAACGTTAGAAATGTTATATTGTAAGGGAGAAAAAATTGGGTGGACTAGACCAGGGGAATCGAACACGGGACCTTTCACTTTCCGGGCGGGTGCTATCCCACTAAGCTATCCAACTCACTATCAATTCCATCTCCCTAAACGCAACACACTAAACAGCTGCCGTCTACAGTATGTAGACTAGATGTAAGCAAAGTGAATATTACATTTTAACAAATCATGGACCATCCACTCGATGGATTTTATTTTCGAACTATTCAATTTAAAGTGAAAATTTCTTTAATAATTAACATATTTGTTCATAAGAATCTTGTTGTCTAACGGCTGGTATATTGATGTACATCCAGACACCATGTACAATCAATGTGTAAATTATTGTATAAAGGGTGTCCTAGAACTTTCCGTACAAACTTCGCTAGTGTGTTCTATAGGTATAAGTAAGACTAAACTGTGATGAAACAAAAAGTTCCTAAATGTTTTATTACAAAGTTTTAACAAAACTATGAAACGTGAAGTAAATACTGTACCTATATTTGTCTACCTATGCAAGTCTGATATCGACGTCCGATTCAATTCATTGTAGACTGAATTTCGTCGCGATTTTGTCTGAGTTCTTCACATGTGATGCTGATTCTCGTAATTAATTAATTTCGAGTTGATGTTTTTGTACTACCAACTTTTTCTGTTAGAGTGCCCCATAAGTAAAAATATGAAGGTGTAAGGTCAGTTGACCTAGGAGGCCAAGAGACTGGTCCCCCTCGATCAATCCATCGTTGGACATACTGTTCATTCAGCCAAGTTTTTACATGGCGCTCATAATGTTCTGGACACTCATCTTATTGAAGCTAGCCGTTTTGACGAATCGATAAAGGTGTATTTTGCGCCAATGTCGGGGAGTCGTTCCTTAAAAACATTAATACAACAACCATACCTTAAAAAATAGTGACATATTTTATATCAACAGATAGCATAAACTGAGAGAACTAACAATAAGGGAAATAGTATTACCATATTATTCACGTTTCACATTTTTGTTATAACTTTGCAGTAAAACATTTATGGACTTTTTATTACAGGACATTTTAGTCTCATTTTTACCTATAAAACACACCCACGAAGTTTGCCCAGAAAACTATAAGACGCCCAGTACATCTAATTGCCAGATACGACAAAGGCATCGAAGAAAAAAATCAATATAATCACGAACTGGTACCCGACATCGTTTGGTAGCGCGGGAAAACGGGCGTCAAGGACAGGAGGATTAAGGTCGAACAAGACAAAAGGACCATCCGTAGGTTCGAATGGTCGTGCAAGCTCTGCGCGTCGGAGCGTGTAGTCGTCCGGGTGTTCGGAGTCTGGCAACATCCGGCGGCGACCGGAGTTTACTCTCGCGCCTACCGAGCTTTCGCTGGAGTAGCTCTCACGAGGAAAATAAGCTCTCCTCGAGCGGGGCCGTTAGACACGCGTACAGTTTGACTGCTCCTCTCGTTGTGCCTCATCCGCTCTCCTTCTCCTCCCCTCGCGGCCCACAACCCCTACTGTGCCCTCGCCCCCCCTCCATGCCACCCGCTCCTTTCCCCCTCCATCGAAATCGATGCTACTCGCGGATCGTGAGTTCAGTCTGCGACTGGCCACCGCGTGTGTAACATCGCTGCCTCTGTTTCGCCCTTGTTTTCTGCGGTGACATCTCACCCCTGCCCACGTTGTTGTTTCGCATGCCATTCGAACGGGACGCGTGCCTTCGACGAGCGTTCAAGCTCCACGCGGCGAGATTCGAGATCGGTGATCACGTGTGACCGTCCCGTCGTGTCATTTCGGAGGGACAGGAAGTCGGTAAAGGAAGACAGTCGGGAATGTGGAAGGTTCTCGGGACGAAACGGATGACGAGGACGATGATCCTTCGGCGCGTGTTTGGAGAACGATCCTAAGGAGATCGGATGTCCGACGAGGCGCTACCGTCGAGGATAATAACCAGCTCCGGCTGTCCTCGTGATAGATATTTGATTGGGTGAGCGAAAAGTTTGCCACGTACATTGCGTTTTCAGCTTGGAACTCGACCTACCGGAGATAGTCTTTGATTTTTGAAGTTTATTTGAGGAAAATTTGTAGCTGATGTTGAAATTCATTGATCAGGCCACTGTTGCATAGCCTGTATCGAAAGATCCAACGAACTCGTAATGGAGAACGAATGACATGAAAGGGTTACGCGGATTGTGGTCAACGATAACCGGTTGATCCTATCTGGGTTACCGTGAAATATTTCAAAAGGGTGAACCGTCGATGTAAAAGCGTAATGCTGTGTGACACCTCGTATATACGTTCGAAACGAGTAGAATAGTTCGCCACTGGTCAGCCCGGCGAACTTTATCGCCAGCGACATTCATTCTGCCGTTTCTCGTTCGTGTCGCTAAATTTTTACCTTCTGAATTCACGACGTTCTCGATCGGAATGGAATGCGACGGAATTGTGAGCGAGCGAGATCGCTGTCGTAAACGGCGCAAGGTAAAAAAACTGTCGGAATAATTTTAGTGTCGCACGAGCTCACCGGTGCCGACGATGTATCTCATGTACGCTTTCCATATAAATTATGTAAACATCGCATGCAAATGCAGCTAATTCACACTGAGAGACTAAACTAGAAATTTCGATGCTCTCGCAGCGAGGAGCCCGGCAAGGTGACATTAACGACACGGAAACGCGGGAAAGCTTGACGCGTCAGCCCGCGTTTTAATTCCTCCTCGCGTAATACACTCTCTGCTTGTTAGCCTGAAGAAACTTGGGACCGAGGCTATACTTCGTTATTCAGAAAAGGATAATTCATGACACGGAGGAATCGAGGGGCGCAGGGTGCAGTTGTCGAATAACAGCTGGATGATCAGTTACCTCGTGGACGTTTCGTCGACAGTTTCCATTAAAGTGCGCCTTAACGCGTTCGACGCTCCGATGCCCGTTTCTGTCACCTGCTCTCACGCGAGAAATTTTGATCTCTTTATTCTCTTCGCCCGTTCCATTCCTACTCGCTCGACCACGTTCGACGATGCCGTGACACGGTTTACGACGCAGTCATACGTGACCCCACAGAAGTTTGTTAATTAATTGCTTTGGAAATATAATCCGCTAGTCGAGTGTAACTAATCAGGGAGAAACTCGGTCGGACGTTGACGGGCATGTTTGCTGCACCTATCACGTAGGGGGATGGAAATGTAATTTGCCGGGATAGAGTTAGCCTCGTTGAATGCCGTGGCCAAGCTTCACCGCCTATCCTAACCATCAGCCCCAATCTCCTCGCGGCGTGCCAGACCATTGATCGCCATGTTGGATTTTGCATGTAAGGAACCGCGCGCGATGCACGCGTACAAGTTTCCCGTGTAACCCTAAAATGCGATCCAAAACTTCGCCGGAATCGTATGGAACACGTTGGAACTCGAGCCGGCTTGTTTTATGCAGGCTAAATTTTGCGAATTGAGGAAGAATTCGTCTTCGAGTGGCATACTAGATTTTGGACGTAAGAATTGCGTGCAACACAAATTTCTCATGAAAATGTATCGGACGTTAAAACTGTACGAAAACTTTATGTAGTATGTAGAAACTTGAGACGATTTATTTTTTCATTCGTAGCACGGTCACTGAGATTTTAAAATTGATCAACAATAATCTTATTTGTGCGCCATTCTGGCCAGTACTATATTTATCAAAAATGAACGATGCAAATTTCACGAGGGTCACTAAGATATGTTATCGAACGTTACGAAAACCATATAAAATACGCCGAAACTTAGAACGATTTGCTTTACGAAGGCTAAATTTTCAAATTGAGAAAGAATTCATGTTTGTGTGCCATACGGGATTTTGGACGTAGTGACTGCGCATAACGCAAATTTCTCATGAAACATGTAAACATTTGAAAGAGTTTATTTCTCGTCCATACGCCGTTACTAAATCGTGAAATTGACAAACACAATATTTTATAAGCTTCATGCTAGATTTTGGGAATCTTTCGATTTTCGTTTTTGAAACACACGGAACATTAAAATGCGACGTGGGACATTATGAAAGCCCACCGAAATACTTTCAATCACAAAACAGTTTATTTTTTGGTGACCACATTTTTATCTCTGAACGCCATGCCGAATTTCGTATACAAAGGCCTATGATCCAGACCTGACATGAAAATTTAAAGCACATCAGAACTTTACGAATGCCAGACGAAACGCATTGTTATTCACTACATTTTAGCTTGCGTTCAAACATGACGACTGTATGGAATGTCCAAATGCACTAAAAATATTTTTTCTCCGAGTGGTGCACACCGCCATATAAGATTTCGCACGTAAGGGCTGTTCGTGATGCAGATTTCACGGGAAAATCTGAAATACGACAGAACTTTACGAAAACATTACAAAATACTTTAAAAGACGAGAGGGTATATTTTTCGGTGGTTAAATTTGTTTCCGTGACAACAAATTTTTATCTCGGAAGGCTATGCTGGATCTTATTTATTTATAATTGGGTATAAACTCAATATATGTACACATAAGTAAGAATTAAGAACAAAAGGAAAAATAAATAAAAAGGCAGTTGCAGCAACGTAATATAAAGTAAAAATAAGAATTAAGTATAAGTGCAATCACAAAGAATTTATGATTAAGTATTATCAGAACAGTGCGTAGCGCCTTGTGTAAAAAATTTGCACGTAAGAACTTGTGATACTGACTAAGTGTGTAAATCTGAAGTACTGACACATGTATAAATTATAGATGAAGCACGTACATTGATTTTAGATACAACTTATTCATTACTGATAAACAAAAATTCGTTTCCGATTAATGTGTATCGACGTGTCAGTAATGTCCTGTTCAATTTCCGCAATTTTTCGTTATTTTGACGAGATCGCGGTAATTAAAGGAATTTAGAAGGTGTAATCCGTTGTCGAGACTTTTGTGTGAGCAATGTGAATTATTTAGTTTTTTCGCTGCTGCATATTTAAATTGAAGTGCGCTTCGTCCATTTTCATGATTGTTCGTTACTCCGACATATTTATTACATTGAAAAAGCAATCATATGCTGCTTCATTTTTAAATTGATTGGCCATTGGAAATGTACCTATGATTATTTCATTTCTTCTCTGTGGCACGGTTAAAATTAAAAGCATTCGAAGTTTCGAATTATTTGAATACACAACGAAATTGCTCCTTTTCAGAATTCCTTTCAACAGCGTACATAACTTAAGGCAATATCAAAAACGTACATCAGCAAATTGTTCATAATACTTCATAAATGTTTTGATACAATGCACTGAATAGACGGATTTCCCCAGTACTCGTTACAATAATTTTTATAAACAAAAAGCTGCGAATGTTTCAAACTTTTCAATCATATAAATCCATACATGAATGTCGAAAAGTACATGCGCTACAACTCTAACATAATTGCAAAACATCATTCATTTCGTTCCAGTTTGTTCGCTACTCAGCATTTAAGAATACTAGTTTATGATCGTCGAGTTAGTACGAGTTTTTGAACCTACAAATTATAATTTCAAGATGCAATTTTTACCTCTGCGATTAATACACATATACAGAAAAATAAAATAACTATACTTCTGTAATTCAGTTTTGACATCCGCTCATGTACAAAACCCATGGGCCAGTACAATGCACTGATGTCGTCCTCGAGAGGTTAAAAAATCTCAAACAGAATACATAATAAAAAATTAGAAACAATTGAAATAAAAAGGAAGTGTATTCTGTAACAGACATCAGATAAGAAGGAACGTTGCTAATGCGGTTACCTGGTGGAATATCTTCAATGATATTTTGAAGAATTTTAACACGTTGAATGCTGTGGGGGTCACCAGAGACCGGCACCACAAATTTAATTTAATTAAGTAATTATTAATTGTCACAAAATTGTGAGCACACTTCATACTGAAACAATAATGTAGGAACAGAAGAAGACGATTGAGTACTCAAATCTTTTTTGTCTTTGCGATTTATTTAGAAAATAGTAAATTATAGTCTGACTAGGTACGGCTGTTTTCACTGTGGCACTCAACTTGTTAATCTTAAAATTTGTCACAGACGTCGTAGAAGATTTTATAGTGATCTCCGTTTATGGATTGTATACGAGCAGCGATAACTTCCCTTTCTGTTTCAATACACCTATCCTTATCTTCTCGCAGCAGAAAATCCGCTGCAACTTTCTTGATGCTTTACAAAACGTTTACTCCATGCATAAACATTTACAACGTGGAACGCGAATCTGTACCTGCGTATAATATTCGGACCATCGAGCGCGTTCCGTTAAATCGACTTAAAAATTTTCCGTTCCGTCTACGTTGGAAACGCGCCACGAAGGACGGAAATATTCGTCTCGACATTCTCGTGCGCTCGAAACTCTCATCGTATTACCCGACGAACAACTCACAGAATATGAATAAAAAAAACTCAGAACAAAAACAAAAGACGTACTTCGTGTCCGACTTTTACTTGAAAACTGACGCGATATTACAAATAGAATTAGAATTTAATTAAATCCACGTCGAATTAATTGGGGTGTACACTCACTTATTTGCACAGCATCAAGTCTTATAATATGAAAGGTACTAAGTAATTACTTTTCGAAGAATATTAAATAACGTCAGTATAATTAAATTACCAATTATGCGATAATTTTGATTTCAAACAACGTTCCACCGAAAATTTCCAAGTCAATACAATATTATAAGACTTTTAAATAAGATAATAAATAATGTTGCTCAAAATTAAAAACACGTCTTCACTTGTCACTCTTTAATAACATAATGAATAACTCGTTCCAACACTTTCATGTATTTCTCTTCACTACGATCCGATGATTTATTAAATTGCTTATTTTTGTAACGGACTCAATGTTTATTAAATCATTTATGTTAATATTTTCAAGCAATGTGCAGTCCATGTGACCATTTAATAATTTAATTCCGCTGTGCTCTGCGGGTCTACATGGCCTAAAATAAAATTTAAACATTGATAGTTCTTATATATTTTTAATACTTGTTATACGCTGCCGTCCATGAGTATTAGGACATTTATCGAATTTGCAAGAAATCTCAAAATGTTATGAAATTATTGTAGGCTTCGAACACACAGTTTTCATCTACATACACACTACCAGGGTCATGTACGTATGTATGTTGCTATATCTCACATTCAGTATGGAAATTAGTTAAGAATCATATCATATACTCTGTAGCGGCACTTCTCGGCCTCGCCAGCAGAGGGTTCAGCGGCGCACAGACTTTCCCGCAAGTCCACGGCCATCCTGCGCTCTGTATATGTACACCAACGACCTGACCCTCACTATCCCGCGTCTAAGGTACGGGCCTGCTAGGTAGCCTTACTGACGACGAGTCCACTAGCAGGCCCCGGACGAAACGCTCTATCCTCTTTCCTCCTTCCTTTCTTTTCTGAAATCCCTGCACAGCACCACCGCTACAACTTTACAGTTAGATAACATATTTATACAATGTGCAACCGAAAGTTATGTACAAGTGGGCATGAGGTGACTCCTTATGAGAAAATAAACAAAATATAGAATAACATTTTTTCATTCGAGATTTAGTTTTCGACAAAATGGGGTTTAAAAAAATCTACGTATATAGTTTAAGCTAATTACATTCAAAAAATTAAACACTGAAAAGTATTCGTACTAACACATTTGAAACCTACAATATGACTTCATTTATACCTTTACACTGTTAATCTACCCATTTATATAATGGATTATTAAAGCTAAGGATGCGTTTAATCGAATATAAAACAGAAGTATAAAAATTAGATCAAATATCTCATATTAGACAAAAGTGGCAAGTGTCCTAATACTTATGGATGCCAGTGTATGTAAAATAAGTGTGTGCAGGACATGGTTCCATCAAGAAGCAGTTAGCAAACCTGACTCGATTTTTTATAGACGATAGATAGACAAATGGGAGCTAAACAGAAATTTGGCTCGTCGTTGGGTGCTTGTGAATACTCAAATATTTTTTATTCTATATAATCCATATATTATTTTTAAAAATAAGAAGGTGCATCTTCTGACCAAAAAGGGGAATTGTCGGTTGGCCATATTAATTCTCAAGGTTCCCGTCAGTCAAAAATTCCAATAACTACTAATAGTGCTAATAAATAAAACAAACTGCGATCCAGGAACAATCTCATAACCGTCTTAAATTTATACCAATCGTTTAATTAATTTCTTCATTCTGAATTATCCTCTGCAGTGCTTCCCATATATTAACAAATGCTCCATATGTTGCATTGCATGCTACGGTAAAAACTCATTACTAGACTGCGGATGTTTATGCAATTTAACACATCCAAATTGGTAAATGATGGACATTTAGTAACGTAACAAAATAAAAATTACTTATTTTAAACATTTTAAGGAGTAAGTCCAGTCTTGTTGAAGTTTCATTTATTTAACTGCATAAGCATAGCAAAACATGAAAGTCTAAAAATGTATACTTGCATAAACATCCGTAGCGTACTCATTATACTATACTTGTTGATATCGAGGCGTTTCCGTTTGTAGCTCAATTAGCTCGCAATAACATCGATCGACAGTGAATGAAGAAAATGCCTTTAAAACATTTTGGAAAACACTCGGGGCGAAACTGAGCGGGGGCATAAAAAAAGGGTAAAAATAGTGCAGCCAGGATCGAAGATAACCGGAACATGCGTGGCACGGGACAAATGTGGGACGACGATTTTCGAGCATTACATGGAAATGGTTTCAATGTCGGATGCGTCAACGAATTCGCTAGGTGGTTAAGCTGGCAGTTACGATTAAAAGCTCGAAGCTTCGGGTCCCGGCATCCATTCATTTGCATGTAGGAAGCTACGTATAAATTCTGTGGTTATACTGCGCCAGAAGCAATAACGTAGGGCGACGCAGTGTGCAGGTTTAACACGCGTGCATTTTGCAAAACGGTTACGTACGATTGGACGTTCGCATAAACGATTGATCATTCCGGGACGCTGTCGGCGTATCGATACTGGTGGATCCTTTCGAACGTTTCGATAGTCGGTTCGTCGTGGAAATGGCGATCGATTCAGAGAGATTCCTTTTACTGCTCGAAACATTAAGCTTTACTACCTTCGTCGAGCTTGCACTGAGATATTTCGATGAAGCCACGTTTCCACGTTTGAGTTCGGATGAACGATACGAATTAAGTATTAAATTCAGTCCTATCCCAGCGGACAGCAATCTAATGATATTTACGGTGGAATTTTAAGGGGTTACTCTACCGCCACCAGGCCGAAACGTGGATGTTTTTTGACTTAAAATGCGGAAAACGTAAAAATGCGACCTTTTTAATATTTTGCAGTTTATTGGAACATACCTTACGCTTTTTGTACTTAAAATATCAATATTTGAACAAGATACCGCAATACGAGTAAAACTTGTCTTTCGTTGCAGGAATGATATAACACGAATATTTTTGTAAACTCTTTCACACTCCCTCTCTTTTGACGGTGGTTTATTTTTTTTCATTGAAAATTCGCATTAAATAACATTTTTGAAGTTTCTCATAATTGTCCACTCCAAAAATTCTATTATACCTTTATATATTTTCTAAACTGAAAATGTTATTAACAATATCGTTCGTCAAAAGAAAACTATTGTTTTTTTTTAAGGTGTGTTCTAAATTTCAAGGCAACTCGTCGGCTTTAACCTGAGGTATCATGTATACCGGTTTGGAAAAGATACTTTCGAGAAATACGCGTTTGAAGTTTACCAACGTCTATCCATGCGTAGTTACGTGACTCCACTTCAAACGTTATATCTAGAAGAATGTTTCTAATATTCACAAGGGACCTCTGCATATTAATTTTAAGACATTAAATTATTTTTTAAAGCAATATAATATTTTTCAATTTTTTCAATATTTTACAGTAGGAGAACCCTTAAAAGCATTTCTGTAAATCATAGGAGGATCTCAGTAATTTCGCGATACTAAGACTGCCTTTGGAGTTCTATTAGGTGAACTTGCAAAGATTGTTAGCACGTCCTTAGCCACGGTGAAAAATTCTATACATAATCCGCCACATGAAAATAAGTTTTCGCATTTTACATAATGTTAAAAATACAAACACTGAATTATCTTATAATACATTTTTTATTTTGTACAATTATTGCGGCGTTCATTTTAATTGAAATAAAAAAAATGCTAGCATTTATTTAGAATAGTCGAATTTGATGCGTAGGGCGCATACGATCCACGCGGCACGGAACGTATTCAGTAAGTATAATGGCGCGGAAAAGGAATTGACTTTATCTACTGAAATACGGTTTTAGTTGCGTTACTTTTCTGTTTGTTTCCTTATTATGGCAGCTTAACTGAACTAAATGATCTGTGCTTAATTCCGTGACGTGATGTCTAATTTAGTGTTATGGTTAATGTAGAGCGTCCATCTTGATACGAATCTCGTATTTCGAACACTCCTGTAATACAATTCATATCGAACGATTCTACTATCTCTGATACAAATTAATGTGTTAGAGCCACGTTGAAATTGTGAGTTATATAGGAGGAAAGATCATTCGTATCGTGATAGACTGATTTTATTAAACTATTAGAACCATGGAGAACGCAAATAAAAATGTTGTGGTGTTTGAACGTTTACTTACTGATGGTGCGGACGTAACTACAATTTTTCAGTATACACGAAACAATCTTCGCCTTTGTAGGTGACGTTTTCATATAAAATTCAAAATTAGTAGCAGACTTGGTAAATGTAAGTAAGTCACTTAAAAGTATAGACGGCAGTCGTTCAGTGTGTTGCGTTTGTAAATATATACAAATGAAGTATACATTTTTTTTCTTCTTTAATTTTATAATAAATTATATGTACAGGGTGTCCGATTTTAAACCATTAGTTTAGCAATTATTTTAGACTGAATATTGCAAAGTGACTAAAATATCTCTTAAACTAATGATCTTTCGACATACATAGCTTAATACAATTTTGTAGGAAATAATGAGCTGCATTGATTAGTGAACTAAAAATTATACATTTCCATTTAAGAAATGGTATGTCACCTTCATATGACCTCTACGTGTCCATCTACAGCAAAACTAAGTACACCAGATTCTGTTCCCCTCAAAATCATTCACATCCTACCTGAACCATTTTTTGTATAACGGGTAATTTGCCAGTAATTCGCATTTATAGATTAAAATCGGACACCCTGTACATATAATAGATTTAGTATTTACTTTGTAAATATTATAAAATAAATCCTGGCTTCGATTCCTGGTCTAGTCCACCCAATTTGTTCTCCCTTAAAAAAGTAAGTACACTTTTCATTCGATAGAGGCATGTGGCAATATTCGACGAGAGCGGTACATAAGACATCAAGAAAGGGGGCAACGCGACGCTATAGCTGCCATACTTCGAGAGCGAACCTTCCACGGCTACGATAAGGTCTTCCTTCTTTGTCGTAGGACCTTCAAACCTAGCATCTAAAAATTATTTAGGAATATTAGAAGCAGATTCTTCAGATATACAGCGAATCTTTCAAAAACTAAACTGTACATAATAAGCAGTGTCAAAGATTAACGGGTAATTGTTTCAACTCTGCACGCTTTTCTGTATACCTGGGCAAGCTACAATATACAATAAATCTAAATTACTTCGCGAGTTTCTTCTAAAGCCTACTTTTCAACCTTCTATAACAATTGACGTATCAAATCTGCATGGTGAGTTTCACGTGTTGAGAGAGCCGAGTGTTTAGCAAATTCCAAGAATTTGCAGTTAAGAAAATATGTATTATTAATTGAAGTGACCTGTGTAATACTGTGGTATTTCGAACAACTGTGACGCAGCTTAAAACAACCTATAATTTACTTGCCGCGTTATCCCTTAAAGTACGGAGCAGGTCGCAGCTGAGCACTCCCTATGGCCGATGCCAATTTGAAAGTAACAAGTGTTGTGCTATGACTTATATGCAAGAGTTTATTTCGTAAACAAATAAAAAGGTGTACAAACTTAATGTCCAATAAAATATTCAGTCAAATTAAACTTCTTCTTTTGTATGATATGTGTCAATATTAAGCCATAGCAAACGTATCATTCTGAGCGAATAAATGCGCTTCGACGAAATATCCTACTTTGAACTTTACTAAATAAATTAATTTAATAAATTTACTCAACTGATTAATAAAAAAAAGAAATAGCTTACACAGATTCAATATAAATAGGTTACATCGTGAACCTTCTCAGTCGACGAGTAGACGGTTTGGGGGATTAACTGTTTGCACTGATAGTTATTAACAAAACAAGGGATACAATAATAGAGCAGTCATCAAGTAATTCCTGTCACCCATTTCTAGATTCAGGTAACAACATATGGCCGTTAGAGTTACCTTTCAGTAACCATAGCGTAAAATCTAATGAAGAGTATGGTGGTCTCAAACTTTTAGCCGACAGTGTATATTCGCCTGCAGTACAGTAAAGGTTAATTACGTGTTTCGTTTGGCGAATCAGCGCGCATACCAGAAATATATACGCTGGCGTGAATATTTAAAATCTATTATTCGTTTCAGGTGGAATAGAATAATCCTGAAAGAAAATCCATCGACCACGTGAAAGCGGTGCAATGAAATTAGGGGAAAACCGCGCTTAGACAGCCGCGTAGGCCTAACATTAACGTGCGGTATGTAGCATCATTGCGGTGCAGCATTTACAAATAGGGACTGCTTCCGGTCGCGATTCCTGCACCAGCTCGAGTTCACGCATCGCTTACTCATTGCTGAACATTTGGTCGGAGTTGCAAACCGCTTTTCAAAGCCGCGAAATTTACTTTAGCTACGGGCGCGACTTTAAAGCACCGTTTCGGTGGGTACCTCTGGCAAACAACGTTCCATTTCGTGTACGCCGATAAGTAATCTTCCGCGTCGGTGTAAAGCGGAAAAATTCGATTTTAATAACGTTGTTGCGTGACACGATGCACGAACGTTCGTGCGAACGATCTACATGTTCGAAGGCAGTGTTAAAAATGATTTCGTTCGGGAATTTCAATGCGACGTTACGATAATGAACGATACCACGTGACTTATATTACCGCTCGGAAGTATTCGGACACTTGTTATTTTTAACTCTTTTTTTTCATGCCACGTGTACACCGGACACGTGCAACGTGTAATTGAAAATTTAAGAACAGTGCCCTTAATGTACGGGTAATTATGCATGTGTACCCACGTGTTCGTGTTTTAATTTTTTGAGGAAAATTCAAGATTTTTGGTTCGAACTGGTGTTTGCTATTTAAAGTGGTGAGCAGTTATTTATTTGGGTTTGTTTCTTATCTAATTTTGTTACAAGAAATGACGTTGGAGTCTGTTTTATTCCCTATGATCGCGAAATTTGGAGAGCCCTATTTATTGAGTCATCCGATAAGTAATGCGGTTTTTCTGAGAGCTAAGTTGAAAACAATGGTACTCATCACGATCGTCACTTATTTGTTTGATATACATACTACTGTCAACAGGATCCTTTAGACAATGTTGTTTCAAAAGCACACAAGTGTAGATCGAATATTGCAGTTACTATAAACGTTTAGAATGAACGGGACGAAAGACCATGTTCTACATGCTATGTTATATGAGTTTAATAATGGAAATAATGCAACTGTATAGATAAATTATTAGCGTAAGTCAGTGTCAAAAATCTTCGAGTTAGGAAGTGTAGTCTTAAAGATGAATCTCGTACCAGGCAGCGTCAACAGTTCGATGTAGACGTTTCACGGGTTACTGTTGAACAAAATCCAATCATACCTGTCCAAGAATAACCCTAAAAATTCAATTCGATTCATTCTATGATTCACCGTCACCAAAACCGTATTAAAAAGGTTTGCAAAGTTTTGCGTACTGAAAAGAACTGCATTACTTATGGGATAACCCAGTATATGCACCAAAACACGAGTATACTTATGTATATACAGAGGGTTGCAGTTTTTTCCGGTCAAACACTGTCAGTATATTCTATAAGCATAAATATGAAAAAATTGTTACATAAACATACGGGTTTGAAATTTTATTAAAAATTTATAACGAGAATACGAAATACGAAGGGAAGGGTAACAAGCAAATGGAATAATGGAGTGTTAGTTGCTTCTAACGATAAGAGTGCTAGGAGCGTTATGATACCTTCAACAACTACAGATAGCAAATACAGTTCGCATAAACAAAAAAGATGTAAATATCGTTGGTTCATTCCTACTTTGTATGATAGTAACCGCAAGCCCGTTATCATTCTCTTCATATTTCGTATTTTTATTATAACTTTTTAAAAAAGCTTCAAACGACCTATCCTGTATATAACATTTTTGTCTTATTTATACCAATACTATATACCGACAACGTTTGATCAGAAGAAACTGGGACACTCTGTATATACATAAATCGTGGTGCATATGTGCAGTTTACAAACAGATTGCTAACCATGTACTACAAATTTGATGAATTAAAATACGGATATCTGAATACACGAGTACTAGTGTACTTATGTACACGTAAAATAGAAACCATTGCATGACAATGATTCCAAACATACAGGAAGAATAGAGCTGAGAAAATTATATTTAAAATTGTAATAAAAAATTATGACTTCAAATATGATTTCAATCTGTCATTTCCAGCAGTATTATTTAACTGTGTATAAAGTATAAGAAATGTCTATGTATTTAAAACAGCAACAATTTTTGTAGTTATTGTTTACCTCCGTTATTCCACAAGAAATAGTCGAAAGAATAATTTCAAACAATATTATGAATTCACCTTATTTTAACACTAGATGTAGTTCTAAATTGTTTTTAAAATAATTCATAGTTAAGTCAAATGTTCAGAATGAGGAAAACTGATAAAAACAATTATTACAATATACATACACACACGTACAAACATGAAACCCCTTGAAGAATATTTGCTTACATTATTTCTTAACTATACTTGAGTTTTACATTAAATCTTCTAGTAAGACCATATTTCTGAAATTATTTCTTCAAATACAATAATAAATATACCTTTGAAGTAACTGTGTTATAATCTAATACGCTGTTTGAAATACTATTTCAAATTTAGAAATAGCCAGGCTTAAAGAAAAATATCATGTGTATAACTTCTTTAGGAGAAACACGATAATATAGTGAACTAGAAATCCTAAACTAACCGTTCTGAAGTCCATGGACAAATTGTGGGATAAACTAGTCTGGCAAATAAGAAAAAAACGCCTAAAATTAAAAGCATACTTGTAAACATTTTTGTTGGCCTTTTAACTGGGGTAATCTGGGCTTATAGTTGAATTGAGTAAAAACGAGTAAACTTATCTTGCCCATCCCGAGGGATTTTCAACGGACGAGATAAGTCACCCTCTACTGTTAACAGGTCAAGATGTTCGTCAACAAATAATCTGTGAGCAATTACAATCTATCTTCTTTAAAAGAAGAGTTGAAGTACGTAATTGCCTTTTTATTGGCTATACTTTTTTTTTATTATATAAGGTATTATAAGAACTGATATTTCTTAATATATTATAACGGATCCACAACTTTGTTGAAGTTCATCTGTGTAGTAAGTGTTATATAAGTGAACTTTTAGTCTTAATATGTATATACTTGCATTCAACCTCCATTAAAGTATATTCATTTTTTGTTACTCATTTAGATTATGGAATAAACTACGTTAGCGCAATAAGTAAGACGCTGGAAGTATTTTTTCTGCAAGCTACTGTAACCCTCTATTTAGCCAGTTTACAACATGTGTAATCTATTAATAACAAGTAGTTAAATTATCTTTGACTATGCACAATACTCATAAAATAAAAAGTAAATCAATATTTTCAGGGATACTAATATACATTTACGTTTAATTTAAAAAATTCATGTATTGTTGTGATAAGTATAACGAATATTATGCTTCCTAATAGTTTTTTTTTATATATCTCCCATATACTTTACAATTTGTCAGTACAAATTGGTACAGTGTCTTAATAGACATTAAGTAAATTGTTATATTTGTAAAAGATAGCACGAAGACGGTTTCTTAATAGTTAAACGTGCAAATTATTTTCCTCGGAGATTACTGAATTTTTCAATTTCTTTGGCAATAGCTATTAATTTATATTGAATAAATATAATCCAAAGAAAGTGCATAATTTTCTTTCAATTTCATTTTTTATATTCGTCCTTAAAGGAGCTGAGGAAAAATTTAAAGAGCGTAGAGAGTATTAGAATTCTACATTGCTCAAAACAATTAGAGGGTCGGAATTTTCAATAATTGTAGATAATTTATGAAATATCAGCAATGAAACAAACCTAATTTCTATCTAATATATAATAATAATATTTTTATTGAATGTTTACTGTGTACAATATTTGGAGCTTGTATACCACTAGACAGCTCAATGTACAATAAATCATTTAAGTGTGTGATCCTGTAATACTTTTGAGAAGTATATTATTGTCGTCATGCACCGGTTAACGTATACAACAAATTAACGCTAATGTGAAATTAAAGAATATCATCGAATTAGATAATTTCTTACAGTCGCTGGCAACCATTAGAAGTTAATGCTTCTACATAAAACCACAAACAAATTTTCTTCGAAATTGGAGAATTTAATGCGATTTCCTGAAACGTTTAAAAAAATTATCACAATTTCTAATAGTATACGAGACAGTTAAGGCATAATTACCGAGTGAAGGTATTTCAGTTAATTTTCTAGCCACCGAGCAATTTTTCTGCTCCTCCTTCCTCTCTCTCTCTCTGTCTCTCTCCGCCTTTTTATTCTTCAGATTGTTAGAGCACGCGATTAATCATGCTTCTTTACTTATGTATGTCGCGTACAATGGAGCGTGATAAAGGTATCCGACATTGTTCGATGGAAAATGCGAGTTTTCCGCTCACGGTTATTTGTACGTGCGCAGCGAAAATCGCGGGTAATTAATACGAGACTCGTACGTAATTAGCTCGTGAAAAACAATGTTCAAGGGAGCAATGACAGCAACTCGCTCCTCCGATGTCCGTAATCTATTTTAATTAAAATTTATTGTTTAACCCGCATTAAACGGGAACGGCGAAATAATGCCGCATATTATCACACAATGCTTTCCATTATTTATTAATGCACGTTCGAACAAACGCGGAGAGAAGTGTGAGATGTTCTATCGATTTAATTACCGTGAGTGAAAAAAACGCTGCGAGATCAACAATGGATGTAACAAATTGACGAGGAGTAAAATATGTGTAAAGGAAATAAACAAGTGACTATTGAACAATGATGATTGAAAGTAATTACATTATCAATGGCAGTTATTTTATTCTACATGAAGGTCTGCGTGCTTCGTTATGCTTTAATCTAGGTTATTTCTGTTATTTAGTAATTCCCTGTTAACAAAGGAAAACTGTCGTTTGTGTTATTTCCTCGTTTACTCAATTATTCTTTGTTACAATCGTTTTAAGAGATTGAGCGTGCTATGTGAAAGTCGGTAAAATAATATTCATTTTAAATATGGAAGAATAAAAATTTTATTGACTCACGCTGCAAATTGTTCGTTGAAACATTAATAATGTATGCAATAGAATATTTCTAACAAGGGTATATTACACTCAATTCACACACCGATTTTTATGCAATTTTAATATGCCAGAGAATTCGAAAAAATATTCAACACGTGTTTTTTTATCAGCAATCATCCACACTGGAGGGGTGAAAACAGCCCTTGAGATTGGGGCCGAAAAACTTATATGATGGTGTATCTCAAAAACTATTGGGACCAAAAAAAAAAGTTTAAATGTACGATTTGCCTTTTGTAAGACTATAAAAGTCACTACTATCTGGAAAAAGGTGTATCGTACAAGGAATGTAACATAGAACATGAACTATACAATAAAATGAATACTTTCAGTATATGATTTTTAAATAACATATGCTGGGATGTATTGTATGAAAAAGTAATACACACAGATTAATTCTGCCACCAGAATTATCACGGAATTTTCTTATTTATAAATATTTATTTATTTCAATTTTGGTCTTTTTCATTCTTTCGCTGTTTTACAATGACCCTATAATTTAATATTCCTTTTAAGTTAGGTTTAAAACAGAACACAGTTACACCTCGCATTTGACACTAACATTTTATTGCTATTAACTGTTATTTTTTTATTTTTCTATATATCTTTATTATTAATACGCCAACAAGCTTAGTAGATTAAGGAAGAATTAATATCATCGTTTTGTATATTTTTTGAGTGAAAGTGAAAATATATAACTATACCGCGTACGTCATCAGTGACCCACGGTACCATAACGGCGACGTTCTTCGTCCATTATTCAGAGTCAGTATTAAAAGCACAGATATTGGTAGCTGTTTTTGACGAGTTTGAAACACTTATTTCACTAAATATGAGCTTCAGTTCTATATTTATAGGACATTTTTCTGTTCATTTGATCGTACTTTCTATCTATCTTAAGTAAGACCATCTTTTTCCAAAGATATCTTGTAAAATTTGTATCATTAATCCTTGGAAGTCCCAATTTTTTTTTAATCTTCTTTTTAATAACTCCCTATTATTTTAAATGTACTTCAAAAGACAGTTGGTTGATAGGAATCGATTAGGTAGAAGCAATCATGTACATATATGAACATTTCAGGGACTTTTTTTTACAAAAAACAAATTTTGTACAATGAAAACGATTAAAACAAAAAATTTGTTGAAGAATTAATAGAAAGTATTATTAAGGGGTTACATACATCTGGGACTGATAGAAAAGGGTACTTTCAAAGAATTTTGTTAGCATATAATTTTTTTTTAATGAAAAAAGCGTAAACTATGCTTGAAAGTCTATAATTTAATGAACATTTCCAGAGAAAACCTTTTAAAAATTCGTCGTCACAACATAATTACAGCTAGGTGAATGAGGCACGTTTTTCATGGACAGCGTTTGGGGTGTCAAAAATATCTCTTGTGTGGTTTACGGGAAAATAAAAAAAAATTAGTTTCCCAAAGTAGATGAATAAAACTGGTCCTTCGCGTAGCCATTTTTTTGAAATATTGATTAAGAAAAAACATATACGCCGTTTAAATTGAAAGTCCGGTCTTGCAGAAAAGTTTCACGTTTTTCTCTTCTGATGGTGGAAAAAGTGATTCAACCAACGCGTACATCTTGAACAAATTACACCACATCATATTTTTCTCTCAAATCCTGGAAATCTTCAAACTCATTTTTCTCGAACACAAAGTTTTATACGAAAAGAATTATTTTACAATTTTACTTTATTTTTCCATATAGAATCATCCTTTTTGTGTTGCACCATCCTTCATAGGATATTCTGCATATTTTTGCTACAGTACTCTTATAAGTGTTCCAATGACCCTGTCGCTATTGTGAAAACATATATTATATCTTTTTGATATGAGAAATGTTTATTTATACGTAGTGTATTATTTACTATTTAAAATTATTTGTTTGCTGATATTCAGTGATTATAGAAACTACATTTGGTATTATACATACTAGATATTAATTCTTATAAAACGCAATGCGATCAGTTAACACGTTGACTACCGTAAGGGTCACCGGTGACCGGCAGCAGAAATTTTGTTTAAGCCTTTCGCTGTTTAGTCCGTACGACGTACGGGCAAGGCGGAAGGTAGTAAGGTGTTAATAGCCGCTATACTGGCTCAGACATTCCATGTAGCCTATTTTATAATAAGAATTGCATTAATGATAGTTTTTCTCAGGTTTTCGCTGTTTCTTTCACTTCATTAATACAAGTAAATTTAAAATTTCACCGAACTTAATTTCCATTGCCTAAAATGTAATTTATTTCATTACTCTGTTATAAATAACTTCGATCAATGTCTCATTAGAAAACTAAAATCAGTAAAATAAACAAGAAACAATAGTTCTAAAAGCAGCTAGAAAGTATGAAGTATTATAGACAATTAAAATTTGCAAAGGCAAACGGAATTGAACGTGAAGAATTAACATTGCAATTGTGAATTTCATACACAAAATTGTCATTGAGAATGTGAAACAGATTCAGCACAGGCGTACCTCTCGACCGTGATAAATAAAACAGTGAAAGAATTAATCCTTTGACTGCGAACTACTTGGAAGCAAACACTGCGTGCGGCCGAGCTATAGTGGTACGTAGTGAGCCATTGTACTGAACGCCTATGGTCGTCGACAGTAAACCGTGAGCGGCTTCGTCAAGCACCTATAGGCACTGTTTGCAGTCAAAAGGTTAATTAGCTAACTAGCGATTCTTATGCGATTTTGGATAACACTGATATTGTAGTAATACTGCAAGGTAATGCTTGTACGTGTCAGTAGTAAATGTCGTTTTCCTTCCGGATTTATATTTAAAACAGGACATTATAATATGTCTGACTAGGTGTGGTAGTTGCCACTGTGGCATTCAACGGGTTAACACGTAGAATGCCGCAACGATCACCGTTGACCAGCACTTCAAATTCAACTTAATTAAATAACTATTTATTATTGCAGAGTTCTGAGCAATGTCTATATTGTACAATTAATTTAGAAACGTAAAAACGCGTGTGAATACCCAAATACTTTTTTCCTTTACGATTTCTACTAAAAAGAGTAAATTATATTATGTCTGGATAGATGTGGCTGTTTTCCCTGCGGTTTCAGTGTGTTAATATCTGTTTAAGGAATTAAAATTACTCAGATTTATAAATTTCTTGTGAGTAACAAATGCAAACGAGAATCTATAATCAACGAAACATCCGCTGTAATTAACAAACCTAAAGTGGCGTTGTAAATAAGTTCCATTCCACTTCGAATTGTTACAGCAGATAAGTGTTAAGAGCCTTGTCGTTGAAAAACAATGCCGTTAAATCAGAATATAATGTAAAATTATTGGAATAATTATGAACAGCGGTGTCCGTACTGAAAATCTCCAGCCACTTTTCTCGAGAATGAAGCTTCGTAGAAGAAAATTTATTCTCCAATTTTAGTGTATTACAGCAGTGTTTCCCAAAGTAGGTTCCGCGAGATACGGTGTCTTTTAATCAAATTTACTGGAGTCCACGAAGGAGCAACATTCTTTGTATTCACCTTCTTCTTATTCATTGTTTCTTACAGCAATTACAAGTGTATAACAATTAAAAGCACAGTTGTTTTCTGTTTTAATGTTAAACCAGTTGAGTGTCACAGTGAAAACAGCCATACCTAAGCTGATATGATATAATTTACTATTTTTTATGTAAATCGTAAAGAAAACACGATTTGAGTACACAATTGTGTTCTTTTGTTATTACATTAGCGCTTTAGTAAGAAGTTTACTCAGAATTTTGTGACAATCAATCATTATTTAAATTATTTAAACTTTATGTGGCGGTCACCGGTGACCCTCACGGTGTTCATCGTGTTAACACTAAATCCACCGACAATTTATACATATATACCTATTTCTACCGAACCCGACAAATGAACGATATTTAAATAAAAGTTATATTTTTTTGGTGTATTTTAATTGCGTGCAGATAATAGTCAATTAGTACTGACAAAAATTCATTATATGTACATATATTATAGGTAAAGTCGTAAAGTCAAGTGACAAAAGCGATAACAATGAATGCAAAATTTGTAATCAAAAGTTCAAGAACGGTCATTTCACCGGCCGTAGTAGCTGTAGTGTTAAACCCGCGGTAAAAGGGTTAAAGGCTTATTAAAAGGGACAAACATTTTTAATTCCGAGATCGGTCACCGGCAGCCTTGTAACTTTCGTTGCAGGAAAAATAAATATCAAAGTCGTCCCTGTTACGTGAATTTGATGAATACCACAAATTCATCGAACATCGTTTCCAGTGTATCGTTTGTAAAGACCGTCTTGCCGGCGCTGAACTTTATTTACGGGCCGATAAATTCGCCGTCAATAATGATCGCGAGACACTGTAAATCGTTGGGCGCAACAGATGCCGTTTCTCCACTGAAACAAACGTGAACGTCCCTCTCTGGAATCGGTTTTGCGTGTAGTGTACACGTGCACATAGTGTACGCACGCTCGCACAAACTCCGATGAAGTAATCGAATAACGCCTCGACGATAAACTATCGCCTCGCCTCGTAAACCGCACGTCCAATCGACCCAAATTACTTAGCGGCGCACGATGAAGAGAAAAATATGACCTAGCGTAGTCTGTTCAAGGTGTACGTGTTAGTTGAATCACTTTGTTCCATCGTCAGATGAGAAAAAGCTTTAATGATGCTGTACTACAGTGATTCCCAAATTTTATTTTGTCGCGGAACCTTAACACAATTTTCCAAAAATCGCGAAACCTATAACTATAATTTATGGACAACCCATGCGACCCTTATTTTAATAAGACATTAAATGAAACGAAAATTATTTTAGAGAGTAGCTTTCCATATAAAAAAAAACGTATAATATATTAACACGCTGAATGTCGTGGGGGCCACCGGTGACTAGCACCTCAAATTTAATGTAATTAAATAATTATTGATTCTCAGAAAATTCTGAGCAAACTACATACTGAGACAATAATGTAGGAACAGAAGAACGCGACTGAGTACTTAAATCGTTTTCTTTTTACGAGTTACATAAAAGATAGTAAATTATATCGCGTCTGATTAAGTATGGCTGTTTTCAATGCGACACTCCACGTGTCAATACAAAATTATTTTCACGCGCTTGACTAGTTAAAATATTGTACAGTGTAACATGGTACGTGTTAAATTGGGACATTATAATATATTACTTATATGTACTATTAGAATGTTGAATAGTTCTTAACGCCCATCAAATTCTAAATAAGAAACTTAAGGCCTTTTAGATAATAAGCAAACAATTTCCACTAGACTGCTTATGTGCAATTTTGTACATTCAGTATGAAAAATATATTCATTCGGCGAAATTGGCAAAACAAAATACATATCTTTAAAAAATTTCCACTGAAACGAATTACAACGACAGCACAAAATAAGAATACATATTACAAAAATCTACTTTCGCATGGCTGGCCAGTCATGGGATTCTCCACTTCAGAACGCGTTAACCTTTTGACTGTGGGGTACTTTCAATAAAATCATTCGCTGTGTGCGGGATAATAATACTTGAACGACCAAGATGGATTCATTTTACTCATTTTTCTTATTATATTTCGTTTTTTGTCGTATCAAAGGCTTCGATTAATAATTATCTGTATACTCTCAATTATTATTTATTATTTATTTTTATCTTCTAACACGACTCTGAGTTTTTATACGATATTCAGAACTGATTTTTCGAGGCCACCATAGTGACAGTTCGCACATAACAGACTACTCTTCCAGAGTGTATATATATGCGCCTGTCGCAGTCCAAGGGTTAAATACAAGTGTTAAATGTTACACGGTTTCATTAACAGGCTATGTTAGCTACATTATATGTATTACGTGTACAACAAAGCATAGAAATGAAGTGATCGGATTACTAGTAAGCTTATAAGCTACTGTTAAGCTGAAAAATTACTCAGTCAGTGTTATAAATATTCAAGCTTTTCCGGTCATAAAATTCGCTTATAGTGAAATTTAATTCGTGGTAAGCTTGGAACTTAATTTTCTTCTGAACAAAGCTGCGCATAAAAAAAGTTATATCATATACAGGGTGCCCCAGGTTTTTGCCGACAAACTGCGGCGGTTTATTCTTTACCTAAAAATAAGAAAAAAACGTTATATATAGTTCTGCAATAAATGATTTGTTAAAATGATTATATCTTGTCCGCGAGGTCACATAGTGTTTATTATCGGGTGACAATTCCATATCATTGATAGTTAAAATCATTAAAAGCAATTACTTACAATACTTGTTAGTATTGTTAATTCTTCATTTCAAAGTGTCCTTTGCAAACAAAATAAACGCAGTCAACTTTGTGTATACTTCGATAGAAAATCCGTAACTGCCTATATTCCATACATACAATATGTATTTGCTTATAACTTTGTAACAAAACACTTATTACAGAACTTTATATAACGTTTTTTTCCTTATTGTTAGGTAAAGAATAAACCGCCGCAGTTTGTCGGCAAAAATCTGGGGCACCCTGCATATTCATCTACTTTTATCATGTATCTTATTTTTGAACTGAAAACTAAAATACAAACAGTTCAAACGAAAGATCAAGTCATAAAAATTTCCATTCTCGGCCCCTTTTGCCGGAAAGAGCATATAAAATTTCATACTGCTACAACATTCAATTCGGTGCGCTGTTACTTTGACAAACGAGTAAGAGGTAAGCAATTGTCATATAAAAATGTTTCTCCGCGATTCGTCCAAGAACCTCCGTCCCCGGTAATGCTCTTTCGTATTATAAAGTATATTTCCCCTTTGTCTGATCATGGCCGGCCATAACAGCTGCAACTCCCGCCCCTTATATACCCCGTAGCCCGGAACAATGTATTCCATACCACGGTTTTATCATCGGCAATATAAATGTCACGAAAGAACAAACTATCTTAATATTATTCATTCGTTATCGCTGAAGCCCGTTTGCGTTTTGCTCTTGCATTTTTAACGTTCCGTCAGGCCGGTACCGTTGGAAAATGGAAAACGGCTCTCGCGCGGGTCGAAGAAAAAACGCTGTCGTGAAAGGTTATGCATCATCGGGCGGTGGCGTTAATTAGGCGCGTCGTGTCCTAAATTTGTCTTCTAGCCCTTCAGGGATGTCGGGCCATCGATCAATGGTGCCGCGATGATGAGTTCGTCTCCCGGGTCATTAGAACACCTTCGAAGCAATAAGTCCTGCGAGTTTTTCGTTATTCGCGACACGTAGCCGCGCACTTAGTCGAGTTTTCATTTGCCACGTCCTCGTCTCTCGTGAGGCGCTCACGACAAATGACAATAAAGCGGACACAGGTCGCCGAGTGCATTTATTATCGTTCCGTTCGTTTATCGTCATGCTCCTCTAATTGTAGAAGACGCTCGAATGGAACTCGAACGAATAATGTAAGTTAATTTATTGCAAACGCGGGACCTCTGAAAAACCGATGCGGAAAGATTAATAACGGTGGTCTAGGATACCTATCGTTTGAAATAGCGCCTAGCATTTTTTGCTATATTTGATGTGGCATCGTATGGTATAGGAGGCACTTTTTATAAATTGGTTTTTGAAGGTTATTTCAAGACTTGTTTCTTTTTAACGTGTTAGCTGTGTATGACGAGTATACTCGTCGTGAAGAAATGGTAATTTTTTGTGTTATGACAAGTATACTCGTTATGCGAAAAATGTAAGTATCATTTGATATTTAAATTAAAATTTTAGTGGAAATTAAAACAAATTCGTAAATTTCAGACATTTTAGAATATTTTGAGACAAGAACGAAATACGAAAAAACAAAAATTTTCCATGTATTTGATTTTCCTTGTTTTTCTTTATTAATGAATGTTTATGTTTTGTCAGTAATATCAATGAACTTGAGGAATAAATTATTCATTTTTCAAAAAAATCAACTGCCATTTCGTTATAAGTTAATGCAATTTTACAGCAGCTGCATGTATTTTGTGCTTGACAAATATACTCGCCATCTTTTTACATTTTCAACACAACGTAGGTACACACTTTTAAAATAGGGCTACACAGCTAACAGGTAGATGAAGCAGTACACTTTTTTGTAAACATCTTTTGGATTGAAAAATTACAAATTCAACACCCTCCTATAATGTAACCTTGCGGTATGTCACGGTGAAGGAATTAAATTTTAAACCTGGCGCAGTCGCGAAGTACTCGCTTGCGCACACTTCAAGATTCAATCTTCTTTGCTTTCAATTGACTCATATCCGCATAATACGGGGTCGTTGAATTCACCTTTCTTTTTGGTTGAATTAAATTGAATTGAAGTGAATAAGTTTCAATTCTGACGGAGTAAGAATCTAATCCTTCTCGATTTCTAAACATATATTTACTAAGACTCTCCTTGTCTTTAATGAATTATATCAGCCTGTGCAGTTTATACAAACAATTCGACCACACCCTGTATACTTCTTCATCAAGTTTCATGAACATACTAATGAAAATTTGTTTTTCATCAGAACTGTCGATTTTTCAACCCAATGTGCACAATTATTAATAATTAAACCAACATTAACACAACATTCTACAATTAAAAATGGTTATAAAATAGAATGAAAGTATATTTGCATGTTTAGTCGAATCACCTTATGAAATCATTTCTTTCTCGTTTAGCGGTAGCAATTAACTTATGTATATGCGATAGTCATGTTGTAGAATTTCTAACGAACTTCACGGACATTACGCAATAGCCGAATGTAACCGTTTAGATGTTAACATTTCAAATTAATTATATTCGCTGGTGTATCGTGTTCGCGCGGATAAATTTATGCGAATTTCCGCATGAGCGTAGCGCGCGATATTACGAAAGGCTTCCTCAATATCAAATTGCAATAATTCTAGTGCGAAAACACAGGTTACAAAATTGATGGTTCGACCAGTTGGATCACGGTCGATGTAACCCAATCTCGGCGCAGGGTTTTGAGATCGTATTGTAAAATCACACCGAAAATAAACATCCCGGAAAGTTTGCAACGCTTCGAGGGCGTTTTACATTTTTGTTGTTGAACGCAACATCGTTACATGACACTCGAAGCTTGTGCAGAATGTAGCGCTGTATTTCCTACGGTAATAAAATTAAAACATTTTCTATAAGTTTGAGGAGAATTCATTTATGCAGTGATATTAATAAGAAAAAATATTAACAGGTTTGTAATTTATTTGTTTACTGACATCGCAAAGGGGTCATTTTACATACGAATGTAATACGTTTATACTGTATATGTACTTAACTATGTTAGAGAATTAAGAAATCGTATTCTATGATATAGTGGAACTCAATATATACAATATATAACATATATCAGTAAGACTAGAAAACTTATTGTTAGTACTAAAATCTGAATATCCATGTTTAGAAGACAAGGAGAATCGTGGTTTGAGGAGAGGAAACTGACTCTCTATGTAGGAGTATTAATCCCTTACCGCATGATTTTTTTTATATGAAAAAATATATTAAGTGTAAGGAGGAGCATCTGTCATGGGAAAATATTGAAAAAATTTGTTAACAATATTAAATCGATTAGTTATTACAAAAACCGGTTTGTGCACAAAAGTATATTAGCAAGTTATGCTAGAACTAACAAATAAAACTTCAAACTAACCTTTTTTATGTAATCTGCAGACTCTGTAAATTACTTTATTAATTTTTATTGGATTTTTTAAAACGTATAAAGTTTTGGAAACGTTATACAATATCGAGTAATAGAGGCAATAAAGCGGTTGAGATACATAAGCTATACAACAATGTAAAAAAATCGCAAAAATGTAACTTTTCCGAACACAGATGGCAGATTATGCTTGAAGATCGTAGTGTCACAGTGTATTAAATATGGTACAACATGCAGCATGGTTATGATGCATATTTTACATAAAACATTAATGAAAATTTGGTTTGTGCCATACATGGCACACCATGCCGTAAGGAGTGAAGACATTGAACAGCACAGTGGAAACAGTCATACCTGGCCAGATACTGTGTAAAATACTATTTTTAATGTAAATCCTCAAAGAAAAAAATATTTGGGTATTCAGTCACGTTTTTATGTTCCTGCATTAATGTTGCAACGTGAAAATTGTTCAGGATTGTATAATAATAAATAGCCCATATGGTCGATCTGTATTTAAAGCTTCCTGAAAATTTAACTAAAAATCCTAGAACATATAATGTAATTAATTTATTAGAGCACTAGTTTTATTTACTAATGACAGGACATAATTACATCTTGACAAGATTTTCTAAAAACATTTCTTAAATTTATAAGAAAATTGGAGATATTTAGTTGTAGAAAGTATCCGGTAAATAGTGGTACAACCGACAAAACGGTGATTCTTTATGGAAAAAAAATATCCTATTATAAACTTGGAAAACAAATTTTTCAACTTAAGAAAGTTTTAATACAGCAGATTTCTTAGTGATCAATATGATCAGATGAGTTTCGATCCTTCTAGCTTCGAATAAAATACAATAATGCACTAAACGTTGATCTTAAAATTATAAATTCTCATAGTCGATTATGTTGTCCACATGTATGATCACGTTAACCTCGCATGAACAAATTTCTCAATCACCGTAGTTACAACTGCTGGTGAATTATATTCAATATTAATTTGCTAAAATCTCACTCGGTCCAATTAAAAACTCGATTCCGCTGGAGCTCGGAATCGAAAAATCCCGTCAGCCATAAAAACAGCATTTTCCCTGAAACAAAATCGAAAAAAACCTTGTTCATAACAAGAAAAAAAGTATTCTCCCGGAATATTGAAATTCTGTCAAGTTTGGCATGAAATTAAAAAAAATCTTTATTTACATTAAATTATTAAACGTTAATATCGTTAACTGCCATCGTGCGGTGATAGAAGCACGAACAAACACGATCGCAGTTATCAAATAATTTTTATTTCTACTTCAAAATGTCCGAACCGCCGGATAATAAAGACTTGTCGAATAAAGTTGAGTTATTCCCAGAGTTATACAAAATAGATGGATTAATAAAAAAAGAAGTAGTGTAGAGATAGACAGAAATTCTGCCTGAAAAAATAAATCGAATGTGCGTAGTCAAATTCATTTGTGTCATTGCATTTGAAAAAGTCAATTTTGAAAATTTTTTACATACTCGTGCGATCAGATAGTCGTTACTGAAAATGTGGTTACTGTTGTGGAATATGCAACATTTTTGTGTAACATATCAGAAGGTTATACACTGGCGCTAAGTTGCTCTGAAGTTGTGATTGCTTGAAAAATTCTAAGACTCTCTCTTTCAGGATTACACAGAATCAATTTAATGCACTTAATAAAATGGTATTGATTGAAATAGGTGCAATGTCAGTAGATGCGTACTTAGCAAATGTTCAAACATAATTTTCTTGAAAATGGAATTCGAAGATATCAAATTTTATTCTGCATTTTTCGTTTGTGCTTCTATTTTGATCTAGAATCTCATAGAATCTCCCTGTACAAACAAATAATTAAGGATTTTTTTATATTTTCTCCTGCAAATCAGGATTACATCAGATACTGTTTGACCACGCAGTGTTCTGTATTAATTTAGTTTATTTTATTAAATTCTCTGTAACAAATTGTTGAAAACATTTTCTAATGTACACTTCAACGTTTCAGATAATCAAATGTTAATGCTTTATGTATCCTTCTGTGATAGACAGGCAATACATTTACTGAATACATACCAAGGTTAACGTAGTAGTACGTCTTTTCATGCATTAAAGCTGATAGCACTTGAGGAAACATCATGTGATGTAATATTTATGTTCTTGGTTCTCGTATTTCATTTTGTGAAGGCTGATAAATCAGAAATAATTTCATAAAAATTTGTAAATACTTTGATGAAGAAATATGCAGCTCTTAATCAATTATACGTGACATGTAAAAACGAGTTCCGCTGCGCGCACGCGCAATGTTGCTATCGTACCCGGCCAGCAAACTGTTAATATGATGCCATAAATAAAAATGAAAGGGTATTAGGTCCGATGATGGCAATTCCAATGTATTATTCTATTATAACGGAGTCAATTTTCATAGCGCTCCTTAAATTAAAAAGAAAAAGCTTCAGACGACTAACTGTAAACTTGAAAATATTTATAAATCCACAGAGGAAAAAAACAATTGAAAGAAATGTATGTACATGAATCAGAAAATTAATTATTTGAACGTACACTTGATCAGAATTCATTACATTGTTCAACACATACTTGAAGTTTTAATATTGAATAGGGGTTTCTTATAGATTTTTATATGCTAAATAGGAATCTGCAAACCGTTTGTTTACATCACCCTCAATTTTTGAAAAAATAGATTTTAAAAAAGAAATGCAAATATTTTACATGAAAGATGTTTTGTACTTTAACGGTAATAGTTATTCAGCCGCACTTTGCGCGAAATGATTTTTTGGACTCTCTCGATTAAAATGATATGAATTGTTATAACATTATAAAGAGTTAAGCGTATTTAAACAATCATCAAAGTAAAAAGGACACAAAAAACATACAAACTTTTGTGGATACTTTTCGACTTATCTTAAAAACTAAGAGGTTAGGAGGATATTTAACTGCATCACGCGATAGAGCAAACATACAGTCCTGTTTTGTTTTCAATATAGAAGCGAAATAATTTCTGCAAAACATAATGCCGTTAATTCAGACGATAAGAACAGAATCCAGTATTGCTCGAATAACTGTGAACAACAGTGTTCCTGTTGGAAATCTTCAAAGTCGCTACTCCCACAAATGAAGCTTTGTATACAAAAA
Organism: Macropis europaea; assembly: GCA_916610135.2. NCBI lineage: Eukaryota > Metazoa > Arthropoda > Insecta > Hymenoptera > Melittidae > Macropis > Macropis europaea. The sequence continues at coordinate 32,273,876 of OU744345.1, forward strand.
TTCTTCTCCGATTTCACTTTCTTTCTTTAAATAGAATCATCTCCTACTGAAAGGTAACTCTCCTATCCGTGGCATCTCATTAAAAAATCCTATTCTACAATTTTTTATTTGTCTTTTTTCGCACACGATCTCCTTCTGCTGGATTGTACTAAGGCGGGACACCCAGTAGATCAAAGAACGATATTCTGACTCCACCAGCAGAAGCGGTAGCGTTCATTTGACCCAGAGTTTCACGCACGCAGAATAATCCTGCGTCTCGCTTTACGATCCGATTTCCAGCGATGTTGATGATGTTTCTCTTCCCCTCCGTGTTACACGGAATTGAATATGAAAGGATTAACGGACTATAGAGTAACACTTGCTTCCGATTACGTCTGTCCCGTTCAATTACATTTTCCTTGGAACGCGCCGTCTAACTTGGAAACCTACGCTGCATAACTCCACGGGACCTACCTTCCTAGTGCAGAACTTATTCCGAATTGGATACGTTTCAGCGAAGAAGATATTACGGAGCTTCCGGTAGAATGTAATATATTCCATAGCACAGTTCGTTCCATATCAGTTATCCATAAAGTTTTTCTATACGGATAAATTAAATCTTACTATAACAATAAAGAGACAGATTTTGTTTGTATGTTCGCAGAAATCTCAAAAACTACTAAACCGATTGTTATGATATTTTCACAATAGTTCTTTACATTTTGCGGCGTGTTATAGGCTGTATTTTATCGCGAAATGGTTGAAATGTAACGATATTCAGACAGCAACATACATGCAGCACGCACGCAGATAGGATGCTGCGGGACAGTGATGGGACTTTTGACTTGCAGTTTTTTCAGGACATTTTTCGGGACAAGAAAGGGTTCCGTCAGTCCGGGCACGGTCTCCGCAACACTCTGATGTAGCCACAAGGTAGTGTATACAGATATTTATACAGTTCATTTATATTTCAAAACAGTTTACGCAGGGTGACCCATTCAAATCGACCCACTCGAATATCTTCGAAACTGTTAATGATACTAAAAAATGTTTCAGACAAAAGTTAAGTGTTTTCACGGAGCACATTATCTAATGTAAGTAAGTTTTTCCTAAGTGGACGCATAGAGGATATATGAAGGTCAACTTTGTTTTTTTAAATGGAATCGCATATTTTTTAATGCACTAATCGATGTAGTTCGTCCTTTTCTACACAAGAGTATTAAGCACTTATGGCGAAAAATCATTAGTTTAGAAGATATTTTAATTTTAGTGTTGAGTAGTGGCAATAGTATTACGTAAAACAAGCACGATATATTAGATATGACGCATATTAGCTACACCGAAATGGTATACTATTTCCCAATTATATATATCCAGATTTCAGGAAGAATATAAAGTAAAACTGGACATGTTATAGTAAAAATAATAAAATATTATTTGTTCTGTGAAGTATCGATTCTTTCATTGTTTCTGGATAGTTGCCTAAAGTACAACCTGTAATACATGATCTCGTTCAAATAAATAAATCAAATAAAGTCATCATTATTCCCTTGGATGGTCACATGCATATTGAAAGAGCATCTTGTGTATTGGGTTATCAAATTTTCCTAAGAAAATGAGAAAAAAGTATTTTTTGTGTGAAATATCGATGCTTCTATTGTTTCTTGGTAACTTTATCAATGAACGCTATAATGTACGATCTCGTACAAGTAAGTAAATCGAATCAAATAATTCCGATTCCATTTGACGGTCCTATGCGCTCGAGTTATTAGAGGAAGTTCAAACACTTTTGCACAGAGGCGTATTCGCTTGACAGAAGCGTGCATGCGCGATTAATATCTGAATAGCAGAATGCTATATGTGCATATATTAGCAACGGGCACAGCAGGATATTGCACGGTGCTTATGCTACAGGCAAAGGGCTAGAAACCAATATCCTTAATAATACGCAACTACTATACCGAGCAGATGGCAAATTACAGCCGGATGATCGTGAAATGGATTTTGAAAATCAGCGAAATTTCCCGCGACGCTGCGCCGTTGTCTATCTCCTTGCCGATGCAGAGAATGCGAACCGAAACGCTTTGTTCGAACAGGCATCAGATTTTCAAAAGCCGTATTAAACGTGGCTAACTGTACGGTAATAAGGCTTTCAGGATGCCCTTCGGGCTCGCCCGGCAATGTTAAACTTCCTGCGAACTGGCGCCGTCTGATTGGCTCGTTAAAGCTCTTCGCTGATGCCCCATTGAAGCCCGATGAATTCGGATGAAATATTGAATAACTCTGATGAAATTGCTAAACACACGGTAGAGGGCTCGTGAGTTACAGTAGTACGATTATCGAAGCGACGATTATGGGAAAATCAATTTTTCAGGGAATCGATCCATAGGAGCATCGAGTTTGACGTTGCTTGCACTTCGAATATACGAGTTCTTCGTTAACTTCTGCACTACAAAGGTTCAACCTTCCTTTCAACAAACTTGAAGTTATTTTATAAAATGACCCATTAATGCTACATTCATAAAAATACATTAGTGCAGTACAAAAAGTGTTGAGTACCGTGGGAGTTACTAATGATTAGACTGCGGATGTTTATGCAATTTAATATATCCAAATTGGTGAATGATGGACATTTAATAACTTAGAAAAATAAAAAGTACATATTTTAAACATTTCAAGGAGCAAATGCAGCCACATTGAAGTTTCATTTATTTAACTGCATTAACATAGGAAATATGAAAATCTGAAAATGTATATTAGCGTGAACATCCGGAGATAATCGGCGCCACTGATTTAATTTAATTAAATAACTGTTAACTCTTAAAAAATTTTGGAGGACACTGATTTTTGAAAATGGAAATGCAACAATTCTGTTTGTAACAGTTTGTGATAATGTAATTACTGTTTCTTTTAATTGTTCGAAATTGCTAGAAATATTAGGAACTCAATACTTTTTTTAAATTTGCTAATTTATTTAATAAATTAATGTAAATGTAAATTTAAATGTAAATTTAAATAGTAACATCCATGGGAATAATTTAATGAAGTTGTTAAGAATTGTTAGTAGTTGATATGAAACTTAATCAACAGATAAGCAAACAATATTATTGCAATAATAATATACAGTTCGAAGTATACAATAGAATAGTTAACAATTTCTTTTAAATTATTGCATAATGCGTCTGATTAGGTATGGCTGCATTCACTCAACGTGTCAACGTGTTCCGCAGCACAGTAGAAAAATCTATATGTGACCAGACAGGAAAAACATCAATTAATTAGTATACAAGGTACTCTAGCAATCGTGGTATAACCATGAATGCGGTGTTTTTCGTACAAAAGTAAATAAAAGTTGCAAAATAAAGTTTCTGGGTACGAATCGAGTAAACGAGCACTTAATTAACAATAAGTTGATTTTTTATATTATATTAGGAGTGTGTATGATATTGACTCCTAAATATAAATGACTAATTATTTATCATATTATATTATACATAAATAAAAGTCTCAGGGGATCATGTTTGGCAATGTGTATAGAGGGAAGGAGAGGTTATGAACAGTTTATTTTCAATTCGCTTTTCTTTATTCTGTTGCATAAAAATTTGTCTACTAAAAGGTCGATGTATTTAATAATTAATAATTGAACAAAAAAATTGTCTCATCGAAGCTTAATATATTGATTTGAATTATACCAATATATGATATTGCACATAAACAGCATTTTATTTTTAATTAAGTAAACGCGTACCTAAATGTTTCTTAAAAAATTTAGTCTCATATGAGCAGACTTTATTCTTTATTTTTCACTTATTTTTACACGAGGAATCACCGTCTTTTCAACTGTATCATGATTGCTGGAACACTCTGTGTATAGTTGAAGGTGGAAACATTTAACTGTTCGATGATACTCGTGTTGTTCTGTACTATTATTATAGCATTAATGTAGTTCAAAATATTATAAGGTTGTGCAAATACTTAATTAAATTGCATTTGATGCATGGGTCAGTGTTAAACTAACCTCTACCCCTTTGTTTAGTCAAGTATAATGTCACACTAAAAGTCACTCGACAGTATTAGATAGAATTAATGTCACATCAAAGGTGACTTGAAAGTATAAATAATTAAGACATTCCATACTGCAAGTGTCACCGGCCGTCACCAATTTTAATTTCAGTTATCTTTCTTCGTATCGATATGAAATTAATAAATATTGACCATAGTCCGATAATATAAAAAGTATTACCAAACAGATAAATATTTGTACTTTCATTGATACACGTTTATAAGAAGCTATTTTCACGTGTCTGACTCGCTATGGAATATTTCACTGCGACACGGCTAAATAGACGGAACAAGCTAAATAAATAGCAGACGAAAAAAATGACACATTAAGAGGATGATTTAATATAATAGACAATCTTAAAAAAAATACAAGTATTTCCAACATTACGACTATCACGATTATTAAAATATAAAGAAGGTAATGAATCATGAGCATTGCAATAAACTTGTCAGCTGAAGTACAACGATGTAGATATAATTATTTCACAAACGCTTCTTTTTCAAAGAATATAGGATTTGGTCATTTCTAATTATTTACTTATTTCTATATTCAAAGAAATTATACATTTTCATATTTTTCGCATTAACCGCTTTTTCGATTCTTCATTTATCGGACTTCTTCCGTTTTCTATTCCTGCTATTTCATACAAACGAGATTCTCTCACTACATTTTGTTAAAAACGTTAGTTGCGACCATTACTGTCCTTTAAATAAAGCTTCTATTTTTCATAATATTCTTCTTATCTCTCGTTATAATCGGTTACCTCTTGACAAATACGTACGATGCGCGTGTAAAATAAACGAAAGAAATGACCCGAGTGAGCCCGTAGAGAGAAATAGAAAAGAAAAATACTGAATGCATGAGAATGTTTAGTACCAGATGAAGCATTATTGCATAAAAGTTTAATCTGTAAAATACGCACGCGTATATTACTATTTTATCTCCGGCTGCAGCAGAATATTCTACGCTACACGTTTTTGAAACTTTATTTCGAACTGTAAAATATTTCGAGAGATACTATATTACCACAGTTTGAAATAATAAAATATTTCAAAATACTGTAACGAAATACTATCGTTGTTGCGGAAGGTTGTATTCATTGAAGAATTTATTAACATTCAGAATAAAAGGTAGACGGTATATGTAAAATTACATATTACAAAGAATAATTATGAATATGGTATGAACTCATAATTATACCCTTTAGTTATCTAATAGAATAGTATTATCTTTGCTGGTAGCTTCTGATCCGTATCAATTTTCTCAGCCCATAACAAATAAATTATAATCCAAAGCCAATGTTTTTGCAGATTCCCCAAGAATTAACCTAACTTATAAATATAAACGGTTCAATAACACTAGAAAATATTTTTACATTTTTAATTAAATGTGTAAATAGAGTTTTGCTCAGCTTGAATGTATCTTTTTTACTTCACCCAGTTCATAAGTGTAAATGTTACCACCAATTCACCGAGATTTCTATATTTCAAGGTTTGCCATTCAGAAATCCATAATATTTTCTTCGATCATTAATCGCATATTGACGTTTCCGACTCATCCTATAGAGAAACGCATCATACTACCTGTTATTGTAGCTTTCAATGTGCAAAACAGCAGAAAATATACGGTGTTTCCGATCTGGTGGTACAACCGGAAAGGTGGTGAATCTACATGAAAAAATAAGTCGAAAATGTAGAGTGACACTTTTTCGTACGATGCTTCATTTCTAAATAAATGGACGTTAACACGTCCCATGCCACAGTGAAAAAATCCATAACTGGTCAGACGCATGAAACTAAGTTTCTATAAATACATAACGTTAAAAACACAAACATTGAATTGTCTTATGATATACCATTCATTTGGTACTGTTATTGTGGCGTTCGTTTTAATTGGAATATAAAGAATATTTCCATTTATTTAGAATAATCGAATTTGGTGCGTGGGACGCATACGACCCACGCGGCACGGAGTGTGTTAAAGACTCGCCTAGTACGCGTACACTTGGCCACACTGTAGATTAGTTTTTTTGCGTTTGTATTCATGAACATCACCAACGTCGTGGCTTGTTATCGTTTTCAATTCAGACTATCTGTCGTTGTCGTTCAATCAATATGGCTACATACAGTAATCGAGAGTGCGCCGACATGGTCTTCGCGTTAGCTGCGTGTGCCAGCAACGCATCTATGGCTGCTAGGTACACTACCGTCCAAAACTATCCGGACACTTATATACATGTTTGCGGATATCGCTGAAAAATTTTACAAATACAGTTGTGTTATTGATTTGCTATGCTATTTCAAAAATATTATGCTATTATTGAACAACATAAGTACTATTTATTAACAAATAATGTGGACAAAATTAAACCTTCATACATATACAACTGGTATGAAGGAATCCAGTTTCATATCAGTTAATACACCGTTTGTTCTTTCTCTACATCACAGTGTAATTAATATGGTTATTTCTAACCAGAGTTGGATATTTGCATAGATTTGAACGAGTCTCAGCCACTTAAGATTGGCTTTCGGTTGATTTTAGTTTGAGTTTAACAGAGCTAACGATCACAACCACGAATTCAGGAAAAGAATTATCGACAGAGAAACGTGTCGCTACTATAGTGTTGGCCAAAGAAAACTATTTCATTAGACAAATAGTAGCGAAACCCGAAATAATAATAGTTATATTATTATAACATTAATACGCTATTTATCTGAATTTGCTATGTGTCCAGACACTTATGGACGGTAGTATATATACTATAGAGAGTAGGCGTAAGTGAGATCGTGTGTAAGTGTACGCTTGTCGACAAATCTTCAACATCAATTTATTCGGACTTACTTTTTCATGTAGATTCACCCCCTTTCCGGCTGTACCATCAGATTGGAAACATCCTGTATGATCTTGAATCGGCTGCAGATAGCAAGCGGGTTTCCAGGATATTTTCACCCCAGTTCGAGTTACAAACCACAATTTTACTTCAATTATTGATCACACTAGTCACACAAGATTTATTCGGCGCGCGAGTGAGATTTTCCACGCAACACTACTCTCTCGAAAAAGCGTATTTATTGTTGAAGCGTCCGCGCGTGTAATTGGTCTCGCGCCTACTTGATAATTATTATTGCACAATGTCGGGAAGCGTCTAGAGGATCACTTAAGGGATCAGGATTCTGAAGCACGTATCATTACATCGCGCATCCGTTAATGACTGCTTAAGATGGACTTCGAGTGCACTCGAGGAGACCAAAGTTTCCTGCCGCCGAGCGAGAACCGCTCGTCTGCCTCGTTAAGATCGTTCAATGATACGTTAAGATCCACTTACGCCGAGTCTAGTTGGAACATTATAACTACAATACGAGCCCCGATTGCTCGTATACGTCGCCGCGATTGTTAGATCGAGCGCACGTAATACTTCGCGCCATGAACGCTTAACAATATAGCCGTCCGTGGAATCGCTTGAATACGATATTCGAAAGAGGTACACTGCTACCCATAAGTATTAGAGCAGTTATCAAATTTGGATAGTTGGACACATAAAGGGCACTTATCAAATTTGAGATACTAAATTATTATATAATGCGTCTGATTAGGTATGACAGTATCCGCTCAACGTGTTATTAAATTTGAGATAAATCTGAAAATGTTATTAAATAAGTGATGCATTCATTTTCTCGAAAATAAAGCTGCTCCTGAAAAATGTGTTGCAAAGTAAGTGTACCGAATACGAGACCCCATTTATGTTATGTTTAATAGCGGGGAATACAACGGAATAAAATTAAAAATCTTTCCGCTATTACGCTGATAATTTATTTATATACAAGTAAGAATACTATTAACGTAATATAACCAGGACTGCGGAGTCGGCAGTCAAAACTCCGACTCGGACTCGGACTCGGACTCGGACTCTGACTCCTGCGTTTATAATAAATTGTCAACATAATAAGTATATGTTTTTTTATAATTAAATTACTAATATTTAATATACAATTTGATACAAATGTAGTATTTTTACTATTTATTTAGTTTTATTACAACTTTCAATTATTTGGAGCACATTTTTTATTTTTATAAAATTTACTAACATAGAGTCGGAGTCGGCATATTTTTTTCCGACTCCGACTCTGACTCCAGTAATCAGAAATTCCTGCCAAACTCCGACTCCGACTCCACAGCCCTGAATATAACACATTATTTATTAAAAAAATAGAGAAAGTATTAACGAGTACAAAATTAGTAGTTTTGAAAAAGAGTTCCTAATATGAGTCCCTGTCATCTTGAATCAAATGTCATTAAAAATCACTTATTTCGACATACGAAATTAACGTCTGTAGCCCTGTAGTGTTCATGAGCCTATCTGTACCACTTCATGCATTGAATCCACTGTTCACCACCATGATCATTAGAATAAAAACAGGAACAAAATAAACATTCTGCGTCGTTGTCATCAAATTCTGATCCTCAGCTGATACAAGTGAGTTCTTTTTCCTTGTAAGTAATTCCCTCCTCTTCTGAATCTTCGTAAGGCATTTATTAAGTACAACCGAAGAACCTAGAAAGGATAAAAACAAACTCAATTGCGTCGTTTCGAAACAATTGCTTTCGTGAGAATGCCAATCGCACATAGGCATATCGGGTACACATCTCATATTAAGAACGCTTACTCTATCCGTTTGTTTATTGTCAAGGTGCAGAATCCATTGTCTCTTCAAGAATACGATACCATCTCTGTCAGATGAATATTTGCTTTATCGTGGTCACTGAAGTTGTCTTTAGAATTTGTCGTTATGTAGGTGATGAATCTGATGACTAAAGTTGGGACGGCCACAGTTGATATGCGAATTTACCACCTCTCTACTCGGTGGTGTCTAACGGTGGGAATTGGTTCACACCTTCTTCCCCTTCCATGTATTAATAGAACCAAACGAAAACGCATTGATTGATAACAGGAGTGACATTTCTTCGCTTAAAAAAAAGATGATCGATGCAAGAAGAATTTAAGTTGGTTTTTATTTTTGATAGTTACTGAGGTGGTAGTAGACCAGCTCCCCACCACTTGCATATTAACACGTTCCATGCCACAGTGAAAAATTCCATAACTAGTTAGATGTGTGAAAGTAAGTTTCTATAAATACATAACGTTAAAAACACAAGCATTGAATTGTCTTATGATATACCATTCATTTGGTACCATTATTGTGGCGTTCGTTTTAATTGAAATACAAAGAATATTACCATTTATTTAGAATAATCGAATTTGGTGCGTGGGGCGCATACGACCCACGCGGCACGGAACGTGTTAACTCTGATCGTCCCGATTTTAGTAGAAAATTTAGGGCAATGAAGATTAAGGTGTTTTGTAACGATAATTACTCTTGCTACGTCTTATTTGTAATCCTGAAAAATTCAAATTCATTTTTTATAAAATGAAGCTTCCTACGAACAAAATTTATTTTATAATTTCAATTTATTTTTTCATATATAATCATATTCCTATATTTCCTTCCGGAAATGATTATATTATTCATTTTGAAACGTCCTGTATGTATAATAATGTTAAAATTCAGAAACGGATAATAAAAGCACATATGTATGCTTTTATAAAATCACATTTCGCCACGCGTTGCACTTTAATTTCTGTCATTTTGTTACATAAATACTATGATACCAGAATGAAAATAATAGGTCTTAAATTAGGTCTCGGTTCAATATAGCAACGCGCGACTCAGCGAGTGTAATTTAAGAGCATTGATGGAGCCCTGTAAACTATTTATAGCCTTCTAATCTAACAATAAGTCTCATCTAACTATAAAATGGTACGGAATAAAAGTTGAATTTTTAGCATGCTATGAAATATTAATGAAGTTTTGTGTGAGATCTTTCATAAATGGGATTAACTTGATAACGACATCTTGTAAGAATACCCGTACATGCTAACCCCAATTCGTCGTGAACATGGAAAAATGCGTGTGACTTCAGTTTGTATTTTAATTAAAGTACTCCACATGAATGGCAGTACAATTAATAGTGGTGTTTGTAATGCCTTTAAAACGCCCTCGTTGAATTCATTTATCTGTATGAATAAAAAACGACGTAGTATATACATAAAAGGGAATCTAATTCTGGAGTCCCTCCTCCTTTTATGGAGGTTCCTTCTCCCGCGGGGAAAACTGATGAGTAATCCTCTATTCAACCTTAATGAACCTAATGCGATTTCTTAACGCTTTCCACTTTGTATTATATTGAATAACACCATATAAACTTTTGTTACTCAAAGAATAAGAAAAAAAATTGCCTGTAACCCTTCCATTACTACCATCGACTATAGTCGACCTCTGCGTAACGACCTATGGGTAATAGTGCCGACTCAAGTCGATCGATGAGGAAAAGTTGTACAGTAGGTCCTCGATTATCCGAACCACAATTCGTCACAGTATAACTCATATTGCAACTAAATTCTGCATAAAAATAGTAAGTTTATTTTAGAATATAGGATACAGAGTAGTGAAAAATTAAGTGCACAGTGTTAATAATATTTCTAGTTTGTAACTGACATAGAATGACTAATTTCCGGATGACCAGTGTTCGGATAATCGAGATTCCAGTGTATGTAATAAAATAAATTTTGTATGTAAGTTTCATTTTATTCTTTATGCTGAATAAATATACAACTCGTACGGTCGTGTCGTATTGTCGGTTTTAGACCAAGCGCTGCCGTAGCGGAAAGGTTAACGCTATTAATCTTTGCAGTCGCAATGTTTAGGCATAAAATTTTTAACATTGCTCCCAAAGATCAAGATTTATTAAAGACACTGCAGCTGTCAACACTCTCGAGATGTCTAAGTCGGACTATCCTGGGTCCAAGGGACCTGAGTTTAGATCACACTAGATTTGAGTATCCAAGTTGAATTCCACGAGTTTGAAATGGTTGAGCTATTGTATCTTTTCCGTACTCAGGTACCAGGGGCCTAATGTAGTTTGAACTCAGACATTCAGAGTCTGATGTGATCTGAATACACAAACCTGCTCCAAATGTGGTCTGAACTTAGGTACCTCGAATGCGATATTGTCGGGGCAGAGGTACCCCTGGTCTGTGACTGACGTCAGGTACCTCTGCTCTTCTGTGGTTCAAACTAGGATATTTAGAATCTGACTGGAACCGCACTCAGGTATCCAGAACCTAATACAGACCGTACCCAAGTGTTTCGAACCTGATGCGATCCGATCGAAGACACTACTGGTCTAATGTCATCCAAGCTCAAATACCCCGCGCCTAGTGTGACGTACACTTATGTACCCCACAGTCTTGTTACTCCGAAAGATATTTGGACCCATGTTAATTAAAACTTGTTTGTTTGTTTTGACAAATACTACATACCTCTGAAGTCTGACCCCACGTTTCTGAACATCCTATTATACGGCTATTTCGATCGACACAAACAATATGATAAAAAACCACTAGCGCATTAACATCATCCCTGCCACGTATACTGTTTTCGGTATACGCATCAATTTTAGTTTGACGACATAACTACCAACCCTTATCAAATTTCAGTAACAATAACGTTAAAATGACAGTAGAAATAGAAAGTGTAATATCAAATAGATAAATATGTATTTGTACAATCAACCATGTGTATTAATAAATAGCCATTTTCGGGTGTATATCCAGTTACGGAATTTTCTACTGTGACATGGATTGTGTTAATAGAGATAGAAAGCAGAAGAAATGTGTCGGAAAACACATCACAAGGATTCTGTGACAAAAGCATCTACAATTAGGACCCGCAGTTCGCTATCGACGAATATTCGTGGCATTCTCGAAGGGTGCTCGCAAGCATGAACGAAAAGGAGAGAGGTAGGAGTCTAGTCGAGTGGTCAACCTCTCGAAGTGCGGCCGACGTTGATACGCATCCGTTAATAACGGCTTAAAACCAACTTTCGAGTCCACTCGAGAATGTCGAAGTTCCCTCCTTCTGGAGAGAGCCCGTCTGCCTCGTTAGACCGCGCGGTCTGTTCGACGATACCCAGAAACCCACTGAGGGAGAGAAACAGAGAGCAAGAGAGCGAGAGAGGCAGACAACAGGAGAGGCCGGCAGCCAGCCACTACTTGGAAAGGTAGCGGACGGGAGTAGATTGAACGCCGCTGCCGCCAAATTGCTTTCGGGATTATTCGCATCCACCTGACTGTTTCCAGCCACGACGCCGTGAGGACATAAAGGATTGCTCGTGGAGACGTGTACGCGCGATATGCCCGCCGCGGCAGCTCGTCAGCTCGATCTGGCCAACGGCCAACGCCTATGGCACTTTTGACTCGCGCCACCGTACCCGTTGGCGATTTCACGTCGGAACTAATGCGAGCCGTCGCGTCGGTACCGGTACCGGCCATTCTGATTAAACGCGGTTGCTGGAAAAGAACTTTCGTCACTCATGGATGCATCCTGACGATTACACATTCTGCAGGACATCTGGTGTTATGAACGAAGTATGCGAAATTGTCGACGCTCGCCTAAACGACGTCAATAATGACCATATCGTTTTATAGCCAGCTTAGAACCTAAAATTCATTAGCATGCGACTTTCCGCATATCTAGTGAGCACGTGGCTCATATTCGAGAGTATGGTTTCCAAAACAATAACTTGGACAGTCGTACGAGAAGAAAAAGACCCACTTGCAGCTCAAGAAGGTTCGCCCTGGGGGCATCGTAGGTACAGCGTCGAGATGCCCCTTTCTTTGCATCATCGTGTAACCTCTCCTCAAATATTGATACATCCCACCAGTTAATCACAAACAAATATATATTTGTATAAACCCCACCTACCACAACTAAAGATGTACATATATCGACACACAGATCGTAACAAACACTCTCGTTGTAACTCGCATTGTAAGTCATACACACTTACTTTGTACGTACACTCTCACACAATATCTTATACACATTCACACATCAGGCAACAGTGTATCAAGTCGAAATAAACCAACATTCAACCAGTCCAACGTGAGTCACATTTTAATGTGACTCCAACTCATTAATTTGACTTCGAGATAGTACACGCTTACAACGTGTGCTACAAACACCAGAGTGCTCAGTGAAGACTCATTCTTCACACACCGAAGAGCGCTCAGCAGAAATCATCCGTAAGGATTCAGCTAACTAGTATACAGAGCTTATGATACGGTTCAAATCGTTCTTCCTCTTCTGTGTGAACTCAGTATCGGCTGCTGTGGTCATTTAGCCGCAGGACCTACTGATGTTAGCATATGTTTCCTGCGCTTCGCTGAGTCTTGGGTAATGTTGAGTTCAAGATTGATTGTCGCACGATGGTGTGATCAATTGATTGAGGGCGATGGAAGAAATTTGATCGGAGTAAACAGTATACTTCTTGGTTAACTGTTTTGTTACACTTCAACTGATGTAAATAATTTCTTGGTATTATACAAACCTGCTTGTTGAGAACTTTTTTTAAAATCTAATCTTTTTTGGAGGAAGATGTCCTAGTTAACGGCAATTGCCGGGTAGGAAGCAGCGGTTGTCGGTCGACCAACGAAGTTAACTCCTTGTTTCACGATTTTTTGAACAATTTCGTGCGATAAAGTTTACGACTCAATTCTTCTAGTGCTATGATAAACGAACAACGTCTATCAACGCATGCAATTCGCTTTTCACAGCTCTCTGAAAGTCAAAGGTCCCATAGTGCAAACTCGTAAACAATTGGTATTCAAATGGGACTCATGTTTGTAATATATGCATCATTTTCTGTATCACGAGTGTGACTCGTTATTGCAAGGCAATGGGGTAAGCTACGATGGCCACGAATCACCGCTAGGATGAGTGACCGTCTTTAGTGCTTCTGTGCTGCTATTGACGATACGATGATTCGGATCCTAACTAAAACTGTAGGTTCCTCAGCTAAATGACTACAGCAGTCGATGCTGCCGTAACTGAACTTTCACGATTGTACGAAAGGCGATGTTTCCTACGCGGTAACGCGGTTCACTTTCTCGAATCTTTGATCACGCTGAATTCTCAGCTCTCAGTCGCACAGTCACTTATGGCTTTTGATCTTTTGATGCCGACGGTTTGGAGACAACGCACGGGAAAACTGTCGCAGTCGATCCACCTCTTTTTAACAGTCATCCTCGCAGATGTCGCCCAAAGGCCGAAAATCAAAGAAACCATTCACGTGTAGAATCAATCACACAAACACATGATCATACACTCTTCAACCGTGAAAGTGTAACCCAATCATACCACGCATTCTCTCAGCTCAGATGCACTCTTCATTTTCCCGAAACGCACATACAGAGTGGTCCACGCAACTGAAACAAATTATACTTTTTTTCTGATTGCAATTAGAGAAAAATGTTAAAGGAATGAGGTGTGCGGTTCAAAGAGGACTACATTTTGAGGATCATATTTTTACAGAAATATACTAATGGATATGCGGCTTTTCAATTGCAGCATTTTTTACAACAGAAACGTATATGTTCTTTTGCATAAAATAAATCCTCCCGCCACTCTGCGGAAAGAAGTACAGTAGAACCTCGATTATCGGAACGCCCATTATCCGAATGTTCTGTTATCCGTACAGTACATTTTGTACTATGTGCGCATGTAGTCCATGCAGTATGTACTTACTTCCTTCTGTCAAAATTATCGAAGCTAACTATCAAAACTATATCTCTTCACAATATTTCAGTATGGTATATTCGAAGCGTTTACAGAACTATAATGATGTCGTCAAAACAGAAACAGGTAGAGTTATCAGTTGAAACAAAATGTAAAATTATTAAAAAGTTGATAAATGGCAAGTGTGCAACAATCATGGTACAAGAATATGGTGTTGGGAAATCAACGATCAATGGTATAAACAATAAAGAACGATCAATTGAACATTACCTACAGGTTGTCGACTGATCGAGTGCTAGTACTACCGGAAAAAGTTTAAAGCTGGCAAAAAATATTGATTTGGATACTTCTCTTTACTAGTGGTTTCTGTAATGTATTAAACTAGATGGTTTGAAGCACAAAAGCAATGCAACTCCAAGGAATTATTTATAATAAAAAATCTATGTGATTTAGCGGCTAAAAAGATATGGGAGCCGTAAGATTTTATGTAGTGTTTCATTGTTTGTTTATATCTTTTGGTCTAAAATATATGAAATTTACTATAGGGAAAGCTGTCGTTCTATTATCTGAACACGTTTTTCTCCGTATTAGTTCTGATAATCGAGGTTCTACTATACTAGTAAAGTGTGTCACATTTAATAATTTAGCGAAGTAAAAAGTACATATTTTAAACATTTCAAGGAGCAGACGCACTCTTGTCGAAGTTTCATTTATTTAACTGCATTAGCGCAGGAAATATGGATGTCTAAAAATGTGTATTTGCCTAAGCATCCGCAATCTAGTTATCAGGATTCATCAGTAACAATTAAACGAATATTCGTTGCAATCTTTTATACACAGTGCAACTTTTACAACATGTATATTCATAAAATTAACCCTTTTGCACTGTAAGGTCACCTCTGGTGTGTCAATACTATTTTTCCCTAGAACTCTTGAGTCACCTCTGACGTGACATTTCATATAGTTAATAAAACAAATCAGTAGGAAACAGTTTCATTCCAAAATTGCTTTGAAACTATATGTGTATGTACATGAAAGCATTGTATTATACACTTCTCAGCATTGAAATATTAATAATATTAATGTTCGTTATCAAACGTGTAAACACAATCGCATACTTCCAGATTGTTTGGAGAGATCAGTTTATGTGCAATTCAATTATTGTTAGTGTTGATTTTATGCTCGTGCATGAAGGTTCAATACATATGAGGTAGTGTGACATTGTAAAATTGTCTTTTTCAAAAAAACCTCAGGTAGTTTGCAATTATAATAAATATTTCGGAGGCCTAGGTCGCGCGGACCATATCGCTGCAACATACCGTTTTATGCGGAAATCTATAAAATGCTGCAAAAAATTATTCTTTTGGGGTCTAGAAGTCTGCTCCAATAATTCATATATTTTATATAGAACACACTGCAAAAGAGATAACATCAAATCCATGAAACATATAAATTTTATTCGCAAACTAGTGGAGTCATTTGTGGGAAATTTCCGACAAGATGCGAAACATCGGGGAAGACCCTCAACATCAGACCAGAAAAATCGGCTAGACGATACATTACATATAATAACCGCAGATCCTCAAGGTAAGCATAATGACTGCTTGGTATGTTCAAATCGTAAAACAAAAGGTGGAAGGCGAACAACATTATACTTTTATGAAACTTGCGACAGGAAACCATTTTTACAGATAGGAAATTGTTTTAAGAAGTATCATACTTTAAAAACATATAAATAAGAATAAACTACACATTTTCATTTTAACATTATGCATTCTTTACAAACAAACGTTTTGTTAATAAAAGACTAAACTTTAAATAACTACAAGTAATTCCTTCATACCTAAGATGAGATATCAAAACCAGAAAAAAATAAAATCAGAGTTGCCCGAGAACAAACTAGAAAAACAATTATAGTGCAAAGAGTTAATATACTTTAAGGGGTCCATTGGCGTGTAATAATGAATAAGAAAAAGCTACATTTTGGTGTACAAACATAACATATTGCCTCGAATCCGCTATTGTACCCTTGGCGATTGGCCTACGGCGAATTTACTGTACTTCCTCAGTTTCGATGTGTTTTGGAATCGAAATGTTCGCTCTCCACGGAAGATATTACTATCGTCTAACGATAAGCTGTACGATGCGAGGATCGTCAGGAACGTATCGCTGTGAATTCACAAAAACCTCCGGGGGATGTGAACCGAAGCCAGGATTTCCCGTAGCGAGAAGGAATTCTTCCAAGATGAAAACCCGCGGGAAACA
The DNA here is from genome assembly GCA_916610135.2 of Macropis europaea. NCBI lineage: Eukaryota > Metazoa > Arthropoda > Insecta > Hymenoptera > Melittidae > Macropis > Macropis europaea. The sequence goes on from OU744345.1 coordinate 32,290,820, forward strand.
AGAATTGTATTCAACTAAGGGGAACGTGGATCGTGGAAATAAAAGGTAATTTTATTGTCCAATTGTAGCGTACGATCGCAACAGTCGCGTAGGAATGGGCCAGGCAATCTCCGAAAAATGTTCGCCCGGGACGGGACTTAAAGAACGACGAAGAGAAGACAAATATTATTCCGTATTTTCCGGAGAAAAGAGGGATCGTCGCTCCGATTTAACGTATTCTCATAACGTATTCATACATCAATACACGAAGGTGAAGGCGAGGTTAGAATTTATGAAGAAGGACGCATAGCGAAGGAGCAGTGCTCCTTCCTTACGATCGGATAAAGATATATGTACACTACCGTCCAAAAGTCTTAGGCCACTTGCTATTTCTGTTGAAAATGCAATATTTTTCCTAGATTGTTGCAAGTGTGTGCAAAAATTATTTGGGACTGTCATAAGAGAATAGTGAAACAATAATCATGGATTAGGCTTCAGATACACCCGATCTGAACCCATATGAGAAAATGTGGGATAAATTGGAGCGAAAAATATAATAAACCTTCTAAAAATCAAAGTGTGACTTTTGGAATTACTTGCCACAGTAGTGAGAACAGATATTACGGTATAACATTTTAAGAAAATGCAAATAGGTGCAATTTTTTACCCCCCCAAGGAAGAAACTTCCTTAACACTTTGACTGCCATGTCACCCATATGTGGGTGACGCTTCAATTCAGTCGTTATTTATGTGATTACGAATAGTATTTGTACGAATATCTGAAAAGGTCTGACAGAACTAGTAAAAAACTATAAAGAAGTATTAACATCATTGATGAACACTTTGACTGCCATGTCACTTATATGTGGGTGACACTTTGATTCAGTCATTATTTATTTGATCATGTGTAGCATTAGTGAACATATCTAAACAGGTCTAACCCAACCAATAGAAAAATTAAGAAAGTTACTAATATTGTTAATTAAAAAGCGTATTATTTTGCAGTATATTCATTCTGTACAAAAATATAGAAAGTTTGCAATTTTTCGCTGATACAGCGTGGCAGTCAGAGTGTTAAGCCCTTAACATACAAATAAAATAGAACTCGATGTGTGTTAAAAGTACCATTTAACATAGCTCAACATAAAGTTATGTAAGCTGTACAGGAAACCGAATATTTACATTGTTAAATATCATAAAACAATGTTAATGAACAATATTAATGAACAATAATTAAGTAACAAATTAATAAATAACTTAATAGTCCTGTAGAATATGGAATTTTCCAAAACAATCAACGTAATTTTTGGCGTGCCGGAGACGTCAACGTCTAAAATGACAGACGAAACAAATGATGTCTCCCAGACGTCATTGTATGTCAAGAGGTTAAGAATGGCATAATTTGAGATTACAACCATGGTGTATCAAAGTCTCGAAAGGTGTCTTTTCAACCTATACAGTGTGGCAGTCGACGTGTTAACCCTCGTCCGGCCCTCGTGTCAATTTGACACCTATTTGTCACAAAAATATGATGACCGCGAAAAAGCAGTATGCCTTGCACATCGCTGTATCATTTGTGAACGATGCGAACAATCATATGCCTGAACGTATTGCATGTACAGAAATTTCATTTCTTTTATTTTCAATGAAAGAATTTGCAAATGTAACTATTTATCCTTTCATTATATTAATTTTTGATAACTATGTCAATTTGACACCAAGGGACAAACTAGTTTGGGGAAATGAAAGACGGATGAGAGTCAAGGAACGCGACGAATTTCTGTCTGTCGAGTCGGTTCCGGTATTCGATTAACGATCGTCGACCGCGAAATAATACAAGCTATATCGCGTAGCAGAAGGAAATACGAGGGAATGGAAGGTAAAAGCTCTTCCATAAGTCTGATGGGCAATGACGCGCGATAAGATTATCGGAATAATGTAACGTGAAATTGCGTTACATTTAATTCGATATCCGTCGCGCTGAAAAATGCTGAAATCGTATCGTCGGAATCGCGCCGCGCTAATGCCTCGGATCGTCCTTTTTCCCATCGCTGCACGGGATTCTATATATCTGTTCCGTTTCCTCCCTCGCTCTCGAGTAGAGAAATATTTCACGGCTGACACGAAACTATTGGCCGGCCACGGGGACTTAATTTCGTTAGCAATCCAGAATTCGCTGCGGCAGCAGGAATTATTATAGCTCGCGAGCACCGCAGAAATCGGTTCGCGTCGTTGCCCACGAATTTGTATTAACTAATCACGGGTGTTATTCATGCGCGGCCACGAGATCGAAATACGGCTACAGTATTTTATTTTAACCCCTTCGCATCCGCGGATGAGATATTGCGCGAATTGATTTTTGCCCACTCGATACTTTGGATGAGATTTCTTGCGCCTCGATGGCGTTTATTTGACGCTTTGGCCTTGACGTTTCGCATGTCTTTTTATTGCTATACTTAACGTTGCTATACACAGGATATTTTATAATAACAATAATAGTAATGATGATTGTTTATTGAACCTTAACGGTGTACATTTAACAGTTTTACAATCGTATGATTATAGATGTACCAGGACCATTCATAGCCCCGCTCGCCATTCACGCTTAACACTAACATGTACTTTCTTATAGTATTTTGATTATTTTTATTATAATCATAAAATTAAAACACAGTAAAAGATACGTAAAACGCAGAAAAAGCAATGGTAAGGTATTTTATAAGTGTGTTTCATCAATAAGAGGATAATAAACAGGATATTTTATAATTGTGTGTTATCACCTATGTTTCACCAAAGTTTAACCAAGAGCATGTTATTTTTCCTATGAAACTGTACAAACGATTTATTTAAAGGCATAAAACAGACCTTCTTTTTAAATCTTTGAGATTTATGATTTTATCACTTGTATTGAGTTATTACTACTTACAAAGAATGTTACGAAGTTGACACAGGCTGATTTTGATGAAATTTTGATACGACACAGATCTCGAAAAAATATTGGACACGTGTTTTTTTACATCGGTCATCGTCGACTTTGAAGGGGTGAAAACAGCCCCCGAGTTGGGCGATAAAAAAACTACTTTGAATTAGCTGTATATCTCGAAAACTATTGAAGATAGAAACAAATTTTAAATGAAAAGTTTGTCTATTTTTTAATGCGGACTAATTAGATTCGGCATTAAAACAGACAAATTAATGGGTGTCAATATTTTTTTCGAGATCTATATCGTATCAAAATGTCATAAAAGTCGGCGTGTGTCAACTTCATAACATTCTTTATTACTACAATGCACAATTAAAATGTTTTGTCACTGTCTTATTTATGTAATTAGTTTATTTAACCCATTTAGACCTACCATCCCACATATGGTACGACAATATTAAATAAAAATAAATTGTCATACTTTGACTTTTCAATATGCATGAACCTACTGTACCATGTATGAGACAAGTGACTCCCAGCTACCCTTACATGAAATTTTATTTTTCGTATTTTTCAATGATTCTTAACCCTCCTTAATTCCATTAAAAAAAAATTCACAAAATTTTGACGAAATTAATTTCAGGTCTGAAAGAAACTGCGAGTAAACCTTTTTGCCTTTTCTTTTGCCAGTTTATAGTAGTTTTTACGGTTTGGAATTTTCTACATTCATTAGAAAAGTAATTGTAAGTAAAGAAGCGACGAGGGTGTTCCGAGACTCTAATCATTCTAAAAAAAACAATGTTTAGCTTAAATATTAGTTTTCGCCCAAATCAGTCACACATACTTACATCGGTTTCGTATTTACGGGGTCACGATTCAGAAACATATCAAGGTAATAAGGAGTACCAAAATAAATTACCTCGTGCAATATTCAAAGCGTCAACCCGGCATTACTTCGTCAAGGAAGGATCGCAGGATGTGCGTTTAGGAAAAAGAATTTCATAAAAAAAAAGCTGGATTGAGTCGGTGACGTTGGTTAGCAGAATACAACAACGAACGAACGTGTATGTGTGTCATTATTGAATTATAACCGAAAAGACAACCGTTTAGACGAAAAATGGTTTAAAAGTTTGTGCACTTAAGCCTGTAATTGTTTAGGCGAAGAGCTTGATTAAGGGGTCATATACGTTTCTCAACTTCAAAAAATTGATTTTTTTTTATATCTTGAATGGTACAAGTCTTAGAAATATTTTAAGCTTAAAACAAACTCGAAATTCAAATTATTGCATTTTCTCGAAACAGCATTTTTTAAGGCGGTGGGCATAATTGCCTCACCGTTCATCCGATTACCTGCATCTTTCGCATACAAGTTCTAAATAAAATCGTCATCGGCACACGATGTCGTCTGAACATCCTTTTTGAAAAGGAAATTGCTCAAACGAAGTTTCTTGCAAGTAAGTCCATTCAACGGTGCAATTGTTAGTATATAAAGTATAATAAAGAAGATTGGATCGAATCGGTGACAGTGTTCTCAGGATACGTCGAAGGACGACCGTCGCCTGGACATCCTTTTTGAAATGGAAACTGCTTAAACGAAGTGTCTTGCAAGTTAGTGCATTTAGTAGAGTACCGCTCAAAGCTATATACGTGGTCTGTGGCTCTTGAAACGTTATCAGCCGTTAGTGGATTACGTAGCTCCGTGAAAAGAGCTTTCCTCCTCCTTTCTCGTCGGACTCTTTCAAGGACCTGTTTGAAGAATTCCGATTTCTATGTTATTTGCGTGCTCGCATTGAGCCCCGTTTATCCATCCGGAGCGTACTATTTAAATGCAAATTTAAAGGCTCGATGCCGGGGTTAAACGCGTTAAGAATCATTTTCCATTAATTACGAGCAAGTATTCGGATATATACAGTCGTTGATGGTAAAGGGGTAAAAAGACGAGCGCGGACAGCCCGTTTCTAAATTGAATCGGCCATTTAAAAACCGTGTCTGGCTCGTCGGCGTCGTCTCGATCGATTCAAATTCCTTCCGAGACGTTTGAAAAGCGAGACAGACATGAATGCGGGGAATGATATTGCGCTTCTCTAGAAACGGAAATGTCTTTTGAAATTGCGTGTCGTGTAAGAAAACGACTGAAAGAAGTTTTTCTTCGCCGCGACATCGTTTGCGAGATTATACATGCAAATTATTCGACCGTCTCGAGGTCTCTACGAAATATTCGACAAAGTCAAACGTAATTTATTTTCGGATCCAACCTCACCCGTTTACACGCTTTGTGTCGCGTGCTCCCGAAGCGTCGAATGCCATTAAATGAAATTAATGCTGACCCTTGTTACATTTCGAATGAAATGAGTTACCAAAACAATTGAATATTTGTATCCTTCACGTTGCGTGGGCTATTAAAAAAGGATTTAGGGCTTGTAGCACTAAATTGACACGGAACCTCGATCAAGTTCCACACTGGTTTTTCTGGAACGTTGCAGTTTTATACAGTAGCCAATATATGAGGGTTATATTTCGTTTTATCAACTAAAACGCAGAATTAAAGAGTAAAGACAGTCCCTAATGTTTGACTAATGTTCTACTGCTATCTTTGAAATGATTGGAGATATGAAAATATTTTTCAATCAAATGCTTTATGGTTTTCTTTTGGAAATAACGAGGCGTATTGATTGGGCAACAATTTTAACGAGAAAAAATTAGTAAATCGTGTTTACGAACATTATTATTCAAATTATTAAAACTGTTGCGAGGGACCTATTTAGGGACCTATCGTTTGGCATAAAAGAATCTGGCCACTTACCGTAATTGCAGAACGCATATTCAACACTTGTATTTTGTAATGTGGTCATAGTATTCTTCAATCTGAAGCGAAGTTGTTCATTTATTTATTTATTAGAAACTAATTAGACTAAGTTCTACACAACTGAAAACCAATGCAAAATAGATTAAAATCTAAGGGATGTGCAAAAAGTATTAAAACTTTTTTGCATTAATTTAAAATATGTTACTAAGTAGTCAAATATTTCTGTTACCCTACTTTTGCAGTAGACTCCCAAAATATTTTGTTTGTGCATAAATGTTAATGTATTTTCAAATCATTATATAACATTGCAAAGTGGCTTATTAAATATTAGTTAAAAACGAATCTTGGATCATTATGTATTCCTCGTATTCATAATTTAACATAAAGTATACTTGATACTTACGATGGCCCCGTACTTCGATATATAACTACATGTGCAGTTGCATACTAAAGCTTTGAGAAACACCACTTTGTAATCGTACTTGCAAAATTTCATAATAAATTTAATTAAATTAAGTAATTTAAAAAAATTACAGGAAAAACCATAAATTTAGATGTTACCCTCGCTGTGACTCATTTTCAAATTTTATATTACTTAAAACTCCAAATAGTTTCTTTTCTTCGAAATAAGGTTAAAAAATTAACTGTCCGAAAGTGTTTGCACCCCGCTACACACGCGATATTTTCCTATCACTATGGAGAACAGAACAGGCTCTTAAAAGGGAGGTTCCGGTTTAGAGGGCTAAAAAATAGGTTATTTTTAGAAATTAATTGCAAGAAAATTACAACAGATAATTTGATAAAAGTTTTTGCATTTTATTAAGGATGTCTTACAGTATTGAAATTTATTTTCCCCTTTTATCATTGCACATTGTAGATGGTGCTGAAGAGTTATTGAATTCGGGGCCACAAAAAAGATCATCCAAAACGGTGGAACTCCTAGCATCTAAACCGTCGGTCTCAAATAAAAAACCAGGTCGGATCCTTAAAGAACACAAAATGAAGTGGGGAACAAACCTTTAAAAGTTGAAAAAATATCAATTTTTGACAAATTGGCGACGCGTCAAAGTTAAAAATCGTTCTTTCGCGAAGCTTTTCTTCTTCCGAACGGCTTTAAAAAATACGTATTTTCGAAAATTTCCAAATGTTATAGGTTTACCCCCCGACAAAACGTACATTTTTTAAAATGGAAAAAGAAGGAAATGAATTGGTTAATAACTTATAGAGATATTTATTCCACCAGTTTGAAAAACATCGTTTCGAGGAAAACGCGTTCAAAGTATTACGTGACCGGCTTTACTCATGCATCCGCCACCACTCAAATGCCTCTAACTTCGAGAATTTTTCAAATTTCAAAGAATCCTCTTGAACACGTATTCTTAAATGGTTGAAAATTTAAAAAAAACAAAATCGATTTTTTTGAAGTTCTAGACCGGAATCTCTCCTTAAATTTTTCCCCTATCTTCAGGAACACCGTATATGAATTAGGGCTATTGAACCGGATATTCAGATACCCGTGAGATAACTAGGTGGACAAAAATTACCCAGCTACACGGGTACCCATAAGATACCCGAATCGATAAGATAGTCGAGAATGTCGATTTGGAAGCCGATCCTCTTTCAGTCATTTTCTATTAACATTAGTATGAACGGAATAACTTGCAAACAATTCAATATGGTAGGAAAGACGATCGTATCTCATAAATCAACAGCTCTAGTATGAATTCGTTCACTCGAAAACGTTTTGTCCGACTTCTGAATACACATATCATTTGTTTAAGACTCGGTGCAGACCAGCGAATTTTATCGCTGCGATTTCGCAACGGTGACGCTGTGTATTCCGCAGACGAGAGACGCGATGTTGCTGCGTTTACGCACCGGTGACGCTGAGCGATTCGGCAGGTTATGTTTATGAATGCAGCGTCACTGATGCGAAATCGCAGCAACGCACAGTGGGACAAATGCCATATTTACCTGTACAAAATTATTTTCTGAAAAACCATTACAGGTAAAGGCAAAATTCTTTCTGCGCACGTTATGGTTCGATAAGGACTTCTTTATGACATATTGTGTAATCATTCAGGCATTCAGGGGTTGCAGGTGGTGCGCCCCCTTTTTTTTAACGAAATAATATAGAAATTTTTGTAATATTGAATAGCTTTAATAACAGGAAATAAACTTCGTCTTAAACACTTTTTCGCATTTTGTATAATTAAGAAAATATTCAAGACATACGTTTCCTGAGAGGGCGTCGTGTTAGTACGTACTACATTCCGCAGCAACTTACCGTGCTTCGATTTAATACACTTCACAATTATATATGCCATCTTTTTTCAACAATGGAATGTTAAGTCGAAGGTATTAAGTAATTTCCAGTAGTAATAAACATATATTTTTAGCACCATGACTACATAGTTGATAAGAAAGCTGTCTTAAAATATCGATTTTTTTTTCCTGCCTGTAAGCTTTCGTAGACAAATTCTTTACTGCTGTGGCAGCTCGTGATACTTGGATATTTTTGGGTGTTTTCTAACACATTATTCTTCTGTAGTTTTTTAAGAAGTTAAAGCAAGTCTGATTGAATCTCAAAATCGGCGCTCTACGAAAGAAATCATTTTTATTTAAAGATAAACTCTTCAAAATACTTTTAATTGCGATGGAAATAATAGAATTACCTCTGCGAAACTTGTTTTCCTGGTTAATTGTTGGGTCTAGTTTCTAATAAAAGCATAATACGTTTCCAATTTTTGGCTTTGGTTAATATACACATAAAAGAAGGTTGCGCGCGAAATGGATCAAACTAATATGCGTCTTACTAATACAAGTTTGAAAACCAATATCTTTGGTTACATTTATGAAGTGAAGTATTCGTATACCTTTTCTTTATCTATTACTACTTTACATCTTTATTGCCTAAAAATGATGAAATTCTGAGTTCATTCGTTTAAAGGATTTTGTCCACCTAGATAGGCCATTTGTCTCACTGTGCAACGTCGCATCGCGGAATCGCACGTCGCCGTTACGAAATCGCAACGATAAAAGTCGCTCGTCTGTATCGGGCCTAAACGTTTTCTATTCGCTACGTTTGAGATGGTGGGCGTTATCGCGAGCGAAAGTGTTACGCGAATCGCTGCGTGGTTGAAAGTCCGAGCAAATAACAGCGAAATGAGCCACGAGGATAGAGGAATACCTGGTGTGGAACATCGTTCGAGCTAACAATTGCCTGCTCTTTCTTGTTTTCCATGCTCAGACCGGGAGATAGAGAGCAAGCGAGAAGAAAAAGGATAAATCCGATATCTTTCTCGCGCAATCACGCCGCGGCACGAAGTCGACAGCTGTTATATCGGCTCTGATATCTAACTTCGGCCACCGAAAGGATCACGATTGTCCGGTCGGATCGATCTGAGCTTCTCTGCTATCGGAAATAAACCGATAAAGGAGGAGAGAACGGTAAAAGCTGAATTCAAGATGGACTTTGAACGGGCGTCGAGAGGATATACATTGGACGTATTTCTATGACCACGTTCACAAAAGAATTCAAGCTTTCCACGCTCGTTTTGTACCGCGTCCAACGTCCTATCTTTGAATCATGTCTTATCGATTTAATGTTTCCTTTTTAGGCTCGCTGAGCAGCTTCTGCTGGCTCCCGCGTGTTCAGGGAGCCGATTGTTTAGTAAACTCACGAATTTTTAGTCATGAAATTATAGTTGAAGGATTAAGAGAAAAAACAAGGAATGTCACGAAACAGCTTCATTGAGAAAATCGATATTTAATACTTTAGTGCATCAGTAAAGAAACAAAGTCCAATGAATAAAACTGTATTGTTCATGACATGAAGTTATATTCTATTTAGGTGACAGAAAAAAAAATGAGCGAAAGTATAATTGTCTTACATTATTTTAATTTTTATTTCAAGTTCAACACTGTAGAATAAAAATGGACATACCCTGTTCTTTCCCTTACTTTTCAATTATTACGACTTATATCATAATATTATTAATTATGATCGCTGACTTAACGAAGTATAATTTTTAAATAAAATTCTAATTTGTTTGTCGATACAAGTAAGTACAGTGCCCTCCCACTCCATCATGGGCACCCTCAATTTTAAACAACCACTGCATTCTTAAAATCAGTAAGAAATTCCGGTTATGACAAGTTTCGTAAGTATAAGTTTTGTACGGTTAGGTTGTTTGGAATGTTGCTAATGACATGTAATGAGTCTCGTGTACGTGAAATCATTTCATTGTTGAATTCTGCCTCCAAGCTAAAAGTATCTCTGTTTTATCCTGGCCCAGCAATTCTCCTGATTTAAAAACATATGGTTCGACCTAAAATGGCTAGTTGACCAAAGATCCAATCCCAGTGAAGATGTCCTTATGTAAAATATTCAGGAATTGTGGCATGGGGCACCGGAAATAAAGAACTACGTAGATCGCTGCAGGCACTGCCAATTGCCATGGTGAGCACACAAAATATTAAAAATTCTTCTGTTGCTTTAATAAAATTGAAAAACAGAGATTTCGGGCTTTTTTTTAATAACCATATCGCTACATTTTATACAAGCAAAAACGATAAATAATCTCTTAAAGTTGGTAGAAAATATTGGGTGCCCATAATGGCAGGGTACTGTAAGTACATTTGATGGTTGCTGGGGCGACCAGTTAGAAATTTGGTAGTCCAATGCAATGTTCCTCGATTTACTATATATTGAAGAATATTTGAGAATAAAAAATCACTGTCTTTGACAGCTTCTGCTTTGCAGACAGAGTTTTTTTCGTTAAAGATTTTTCAGTAGATATTTTTAACGCTTAATGCTCGGACGTTTCGTGCTTGACCCTTTTTATGAAAATGTAAAAACTGTGTGTTCTATTAAAAAGACGCTGAAGAAGGTAGAAAAAATAGAAGTATGCTGTTGAGCTGCATGAGAACGTGAACCGGGCATCTACCCAAGTAATTGTTTTCTAGCATTGTAAGGTACCACACAATGGTTGACTATAAACAATTTAAATACAATTTTCTTGTTGTCGAGAATGTGTAATATAATATCTTGTTTTTATCCATAAGTCACCGGACACTTACTACTTTCTTCATTAATAAAAATAGGAGGTGCGCGATTCTACAGTATGAAATGACCTACATTATGAAACAAAATTTGTACTTGTTATAATGTAGAGAATATGTAATTCAACTTATATGTTAAAAGTCTTAATAAAGGTAAGTAATTAATCTGATACTTTCTTCTGATCGATGTATCCGCCTTATACAGACATGACCGCTTGTACTAATTTATTAAAGTACCTGTTATACGCAGAATGACACGAGAAATCAATTTATGCGAAAAAATCTTAGTGTTCCATTTGAAAAAACGTGCAAGTACACCGATGCACTTGCGAAGAAAGTCCTACAGTCGAATTCACTTGGAACAGAACTACAGCCTATCCCAGTTGCCAGAACCATCCTGTATGTTAACGTAAAATGGATAAATATACCAGTATAAAATAATAAAATCAAGCCAAAGAGTTGTATTCACGTTCTAATAATAATTTTGTTCAAAATGAGCAAGTATCCGGTGACTTATGGTCGGGGGTGTATATGAAGTGTACAGAAAGCATACTACAAGCACTCTAAAATTTACGCAAAAATCTACAGAGCGCAAAGGCATTGAAACTAGTAGACACTCGCGAAAATGATCATATCTGCAACTTTTATAGTAGTCACTAAATATTTTATATGTGTGCTCTGCTATTATTAATGCAACAGTAACTGTAATAATTTTTTAATTACCACACTAATTATCATGGGGGTCACCGTTAACCGACGTTTAAAATTTTATTTTGTTAAATAACTATTGATTTTTATCATATACTGAACAATTTCAATATTGCAACAGTATTACAGGCATGCTTGTGCAATACTGAATATTTAAACATTTTTTTTCCTCCATGACTTATATGGAAAAGAAAAATGTATATCCTGTCTGACTAGCGATAGTTGTTTTCACTGTAGTAGCCAACGTGTTAACATTAACACGTTGGACGCCACAGTGGAAACTGCCATACCTAGTCAGACACGCTCTAATCCACTGTTTTAAATATAAATCGCGAAGGAAGAAAATATTTTATAACTTGAACGTACAGGAGTTACCTTATATTAATGTTATCATAATAATACTGTTCAAAATTGTACATGAATTACTAGTTATTCAATTTAACAAAATTGGAGGCGCCGGTCACCGGTGACCACCACGGCAGTCAACGTGTTAAAGCTATAACGGCCGGTCAAATGATTGTTTTTAAACTTCTGATTAAATATAATTAATTTGTACCTGTAGTAAGTTGACTATTATCTGCACTCAATTGCAATTAATATAACTTTTATTTCAAGATCGGTTCGGTAGAAATAGGTACGTATAAATTGTCGGTAGGTTTAGTGTTAATGTAATAATCATTATTCGGAAGAATTTCTAAATAACCGTAAGCACTAGAAACATTCGAAATATTCTGAGTCCTGCAGATATTATATCAAATTTATTAATCATTTAACACGTTGAATGCCGTAGGGGTCAGCGATTTCTCAATTTAATTAAATTAAATAATTATTGATTGTCACAAAATTCTGAGCAAACTTCATACTGTAGCAATAATGTAGAAACAGAAGATTGAGTACCCAAATCTTTGTTTTCTTTACGATTTATACAAAAAGTAGTAAATTATATCGTGTCTGGTTAGGTATGGCTGTTTTCATTGTGACACTCACCGCGTTAACACATTGTTGACCGGGATATTTTTGCAGAAACTAACTCCTGTGGCCGGCTGTTTATCATCCAAGTCAATATTGAAACCCCCGCGTGTTAGTAAATTTCGCCATTTGTGAAAATTTTACTACCAAGCAATTGCGTTTATAATATACGAAAGGCCAGAAAAAAAACTAACGGGGCAAAACGCGAATGATGAGCACAATAATAAATAGTATAATGAACACTATTAATTTTAAGCTCTAACAACTTCGCATGGTGATTTTAAGTGTATCACTCTCTAAAACCTTCTGAATACGTCCCCAGACAATAACGTTCTGGTAACAAAAGACGTATTAATACGTCGCCGGTTAGTAATGTGTTAAACAACAGAAAATTCAATACAATTCATAGGAGGGTCGAAGGTGGGATTTACAATTGTTACTATCACTTTATTGAATTAAATATTCACAAACTTCTCAAAGTATACAACTGCAAAGTGAAGTGCTCGGAAACTTTTGCACACCACTGTATCATTCTCTGTGTTTCATTAGGTGAACTACAGAATACGGAAAAGTTGGGTTTTCAGTTCCTGCGATGTTCGTCGTTCTGCTCAACGTCAGATTAGCAACCTCGTGAAACATCGAATTAGCTACACGTCATTTTCCGCATTAGCCGATCGCTCGCAGACGCGATTACATATTTAGGCGGTCAGTGTGCGCGCACACACACACACTTAAACGCACACGATCACAGTCTGTTCAACCGCACGTCACGATCGCGTAACATGTTCACGAACCGACGTTTTACAGGCAATTAGGTTGACGCGTCTTTCAGGAGGGCCGTCGTTTATTTTGCACGCCGTTTTTATTTCTTTTTTTTTCAGTTCATCCCATAAATAATGTCGTCTTTAAATATGACTTCATCAAACGTAAACAAATTAATAGTTGCAGTTATTTATAATTATGAAGATATTATTCCTTTGCACTCCAAGCATTTTTTTATATAATCGACCAGCAACACCAGCACGCTTTTGTAGTGGAAATTTTTGATAACCGTAACTTTTAATTTGAAAACAAAAAATCATAAATGTTTATGAATTCATTTACTTTGATTTGTATAGAATTTTAAAGTACCTTTAGAATCAATTTCCAATGTGCATTCTTGACATGCTGGGCTGTGATGCAAATTACGAATGTCCCCGTAGCGGAGCCAACGGACTGTAAAGGGTTAAATATTAATTTTGGTGTCACTGTTCAACTACTTCAACTGTTTCTTGATTTTAACCAAGTTATTAACTAATTAGTATCATTGAATTCTATGTCAGCTGAAAAGCTATCGAGCTACCAAAATAGGTAGTAGGTGATAAGTACAATTAATTTCGGATGTGACAAACACAATCGTGATATTTTTCCACTAACAAGTTGCCGATAAAAAAAATATGTGTCAAACATTTTTTCGAGCTCTATATCATACTAAAATTTCATCAAAGTCGGCGTGTGAGGCTTGGGAATCATCCCTTGTAAGATTGCATCGCATTTACAGAACTTTTAGCAACTGGTTCTTGCTATAGCAATCCAAATTTTCATCGAAAAATTCCAAACAAAGAAGTTTCCTCACATTCCACTGCGTGCACGGTACAATTTTTACAAAAGAAAATCGGATAATATATTTATATTTAAACAATATATATGTTATAGGTAGACTGCGGATCTTTATACAACTTAACAGATTTAAATACGTGAAGGATGTACATTCGACACAGTTAGTGAAAGGAGAAGTAAATTTTGTAACATTTAAAGCAGAGAATACAGTTTTGTCGTAGTTTCATTTCGGTAACTGCATTGATATAAATACAGTAGGATCTCGATTATCCGAACTACAATTAGTAACAAGATGACTCGTGTTATAGCTATGTTTCGCATAAAACTGATAATTTTATTGTAGAATGTAAAATACATAGTGATATAAAATTAAGTACACAATGTCACTAGCGATAATTTTAGCTTGTAATTGACGCAAGTTGACCAATTTCCAAATGACCGTTGTTTGGATAATCGAACTTCTACTGTAATGTTTAAGCCTTAAAATGTATATTTGTATAAACATCCGCAGTTTAGTTATAAGATAGAGAGTGACATTTTTTGTGGAATGACCGGATAAAACAATTTCTGAAAATCCATACGTCTGTTAAATCTAGATCGTCGGCATTGTAGAAAATTACCATTATGATATTGTTCGAATGGAAAGTTTCGTATATATGTGGAATCTGTTTGATCGAGAAACATATTTCGCCACACAATGGCGGCGGTTTGACGCGCGCCGGTAACCGTTGATGAAATTGAACAAATTTTAACCGACATCCTCGAAAAACAATAGTAATCGGCGTAGATCGAATTTCATGTTACACAGGGAATTGTGTGCGCCCGTGAATTTCAAAAAATACTAACGCGTGTGTGTATTTTAACGGAAAAAGCTGCAACGAGGGTTACTAGCAAAATTGTGGCTAACAACTTCATTCTATCGAATTATTTAAAGAAAAAAGGGCATTGATTTTAGGTTTTTAGGAATTACGTTAAATATATTACGGGATATTTCGAATAGATGGCATTCCTTGAAAGAAAAAGCACATAACTATATAAGGAAGTGATTACCTAAACAATCGGTTAACATGTTTACTCTCAGGCTAGAGTAGCTTAAAATGACACATTTTTGAGATTGACACAAAATGGGTTTATAAATCAATGCAACCTTATTATTAATCTAACTAAAGTAACCCAACCTCGTCCAAATCCAAATCATTTATTTACTTATATCTTCACGGGATGGACTCTAGTGTGCAAAAAAAGCAGGAAAAAATTGGTCAGCCATTAGAAGATATTAATAGATACAGAAATAAAAGAATGAAAAAAGGAGAAGAAGAGAATATGGTATGTAACAGTCTGAAGTGCTATATCGATGCATCATTTGGAGTTACCAGAAAAAGTACCAAATGCCTGTCAAACAATAATTTGTCTTAAAAATGATTATCCTTAAAACAATATAAAGCGTAAAGTGTTAATTTTTAAAATAATCTACACAGTATTTCCTTTAATGAAAATTGTTGCAGAAAATCTTTAAACAGTGCTACTGCTTCCAAACTTTCTGCCGACAGTATGCATACTCAGTGAGGTCCAAAAGCATGGACCTCTACATGGTGATCCATAAATAAGTTCAGTTTGGAAATTTTAATAATAAAAAACAATTATTATATAAAAAAAATATTTGTTGTGCAACGGTGTACAGATCATGGAAAATTAGTTCTTAAAAATAACATCGTCTAAATGTAAACCATTACGTGTACGGCACTCTTCTAACCGATTCCTGAAATTATTCATCACGCTGCGACAAGTTGTTTCCGAGATTACCTCAATTTCTTGCCGGGATATTTTCTTTTAACTCCAGTATCGATCCAGGATTATTAATGTAGACTCTGCTCTTGAGGTATCGCCATAAAAAAAAAATCTATCGGAGATAAGTCCGGACTACGAGGAGGCCATGTTGTGTCACTTGTTCGCGATATCACTTTATTCGGAAAAAACATAAAACACGCGTACATAAAGTGCGCACTCTGCGCCGGTGGAACGATCCATAGCGAATAATTTTCCAAGGACCAAACTAACGCTTAAGATATACACTAACATTCACGCTATAACCGAATCAATACTGAACTTATTTATGGACCATCCTGTATCTTGTGTGTCTATAAACAATGGGTTGAAAGGAAAAATTCAGGCTATTTCTGCAAGTGGATAGAAATGTTAATAAAACACTGTGCCAAATACGTCGAAATGAAGGCGGAAAGTATTGAAAAACAAAGAAGGTATATTTTAAATTTTTATTCTTTAAATCGGGATTTATTCAGAAACTTTTCAACCGCACTACGCACAGTGTGATGTGAACTGTCTCTTATTTAATCAGTTACGAGTCACAGAGTCTGAAAGTATCATTCATCACTTTATACATGGAAATGTAAAGGCATACAGAAAACGATTTATTCATCCAGAAATGAATTTCATTTCCGCTTTATTGCTTTAATAATTCCTCCCTGTGTCTCCGTTGTTAATCAGCCAGCCCGAGATACAATATCTTGTGGCACGCGTAATCCATCATGAATGCAAAACGGAGAAGCGGTCATAGGTCAGAAATGACCGGGATTCCGTCAAGCTCAAGGGTTAAGTGCACGTGAAACGAGTTTCCCGTTAATCGCTATCTTAGTCGAGCATGTAAAACGGCTCAGCATAAAATAATTGGGTCGCAGGTTGATGGAAATTCAATCCGGGCGGCCTGTAACAAAATTAATTCACGAAGAAAGCGTTTAAGAAAAAGCGAAGCGGCGATGTAAGTGGATAAAAATTCGTTGTCTCAGGGATTTATCGTTCGCGTCTTCGTTGTCGTGCTAAACTTCATTGCGTTGTTAATCCAATTCGTGCGCGAGCCCTTGTGCGGGAATGTGAAAGGTGAGACGTATAAATTGGATGAAAATTTGGACGGGACGTGCGGAGAGTCGCGACGATAAAAACAGGAGTCTCGTTTTCGAGGAACGATGAGTAATTATTATTTTAAGGGACGAAATGAAAGTCGATAATTGGACGGGATCCAGTGGGCGCTGCTTGGAAAACTGACTGGACAAAGATAGGCGTCGAGTCTGCGAAAACGACGTCAAATTAAGCGCTGTCTGGGCAAACTTGCTACTTCCTGAGATGTGAAAGGCGATCAAAACTTTTCAGCTCGATGTTCACTGAACAGCTCCGGAGCTTCGTTAAAAATCGTCCCGACGCCGAAAGTTCGAAGATTTTTTTCGCTGGTGCAATTTCGAATACGGAAAACTGTTCCGTGTCAACAACAAGATGCAATACTCAAACGATGCTGAAAGGTGTGCAACGTTAAGTGTCCATTTCAGAGAATCTCGCAAGAGTTACTCTCGATACTTACTCTTGAGTATGTGTCCATCTGAGAGCAGCTTCGCGAAGTTTTACTCTCAGACAGGCACTAAAAAACTTGTCGAGGGCTTCCTATTAAACAGAACTCTCAGAACCGTGTCGATTTGAGATTCGTCTATCCCCGCTTTCTGCAGTCCATTTAAAAATAAGAGTGATGTGAGACACTGATCATTAGACTGCGGACCTTTATGCAGTTAAATATATTTGAATCGGTGAGTTGAATAACAGTACAAGTCCAAAAACTACATTCTGAGATATTTGAAAGAATAGTGTCACTTTTCGTGAATCATCAAAACCACTAATTTTATAGTGCTGTTCCAATTTAAACACGGTTATGCTAACGCAGATGAACGTTCATACATGTCTAACAATGGTGAAACTTTGTTCATTAATTTTCAATAATTAAAATAATACCATTAGACTTGTACTGTTTTTCAACTCAAGTTTTAAAAATAACACAGTACTAAAAAACATTTATTAACGTGTTTTAAACATAATTGAAGTAGAAATTATTCCATGTAAAGTGATTGTTAAACTGATTGTTGAAACAGTACAAATCGGTGACAGATACTGTTTTTATACTCATTAAACAGAAGGGACTACTGAAACACGAGTATAGGGTACTGTTTTGCAAAATTTTTGGTCCCAACATATAGTTCTATACATTTTACATTTAGTTTTGAGATTGCTTGAAAATGGCTGATTTTGGACTTACACTGTTCTTCAACTCATCGATTCATTTAAGTTCACGGAGAGTGCACAATTTATAGTCAGTGAATAAAAAATTTACTTTTAAACATGTCAGCCTCCAAAATACAATTCTGCCATACTCGCAATTCATCAGCTACATAGAAGTAAACGATACTGAAGTCTAAAAATGTATATTTGCATAAAAATCCACAGTCTACTGATAATGAATGCATTGTTATTATAACCTACAAAATCTTACAAAGAAGGAAAGACAACGCAGGAAGAAAAGTTGCTGAATCAAGCCATAGACTCAGCGTAGAACAGAATTAGAAGCATGCTCAGTACTGAAGATGTCCAGAAATTTTGTAACTTTGTACGTATGAAGGTAACGCGAGTTCAATTTATAATAGAAACAATAGAATGAATAATTGCCAAGAAGGATACTAAATTAAGAAAAGCTATTTCCGTCTACAAACGCCGAACGGTGGCATTACGTTTTTTAGCTTCAGGTTCTTAATGAGTTAAATTACTGAATTTGAAAATATGTAAAGGTAGGTGTCCATTTGAAAGAATACTATTGACTTAAATTTGTAAGTGATTCGTACACCAGTCTCCAATATTTATTTCGTATGCCTAAATGCACAAATGATAGAAAAGTAAACTCGGACTATTCACAGTACTTTGAAAGGCAAATATACGAAGGTAAAATATTTTCAATAAAATCGTTTGAGGCTTTAAAAAATACATCGTTATTCATATACAGGGTGTGCCAAAATAATGTATTTTTTCATTAATACGTTGAACGTCACAGTCAAAATGGTCATACCTAATCAGACACGATACAATTTACTATTTTTTATATAAATCATCAAGAAGAAAAAGATTTAAGTACTCAACTGTGCTCTTTTGTTCCTACATTACTGTTTCAGTATGAAGTTTGCTCAGAATTTTGCGACAGTCAATAATTATTTAACTAAATTAAATTTGAGGTGTCCGTCACCGGAGACCGCCGCGGCATTCAACGTGTTAAAAAAATGTATATCAGAATATGGAAATGTACTGATGAAATCACGAGCTGAATGGGCTGATTGCCTCAATTTTGACTCCGATTAAAAAGGAGACGGTATTAGAGGGAAAACAGATGATGTATTTGAAATAGTTCTATAGAGGTCTTCATCTGCAGTGCAGACAATTATTTTCCGTATTTTTCTTTTTAGTCTAGCTCTATTAAGCTCTAATTTCAAAGTAGACCCTTGTTGAGTAACGATACCAGATCTCCATTCAGTGGCACGGCGTCAGTTTTTCTTGGAATTCGAAACTGGTTCGTATTTCGGATGTTACAATCCGAGAATATTATTACTGTAGGATCTGGGATTGATCGAGGATGACGAATGATTGGGAAAACACTGTCTGGATAATAATATTAAAGTTTAATGAAAAAAAGATGAGAACTATACAAATGGAAATGGAACAGTTACAATTAGAACGGGTTGCTACTTTAAAACTACAGATTTTACAACTTTCGATATTCAGCGTACGACTCACGACTAGGGATGGAATCAAGTTCAATATGTACTTACGAATCCACGTCAGTTCCAATACAAAAGTTTCACTTCATGGGATTCGATTACTACTCATAAGAAGTGATGTTTTATATTACGTATTTGGAAAGTACTCGGATTATACACGTTGGTTTCGAACCCCACGATGAGTACCTGTACGTTTCGAGAATATACTTGTAAGTATTTTGTAGTTCGAAAGACTCGAATCTTTTAAAAGTTGTATTCAAATCCTGAAAACAAAGAACTGTAGATATCATGTACATACATACAATACAACGTACATGCACTGCAATTTCGCTCAAATTGAATATTGCAAACAGAAAACTATCGTAAGTGAATCATGTGATATAATTTTCACCGAAAACAAAGGACACAATTGTACAGCATAGAAAACTTCTGGTTAGAGTACTCATAAAAGGTTCTAATCTACTTGGTCAAGGTTCGATCATACTTCAAAGTACCGCTCACATTTCTCAATGTACTTATAAAAAGTTCGAACCTATCTCGACTAGGTTCGAGTCTACTCAAAAGTATTGGCTCTCTTTCTCAAAGTATTCATGAATTGTTCGAAACTATCCAGTCAGATTCGAACCTACTTGTAATATACTTGGATCCCATCTATACTCACTACTAACGACTGACTACCGTCGACTCTCGACTTCCGACCTTCGACACACAATCTCGTCTCCAAATTCTTTATTAATCATGCACCTGATCTTTTTTCTTCGATCGATCTACGGCAAAATTTATTTAGACTGCACCACTGAGGAGTGGCACCACACTTCAGTACTACGTGTCCAGTTGACCTGGTGGAAAACTGAAAATGCATATTAATCGTTACACTTGCGAAAAAATATTGCCCTGAAAATGTAGTCCTCTTCGAATCAATCTCCTTCGTCGTCTAACATTTTTTTCTGCTTGCGATCAGGAAAGAGGTCTGACTTGTTCCAGTTGCGTGAACCACCCTGTATGACAGCAATATTTATTTTCATAATTCATCATCAAGACAATCATGATCGAGGTAGTGAAGGTCTCGTGCCTCATACGAAGAGCTTGCAAGATGGCGCCGCGAGTTCACAGTGCACTGTAACCCCAAACTTTCGAGCGGCAGCGGTTCAATTAAAAGGCAGGTGACTCGTGTGTTATGAAATTCGTCGGTCCCGAAGATACCGTTCGTATCTTCGCGACAGCGTACTTATGTATTTATCAGTCGCGAAACACGTAACGCGGAAACTGACGAGGCGCTAATTGAATGTTTCGTGGCAGCTCTAATCTGACGGAAGGAAGAGCCATCGCGCCTTCCGGGAGTTAAACGCTAGTTAGACGCACTTAACATCCGTGGGAGGACTCGTCGAAACTTTAAACTCGATTCGATGACGTTCCCCGTCGAGGAATTCGTTTCTTCGAAGATACGTTCGCATGCGATCTCTTGGCCCAACCGCAAAATGCAACGGTAAATTAATTACGGAACGTATTAACGGAGCCGCCAACAGAGACCAGGCAGCACCAGAGCTTTCTCCTCATAACGGAAAGTTATTCGATGTGACGTTGTTTTACATCAATGATACCCCAGAGATCTTCGAGGTAGTGTTAGGAATAATGATCAAATTATCAATAAATTATTGGCACGGTTGTGATTAGTGATGGGATTAAAACGATATACACCCCTGTTCATAAGTCACGGGATATTTGCACATTTTTAACAAAATGATTATTAGAAAGTGGATACAATTTGTTCGCTTGATTTTATTATTTTTTATGCTTATATTTATCTATTTTACGTTAATATGACACCTGAATGTGATATCAATAATATGCACGTATAATTTAAACAAATATTTAAAAAACAAGACTGTAGCGTACGTACATTTCTAATGCATCTTCTACTCGAACAATTGACAGTGTACATTAAAAGTTATAAAAAGACTTATGGATAGAATTAGAAGAAGATTGCAAAGAGATTAGTTCCGAAATATTAAAACCTTTGATCGAAAGATTGTAGCTATTAGTTCAAACGGTTATATCCGTACAAGGCGGATACATTGATGAAAAGAAAATGTAAGATTAATTACTTATTTTTGCTAAGATCTTTAACATATGATTTGAATTACACATTTTATTAATTAAAAACAATTGATAAGTACTCACTTTATTTCATAATGTAGGTCATTGCATACTGTAAAATCGTCCACTTCCTAATTTTACTAACTAAGTGTTCGGTGACTTATGAAGGGGAGTGTATATTGATGATATACATACTGATTCCTGTTGGTACGATACCTATCAATACCAATCTTATGGCGACCAAGTAGATATCGATATTATGAACAAATGAATCGACATCGTCAGGGCGTTCTAAAGTCGGAATCTTCAAAGCAGTCTGTAAAGATGCGGAGTGGTTAAAATTACACTCTGCGAATATAAACATCAGTTTCGAAAAGAAGTATCAAATCGGTACCGATATTTTTGTAGAATTATTAAACAGGCATTGATATTTCCGTATAAGTATCGAAGTGGTATTAATTCTTTTTGATACCTACGTGTTTGATATTATTCGATACCAGATCGAAATTCGTAGACTGGTATCGATAGTATCGATGCAGTATCAGTCCCAGCACTAGTTTTGATACATCGACAGGACTGTTATCGGTGATATCGGTAGAATATGGATAATTTAGTTTTCAAAAACCTTAATTTAGATATACCTACACATGCACAGATTGTAAGAAAAGGAATGGTCATGGATTTCAGGGGTGAAACTACACCATGATCGATGAACATTTGCTAGGAATCTCAGGTGCAAAATTTGTTTTGACTTTGAGATTAGACGTAAATTTTTTACATAATTCTATGTATTATATTTATTAAGAGGATAAGAAATTCTGAAGGAACCGTATGTCGCAAATGAATCGCACTCTCAAGAAGAAATATTGAAGTATTTACACAAATTTGGCAGTTCTGAACTACAGTACGGCTGAATTCCATGCCATAAAAATGAAAACTGCGGCAAATTTGCATTACAAAAATGTATCAAATGTACTTGTACACTTTGTAAATTTAATCTTGAAAAATAATTATGAAACCGTTATTTTGCTTCTCCCTTCTCGCGCCATGTTGGCTTCAAGTGTTTTTAAGCGGAAACACGTCAGTTTCTCCGGCCATGACGGAGGAAAATCGAAATTTCGCGTTCGACCGCGTGCTACCACGAAAAAATATTAATCATTCACCCTGAAGAACGTGTAATGGAGGAAAATAGTCATAACCAGACACGTGGCGCGATTTGTTGGGATACTGACGTAGATTAACGACATCGATGATCATTGAGCCGAGAATAACGAAAACCATCATGTTCCTTTTTTTGCGTTTTAATCTCGTGAAATGTAATGGTCGTGTTTGGAACATATTAGCGGTGATTATAGTTTGCTTGGAGATGTTATAAACATATTTTCCGTATGAATTTATGCAATCACATGGAATTATAATTATGGGATACGATATACCGATATTAAACGAAGTATTCAGTATTTACAGGGCAAATAATACTCAACAAATTGAATAAATGTTCCGGGTAAACAGAGGTGGAGAAATCAGTACTATCCGAGTCATTAACAATTTTCCGAAGAATGTTTTCGATACAAAATTATTTGCAGATTGCATGATATTAATTTTTTTTCCTATTTACGAAACATTTTTCATTCAGACTCATAAGAAATATCTAGAACTTAAGTATTGGATTCTTTTTTAACTTCCTATAAAAATTTAATAATAAGGTACAGGGATGCATTTGATTGTCTCCGTTAATTTCACATGTCCCTTGACATTTCCTGAATATGGTTATTTTTATAAACGTGTCGTTAGTATACATACTTTGCAGCTTTTGACATTTTTTAGCTGTTAAACCCAAAGAGAATTGAATCTTCATTTTTTTACACTGCAATAATTTTTGTACCATGCTTTTAGCAAACTTAAATTTTATTATACAGGGTGGCCCACGCAACTGTTTCAGGTTATAACTCCGTTACCAGTGCAGTTACAGAAAAATGTCACAGGAGAAAAATGAATGGTTCAAAGGGTACTACATTCGTAGGACCATGTTTTTTTAGAAGTGCAATGGTGCATATGCAATCAACTATTGCATTATTTTTTTAAGTGGAAATGCATACTTTCTTTTACGTAAATAAATTGCTCTCGTCATTCTACGTAAAAAAGTATGGGAGTACGAAGGTAAGAAGGTTATTAGTTATCGAGATATTTTAAAAAAATGTCTTTATTGAAGAAAATGCTCAAACGCTTCTACATTGTAGTATACATTAAGTGTCATTATAAATTTTGGTGTATGCCCCGGGGGAACATTCATTGAAGAATAAACGAGTTTATCTATACATTAAGTGTCATTATAAATTTTGAAATATCAGTAATTCTGGAAAACGTTAAGATTAGACGGCTGACTATAAAAATTGAATTACTATTGTCACAAATAGGCGAGTCATTTTTTTAAGATGTGACTGAAAGGCAATCTTGCAATCAGTGTGTATAAAAGTTGATTATAAGTAGTTACATGAAGATTTAATTTAATGTAAATTCCTCAGGGCAAATATACGGAAGGAATGTCAAGGTTGACGCAATGTTTCTTAACGTAACCCGTTTAGTTAATTCAATACAATACTCCGACGGTGCTGCAATGCTATTCTTACAGAGAAAACATAAAACAAGCGCTATACGTTGAAAGCACATGAGTATAAGAGGCGGCAAAGCATTAATCGTTGTCTCAATTATTAAATACAAAGATCGTTACATAAGCGACGTTTCAGATGGCACATACATTCACACTGACGCAAACACACAGAACTGTCAAAAGCAACTTTCATCCGGGAACAAATATTTTCCTTGATTGCGTCCGTGCAGCTGACACGCACAATTGCGGTTTATACGGGGATTACCGACGTAATACCCGAAATTAATTATAGGGAGAAGGAAAGGCGAGGGTGGAATGATGTACGGCGGTGGAAGGAGGGAAAAATTAATGAGCTCGTAACGGCATAATCGGTGGTGTTCGCCGTTAAACATATAGGTCAGTTCCGCAAGAGGGACCGGCGGAACGATTTGGCAAATCGTGCGTTAAAAATCCCAAGAAATACATTCGCCGGGAGGGTGAAACGGAGCTTTCGAGATTTTCAGCTGCCGCACACGATCCGCCGTACCTGAGAAACGAAGAGAAAAACTGAGAAGCACGGCGATCGGGAGAACCTCGAACGAACAGGAAAATAACATTCGAAAATTTATTTTTCCAGCGTTCGCAGCTAACCCGCCTGCTTGTTTGTTTATCTCGTGCCACGCAAACACGTATTCGTCGACACGCAAGAAATTCGCCATTCCGCGTGGAT
This sequence comes from Macropis europaea, assembly GCA_916610135.2. Classification (NCBI taxonomy): domain Eukaryota; kingdom Metazoa; phylum Arthropoda; class Insecta; order Hymenoptera; family Melittidae; genus Macropis; species Macropis europaea. Next base: position 32,315,882 of record OU744345.1, read on the forward strand.
TTTCGCTGATTACGCTTGTGTAACCGTTGCAAACAAACCGTGGCTCATACTTACTGATATTACTCTCCTAATTAATTACGCGGAAGAGAAGCTTGGAAATAGGTGGATGCAGACAGTGAAATGAATGCGCGGCCGGCGAAAAGCACGATTAAACGGCTTCGAAAAATTAAACTGACCTCGTAAATGCGAAATCGGAGAGTAGTTTAAGCTCATGGATCGGGTGACGTTAAGTCAACCTAGAGAGCAGCCATTTTAATGCCGGTTAGAGCATAGTTTCCTGTTACGCATTGAGTTATTGGATGCGAAACTTGTATACCCTTACGCACCGAAAATGCTCGGAAAATTCAAGACAAATTCAAGTTCTTGTCAGGTATTCTGCAGACATTTTTGTTAAGGGGGATAAAAGGGTATTGTGCGGCTGAAACCGTCGGTTTCTTTTGGGATAGATTGAAAAGTGACTAGTATCTCAAAGCAATTGAATGTTCTACAGTTTTTTTACTGTGCATATAACACGCATTTAAAAACGAAGAATCCTCACAAATATTGAAAATTGAGTAAACTACAAATCGCGAAAGTGGACGCTGCACAATACGCAGGTCCAGGCGGTGAACACGATTCCAGTTAAATAGCTCATCTGGAATCAAAATTGTTGTAAATGAGTATTCTCCGACTCAAAATCCACCAGGTGCAACTTTATTGAAAATTTGTAATAAAAATTTGCGGAGTTGTACAACAAATATCGACTTTGTAAATTTTTTTGGTAATAGTTATCTGAAAAACAGTTTAATAAAATTCTTCAGAGTTCTGAGATCTTATTGGTCGAGTTCCACCTTGTGAAGAAAAGTGTTATGTAGGTTCAACTAAAATTTCAACTAAAAATATCGATCTTTTCTCGATTTATGATGTTCACCGTTTTGAAAAACATAGCTTTGAGAAAAACGGTTTTAAAGTTTACCTTTAAAAGTTTACTGAAAAAAAATTTCGAGTTTCTTAACTTTAGGACCTTCTAGGCCAAAAACAGTCGATAAATTTAACAATTTTTTCTCAAGTAATCATTCAGTGAAATATACAGCCTTTTTAGGGAGTATTAGGCAACATTTGAACTTTATTTTCATATATATTTATAACTAAAAATTACAAAATGGCGCAGGTATACAACATTGTCTACTGCCATGTTTGGCAGGTCCTTATCAACTAGCACCCAACACCGAAAGCGACGGGAATATAAAAAATGTCAAATTCTTGTGCCAACTTAAAGATAGACAGATTCTCTATAATGTAGCATACAATTTTTGAATAATTGTAAAAAATAAGAAAATGGCGGTTTTTCAAAGAAACCATTTGTTTCTTCACCGAAAAAAAACAATTTGAAAATTTACAAAAATTCAGCAAGTTGAGATACCAAAAAAAATCTTACGCTGCATTGTAGATATTTTTTTTGAGGAATAATGTCTCAAAATTTGAAGTTAATCGGATTAATATAATAGTTTCGAAGATCTGCTAGACGCGAGGTCGAAAAACATGGTTTCAAGAAAAACACGTTTAAAGTTTAACACGTTCATTTCACCTGATCTGACGTATAGCCCTTTTCAGTGCTTCAACTTCGTCAATTATTCGAATTTTAGGAAATTCGTTGACTACAATATTCTATACATATGAGACTCTTTAAAAATACAACAAAATGTTTTCGATTTTTGAAACTGTCAAGGTGATATACCCCCTTAACCTGTTAGCTGTGTAGCCCTATTTTAAAAGTGTCTACCTAGGTTGTGTCGCAAAAATAAAGAGATGACGAATATACTCGTCAAACACAGAGTATATGCAGCTGCTGTAAAATTTAATTAAATTATAACCAAATGGCAGCTGTTTTTTTTTAAAAATGAATAATTCATTGCTCAAATTCATTGGTTATTGACAAAACTTAAACATTCATTATTAAAAAAAAACAAGGAAAATCGAATACATTAACACGTTCCGTGCCGTGCGGGTCATATGCGCCATACGTACCAAATTCGATTATTCTAAATAAATGGTAATATTCTTTATATTCCAATTAAATCGAACGCCACAATAATAGTACCAAATGAATGGTATATCATAAGATAATTCAATGTTTGTATTTCTAACGTTATGTATTTATAGAAACTTATTTTCACCCGTCTGATTAGTTACGGAATTTTTCACTGTGGCATGGAACGTGTTAAAAAAATTTGTTCTTTTTTTTCTTATTTCGTTCTTTACTCAAAATATTCTAAAATGTCTGAAATTTAAGAATTTATTTTAGTGTTCACTAAAATTTTTATTCAAATATGAAATGGTAATTACTTTTTCCGCATGACAAGTATACTCGTCATAACACAAAAAATTGTCGTTTCTTCATGACGAGTATACTCGTCATACGGAGCTGACAAACTAACACGTTTCTAGTCGATTTACAAGCAGTATTCCAAGAGAACAATGACCCAGTTAATAGATTAAGTCTCTTGTTTCTCTCTTGACTCACCAACGCATGCATCCAAATCGTGAGAGATAAACCGACCCGGCGCGCTGCACGACCTAAAATTGTATTTACAGCTATAGAGTTTGGTCGGCGCAGAAAACTGTTATAAATCCAGGGAACAAGAAACCGCTGGAAATCCAATAATGGCGGCTTGAAGGGGAGGGCGCTGTTTAAATGCGAAACAAATTATCCCTTCCAACGAGTTCGTTGGCGTAAGTGGCCGGCATAAATCGTGTGCGGATATCATACACACTCGTGTATCTGTTCTCGTACACCTGTACCGTATCTCCCCGGTCCTGCATACAGATTTCATTCACGAAATTAATCATAGCCCGTGTGAGGATACGTTTATCCGTTACCAAAATTTCGAGTGTAATTAGGAACGCGGCCGATGAGAAACTCTGGCCCGTCTGCGCAATTAATTAATTAATTCGTATCGGAATTTACCACGTGCTCCGGAGACCCGACGAGCTTATAAAATTGTAATCAATTTGCCTTGATCGTCGCTCCGCGGTTCAAGGGGAAGCCTCGAATGTTTATTTAATGCCCCTTCGACGATTCTGGGATATTTTTGCATGTGCAAGATGATGGCAGCGTGTCGTTAATGTGTAAAACGGACAACGAAATGCTTTCAGAAGAATTGACTATAAATGGAGAAACGAAGACAGACAAGGGCGAAGAGGTTGCATCAGATGAGCCAGGTGCATTTAAGCAACAATTATTTTTATTCGTAGATGTGATGGAATTATTCGGAAAATCCACTGACAAAGATTCTTTCGAGGTTCTTTATTTATTAATGAAACGATCGTGAGACTTCATCAGATTCGTGGCTATGGTAAATTTAAAATCGAGAGAAACCATTCATAAGGTTGATAATGGAACAGATAAAGATACCTACGGAAAATTGAAATTTATTATTTAGCGCGACATGTGAAATACCTGACTCGTAATATATTCTATAGTTTGAAATAAACCTACTTTAATGCATTACTCTCAATTCAAAACATATATTTCGTTCGCGATTTTCATAATATTTTAATGATTATTAGATACCATTGCCGGTGCTTATTAATAACACTCGCGTCATGAATAATACAATACATCTCACTAATGAGTTCTATACATTTTTCTCTACTTGTGAGTATAAATTTATCAAACATATTCTAACATAGCTCTCAGGTTTACTGTGCAATATTTACGTGTACAGAGTGTTAAAAATTTGGTAATTTTCATGAAGGAATATTTAATATTTCACGCGAAATATAGCATTCCATTCTCTCCATTTTCCATTATTAAAAGCAATTTTTGAGAGCGTCTCAATAAATTAGCGCAAACACGTTATTAGTGGGGTACGTTGGGTGCGTTCCCTTGACATTTTACAGCGGCGCCGAATGTTTCCAACGAATTGCGTTATTCCAGTCGGCGTTTCGTTGTGCCACGACCAGTTTTATCAGCTAGTGCCGATCAAATTGGGGGAACGGGACACGAATTCCCTTGTTCGAGCACGAAATTCGACCGATCGAAATCGCGCGCGTTTACGCATGCAAGTGGCACGCTCGGAGAAAGTGCTTGCCATCGTGACGAACGAGCTAAATGGACGAAGGAAAGGAGCTGGCGAGCCGACACAAAGAACGAAACAAATACTAGAAACAATACGAAGAATCGAATAAACGAACGAAACGAACTGATAAGGGAACACATCCAACCCGCACACGCCGATTTTAATGAAACTTATATGGGAGATAGTTCCATATTGAAGCGCTGATAACAGCCCTCAAAGTTAAGGGTTGAAAATATATTTTTTGGTATATTTCGGAAACTAAAAGACTTAAGAAGTTCTTCTTTTTAAATTGAATTTTTGAATGGGGAAGATATTTACATTAAAACAATGTAAGAAAAAATCATTCTTTAAATAATATATTAAAAACGCATCTAATACACTGCTGGTCAAAAGCCCCCCCCATCTCACAAACGCGAAATGATATTATAACAAAACTTCGTATATAAGTAGATAATGTACAAAAATGCTGAACTCAGCAAGACAGCCCTCAATGCGTAGGTCCATGAACACCCTTGGTACTGCGTGTCCCACCGGCGGCTTGGAGTACAGCGGTTACACGATGGGGGAGGGAGTTGATCAGATGCTGGATGGTAGCTTGGGGGATTGCTATCCATGCTGCATTGACTTGTCGCCAGAGCTCTTCAGCATTGGCCGAGGGGTGCGGATAATGCCGAAGACGCCGACCGATCATGTCCCACACATGTTCGATCGGGTTAAGATCTGGCATTGGAATATGCTCCCGGGTAAGGAAGGCTTGCACCATACTTGCAGCATGTGGACGAGAGTTGTCCTGCTGAAATGTGGTACCTGGGAATCGTCGAATCAGAGGTACCACCTCGGGCTGCAGAATCTCGATGATGTACCGAGCGCTCGTCAGCGTACCCTGGACGTGCAGGTGTGGGAATCATCCTTCGTACGCAACAGCCCCTCAAAGCATTACGCTTATCTGAGGCTGCCGGTGGCGGGGTTGAATACACGCTTCCTGTAAACGTTCTCCCCGTCTCCGACCAAGATCCGTGTGTCCCCAGCCTCCACACGGAATGGTGACTCGTCGAAGAAGACGATTTGCTGCCACTCCGTCCTCCTGTCCTGCCGTGCATGGCACTAGTTCACGACGGTTTGACGGTCAGAGGGAGTCGCTGGACGCCGCGCTATTAACCCTGCCGCTTGTAAACGGCGACGTACCGTTCGTGCGGACACTCTCCTAGTTACCGGCGGGTGTCATTCCTGTGCGAGAGCTGCAGCAGAGGATACGCGACTCGAAGTCGAAGCGCGGATCAACTGTCTGTCCTCTCGCTCAGATGTCACACGAGGGCGACCAGAGCGTGGCTGCGAAGAGGTACGACCCTCTCCTACCGAGGCCTGATACCCAGCTCACACAATATGAGAATCTCGCGTCGTAGGACACGTGATTTCATTCCATGACAAGCCAGCCTCCCATAAGCCCACGATGTAAACCCTCCCAAACTCCGTCCACTGGCGGTACGGTACTCTTTGACGACGCCCTGACATCGTACACACGATACCCTAATAATATGTAGAGCTGAACAGGCGAGCGAGCCGACTTAATAATTATACAGACTACTGAAGGTCTCCTTCTTTCTTCGCGCTATCCACGACGCAATTAGGAATGCGTAGCCACCCATGACGCAGATCGACGTAACTTACTGTCCCATACTTATGTACGCAATGTCATAGGCATATTGCAATTGGTTCCTGTTTTAAAGGGGGGAGGGCAAACTTTTGGCCAGCAGTGTAATTATCGTAAAATGGCAAAAAAAAGAACAAAAAATTCCAAAAATACGTATTCTCTATTTTCGTATATGGTTCACGTACACAAATTTACACTAAAGTGGAATAACATTTTACAAGAATAATTCATTAAAAAACTGAACTTTTAATATATTGTTTAAACAACTGATTTTTTCTTAAATTTTTTATGTGAATATTTTCCCCATTCAAAAACACAATTTAAAAACGAGGCATTGTTTCCTACAACATTTACTTTCCAAGATATTCTAAAAATATATTTCCAACCCTCACTTTTGAAGGCTGTTATCATCCCTTCATTATGAACGACGGCCGGTAAAAAGAAATACGTTTCTAATATTTTTCTGTGAACTATCTGCCGTATAAGTTTCATCAAAATCGGCGTGTGCGGGTTGGATATGTTTCCTTGTGAACTGATGCACCAAACAAACCAACAAACCGATTTACCGAACGGGTGAGAAAAACAATTTAAATTAAACTAAACAGATTGAGCGAAAGCGTCTGAACTACATTGAACCGAACGACGTAACAAACTGACAATGAAATGAAAATCTCTGAACCCACAAGAGAAGCGGAGAAACCGAATCGAATGGACCAATTGGAGAAAATGAACGATCTGAACCAACGAACGAAACAATGTACGATTCGAAACTACAAAGGAAACGAACAAACCGAACCGAATTCACCACTTGGGATACATGAACGATCTGAACAAACGAACGAAACAAACGAACGATTGCAAGCACCGAAAGAAACGACAATTAGAAGAAATGAATGATCTGAACCAACGAATGTAACTAACAGAACCGTTGATTGAAATAAATAAACCCTCCGAATCAATAGCAGAAACGAATAAGCCGAACCAATCAATTGGAAGAAATGAATAATCGAACCAACGAGCAGAATGAAATGAGCTGGATGAATGAGACGAACTCAAACGATCGAATAATGGTGTACGCTAACATTGCCAAACGAGAGGCATACGTAGTTAACCTTTTAACCGGGGGTGACGAATTAATTCGTCATTGAAAAATGCTCTACAACGTGCATGACGAGTTATCTCGTCTCGACACTTTAGAGATTACGCTCATGTACTAAAAGTCAACGTATCATTCATTTTTTATTATCACTGTATTGGTACGATGTTCTAGCACTTTTTTTATCGGCGAAACAAAAAAATTAATAAAAAAATTAATTATTTAATTTGTTAGTTTGTAATTTGTTTCCGCGCTTCTTCTTCTCCATGCATACAAAGTATATTTTTCACTGAAATTATTCGTTTATCCATCGAAGAGCGTCTGTTTTTAAGTTTCTTATGGTTATAATTGTACCCGACACAAGTTATGACATGTCGCATTTACTACAGGTATGATGAGTTAACTCGTCTTTATAAGTTCGTCACAACGTGTACAGAGTGCGCTTTTGGAAAATGAACTCCCCGGTTAAATGGTTAAACAACATAAATGCGAGCTTTTTCGCTTCTTACCATGTGCTGCTTTTAAGTCTCATTCTTAAATCGTCGAGCTGTAAGTTTACAACGGGACACGTATGCGTAATAAAGTAAGACTTCAAACAGGCAATTAAAGATGTTATAAATTCTTCAGGAATTACAGAGGATTCTTTATCAGCCCGTTACTCTGTTTTCTATATTTGCTAACAGTAACCATGCGCCAGGTTGTATTATCTTACTAATATAATAAAGACACAGTTTGTTCGTATGTTCGTAAAAATCGGAAAAACTACTAAACCGATTGTTATGAAATTTTCACAATTGTAGGCGGCAGCCATTTAGTGTGTTGAGTTTAGGGTGATTGAATTGGTAGTGGGTTGGATAGCTTAGTGGCATAGCAACCCGCCTGGAAAGCGGAAAGTCCCGGGCTCGATTCCCCGGTCTAGTCCACCCAACTTTTTCTCCCTTACGCAATAGCTTCTTTACATTTTTCAGGGTGTCATATACTATATTTTATCTTGAAATACATAATATATCGAGATAAAAAACATGGGACTATTTTTTGTCGGTACTTACCGACGTGCCGTCCACGAGGGCATAGTTCTTTGCTAGGTGGCAAAGCTCGGCACCCGGGCGCTCGAAAGAGAATTCGCCCAGCTGCAAGCGTTGATGTTCGCTAAAGCCGTATCAATTGCCTCCACCTTAAGGCTAAAGCCTTACGATGTTTTCCTACGCAGCTGGACGTGTCCCTAAATAATATCTTGGACAGTCCTGCGACAAACAAAGGAGATCTTCTCACAGTCCAGGATGGCTCGACCAGGAGACAGCGCAAGTGGCAGCGTCGCGATGCCCCCTTCTTAAGGCCCTGTGTACCCTTCTCCGTGAATATTGGCATATGCCTCCAGCCAATCACAAATGTATTATATTTGAATTTTAGACAGTTCACGGTACATACGAAGGTGACAAACAAATATTCTGTAAACAGCACTCAGTAGCAAGATATAAGGAAAAAATATATTATATTCCGAATTCTATACGCAGAAAAATCGCGAGTAAGGCCCCAAGTACAGGGCATATTAGTAAATACATAAGTTTTGCTAGTATAGTTGCTGTAAGGTTGATTCTGCAATACTAACCTACTTGTATCACGAATCTAAGTAAACTGTGATTCACTAGAAACAGACATTCAAAGTAACTGATGATTAGGTGTTAGAAACAAGTGTACATTCGAATTTGTTGCACTTTACGTCGTTCGTTTGATAAAAACACTTTATTTCATTAAGAAACCAAATCGAGCTAGACTATAGCAAGCTGAACGAAACAAAATGAACGACACGAACTGAACAGATCAAAACGAATGAGGAGGGAGAACCGTGCTCGAAACGTCGTGTGTAATTATAGGAGATATTGTTTGGTCGATGTTACGAGCCGCTGTCACGGGACGTTTCGAGAACTTGGTCGTCCTCCTTCGTGGTACAATAAGGTCCGTCACGTGGAAATATTTAATACTTTTATTGCGCGCCGATCCTCTGAGATGAAATACTTGAAATATTCAAGGGAGTGTCGTATTCTTCGCGACGCCGAGTGAGAACGATATTCTTCAAGAAGTTCAGCTCTTGGAACGTAGGTGCAAGAAAGTTCGCGGTGTGTTGCGATCGACAATAAGCATTTTATTCTTCGAGAAGTACGAAACCTCCGGAGACTATCGATTTCATTTTATAATTTCATGGCGTGCTGCTACAGAAGAAGAGAACGGTCCGGTTTTTACGACGGAACGTGTCTTACAGTTTTCGTTTATTTTCATCCGTACACAGGGTGTAAAGTTAAAAGTGCTATGGACTGTTCTGAAAGTACGTGATAAAATTTCTGTTTCTTCCTTTTTTTAATTTGCCTGGTATGGAACGGACATGACGCTAAACTTCGTTTTTAATCCTTGAACGGCCGACCGTCTAGCAGTGACGTGGAAGACTGATGCCGAGTCATGTATGACCCATGCTAATTGTAAGATGTTCGTAATACGTGCCCCAGAATTAGTTTCCCTATCAAAATTGTATCTTATTACACTAGAAATGGAGTTTTTACGTAGTACAACTACAGAATACTTCAAAAAAAAAAAGAAAATAAATTCACTGAGAATAAATAACGTTTCTTCATTGACTCTCTGCACAATTTACACAAGAAAGTGGTACATTAAAGCGAGAGAAATGAAGAAATAAGACTCTTTTCGAGGCTGGCAGAATGCAACATTGTATAGAATTGAATATGTTGCTGTCCGTAAACGTATCTCTCATTTGCTGCAACAACGACACAACTTAAAAAGAAGGATTTTAGGGAAAACGAGTTTGAATGTGTCGAATCATTGCAATTTTATAAGAACATCTGTCCTCGACAACTGTCCTCTCGTGGTGAGTTCTAGAAGATCAGTTATATCGTTCTACCAGTAGAAATTACAAATAAAAACAGTTATTTCTATATCAGTAACTTAAAATTGGCAAATGTTTAGATGTATCGTTGTTGCAGCAAATGAGCGATCTGTACTTACACAAGTAACGGGTCAAAAATTACCCAGAATCGGCCAGGCAAGGGTTAAAATAGAACGATACATTTTTGAACGAGATTATTTGATGCCAATTAAAGATAAACATGCATACTGAAATATACTTGATTGTAAATTTTGTATTTTCAATTGTGTGGTTAAAATGATTCCTTGCACTTGAAGATACCTCTTAAAAATTAAGTATGTTGAAAATATTTGTAGGATATGTAAACATTTTGACGTATAGTATAATTCAGGTTACGGTACTGTAGTTTACAATAAAATAAAATAAAGATATTGTTTCCACTTACGTATCGCAACAGAATCTGACCTTCTTTATAATTATTATAATTGTTTCGCAAGTGAAATCTAGTACTTCAACGCTATGACGAGTGTAGTTTGTCATTGCGTACTATGACATTAGGTTACTATGACGAGCCAGACTCGGCATTTGAGTCCATGGACTTAATACACTATGCGAACTGTCAACATTTTACAGCGTAATTTAACTATCGGGTGATCTTAAACGGCCTCGTACTATACTAGACAAAATTTAGTACTTGCTTTTCAAAATGAAGTTGACCTTGAAACGTTATTAACTCTTTCACCTATAAAAAAATTCATCTCACCATATTATACTCCCCCATAGTCTAACAACCGCTTACACAATTTCATATCTCCTTTAGTTTTACGGATATTAGCCTGTAACATTACTTTACACCCTCTATAATCAGAAGGAGAGGCCAAACACCATCCAAAGCTCGTGCAAAGTATCATTTCCCGAGATTCAACACCCGCCACGTGCAAACGAAATTACATTACATTCTGTTCGAGCGGTTTTTTCCGCCCTCGATTGATACTTCAGTCACTCGCGAAGGAAAAGTGCTCTTTTCGGTGAATTTCAAGGATTCGTGATATTACAAAATTTCAGATCGGATTACGGACGAAGGTCGGCCCCCTTCGTGCATTATTTCAACGAGGCACAACTCGAGCACATAAATCATGCAGAAGGCCACGAAGAAAAATAACGGACATCGTTCGCCGCGAAATTTGCCTTAAATGGAGCAGCCAATCGATACACGGTGTTCGTGCACCCGCTTCCGCTTCGTTCAAGGAAAAGAAAGGAGAAATTAATCGCGGTACGAGCAAGAGGGAAAGACGGCGTGTCGAGGATGCAAAGTCGAGCGGAAAAATGCGTGGATAAAAGTAAACAGGCTTGTATTAGCGAGTTCCCATGGACTACTAAAGCAGTCCTTTCAGGCATGGCAAAGGTCTTGACATTGACGAATGAAGCAGGAGAAGCTATCTCTGTCGCCCTTTGTACCTCTCTGGCTTTCTTTTTACCCCGTAAAAATATTGCCGTCGCCAGGATGCCGACTATGTAATTGACCGCGTGTTAGAAATATACGAACAGCCAAAAGAACTTTATTCGTGTAAGACAACCCCTGTCCATGGATTTTTTCAAATCTTATACATTTATCGATCCACAGTTGCGTACAGTCTTCGAAGAGCAACTTTTGTAGTCTTGGGAGAGGATGATGGAACAGAATTTTGAGCGAGACGCTCATTACCTAATATGAATCATTAGACTGCGGATCTTTACGCAATGTAATACATCCAAATTGGTGAATGATGGACATTTAATAACTTAATAAAATAAAAGTGACATATAAGGCGCGTTTCACAAGTAAGGGCCGTTCGATCATTACAAAGAAACAGATTAACAAAAAAAATATTTTATTTGTAGTGCACAACTCATAGATACCTACTTTATTTTTCTACATAGTCACTATTCTTTTTATGCACTTTTTGTACCTAGGCATAACTTTTTTTATGCTCCTTGCATAAAAATCCGCCGCCTGGGAGTTCAGCCATCAACGATTGGCCCCTACTTTTAAAACGCGCCTCGTATTTTGAACATTTTAAGGAGCAACTGCTGTCTTCTTGAAATTTCTTTCATTTAACTGCAATGACATAGAAAATGTGGAAGTCTGAAAACGTATATTTGCATAAGCAACCGCAGTCTATTAATTGTTAACGTTATCTTGTTACTTACTTTGAATATAGTATATATAATATAGAAAGCAGTATTTATTGGGTTGAATCATAAACAACTTTCGACTTGTTTTCTTAAATTTATTGATGATTTATTACACGATGATTATTGATGCTTCTTACATTTATATACGTACTATATAAAGGAAAAATCGGTTGCTCAGATATACTATTTGAATTTTTAGAACAAAAAAAAATCTGTTATGTGTCAGAAGTTGTTTATGACTCGACTCATTAAAAAAATCAAACAAATTGTTAAATTTTGAGCTTGTGTAATGTACGAATTATGAAATTGATTTACGATTCGTGAATTATTAACGTAGAATTATTAATCGAACAATATTTAAATTGCTTGCAGCATAAACTACAGATTTTATGTGACTGCATGCAGGCAGATGAAAGGTAGATAGTACCATACTTAAGGTTTATAAATAGAAACACAAGTAGAATTGTACTTCTCCATAATTAGAGAACTGAAATAAGCACAAGCGTACTCGTTGAAACTTCAAAGTCATTCTTCTTGAAACCAAAGCCTCATAAGACAAATTTTATTTCATAGTTTCAATTCATTATTAAATGATAAAACACCCATTCTCGGATGGATCATGAGTTTCGTTCACCCTACACGACGCCCGATTTTGATTAAAAACAATTCAGAAATTGCTTCATTGTTTCAACGAGCGACAATTTCTCGACGCAAGTACCATAACGACTTGACACCCCAGCCAACCTCTAATGTCCTACGGTACGAACAAACACCCCCTCCCGTTCTTCGAGTTCGCAGATGCGAAGTAAACGGTGGGAAATAATAAGTCGCAGCTCTAATTGCAGCATCCGGGAAACATTTTAATTTCCGCTACATTTGCAGAGACGAAAGTCAGGGAAAAATAAAAACCAGCAAATTAGTGAGATCTATTACACTAGGAAGGCGGTGCTTAAGAAAAGGGACGGCAGATAGTTCACGACATTGACGAATGAAGCACATAAATGTATCCCTTAGCTCTTTCTTGACACTCGACCGTCCCATCCTTTTCTTTCTGTCTTCCTTGCTCGCTCGTTCTTCCGCTCACTTTGAATACACCCCTCTCGGTCTCGCCATTATGCTACATAATTTACTGGTGGCGCGATGGTGGTGGTTACGCCACAGACCAACCCCTACCGTCGAGTCAACCACTGAGTCTCGTGGTTCTAGGGGAACGAGGGTGCTGTAGGACCCTTTGATCCTGCAATCCCGACGAACTCTAGCCTGTGTTTGTACTGGCGTAAAAAGTGGGCCACCGGAAAAAGGCCCCTCCTTTCAAACTCCCTAATCCTCAGTTGAACGCTTCTAATCGCTCTGAAGGACCCTGACGTGTCGCTTAGAGCTCTCTGTGGTTTTCACCAAGAGTTCCTGTACACGATGTGGCCCTTTCAAAGCGATACGGGTCAATCGCTTTTTCTCCGTTTCCCCTCGCAGAAACTGTCGAACGCGTGCCACAACGCCGAATCGAGTGAAAATTAACTTTTAACTTTCGAACAAACACATAGGGTGTTGGAGAACCACCAAAGAAAGTATTAGGTTGATATGTATACGCTACCGGCCATATGTAGGGATGACTGTTGGTTTCCAGAATATTAGATATTTTTAAAAATGACACGTAGTTTTTTTTAAATCTATTGTACACGGAGCACTAGTGAAGTGGAAAATTTTCAAAATGCAATTAGGAAATGAATTTTTATTTTCACATAATTTTCTGTATATATTCTTGTTAGATATAATGTGATTTTATTTTTTAAAAATAACACTTGACAGGTGAGCACCATTTCGATCCACGCATTCATCTAATCTTGATCGAGATACCTGATCATATCTGTCTTTAATTTTGGTGAGGATGCTTTAGGTGTATTATTATGTCAGTTAAATATCATTACAGTGAACGAAGCCTTGCCACTATGTTTAATGCCTACAGAGAAAACTTTATTCAGAAATTTCTTTTTAACTTTTAAATCGAGTTCAAAGTCGACCTGGATAGGAGTGAATTTCTCGTAGTTTTTACTGTTTCGAGATTAAATGAGGTCGGATATGAAATTTGCCACGGCTACTTTATTCGACAGATTTATTGCCTACCATAGATTATTAAGTCTGTAACACATTGGGCGCCACGTGTACCATCGATGACCCACGTACTAATTTTTATTTCGTCAAATAACTGATTACCCCAACGAAATTTTTAGGTACATCTATGTTACACTGATAGTACACAATAAGAAGTATATTATCAAGTAAATAAATATTTATATATTCAATGATATATGTTAATAAAAATGTATTTTCGTGTGTCAACCTGTTAAACGTTAAATCGTTTTTTGAGTGGAAAAATCTTCCAAAACCAGGGTAAGAAGTAAAATGAGCCAGTGAATAGTTTATCATTTCCAAAAGTCAAGAATATTTATAAAGTGAAATTTTCCAGTTGCAAAACTGTTGGTAAAATGCACAGAATGAAGTGGGGTTTCTTTTAACTAAATAATTTTTTCTAAACCGTATGGCTATTTAATAACTGCACTACGAATGACATATTTCATATGCGCCAGCCTAACATTGACGTATATATCGTTTAAAATAATTTGTGACGTATATGCGTTGAAAAATAAATGTTCTTTACTGGTCATAATTTTGTTTCTTTACCTGTCTAAAAATTAAATTCCGGGTTTGACCTGAACGACCCTCGTACATTGCAGTTCTATTAAACGTGACGAACTTTCCTTGGTGCTGTTCACTACTTTTACAAATTTCGACCTCTGAAATTGATCGTTCCAGTTGTGGAAGAATCGAAAGGCTGATTTCGAACTCGTGCAACGGAAAATCTGCACCCTTTCGCGTGTACCGCACTACAGCGATAAGACTAATCGTCGAAAACACCATAACATTATAGCATAAAGGTTGGCAAATGGTATTAACGTTTGAGCTACTATTTGCCAGCGATCGCGACTTTTATCGCGCATAAACGACTTGCTATCTCGCCTAGCCATAATTCGCAGTCGCATAAAAAGCTTTCGTCAGACTTTCGTTCGCAAGGTAACTGCCTTGAAATCGAGTCATACGTAAAGGGAATTACACGCTGCTTTCATGAAATTGAAAACCTCCACCTTATAATGTGCAAAAGTACACGGTACCTTAAGATTTTGCAGTTCATGTATTAACGGACTTACACTTTCTTCAGGAAGGGAGAAAAGTTTGTTTGATTGGGTAACTGTTTAATGTTACCTTACATCGGAAATGTTAATGCTGTCTACTGTTTTGTATTAAACTATTTAATCTCGCATTTTGAAAGAATGCAGTTCATGCATATAAGGATGTAGTTTATTCAGAATCCAGACATTTCAATGTTTTCGTCGAAATAATGCTACTGTACTAAAAGTATTTTGTTCTTATTTATTATGAAGTATGTTATAGACATATACAGTGGCGGGCGAAAGTATTCGTACAGTAAGGATGTTATAGACGAGATAATTGTAACTGGTAAATGAATAACTTTATTTCAATGAATTTTGTACAACATTTGAAGTAAAATTCGACATAAACATATATAAAAAATGAAGTTTATATTCCGTAAGTTACTAACTAATTTTAACAAGTAACAATTATCTCTTTTATAATTTCCTCACTGTACGAATACTTTCGTCTGCCACTGTATGTAGTTGAGAATATAATTGGCCAATAGAACATGTAGAAATAAACAGAAATTTTTAATAGACTTGAAATTACATACTAATCATTTTAAGATACTTAGTTTGTTATTTTTTAAATTAATCCCAAATTCTGTAAACGGTTAGACAAATCGTAGAACCATTGACAGCTCAATAATTTAAGCGTACGAAAAATAAATACAATCCGAGCTGTACACAATATTGTCCTAAAAGATTTTCTCGGAAAATTGTTTATAACACGGATAATCTTAATTTTTGTTACCACGTTGAATGCCGCGGGGGTCACCGGTGACCGGCACTTCAAATTTAATTTTATTAAATAATTATTGATTGTCACAAAATTCTGAGCACACTTCATACTGAAACAATAATGTAAGAACAGAAGCACATGCTTGAATACTCAAATCTCTTTTTACTTTACAGTTTACATAAAAAATAGTAAACTCTATTGTGTCTGATTAGGTATGGCTGTTTTCGCTGTGATACTCAACGTGTTATAATTTCCTAACCTCTACTAAAATCACTAAATGCCCTATGAACAAAGGGTAGCAATCGGTATAACGAACAAATAAATAAGGAATTTTTTATCAATCTACAAAACTATCATTATATTCAAAGTATCAAGACAATACGAAGAACTCAAAAATTGTTATCAGTACTCTTGATACGACTCTAAATCTGTCTCGTTTAGATTACTCATGTATAATTTAATCTCCTCAACATCTACAACAAAACCTAGTTCCTCCCGCTACGTAAATCACTTTGTATCATAGATCCTTGTTGTCTTAAGGCGCTGTGTTATAATATAGAAAACACATGTATGTATCATTTCATTTTAAAGAATGCAAATGACCTTGGAATGACCTTGATCCTCAGGCACGCAATGAAAACAAATATACCACGGTATTTCCCCTTCGAAATGAAGCAATATCTAAGCAAAAACGTTCTTTCCCATCACGAAAATTAAAACAATTATCCATAGGATGAATAACAGATATTTCAGGATCTGCGTATGAAGATCTGCTGAGGAGTTAGCTCCGTGTTACCCGAATATACGATAATTTCTACCACACTGGACGGCAAAATGGCGCAGGAGTAAACGTTGAAAGTGCTCGCAGGATATCAATGTAGACATTTAGAGTTCTGTGAACGGGCAAGTTTCGTCGTGGGTCGGACGTGCCTGATACTTTATCGCGTAACAAATGGTAGTTCGATCGTACGTAAACATTTCAGCCTCCCATGGCCACAGAATGGATGGTGTTATGGACTATCGGAACCACAGCTGGGCTTCTACCTTCGCGAGATATGGAATTAATAGAGCACCGCTTCGCGAAACGGCCGTTCGACTTCCTGCGGTTTCATCGTGAACCTATAAATATAACTAACATGCATTATGAGATACCTCGCAACTAATTATCGCGCTGTGATGAATTGTATTACAAGCACTGTGCTTCGAGACTCAAGGGCTCGCAAAACATTGTAGATCCGCTGGTTAACGTTCACGGCTCCACGGTGTTCAACTTGTAACAGCTTTCCTCGTCGCTTCAGTACCGGATTCTATGATAATTTGAAAGATTTGTAATTAGCCCTTTTTACTCGAAAGTCGAACCATAATATTTTATTTCAAGTAGCATGGATAACTGGCTTTGACGAACTCTGCCCTTGATGACTAAGGCTGAAAACAGGCTGACTCAGTATAGACGATGAGTGGGACATAGCAATTGATAAAGTTGGTTGGTCATCTAGTATGTATGTATATAGAATACATGCACACGCAACTTACAATTCGTGTACAAACTGACAAAGGTCTTACACAAAGCATGGTGCTTTGTAAAGATATACATATACTGTATTCTACAGGCTGTCCCAGGTTTTTTCCGTCAAACCGTATCAGTGTATTTTACAAGAAGAAATAAACAAAAACTGTTATACAGGGTGAGTCACCTAAGATTGGAAGCTTAAATATTTTCGAAACTGATAATTATATGAAAAAATATTTCAAACAGAAGTTGAATGATTTCGAGGGTGGCATTATTCGATATAATTAGCATTTCTGTAAGTGGGCTTGTAGAGGACATTTGAGGGTAAACTTTGTTGTTTTAAATGGAATCTCAAAAATGTAATCAACCATTTATACTGAAAAACCATTAGATTAGAAGATGATTTAATTAAGATATTGCGGAGTAGTACTTGTACACAGTCGCAATATAGGGTATCAACGTGATGGATGCCCTGCTCACTATGCCAGAATATCCAAAGAAACATTCAACCGAAACGTTGTATTGACTCCAAAGGAGTGTATTTTAAATAAAAAATCAAAACACAAAATAATTGACGTCTTATCCTTTTTTCGGCAGTAGTTGCACCAGAGCCTGGGCAGACTATGTACACATGTGTCTGTATCACTGAGGAAATTAATTATTAATTTTATTAGACCGTGGATGACGGCACGAATATTTAAACGGCACATTCGAGACAAAGAACGTTGACCGTGCCGGCGACCTTTCTCCCTTTTTTTAATCGCATTCTTCAACAGAGGCGGATAATGTAACGACGTACGCGCATTTACGCGCTCACGATGTGCGTGCAGGCGAGAAACGAGCAACGTCTGCTCGATCGAATGTAAATAATGTCTGATCGGCATGGTAACGTCGCTCGTTGTCACATCACGGTCCTTGCCGCCGAGCTTGTTGTCGCCGACATATTTTCCGTCGACAACACTCGCTTCTTCCTCTATTCTCTGTACTTCGCGCGTGAACGCGTAAAAGACACGCCGTTCGACCGTGTCCAGCGAAAGAAAAGAATCGTGTAAAAGTATTAATAATCGTTAACCCATTGCCGCAAATGACGGCTACAGCCGTCAGATTTTTGTTGATGTGCTGGCAAATGACGGCTATAGCAGTCATGTATATTTTTGCTAAAAAAACAAAAACAAACTCACCAGGCGACAAATGACGCCTATAGCCGTCATATTTTTTTTTAAAAACTAATAGAGATTATATTAATCAATCCTGATAAGCATTGTCTGTCCATCTAATTTCTTGTAGCAACAAAGGAACATTTAAAAAAAAAGTGAGTTTCTGAGACGGATCTAGAAAAAATAAGTGTGCGTCTGTTGGATAAACCTTTACAACATGGTGGGTATGGCACATTCCAAATTTTCATTTATTTTTCATGTAATGCATACGTCATAAGCCTGCTGCGTGATGTATTACATTTGCTAAACTATGGAATAAGGATATATTTTACATGTTTTACACATGATACATGCATGAATATACGTTTTACAATAATATTCAGTTTCGTAATACAAACACTATAACGGATACGTCTTAGAAAAGTCTTTCTGCACTATGTAACGTGTAAACAGAAAACTTGGAGTCACTGAAATATAAATCATCAAAAACTCAAGTTAATTTCTATATTAGGACTTGTTACAATAAAAACGGCATCGAGTCTGGACTCAAGGGGCGCAAGGAAGTTGCAATTCGCCATCAAGAAGAATCCAAAGTTTCCTTATAAATTCACAGACTGCTCGAACGAACAGACCGGCGATCCGATGAAATATTCATTTTTGCAACGCTCCACTTTCCGCCTCTTTGTGTCCCATTCCTCTATTCAACGGAGCAGTTACCATTTATTAAACGTATTAATTATCAACATGTGTCCCCGCGTGAAAGGAGGTTGTAGACAAGTAAAAGAATCGTAAATCACGGAAAGAATCGTCGACTCGACCTAGGTTGTCCGGACTTTCCCGTTAAATCCCCCAACTTTCCAACAGATTTCACGAAACCCTTTCCCTGAGTCTATTTTCTACATGTCCCGCGTTTTCGCGCAAAAGCGTCGGCTGCTTAGGCTTGAGAGGTGAGGTTCGCTGCTATCGGCTTTGAGATAAAGCATTATGCAACAGCGGTGCCTCCACGTGTGTAAGTACACGTGTGCTGCTTTGCGAGAGAAAGGAAACTGACGGAAATAAGAAAGAGAAAGAGGGAAGTGATGGACTTTTTACAGAGTGGTTCTTAAAAAGAGGCAGGTCTATATACGCGATGGCCACTTGCGGCGATGAAACGTCGGATGCCAAAACTGCTCGGCTACAACCAGGGGAAAACGTGTGCACTCGTAACTGCAGCGACGATAATGCCACTCCGCGAATGCATCCAAAGAGAACTGACGAAGCGTCAGAATTTCAAAAGCCGCTTCTCACTGAAATGCATTGCGGGAAACCACGTTCCCGTTTCTTTATCCCCTATTTTTTTGTACAATTTTCCTCCTTTCCGTAACGTCCGGTGGCTTAAACTGCCTTCTTTTCCCTTTGTAGCGTCTGAGACCGCGAGTACATTAGCGACTGATGAACGATCACGCTGAGAACAATGATGGCGAACATATGGGACGCGCCAATAAGTAGATGATGCTTCTTTCTTTGTAATACGCGACTGACACTTTCATTTCAGACATTTTTATTATTTTAATATTTCTTAACCCTCGCACTACCAAGGAAGGAATACTTTGTGTCCACCATATCACACTTTGTGTATTTATTTTGCTAATCAGTTCAGTCAAAATTCTGAAAAAAGTAGTTGTTGAATATATTGAGCTTAAGCGTATACATTATTCCGGAGTAATTTGCATGTTTTGGTTTCACAGAATGTTTCTTATCATTCAGTGCGGCATTAATTTACCAGATATAATTATTTCTTGAAAGTGGGCACAATATACCCTCCCGCTTGTAGTTGGTGTTTCGAAAAATACCTTTGTAGTGCGAGGTTTAATGCTTTCACTGCCGTAGTAATGATCGTGTGACTTCACCCATTTGTACAACATTCACATACAGCAAACAAATTCGCATCCCCATCCTTGTTCAAAACTAAACACCCAAGTATTTACAACATCGAAATGGTAATATATTCTGTATAAAAGTAATAACATATAATGTTTGGTATTTAAAGATTTTTGCACAAAATTGTCAATGGTAATTAGTTTTCTCAACAAATTTGATGCCGTCAAAGTGTTAGTAACTGCGATTGTTATTGTTTTGTATCGGGTTTATCGAAAAAGCGGAGTTTGCGATGAGTGGGCTTCGTTCTGTACTTGTTAGAAGTGTAACGAAATTATTTGTCGCGTTAGCAACGTTGTACGCTATCATAAACGTTATAGCCAGCCTGAAACCCAAAAACTCGTTTACGAGGGATTTTTTGCACATCTGGTGAGCATGCCTGCAATATTCGAGAACAGTACTTCTAACAATGACTTGGACAAGCGACGGAGAAAGGACACCCTCTCGCAGTCCAAGCAGGTTGTGTTAGTATCGCAGGTGTAGCGTCGCGATGCCACCTTTCTTGGACTCCCATGTACCCTTCTCCTTGAACATTTGCACATCCAACCAGCCAATCACCGATTAACAGACTCCAGATGAAAATTTCTACACACCATACCCGAACATATTTATGGTGATTCACAGATTTTAAACATACTCAGATCATGATCAGCACATACACTACCGGCCAAAAGTATACGACCACCTGGTCCGAATTACATTTTATGGCATAAGTTATAAAGTTTGTCAGGCAGTTTGAAGGATGTGTTGTGTTTTCTGTAAGATATTGAATCAAACGGATTGAAAAGTACAAAACTGAAGTTATTTCTATACCCTTTTTAAGAAATGTTTAAAAAGTCACATATTACGTCTTTACCGAGAGATGATCCCATACCTTTTGGTCGGTAGTGTACATATCTTAATTATCACATTTACGTTTAATCATTCACACTTACGCCTGAACATACTCTTACGTTTCCAGCACCACTAACATATTAACAATCAATCAGTTTTGTACCAAGTAACAATAAACATCTTGTCAACAACAGTCCAACGTGAATCATGAGTCAAAGCGACTCCAACACATTAAGTTGTCTTGGAGATAGTGTAGTTCTTGCAATGTTATACCATAACGTACATCAGAGAGCTCGGCGCTTTTCACACACCATCGGGCCTTGAACATTATTTATTATGAACTTCTGACAAATAATTAGACGTTTAATTAGGACAAATACGTACTGTTAAAGATTTCATCGAGTAGAGGTAGCAATTAGATAAAAATTGTCGAGAATTGTTCAATAGTAAAGAAGTCGCATTCTTACTTATAGACAACGTTAGACCACACGTTGTGATGAAAATCTGCCAGAAATATTAGTACTTTGGCTCAAATGCCCTTTTAATGTAATTTATACATTACTATTTTCTCGATCTTGAAAGGAACTATTTAAAAACAAGAATATTGATAATCCATAAGCTCTAAAAACCATTTGAAAGAATTCTTTGATCAAAAAAGTGAACGCATTTTGAAAATAGAATCACAAAGTTATCAAATAAACAGTAAAAGGTCATTGAAAGAAACGGTGCGTGAATTGTTTAATAACAAATTTTGCCTTGAAGTGTTTATTAGATTTCGCTATGAACTTTTTGAACAACCTTAACATACAACCCAAAAGCGACTGCTATGGCCATTTGGGCAGCACCTACAGTTTTAAGTGGGTTTCGCACCACTAATATGTTGACAGCAACACAGAAGCACTGTAAACGCTCAGAGTAGCTTAACTTCGCTGATCATAGCTAACTCAACTTTGACGGTATTCTTCTGTCGTTCTAACTCAGCATGGCTTGCTATGGTCGTTTAGCCGGGGGTTTTACAATTTTAGGTGGGTTACCTTGCGTCCGCAGCAACACAAACGCACTGAAGACGGTCACCCATCTTAGCTGTCCAGTGTACCTTAATCCTTGCATGATGGCGTCCATGTTATTTTTTTCCATTCCTGGAAACAGTTAACCCAATATACAACAGTGTTTGGATGGTGGCGAACTCAGATTCCGTGTGTGTGGTATTGTTTCCTCAGTAGCGAGTGTGTTAGCATCAGTTTGGGTTCGTCTGATTGCAGAGAACATATTGCTGGTACAGGGTTGGGCACTTTTTATTTGAAATGAAAGTAACAAATAAAAAGGACAAATAATTACTGCAAATAAAATAACAAATAAGTTTATTTGAAAATAAGGATGTATGCAAATAAATTCCAAAATATCATTTGAGAAATAAATTATTTCCAAATGATTTTTTTTCCAAATATTTGGTTATTTCAAATAATATTAAAAAATAACAAATAACACTTAATCAGAATATAAACATTGCAGTAAAAGCAAACACTGCCGATGATACACTATGGTTTTGGAATGGAAGTTCCACAGACGATAGAAAAACGTCTTTATTTTCCTGGTAAAATCAAATAACAAATATGTAAATTTCAAATAAAATAGCAAATCTTTGAAATAATATCAACTAAGATAAAGTAATAAAACAAATAACAAATAAAATAAAATTTTAGTGAAAAGGGGAAGCATAACCATTTGAACTGACATTACCAAATCCCTGATGGATTTCGTTACTTATATTTTTACCTTTTTTGCGAGCGACGGCAGAAATAATTTGTAAATTGCTTTATACATTTCTAAACTCTTTAAATTTTCCGTGGTAGAACACGTGTTTAATTTAATAATTAATTATAATTATATATTTGATGTTGATCGCTCAGTTGTTTTAGTCCATTAAAATTGCAAAATACGTAACGAGACATATATATTTTAATGAAATAAGCAAAGATGATAATTCGTCTAAATACATAGGTTTAAAGCGTACAGTCAACGCGTGTGCCTGGGCCAGTGCGGTGACCCGTAGCACACGGCGAACTATCTTTTTGAACGCATATATACGTCTGTCGTCCGCAAATGATTAAATTAATTTATGCATTTCAGGATCTACTAAGAAAATTCTGCAATAAATGATGCCAGCCACAAGGAAAGTAAACATAATTTTACGTGTCTTTAATGAACAGTAAATTTTCTACCTCAGCACCATACTGAAACATCTATTTTTTCCTTTATGATGTGAATGTTTACCATTCAGCCATGCAGGTGTTGTTTGTACTCCAGAAATTGACAGCCCCTATTTAAAATATGAAAATTCATTTAGTACAAACGTTTTAGTCGTCTCAGGCCAGTGTACCCGCGGGCTCAAAATTGCAGCACGTGTTTCACGTTACCGGACAAAGATGGCGGATCGAGGCGGATCATTTGGTAGAAGAAATTGAACGTCTTTGTTGTTCGTTCGTGTTCCAGTTTCATATCATACAAATTACCGAGGCGTTTAACGATGAAACTTACAGAACACACTGAATGTAACGCCGCCGTTAACGCTTTCAGAAAGAAATTGTGCAATTTGAATTCAAAGCTACAGCGGGGAGTTGAAAATTTTCATAAGCTCGCGATGGTGGCGCGATGTGTTGAAATTTCTTTCGAAAAATGTTACAAGAATAATAAAGGCGCCGATTGGTAGGAAAGTCGGCGATTAAGATGCTACTTTTAAGAAACGCTTTCTCGCCCAACGCCGCTACGACGAGTTTATTCACTTTGGCGCGAGCACACTTCAAACGGTCTGATACTTTCCCGCCTTTTCCTCGTTTTTCTCTTTGTCGGTCGGATGAAAGGGAACGCAGCTGCTTGACGCTTCAAGATTTCTCTGACTTCTCGACGTGTTGGGTTCGCGAGTGGTCATGAAACAAAAACCATTGTGGTTAAACATCATTGTTTCTTGTACAGAGCGAGGCATGTAGAGCGTGACACTTGAATATTATTGAAAATATTGGTGATATGATAAAATGTTGTTAGAAAAATTGAAGTATATTAGGGGGCACATTTTTCGGCGTAATTTAATTATTTGTACATGAAGATGTCAAAGGTATTTCAAGGACATCATCTTTCTTTTAAATGGAATTGCATAGTTTTTAATATACACGCTTTAAGTTTAAGAAGATTGTTAATAACACGTCGATATTCTGCTGTATATTAACTTTCAGTTCATTTTCCAAGACACATCACACTTATTGCCCTAAAACAGCAATTGCTATCAACTACTGACACAAAATACTATTCCTCACAGGAAATTTTAGTTTTATATTTGTGTTTTGAATAAACATTTAGTCCAGCTCAATCGAGTAGAAACTTCAATTTTTTATGCGAGGTGATCGTGAAATTTTCAAGCTGTTCTATGTACTATAAATTATAGAATGATAGTATTCTACAAATTGAGTAGAAAATGTCGAACATGCATAGACAGTGTCGAAAAATCTATATTATTCCAGTTATAAACAATTCTGTATGTAACTTTTTCAACACTAAATTATTCAGAGATCTGCTAAAATTGATTTTTCGGAAAAAGAAGGATAGGTAGGGCTCATAAAACTCAATGAAGAATGTATAACAAATCAAAACATCGGTATTATTAGAGTTACCAACAAGTTTTTAAATAATTATTTCACCACTAAATCATTTAGAGCTCAACTAATATTCATTCATCAAACAGTATATGTTAGACAGTTTTAAAAAATTTCAGGGACGTGTTAAAATCTTCCAAAATATGACATACATAAAAAATCAATTTGGTAAAACTGACGTTTTGGGGAGGCAGCCCCGATGACCTTGACCTTGACTTATGTTGTCAAAGACACCTTCTTCAGTAACGCTCAAGTGGTTTTAGCCGTCGCTCGTCATTGTTTACAAAGTTATTAGTTATTAGAACACGAAAGGAGATCCATTTTGCAACAAAGTTGATACATGTCGCAACACTTGGTCATTACTGAATGAAAAACCCGCTCAAAACTTCAACACATGGCCCTGCACTCCCACCCAATAAAAATCCAACCCAACCTAACTCATTCTTGAATTAAATTCAGGATGGGATAGTTTGAGCTCCGTAGTGTCCTTATGGGGTTCCTGGAGTCCTCCCTAACACGCCAGAAGATTGGTCACCGTGAAGGCTTTAGTGGTTGGGAGGAGGTGCAGCGGGAAGGGCTCCCGTCCCGTGATTTTTCATAGTTTCGACGCCGTGTTAGCAAAAATACCAAGACGCATTAAGGCTTTCTTTGAAATAATGAGTTCTATGTATTCACTAGATCGTTTAAATACTGAGTAAAATTCTAATTTCGCATACTCGTCGACTATTTCTTATATCATAATCCTCTGTCTATTAATGATTTCCTGTATCAATTGACTATTCTTTGTTCATACATGTACTATTTCCACATACATATTAGTTGTTTATGCCTGTCAATACTCAAAATAACTGCTACATTTTGCTAACTTTTTAATAAAGAAACGAGCGACGGCTAAAACCTTCTGAAAGTTACTCAAGAGGATGACCTTGATAACATATATCAAGGTCAAGGTCATCGGGGCTGCCTCCCCTAAATGTCAGTTTTACCTTCAGTTTTCTTATCACATGAGAATCTCCAAGCACAATACTTTTCATTGGACAATTTTTTTTCTAACATCATCAAATCAGAAGTTATTTTGAATTTCTTCATCCCAAAATTCCATCAATTCTACTACCACGTTATCAAAAAATGATCAGTAATATGACGAAAGGACATTCAAAATTCAATTATAAATAACTTGAATAAGTGATTCGAAAAGTTTCGAGGATCGCGAATTTAATGCCAGCCCAATACATAACAGTTTCCAGTGGCTTATTCTGTACAGTTATCAATTTCGTGCTGTCGCTGTAACATATCCATATTATAAATTACTAATGTAGATAACAAAAAGCGGGTGGAGTGTTAAAAAAATCGTAAAATCACTTAAAAACGCGTATCACGTTAGGTAATCCACTGGGCGTTAACGAATGTATGAATACTAAAATCTATGGGCAAGCGTGTAATTCAGTGAGCACGTCGAACTACACGCTGGGTCGCGATTTTAAATCGAATCACGATTAAACAACATCCCCCGGTATCCCCATTTGCATTCGGAATTCCCAGCGACAAAATCATTTTCTCATTTTCCAGCGTGTGTGTAATACTAACAAGCGTGTTCGTGACACCGTCAAATGAATTCCCGCTCCAGCGTGTCTTAGGAGTGCCGTCGAGTTTTCGAAATCAAGCGGATCATTCAGGAGTACAAAATTGTACAAAGCGGAAGCGCCACCCTTGATATCATAGGCGGAACTGGAGTGTCTGTGCTTTGTAGAGGATCTCGTTTACCCTGATGGCGCGTTGAACTCTTGAAGGTAGGCGAGTAACATCTCAAAATTAGTAACAGCAAGCGTCATCAGCCGCGGCATGTAAGAACGAAACAACGGTGCATGCTTCGCAGCACTCGCTCGAGTATGAAACGTTTAGGTTAACCTTCTTTGTACCCAAAAGCCGTGAGAAGTACTAATATTGTAATAATAATGGAAAGTAACAATTGTGCAATGAAACAATTAAATGTTTTTTCTCTTCGTGATTTATATTTAAAACAGAATACTGTGGAATGTCCGACCAGGTATAGCAGGTTTCACTGTGATGATTAACGTGGTAGAATGGGATTCATTGAATGATATTTTGAATTAATTTAATCTGTGCATATAATCTATACACAGTTTTTAAAATGATAAGTGACAAAAGATTCGTGGAAACTCGTTTTTTATTTTATTAATTAAAGATCTGCTACTTTGGTTGTTATGTAAAATTTTGTGTCCGTAATTTGCGGTTGCGTAGACTTTGCTAATTTACCTTTAAGTGTTATTAATCCTTTAAAATTTTCAGCAATATTCCTGTTTACTGACTGAGACTTCTGATACATATACAGGTGTACTATAACGTTATAAATGATAATTTAAAAGGAATGAGATAAGAAATGAACCAAATTCCAGCACACCTTATCATATGTGTTTAATAGATGGTAAAACTTTTCAATGAAGTCTCTTGTAAAAAATAAATCATTCTACTTTCTAGATTTAAAACGATTGTTGTCTGCTTTTAATATACTACATTCAATAGGTCTTTCTATTTCACCCATCATTAAATATAAATATACAAAGGTGAATAAAGAAAGAGTCTAAGATTTATAGGCTTATAGTACTCACTAACATGAGTACAAAATGTTCAATTAACATAGGTCCTTTCGATGTCAAATTAACTTTTATATTTACGAGCATCCGATATCCTAATTGAGTCTAAAAAAAATAAAATAAATAATGTGGTAGACTAACGACAACGAATAGAAAATACATGTCGTACAATACGAGACACAGAAGGAATATTAAAAAATGTAAATCGATCCATGATCCGCACATATGAGTTTTGTGTTGAAATGCAAGGAAGACATATCGAACATCTGTAACAAGTCTGAAAACAAGTTTTTGTATTTTGCATCCAAACGATTGATTTTGAGATCAATGTTGAGTAGACATATTCTATTTTTCTCGGTGAGTACTATATGCTGCCAAAGTCTAAGGTCCTTTTGTTATCACTCTGTACAATGAGAAAACACTTTAGGAATCTCTGAGGTACAAATTATCATGAACTCGTGTTAATTTCGTTATAAGACTGGTTGGAATGAATATGAAGGATTCCATTTACCCTGTTGACGCGTTGAATTCTTGAAGGGAGGCGGGTAACATTCCAAAATTAATAACATTGAGCGTCATGAGCCATGGTGTAGAAGATCGAAACGCCGATGCACGCTTCATCTGCAGCAGATGCTTCAGTATCAAACGTTTCGCTTAAGCAACCTGTTATGCTTCAATTAATATCCCCCCCCCCCCCCCCCCCCGCCTCGGTAATCCTCTTCCCGGAGTGTCTGGATCCTATATCCAATCAGCGTACGTTCTGGCAGTCTTATCGCACCCCGGAGTCTAGTTTGCAGTCATAACGTAACCGTTAAACGAGCTGACGACGGTCGAATTAAGAGGGCGAATCGCTGGCGTATTAAATAGATTTAAGAGCCACCGGTAATGGGCCGCCGATATTGCCGTGCTGATTTTATGAAACTTTCGAAACGGTTTTACGAGACCGCCGGCGATGTTTCGGGAAGCGTGACGCGTGATTCATTGTCGAGAAGCGTGCCTGGGAAGCGGAACTGTGGAAATTATCTAAATATAACTAAATCCGGATGAACAGCTTTTTTGGCGAAATTAGACCAAATTTATTGTCGCTCGTTCAAACTACGTCAATTGCTTTACCGTACAGGCGACATGGCAATTTATTAGGGCCTCCTTGAAGTTCGCGCGGCTTTTCCCACGCGGTCAGTTTACCGTTTTGCTTGCAAATGCTCTTTTGTTTCATCTGCTTCTATGCTTGTAAGGCTGCGTTTACATTGGAAAATTACTTGTACAAGTAACTGGTACAAGTAGCTAGTCTGGCTAGTCCACTTGCCCGCCTCGCGGCAGCAGGCATTTATACACGAAAGTATTTCTTTCCGTGCCAGTATCAGTTCTGTTTTCATGATTTTACCAATAAAATAATATGACCTGCTCAGTCGTAGCCGAGATATTTCTAGCATGCGTTTCAAAAGTACAGTTGTTAGAACAACGCGTTTGAAGCTTTACATGCTGTTAAATTGTTATTCTCAGTATTCTTATGCGTAAAATCACCGACGCACCGCTTCAACAAAGCGTCTTTACTCAGATCGTTGTAAATAGGATTAATAACGTCCAAGACATCTTTAAAAACAACCTTGCAATCGTTTTTAAGCTCATGTAATTGATAGTTGGCATTGGCACAGTAGGGATTTATATGCTCTTCTAACACGATCTGAAAAACCGACGGTGCCAAAAGCCAGTGTTTTTTTAGCGCACTCTACGATTTAGAACGTTGACTGAACGTTAACTATGTAAATGAATCTCGAAAGTGTTTAAATGTACCGAAAGACCACGTACGTAAACGAACAAGTCGAATGTGTATACCAGGTAAGGTCACGAAAACTGATAGGTCACATCCCAGAAGTCGAACAAAATGAAAAATAATTAAAACCGAAAAATTATTAAGAAGTAACATAATTATGTAAATAAATATCAAAATTGTTTAAATGTACCGAAAGATCACATATACTAAACGAAGAAGACTAATATGTATACCGGGTAAGGTTCTAAAAGCCGTTGAATTAAGTCACGAAAACACGAATTAATTAACAATAAAACTGTATTAATTAATAATAAACAATAGTGAATTAATGTTAAACGATAGCAATAGTGAATATTAAACGCGATGGATATTGATTAGAAATGGTGTAGAAGACGATTAAACGCGAAAACGTAAGAGGTTAAGCGTCAGCTGTCAAACGATGTTTTCAAGGTAGGGCGGTTCGAAGCCAAGTGAAGCCCCGCGCAGCGCTCAGCTGACGCGCAACGCGCTGCGCACTTCAGCGCCACGCTTCAGTATACGTGACAGCTAGCAGCTATATTTTCTTATCAATTGACGATTTAATGTCTACCGTGCGTGCATCGAATTGTTATTTATCGCTCCAACAGTTTTTTCAACCACTCCCGCGAACGTCAACAGTGCACGTTAGTGATCAAAAGTGTGGGTACACCTGGTGCTAGATAGTGCTTCGCTGACAAGTTTGTGACTTTGAATGATTTGTGACAAATTTTCTTACGAGTTTATTTGTTGGGTTTCTTCCCACAGCGCTGTTGTGCCACTAATAACGCTGTAATGTAAAGCCAGTTCCAATCGATACAGTCGGATATGACACGAAAATGGTAAGAGGGTCTTAGCACCCCCGAATCGTGTGACACAAAAAAGCATTGGATGAGTAGTCTATTCTATATCTCGTTTGTGACATCGTCTTCACTGTTGCGCAGTCGGTACTACCCTACCCGCACGCGTTTACATTGGGCTATCTGAAAGATTAGTTGTCCGGATAGTGTGACATTCAGGTAGGTCTAGTGGGGGAAGGCTAGTGGTAAGTACTGCTATTCACTTTCGTGGCACAAGTACTTGTACCAGTCACGTTCCTGTATGGGTTACACTGACAATGAGTTAGTAGCTGCTTGCAAGTTACTGGTACAAGTTACGTACCAATGTAAACGCAGCCTAGGAACAGAGGGAAGTAAAAATGAGTCTGTTTACAGTAAACAATACATTAGATACCACATGAGAAAAAACAAATTATTTAAGTCTTTTCCTTTGTTTAAAGGTTTAGTATCGCATCGCTGTCTAGGGGGTCATTGGCAACATGGTCTAGTAGTTGGCGCTGCTTAGCTAGAACTTTATGCAGGTATCCCATAAGTCGATTGGCCTATTCTATACTTCTTCTGTGATATTACCACAATTAAATATTCAGTTTAACGTACATTCTACTGTGAAAAAATGTCAGCACACGGTGCATGTTTTTTATCGAAATTTTCAGAACTCAAAGGGTTGAAAATAATAAGTGTATCAGAGCCGGCATTATAGATTCTGATCGAACGATCCAGTGAAAAGAGGTCAAATTCATGTATGTTATTTACCTTACAAATTGTTTCGATGACCACAGAAAATCGAGAACGAGAGAAATAGTAACTTTTTACGACTGAGAAAAATTTGCAAGGAGAAGATACAGGGAATAGTAGCTTTCTATGGCATGTGGGGGAAGAGATCGTTTAAACAGACTCGCATATAGGAGTATAGGGGGCGTGGAAGGGGGCACAACAATGGTGGAAAAATGGACCGAGCGTATTTCTCGTATCTTATCGCAACGGTCGTTTCTACGAAGCGAAAATTCGCCTCTTCGAGATGACGCTCGCGCGCGTTGCTTCGACTACATGTCTGAATAGTAACTTATGCATACTACTTCCAACGAGGGAATGATAATGACACAGTGACTGAGTTGATACGCCTCCACTGAAAAATATCCTAACTTCGGGCAACAAATCGAATCTTCATCTCTTTCGTTTCACGAGTCGTAGAATATTGTCTGGCAAATTTTGTGTGCAATTTTGATATGATATAGAATTTGAATAAATATTTGATACCTGTTTTTTCTTTATCGACAAACATCCATGTTGAAGGGGTGAAATAGCTTTTGAAGTTGGGGTTGGAAAAGTTATACATAAAAGATAAAATTAATAAATATAATATTGAAAATAAAAGAATACATTTGTCTATAAATATCAACGAATTATTTATCGGTTGAAATCAATTTGAAATTAATTTTGTTTAAGAAACAGAAATTTGTTAAAGGTGAAATCAAATGATCGTTGTAATGGTACAATTAGAATACGGAAATTAATGTTTAATAGCTCTAAAATATAAATAACTGTAGTTATTAATTGACCTGTATAAAGAATGAGAATATTTCCATTTCGTTTACATAATATTTATTCTGGAGACGTCAGAGAATACAAAAAAAATATTTGTTATATGGAAGTTGTTTCACAGACGCAATTATATAACGTTTTAATTTAAATCTAACAGTGGCAATTTTTTAAATTACTTCTTCGAATAAAACATTACAAACGCACTTCAGATAACCACGAAATGAAATAAAACGTTATTATAAAAAGTAGGGATTTCAAATACCATTATTACGAAAATCTTCAAGCACGTATGGTATTCTAAAAATAGTATAACATTAACATAAAACAGTGTTACTTGAAATAATATTTAGAATGATATAATTCCGAAATATTTTAAATAATAATATTTCAAAACTGTCAAGTACCCAAAAATCGTAACCATTTCCATTTGTCCCGAAGCAAAACGCGTCGCCTGAAATTCATACGCACTTTGTTACTTTTCTAATATACCATTGAAACGTTCGTCGAATATGTACGCGCCACAAGATTTTCCACTTCCGGGTCGCAGATAGGAAAAATAATGAATCGCCGATAAAAATATTCATCGGTCATTACCAGCAGCGTGCTATCGGTTCCGTACATCTTGAACGTGGACACGGCATTAATGATTAAATGTAATTCCAGTAAATTACACGTCGCTTCCGGCAAGCAGGCCTCACTAACAGCGGGGCGACACGAAACGTAATGCACGAAGCACACGTTCCCGCCATGCTGAAACGTGCAATGGAAACTTCGAATTTTGAGCAAATACGAACGAAAACCAAAATTTTTTCATTTACGTAAAATTAATCTGTTAACTCTGGGGCGCTATAGGGTTCAGCATTCGTTTCCAACATTAAAATATTAGAACGATTTCAGTCTAAAATTCTTCGTATTATCACAAACGCGTCATGGTTTATAATTAATGATACATTACGTAAAGAGCTCGACATTCCTTCGGTCAAGCAGGAAATCACCAAACACGCAAGAAACTACTGACAGAGACTGCTTCACCATTTTAACATGCCTGCCAAGGAACTACTTGAAGAAACATCAGACTTGCCTAGACTCAAACATTTCAAACCATCAGACATAAAAAATAGATTCTAATGATTTGCTGATATTAAGGTATAAACAGGCTACAGAAGATGTGAGCCAATGGGCACATTATCTACTAGTTACATACGATTTGTTTTTCTATGTTATAACATTTGCTTATTGTTATTTATAACAGATTGCAAATAAACGAGGAAATTAAATGAAACCTCTGGGGCAGCGGATGGCGTGATAGTCGCACCCATGTCCGTGGCCAGATCACCCTTAACCCAATAACACAATTTTTTTGTACGTATCCGCAAGCAAATGTTTATGTTAGCCTTTTATTTTATTGAATATTTTAGCTTTTTCAGTTATGCTCGTATATAATAATTGAAAGGAAAGCATATTCACAAATATTGTTTCCTGAGTGAAAGAGAGGGAGTGAAGGTATGCGAGAGGTTACGAGTGTTTTTGGGATCTGAAGGATCAGTCCTTGTGAGAGTTTCGGAGCGAGAATTTGATATATTGAGTACTGTGAGATTTAGAGTGTTAAATTCTGTGAGATTTACTATAAAAATTATATTTAATAAACTGTTTACCAACCCTACAAGCAACACGAAGGATTTAATCAAAATAATTTTTAAGGATGTGTACTTGTTTATGGTTCAGACATAACTGGAATTTACAATTTCTACATTTTTCATTAAATGGAGTGATGTGCTAATGTTTGAGGACAAGAGTATACAGGGCCCCAAGAAAGGGGGCATCGCGACGCTATACCTGCAATACCTTTTCGACGAACCTTCTTGTGCTGTGAAGGATCACCTCTGTTCGTCACAGGACTGTTCAAACTACTGTCAGAAATAATAATTTCGAATATCAGCTCACTAGGTGTAGCAAATCGCTCACAAATCAGTTTGGCGGCTGTGATATGAGTGATTGGGATTGACATCGCTTAAGTGAGCATCAACACAATCGTTTAACTGTCGTGTTGTTCTTATAAACAAGAAGGTTAGACCGGTATACATTTTGAAAAATGGCTGTAGAAAGAAAATAGAGCACACATAAAAAGAAAAAGTCTGTTACAAGTGAACTGTATAAAGACGAGGTTCAACGATAGACACCGTTATTAAAAATAGATGTTCAAAGAGACTTTTTTTTAGACTTAACAGTTACGTCTAACGACTTTTCTAGTTTGCTACAATATTATGCGATGTGTAAAATGAAACATGGTGAGCTCAAGAAAGGGCACAGGACTATCGGAGCAAATATTATTCAGTAAACTGAGTAAAAAATGCTTAGTGAACACGTATCAAAAAATCAACCTTTTCACTGTATAAATATAACTTGCCATAAAATAAATCCGCGCGAGATAAATATACAACGAAACAATAAGAAAACTGACGTGCTGGTGAGTTGAATGTCTTGTATGAGATGAGTCATTTTTTACATGCACACGGAAAGTTATTAGTCTCCTGAAATTAAACTCCCATAAAACATGTTTCATGATATGTATTCCAAAATTTTATCTCTCACGACTGTTTCCATTATTTACATTTAGTTGTTGCTAAGATTTTTGCATCATGAGAGTAAAATTTCGTAACATGTTTCATCGTGGATTTGCACCGACGCTAAATATGCGAGTACGGCATTGGGAGCAGAAATTTTTAATAATATAAGGGAAGACAAGGGACCCCCTCACCCCATGACAACTTTCCTATAAATAGAGCACTACGAAAAATTCAGAATCAGGCTCCCGCCGGTAGCTTCCACAAACTCCTGCACCTCCTCCACAAACTTCTCTTTCTTCTCGTCTACAGCTCCTCATCCCGATCCCCATCCCTATCTCCAAGCTCCCAATCCCGATCCTCATCACCATCCCCAAGGTCCCATCACGATCCCGATCCCAATCTTCTAATCCCCATGCTGATCTCGATCGTCAACCCTATCCCCCAACTTCATATCCCTATTCCGATCCCTATCACCAACCTCCGAATCCCCATCCATACACCTGTCACCATGAGAGAGAATGCAGTGGATAATGATGGAGACTGAAGGAATGGGATTGTGTGGGGGGGGGGGGGGGGGGTAAAAATGAGAATCACGGCCTTCGGGATAGGGATGGAGATGGTGATCTGGATTGGGAGCTTCGGGATAGGTAGCGGAATGAGGACATAAGCTGGAGGAGGATGACAATGAGCATGATGATGATGTGATGGTGGAGGGGGATTATGGATGGTAACAATGAGGGTGATCGCTTGGAGGAAGAGGAGAAGCAGGAGAAGGAGGAGTTGTGGAGGCTGCTGGTGTGAGACTAATTCTAAATTTTTCGTGGTGTCCTATTTAAAGGAAAGCCGTCGTGGGGTACGGAACTGTGATAATCAGTCACAGTTGTTTGTCCTGGAATAAACGGTGAGTGGAAATTTGTCCTCGCCTATTACTGGGTTCACCTGTATGCGAAAACTAACGGCATAAGCGATGTACGTGGGGTACGTACATCTACCTTCCTTTATATTATGATTCCTTTTACCACAAGCGGGGTACGCGCACTTTTATAGTGACTTTTACGGTCATTATACACCATTATAGGTGATATACTCTGTTTCAACAAGTAAACAAAGTGGACGAAAACAGAAATAAGCTTTTACTACAAAGTAAAACAGAATGTTCACTCTTAACCTTTGCAACATACAGTAACATAATATACGTATTCTCCAGATACAACCTATCCCGCGTGGAAATTTCCAATACCAATACCATACTAGCTTCATTAGCGTAGGTGGAGATCCACGATGAGGTATTTCATGAGATTTTCCTCTGATCTTGATATTTACATGCGCTCCCCTGTGTGAGTGGGTCCCTTAGACAATGTACCGTCACGTGATCACTTAGCCCCTTCCCGTTTTGACCACTTGCACCGAAATACAAATACTTAATCTACAATCGTTTGCACTTCGAAAACGAAGCCGCAGTTTGCAAAATAATAAAGGACTTCACAGTTTGTTCTTGTACGTAGAATCTACAATGTCCGGGTTATATAACATTGGTAGGACATCCTGTATAATACTGTATTCCTTTTTTAAATATAAGTACTCTTTAGTCGTAGAAACCGTGAGTATCTTTATCTGCCCGTTACAAATAATCAATAAAATATTGACATATATCCTTCAAGTTGAACGTAGATTTACAGATTTATGTATTAACATCCGCAAAATATATCTATAATTCGTCGATGCCACAACCTACGTGATGGCAATGGACGCAAAATTAGGGTAGGCCGGCGAGGGGCCATGCGCGGGATGGCCATCTCGGCTCTAACGCATCAATTTCTATCGAACAAAATACAATCATTCCATAACAATTCTACTACAAGATCTATCAAAACTCCCCGTTCTTTTAAAAACAGACACTCAGAATCCATCAAACAACCAAAAGACGACCTCGAAACGTCTCGTCACTGCCATCCTCGGAAAAAGTATCCCTAAATTACACCGTGTACCGATGGATAGCCAACGCGCGACTGGAAAATCCTTTGGGAAAGTGGTTTCGTGGGATCGGGCAGATTTGCAGGCGAAATTTACAGACGGTGTCCATTAACGATCGAGCGTAAAACGGGGCGTCGGGGTCAGCGTCGGCCGGTAACGATAAAACACACGGCGGTCGACGTTGGTGCAGGGTGGAAAGGTGGACAAAACGCGATGGTGAAACGTGTCGCACGCGTTTCTCACACGCGTTATCATAACTTCAGATCAGCGCGGTCCGAGGCGACGCCGTACGGTCGAACGGTAACGTATGCACGTTGTTTCCGACTATCGCGGACACACGGAGCCACTCGGACGTATCGGCGCCGCTGATAAGAGACCGCCATTCGACGTTCCTGGGGTCCGTTCAGACCCAGCTGTCGCGTGGACACCGGATTTCTTCGTTGTTGAACAGGCCGCGGTGCCATTGAAATGGAAACGCGGCGATAACATCGGGAATTTTACGAAAGTCCACACAACGATTGCCCGCGCGTTACTACAAACTGGCGTTTTTTTATTGTGAGTGACAGGTGTGTGCGGGAGATTGAAGAGGGAAAGATTTCATTTTTTTTTTAGCAGCGTGATAAGTTATCGTACCAAGCGGTGAAAACTGCTTGCGGGGGTTTCAAGCTCACTTTGTTAAAGAATAGGATTTTTGGAGCAACATATAGACCCGGACTTAGGATGACTATCGTCTTGTGGCTGCAAAGCACAAGATGTATACGACGGGACTGTACGTTTTTCATCTATTTATTGGAGTAGACTCGTCATGTGAAAATTGCTCCGCCATAAGCAAGTCGCTTGTTAATTGCTATCAGAATGTTTGATGATAAATATTAAACCTGTGAATGGAAGAAAACGATGTAATATGTCATTTATAGTGTCTCTCTGATGGACAAGACAATTCACTTTATTTTTAACTATGAACAATAGGTGTTCACAGACAAAGAATGACCCAATTAGCAGGTTAAGTTTTGATTACCACCTGCTAACTTAACCCATTGATCTCTTTTGTCGAGTGTGACTCGACATCGATTTTATTCACAGGTACTCCTATGTCGGGTCACACTCGACATTTGTAAATTGCCACTTTAAATATGTATTATATTTCGTAATATTTTTTTGACCCAGATAAGTAATGTTATATGTATGTGATCCTTTTTTGTAACCAAAAAAAGTTCTTGAAGTGTTTAGGTACATTGTTGTTTCTACCTAATTGGTTCCTATCAACCAACTCTCTTTTGAAGTACATTTCAAATAAAACATTTAAAATAATAGGGAGGTACTGAAAAGAAAATTAAAAAAAAATTAGGAGTTCAAAGGGTTAAGGGGTTTTTCACCTAAGAAAATGATGAATTCGGTCATATCCGATTTCTTACATTTTTGGGTACCTCGAACCCTTGAGAACATACCCCTAAAAAGATTCTTTTTAAAATTCGGAAAAGTAGCGTCGCTATCAGCACTTGACACAAAAATGATACTGTATTTTGCCAGAAAAAATGTACGCGTAGGCAGTTCAAAGTACAATTAATAATCGTATGACTTATTTTCTTTACATAGTGTTACGGGCAAAGCTATGGCAATTTGGTTATCTAAATTAATAAGTCGCCTGCAAATATGCACTCAAAATGACTTTGAGTACGAAAACGATACATTTACCTCAGTTTCAACATTTTTTCCAAGGTAAAGCGCATTCTTTCATTTAATAATTGGAAAATTCCACGGTCGGTTATTGAGCCCCGCGCTTCCGTCGCGGCTCGTATGAACAAAGTTGCAGCTCGTGCACAGCAAAATTGGCAAAAGTTGCAAAATGTAAAATGGGCGGTATTTGGAAAATGTAAAACCGATCAGCCTACATATCCGGGGTCACTGATTCGTCTGACGAAACGCGCCTCATTAAATCTGTTTCATATTTAGAGAGACACAACTTGGAAGTCTTCAAGACACACTGTACACGACATCAATGACAGGGTTGAATGCATGAGTCAGGATAAAGTAAAAACACGATGTAACACACAGCGTAAACGGAACAGAATGCACAAAGACTCGTTTGAAGATACAAAGTGATGCACAGTGTAAACGAGACACTATAATCACGGACACGTTCCACGAAAGGCACAAAATATAAAACACATTGAAAGCCACATTTAAAACCCGACATACCCGACAAAAGTTAGACAAACAGAGACGTTCTCTAAGAACGCCACAAACAAACACACATACATCTACGCGCATACATCCCATAAAGATCACACGAAAGAAATTCAACTTGGGCACGGTTTACGCAAACCTTCCGTCGTCAACGGAACATTCCCAGGAGAGCAGGCTCGTTGGGAATTGCGTGGGCAACCGACCCACGTAAAAAGCAACTAGGAAACTGAGCGACACGGAACCCGTGACACGAAAAATAATTTTATGCTTGCGTAAAAGTTTTCAGCTGCAGAATCCCGGCAGAGAAGTTTTCGCGCCTAACGAAGAGGCTCTCGTCTCCGACGGAGATTTATTAGATACCTTCCGGTTGGAGAATTCGTTGACGACGGAAACGTTCGCGAAAAGAACAAGATCCCGAGCTTTGTGGACCATAAAGGGCGTCTCTGGTAAGAACAACACGAAGATGTTGGAAGCCCCGACGAGTGAAACGTTATTATACGCTGTTATCGCGATGATAAAGCTCATACGGCGGAACGGAAAATTGTACGCGTACATGCAAAACGGCTCCAGGTTAACCGAACAATGTAACGAGTCCCTGTTTCCATTCTGTCGTCGACAATGCCAACAGCGTGAAACTGGGACTTCATTAGCCGTTCGGCACAAACACACTCGCGTATCGCGTGGCAACGACGCTTTCAACACCCTAACGAGCATGAACCGATGCATTGTCTCTGAACAAAGGTTCGATCTTTAATTCGACGGTTTATGACTTGACGAGAACGCACTTTACGCCCGTTACTTCGTTTGTTCAGCTGTGAAAGCTACTCTGATCCGATCAATTTGTAAAATTCGTGAGTTGTATGTGACAAAGTCCATGCGCACGACGTCATCGATTTATGTGAAATTTTGTCAGCACCTTATCGTTCGTAAGTATAATAAAATTAGCACTTTCGTACCTTGAAATTATATCAACCTCCAAAGCATAGGTCGGAAGCTGTTATGGATATGAGCGTGAAGAAACACCATTTTATTTGTAAGATTCTCGAATTTTATTTAGAATGTACCATGCTAGTGGAAGAAACTTTTAAGTTTGTATGTAGAATGGTTCTTATTCATAGGTATTAAAAAAAATAAAAATTAATTACGTACGTATATTCTTATAACTGTTTTTAATTCAACACTTTTGTCAGGGCATTGTTGTTTGGAACAAGGTTACAATATCTGTGAGGAGTTACGTTTGTAATAAGTTTTAAAGATTTGCGATTAGTCAGCTGTGTCTGAATTGAGAAAGAAATGTACTTCCGGAAGTACGTAACCAATTATGTGAATTCCTTTACATCATTTTTAGATTCAAAATAATATAACACCCACTGAAGTAGTCTAACTAGAAAATAAACTTACTCAAATAATGTCGACTACAATACGAAAACGACCAAATAAGAAATAATATAAAACTATAAGTTGAATAATTATATGAATGGAAGTTCAATTTCGAAAATGCTTTGTCCTGATTTCTAGATAACAAACAGAAATTATATTAAAACTAAATTGATTACATTTTTTAGAAATTCTTCGGGAAAAGTAATTACTTCTGATATGTGAAGTAGTCTGGGTCAATCAAATGTCAGACAGATGTTTGGGTGTCTGAAAGAAGGTAAAACGCTTAGGCGATATGACATAAATAATAAATTGGTTCATACAAAAACATCACAAATCGCTTATAGGATGACCAAATTAAATCAATCCATGCAAATCTTTGAAAACCTTCCGTACTATTGTTGATATCGAAAAATATTTGAGACAAAAGTTAAATAATTTAGAGGGGATATACTGCTGTATTAATATTTTTCTATAGGCTCTTGTGATGGAAAGAATTTTTCTTTTGTAAACATTATGTTTACGAAAATGTCAAACTGACCTCGAATTTTTTAAATGTTATCTCACACTTATTTTACTAGAGTGTGATAGCAGGAAAAAAATAAACACACAAAACAGGTGGGTCTCTTTCTGTCCTTCAGGTGACTATAACCTTTACTATATACTTTCTTAACACGAACATTTTATATGCCTTATTAACACATTGACTGCCATAGTGGTCACCGGTGGCCGACGCTTCAAATGCTATTTAATTAAGTAACTATTGATTTTTATTATATTCTGAGCAACTTCAACATTGCAACAGTAATATAGATACGTATGTGCAATACTGAATATTTAAACATTTTTTTCCTTCACGATTTATATAGAAAAGAGAAATTTATATTGTGTATGACTAGAGATGTTTGCATTCACTGTGGCAGACAACGTGTTAAAAAAGTATTAATATCTGGCAAACTATTGATTGTTTGACGATCTTCTCTTAATTATTGTCTAAGTAGAATCGATAGCAAAATCAGTGAAAAATGTACAATTTTGTTTAACACGTTGAACGCCCCAGTGTAAACGGCCATACCTAATCAGACACGATGTAATTTACTATATTTTATATAAATTAAAAAGAAAAAAAAACATTTGAGTACTTGATCGTGTTCTTCTATTCCTACAGTATTGTTTCAGTATGAAGCTCGCTCAAAATTTTTCGACAATCAATAATTATTTAATTTAATTAAATTTGAGTTGTCAGTTACCGGTGACTGACGCGGCGTTCAACGTGTTAAGGTTGTT
The DNA here is from genome assembly GCA_916610135.2 of Macropis europaea. Classification (NCBI taxonomy): domain Eukaryota; kingdom Metazoa; phylum Arthropoda; class Insecta; order Hymenoptera; family Melittidae; genus Macropis; species Macropis europaea. The sequence continues at coordinate 32,356,933 of OU744345.1, forward strand.
ATTTTCTTACTACAATTAATTCTCCGGTAGCTGTTACCTATATGAAAATAAGTACAATAAATTTTAATAAAATGTTAAATAACTTTTTCGATTAGTTTTATGTGTTCGCCACGATAAACTGTAGAGGTATTAATATATAAATATGTAAATATAATTGTGTAAACATTCGCTTGCCTGTTATCACCATATGATCGCCAAGCTAGATGCATCAAACTTGACGAAAAATAGCAAAATTTTTATTCCTCATTTGAGCCCGGAAACTACCGTATCATAGATGCCGGAATTCAGTCTGAGAAAGTTCCGCGCCGTTGCCAAAATTCTGTTCACCGTTGGACCCAGAAATACACCCCATACTACCCCTCTCCTTATAAACTGCGTTGAAGACGCACTGGAGGGTACCGTACCCGCGGAATAAATTCCGCACTGCTTTGGAAAAGTCTGAAATTGAAGTTCCACGGGAGAGGTACGATGGACGTACTTCATGCTTTACTGAGTTCGATCACACAGCTCTTCGTCTCCGCGAACTAAATAGTCAATATCAAGAACTCGAAAAATTTCAGCAATTTCGATGATTGGTAGTGCTCAATTTATTCTACGCGTCAAAGACTGTTCACGAAATTTCATCAAAATCAGAGACTGTTTGTTCATGGTCTATGATGAGTAGATAGTGGATGTTTATGCAAACGTACATTTCTAGAATTTAATATTTTTTATATTAACACGTTGACTGCAACACTATGTAGGCTGAAAATGAATACAGCTTTCTAGATTTTGGTACGGCGCGAGAGTAATCTGAAATGATGCCTTTTTTAATTAATGAAGTTAGTAATTGTTTACAGTTGTCTACTGGTTTTGATAGACCTTTTCAAATATCATATTTGTACTAATACTATTCGTAGTTAGATAAATAACAAATTGAGTATCACCCATATATGGGTATTGCGACAGTCAAAGTGTTAATGCAATACTAGAAACCAAACTGAAAAATCTGTATTTTGTTCTGTAAATGTTTGAAAAAATGTACCTCTTACTTTTCTCAGTTTTAAATGTCCCTTTTTCAAATATTGGGTAAGTGCAAAAGTTCTGTCACTTTCTGCATCACCTACTACTAGCTCTGTTTTATTAAATTTATTATCACACACAGAAATTTGCAATGGTTTTATAGAATAAGTATGGATGACCTACTTTAAATTAAACGACTCAGTTTAGTAAATAAAGAAGGAATTTCATTATGATTTTTTCATAATATTATTGTTTGATCATGTAACGCTAAGCTTCATACTACAATGATTACCGAGCAAGCAATTAGGGCGTTTGGATAGGAGGTGCTACCACACAACCGTCATATTCTCCTGACATCGCTTCAACAGATTTTCATTTATTTAGACCATTGCAAAACTTTTTAAATGGCCGAACATTTACGAATAAGGAGCAAGTCAAACAGGCTATCGATTAACTATATGCCCTAAGGATCAAGAATTTTTCGCAAGAGGTACTCATCTGAAAAAAGATGAGAAAAAGTCGTAGAATTCATTCGACAATAGCTATGTCTTTATTACTTAAAACCAACAGAACTTTTGCCCCCACCCAATATTTATGTATGTCAAATTGCATCAACATCCGCAGTTTAATAATCATTAACAGTTAGCATAAATAGAATTGCTCATACGGGTACGTAAGTTTCAAGTCACGTGGTGTTATAGAGGTTCATATGAAGAGCTGTCACCGAAAGGAAACACATTTAAACATGCTATCAATATCGCAGACAATTCTGACAAACGAGAGTGTTCCACGGAACATGCACCATCGCAGTCGGCCATCTTATCGAGATAATGACTGACACAGATGAAAATCCCCGTCGCCGTGTGACAGGCAGCTGACTAAATGTTAACGTGTGCACGCCATACGCTGCAAACCTTGAAATGGAACCATTTTGACACATTCAGGCTATCGTTAAACGAACCAGCAACCTTTTGAAGCGTGTAACGATCGAACGATTCGGGAGTCGATACACTGATGACACCTGAACGGTTCGGTCGCTGGATGTAAAATATTTAATGACATTTATGAAGTCCGTGAAAATTTTATAAATGGTGTAGCCGAGTACCAGTATCGATGTGTACGCGATATTTATCTCTCAGTGAATAATTGTCTCTGATATCGCTTTCCTGTAAAACAGTACATCAAATTAAATAATCGATTCTCGATTTTCTGGTATAAAATATAACCTAGTATATTGTGAATTGTTTCTGCATTCCCGTGTTTCTTTCGTTGACGAGAATTATTTTGGAACTGTGTAAATCTACTTTCGAATTCAAGTATGAAATACGGAAACATTGTGCAACGACCGAATAAATAGTAATGAAAATTTTCTTCCTCCAACTTATGTTTCCTTCCAACTAATCAACTAATGCTTGTTTAAATTAACCACTGACTAACATCCTTTCTGTTTTATGATAGGATTAATATTTTAACATGCTAAATGACACAGTGGAAAGTATCATCCCTAATCACACGCATTATAATTTTCTATTTTTCATGTAAATTATGATGAAGTAAATTATTTAGGTATTTGATCATGTAATTTGTACTATACGCAATTATCTCAATATTAATGTCTTTCAGAATTTCGTATGAATTAGTAGTTAATTAACCCTGACAATGAGTGCTGTGGATGCATGTATGAATTTGCCAAAAGTCATCAGTAACAAGATCATATTTCCACTCCCACTGATATAAACTTGTTACTGTGTGAACGAAAGTATCATGTTTTGTGTTTGGTGAATTCGGCCCAATGTTGTACACAGTGTGGTGGAAGAAAAATTATATTGTTCCATTTACAAAACTCAAGATGACCTTCGGTTTACTAGGGGAAAAAGTACATACTTTCGGAATATTTATTATTCTTATATGTTGTCCACACAACACAGAGAAATTTTGATTAACAACATTTTTTTTTATCACATCTTAGCAAATGTGAAAAATCGTGCGGAACGTAACAGTGAACATACTGTATATTGTAAGTTCCTTTTCCTGATCAAAGACAGAAACCAATAATAAAGAGCATATGTAGAGCACTATAAAAAAACTGCAATATAGCATTAGCTTAAACAAGTCTGGTTTTACAAGACATTAAGCGAGAATACAAATTTATCATTATTATTATTACACGGGAAAGTGCACAATAAAGCACAATGGTGATTACAAAATTTGTTAGTACATGTTTTTGTTTTGAGTATGCAAGGAGTTATAGAAATTATTTTCGAATGAAAATAAATATCCGGAGACAAAATCAAAATGATCTGTTAGGCGAGTACCAAAGTTCTGTCGATTTTAGGTAACAAAGACTTAACAACTGTTTTTAGTATCTTGTTTATTTCCTATGTGTGCATATATTATCGATTTAATGTTACAACTCTTCCTTATCTTTTTCTGAATTGATTAATACTCCTTGCGAAAAATTCTTGATCCTTAGGATCTATAGTCATCAATATGAGGGTTCTGGTAGTACTTCCTATCCAAACTCTCTAATTGCTTATTCGGTAATCATCACAGTAGGAGGCCTAGCTTTATCAGGCTGAAACAATAAAATGATAAATAAATATAATAAAATTCCTATTCTATTCACTAAACTGGGTCGTTTAATTGAAAGTAGGACATCAGTAATTATTCTAAAAAACCAGTGCAAATTTCTGTGTATGATAGTAAATTTAATAAAACAAAGCTAGTATTAGGTAATGCAGAAGCAGACAGAACTTTTGTACTCACCTAATACATATAAATTTGCTAATATTCCAATTCTATTCAATAGACCTCGGGAAGCATAACGTGAACTGGTTGGAAATGGTAAAAATGTCGATCTTTTTCTTGTGTATCTAGATGGCGCCTAAAAGATAATTACTTCTAAGAGAGCTGGGCAGTTAATTTTATTATTAATAATTTTGAATAGAAACGAAGGATCTGATGCAGTCCTACGATTTTCCAGTGCTGCTAAATGAATATTTTCAAGTTTAGGAGAATAATTGTGATGCAAGCGTATCATTAGACTCCCATTTTTTAAGCCGCAAATCTGAGAAATATGTTAAACGCGTTCTAGAAGAATTTTGTATTTATCGTACGTGGGAGACCAAACAGCCGAAGCATATTCTAACTGTGACCTAACTAAAGTACAACATAATAATTTTATTGTATGTGTTCGTAAAGTCGAAAGAAAAACATTTAATGAACCTAAGAATTCTTAGAGACTTATTGACAATGGTGGAATAGTGTTTAGAGAAATCTAAGTCAGATATAAAATATACTCTCAGGTTGTAGACTTCTTCGAACACTACTAAAATGTTGTCCAGATTACAGCAAAAGACAATTGGGTTCACTTTACAAGTAAATCTTATAGTATAACATTTTAAAAGGTTTACGTTAATTTTGTTTAATTTACATCCCTCGTGAAGTTTGGTTATATCGCATTTCGATAATTACATGGTTTGTTTATTTGTGCTTAAACACAGTATTACGTAAACGTACACATATTTGGAAGAAACGATTAAAAACGGAAACATCGATTTCCTTCTAATCCATCGAAGATACGTGTCCGCCTTCAGTGCTTTTCTATTGATGCTGATAGATGGTGGATCTGAACTAACCTATAACTATAGCTCTCTCGTCTACATGGCCATAGCAGACAATCCTGGGTTACATAGACTGCAGACAAACGTACTGTTACGTCAACGCCTAGGACAGTGATCATTGTAGTGCGTGAAGAGGAATGACTCATCAAGGATGATGCATCGCGATGCCGACGTCTCATCGATTACGCGACTCGACTTCTCATTTTTTACTTCCGAACAATGAAAAAGTCGATCGTTTAGATGCGCCGCTGGGCTGGATAATAACGCGAGTACGTAGCGCCATGGTCGTTTGGGAGAAACAGCCAGGACTTATCGAGGATATCGCTTATCGATACTCCTTTTTTTAAAATACCACAAACGCGCTGGTGCTGCAACAAGATACGGCATTGCTCGGTTATAGGGTGAACAATCTGCTCGATTATAAGGCTGCGAGAATCTAATTAAAATAATAATTAGACAGCGGATGCTTATGCATATGCATATTTTTAGGAGAAACACGTGGAATGCCATGTGAGTCGCCGCTGACCGGCACCTCAAATTTAATTTCATTAAATAACTATTTACTATTGGGTACTTTTGAGCAATCTTCACTCTGTAATAATTTAAGAACACAATAACATGATTATGTACTCGAACATTTGTCCCTTTATGGGTTACGTTAACACGTCAAGCGCCACGTGTACCACCAGTGACTCACGTAACAATTTTAATTTCGTCAAATAATGGATTACCCCAACGAAACGGTGAGTTAGATCTATGTTATAACGATAGTACAAAATAAGAAGTATATTATCAAATAAATCAATATTGATATATTCAACGATACATGGGCCACTCAGATGACAAACTGTTCAACTCCATAAAATGAAAAGTAGAGAAAAGTGGTGATGTTACAAAACTAATTTTTTAAAATTTTCCCAGGAATTTACGAATAAACAAATTTTACATAGTGATTTATTTAAAATATTGCTTCTATATTGCACAATACAGAAGATATAAACATTAATATACATAAGAAATTGTTTACGTCGTTTCACATTTTCTACGAACTTGAGGAGTTAATCGATTTGGCAACTGAAAATATAGTATTATAGATGAGATAAATAGGCACGACAAAATGTATTACAATTGTATTTATTAAGAGATTTTCAAGAAAAAATCATAGTTATTTTTATGTTAATTGCTATTGTTATTAATGTCTTCATAAATAATGTTATCATTGTCAGATGCATTTAATGTTTCGTCGCCTCGATTTGTCCTTAAATCTTTATAATAGTCACGTTTGACACGTGGAATGTATTTTAATAAATCCCCCATGTTTTTTCTCTTTTCGTTTGTTATTGACTTACCAGCAGGGTAGAATAAAGGCTGAACTATGATTTTTAAAATTGATGGTTTTCCTGGTTCAGATTCTTTATTATTTATTACATTGAATTCTGTATCTTTGTCAAAATCACATCTGAATTTTATGATGTGCAGTTCTGATCTCTCTAATTTAATCCATCGCATCTCCAGCCAGTTGACTGGTATTCCCGCACCTGTTTTCTTTCTGGTAGTCATGAAGTCTTCTAATGGTTTTGTACAAGGAAAGTCCTTCTGACTCATCTCAAGTACACTAAATAACACACTAAATAAAAATGAATGAATCACTAAATATCAGGCACAAACAATACCGATAACAACACACCTCGATTATTACTGAAAACGGTTGCTGAGGTTCAAGCGTTGAGAACCAACTGGAATTAATCGTAATGGCTTCTGACGTATGCTAACTGTTATTCAGAAGCCATATATAGTTATGCCATCTTTCAGTAGTAAATAAATTTATGGAAGTAAGTCATTTGTTTTTCGAGAAGCTGAATAAGAGAAGACGTAGAGAAGGGTAATAAACTTCAAAAATTTGCAAAAAGCGAAGTTGATCAGCTTGGCTTTTTAGTGGCTCACATGTTAATAAAAAGGTGTTTTCGCGTGTCTGACTAGTCACGGGATTTCCCACTGCGGCGCTCAACGTGTTAAGGACTGTTTCAAGGTAAACTTGTTTTGTTTAAATGGAACAGTATATACTGCCTTAAATAATCTGTTAGATAAACAAACCACGAATTGAGGGGTGATGACCAAACAATCGACCACCGTCAATCTATATTCATCTTACGTGTAAAGCAATCAATTTTAAGTAGGCGCTCGTTACCAAGAACATTCACAGTCGCTCTATATCTTCCAGCCGACATCAAACGTTCATCATCCCACTTCCAATCTTGCATTACCGGAGTCAAACGCTAGGAACAGCGGTGTTCATTCGAGAGACCTTTCAGCGACTCTTTTTCACGTCTCGCGAGCAGACAGAAAAAAACATGCGAGCATGCAACGCGAGGAAACAAAAAATTGTGCGCGAAATGTTTCGATCATCCCCGGCGGTGCGGCTTTGTCCGGTTGCAACCGAATACACGCGACACGTCGGTGTATCAGAGATATCGTTTAACGATACCGGAGTGCGATACGATCGCGAATCGATAGACGGACAGAAGCATCAAATCCCTGTCAGCTCGTTCCCCACCGTGGAGTCGTATGCATGGGCGGTATGCAAATCTTCAAAAGCGCGACCGAGGGAATTACAGAAATGCACCGGCGACGTATATATACTAAAGGCCACAGTTATGGATGGCTGAAGAGACACGTGTGCACCCGATTCACGCAAAGTGTATTAGAGAATTAAAACTCCGTGTTCTTAACCCATGTGCGTCTGTCAAATAATTGCTACATTGGATCCGTTTCGATCGGTCGCATTGCAATTTGATAAAATCTTATAAAGCAGTGCGCGACCTTTGGAACACCGATTTGATTTAAACCAGGCGTGTCCAACCCTTTGGCTTGCCTGGGCCGCATTGTATGAACAGGATTTGTCTTAGGCCGCATATAAAATGTAGTTCATGTATATACACCCCCGTCCATAAGTCATGGGACACCTTGTCAATTTCTAAATAAACCTGGATTACGATATAGTAGATTTGGTTACTTATTTCGATATGAATGGTTCTTTTAAAAAGATTTCTGTTTATACAAGACATTTTTAATGATTTGGTTAATATTCTGTTATAATTAACATAAAAAAAAACTTGAAATAAGTAGAGTACTGTTCAAGACCAGTTTTTCAATGCATGAAATTTGGACGACATTTGTATCGATTTTGTAATCTGTAGACACATTTGCAGCGATTCTGGACAGAAATCCAAGATGGAGCACCAAGAAAAATGATCACAAGACTGCCAAGGCTATTTCGAATTATTGTCTCGAAACGGGGAGCATACATTAATGAGCAAATTTTAAACTTGATATACTTGATATTTCCTATTCGGCCGGGTTTCTTCCGTTGAAAATCAGTAAATTTGTAGGCGCAATATCTCGAAAACCAGTAGAAATCGGGTGTATACATTAAAGACCAGTGAATTCGTCTTGAAAAGCACTATCGAATGATCTGAACAAAAATACATAGTTCCATTTAAATGAACGAACTTGACCATCATGTCTCTTAAACTAATAATATAAAAACGAGTTCGTCTTCATTAAAAAATATGCCTCCTTGTACCATGCAATTTTCATATAAACAATTTTGTTGTATCTTTAATATTTGAGAAATTACGGGCCTGTGTCACTTTGGCGCGGACACACTGTATATATAATTTTCAATATATTTTATCATTTAGAAATAGTATTCAGTGTAAATAATCTGCAAATAATCGTCTGATTCAATATAGTGGGTGTTTAATAATTTTAATTTAAACATAAAGCTGAAGTTAGTATATAAGTGTTCTATGACTTATGGACGGGAGTGTAAGTAACAAAATTTCCTTTATTTTTTTTATATTTATTATTATTATTTTTTATAATGTTAAAAGTTTACGATGTTTATTCCCGAAAGGTGCGCGCTATGACTTTACAAAATTGTTACCCTACGATTGTACCAATTTTAGACCAAATCGGTGTTCCGTAGGTCGTGCGCTTCCCGTGTTAGAAAAACTATAAAATGAAGGAAAATATGTTATGAATGCTGAGTCTTTATACAGGGTGTTTCACTACTGCTGGTACATATTTTAAGGGGTAATTCTACAAGCCAAAATAAATCAGAGAGTCCTTTAGTATTCAGAAGTTTTTAGTAATCAAAAAGTCCTTTACTATTTTGCAATCTGCGGCTCCGTTTTCGAGATGTAAACAACTGAAAATTGAGTATTCGCTGCGTGTGGGTGCATGTTTCTACACGTGCGACTGAGCGAACAGCTGACGGGGCGTTGGTGTGGTCCACACTCACACAGGAGAGCACATGTAGAGACGCACACGCATACACAGCGAATACCCAATTTTCAATCGCTTATTTCTGATTTATTGTGGCTTGTAGAATCATCCCTTAAAATATTTATCAGAAGTAGTGAAACACCCTGTACAGTACTAAACTATAACTTAAAAGAACGAAATGGGTCCGACGACATTGAGACTGTAAGATATAAAACCTGTGTATGACAATTTGCCAGGAACCTGCAATATTTTAGGGTTTAATTACACTCTACACTTTCAGCTCTGTCCCATAAAATAGTACTCATCCATATCGCGAGCTCTTCATGTTAGCAGAGGAAGTCGTTTGACAAGGAAAAATCACACCCGATTATGATTATATCTGAACGGCCTAATAACTCGATGGAAAAAACGCGTTGATTGAGAAAAAAACAACGCGAGGAGACGATGAGAAATGGGTGTAAAACGGAAGCTTGCGGTTCTATTAATCTTGCGGAATGTCGCCGAGGCGAAAAAGCTCGCTAATTTTTTAGATTACCGTGCCGCACACAACAGGTTGGTCTTAAAGCGCTGCAAACGTTTTCCTGCGAGGAAAAGCTAACTGTCGACTAACCTAATAAAACAGGGACAAGTTTGCTTGAAATTACAATTTTACATCACCCTGTCTTTTGCTCGCTTCCCCTTTTTCTTTCGTGATCATAATGTTCTGCTTTGATAACTGGCTGAATTTCGCTAAAACTCGGTCGGTGTATCGTTTTGAAATGTGTGTAAGTATTAATTTACAGCTCGACTTTTATGAAAATTTGTGGTACGGAAGCAGCAGACACTCTTAAATACCAAGTGCCTCTTATATATGGCGATGCTCTAGTGACGTACATACAGTGTGCCTAATTGAACTGAAAACTCAATATTATTTCATCAAGCTACAGCTAAATTGATCTTTGTAGACAAAACAGCTACAAATAACCTTGTTGCGTAGGACTTAGCTATTATTTAATTATATAAACTTTCTTGAAATTATTAGCGGATAAGTAGACTAAATATTTTTAAATAATTCTATGACAAACAATAACTAACTACATACTTATACTTCATGAATGTACTTTTGGTTGTAGAGCTACTTGTCCAAATTGCGGCATTTAGGATATCCGGCATTTATCGTGCACATACAATTTTAACACGATCCCTGCGACAGTAGTAAATCCCGTAACTAGACAGACGCGCGAAAATGGTTATGTATGAATACACGTGATTGATTGTACAAATACTTATCTATTTGGTATTATACTTTCTATTTCTACTATCATTTTAACGTGAATTTTATTCATATTTTCATAAGGATTGGTAGTTATGTGATCAAATTAAAATTGATGGATGTACCAATAACGATACACGTGACAGGGAATGTGTTAACTTAATTTATCATATAAAAATATGAGTAACTTTTGTCATTTAAATATGTCTCATAATATACGCATATTATATGGCCATAATAGACAATAGAAACCTTTCTTCAATAAAGAATCGTCTCGTTTAACCCTCACAGAAGTGTGGGAAACAGATGGACCTCACAACGCATCTTTTTGACGACACTTCATACTATTCGCAAAATAAAATTATTCGCAATAAGTGTGACGAATAAAATTTTCTTTTCAGTGTTGAGATTATTTAATGCTAGTTTAAATCTAAGTGTATTTATTTAAATAAATTTACATACATACGTAAGTTTTGGAACACGGTCCTATGACGGTTAAGCTCCTTAGAGGAAACCCATTAATTTCGATCTACTACTGCGTTCAATCCACTTGATCCAGCACTGCATAAATTATGATACTGAAGTTTCACCAACAGATCATCGAGGCCATGTCTGGTTGCAGCAACATCAAACCATCAAAACCGTCCTCCACAAAGACTCCTGTCGCAACATTGGAAGCCTTGAGCAAGATTAACTGCAAAGGCCACGTACATGGAAGCTTGAAAGATCACAGAAATTTTGCAGAAATTCAAAAATTCCAGCACGATGACAGTAATTACGTGAAAAGCTTCCCGGGGCTCGTTCGCTGAGTAATACTGGAAGGTCAAACGGTAAAGCTGAAAATTTAGCGACCCAGGGAAATACGTATATTCAAGAGAAGTTGGAAGCACGTTGTACATAAACAGGCCTGCGTTATCTGGGCAGAAATGGCGGAGGCATGAAAGCCGCAGGACACGCGGCACGAAGGAGACTCCACCAGTGGCAAAAGATCCTTGATACACGTTAGGGTCTGTTCATATCTACAGACATTGAACGCGCCAGACACGACATTTTCGATAGTATTCATACGGACATACGCTTAGCGTGACAGTCTTCATATTTTTGATAATATGAAAACAGAAAAACTACGCGCCGGTGCAGTAGATCGCAGGGGTCACATCACCATGTCAGTAGCTTTACTGTTAAAAATATTATGACGTTCTGTAGATCCTATGCTCAAAAAGAGAAACATAGGAGGAGAATGTACACTGTCCTTCCTAAGTATTAGGACAATCGCCATTTCTGTCAGAAGTATATGTTATTTAGATTACTATAAAATTCTGAAAAAATTATTTTCACTAACCCTCCCACTTATCTGATTTGAACCGAACTGAGATAACATGGGACGAACTGAATCAAAACATACAACAAATCTGTTCAAAATTAAAATCTAATTTGTGGAACACTTGTAACTTGGAATGGAATAAAATATTATCGAAAATTGTTGAAAAATGTACAACTAAAATGGCAAGATTTATTGAAGATGTATTTAACTCTTCAATAATGTCTATCGTGAGATTTTCGATGTAATATGGAATGTATATTTTCCTTATAGCATACAGTATGGAGTGAGACAATATATTGTCGAATCCTCTAATGATTTCATATCGTTTTACTAATTTATTTCAAACATGATAAGTGTCCTAATACTTATATCCGGGTGTGTACGTTCTCTAACCAATTTTATGAATTTTTCGTTATCCATTGCTAATATGCAAGTTTTTGACGATGAGTAGTTCAAGGATCGTGTGTGTTCGGTCTGACAAAGAAAGTTCGGTAACTCGAAAATTTGGGATTTTTTTCAACTTTGCAGGTTTGTAGAGGACTTAAATGGAAGTATCAGGCAACTTTTTGTTGTTGTTATCTTTTAGTTCTTCAGGGTGAAGACACCCCTTAAAGGTTAATGTGTGCCTTCCTATTTTCCTGTATATCTTGAAAACTATAGTAGATATAAAAAAAAATTGTTGCTATGAAAATTTAATTGCTTTTTATGCCCCACAGAACTGTGCGATGAAATTGTTATAAATTTGTTGTTTAAATAACAAACCAACACCCATATTTTAAAAAATGTTGATCTTATAGGTAAAAAAATATGCAGAATTTCATTACAAGTACAAATATGAGTATGAAACCTATCCGACAATTTGATAATTTTACCGATGCGTGTGACGCGTACGGCCTCACAGACCGACGCGGACATTCATGTTAAACATTTTAGTTATTGCTGAATCTTCAATGCTCATTCTCACTCTAGCTTATTATTTTAACCTAAGAAATAATATTTTTCATCGGCTAGCTGGACGAACACAATATTTATTTATTTATGTGCCCGAAACTCACAGTTGTACTGTGTGAAAATTGCTTTGAAAATGGTTCTACATCAGATTCCTCAAATTAGAAAGAAAAACAAAATTGAAAAAAATGTATGTTGATTGGCTTAAAAACGTTTCTGTTGTTATGTTTCAGACTTCTTGAATAAAGATAAAGTCATAAATTATAAAGAAATGTACATTTATTTACTTCAGAATATTTTTTTAGTATACTTTTATTACATATATATTCTTTTGGTTAACGAGTTATTATTCCATACATTAATTGCTATTACTAACATTTCAATATTTTAAACTGAAAAAAAGAATTTTTTCCACTTAAACGTTAGTCGGTCTTCCACATCGACGCGCCCAATGTTTATCAAATAAGCTACGCGCCCACTCTAGAGTTAAGGAATATTTGTCATATCTGCCACGCTACGCACCTGGCACGTTCAAAGTCTGTATATGTGAACGGAGCTTAAAATGGAAAGACAAAGGTTGTGAGAGAGAAGGAAAGTTCTCTTGGCACTCTTACGCGGCGCGGTAGCTTAAAACCGCAGGGTACGCGATAATAGCCAGCGATAGGTCCCCGACCGGGTTAAGCGGTGTTCTGCTAGCTATTCAAGATGAAAACCCCTTTGGGACGTCTTATATGCGGACAACCGAACCTGTACGGAGATTCCCCGCAGCCCGAGATTCCGATTTCTCAATTGTCGAGAACAATATTGCCTCGGAGAATGTATTACCTATTACAGAGGGTAATTCGGTCGGAGGGTAATCTCGGAAAGTTTGCAATCTAACTCTTTCCGACGTGAAATACTTCAGAGGGAGGATGCTATCTGATAATAGAATATTTAGCCACGCACAGAGCCGGCTCGCACCATTTCTGAATGCTTCTGTGTGTAGGGTGTAAAAGAAAATGGGCGAGAATGGTGAATTTTGCTAGCAGGAGAAGTCTTCTTTCACGGCAATAATCTTGTATGTTCTTGGGAATGAGAGGTAATTAGTTCGACTAAATGCGATGTGTAGACTGCGGATCTCTGTGCAATTTACGGGGACCCTCCGGTTAAAACGTACAAAAAATATATGATCTTCATGAATTTTTTAAGAGCACAGATTCCAACATATCGTGAAAAATTTTTTTGGCTTTTGTTAATATACTTATTGAGATAAGAAAAATATTTTTTTCTAATTTTTCGGTGTCGGTACATTTTCTAGGTGGCGCTTAGTGCAGCACTGCCGAAAAGGGTTGCCTAAACGGTAGCCATAAAATCTAGTCGCTGGGTCGCCTGAAATAAAAAATCGAAATAGTTTCTTTAAATTTATGCCAGTGGCTATTGCCTTACCTAAAATCGCCGCAAAAATACAAAACTATGATGACTGGTGCACATTTAAGCAAAATAGTGCAAAAAACGGGCAAATTTACATACAGAAATGTAGATAAAAAAAGAATACGTGTTCCAAAAGTTATGTTTGTAGATGATGCGATAGCGACTCTAATTAGAAATCGAATGCTGCAAGGTTTTTTTGAATCGGCTCATTAGATCTGAAATCGTCGCCACAGTTTTAAAAAAGCGTGATCTGAAAAAAAATGCTTTCAACGTTGTTTACATCCCAATGCTCATGTTGCGGCTTGGCGTCCGTCGATATTTGATGGAAAAACGTTGCATTTTCTGAATTTGAATGAGATTTTTTTACAGTCTTTCAGTCGTTTGTATATTCGTTTTCCAACGTGTAAAACGCATTCCAATTTGTGGATCACGAAATTATCATATGCCGCGCTCGCCTCTTACCTATCGGAGCATGGATCGGTTATGTGACTGTAGTATCTATACCCTTCCGAATTTCGATTCGAAAATTTCACAGAGTACTTCCGGGATGTTATGCTATGAAAATTTTCAAGGAAAAAAAATCCATATTTTGAAAAATTATGACCGAAGGGTCCCCTTAAAGGCCCATTCCAGTAGAAATAAAAGTAGAAATCTTTTTTCTAATTTACAAATATACCTATAAAGAATATAAAACAGTATTAAAATTAATGTTTTTTAATATTTTTTTTGTGTCGAGAATGTGGCACATTCCAAAAAAGATGTCTCGTCTGCACATGTGATTTGGGCTCATAGCCTTATTTGATACGAAAAAATCGAAAAGATTCTTGATTAGTGTGAGTGTCGCTATCGCAGGCACCAAAAAAACAATTTGTGTTTAAAATTAACAAAATGATTCGTGTTGGAAGTGTAAATATCGGACTTTTACCCTTTTTTTCGACAATTATGCAATGTAAAAAGTATGATAAACTCAACGTAAAATCGTAATTCTGGTACCGGCTAGAGACACTGTGCCACGGATTTTACCTGCGCCAGGTGAAAAAATAACGTTCCGAGAAAAACGCGTTTAAAAGTTTCAGAACACATACTTACAACTAATCAGCGATTCCAGTCTCACATTCAATGGTATTTTCTTGATCTTTCCATTTTTCACAAACTTTGCAGGTGCTTGATTTCACTACGATGTCCAAAATTTTATTAGTACGTTTACCTATTAATGATAACACCAGGGAGCGAAGAAAATTCTTGTCTGACACGCTTTGCGCTTCCCACTGAAAGCAGCTGTAGAAGCCAAAATACTTGGAATTTCTTTACCAAAATTTAACAGTACATTCTTGAATACATACACACTCGAAAACAATAAAAAAAATGGAATTTTTTAAAGTGCCTCACTGGAATGACCCCTTAACATATTCAAGTTCGTGACTAATGCTCATTTTATAGAGTAAATGAAACAATAAAATTACTTTTGAACATTTCAACCTCAAAATGCAGTTGTACCATACTTGCGTTTCATCAGCTACATGGACATAAAAAATATTGAAAAGACTGAAGATGTTTTGACTGTATATTTTTCTATTTTAAAAGAAGCCACATTTGAAGATAACTTTTATATGTTCTACACATTTCAAGATTATGTTTTTTGTTTTGATCATTTCGCTAATTTCGTTGTGGACAAACGTCCGTAAATTAGTTATAATATAATAAACATTTTTTTAATGTTACTAGTTTATATCAGGTCTTTCTATGTCACTCGCTATCTTATAAAATATTCTTTAAGTAAGTACGAACACCTTATTCGATTTTGTGTATTAAAAATTGGACTGTGCACGTGGTGGAATGTCAAAATATATTGTCTGGAATTTTTCAATAAAAATGTTGACAATCACAGTAAAGAATGGTAGTGAACAATTTTGTAAATTGACACAGTTTTTTATGAAGAAATGTCATGTTGGCGATTAAGTAGTAAAAAACTTGTACGTATCAGCTGCTAATAATTCACGTGACTCTGTCCGGTTGCAATAAACTCGAAATGAATTTCCTTTAGACCTGTAGAAATTTGTTGAAAATCTAGAAGAAGAACTGTTAAAGCTGCGAAACAAGGATACCAAAATCAATGTTGAATGTATCGATTATTAAAAATTAGTGTAACTGTGGAATTGTTTACGCCTGAAGTCACAGTTAAAAACGACGTTACTTATGGGATGGCCTGATAAAAGAATTTGATTGAAGCATTGGATAACGTTTTTTTGCTTCAGTTTCAATTATTGAAGGACGAAACTACCCCTTAATAGATAGAAAGCGTTTCCGTGTTTCCATTAGTATCTACAAAATTATAAGAAATGCATCGAAATGGTTTTAAAACAATATAAATTCAGTGTCTTTTATATTATTTCAAGATACTAACACCTTGAATGACACAGTGAAAACATCCAGACCTGGTCAGACACGGCGTAATATACTATTTTTAATGTAAATCCTACAGGAGAAACAATATTTGGATATTCAGCCGCGTTTTTATGTTCTTATATTTATGGTACAACATAAAAATTGCTCAGGATTGTGTAATAATAAATAGTTATTTAATTAAATTAAATTTGAAGTGCCGGTCACCGGTGGTCACCACGGCATTCAACGTGTTAAAATAGTTTATTTTCTATAAACAGTTTAGAAGTTCGCAAATTTAGTGGTTGACACATATGTTTTTATATGGCCCTGCATAAACATAACATTATAAATAGATTGTGGATGTTTATGTAAATATACATTTTCATTCTGTAATATTCATATGTTTTAATACAGATACAGATCCAGATGTTCAAGTAAATATTTGTTATCTTGTAGATCTTTCAAGACTACGTGTTCTGTTGCACAAACTTCTCAGAATACATAAGTATGTTTTACATACTCGAATACTCCTGAACTGCATATACATCCGTAGTCTGTGTGTGAACATATACAGTAGGACCTCGATTATCCGTACTACATGCAATAAGTAATAGTATGACACACGTTGCAACTATATTTCGTACAAAAATAATAACTTTATTTTAAAATATAAATAGAGAGTTGTGCAAAATTTAATACACAGTGTCATTAATGATATTTCTAGCTTGTAACTGGCATGGGTTGACTAGTTTCCAAGTGATCAGTGTTTGGATAATCGAGGTTCTACTGTATTAATAAAATAATATGAAGTTTGAATTTGTATACTACAGTGCAAAATACAGTAGATCGAAAGTATGTATCTGATACATGTACTTACGAACTGCGTTTATTATTTGCTGTTATTGAAGGTTTAAATAAAATGTAAACATTTAGCGCGAAATTCATACGTGAATAAATTCAGTGTCTTGTATGAAACCTTTTGATTCTGAAAATCAGGATTAGACAATTTGCACCACTATGATTTTTACCCCTTCAATTGTAAGTAATGAACGGTAATGTTCGAAACAGTCTTCTTTATGTAGCTTATTTATTTAGCTTTACAAAAGTCCACAAACGTATCAGTCTTCACTATGTCTTTTACGACACAGTGCATTCCCGTTACTTTCGTGTGGGATATTTATTTAATTTTAGCACCAGTTACTCCTTTTTCTAATTTATATTCGCACGGGATCCAAAACAAAACTGGGCTTCCGGAAAAGTCGGACAGAACACAGATTCACGCAACTGAGATTACAGTCTCCCGCTTTCTTTGACCCACTCAGGACTTTGACCATTAGACTGTGGACGATTACGTGTTTCAACTTATCCAAGTCCGTGCAGATTGCGCATTTTATATAGTAAGTGAAACAAAACGTATACTTTTAAACATTTCAACCCTAGAATGCAGCTCTGCTATAGTTGCTTTCATTAGCTACATGGAAATAAAAAAATACTGAAGTCTAAAAATGTACAGCCCCGTCTATAAGTATTAGGACACCTGCTAATCTGACATGAAAGGTGTATTTGATCCAGATTATAAAACTTTCGCTAGTTTTATAAGGTCGTACTAGCAAAAACATATATTCAGGTATTTGTTTTATTATTTATATAATTAGTTTTCCCATTTATTGCATTTGACTTATTAAAAATGGGTTGAATTATATCGAAAAATCCGAGAGGTTAGCTCAAAATCTGAATGTGACCTGTGAAATCACTTACAAAACGTATGGGGCCAGAAAACAACTGATACAATAGAAAATCTATTAAAACGAATGCCAGAATTGGTTAAGGTGGATATACTGAATATCGAATATTTTGTGACGCAAGAATTTCACATTATTTAATATATTATTTGTTATATTAAAAATTAAATGTTTTAATTAAATATAATTTGCATTTCTATTAAGTAGAATACATGTTTTAACATAACACGAAACAACAAATACTTTAATTAACTTAATTGTAGTAAGATATATAGAGTAACAATGGCTAAAATACTACAGTGCCCGAAAAGTAATACGAGTCACTGTATGTATAGGCAAGAAGAAAGTTCAATTGTATTACACATAACTGGTGAAACCTCTGTTGCAATATTAAATTTACAAATTCTTTATAGTCTAAGGTGTTAAACTACATAATAATTCTTAAAGATTTTAATTCTTCATAGCGTAAGGCAGTGATAGCCACGCGGGCTCTGGCATTTCCCCACTCTAGGTCCATTTCCCTTATGTAGACTGTGATCTGGGACGACCGAAGGGGAATGAGTAGCGATCTGGAGGGGAATGGACCTCGAGTGGGAGAAGGCCGGAGCTTCCGTGACCATCACTGATCTAAGGTATCAAACTACACAATAATTCTTTATAGTCTAAGGTATCAAACTACGTAATAATTTTTAATGATTATAGCAATTCACCCTTTGCACACTGTTGGCTCCGCTCTGGGGACAATCATAATATATTTCATAACTCCGTTCATTCCGCTAAGGGAACATGCGTAGTGTGTATCTGTACTTAACCTGTTACTTCAGTAATATTGAGTACAAATTATTTACATTACAGGTTTTATTTACATTGCGATAAAGGAGATTTACCAAAGAAATACAAATAAATAAATTCATCAGCACTTGTAATGTTTTCCTTTCGAAACAAAGCTTTTCTTTTCCAATGAGCTTCACTGCAAAAGTGTGCCGGAGTTGCTGGTAGGTAGTATCAACAAATGTTCGGAGTGTAAAGGGTTAACAAATAATATTTCAAGTTTTCTTAATTTTTCGTGTGTCCCAATACTTATAGACGGGGATGTATATTTGCATAAATATCCACAGTCCAGTAATAACAGTCTCCCGCAATAATGTGTTAGTGAACTCTATGTAAACGAACCGAACAAACGTGTTTCACACATTTTTCGACCTCCTTTGTCCGTTGGTGTCGGTCGATTTTCATTAACGTGATTTCACGTAACAAAATTTCTAGGGGACGACTCCTAAGTACCGAAAGTACACGCCGAGCTGTTGCATCTCCGTACACAACCTACAGGCATTAGAATAAATGAGCGCTGAAAGTGTGAATAGGGTTCTTATGGGAATTACAGGCGGTGCCTTAGGTTCAACAGTGGCCAATGAACGTTAAGTAATATATCCCTGCAACAATTTTCCGCCGAGTGAACTCGTATTAACCCGAAGACAAGCGATTCGTTACATTACACCAACTTTAACGACGAATTACTGCAATTTTTCACCGATTCCTTCGTTTTCCCGGTCACCTGCGTTTGTCTTTGGTCGGGCACTTTCGAAACAGAACGTAGCCCAACCGTATCGGCTTGCATAATTTTGCTCGCTTGGATTATGAACTTGTTGGTTGCAGATCAGGTCTGGGCGATATCGACATAAACTTTTATTAAAATAATTATTGAAATAAAATTTTTATTTTATTCGTTATTTGCAATGTTAATTTATCGTAGTTGATGGTATTTGAGTAATAATGTATTTGACAAATAAATTATTTTAATATTTGTTATTTTATTTGAATTATAGGTATGTGTTATTTGATTCTAACAGGGAAATAAAGATGTTTTTCTATCGTGCGTGGAGCTGCAATTCCAAAACCAACGACTTCCGACAATGTGTGTCATTGGAAGTGTTTACTTTCTCCGCAATGTTTATATTATGATTAACTGTTATTTGGTATTTTGTATTATTGCTTGTAGTAACCAAATATTTGGCAAATAAATCATTGGAAAATAATTTATTTCTTAAATAACATTTTGGAATTTATTGGCGTACATCCTTATTTTCAAATAGATTTATTCATTATTTTATTTGGTGTAATTATTTGTCCTTTTTATTTGTTATTTTCATTTCAAATAAATAGTGCCCGGCCCTGTTATATGTAGGTGATCGTTTATGGTCGGTTTTAGCACGGTCTATCACCTGTAACGTTTTAACACGTATGTATGTCTTCGAATCGTCCAATGATTTCATAACCTTTTCTAAATTTATTATAAATTTGATAAGAGTCCTAACACTTATGGATGGGAGAATGTGAACGTTGTAAACACTCTACAGACGTAAGTCTGTGTGAACAGAACAGAAAACATCTACTCATTGCGAATTAAATCTGTTCGCGTACGTTATTATAAGTTACCTACTACAATACATTAATTTTCAAGTATCTTCTGTAATTATGACAAATGTGCTGTTAGTGTACTGATGAAGTTTTCCCGATGAAATTTAGACATGATACCACTGACACTCTGAATATCTTCAGTACAAGTTTACTTAATTCTTGGATGACAGCTAATCATAATATTTACAGATGGAACTCGAAGTTCTCTCCGTTTAACACAAAACTGCTTGCTTTGAAAAGATGCTGAATTAAAAGCGGTTCGACCTTGCATTTTGTATTCTAAATTAATTTCGTCCAACCATCCGATTATTGCAAACTACCGGACTCGATCTTTTCGCAATGAGCGGACGTTTACTGTGTACTGAGAATATACACAGTGATTCACTAGAAAATGTTATCTAAAACAACCTTTGACTCGTTCATAATAGAACAAAATGTGTATAATGGAAGTTATAATTTTCTCTATTATCAACAAGTCAAATAAAATTTTAACCTCTTGACTCCGAAAGGCGTACATATATGCCCTGGGAATGTAATGTCTCATGTGCAAACGGTCACTATAGTGACTTCGAGATCTAGTTATCAATTTCAAATTATGTATGAAAATCTAGAGTCACGTTAGGAAATAAAAATAAGTAATAACGGAGAGCACATATATAAATAATAAATGAACCGTTAACTAGCACAAAAATACAAAACAGAATAAAATGAATGAATAAAAGAAATCGACAGTTGTTGCCCAACTATTATTAATCCGCACAAAGTGGATGATTTTCATTGCGAGTGTACCACAGTCAAAGGGTTAAATAACAGCTTCTAGTAAATTATCTTGCAGAATGATTTATTTTCCTCTATGTTTACTGTTCTTCTATTGACATCTGGCTCATTAATTATTCAGAACACACCGTGTATTCACGTGTTTCGTTCTTGGTGACTCAGCCTGTGTGCCCAAGATATTTTTAAGGAATTGGCCCATTGATAAGGGAAGCAGGGAGGATACAAAGACGGAGAGGAAGGGTAAAAAGCGTAAATAGGAGGGTTGCCGTCTTCGTATCGCAAAAAAAGTTTCACCGTTAAGGGAATACGAGAGAACGGTTTCGTGAAATTTTTCTAGAACCGGAAGTACTTTCCAAGGACCTGCACCGTAATGACAATGACTGTGGGGCAATTCTTTTCTGCTGCCGCTGCAAGATACATTCGAGATTTTACGGAGCCTAGTCAGTGAAATTTGCGGATCGTAGCAGTCGAAAGCTCGAAATCCCGAAGGACGGATCAAGGGCCATACCCGCTTCATGTTCACGTTGCATGTGACGGGAAACATGTTTCGAACTTTCCCGCCGAAACTAAAGACCTATCCTTTAACCCCTGACGGGTGCTCTGGGAGCGGTTTCGATCTGTAGGAGAAAATTTCATTATACTCATTGTCAGTTCTGAAGAAGGAATTTACTATGGAATATTGAAGAGAAATGTTTCAGATACAATATTTATTATGTACTAGCATACCCTGGATGCGGCTTCGCCCGTGATTTTTCTGCACATTCAATTCGGATTTTATTTTTTTTAAATGGAATTCTCCTGGGTGGGGGTTTCACGGTGCCCGGGTGCTTTAGTCGGCCCAATGACCCGTTTGATTCCTGTAAGAATTTTGTTTATGTTCTTTGTAGGGTTATGTTACTAAATTGCATGAGTACATGCAGGAAAAGCTTTCAAAAACTTGATGACATGAGATTAGTTGGAAGCCTGGTATAGGGATTTAGGAAATCGTGGGATGTTCTTTTTTTTGCTTTTAGTGGGATTTCATTATGGCTATGGTTTCCTATGCTACTGATCAAAGGATTTATGTGTACGTGGTTGAATGTGTTTAATGTTAGAGTTTTTATGTATGTGCTGAGGTAAGGGAGTTTTGATTCTTCATGCAGTTTGAAGATAGGATAATCCCGAGGGACGTTTAGGATAATCCTTAGGAATCTATTTTGTGTGATTTGGACTTTTTTAGGTGATGTCTGGTTGCACAGCCCCATGCTTGTGCTCCGTGGGTGAGGATTGATATACAATTCGGAATATTGCTTTGTTTGTTCTTATATTTTGTAGTCCGGCGAATTCTCTTTCGAGCGCGCTGGCTCCGACCTTTGCCACCTAGCGGCTGTGCGTGAACTATGCCCCCGTGGACGGCTCGCCGACACGCCGACATAAAAATAGTCCCATGTTTTTTCTCGATATATTCTTTATTTTGCGATAAAATATAGCTTATGACGCTCCGGAGAATGTAACGAAACTATTGTGAAAATTTCATAACAATCAGTTCAGTATTTTTTCAGATTTTTGCAAATATACAAAAAAACTCTGTCTCTTTATTATAATAGTAAGATAAGATTACTACAATTGACGTGCAAAATAGTTGCATTTATTGTATAAATTTCACGAACAGATCAGTCACAGCTCTAGAGCCTGAAATTATAGTTATTATTGTAAAGATTCATTCTTTTTTGAAAGTATGACCCATAAGTTTGAAGTAGCTAAATCTTTGTAATATGCAGTTATTATAGACTACATAATTTTTACAATTTTTGGAATGTTGTTCCGAAGCTTTGTAGATGTAGTGTATTATTATATAGAGTAACATGTGAATTCAGAATTGAACCGAATTTAATTTTTTCCGTCGATTATAATTTTATTTTATTAGAATACTTTTAGAATTTAGGATTGAACTGCGCTTAATTTCTTTATCACTTACAATTCAATTTCATTACGGACAGTTCCGTTTAATATTTTTTCATAAAGATAAAATGAGTAAAACTAACAAATAATCAATCGTTTAAAGAGTACGAAAATAAAAAATATTCAAAACAATAAAATCTCAAAGAATATTTAGTAATTAATTCAGAGTTTGCATAAAGAAAGAGTCCACAAAACTTAACATTTTAATAGCAGAATGTCTAAGAAAAATCGTCAGCAGAAATGTAACATTAATTCATCACAGGTGTAATGATCAATTATGATAAATTCAACTGTGAATTGGTTAAGTGTTGAAGAGTATCCAGTGACACGTACGACCAGTCTAGAAATTTGCGGTACAGAAATTGGAACGTTGAACATGCCGCGACGTGCTCGCGTATATCCTGAACGAAGGTTAAGCAATTAAGTAGTTCGCTGATCATTATCCGCAGTGAGCTGAAAACGCCCCCTGAATTGTCGATACATCCGCACGGAAATTCGTAAAGGCATTTCCGAAATGTCGGCACGCAGGTGCTCACTAATTAACACGCTGCTTCTAACGAAACGCAGGTAGAACAAGAAACGTATCACCTAATAATGTAACTGCATAGTTAGATAGAATTGAGGTGAATGTGTGCGTAATGGATAACTCCGATTTGCGTTACACACTCAATTTATTTACAATTAATATAACAGAATAAGAACAGGTATTGTCTGCGTCGCACGGTCGTACACGTGGTGAGTCGCAAGAGGTTCTGCCTCGTGTTCTCGTATGGTGACCGCGGCGCGCGGTCAGAAAACAACAGAAAAAACTCGTCGCGCAATCGGCAACCGTCGTCCGTTGCCGGTCTACGACGCGCCTGTGTTCGTACACTTTTAAAGAAAGATAGACCGTAAGCATTTAAAGAAAAGAAACTAAGCGAGGGTAATATCTCGATCTTTCACGGCAGGGATGTGGTAGCAGTGCCGTAGCTGCTACAGAATATTGTATAATAGACGTGCGTAGGAATATCTAAATACTGCAATTTATACGAGAGACATTATGAAGGGTGATATCATGGGATCCGAGTCGTACTACTTAGTTAGATGTCTGAAAAAGTTCCAGTTCCAGATTCTCGCTCTCAGAGAAATGTAACATTCCCAGAGTCGTGAGATTTAAGGTGGGAGAATCCAGTGGTGTGGATTCGTGATAGAATTAACCAGGGGCGCGGAATTTCGGATGAAACATCCAAATTTGTGGAATTCAAGGTGAAATCGACCAGAGATTGTAGAATTTGAGACAGAAAGACACAGTGGTTGCTGCAGTCGGGCTAGGATTATTAAGTGGTCGTTTGATTTAAAATGAAGTTACTCAAAGGTGTAGAATTGTATTGGAGTCATTCAAATTGAGGCAACAATTATCTCGACCAATGCGCATATACACAGCGCACTTTTTTTTCGTTCTCTCACACCGATACTCGATCTCTACCCATGAGAGCAGAGTTTGTTCGAGCACGTTTAAAAGCTTACGGTTCCCAATAAAGTATCCATATACTCTACAGGATTTCCCATTTGAAGTTTCGCACGCAATTATTTCCCAAACTGTAGCTCGTTTCAAAAAATGTTTAAAATAAATCTTACCCTGTTTCGGGGGGGGGGGGGGGGGGGGGGATATCTTATGGTGGTCACAAATCTTCTCTATGTGGATGTGCTTCCGAGACTTCAAGGTGACCTTTGTTTTTCTCTACGGAACTGTGTGTTTTTATTTAGGCAGACGTGTAGCCCATTCCGAGACGAATTTATTGACCTATAACACTTTGGTCTTTCAAGGTAGCTCAAGGTCATTTAGTGCCGTTCAAAACTTACCTTCTTTGTACACCCAGAAATTGTTTCTTATCTGCTGTATTCGAAAGGACGACCTCCGACATCAATGCACTGGTTTATTTTGTCCCTAAATGAAAGTTCCACGTTCTCGAGTCTTGCCCTACTAATTTGTAGGCAGGCATCCCTAATCCGGTTCTTCGTATTTTCACGAGTGGTGGGTTCTTCCCGGAAAACTGTATCTTTTATAGAGCCTTACAAGAAAAAGTCCATAGGAAAACATGCTGTTCAGCGTTCTCCGAAATCGGCGGCCATTCTGGACGGGAGCACCATCGTGCTGGAACCACATGCGTAGTCCGGTGGCAAGTGGAACGTCTTCCAAAAGACCTTGCAGTTCATCGATCAGAAAATAATTGTAGCGTTCTCCTGTTAGTGTCCCATTAAAAAAGTAGAGATCCATTATGTGTCCATCTAGTATACCACACCATACATTTAACGACCACTGACGTTGGCGTTCAACTGACCGGTGCCAGTGTGAATCCTCTTGGGACCAATAATGGGAATTATGTCGATTTAATTCTCCACTGTTTTTGAAAGTGGCTTCATCAGAAAATAATACGTTAGTAAAAAAGAAAGGGTCACGTAACATTTTCCGTTGACACTATTCACAGAACCGCAGTCTGGTAGCATAATCGGTATCAGACAATGCTTGATGCAAAGAAATTCCGTAGGGGTCAAAGCGATGTCGTCTTAATATTATAGATGCAGTAGATTGTGGTACGCTGTAATAATTATCTGTCTGCCGGGTACTGATATGGAGATTCATAGCCACTGCTCCGAGTGTTACAATCTCTGAATCTTGTGAGGGCCGCCTATGCTAGTGTCGATGTAAATTTCCTTGCCGAGCTCGAAGTTCACAATTTCGAATCACCCTATCACTCGGACGCCGGAGGTCTGGAAATCTGTCACGATACAATTGTGCAGCTTCCTTGTAATTAAGGCGACACTCTCCCAAAACCAGAATCATATCGACAATTTTGTTAAGTGTATAATGTGCTATCATAAATTTAATCGCTATCGAAACCAAGAACACGTAATGCTAGTCACAATGATACTGATACTTTCGAAGCGATTGTAACATGCTAACAACAGATTCCCTGTTTGTAAACTGAAGAAAGTAAGTGTTAGTGTCAGTTTGTCTCAGGTTTACGACCGAATCGACAAATAACTACGATAAGGAACAATTTCTGGGTGTACAACGAAAGTAAGTTTTGAACGGCACTAAATGACCTTGAAGTACTTTGAAACAAATTAGTAGGGCAAGACTCGAGAACGTGGAACTTTCATTTAGGGACAAAATAAACCAGTGCATTGATGTCGGAGGTCGTCCTTTCGAATACAGCAGATAAGAAACAATTTCTGGGTGTACAAAGAAGGTAAGTTTTGAACGGCACTAAATGACCTTGAGCTACCTTGAAAGACCAAAGAGTTATAGGTCAATGAATTCGTCTCGGAATGGGCTATACGCCTACCTAAATAAAAACATACAGTTCCGTATAAAAAAACAAAGGTAACCTTAAAATCTCGAAAGCACGTCCACCTAAAAAAGATTTGTGACCACCATAAGATCCCCCCCCCCCCCCCCGTGGAGCAAGGTAAGTTTTATTTGAAACATTTTTTTAAATGAGCTATAGTTTGGGAAATAATTGCATGCGAAACTTCAAATGGGACATCCTGTATATACAAGATGCTTCAGAAATAGGTAGCCAAACTTTGATATCGTATTTTACCTTCTCTACGGATGAAAAAAAGTCATATAAGCATAGGTCCGAAAACTCATCCTTTTCAAGATATAGACACTTTTTGTTCACCTCGAAATTTTACATGAATAGCTGTCACAAGTAGAATTACGAGCACTGTCAATACTATTTTTTTTTAAAAGAGTGAATATTGAAGTAGAGCAAGTCATCCTGATATTGAATGCAATCTATGACGTAATAAATCAGTTTCTATCTAAACGTTTGATAGTTAAGATTCATGTAAAATTTCGATGTGAACAAAACGTGTTTGTACGTCGAACAGGAGTCTTCTCGGCCCTATGTTTATATGACCTTTTTTCTTATTCCTTAGGAAAGGTAGAATACGATACCAAAGTTTAGCCACCTATTAATGAAGCACCTTGTATATTCATATAGAAAGGTACTTGCATTATCGACATAACCAGTTGTATAATTCCCGAAACTGCTAAAGTTCAACAAATTGAAAGTTTCATTACCAGGATTTGTGGAATTCCAAATGAGATCACCCAGGGTTCGTGGGATACGAGGTGAAATTGCTCAGTGGTCATAGGATTCAACATGCGGTCACCCAGAACTTTTTGAATTCGTGGTGGAGTCACCCAGCGACGGCGATATTCGACGTGGAATCACCCAGAGCTTTTGGAAATCAAGGTTAAATCACCCAGTGGTCGCTGGTCGGTGGAATCGAGGTGGTTTATGCAGTGGTCGACGGAAGCGAGGTAGAATTACTCAGAGTTGTAGAATTCGAGTTGGGATTACCTAGGTTTGTGTTATTCCACGTGGAGTTACTGAGTGGTTGTGAGATTTGAAGTAGGGTCACCCAGAGATCAACGGAGTCAAGATTATTCGGTTGTCTTGGGAGTCAAAGTGGAGTCATCTAGAGATCTAACGATTTGAGTTCGGCCGAGTAGGTGTCGTTGAACACGATTTAATCTATACAGGGAACGTGGGACACAAGTCAGGCCGCATGATGGGCTTGGAACTAGAAGATCAACGTGTACTCGTGAAACCCGAGACAAGACCATCTCAAAGTCGTGGAACCTGAAGCTCGACTACCCCAGAGAGGTTCCATGTCCCCACAATGATTTAATAAAGGTCCAACGATCCCAGAGTGTTCTCTGCTAGTTTCCGATCAAGGTGTGGTCCCCAGGCGACACAGTCTAATTTGTAATCGTTAGTAGGTTCTGCAAATTCAATGTTGCTAATTCTGTATTCCCCTAAGTCTAAAATTGTATAGCATCTTGTCGCGCCAATTCTAAATTGTCAGCTGCACCCCTCGCGAGTTCGATTTTATCAGTGTCGATTGTCTGTAATATTTAGTTTCCGGCAACAAGTTTCAAGTGTCTGCCGCTGTTTCCACTAAATTTTAATTATTTTCTGGTTACATTTTGTTTTGTGGCTGGTTTTTAAATTTTTAATTCTAATTTCGAATAACCGTTTGCTAACACTGCACGGAGGCTGTACAAACGATCAGCTGTCTCTACACTGTCTCATGAGTCAGTAAAAATGCAATACATAAAATATTTACAACACTATACCCGCCATAAATAATGGGCTAATCAGTTTAAGTCTTAAGTTTTAATGGTAATGGCCTTGAATTGGCCTCGGCTGGGTGACATTACTGTTTTAAAGTAACACTAGTTTTTAATAAATATTTTAAAAATCGAAAATATATATTTCAGAAAAGAAGAAAATTAGCGAATGTGTTGCATAAAAAATCTGATTACATAGATTGAAACACGGAACGACGTGTACTGCAAGGTTGTATATGTTGATTTCCAACGTAGCTTATTTAAATTTAGCAGCTGAAGTGCTTTGGCGCATTATATTCATTAGTATACTGATGTAGCCAAGAAGTTCACGGAAAATAGGTGAAAACAGTTTATTTCTAATTTTTCAATCTACTAACAATATACTTTTCAAAATATTTCGCCCCTAAGTGAATATGTTAATAACTAGCCCAGCTCTGTTCCCATTTTTGGCAACGCTGGTAATATTCCCCAGATGTTATCGTAATGATTTTTCTGTGTTTGAGGAACAGGAGGAAGTCCCATAAGACCCGGCCATGAGAATAAACAGGTTGTTTGAATATTGTGATCAGATTTCGGAACATTACAGTTGATCAGTCACAGATCATCAGAGAATCGCGATTAATGTCAACCGAGCGTATCGACATTTCTATATTCACGAATTCATAATTTTTGTTACGTATACAAAATAAAGAACGCATTTGGTCATAAATTGACACTGCATATATCTCGACAGATTTTTCAATAAAAGGAGAAAGGAAATAATGTTTCTGTAAAGTTTTTGACCATACCATGTACGTATGAACATTTTCATTTTGATTCTATACTAGATTATTATCAGGTATAATATTCGTTTCTATTTAATTCGTATTAGTTGTATTTATGGCATTTAACCTGATCTTCTAGTGCTAAGCTAATTTGAATATATAAGGATGATTCACGTAACTCGACCACCTCAAATTACTCGTAAACTATTTAATATATGATAAAAGTTATCAAATAATATACAGTGTAGTAATGTTTTTCGTAATTTTGCTTTTTTATCGAGATATGAAAGTCATCTTATATGTTTTAAATGGAATTCTTACCATTGTCTCCACAGTTCGAAAGAGTATTGAAGATTGAGTGAAAAACTATTAAGATACATGGGTTAAAAAATCAGTAATTACTGAAATATTCTTCAGTGAAAGAAACATTTGGACGTGTATCAGTGGCGCTCATTGATCAATTATGCACTTGTGTTGATTGTAATAGATATCACTTTGAGCAGTACTTACATTAAAAATCGTTCAAGGAATACCTCAGTAATTATTGGTTTTTGAATCCATGTACATACCTTAATAGCTTTTTACCCAGTGTTCAATATTCTTTCGAACTGGGGAGTCAAATGGAACACATTTCGTTTGAAAAACACAAGGTGATTACATCTTGATAAAGAAGTAATATTAGAAAAAAGTAATTACTACACTGTATGTCCCCTTTGATATCATACAACTTTTGTTTAAAAAGCTTCGTCATATAACAAACAGTTTACAAGTAATTTGAGTTGGTTGAGTTAGGTGAATCACGCTGTATATTTAAATTTATTTTTAGACTTTGTTGCAGTTTATATTGTTTTACATACTGCATTGCTGTCTTAGGCAGTAATTGTCATAGTCACAGCATACGTCCTGTTATTAAAAACGATCTACTTCAACCAATCGGGACCCCTTGGTGTATATGTATTGCATTAGAACGCGAGATTCAATATCGAAATTTGTAATCAGGATTTGTCTAAGTATTTGCAATTCTGGAGGCTTTCACTATAAATTCGAAATCTCCTTACTTTTCCTAACAGAGAATGTACGCCAGTTTCTACTATATAATACTATTGCCTTAATTGGCGAAAAAGACAGAGAAACTCTAAAGAATATTAAATTATTTGTTTGCCCTCCCTGAATGACGGAACTGTATGGTAATCTGAAAAAACTTTGCACTGCCTTTAAAAATGGACTTCCAGCACTCTTTTGAAATGCAGAAGCCACGCTTTTATCTTTTCTTAACACTCTTAATTTTTAAACACGTTTTCCCACTTGGTTGAATCATAATTTAAAATTGTCTATGGAACAAAAGAATCTACAGGCTGTCCGTCAGAGTTCTGCACCTACTACTTTGCCAGTGAATTCCATGGCTAAAAGTAAGATGGAAATATCATGCAAACATAGATTCATAAAAGCTTTATTAAAGTGTTATAATAGAAATATGAAATTGCTGATGGAGAACAGTTCTTTATAACAAAGCTGTGAAACAGACCGCTCACAGAGTGAAAGTTCATAACGAAATAAATTAATTGAAGAAATTAATATTACGCTTGTTGGAATTCGATAAAATCGAAATGAAATTCGATACACAATACATTTAATATCACGTCGATTTTAGTTTTGTATCGATGGAAGTTGCTGACGTTTTGGAATAGAAAAATACGTTTTCAGTTTCCTGTACATCTCATAATTTTTCATTATAACTAGATTGCGGATATTTATGGAAATGTATATTGTTAGACTTCTATATTTCCTACGTTAATGCAGTTAAATGAATGAAATTTCAACAACACTACAAATTTCAACAACCTTGAAATGTTCAAAATATGTCATTTTTATTTTGCTAAGTTATTAAATGCCCATCAGTCACCAATTTGGCTACATTAAATTGCATAAACATCCGCAGTCTAGTTATAACCCTCTAACTAAATGATCATGGACTTATTGTAGACTTTTCCTTATTTTTAGCTCTAAAACCCACTAAGAACGTTTCTGTGAAAACCTCTCAGTTACGTTATGCAGGATGTACCCAGACGATTAATAAGTACAACGAGGCTGGAGGTGCTCCTCGATGGCAAAACAAACTGAAAATGTAGAATAAAAGTTTTCTCAAGCTCTGTCTTTGAAGAAATTACGTTTCAACATTCATCACGAACATTCACGTTCAAATTGATTGTATTCGTTTTTCTACCGTATCACTCATTGTCAGTCAACATTGTATTATTAGCTGTATTAAATTATTATTTCTTGACTTTCCGATATGTACGTACGTAAATAAAAAATTTACATATGACAATAGTGACAACATTTGTAATAACTTTTACAGTAATGTAAAAACTGGGCTAATATATTTATTAATACTTCCAGCCTCAAGGCCAAGGAATGGACTTACTTTAGAATAAAATGTCTTTATCTGCACTCATTCGTCCATTCTCTCCATACACTTATGTATTCCACTTAATATATTTTATTTATACTTATATGTACATAAACTTATTCCCACATAAATTCAATTACCTATCCCATTCTCTTTCCTTACATTACTGAACTTATTTTCTACCGTCCTCCACGATTTTATTACCTTCTTTTTTTCCTTTCCCCCAACATTTCTTTCAGCTTGCAATCTTCTTTTTCCATACCTTAACACTGCTCTAGCATATGAAAAACTGGGCTAAAATTCGCGATGTAAGTATTGTATTTTATTAACGAAAACGTTAATATTACAAACAAAAATATTAGAATTGTAAACATCTTTCTCGGTTTCGTTTCAATTTCTTTTGCAACGTTCAACCTCTTCGTTTACGTCGGTCTACTCACCCTCTGTTTCGGGTTTTTCTTTAATGCACACGCAGTTTACAAAGTATCGCGAAAAATACAAATAAAAGAAAACGCTTAATAACTACGCATATTCAAACATTATTTCCTAAAGTAATGCCTACGCTTGTTGAAACGCTTACTTCCTACATTAATAACTGTGCATGTTCAAACGCTTGTTTCCTACAATAATAACTACGCATACTCAAACGCATATTTCCTGTATTGACATAATGCTAATTATTAAAATCAATTCAATACAGTCAATAATCTAATACTAATTAATTAATTCAACAGAAAGATGAATATAATCAATTTAATTGCACGTGATCTCGATATACTTTTCAACTTTCTTCAAAAACGGATCATCAAGCGAAACAATTCTGTTACCATTTTTTCGTTTTGTTACTTCATCCGAAGTCGCCTCCAGCCCAGTTTTACTACTCGTCTCGAATCACCCTGTATATGCTACAATACATACTACTTTTTGTGAACATTTTTGTGACCTTAGAATTAGCTGTTACTTCGTTTCTCTCTTATGACTTAACTCCTTGGATTCACACTACGAGTCTGTCTCGTCATAGTAACATAATTTCAGTTTCCTATAATGTTTCGTTCATAAGGAACTAGAGCTATCTGCAAAAATATATTTTTAATTTGATTAAAACATTTAATTTAAAAATTGCAATATGTTGCTTGCTTCTCAACGACTATCTATCATCGACAGGCCCAAGAAAATTAAGTTCTATCCACATGCAAACATAATCTGAATTAAATTGCACTTGAAGGGATTAAGTAGACTGCACTAGATTTACCGACGATTAACTTGCACCTCTTTCATCGAAGTGACCAAATCGACACGTTTTGTAAAAAATACGTAATTCCAGGAAACAATATTTATTTATATTTTTTTTTAGCTTAATTCATCGTCAATTCAAAGTAAACGTAATAGTCGTCAAAAATAAATAGTACATAATAAAACTGCGAACCAGTCATTTTACCTGCTTTGGTAGTTCTAGTCTCAAATAACTACATATACTAAATAAATAGTTTCTGTATTTTTGTTAACTAGAAACTGTAATGCGACATAGCATAACACACCATTTTGTTTATTGTATATTTACTTAAAATAGAGAGCATACAATTCGAAACTTTACTAGTGTCCGAATATTTTTGTGACCGACTGTATATACCAAGTTTTATGTTTGCACTCGTTACAATAAACTCACCGAAGTCATCACTTTTAACTTATTGACGCAAATGATGGCTATAACAATCACGTATATTTTTTCTAAAAAAACAATAACAAACTTACCAGGCGAAATTCTTGTACACGAAACCGTCATAATTTCTTCTGTAAAAACAAATAGAAATCGTATTAATTAACCTTTATAAGCATTGTCTTCTCATCTAATATCTTGTAGCAGCAAAGGAACATTAGAAAAAGTGTGTGTCTCTGAGGCCGATCTAGAAACAAAAAGTATGCGTCAATGGGCTAATTCCAATAATATTGGTGCCCGTCATGAATTAATCCTTCGCCTGAAAAATCCAGACACAGAACGACAATGGATTCGCCAATCACTTACGTTTCGTGTCGTTGTTTTCACCAACGACTCCAGCAAAACACTCCCTTTTATTTCACCGATAGCTGAGGCGGGTCACCCATCGAATGGCACTCGCGTGACGCTAAGAGGCGTTTTCGGTTTGCAGTAAAAATGGAGCAAAACCGAAGAATACCTTCGTTTCTCTCCGTGCGTCCTTCTTGCCCCTTCGCGCCGCCGACAGAAGGACGAAAAAGTGCAAGGTTGGGTTAATTGAGCGGGGACTCGATTACGAGTCAGTCGCTGTGTGTTTCTCTAGGCGACACACGTACCACAGAGACCACCGGGGGCTGACTAGTTGTCCAGCGGCGTGCCAAGCAAAAGGAACACCCGAATCAACCGTACCTTTGCACTTAAGTCGATTAAGCTCCTTTCGTCTCGCCTCCCGGCAAGAAATATGTCCAGCAAACGGTTGAGAATTTTCGACTGATCCTTTTCTGCGCAGACTGTTCAACGTGAAATCGCTCATGCTTTGCCGTCATAGTTGCGGATTTTTTAGTCCCCTGTTACATTCTATCTCCCCCCAATAATGTTATTATTGTTATAATTATTGTTACTTGTTTGGTCTTCCAAACAATAAGGCCTCTCAGGAAGGGTCTGCGGGCCATCTGGCTGGGCGACATGAGACGACGCCAGCCATCCTGAGCATCGGGAACCTAAAGTTGTATATATTTATCTATTACATCCTAATGCCTCGATATCTAGAAATCTCAAATTTCTTTGAACCTTGGTGGTCCTTAGATACGCCAGGATGTCTTCCATTGCCCTTTCGTAGACACCTCGAGAGGGTCGAGAGACAAAATGTAAAAACCAATGAGTTTAGAGTGCTGACGCATTCTCCACTCTCACGAAGTATCCGAGATCTAAGAGAGGTAAATACCGAAATCATAAAAGAAGCCACCAAGAGAATTTCGGGTAGAAGCTAAACGAACTTTTCGAATCTCAGAACTTGTCACCGTGTCACCTTCTCACTTAGTCACTGCAGTAAGTGTTGTTACATAATACATTTTGGAGACGAGATTTATACAGTCCTTACTTGTCACCCTACAAGTCGTCTCATCAGTTACTATCATCATTACTATTATTGTAAATACTCCTCCGATTACTACCACCATGACCATCACCGTTACTTCTGTTATTATCATTCTAATCCCATTCGGAGTTTCTCGAAAATGATTTGGCTATGTATTTTAGAATACTCTGAGCGAATTTTACGTTATAACATTGGCATAGACAGACATACACGCGATTGAATACTTAAACATTTTCTTCCTCTGTGACTTATAACAAAAACAGCGATGTATATTGTGTCTGGTCAGGGGCAGCTGTTTCCACTGTGTCAGTCAACGCGTTAACACGTTCCGTGCCGAATTTGGTACGTGGGGCGCATACGACCCACGTACCAAATTCGAATGTCCTAAATAAATGCTAATATTCTTTATATTCCAATTAAAACGAACGCCACGATAATAGTACCAAATGAACGGTGTATCATAAGGCAATTCAATGTTTGTGTTTCTAACGTTATGTATTTACAGAAACTTATTTTCACGCATCTGACTAGTTATGGAATTTTTCACTGTGACATGGAACGTGTTAAGGGATCTCCCTAGTGTGACGGTCGAAAAACGAAGCGGACTTTGGGAATTTTTTTGAAGAAAAATAATAAACGTATGAATGTAATAGTTTGCTACTGTATCATACAAGGTTTGAAGAATACATAGTAATTATTTAGTGCAGAAATAATGATTCTGTCCAAAGCTATAGCGATTCTACCACTGCAACTAAAAAAAATTTGTCTTCATGACTGCCGTAAAATCTGCCCTCAGAATTATCAGAATGAAAGAAAGAAAAGGATTCTTAATCTGTGCGAGTGTGGCTATAGTCGGTACCAGAATAAATGAAAAATAATGAAAAATTAAAAAATGGCAACGTCTGAAAGAAAAAGTTTCGATTTTTGCACAAAAAATGGCTTGTTTTTTAAGTTGCAAAATTTGAATTTTGCAACTATTGACTTAGTTCTAGTACCGACGAGAATGAGACATCTACTGAAAATGCTTGCCAAGTTTCACGTAAATCGGATGATTGGATTTTGAGATATCGTGGTTGCCATTTGAAAAAATATCGTTATCAGAAGAACGCGTTAAAAATTTCACATGCCGTTTAAAATTATATGAAAGGCTCCATTTCAAAGCCTGTAGCATTGCCAATTATTGTTATACGTCTATAATATTTTGGCAGTATGTTTTTAAGATGTAAAACTATAAGAAAATCTAAAAAAAATTCGCTTCTTTTAAACTGTCACACTAGGGAGACTCCTTAATAAAATGGCATTTTCGCGTGTCTGATCAGTCGCGGGATTTTCCACTGCGGCGCTCAACGTGTTAAACAAAGATTATCCACTTATTAGTGACACTTATAAATCAAATTGAACAGTCACCCATCTAACTTTGTATTGTCCGAAATTCCGAGTCTACAGAAATCAATTTAATCTCGATTCGTCTCTCCGAAATAATCTCAATGATAAAAGAGAGATCTATCAACTTCTAACGTTTCCCAGAGTTACTAAAATATTACAGACTTTATACTGATGCTTAATAATACGTAAATAATTCCACACCGTCGCTTAGAACTTGTACATAAAAAAAACATACACACTGCATTTGTCAGCATATTCTTTATGTTACAGGAAACGGGCAATCACAATTACCGTAAATGTGCATATAAAATAACAAATAATATTGACAGAAATAAACACGGAACACACGACGTACATTAATAACCTGAAACCAATCAAACATACAACACACGACAATCACAATGTCGTTAAACTGAATTTCTAATCAATTTCATGGCATAATTGATACTAATCGATTTATAAAACGCGCTAATATTTAATAACATTCATAGAAATTTTTGATTAGAAGCGTTTGAATACCTTCGTGAGCCACTGTACGTGGCCGATTTGAACGATCGATGATTTCGATCCAAGGACACGAGAGGAGAAATATTACGGAGGCACTATAGTAGTCGAAACGCGAAAAGAACGAGGTGCGTGTCGCGTAGAATGGAAACGAAGGGTTGATGAGATATCTTGGGAGATTGATGACCGCCAGGATCGATGGTCGCCAGATGAATGTACGTATTTTGTATTGTAATGTACATCGGGCCACTCGGCTTATTCATTTCGAAAAAGATCGAGTTATTTCGAAGCTTTAATAACATGATTTATTAAAGCGCGATGGAGAGAGCGCGAGAGTATCGATTGATCGCTACGATATAAATAACACCGCGCGACACATGCGAGCTTTCACATTGTATTTCGGTATAATCGCATCGCGATTACGTGATCCATTTGTCTCTATCGTGTCGATGTCGGAATCCGTGCCAAACCGAAAATTTACTCTTGCAAACGATCCGTTTGGTAGTCAAATGAAAAAGTACGGATATTAAGAGTAACTTTATTGAGCAATCGTTGTAGGTGTGCACTGCCGTTCATACGTTTTAGGACACTTGCCATTTCTGTTAAAGAAATACGATACTTCACCTGTATTATTGCACAAATTTGCAGAAAATACTTAAAACGATTACAAGAAGGTAATAAAATAAAAACCGTGAACTGATCTCCCCAATATTCCGATTTGAACCCAATTGAGAAAATCCGGAATGAATTGGTTAGAAAAATACGATAAATTAACTCAAAATAGGAATCTGCCTTATGGAACCACTAACAAATGAAATGGGACAACATATAATGTTACCAGAAATAAGAAACTCACAACTAAAATGTCAAAGTTACTGAAACCCATAATGAAGGAATATGGAGAAGCTCTTATTAGCATAATGATTTGATTTGGAATTAATTTCCATGGTGAGATTCGTGATGTCGTATTGAATGTACATTTTCTTTGTGGTTAAAGTATGAAAAGATTAATGTCTGTTCGAATTCTCCAATGATTTTATAACCTTATCCAGATTCATTAATAATTTAATAATTGTCCTAATACATATGGACAGGGGTGTACAGGATGATTTCAAACTTAAGAACGAAAGATTTCTATTAATGCTGTAATCGTAGCTTACGATATTTTTTGTTCTATTCGCATAACCATTTGAGACAGGTTAGAATATTATTTCTCTCAAGATTGCGACAGAAATCCACTTTAATTGTTTCTTACTTAAAAACTAAAGTTCGAACTGTCAAATTAGAGTAATTGAAAGTCAATGTGACAGTTATTGAATACGAATGCAACAGTGATTGAAGAGTGGTATATTAGTGTCGTTTGTAGACAGTTTCAAGATTCATATTTTTAGTCACTTTTTAGTTATAATAATTGAACGCCGCATCAACTGTTACACAAGGTTATTAGCGAGACGACAATGGAACGAAAAGTGTTTACAGATTGTTACTAATGAAGTACTATTATTAAATATATGCTTCAGAAGTAGCAGTGATTTGTTGCTCTTTTCGCTATCAAAGTATTTTAGGGATTTTGAGTATTGTACGTCGTACCTCTGGAGACCCAACCATCTATGTATACATGATGTTCGAATGACCTTGAACTGAAAAATACCAGATCAAATAATAAAAACTTTTAGGTGTGAAGCGTCTTATTTGGATTAGATAAAATATACAAAGTGATGCCTGCGAATTGCGATACAATTATTAACATGTTATATTCTGAGCAAATTATTTAATATTTAAACATATTTTTCATTCATAATTTATACAAAAACGACAAATGTATGTTGCGTCTGACTAGCGCTGGCTGTTTTCACTGTGGAAGTCAACGTGATAACACGTTCAGTACCGCAGTGAAAACTTCCATACCTAATCAGACACGCTATAATATCCCATTTCAATCTAAAATGACGGGAGGAATAATTATATACGTATTCACTTGCATAGCCTTGACCTTCTATTCTTATTGAAGTGTCATTTCTATTCAAAATAATATTAAATCTAATAATCATTTAATTAAATAAAATTTGATGCGACGGTCATCGGTGACCACCACAGCAGTGAACATATTACAACGCAAAATAATCGACTGCGATGTATTTTCAAATATTTTTGGAGAAACGGATGCACGTACCCCAGTAATTCGACTTTTCGAACCTTTTGGGGTGGGGCATTTAAAACAGATCACCTGAGCAATCTTAATTATAGATCATAGCACGCGCCTTAAAACGCTCTAGTAAAAGGTAAATAAAAAAACATACTATTCCATTTAAAAAAATAAAGTTTGCCTTCATATCTCCTCTGCGCCTCCACCTATACAAAAATTATTAAGACCAGAGTATGTCCCCCTCGAAGCCATGTAAGATTGGTCTTATGTATTTTTCGCTATCGTCAAAAACAAGCGAGTTATTCAGGTGGCCTGTTTGAAATGCTCCACCCTGTATACTGTAATAATACAATATCCAGCCCGTTGGATAGTACAACTTTTTTTCTGTGATATCTTTTCCAATCCCTAAATCCAACGAAGATATTTAGGCGTTCTGTTTCTTTAAAGCGGACACAGGGTTCAGTTTGTAGTACGATTAAGAATGCGTCGAGGATTCTAAGAGGAAGAAACACCTATTTTATTATCAGTATCTGGTAGGCAAACTCGAGAGACCGAACTCGGCCAAGAGGGAGCAAAATTTTTATTTTTTATTTTACCCCAGGAACTGCCGTGTCATAAACGCCACAATTCCTCAGGGTAAACCAGAACCTGGATGACGATTCACGAGAACCGGGGACGTGACATAGACTACAAGGAAATTCTGCTAGGTTGCCAAAGTTTTATCCACCGCTGCATCTAGAAACACATCCCCTACTACCCTATTCCTAATGAACCGCATTGGAAACGCATTGGAAAGAGCAGGGCCCGTGGTAGAGATTCTGCACTTTTATGGAAAAGTCAGAAGTCAAAGTTTCAAGGAAGGAGACCAGCTGGAAGCTTTTTCCTTCAATTAATTAATCTAGTTCGGAAAGCACTCTTTGCGTTACATGCTATAAGTAGACTGCGGATCTTTATAGATTTTAATGTATCTGTTAATACTACTGTGCGAATGATCGTTAATGCTAACAGTCGCTAGTTACTGTCAAAATTAACTGGATCTTCCCGTTAGAGTTGAAAAATTAAAATGCATTCAATACTTTAACTAGATAATGTTCCAACTAACTAGTTAGTGTACACATCAACTAAAAGTTGTTATATAAAGTTTGAGTTTTATTTTATTTTTACATATAAAAATTACCTACAGAATACATACCTTTTATGTTATGTTATATATTTTAGGGATATAATTTCTTATCAACAAGTCAAATGTTATTTATTATTATAAAAAACTCTTATACTATAAAAAAGAGAGAATACATTGTTGAGTTGGGTTGGATTGGAGTGAAAATAATACTTTATCCGTACTTTAACGCCTTAATTCAGTTAATGTTAACAATAACTAGAGAATGTTTAATTCATCGACTTTTGAACTTTAGCGTTACCATATCCAAGGAATGCACATTTTATAGAGCAAGTGAAACACATAATTTGTGTGATAAATAATTGTATCAATTATTTCATCCGTTATGGAAAGCAACCACGATTCAGAAGGTGTACTCGGTTTGTTTCTAGCAGTAGTTCCCCTTAATCCAGGCGATGCTAGGATAATACTTTTCAGTTCCGGTTCTAGAATTTGCAGATGGCACCTTAGACCGTTTAAATCTGTTACCATCATAAAAATATCCTCGTATGTCCTCTCTAACAGGGGATTCTTCACCATCTCCTTCAATTTCTGTATCAGTATCATGGTTAATATGTTCACTCTGTACTTCTACATCACTGAGATCACTATCACTTTCATTTTCAGGTGCCTTAGCATAACCCAAATCGGATAAGTTGTTAACAATTTCATCCGACTTCGTTTCTATCAAATATTTTGACATTTTGAATATCGCTTGTTCTTGAGATCCTGTAGAAAACTGGTGTTGTTGGATCGAATACAACCGAAACGTGACTAACAATAGAATGTAATTACTGTTTGTGATTCAAGACAGATGTAATATCTCAACGAAAATTTAGAAACTATAGGTAATGCTGAAAGAATATAGAAAAGTGGGGGTAACGGCAATGCCTAGCAACCAGAAAACAAACAATTGAAAAAGTTGCCGGTCATCTGTGACCCAGGAATATCAATTGAAGGGTAAGGAGAAAAACAGGGAACGTCAATTTATATTCTACAGTGTTCAACTTGAAAAAAAATTAAAATAATGTAAAAGAATTATTTCTATGCTTATTTTTCTCTTGCTGCTTAATTAGAGTTTAATCTCACGTTATAAACACTACAGTTCAATTATTTAAACCTTGTCTCTTTACTGGTGGGCGAAAGTATTAAAAATTAATTTTCTTAATAAATCTGTTTTGAAACATTCCTTGTTTGTTCCCTTTACCCTTCAACTAAGGGTTAAAATAATAAAAATTACAAATACTGATGTCTAAAAATGTGTATTTGCGTAAAAATCCGCAGTCTAGTTATAAGCACCACTTTTACATCATTTGATTTACCCATTTCAGAAAGCACCTTTTGCTTTGAAAATCATAAGTGTTGGGAAGCAACTTTTGCTCAACAATTGATTAATGAACATGTTTGTATTCACACAAGCATTGGGCCCAAATTATTTGGATGGTCTTTCAAATTCATTCAATCCACATTTCTATATTAGAGGCAAGTCCGTGGACGTGGCCGAAAAATCCTTGAAGTCGTCATGGACTAAACACTGTTTCGCATGACTCACTTAAAACACTGTACAATTACAACATATTGTTATTATTAGACTGCGGACGTTTATGCACGATAAATATGCAAGAAACGTATGAGATTTATGCACATAAAATATGCAAATATGCACTAAGAATATGCAAAATATGTAGATAGAACATATAGTATAATAAGCAATATATTAATACGTTATAGAATATTTACAATATACATATATTTAACAACACTTTTCACAGTCATTCTAGTACATTATAGTTCATATTACAATAAATTATCAGCTTTTTTTCTAAATTTGATGTTGTTAATTGGTGACGTTTGTCTGTTAAAATTAATTTATATGCGGAGAATGACCGTTCTACATCCCACGATGTATTCGGTGCGTAATGAAATTTACTCCAACAACGTCCTGGCAGATTTATCGGTCCTTGTACGCCCCCGTCACTTAAAATACTTGAAATTTTTGACAATTCAGTAAATCCAACATTCTTTTTCAAAATAGCATTCACTCTTCTTCTAATTTTTTCCCCGCAATCACCAGGAATATTTTTTAAATGAGTTATGCAATTCATGTACATATATCCTAATTGAATCATGAAACACGTTCCCGGCCACAGTGGTAAATTCCACAACAAGCCAGACACGCGAAAATGTCTATTTATTAATACACGTGGTTGATTGTACAAATATTTATCTATTTGATATTATACTTTCTATTTCTACTATCATTTTAACGTAAATGTTACTCAAAATTTCATAAGGGTTGATAGTTATGTGACCAAATTAAAATTGATGCGTGTACCGAAAACAGTACAAGTGGCAGGGAACGTGTTAATGTTAAACCTACGGTTTCCAATTTCTGTATTGTGGTTGGTAAGGTATTTAAATGAGCCCTAATGTACATGAAGTTTTGTGCAAGTTGATCTTGCTGGAGCACTTCTTGTGCGATCTTAATTGCGGCAGCGTCCTTTTGCTTGAGTGCAAATATGGTTTGATATGATCTATAATTAGCATTGATTACATATTATGGTTATCGACATTACACAGCTATGATACAGGAGTTTACTGGTAGACAAAGTTCATTTGATGAGATATTCCTCACATGCACGACGTATGTATATGCACGGCAAATAACATATGCAACATATTTTTGCATATGTTGTTAAACATAAATATACAAAGCATATGCATTATGCAAAAAATGCAAAATAAAAAATATAATTCAGATCCTCTAATCACAAAACAAATTTCTGTCCAGGTCCCATTGATTTACCTGTTTCTTATAAAAATATGCATTCGCATAAACATCCGCTGTCTAATTATTATCCTACATAGTTTTCATGTTATGCTTTCAGACGATTGCTACGAGCTTCCATGAAGACAACACACTTCAGCGACCATGAAGACTGATTGCCTGCTGATAATTACCAAATTCTGTGCACTGCTG
Organism: Macropis europaea; assembly: GCA_916610135.2. NCBI lineage: Eukaryota > Metazoa > Arthropoda > Insecta > Hymenoptera > Melittidae > Macropis > Macropis europaea. The sequence continues at coordinate 32,399,590 of OU744345.1, forward strand.
ACACTGTTTGGCCCGTTTCGCGATGTTCAGGCACTCGACATACGTAAGTATTGTTCTTATCCTTCGTTTCTTTTAGCCGGCTACGGTGTGATTCCAGTTGTATAGTTTTACTTCGGGTTGCGCTCATTAGGATTATTAATTACAGGCTTTCCGCGCGCGAAAGTGTGTGCACGGGTCTCATGTTTTATTCAGCTTCTCATAAATTTGGTACGGCGTGTGTGTAGTTGGAAAATTTTAATAGGCCATGAATATGAAAGCGACCGTCGCCGGGATACAAATTTCATTTTAAACGACACACGGTTCTGCGCGCGTTACGCCGCGTGTCATGAAACATATTATCTTTGACAATATCTATTAAGTGTCGCGAAATTCGTTAGCGAATTCGATTATTATGGCGGATTTGCTTGACCGAATCGCGCGTTAAGCCTTTCGCGGCCTCTGTAAATTCGATCAGTCGCGATACGATCGATCGAATTTACGTATGACTGACAGACGTGAGAACGAAAGATTCACGATATCCCGCAAATTCATCGAAATGTAACATCCAAATTTGTTTAAAATCTGTTTTATTTCATTTCCTGTCCCCCCGAACATAATTTCGAATTTCGCGCGTTCGCAGATCAGCTTCACGCCGGATGTCATAATATTTCATCGAGTGATGTGCGCCCATTCGATTCTGCCGGATTTATTTTATCGAGTTTGATAGGTCAAGAAATAAATTGTTCTGCTTAATAACTACATAAAATATTTAGGACAGTTATGGACGCTTTCTGAATTGTTTTAAGGGCTCAATATCTATTTTGTAGCAAATCAAAAATTTATTTTCTGTCCTCCGAATTTGTTTTTATGACGATAATCTCGAAATCTGTCATCTAAGGCAACTTCTGACTCTTCAATATTTAAAACAAAATGTTTAATTAAATATATTGCGTTTATTGGCTTCATATAATGAAAATATTTCGATTTTTATGCAGATAATATTTTTAAAGATTTCACGGTAACCATGACGTTTGCAAACTGCACTATACGTGTGTTTAAGTACAATGTTCTAGCAAATAAAAAACGAATTCAATTGTGTACTACTATGTGACCTTCAGCAGACATTTGGGATGACCATGTATAGCAACAAGTAGACTCTAAATGTTTAAGTAAATATACGTTTTTATAGTTCATTATTTTGAACATGAATATAGTTAATGAAATGAACCTGTCGAAACTGTATTTTGTTATTTAAGTATTTTTTAAAAAATGTATTTTTTATTTTTCGTACTTTAATTAAATGTGCATCTATCCCGTATTAGGTATGTTTTATTGTATAAACATCCGCAGTCTATTAATAAGTAACAAGGTACATGATATCAATACCATTTATAGGCCAAAATGTGTCTTTAAGTGCAGTTTCGTGATTTTAAACAAATTGTACACAGAACATATGTGTGTCCTTCACTCTACATTTGTAATATGTTACTTACATTTACTACCGAAAATCGAAACATTAAACTCAAAAGCAAAATTCACTGCGAAGTTAACATTTACTACATTTAATATACTTTGTGTAAAAAAGTTACTAACTGTGCATTTTGGAACGAATGATTAATGGTACGTGCAGATTTGTTCTCTAAATTTGAGTGAATCTTTCCTGGAGCCATATTCATGAAACATCTTAATCTCATTTTTATTTAGCTTGCGTTGCTTGATTGTTTAATTTGAGGACACCCTGCATATTAGTTCACTTCACCTTCTCTGCCATTTTCCTTCAGGAGACCATCTTTGTTAAACACACCCTATATTTTTCTGTAACGACCCATAAAATTGTCGCCAATAACCTACTTAATACAAGCAGCATAGAAGTGAATGAATAATAATAATTGAAATATTTATTATTCGACGAAATAGCAAGAAGTATCGACAACCTATGTATATTTACAGAAATTGATTTTCACATAATCTACGTTCCACGAAAGCAATGTTTCTCGAAAGCGATATTTCACGTGTTCGATCGTACGCAACTCCCATGGCTGTTTTCGATTTGAATACCCGAAGTCGCGATAAAATAAGACGTCCTGGACGAAACAAACGCGGCCAGGAAAGAGACGGACGGTTGCTGAGTTCCGGCCAGTAAATTTCCCCGGTGTTGCAGCTGCGGAAAACTCATTCTCCGTCTGGGAACAACCCGTTCGAAAGGCTTTCGCTTCTGTCTTCTTTCCTTCTATACCCTCGGTCTGTACCTGACCTAGGTCGGCCGTCAAATTTTTCATCGGGAGCAGGTGATCTCCGAGTTTTTATTTTCCTCCGGCCAGCTAAGGCCGATGGGGGTGCCATCAGTCTGAAGTAATGACTCTCTATTCTGCAACCAGCCCGAGGGATCAATTATTTTGAATCTAATGCGACAGGATAAATTGCATCCCGCGGATGGAACGTCCCACCCCTTCCTTCGTCCTTACTCTGCTCTCCGATGGCCTGGGATAGGGACGATTTTACGCCGGCAGACACACCCTCTCCGTCTCTCTGGTCTTCGGAAAACAACCTCCTCGTTACTAGGTTTCTACATCCCATCCCAAGTCACTCGACAAATTGCCAATAAGCAAGTTCCATCGATTCCACTCTGCCGGCGTTCCATGTATATTAAATGTGCCGGGTCGTTCCCGCGGGAACCAGCGAATCTTCGATTTTTAGAAGAGCTATCGATGATTCGTTGATATTATTAGGATCGAGACTGAGAAGTATTGCTTTTAAGAATATTGTGTTATGGTGCACAATGCGAAACAAGTTCGATTGAATTAAATCTGTACTGTCTGACAACTTACAAGGGACATTACCCAAGTGCCAATCGTCGATCTTACCCTAGAGTGGGCGCCTACGGCCTTACAGACCGACGCGGTCAGTAATGTTAAATATTTTAGTTATTGTTGAATCTTCAGTGCTCATTCTCACACTAGCTGATTATTTTATCCTAAGAAATAATATTTTTCACCGACTAGCAGGACGAACCCAACATTTATTTATTTATTTTGTGCTTGGAACACATAGTTCTACTGTGTGAAACTTGCTTTGAAAATAGTTCTACATCAGATTCCAAAAATTAAAAAGAAAACCAAAATCGGAAAAATGTACGTTGATTTGTTTAAAAATTTTTCTTTTGATACGTTTTAAACTTCTTAAATAATAACAAAGTTATAAATTAAAAAGGAATGTACATTTATTTGCTTCAAAATATTTTTTCATTATACGTGTTAACGAGTTATTATTCTATACATTAATTGCTATTACTACAATTTCAGTATTTTAAATTGAAAAAGAGAATTTTTTCCACTTAAATTTGAATTGTTCTTCCAGTCCGACGCGCCCAATGTTTATCAAATAAGCTACGCGCCCACTCTAGGGTGAATGAAATTTTTGTAAGTAGTAGTTCTCGAAAAAATATTTGACCCATATTTTTTATATTGGTAATCGTCTATATGTAGGGGGTGAAAACAGCCTCTGAATTTGGGGTAGAAAAACATATTTGACGGTATATCGCAGAAACTATTGGTCTAGAAAAAAAGTTAAAATGTACGGTATGCTTATGTTTTTATGCTGAACTGAGCTGAATAATTAGTTAGTATTGTTAGTTTGGAGATCAGAAGGCCGGACTCATTGAGCGGCAACATTTAACCCCTTACTGTATGGTGTGTTATATATGGCATAAACCAAGTTTCCATTAATTTGTTATGTAAAACATGCGTCATAACCCTGCTGCGTTGAATCATATTTAATACATTATGGTGCTACGATTTTCATGCATAATTTGCCATCTGTGTTCAGAAAAATTAAACATTTGCGATTCCTTTACATTGTTGTATAGCTTATGTCATCAACCGCCTTATTGTCGAGATTGTATAACGATTTCCAAGACTTTATACGTTTTAAAAAGCTAAATAAAAGTAGAGTAATTTACAGTGTTTTCGGGTTACATAAGAAAGGTTAATTTGAATTTTCATTCGTTACTTTTAGTGTAAATTGCTAATATAGGTTTGTAATAATACCGGTTTTATTAATAAATATACGATGTAATACTGTTAAAAAATTTTTACAATATTTTTTCCATAAAAGATACACCTTCTTATACTTAATATATTTTTGTCATAACAAAAAAAACATGCGCTAAGCGGTTAATATAAGTATTGGGTCATCCTGGAAATTTTCGCGGTTTCTGCGACATCCGGGCTAGATGCAACGTATTTCATATTATTGCGCAATAGTTTTGACACATGATACACAGGGTATCTCGGGTTTTCCCGCCAAACTGTATTAGTATGTTCTACGAGCACAAATAAGCGAAAAATGTTACACAATGATGTGCCCATAAATGGTTCGACAACTACTTGCAACGAAAATATGGAATACAGAAACAGTACAGCGTGAGAGTAATTTGGTAGTACTTATTCAATTTGTTATTTGTAAAGTTATATTTAATCATTGTAATCGATGACTTGGTAGGCCAATTACAGCGGAGTGGTATAGTAATTAATCAGAAACAATCCAACAAAAACTGCAAACACAACAACCAGTGTAAATAGAAAAGATTCCATTCTGTTTCAGGACAATGCCAATTTGAAAAAGTTACACTAACTGATTGTGAGTATCGAGGTCTTAACTCGTCCTCTATATTCCCATGATGACTCGCAGATAGAGTTTCAATTTTTTCGTTGTTTAAATCATTTTTTCACGGGAAAACATATTCGAGAACAGGAGGCCGTGAAAATGCCTTTCAGCAGTTTATTGCTTTGAAAGATTCGAATTTCTATTCCAATGGAATACACTGAAGACTGAATTAATCCAGCCTAATCTAACACTATTTTGCCTAATATTAGAAGAGACTTACACCAACCAAACTACTTGGATTCGTTATTAAAAATTATTTTTTGTGTGTCAAACTTATATTGTGAAGTTTTGGAGCCACTCTTATGGGAGCAAACGAATCAGATAGCCACAAGAGGACAATAAGATAATAACTCATATTTAATTCGAACGCTCCCACATGGAATGAAACGTTGCTATTCATCCTGGTATTTGTTTCAGGTCAATCAACAAACATTTACAATGTTTATTAAATTACGAGCCACTTTATATTCCACAGATATTCTGCGTTTGTTCAAAATCAACATTTACTGTATAATATTTGTCGAATTGTGGTTTATCTGATTTATCACACTTTTGAAACTAATTTTTATTGAGATGTGCATGGTGCTCCGTGTTGAACAGAAGGTGCTCTATATAATTTTCTCTTGTTACGAGAGCGATACCAAGGACTTCACAGCCAGAAGTTGTTATTGTAAATCTCGCATATCAGTCTCGTTGATACGGACAGCGTTGTATTAAGAACAAGAGGATTCCACTGGTTATGAAAACTGATGCTCGAGCATTGTTCGACAATGCAAGGAGATCGGAGAAAGCGCTATCGCGATTAAGCTGCATGTATTGTTCTTGATTAAGTGCACTTGCTACAACAGAGTACCGGCATTATCTAATTTTAGTCACCTACACTTGAAAACTGAATTATCCGCATTCAATCTACAGTGCAGTTTGATGGATTATTAGTCAGACACAGATTCAATCCTAAAATCAGTTGTAACTTTAATAAAAAAATATCATGGTAACTTTTGAGTAACATAATCACGGAATTCTGTGAATACTGTTACACTTGCAAACGACTGTCCATTCAGGTAATTTGGTTTTTGTTTGACAAAAGCTTTAATAGTTCTGATTGCTTGTGATAAGTATAAAGTGAATTTTTTCGCAGAAAATAATCATAATTCTTTGAATATGGGATCAACAAACTATATATATAAGTGGTATAAGGGCGCTACAATTACTCAGCAAAATCTTGTGAATTAGAAGTCAGTTAGTATATTTGAAATTATGTTTGAAAACGACATTACTAATGGGATGACCTAATACTAGGATAGTTTTGCAGAAGAGTCATTTTCGCACAATAGTGTTTGTAAATCTCTGGTTACTGTAATGTTTCCGTTAGTATCTACGCTATTATTCATGCCTGTAAACAAAATTCTATTTTCTTTTCTTTTAAGGGTGGAAACCAATATATGTGTATTTCCAATTTCAACGAAAAAATTGTACACGAGAAGTCATAAAAATTGGAAAGTACAGCAATCAATGTATTTTTCTGCTCTTAATTGCTAAAAATGATTCAACCGTACATTGCTTTCTAATAAAATTCATTAGACTGCGAATATATATGCAAATATAGATTCTTAGATTTCAACATTTCTTGCTACGTACTATGTACTTCAAGAAATGAAATCTTGGCAACACTGTTTCTTGTACTTTAACCCGGCGTCTGACAGGTGGAGTGACAAATACCCCAATGAAGTTAACCCTTTCGCTACTAACAGCCATTATATTCGCCAGCCATGGAATGATTTTTCGATACTAATTGTAAGGACGACTACAGTCGCTCTCCGCGAATTAGCCTATAGATACTACAGTCGCTTGAAGAAAAAAATCGCATGATCACCTGCTTTAGGAACAGTTTTTGCAATTATTGCTAGATTAATTTATTGATATCCAATTTTTACTGGTTTAACTTTAAATTCTAAATGATTGTACATTCAGTTTTGTTTTATGTATTAGGCATCATGGCTTTGTAAATTAAATTTTGTATTTATATTTCACTTTCTTCTTTGTACTGAAAAAAAAATATGTGGATAGAGTTAAAATATGGAAAGAGTTAAATTGCATACCGCTTGCTATATTACACATACTTTTGCATTTACTTTTGAACCAAATATATTTTCCACACACAATATATGTATTTTCTTACACAACTAAATGTTATTTTGTATTTCAAGAATATATATAAAATATACAATACATTCTGATGTTATTATTTAAACAATTAAATGGATAGGGTATGTCACATCCCACCTGATACTTCACGGTACAAAATTTCACCTGACACTTGTGAGGTTAAGGATATAAAAATGTATCTTGTATCTCACTTAATCCTTCGTGGACAATTAACGCGTTCATGCGGTCGAAAAACTCGTTCACCGTGTGCTATGCGTCACCGTACTGGTCCAGACACAGCTGTTTATTACACGCTACAAACTTATGTATTCGGATGAATTATCACTTTAGCTCATTTTATTAAAATATACACGTTTCGTTACATACTTTGCAGTTTTATAGCACGAAAACAGCTGAGCAATCGACGTCATACACATTATTATAATTAAATATTCAGTTTAACATGTTGTTGCATCGCGGAAAATTTCAGCACAGACTGCACGATATTTCCCCAAATTTGCATGGCTCAAAAGGTTAATTTAGAGACTGTGGATCTTATATGTATAAGTATATGTTACATTGCCAAAATATTTGCGGTCTATTCATTATGTATTAGGTTGTGTAATAAATCCTGTCGCGTCGACGGCGGTACGCATTTCGAAAAGTGTTACCTGGAGCTGTTCTTCGGCGAGTTCTTCTTTACTTTCGACCGAGGAAAGTGCATCTTTGAAATGAGCGGTCAGAGTATTCATTTTCGGCATTTAATGCTTTTTTTATTTTCGGAAAAAAGAAAGTGTAGAGCATAATAAAAAAAAAATTTGTAATGTTTATGGCGATAATGCCATCAACAAACGTACTATTCAAAGGTGGATTACAAAGTTTAATGATGGAGATTACAACTTGAAAGACCAAAAATGAAATAGCAGGCCAATAACAATCAGTCTGGATGAAATAGCGAACTAAATTGAACGAAATCTATGATATTCAACTAGGGAGATTATCAACGTATTAAACATTTCACACAAATCAGTTGCACTGCATTTAAAGAATTAGTAGTATTATACTTAATATTTTTAAAGAATCGCGACGGGACTTATTATACAACCTAATACTTAGCTTGCCTACTATGGAGTTCGTATCAGCAACTGTACAGTCATGAAGGGCGTAATCGCGATACCGTTCTACTTTTTTCGAGTAAAGTCTCCAATTACCCGGGAAAGAATTGCTTTCAACGAGCGATTATCGATTGGGGAAGCTCGACTCCGCATGGATGGTACTCACGAAGTGTTTAAGTTTATCGATGTTTCCCCCATGGCGCAATAAAGAAACCGATGCTCCGCCTCTCGTCACATACCTGAAGCACCGTTTCGCCGGTCGAAGAAAATTCCGGATACGTTCGCTCAAACCTTCGAAACTTTTCTTTATCCGCCGCCCATAACATAGACTTTGTACGTGCTTCAAACTCGTGATGTATTCCGCGACTCTGCGCTCTCGTCTTCCGACCCGACGAATGCAAACGTCCCGCACGGAAAAAATGTCGACGTCGCTGGAAAAAGCTCCGTTGCTCCCTTCTGACGGAGACCGCCACAATTACGCGACCCTTCGAATAGATTCAAGAGGAGAAGAGTCAGCGAGAAGGAGCGGGATTGACCTAGTGAAGGTAGAAAATGAAGGAAACGTTCGTTATAGTTATTTTAACCCTTTGCACTCCAAGCAATTAGGCTATACGTTGGTAGTCAACTCCAATAAGTTTTTTCCTTAGATTTCTGAGTTACACAAAATGACTATGAAAAAATCTTGGCAATTTGTTAGATTATGCGACTGTTTTTCAAACCTTAAATTTTTAATATTTCAAACTTTAAAGTTTATATACTACGAATTAGGATAAGAGTATAATAAACACCCGATGACATTGATGAACGAATGCATATAAGCACTTTTATCTATAACTGATAAAATGTGGACAGTAACACTGGCCGTAGGAGTAGAACGCCTCTAACAATAAGTGCCTGGGCAGTACAGCTGGCCTTAGAAGTGCAATGGGTTAAAATTATTTAACCCGGCACCCCTGACGTGGTAAAAGGTTACTCGATCGTTGACGTGGTCTCACAAGCCCGACTTAAAAATTTGAATGGTTATGAAACCATACGCAATGTAGGACTAAATAGTTATTTATAAATAGTTATTTATACTACTTTTAAAACACAAGGTGTAGTTAAATTTAGGGACTTTATTAACGTTTTTTTAGCATTTAAATATGTGACAAAATTACAGCTTTCTCTTAAACTTCTTATAAAAAAAAAAAACAGAAAACGAACTTCTTTGTGTAACAAAACTAAATATTATCCTTGCAATTAACTGTTTTCTTGTAGCTGTGTGATCCATCACGTGTCACCTGCAATATATGTATCACTTTTTATAAAGGCTGTGGCCGCCATTATGGTACAACCATGCATGGAGAGCAAGTCATTAGAAAGTGCTATCTAAATGATTTCCAACTCGTTGAAGTTAGAAAATTGTTGAATGAAATATGTTTTGATTAGAAAGCTTAATGTGATATAAGAATTTAATTTTGTATATAGTTAATGTTTTTGAAGATTTGTAGGTGACCTTAAAATTATCGAAGTGGACCGTGCATCATGAATTATAGGGCAGATACTACTCATCAAGCTGAATAAAAAATGCCTAATAGAATGGATCGAAAACTTGGTATTAACTAAGCAATAAATAGTTCTATGTTATAAAACTTATTCAGAAAATTTATACAATTCGGAGAATATTGATTTTTCAACCTATATTTGTTAGACATTTTTTATATAGTTTGTTGACTACTTTCTGTCCCCGAAAAGTCCTGAATACATTTTTCAGTATTTCGTGTGTCTGTATTTTTATTATGATTATTAATGTTATACAGAAAATTAAAACAACAATTAACAGTTTACAGAGTAGACAGTACTCAACAATCTGAATAGAAAATGTAGTAAGCATGAATTGGAAAATCAGTAGTGTTTAAATTATAACAAATTGTCTCAATACATTTTTCAACAAAAAATCGAATAATATTTCGAGATATTCAAAGTTGAAACTTTCTTTTGTTTATAGAATCGCGATATTGATGAAAAACTTATAAAATCGATACTGCATAAACTTCATTTTTAATATAGAATAAAGTGACATCGAGGAAACGATTATTTTACATTCAGTAAAAAATGACAGAGTCTTACAAAATATGAATTTGGGCGCCCTTTTCCAGGATATTGGGTTTCCCCATTACATTACACATTGAAAGTAATTACATATGTGCAATATCCCATTAAACAGACATTTAAGTAGATATAAAGCAACAAAATCAGATATAAGAGTTTTTTTAAATATTCATTGAATAGGTAACAAATATGAGAAAAAGATTACATTTGTAGCTTAAATTGATGCCAAATTATATCCATACCGGAAGAAATATTTATAAACTCATCTGTTGTGTATTAAAATTTAACTTACAATAATTTTTTGCAATTTTACAGCATTATTTTTACCCAGAAACGATAATAAGCTTTTAATGTCCTGAATCTGATAAACAGTTCCCTTCTCTCGTGCCATGTTGTCTATTTAAAGTATAGTATTACACTAATTTCAGAATTCTTTGGCAAAACGAATGCGAGAAATGGACACATAAACACAGTAGAATTTTATTCGTATACACATCAATAAGTTATGTAAACAGAACTAATGCGCATTAAGATTAAAATTGATAAAAATTCTCTGTTGGCATTTCATAAAAAGTTAAAATTTCTTAAAAAAGTTTCTCGAGAAATGCTCTTTTTCCATTTAACATTTTTTGTATTTAAGTGAACTATTACAGTAGAACTTTGGCAATTTAGAGGCATGTGTAGTAAGGTCTACAGATTATAAAAATGTGATAATCGGGAAAAGGGAATATCTCGAGAAACGCCCGTAATCCGAAGAGCTCCTCAATTTTAATTCTACGAAGTCATATTCTGGTTAAATATTTTTGAATGTCTTCAAATCATTCGCAAACGGTAAAAACTTGCTGCTAACGAAAACTTTAAATATATCTTTAATAAATAATCAAAAATAGAAGAGAACCTTAGTGCGAAGTATTGTTTATTCGAAAGAACCAGGCGAGTATATTCGCCGCGTTTTGCCCCGAATGAAAGATTCAGGCGAAACGGAACGAAATGGGGTGGGTTTTGACAAAGATGTTTGGAAAGCCACGCGTTTCAAAGAATATTTAAGAATTTCCCTTTGTCGTGCGCTCGACGTACGTAATCCCGGCATACAATGAATTCGCTTTAAAAGGGAAGCAACTTTTCACAAACGACACGCCCGCTTTTCGCGTAGCACAGTGTACTTTTCCCGTCGTCCAGCGCCGAGGTGCCTTCCGCTTTGACAGACCTAATTGTAAGGAACGCGACAAACCAGTGCAAGGATGTTACAAAATTAAACAAAGAAGAAAAACTAACAAACCGAACAACATGACGGAAAAGTTCAAGCTCTTGCATATGAAAAAACTGAGGCAAACAATTTCATTTATTTTTTATGTTGCTTTCTACCCTCGTTACGTTCGCGTAGCAGGAACGCTTTCGAAAAAAGGAAGTCGCGAAAGAAACGAAAAGTCCTTGTATTCTACGATTTTATGACGACATTGCAGTTGTATCTTCGATTTACCGCGATTTTCAGCTGATTGCTCGCGATGATCGGTCCATTTCGGTCTTATTGCTTTCCGAACGCTAAGAAAGCTGAAGACACCGCTTATTGTTTAAAAAACAATGAAATCAATTTGGAGACCTTGACGTTAATGCACAGGCTACGTTTTCGATGAAGCTCTTGACAATAAGAATGAAACAATAAAAACAATTTCGAGAAGGTTTTCCTGTTACTCGATGTGTTTGTCTATGGTGCATGAATACAGGACCCTGAACAATTTATAGTAGATACAAAAACAAGTGATTTCTTGTACGAATATTATTCGAAAATTTATACTATATTTTCTTCTTGATAAACTGCTTTTTGTGTTCCCCTCTCTTTTTGAATTTATTATTTCATTGGATACGCGTGCGTTTATACTGTCCAACAATAATTTATGAAGGCTTAGTGTTGTCGCCTGATAACCTGTCGTCATATCAAACCAGGTCTGGTTACTTATTAGCAGATGTTAATGCGCTTCTAGAACCGTAAAAATTATCCATTACTTTTTAGGCACCATTTATTATAAAGGGTGTCCCAATTTCTGCCGGTCAAACTTTGTTAATATATTGTGCCATGGGCATAAAAACAAAAAAAATGTTACATAAACGTAGTTGTTTGAAGCTTTATTAAAAAGTTATAAAAAAAATACGAAATATGAAGGGAACGATTATTTTCTAAAAAACATTGATAAAATCACTCCTCAAAAATGTTGATGGTGTACTCTGACCATTTTAGTCAGCCATTGTACTGTCAGTTGAAAAAGTTGATAATCTTGGAGAATCTCCTGAATCATGTCATCTGCGATAACAAAATCCTCATCGATGTACAGTAAAACGTCGATTATCCAAAGTAGTAGGGAGACAAACCAGTTCCGATAAACGGTTTTTCGGATAATTGAACTAGAAAAACCAAATTTGCGATAAAGTCATAAAACGTTTGGAAATAAAACAATTTTGAAACATGGATGTATATTGCATGAAAAAGTGTATGACAAACGAAATATAGAAAGTAAATTAATCGTTTTTACATATAGCCAAATGACGAATTACTTCCAAAATAAATATTTGTACTGCATCTATTCCCGTTTGCTCTTTTGCTCATTATAATGCAACATTCAATGCATTTTCTGCGTCACGTTCTAGTGGAATAGTATATGATCTCGCCATATCTTTATCTTTGTCATTTATTTTTTCAGCAAGGATGGATAAAACAATATCATCATCATTCTTAATTCTCATCCCGAATATCGTCCTAATTACAGTTTTCAAATCCAGGTATATTGGGTGACAGATTTTCCATTTCATTATGATGGGTTTCAAATGACACGTATATGCACTGAACACAGACGAGATACTGAACCCTGTCATTTGAAGCAAAAAGAATACGTGTTCTAAAATGTAAACATTCTTACTTAGTCTTGGTACATGATTCACTCTGTGTTCCGATAATCGGTCCTTTGGATATCCGATATTCGGATAATCGATGTTCGGAAAACCGACGTTCTACTGTACTAATAAGAAAATTAATAGACTATCCAAGTTACGTGGCTGATCATGTACATACCTGAAGCATCTGGTTCATTAGTCTTAATTAAATACTAGAGGAACCAAGACACAATCTCCTCATCCACGAATCCTACCTCGTGGTACATGGTTCGTCATTTACCGAGAGTTCTCAGCAAAACAAAGATTTACTTTGGAGAAAATTATTCACACAAAGCGTCCGATTTCTAAGCATACCGTTTATCCAGTCGCTAAACATACATGTTCCATTGAGAATGGTATTAAAGGGAAAGGGTGCATTTAAACGTAAATGCAGGATGTTTAAAAAAAGAGGCTAAGACTTTAGGGCCTTGTAGTACTCATCGAGAGAAGTAAACAATGTCTAATCAAGATAGATCCTAAAATCGATCCTTTAGATGTAAAATGAACTTTTATATTTACAAACGTTCGATATCGTGAATCTAAAAAAATTAAAAGGAAAGAAGTAAATACTGTGGTAGACTTTTTTACTTAATTAAAATTTGTACGTAAAGTTATGTTTACGTTCAGACACGAATGTATGGATGGATGTGCCGTGTGTATCTTTAGGAAATTTCATTTACTGTCAGATGCACATATTCCTAGATTAAATGTTCGGAACGGTAGGGTTATTAAGGTTGTTGAATTTGTTTTTTTTTATGGTGTATAAAAATACAGAAAAAAAATATAGGGTTCCATTTAAGAAACTCAAGGTAACCTAAAAAAAATACTGCAATTAGCCTGTAGGCCCTTCTAATCCAAGGTATGTATTTAAAAAAAAAAAAGAATTTGTGTTGATCCAGTAGTACCGGAAAAAATTAAGGTGATTAAATTAGTCACGTTGTTCACCCTGTATGTGGAAAAAGTACCGAATTCGTGAAAATAACGTTTTCTTCAGAACTGTAAATGTTTGAAGAGAACAAAAATTAAAGGGTAGGTTACTATTAACTGCGAAGTATAAAGTGAATTGTTTATATTTGGTATGAGAGTATATTTATCGAGAAGGAAATGCACAAATATTAGCTTCAGCGGCGAAAATAAGTTTAATTAAGTTGGACCAGGCGGTATAAATTATTCTTTCGACAACTTTTTCAAACAGAATAAACTTTAAGTTGCAGTCAATCGCCATGAAACGCCAAACATCAACTTTATAAGTGGCAACTAAAATAGTTTAAAATGTGTAAAATGAAAAATGATCAAACGCACGAGCACAAGAATACATAAATGTGGATTTTATTGTGCATTAAACAATATTTTCAATGATAGCAAGTGACAGTTGTACAATCACTAACTCTGTCTTCAGATCTGAATATCATAAAATGTTAATTAATAAAAATGTTTGAAGTTATATTTGTAAAACCAACATATGTCGAAAAGAGACAATTTCACAATATTCAGAAATTAAAAACTTACGTTGAGCTAGAGTGGAGAAATTTTCAACAAAGACAGATGAAACAACTGCATACTACCATTCCCAACAGGGCAACTAACTCGCACAATAAAAGACGGCAGACGTGTGGATGGCGATATAAATATATATTTTAATTTAAAAGAAATAAAAAGAACAGTGCATATACAAAAAGAAAACGGGAGCTGATCTTTGAGTCAACCTCTCAATATCCTAGCTCGAGATCGACTGCCGCCAAAACTGTTCCTCGAGCCCTGCAACGGTTTTTCGTTAAACACGTGATGTCAAAAACAAAAGACTCGCAGGGGATCGAGAGTCGTCGACATCTTCGACGAACAGCTTCAACGGCTACATACATTGTCATCTCTCGTCGCGCAATCGGCAACCGTTGGCTGTCGCCGGCCTACGACGCACCTGTGTCCGTATAAATGCCTACAGACGGATTATTAAAACCAAAAATTTTATACTATTTTCCACAAGTATACTATGATTGTGTTGTACTGATTTCGTTTACACTTCAATTAGTATCTAGTTTTGATAATGAATGAATTCACAGTTAACGTCTATGATTTTATTGCACACACCAAGCTCGATTAATTTGTATAAATACATTGATCTTATTATATCAAAAAATAGAAATGATTTAATAACGTGAAGTTATGCTATTATTCTGTCATGACATGTATGTAGAAATGGTTCTAAAAAATAAGAGATTCTGTACGCATATCATTTCTCGGCAGTTCTATCAACATGGACAGGTGTCGGCAAAAGGTTCGCGCGATTACTCTTGCCACGTTCCAACAGCTTAGCTCCGGCTGAGGGTCGTAGAGAACAGAGAGAAAACGCCAAAGGACGGCTCAAAGTGAGAGAGTTTGTACTGTTAAGTATACGGTTCTGTGAATCACCGCGAACTTGAATATTGCACAAAGTAACGCCTGATTCCAAGGACCACCCGCTGATGTAGAACTAATTAGACTGTATGTCGCTAATCACTTTTTACGACTGTTACTAATGGATCGACCACGGAATTTAATTGTTGCTAGCTCACTTTGATCTGTCTTACAAATACTGAATCCAAACTTGTTCAGACTCTGACTGACTTCGTTGAGTGTTCTAATCTGATTCTCCCGAGTGTTTTAATTTGATTGACTGCTGAACTCTTACTGCTTGCTCGATGGCTCAAAAAAGAACCAAACTTCGCACACTTCCTTCCAGTGCGCCCTTAGCGCGATATGTCCTTGAAATGGGGGTACTTGTCTTACTGCCGCTGGTAGACAGAAGTTTAACAACAGGGTGGAATTTTCTCATTGTCAGGTCAGAGCACTTGCAACGCGTTATATGAACTGTTACGTGGGTTAATCTATGTAATCATATGACATGGCTGGTAGGTATTAAGCTCTGGAAAAGCAGAATTTAGGAGAACCATAAACTGACCTTCTTCGAGTGACTTAGTCATCCTAGCGTATGGTCTGACGACCAGTTAAAATTAAATTAAAAATAGAAATGTCCCGCGACTGTGTCATAAAGTTTTGCTGATTCACTACCTCACAGGCAGAAAGGACTCAATCCGAAACAGATTTCTGCATATGGAAGACGGTTTAGCGATATAACAATGATATTAGTGACATCGACGACGGAACAGGGTTGAAATGGAACTTCGACAGAGCATCAACATTGTCTGGCGTCCACGAAAGGTTCGCGCGATTACTCTTGCCACGTTCCGACAGCTTAGTCGCGGCTGAGGGCCGTGGAAAACAGAGGGAAAACGCCGAAGGACAGGTCAAAGAGAGATAGCGAAGGGACAGGAAAGAAAAGGGGACGGAGGAAAAGGTCGACAACAGAGGTGGGCGAGTTCACGGCGGACAAGCATTGTTTCAAGCTTTCACCGGGCGCCAAGGAGTTCTGCTCGAAGCTTCCGTTTCCCTCGTTATGGTAAATGGTCTGTCTTGGTGGTTGGGCAAACAGTTGCACAAAGATAAGTGCAAGCACGGGACGCACTCGGGCTACCATCTCGAGACGTTTACGAGGACTTCTGGTCTCTCTCTTTGTCTCGGGACACTGCTGATCTTTCCGAAAGGTGTCCAGCCGGCTACACGAGTCACCGTTGAAACATGCATAAGGACCCGCCATTGTTCCAGGGAAAATGATTACTTTGTGCACACTCGAGTGAACGTACGAGGGACCTACACGTCCCGGCGGGACGTTCAGACCAGCTTGCTTCGAGTTAACTGATTTTAATGACAAAAGCCTGGATGGCTGGTTAACGTATCATATTTGAGCTGGCGAGTTGAATAGATGAGACGACTGCCGGCGTGTTCAGCCGATGAATCTACGTTAATCCTCAAATTTGAGATCTCTGTCCTATTATTGTGTCCTTGACTTACAACCCTTGGCTTAATCGCTTGCTTTGAAACGATTTTTCTTGTTTGCTTTAAGAGGGAGGGAGTGGGAGTGACTCTCTCAGCACTACTGGGCTGATATGTTGTTGAGTTTTGCTGCCAGGCGGCAGACATGGGCAATTTTAAAATAAGGTTATAGAAAATGTTTTTTTCAGATCCAGGGAAGTTTTGTTTCAAATGAATATCAGAAATGGTGATTTGACATACCAACTTAGTGCGTTGTTTTCAATAGTCTGTGACTTAAGTTAAATAATAAACTCGCTGTATTTTAATATTGAATACAGTTACATTTGTCATTCAGTATATGTAGCATACAGAATAAGGGAAATGGAGAAAACACAATTGCAATTATTTGACTTTATACAGGATGGCTCATCTAAAACAGGTCACCTGAATAACTCACTTGTTTCTGAAGATAGGGAAAAGTACATAAGACCAATTTCATATGGTTTCGAGGGGGCCATAATCCGACCGTAATAATTTTTTCGTAGGTGGAGACACAAAGGAGATATGAAGGTCAATTTTGTTTCATTAAATGGAATGATACTTACGTTCTAGTAGAACATTCTAGGGCGCGTACAATGACCTGTGGTTCAACGTCATTCAAGGTCGTTGAAAGTTAAGTACGTCAAAAAATTCTAAATCAAGTACTATAATATAATATTACCACCCCTGGTTAGGTATTTTTTCTTAACAGCTTCGGCCTGACGGGATTTTCTGAAAATTTTTTTGGCAGTCAACATGTTAAACTGACGCTATTTGAATTTCTACTCTATGTATCTAACATTTTATTACACCCTTCCTCCGGTTTTTGCTGTCCACTGGTGTCATTTTTTCAATTTTCGCCGAGTTCGAGTTCGGTAATTCACTCTGAACGACCAAATAAGTTGGCCCGTATTAAAAAACATCGTATGTACCCTATGAAAACATTCTGTTACACGCCCTTTCCACGATTTAATATTATGCGAGGAAAGATTCGCATAAACCTTCTTCGAATGGAACTTGACAAAAAGTATTTTATTATTCCGAACATCCGTTCCCATACACGCGGCTCTGTTCGTGGGTGATCTATACATTTTCTTCAAAGAGTTCCCATAAGTCGAGCGAGGGACGTTTAACAACGTTAGAAGTTCGGTAACTGGGGCAAATTGATCACGGAAGAAGATTTCTACACTTTACCTTCCGTCTGATAACAAATTAGCCGAATTCGACGATCATTTTAATCAAATTTATGAGAACAAAGCGTCCAGGTTCAAACGATTTTATAATTGTTACCGTATTTGTTATAATTAATGTACGCATGTACGGTAATTATTATACACATGTACGTCAGCATAATCTCATTCCGTGTGGCGGTTCAATGTACTCGCGTACGTTTCTCAATACATTTTCGGTTTTCATATTTATTTACAATATATTAAATGTTGAGTTGTATGTATTCTGTTACACGAGCTGAGTAAAGCTTATTTAAGATCTATTTGGCAAGAAAAACTATATTCTTTGAACAGTTGTACCATAAAATACAATATGCAGTAACTTATTGTTTCTCATAAAGTGACGGCACCAAATCGTTTGAAAAAAATACCTGCAACAGGTAAAAAGGACAAAATCTCAACGCAGATGTGTTATGTTTATCGAAAATAATAAAAGAACGGAGACAATTTACTGATGTCTAAACTGTGAAGTAGGACTTTGTTTTGAACGATGTTTTAAACTGTCTCATACTATTCAAAATTTTTAATACTTTTTATTTGTATTATTACTTTTATTTTCAAATTAGAAATGAAATAGATGCATTAAATTGATGTTTTGTATTTTATTAATACGCTTTAATACGTTCCATGCCACAGTGAAAAATTCCATAACTAGTCAGACGCGTGAAAATAAGTTTCTATAAATACATAACGTTAAAAACACAAACATTGAATTGTCTTATGATATACCATTCATTTGGTACTATTATTGTAGAGTTCGTTTTAATTGGAATATAAAGAATATTACCATTTATTTAGAATAGTCAAATTTGGTGTATGGGGCGCATACGACCCACGCGGCACGGAACGCGTTAAATTTTAAAGTCACTGTAAAACTCATTGAATTCACCCAGTGAATAATTACTGACTCGAGGAGTTAAAACGTTGAGTGTCACAGTGAAAACAGCCACTGCCAGTCAGACACGATATTAATTTCTTTTTGCTATATAAATCGTGATGGAGAAAAATGTTTAAGTATTTAATACTGCACAAGTGAACCTATATTAGTCTCGCAGTATTAAATTTGCTCAGAATATAGTAGAAATCAATAGCTATATAATTAAATAAAATTTGGAACGCCAGACACCAATGATCCGCATGACAGTCAACATGTTAATCGCGATGTTAATCGCGTTACTTCAGAAGCGTTTAACTAAAAGTAATTTTAAACACATTGTCGTTATAAAGTTTCAAAGTATTGCGTGCCAGATCAATCCTTTCCCAATAGTAGAGCACGATTAAGAGAAGAACCGCATATGCTACCAATAAGGCGACGGTAATAAATAAATGACCGGATCAGTCGTAATTTTTGCATACTCGTTAGAATGTATCGAAATATGTTTCAGCTAATTTTCGACAGGTACAAAAGTAACTCGATCGTTATCGCATCGGACTCTTTTAATTTTATCACGTTGAATGCCTCAGTGAAAACATCCATATTTGGTCAGGCACGTTATAATTTCCCGCTATAAATGTAGGAATATTTTGGGAGATCGCTGCAGCTGGATAAGTTTTTCAGAACAGGCAATTATTCGAAGAAGAACGTCAAAAAATTAATGAACTTATTAATAACAAAATGACTAAAAATAAATAACTGTAAGTACAACAATCACACGTCCTATTCGCTCGCCGTATTACATCACACTGTGTCGCACCTGTTCCTCGATCATATCATCGTTTCTTAAATGTTCGTGATCTCACACATATAACACATACACGTACGCTTGGTTACCTCACACACGTTCAAACACGGGCAGCAGCTTCCTACATTAATTACTGAGGAACAGATTATTTACGTATTTAATCGTGTACATATACTTTTATACTAATCGTGCACTGCTAACTTCCATTAGAATTATGCAAAAATCCGTTGTTATTTAATTAAATTAAATGTGAAGCGCCCGTCATCGGTGACCCTACAGCATTCAACATGTTAACCCTGTATAACGTCATGTGAGTTGGAAGTTACATATCTATATTCTTTAGTCTTACTCTGTTTATTTATTACTCTGTACAATTATATCCTACGACTATACTGCTACCGAGGAGTTTGCTCGCTTATTATTATGTTTATGTTTATTTATTTATTTATTTATTTGTAAATTGTACGGGTATAAACCCAATGTGTACACATAAGTAAGAACTATAACAAAAATAGAAGAAATGAAGACAGTCACACAATGTAGTATTAAACAAAAAGGCAATTGTAAAGAAATTATAATAAAACATTATCTAAACAGTGCGCAGCGCTAAGTGTAAAGATTTTTTAAAGCTTGGAATAGAGCCACTGAAAAAATCAACCTTATCCGTAACTGTGTTGGCAGATTTTAATATACGAATAATTGGATCACTAGAACCATATTTAGTTTTTATGGTAGCATAATGAAATACATGACTTCTTCTGAGATACCTTGTGGGAGCATAAAAGTGAATAAGTTCTAATAATTGAGAACAGGAGATTTGAGCATGTATAATTTTGAATAAAAAAGATAGATCATTGACAATCCTGCGATCATACAAAGAAGTCATATTAAGTATCTTTAGTAATGGGTCATAATCATGATCATTGCGCAACATGGGTCTGTTTAATCTAAAAGCAATATGCCTGATGAATTTATGCTGCACTCTCTCTAACATTAGGTTATATTTTGAGAATTCCGGAGACCAGATGACTGAAGCATACTCTAATTGAGGCCGGACCAATTGAATACACAGTAGCCTAATGGTGTCCATGTTTTTAAAATCAGTGGTGAAACGATTAATAAAACCTAATGATTTGAGAGCAGTGCTCACAATGTTGTTGCAGTGCTTTGAGAAATTTAGTGTTGGTGTAATGCAGACACCAAGGTCGTTAATTTCACTAACCTCCAATAATTCAAGACTATTAAGACTATAATCCGCGACTATAGGATGAATGCTACGGGATGACCTCATTACATAGCATTTATATTCTGCGATACAAACTTTATCATTTTTCTGATGTATCAGTTTCGTCAAACGCAAAATAATTCTGGTTACAGAGGGTCAAATAAAATTATTGGTTGCATTAGAAATTTTGTCGAGTGCCTATTTTATGTGAAACGATAAATAATAAAAGCCGTGCATGAAATAATCATTGAGTTTTGTAGGTGAATATTATAATAAATCGAATATCCACAGTGAGATGCATTACGTTAATTATAAAGGGTATTAACACGTTGACTGGCGCTACAGATTTAATTCAATTAAGTAACTAATAATCTTTACAAAAGTCTGAAAATACTAATATTGTAATAATAATATCAACTACAAAATATAAGATTAAATACGTACAAGTTTTGTTACTTTACGATTTATATTAAGAACCGTCGATTATAATATGTCTGACTAGTTATGGCTTTCTTCACTGTGTCATTCAACGTGTTAAACGAAGTATTCAGGATTTGCAACGTAGATAGTGCACAACGGACTGAATAGTAAATGTCTAGTAAACATAAGTCGAAAAGTTAATATTGCATAAACAATGTTACAAAGAATTTTATCAGTGCAGAGATATTTACAGCTGGAATAATATTAATTTTTTCATTAAAGTTCATTAGACATTTTTTTACTCTGTTCGTTCAGCACTATGTTTGTCCTATAAATTTTAGACGCACAGTATGCACGTTGGCGCGAAACAATTGATGTTAATATTACGATGTATTTCTCAGGACGGTGCCTTTTGTACGACTTCAATCGAACTTCAATTTTTCTTTTCTTGGCAACATGTGATCGCAGATAGGAAAAATCCAGCCACGACTTTGAAGACTTAAGTAAAAATCCGCTTCTTTTCGTTTGCTGCCGTTTCCGAGCTTTTTCCATTTACCGTCGGGAAACTCTCGCGTCTAGCTCTCGATTTCGAATACTAAGGAGTTTCGTGAGATCGTGCTACGATTTGACTCGAAAGTTTTGTTTCCTACGTTTCTGCGCTATTCTTGTATCGCTCTTATAAAAAAATTCGATTCACTTTTCCGCTAAAACTTTCTTGTCAGTTTATGATTCTCAGTTGCTGAAAATTGAAACAGGTGTATTTCCTTGACTAGTGAATTTTGAAATAAAAAAATGGAACCATTGTTTGGAGCGTCAAAAACTGATTCTGGTGCGTTAACAAAAATTAAAGTTGATTATACCTAAATATTTAGCCCCAAACATGGGGCGAAATTTCAAGATCACCTAAAAATTTACCCACAGAGAAGTTTCTATTCTTAGCCGAATTTCAAATAAATAGTTTCATTAAAAAATATTAATTGCTTTGAAAGATAACTCCAGTTAAATTTTTAGAAGTTAGTGTCCTCTATCTCCATGATGGAGCATTTTCGCTTGGAATAATTACAAACTTATGTTTATCTAATAACTTTTGAAAGAAAAAAATTATACCATTGTTTGGAGCGCCAGAAACTAATTCTAGAAACATAAAAGAATTAATGTTAATTATACGTACATTTTCGACCCCTAAAATGAGGCGAAAATTCGAGGTGATGAGAATAAAGTTACTCATAGAAAACTATTTATTCAGAGATTAATTTAAAACAGCAAAAGTTTGATTAAAAAATATTAATTGACTTCAAAAGTATCTCCAATTAAATTTTCAAAATGTGACGTTCCGTATCTCCATAAGCGATCATTTTCAAGTCAAATGACTTCAAACTTAAGCTTCTCTATAGTAAACTAACAGATCTATCCCATTTTACCCTAAAATTTTTGTACCGATCCATGAACCATCCTCGTCAGCCCTGTAACTTCTCTCGTGCCGTGTATGCTACCGGCAAAGTGTTAAGACGGAACACAATCGTCAGTTCGAAGCATTTGTTTTCCCTATGTAAATCCGTGAAATTAGCTTACGTGTGTAGTATATTGTTCTCGGAGGCTCGGAATGGATGAGTCCCATCGCCGTCCAAGCAACCCCGTTATCCTTCCTCGAGTTGTTCGTTCTCCGTCGGTCGAATCGACCGTCCGTGACGAAAAGCTTCCCGGCTTTTCGCGGATTTGAAATGCAGAACAGTTTCCCTCGACTCGAGAAAGCCGGGCCAAGCTGGAAACGTCGTCTTGTCCGATCCAACGTCGTGTCGTCGGTTAATCTTCGATTCTGATCTTCTTCCAACGCCGAAAGAAACTTTCCGACGGATGATGCCCGATCTTTCCTCCTCCCAATTCTGTTTTTTTCCCTTCTTCTATTAAACTTTCTGCCGTGACATAATATCTCGCGCTGACCACTTGATTTGAAATGATGATCACACCCAAAAAGCGCGTCGAAAAGACTGACACGAACAATGGTGGCAGTGCTGGATCCGGTCACCGCAGATTAATTTTTTTCCGTCTTGTTTCATCGTGTACTGGCAACTCGCGAAAGTATTAACCCTTAACTACTATAAACATTGAAACTTACGCAACTACTATAGGAGGTCTCACAGACCGCTAATGTTTATTGCGTTATTACGTATATACAAGTGCCGAATAACGATCAAATCCAACTGTTCTTGCTTTGTACATTAATAATAAAGAGACTCAAGCCTGATTGAACATTAGACTCTAATTGAAAGATACATGGCGTGAGAAGATGATAAGACATGCAGGAAGGGAAGTAGGTATGAATGAAAATTTGGAACGGTCTCACAGACGTTCTATAGGAGTTAAGGGTTAATAAACCCATATCCACGAGAATTAATTTCAAAATTGATTATTCAGTCCCGTAACAAATAGAGTGCGGTCACTCATTGGATATATGCTATCCTTCAATAGTACTAGCACTTGTTACGTTTACGACGAGTTAAAAATTATAAATTGGTCATCGGAATTTCTTAATTTGAATATCATAGAAAAATTATGAGACGAGATATGCAGGTCCCTAAGAAAAAGCTGTTGAAAATTTGAAGATTACCATAGACGTCTTTGCTCAAAGAATGTGAAATATTGTGACAGAAGTAGTGTTGGAACTTATACCGCAACGATACTATCGATACCAGTCTACGAATTTCGATCTGGTATCAAGTAGTATCAAACACGTAGATATCAAAAAGTATCAATACTTCGATACTTATACGAAAGTATTGATACCTGTTTCATACTTCTACGAAAATATCGGTACCAATTTGATATTTCTTTTCGAGACTGATGTTTATATTCGCAGAGTGTAATTTGAGCCATTAACCTACCTATCGATACTTTCCACTGAGCACTTACGTGTCGAATTGTTTGAGTATCATCAATATGTATCGTATCAATCCCATCACTAGACAGAAGTAGTTGACATTAATTATTCGAATGTCAAAATTAGGGAAAGTTACAATCATTTATCACGCAGAACGTATGCACCGATAAAAAAGATTTTAGTGCTGTATTATTATTATTTAATAAACTGTTGGTTGCAAAATTTCGAGTGAGGCATAATGCTGTTTCAGTTATTTTTTCTATAACTGTTGACAATTTGAATTAAATTTAAAAACTGACGTTCAAATACAGTTAAAAATGCAACTCTAATTGTAAGTAATATTAATAAAATAAATGTATATCATACAATATATAAAATATATAACAATATAGTATATCATATTTAATATCATATTTATATGATTGCATGACTTCATATTTCGTTTCAGTCCGTCAATAACGTTTATTAACTTTATTTGATTAGAAAATTGATGAGACTTTTAAAAAATTAAAATGCAAAACAGAAAAGAGGTAGCTGCATCACTTAAGGGGAATTGCACTCGAACTACTCCTGTGGAAGATTGACACTCTACGAGCACAGCTACAGCTACAATTCAATGAATCGAATGTCAAGCATCCATTTAAATTAGTGGTTAAATATTTCAAACGTAATTGTTCAAAAGTGCCTCTGCGGTGAGTCCTGCAATTTTAATACAGTATTCTGTATATAAAATACTACTGCTGTACCAGATTTCAACAAAATTGGTGATCTGGAGCACTCGCAGTCTCCTTGTTAGTTTGTACGCTACAGACTGAATTCGTTTTTACCAATTAGGTAAAAACTAAATATATTTTCTAAACTATGCATCGCAGGAGAAAATGTTTGGAACAAATGTTATTTGTTTTTCGATAAGTTTGATAATACTTGAGAATACAAAAGAACATTTTCCATTTCGTTAAGAAAAAATTGACGTGAAGACTATCCACCACCTGTTCATATGTCACATAAAAAGCCCCATTGAACTGACGTTCTTCCAATTAGCAATCCTCGACAGAGTACCCATTACAGTTCATGAGAAAACGGCCAGTTTTTTAAGAATTTCAAATACTAGGTGAAGATTTTAATACTTCTCTATATTATGTACAGTAGAACCTCGATTATCCGAACCCCGATCATCTGGAAATTAGTTATCCTATGCCAATTACAAACTGGATATATCATTAATGACATTGTGAACTTAATTTTGCACAACTCTGTATTTTATATTCTAAAATAAACTTATCACTTTTATGTGAAATTGAATTGAAATGTGAGTCATACTGTTACGAATTATAGTTCGGATAATCGAGGTCCTACTGTATTACAAATACGAGTCCTACTTGCATACCACTTCTTTAAAGCTTTACACTGCAACAACTTTGACACTCAGAGGGTTGTTAAAATTGAATTGTGTGTCCTGATAGACGCTCTTCATTTATGAGACTACCGAGGACTGGAACGGTAAACGTTATCGCATGGAATCTCTTGGGACGCAAACAGGTGAAATTACTCTCAAGGATTTAGCAAATCATTACACAGAGCTTATCATACGGATGAGATTGTATTATTGATACCTAGAAGCATGAAGATCTAATTTCTCCAAATATAGCAAGTGAGTTGCTATAAGCTCGTAAAACTGTACGATGACAGCACTTCCAAACAAAGGCAAGATGCTGATCAAGATGATTAACAGACAAGGAGCACACGGGGTTTTCCAAGAAAGCCTAACCCGTGATTTGTACATTGACTCGCGCTTAGCACCCTAAACGTCTACAAAAATCAAACACCTTTGTATATTGATCAGATCCAAGCGAGACACGATACTGTCATAGTCGCCAACACACACACAATTTGTTGAATATATTTTTTAAAAACAATAAGCAACTCTTCAGCTCTCCTAACATCAATCTGAACTACTCGCACAAGGTTAATTCGGCGTGAGAGGTACACGCAGACACATCGATAATTTATGTCAAAAAGGTCATGCATGCAACGAGATCGTTAGAAGAATCGTAAGGCATAGAGTTCAAACCATTTTTCAGTATAATGGCTCACAAAGGAACCCTTAATACTTTAGAACATGTCCATACCCACCATCCACTGCGTTTTGAAGTCAGTCCAATAAAAAAAGCACTCGTCCAAGTAGCGACTTCTCCTCGTAAGCCGTTCAAAGGTCCTCGGTTGCTCTAGATAACTCCTGGGATCATCTGGACTTCCTGGGTCCGTGTCGCGGGTTAATCTTCGATTCTTATCACCGCGCTGATCCGGGGAGCCAGCTTGCGATAGTCCATTGTCTTCTCGGTCAGCATCTTTCTTTGGTAAGAGTAACTCGGGCAGGTAGCGTGCAGGCAGCCAGCTCGGTAACCTCTTAACGTGACCGAGGAAAAAGGGTTTATACGTGAACGGGGGTGGAACAGGGAAGCGTAAAAGGGCGTCGCGGTGGATGGAGGCGGATGAAACGAAGAGGAGGCCGCTGAAAACCATCTTCCGGATAACCGTATTACCCGCTGGCATTGTCTACGGCCAGCCAATTCGAAGTAATGAGACACAGTCGGTTGCAGAGAACAATCGGGCTTCCACAGCGTGCAGGAGCCACGACGTGCCTTCCTACCCTCTCTCTGTTATCTCTCGGCTGCTCGTCAACCTTCTCCTCGGCTTTTGCCTCTATCCATCCACGGCAGCCTCTCCCTGTGTATACCCTCCGTGCACCCTTCAGCTTTATAAGGAGCATGTCAATTCTACGACGCGTAGTGCACGCTAAGTCTCATCTTATTGCATTCTATTCCGTCCTCGTTCCACCCTCTTTGTGCTTCTTCCGCTTCTTCTCTGCTAACGTTTTATCCGCCACTCCTTTTCTACGACTCCTCTCTGTTTCACTGTGCCGGTTCGCGCCCGTGATATTATATGTATGAGAACAATCGGGATGTAAACAATGGCGCCTCTTCGGGAGTTGAAAAGGAATCAGCGTTGACTAATGAGCGTAAGCGCGGCGAAAATCTTCGAGATCCCGCGAGCCAGCGAACGGTATTGTTCTTTAGAGGTTTCGAGAACAGAGCCGGCCGGAGCCGTAAGATTTATCTGGCCGGGACGGTATTCGTGGCTCACCGTGCTCGTCGACCGACTGAATCGCGTACGGTGACTCGGGAATTTGTTCGCGGATTTCTAATTCCGGAAGTCATTGTGCCGTGCTTCTTTCTTGCCCGCTTCGAGTAGAAACGTTCGCCTCGGTCTATAGAACGGTGCTCCCCGTACAGATCGTTTGTTCGTTTGTAGAAAAATGTTTACACCGGCATCCGCGGCGATATTCCTATCTATTGTTCGTGTGGTTGTTCAAATCCTGTCGCTTCGTTAACAGCTATCCAGGAGACGAGAATTCTTCTTTACAGTTGTTAGTGTGACTTACGCATGCTCAATTAGGGGCTCAGCCTCACAAACCAACATAAAAAAAATAGCCTCGACACAAAGCATCATACTCAGACAGATAACGAATTCGGACTGGTCGATACGAAATACGGACATATGTACTCACTCTGACGGGCATTCTATCAGTACAAGACACTATATTTGATCTCTCACTTACACACTTCATACGTTCTCTTAACCACCCGAATTCTGACATTATACAAACCACTTCACACATACCTAACAGAAGGCTTAAGCGAAATCATCCATTAGATATAATAGACCGAAAATCTCATTCAGTGCTCCTCTCTGCTGCCTACCCACACTACCTACACTACTTATATTGACAACACAATTGCTCCCATTATCTTCAACAATTAAAACCACGCTAAAAAGAACCTTAAAACAGAATATGTACAATTTTTATTGTAAAAGTCTATTAAACACCATATAACAATAACAAAGTTTTTAGTGTGTGAAGTAACTAATTGTCTATCCTAAGGCGTTAAGCAATACAATCAAATCGTTTTTCATGAATTTGACAGAAAATATATGAAGCCTTTTGGGGCGAACTGTGACATTAGAATTGAATCAATGAGTTGAAAAACAGTACAAGTCCAAAATTAGCCATTTTCAAACAATCTAAAAAGTAAATGTATGATGCATAGAACTACATTTTGGGACCAAAACCAGTGTAAAAATGTACCCTATATTCGCATTTCAGTAATCCCTTCAGTTGCATGAGTGTACAAACAGTATCTGTCATGGATTTGTATTGTTTCAACAAGCTGTTTAACGATCACTTTTCATTAAAGAATTTCCGTTTCAGTTATGTTTAAAGCAAGTTAAATGTTTTTTATTACTGTGTTACTTTTTAAATTTTGTAACTAAAAAGTGGCTTGAGTTGAAATACAGTTCAAGTCCAGTGGTTTTATTTTAATTATTGGAAATTAATGAACAAAGTTTAACCATAGTTAGACATACGTATATGAACGTTCATCTGGGTCAGCATAACCGTGTTTAAGTTGGAACAGCTCTATAAAATTAATGGTTTTGATGGTACACGAAAACTGATGCCATTTTTCCAAACATATCAAAATGTGGTTTTTGGACCTATACTGTTATTTAACCCACTAATTCAATTGATCATTCGGTGTAACAAGAATTTTTAACATTATGCAACCCTTCAAATACATCAGCCATGAAGTTGAAAACTAACAAAGAGTGCTTCAGATGTGGTTCTCACCGATTTTGATGAAATTTGACCAGGTGCTAGGTTTACATCTACAATAAGCGTAACCGTAATTGGAGCTGCATATATTCAGCCAGTTATGAGTAGTAGTTATAAGTTGTGAAGACGTACGTAATTAACAACGTCCCCTATTAGTAGACTGAGAATATTTATGTAAATGTACACTTTCAAAGTTCAATATTTTTTATATTATTGCTGTTACAGAAATGAAAGCTTGATAAAACTGTATTTTTGTTCTGCGAATATTCACAAAATCTACTTTTTATTTTTTTCATGGTTTTAAATGTGCTATTTTCAGCCATGTTAAATTCCATAAAAACTTGCATTTTCCTTATTAGTAATCTATATACATTTCTATGTTTTAAATACGATTATATAGTTACAGAAAATATTTCATATGTCGCAGTATCCGTTTGCTAGACTAATTATCTTAAAATTAGGATTTGGGTGCCTATATTAAGATCTGTAAATACGCGGTCTGAAGGATTGCGGATTACATACATTGAAAGCTGGACATTAAAGTTAATTAATTACAATAAAATACGAATCGTCCCAAGTACATTGGTAATTTTGTACAAAAATGTCCAGTCCGTAATAAGCCTCCTGTTTTCTACAGTTATTATGGTAATCTTTGCCATAATTAGTACGTAGTTATGATCAAATTTCCGCATCGGTACATTGTTTCGGACGAATGGAATCTTAGAAATCTATGTCGATTTCTATCTAATGATATAATATTTAAAGTATCAAGTGGTGACCAAATCACAGGTTTCTCCAGTTTTAAAATTATAGCAAAACATTTTCGCAGAATAGTGCAACATATTTAGTAAACTACATGTCAAGACGACTTCATGCTGGTATAAATAATAAATTATCAAATTCACACAATTCTTTATAAGCTTGAATAAATTCTTTGTATTTTTAAGTTACAGGAGGATACAAAATTAATATTACAATAATAATATAAAATTAAAATGTTCCATCAAGCAATTAAGTATTGGTGACCTTAATAGTACATGTTTATCAAAAACAATTACGATATTCCCAAGGAAATATGAAATCTTTTAGACCGGTACGAAATATATTACTCGATTTTGAAAAGTACAAACTCATTCCGTATCACAGTAAAAAATTCTGTCTGGTCGAACACATTAAAATATCACTTTCTATTTAATACTATCACCGTATTATCATTATTATTATGACGCGAACAAGTGCGCAATAAGATACAATGATGATGATAAAATTTGTTAGGACGTATTTCTGTTTGATTACGTAAGCAGCTACAGAGATTATTTTTGAATGAAGATAAATGTCCAGAAAAAAATCAACATTATCAATATATAGATTTGCTAATATTGTAATCCTGTTCAATGGATCTCGGGAAGCATAATGTGAATTGATTGGTAATGGTAAGAATGTCGATCACTTTCTTACGTATTTGGATGGTGCATAAAAGCTAATTTGCTCTAAGAGAGTTGGGCAGTCAATTTTATTAATAATAATTTGGAATAAAAACGACAGATCTGATACAAACCCACGGCTTTCCAGTGTTGCTAAATGAATATTGTCAAGTATAGAAGATTAATCGTGACCCAAGTGTGTTGTTCTGACTTCCATTTTGCAAACCGCAAGTCTGAGAATAATGTCATAAATTTTACTGAAAATTTACGCAAGCTACGAATTATTTTTTCCAATCGATTTAGTTGTGTGGGTCGCGCATGGCCCACGCAGCACAAGCCGCGCTAATAAATTTACTCCATGAATAATTAATAACACCTTAATTTCCATAGTCCTAAAGCAGACGAGGAATCAAATACGTTAATTTCATGCGAATAAATCTGCAGAATTTTTCATTAGCTCCATTTTGCCGAAACTCCCAGCAGCGGTGTTAATTCAAGAATTGAAATGCACGAAAGTTTCGGAATGAAAGCGGAAAAAAAGTTGCACGAAACCATGTCGAGTGGAGACGGCATGCATGAAGCTAATTATTTCGTACCGAATTCCTTTTTTTTCAGTAATGTCGTTAATTAGTATTTAGGATGAATGACGATGATGGAAAAAGAATTTAATTTTCCTGGATAATGTGTATCATACCGCATTGTGCTACCCGCTCGTCCTTATTGGTTCGTGAAAAACCCGTCAAATTTACCTCTCGTCTCGTATCGCGTTCTCTTCTTTCCGCTCGCGTTCCACCGGAATATTCATCTTCGGCGACGTGCGTATACTGAGCTGAGGTGCGCGCGATGTCGCGTGTACGTGCTGTCATCCGGGTACACGGGCCTGTCATAGTGTAAACAATAAAGCGACCGAGGAGATGCACGAAGAAAGTTTCGCGAAAACGGGGATCCAATAGTCTGCGAAGAGCCGGGAAGGCCCTGAAAGCTTAACGCGATGTAGATTACGTTAATCATCGTTCGCGCATACGAAATTACCCCGACGAGAGGGAAAACTCGATGTACGAGCCGGAGGTGGAAGAAAAAAAGAGAAATAGAAACGATACAAAGAAGCTTCCTCGACGGTGGAAGGAAGAGGAATTTGAACCGTGGAAACATTTTCTGAAGAATTTCCATGTCCTAACTCCAGTTCCGAGGGGGATCAAGCAACCGTGAACGCTAATTTCGTTTCAAACAGTGCAACTTCGTTTTTGCAACGATATTTCTTGTAACTTGAATAATTCTTCCAGTCGAGACGTTCACATCTTGAATACCACATTATGGTGAATGTGGTTTCCGGTTTTTGCACGTTGTTTCGATTTTCGTTCGGTACAGTTGCTGCGAACAGTAATTTATTCATGATGCAAGG
Source organism: Macropis europaea (assembly GCA_916610135.2). NCBI lineage: Eukaryota > Metazoa > Arthropoda > Insecta > Hymenoptera > Melittidae > Macropis > Macropis europaea. Next base: position 32,431,330 of record OU744345.1, read on the forward strand.
TATCGATAAGTTGAATTTAACTTAAGGAGAACTCTTGTGTAACAAGTTTCAAAAACAATTTGTTTTTCTTGCATACGTCAAAAGTACAACATATCGAAAATATGTTCCTAAAAGTTTAAGTTCGAATTCGCAAAAATTAAGAAGTCACAGTCCATTTAGTGGGATGCATCAGAGTTCGAAACGGCAAGCCAGCCAATCAGCCAATGCTCATTTGACCATTTTAAAATTCAAATTCATACTTGAACAATTCTTTTGGTTGGAACAACCTTATTTTGAACGCTTCATTATGATAAAGATTTTTCGGGTGAATGAAGCAAGCGAAAGAAACGTTGCATGTTTATGACTCTCCCTCAAAATTGTAACCATATAATATCAACCAACCTTCACATTCCAAAGTCATTGTAGAACGACGTTGATTATTTGGAAAATTTGTCTAACTCAAAAATTTATATTTTGTATACTATGTCACAGTGAAGTATAATTACTGTTTTTTGTGTAATTATTTATGGTTTCTTTTGTCACGAATGGTGAGAACAATGGGGACGTTACATGGCCATGGCTCTCCCTAACGATTGTAATCATATATTATCCAGCAGCCTTTACATTTAACAAATCATTGTAAAATGACATTGATTATTATTTAGAAAATTTGTTGAACTCAAAAATTGATATGTTGGATACTATGTCACGGTGAAAGTCGTCCTTGGTTTTTGTGCAATTATTTATTTTTCGTTTTGTCACGAATGGTAAGAACAAAAGGCACGTTACAGAAAATCTATTTAAAAATCACTACTTAAAAATCATTGTAGAATAACCTTGATTGTTATTCGGAAAATTTGTTTAACTCAGAAATGTATATGTTTGATACTATATCACGGTGAAGATCGTCCTTGGTTTTTGTGGAATTATTTATTTTTCCTTTTGTAACGAACGGCGAGAACAAAGGGGACGTTACATGGCTATGGCTCTCCCTAAAAATTTGAACCTGTTATTATCGATCAGCCTTTACATTCACAAGCCATTCCGGGATGACGTTTCCTGTCACTTTGTTCACTCACTCTTTCCTACTTCGTAATCAACGCGGTAATGCCTATTAGTCGTCAGTCTGGATGTCCTCTCGCCTGCCATTATTATCTTGACTACTGATTTCACCTGCAGATACGCCGTTCTAATTAAACTGTCTGAAGTCTATTACTCTCCGATGACAGTGCTTTCAATGTCAACGTGAGCTTTCAGATTGACGGGTCGCGAATATTGAAAATGATACCGGGAGAAAAATAACAGGGGAGCACAAGACTATGTTCGTAGTCTGCTGCAGAAGTCTTAACCACAAAATGTACGATTTATTTTTCAGCAGGAAGCTTTCTTAGGAATCTGACAACAGCAGCCGTGACAGCTTTTCACAGCTCGAACATTGCGTTACAAATTTTCTAGAAATATTTTTATTTTACCGTTTTTAGCTACCGCATAACCTGTATTTTTTAGGAATTTTTATATTTAACAATATTCAGTTCATTCAGCAGGTATAAAAAGAGTTTACTGGATTCTATACGTGTAAAAAATTCTGAAATTAGTTTTTTGGTAGGCCATGTATCGATACTTTTATTCGAGTTTTTCTATTGTCAGTATAAAGAGTAATTACCTGGTCGGCCAGCTTTTTACGTCTGTACGCTCGAAATGTAGTCAGCGACGATTTTACAAAAAATGGCTCATGGAGAAATATCGATACTGCATTGTTTACGTTCCTTTTATTAAAATTGTGGATACTGATGAAAGAAGTAAATAGTTAAATGAATTAATCACGACACATTATAATATTGTCAGCAAGCAGAAATGTTGAAAATTAAACTTCTATTAACGCGTGGCGCAGTGGAAAACCTATTACTGGCCAGACACGCGAAAATACACAGTACGAATTGAGTAATTAAGGACTCAATTTTTAGTGTTAAATTAATACTAGATTGATTAAGTTAGTATTCAATTAACATTATTTGTAATACATTTAACATCTTTAGCCTATTGAATACCACGAGAGTCACCAGTGACCTTAAATTTAATTTAAGTAAAATACTATTGATTGTTACATAACTTTGATCAAATTTCCCATCATAACAATAGCTTGTTGTAGCGTTCCACCCCAAAAATAAAGTTTATCAAATAAACTAGTAATCAATATTTTGAACAGTAAGAAAATAAGAACTGTTATACAGGATGTTTCACAATAGGTGTCAAATATTTTAGGGGGTGATACTAGAAGCCAATATAAGTGGAAAATCAAAAATAAGGAAATTGCGTTGGAGGCTTTATTTTTTAATCATCGTGCGTGTAATTCACATGGACATTTGCGAATAAAGTAATCGCGGTGCGTGCGTGTGTGTGTGTGTGTGGTTAAATGGACACCGCGATGCGTTTACACATGGACTCATGCGGTTAAATTAATCGTGGTGCGTGTGTAAGCGTGTGTGGTTGATTTTTTACGACAAAATCGTGTAGTAGAAGTTCCATTCACCCTCTCTACTTGAGAATCCCGTCAGGCGGGTTTTGATATGCTCTTGTGGATTTTTTCGAATAGGCAGGTTTAATGCTGTCAACGAAACGTGTGTGGTTTTTCATAAATTATAGCAAGAACGTAGTGTCTTATCGCATCGTATCGTAGGTCATCGTTTCTGTTACATCGGCAAGTCAGCGCTCTACATGGTGGATTTGTCGTGCGCTGACAGCCACTGAACGTGTACGTGGGGTTGCCGCATGACAGGCGTTTTTAGCTCAACTTTTAAACATCGATAACTAAGAAATGAAGCCTCCGACGCAATTTCCTTATTTATCATTTTTAACTTACATTGGCTTGTAGAATCACCCCCTAAAATATTTTATACCTGTTCTGAAACGTCGTGCATATAAAAAATGTTAAGTTACTCTTTCAAAATTTGAATAAAAGAAATACACACCAAATTTAGAATTATAATTGTAGGATACCTAACAGAATTCGTCAATGGAAATGTGTAATTAATTCAGCACATATGTACCGATCGATTGCCATACACTCAATAACCAAAATGTTAATAATTACATGTTTACAATTGAAATTGACCTGTCGATCACTGATCTAACCAACGCAACATTAGCCGTATTGAACTCAGTCAGAATTTGTATTCTGTAAAAATCAGTGCAAACTCGACCTCACTTCAATGAAACATATTCAGTATTCCCTTATCAATCCTTTCAATTCTCTGCAATTTGAAAATATACCATCTAGAAAACACTTTGAACGAGATCGACAAAGTGGCGAGGCAACATGGACGATTCATTTCGGACAGAAGAGAACAGCGGTAGTCCGAAACGAAAAATGCGGGACGAATGAAAACAGAAAGCGGGATCGTTTAAAATAAAATGCGGAGCGAATTTTTTACGATTCACTCGCCCACGAACAGCGGGGAGGGTGGTTTTTAGGTTCCTGCCGCAGGTTTATGCGGCTCGCCTAATAGGACTGCTGATACTAAGATTGGAGGGATTTTCTGAAGATTTAACTGGCGCACGAGTGTCTGGCGGTGGGGCGGGGGAAATTGGCCGGTAAAAAATTCCCACCGTTCCTTCCGACCGATATATTCGAGAATATTTCGCCCGGGCGTGCTCGGGGGAAAAAAGGGAAGGGAAGACGTCGCGTGCGTGCTTAAGCATAATGCACTGGTGAATCACCAGGTGTCTGGGAGAATTTGGAAAGATATCGCTTAGAATTAATTTACGACACGTAGTAACTCCCCCGCCGCACCCTCTACTCTTTCTCTCTTTCCATCTCCCGTCCTGGGCTGAATAAAAATTTGCTCTCGAGAGTAGTTGCTTGAAGGAGATAAGAATCGTCTCGCTACTGTCGCTCAACATGATTTATAACGTTACGGTTACGTTAACCCTTCTGTGGCGTTTAAATAAGTGTTCCATTAGCGTCGTTCGAGTTAATTTGACTTGAAGTTAAAATGAAGTCTCATAAATGCATTAACATACTAGGTTGTAATTTATTGGGTTGCTGGGAAAACAATGTGGAGTTTTTCAGACGAATGATATAAACTGATTTTTATTAGCTATTTGCGTGTGCTGGAAACTTTTATTGTACTACCTAAAATCGCCTTCATATGAGCAATAAATAGGGAGGTCCTTTAATCCTTAGTATTCAATAAAATTAAAAAATTCACAAGTAAGGATGTCGGTAGACTAAGTGCATCATAATTCGATAAATATGAGCTAGAATTAGTTCACATATTTATCGTAAACCTAAACTTAACAGACTGTTCTTGATACATCTACTCTTTACATATAGGATGAAGTGTGCTTGTTTTTCTATGGGTTGTACAAGGACACACAGCAGGATCTCTTAATACGTACTGCTTGTTTATTTTATTAATTAATGTAATGCAAGGGGCTTCGGTGGTATACAGGGTGCCCCAGTAATCGTGGTACAGCCAAACGGGAGCTGATTTCTCATGGAAAAATAAGGCAGAAATTTAAAATAAAATATGGGGCTTCATTTGTTAGAAAACCATGCTCAGATATTCTTCAGATATGCATAAAATTAATTGAAAATCGTATGCGATGCCGTGATCCGGTTTAATTCAAGATAATATTACACATATTTACTGAACATTTCTTATTCAATTTCATGACAACTATCTATCTTGTAAATATCCTCCAGAAAGTCTTGATTGTTTTTTCAAACACTCTATATATAATTTTTTTAGTCTCACTAAATTGAACATGTTCGTCGAGATGTTTACATTGACTTCCCTTATTCTTTCTATTATTATCATTTTTTTTTTTCTGCTCTCCTAACGTCGCATCAACTACCATGGTTATTAGCGACGACAATATTTAGTTACAGTACAGTTGTAAATAGTTTTGTTTCTTACAGGAATTGGAGGAATTGACATATTTTTTTCTGATTGGAAAAGTTCTCTTTTCAGTTGTAGCATATATTGTACTTTTGGCGCAATGTCGAATATTTACTACAATGTCTAATTAAGTGGTTAACAGTTTTTTGTACATTACATTCGTCACAAATTCGAGGACTATTTTTTAAGAGTAAATATGAATGGGCTATTTCTGTATGTCCAATTTTAATTCGAGATATCGCAATTTGTTCTCTTCTTGTTAGCTCTGTTGGTATATTCTCCTTAGTTATGAAGCTGCTGTTGATTGTTCGGATATGTGGTGGTGTTGCATTCTTCCATTCTGCTTCCCAGATCATTTTTATTTTCTTGGATGTACATTCTTGTAGATCAGTCAATGGTCAAGTATCCTATCATCAGTAGATGTTCTATTGTTGAATTTGCAGATTGAATTTATTGAGTCGGTGAAAATTAAGTAGTTTTTATCCTGTTCCTCATACATTAATTGGATATCCCTTTGTTTGGCAATTAATTTTGCTGATATTATAAAGATATCTTCTGTAAGATTCTATTTGAGGGTTGTAGATGGAGTAACTACACTGCATCCTCATATTGGTCCTCATATTGTTCGAGTATTTCATTACTTACTTCTTCTTTTTACTAATTAATACAAGAAAATTAAATCGTGTACATTTGAAACAACTAAACACATATGTGCTCAAACTACAGTTCCCCGTTTCACGTGTAATCAATATATCCGTGTTTCAGTCCGTGTAGTTTTTAATACACGGGTGCACGGGTATTGAAATACACCGGTACACGTATATTGACGTATTGATATTTTATTTCGTGTGATTATTAGTGTATAACAAAATACCCGAATATTGATGTATATTTACGAATGTCATTTGCGAAACAAATATATGATTAAACTTTGTTAACCGAGATTATGTTGTTTTTTATTGTTACCAGCAACCTAGAAAGTACTTCAATATTCGGGTATTTTGTTATACACTAATAATCGCACGAAATAAAATATGAATACGTCAATACACGTGTACCCGTGTATTAAAAACTACACGGACTGAAACACGGATATATTAATTACACGTGTATCTTTAATACACGTTCAAAACCATGGTCTCTAGTTAAAACCTTAACGATAAAGGGAAAAACCCACGTAGGATTAAAATTTCTTCAAATATCTGTGGATGAAAACGAAGAATAGTAAACGTTGCAATATCAACAGGGTAATTACGTCGTGCATTTCGAAACGATAATCGTGATTGTGTTATTAATAATGCACACGATTAAACAACGAAAACGAGGGAATTTCTGGCGTGGCGAAACCAGGGGCCCCGGATGCTCGTCGAAAAACACACTTCGTCTCATTTGCAGGCTGAAGTTTCTTAACATTCCGGTTCTGGAAGCGAAGTCCAGACCCGGAGGAACTAGTTCCACTGCGGTTACAATACCAGCGAGACGGAGTGTTCGTAATACGTTGGGCTTTTCGCGGGAACAACGGAAACATTGTGGCCCGCATTTGTTAGCGTAGACCGCGACTTTTTTCGGTAACGAAAATTTCCACGCGAAAAAAATCGTGTCCATACGTTACGCTTCAATGGAGTTTCCTGCGATACTGCCGGACGAGTTAATTAAAAATTTGCGTTTTCATTGTACCTCGAAACGTACCATCGATTTTGCGTCCATTTCGATGAAAAGTGGTCGCATTTCGTCTGAACGGAACCCCGGACTGGCTGAGACTATATGTCCAATTTTCGTATGAAATCCTATGCTAATTATTACGTCATTAACTTTTATAATTGCTTTCAAGTTTGTTTAAATGTAGAATGGCAGCCAGAATGCATATGAATATTTGGAACTCGTTCTCCATCGCATTCTGTATATTTTATAAAATATATTTTTAATTGATTTAAATATTGAATAAATTTTTAATTATAGATTTTTTATCTATATATACATGTGTACGTACAGGGTGGACAACGTAACTTGATCATCTTAATTATTTTTATAGATCATTTTCTTTCAAAGTTATCAAGGTGACCTTTAGTTTTTTAAACGAAACCCTATGTTTCTTTCTATATTTTTATAGAGCATAAAAAGGAAATTTCATCTCGAGATATTTACATCTGAGAGTAATTAAAATTTCTTAAAGATCGATGAGGCACATCGCTACATACTCCCGTATCTGAAAGTAAACATAGCTTTACGTATTAATTTTAATTACTGACAGATGCAAACATCTCGAGATTAAATGATAAGAAGAACGATAGGGCTATTAGGGTTGTTGCCATTTTTTTTATGCTTTATGATGATATAGAAAAAAATATTGGGTTCCATTTAAAAAGCTAAAGGTGACTCTGATAACTTTTGAAAAAAATGACCTACAAAAAATACACTGCAATTAGCCTGTAGGTCTCTCTAAACCAGACACATAAAAAAAAAATTTGTATTGGTCCAGTAGTAACGAAAATAATTATGGTGATCAAGTTATACTGTCCACCCTGTATATACCCTTTATTTTGAACGTGGTGTAAGTCACTTTTTCGGAAAACATGAGTTAAAGAAGTTTCGGTTACAAATAGACATAATCGGTACTTCCTAAAATCCTTGCTACTGGGTCAATGGACGAAATTGTAAATATATTTGTTTTGAATGTGAAATAAACAGACTTTGCAAAAATTTGGTGTTAGTTAGATTATGTTATGTGGTATAATTTTGGCACGTCAGAAGGTGAAATGTACAGTTAAGTTGGCAATGTTGAAAATAGAAAAAGTAGTTATTTGTACAATTTCAAAGAAACCGAGGCATCCCACGATTTAATAACTCCTATTTTTGAAGATGATGAACAACCATGAATATCAAATATATGGTATTAATTCCTTACACTTAATTGTATGATTCACTTATGAATTTATAAACTATACATTACATAAATCATCATAAGTTTATAGTTTTAATGAAACATTAATTTTGAAAATGGCTTATTTGTTTTGTTAGTATGAAAAAGGGGTTGATTTATTAGCATCTGCAGAAATGTCATTACAAGTATTCGAGATATAAGTATAAAACAAATTTCACCATAGTGTGCAATGATATTTTTAACGACGTTGAAATGCAGAATCGTAGACATCTTAAGATAGTAATCGAGTGGCTTATGCCACGCTCAAAGTAAAGGGCTCATATGCAGTCAGCATCAGTTTCTAGGTTCACTAGCGACGCGTTCATTACCTCGTGGAATCAGGTCGGCGTTCTTCAAAGTGTAAAGGAGAGGAAAGGGGGTAGGTAAAAAGGGGAAAAATCATAGTTGGGCGGACTAAAATATTCCACGGTCCGTGGTCGACATACGAAATGGTTTAATGGTGGCGCTTACGCCATTCAAACTGATGATCGGTCCAAGTGGCTTTTAAAAATTCGTGTCCAACGCGGCGTAGGACAATAAAGCAAAACGGTCTGGCCTAGTTTTTTTTTCGCGCGGCCGGTTTTCGCAACTTTTGCGATTTACGAGCCACGGTACACGGTCCCGTGTAAATTCCCCACGGCACCGAACACACGAACTGGAAAAACAGTTAGATAAGTAGTAAACGCAGAACGTATGTCCAAAGCAAAAACACGAATCGCATTAAATGAGGACGTGTGAGTAGAATTTTGTAAAAATCGATCTTTAGTTCGTTAACCCTTAACTATTATTGAACGTCTGTAAGACCGCTCCAAATTGTCATTCTACCTATTTCCCTTCTTGGATGACTTATCATCTTCTTACGCCATGTACCTTTCAATTAGAGTCTAGTGTTTAATCAGGCTTGGGTCTCTTTATTATTAATGTACAAAGCAAGAACAATTGGATTTGATGTTTATTCGGGGCTTGTATGTACATACGTAATAATGCAATAAACATTAGCGGTCTGTGAGACCTCCTATAATAGTTGCGTAAGTTTCAACGTTTATAGTAGTTAAGGGTTATGCTTTACTCCATAAACGTATTTTTGGTGCCTTTAACACTTTGACTACCGTGTTACCCATATCTGGGTGACACTCAAATTCAGTTGTCATTTATCTGACTACGAATCGCATTAGTAAAAATATTTAAAAACGTCTAACAGAACTAGTAAACAACTACAAATATTAATAACAGCACTTATTAAAAGCGACATATTTTGAGATTACTCTCACGCTGTTTCAAAGACTAAAAGAGTGTGTCGTTTTCAACCGATATAATGTGGGTGTCAACATGTTAAACCTTAAACGTGGTCCATTATATCCGACACGTCCGTCAATAGGTAAAAGTCAGAAAAAAGATCTGAAAAATTCATATAGCTTGTTTAAATATGCTAAATAAAGGTTACAATAATAAATTTGAAAAATGGTTTGTTTATATTTATTATAATTGTAAATATATAAAGCCGCCTAACCCCACCTTTTCAGCGAGCCCGAATAAAATTGACCCACGTTTACAGAGTAAAGGTTAAATACTATAAAAGCATACATGATTCAGGATGTGCGTTAAAATTTGTTTATCGATTTGAGTGACATTTCATCCATATATGGGTGACAGACACAATTATTATTCATTTGATCATTTATACTACTAATAAATGTATCTAATAAGGTTTAATAGAACTAATATACAAATTATGATACCTACTAATATTATTAACTAAAAGGAGCATCATTTGGGACTGTATCGATGTTCTATAAAAAATTAGAAAGTTTGTTATATTCAGTTAATACAGCTACATACTATTATACATGATACATCAGTGTAGAAGATAACGACGAAATATTTTAATTAGGTGAGTTTCACTGATGGCGAAACTCTGAAGTTTACACGTAGTTTTTACAACTTTGCCATCAGTTCTCGGATAATTATGCATTTCGGACTCCTTAAAACTTGTAGAAACGTACCCTGTTACGTTTTTTTATTTTTTACAATTTAGATTTTCAATTTAAAATTTTGAAAAAATTCCATAATACGTGCCTCGATGTGTGAAATGTCTGATTTTTGTTCAAAATTTTTCGTACAATAGTATAAGAGAAATTGGGCAAAAACGTGATTTTCAATTTTTGCTCTTAACTACCCCCCAAGTCGAGATACAAAGCTGAAACTTGGCACAAATAGATCTTTTTTGATAAACTATCGAATGGTTCATCGCAAATCGAATTTGGTTTAGGGACACTTAACTGTCTTATTCGGCTAAACCCTTTTTTTTTTGTTGACCGCGAGATTAAAAAATGACAAATTTCTAGCACTGTCCCTTTTTTCCGATCCTAATATTCTTCCCTTTAAATCAAACAACTTATTTCTGGGACATTTTTCTGTATTGTCAGAAACCTTGGAAGCATACAAGGTTGTCACGTTAAATTGGACACCCTGTCTAATGTGTCTGACTGGATCCATGAATTTTCACTGTAGCAGTGGACATGCCAATTCGGCACAGTGACGGGTGACGAAGATAATTACTAGACTGTGAATGTTTACGCACTTTAGCATCTCCGAGTATGTACAAATGACTCTTGGTAAGTTAACAAAATATACCATATAATCTTGACATCTTTACAAGATAAGTCCGTCTTTTCCGAGGTCTCACTTGTTTATGTATATTGAAATACAACAATATTTGAAAATAGAAATATATATTTGCATAAACATCCGCAGTCTAATAATTACAATTCGGTCATTTTATTCGATCTGTTTAATCCTCATTCAGTCGATGCCGAACTTCTCCCTCTAATGTATCACTTTTTTTGTGTAATTTGTGCAGATAACGAATAAAAAAAACATAATTTATTGTATGTAATTTTTTTTTCCAAGTATTCTGTAGTTGTATCACTTAAAACAATTCGTTTGTGGTGTAATAAGATATAATTGTGATAGGGAAACAAGTTGAAGGTGCTCATATTACGAAAATATTAAACGTAACAACCCGACCGAGAGTTAACAATATCGTCCATCGACCGTATTCCTAATGTGAATCTTCGGTTCATAAATACGGAAAAAAGTTTGACTGGTCCGGTTGGAACGACTTCTGTTTGCCCGAATAGCACTGAACGTGCCCTAATTCCGCGGCTACCTCGGGGAATCGAATTTGTACAGTTTACTTTATGATTTGTAATCTCCTGTTTACCTTCGTCGAACGTTGTTACTGGTTACGAATTCTCCTAGAATTAACGAAATCTCGTCCAGGAGGACTCGGATATCCAGAAGGGCTCCGACGAAGCTTTCGAAAAAATCTTGCTGGTAGAACGAATAAATTTTATTATCATTCATCAGACGTTTACGTGCATGATCTGCTCTCCAGCTTCGTACTCGACCGACTTTTTCGTCAGATCCGCGGACGTAATCAAATTAACCGAGTTCTCGTATTCGTGGACATTCCATATAAAAATGATTTTCATGCAGAACTTCGTAAATGGATTCGTTGATGGAACCAAGGCCAGTCGAGACTTGTGAAGCAGGTAATTTTTAAATTCAGATGAGAATAAAAAATACCTTGTAAATGCTGTAATGTGATTAACTATTATTGTAAAATTTCTGCAGATATAATCCGATTCCCTTTGTACATTGAAATCGTGCTTTATCTGCTCCCTTGGTACGATTATAAAACAAAGATTATCCATACACGACGTTTTCCTCGACGAGTACTCGTTTGAAACCGATTGCATAGAATTATATGAGTCTTTTCCTTCGTAAGTAGCATCTCGTGCTCGTTTAAAACCGCTGCGGTTTTGAGATAACGGGTCGCGAAGTTTAAATACGCGATAAATATTAATTTATCAGTATACGCGTGGAAATATTCCCTCAGTGGATTAAATTTATTCGTTAACGTCATAACAATATATTCCTTATAAATGTTTTCCTCTGATATCACAAATTAAAATGTTCTTTCGATTGTGATTTTCTATCAACTGTAACATTTGTATTATTCCCGAAGCTATTCAGTTCTGTTTTTATAACATCGTCGACAGATTTGTAAGATATAAATCAACACGTACATCACATTAATTAGTATTTTTCGAGTTAAAATGTTTTTCTTACAATTATAGTCTGCACGGAATATTCCGAATCTGCTTTGGATACCTAGAACTTAAACAATTGTGCCTTTTGTATTATCCAAATTTTATTTTGCGAAAGAATCTGTTGTAGTTCATTCTCGAACTTATAAGTCTCTTCTAAGTCGACTTACTTTTACAATATTTATTTAACCTTCACAAGTTGATTGCTTTTACAATGCTTTCTCAACTTTAAGCCCATTTTTTTAGAATGTTTTCTTCCTTTTTATGTTTTCACTTTTACAATATGTTCCTTCTACTTTTAAAATATCCATGAGAGATATGCAAATTTAAATAATTGTATCTGTGGCGGTTCGTTTGTGATATACGATTCCTTTCAGACATTTTCTCTTTCCACCTAGCAGAATATGTTGATGTAAAAAAAATTTAACATTAATTTTCAATGTTATAAACAATTTTGCTGCAAGGTATTTTTAACAAATGTCGATCGATTCAGAGGTGTAGATTCACCCCTATAAGCCACGACTAATGATTTTTTTACACCCTGTACAGAGTCTGCTATGACGCGTGGTAGAACTGGGCAGGGGGTGATTCCAGATAAAAGAAGAAAACGAAAATGTAACATTTTTTCTTTGAGGCTTTATTTCCGCGAAACTTTGCTTTAAATTTCTCTACCTAAACAGGTGTATAAATTGATTATATCGTCTTTGTTGTTTCATTAATTAATGCTGTATTATTAACTACATTAAATTGTTTGTATATAATTTTGTACTAAAAGACAGATAAGCAATTTAATTGGTAGAATCGTTATTTTGCGATTTTGTGATTCATCGAGCAGAAGTTTGTCTGCGACAATTTCTGCGATTTGTGTTTACTGTAACTCGCAAGGGGCATTATCCAAGTGTCAATCGCCGATCTTAATGAAATTTTTGTCGGTAATAGTTCTCAAAAAAATATTGGACCCATATTTTTTTATATCGGCAATCGTCCATATCTAGGGGGTGAAAACAGCCCTTGAAGTTGGGGTCAAAAAACATATTTGACGGTATATCTCAGAAACTATTGATCCTAGAAAAAAAGTTTAAATTTACGGTATACAGTAAAAGGTGGATAACTACCCGCATCGATCTACTGCGTAACTGCCCGCTGGTCATCGCCACTACGATGGGAGGGGTTCCCCTTGACGCATTCAGAAGTTCGCCGGACGAGTAGTGTAACCTGATCCTACTTCGAATGTCGGCGAGACAGTACTAATGCAAACATAAAACTTTTTTTATATTAAAGTTTTACTAACGTATTTGTGAGGTTTATCTGGTTAAAATAAGACCACACACGGTATAATTTGAACTATATTTACTTATTGATAATGATTACGGGTGCCACGTTTTAGGTTTAAATTATAAACCAAATGTGCATCAAATTATATCGTGTTGGGTCTTATTTTAACCAGAAAAACCTCACAAATACGTAAGTAGAAGTTTAATTTAAAAAAAATCAAAATTAAAAAAGTTTTATGTTTGCATTAGTATTGTCTCACCGATACGTAATTGTTGTATTCTTTGGTGTCTTGGACCTCTTTCTCTTTCACTCGCTGTCCTTCTCTATGTTTGTCAACAAACCGAACCTCTGGTCGAGCCGTGTCTATAATTAGAATCGATTCTCCTATTGCATAACTGCCCGCCTTGAGTCCCGATCTGCGGGCAGTTATCCAACTTTTACAATACCTATTATTTAATGCTGAATTCAGCTGTATCCATATTTAATATCGTATTAAAGCTTCATTTATTTAACCTCATTGACATAGGAAATATGAAAGCCTCAAAATGTATATTTGCATAAACATCCGCACACAACATACTAGGTATCCCAGAAAGCCCGTACAGTTTTTGAAAATTGGAAACAGATATGTTTTTCATATACTGTTTTGTGTTTTTAATTAGATAAATAATTAGCGTCGGATTAAATAAGTTTTTTCGAATGGAATGGAAGCTTATAAATTCTACTTTTATCAACATTCGTATCTATTGATTCGGAAAACTGTTTGATGGCGGTTCTTATATCACGATCATTTTGAAAGTTTTTATCAGTCAAGTAATTTTATAACAATAAAAATGGATAGTAATCTAATAGAGACAAGTCAGGCGAATATTGTTGATGAATTAAAGTTTTTCAAACAAAGTTCAGTGTCTTTTTGCAGCGTCTGTTTTCCGGTTTGCAGTTTCACGTTATCTCAGAAGAACAGAACTCCTTTGCGATTTCCTAATCCTGGTTAGTGCATCAAAAGTTTTTCCTGCACCCTTTCGAGTTAGGTTGAATGTAAGTCTGCTGCAAAGGTTTGGCCCCTTTGTAGCAGTTTAAAATGAACAATCTTAGTAATTGTCCACCAAACACAGTAAAATCTTTTCTCGGGTGAAGTTTGAGTTTAGATGTGGATCGACCATTTTTCATCACAGGCCAGCAAGTGGCCTAATGCTGGTTCATGTTTGTGGTGAAGAAGAAACGAAACGCATATACCAGTCCTATGGCGATTCTGTTTGTTCCCGAGACTTCATAGTCGTGTTCGTATTGTTTCTTCACACGCGTTGAATCTTCTGCTGATTCTGAGAATTGTATATAATGCTGTTCCTTCCTCTTCAACAATTTCTTTTAATTCACCATTATTCACGAGGCTTGGTCGTCCATCCTATGGTTTGTCTTCAAATGTCTCGACGTTATTTTTGAACTTTTAAAAGCTCGACAAGTGTTATTGGTAGATTCTGTAGCTTTATCTCGGCGATGACCATTGTAGCTATGGCCTTCCCCCACTCTAGGTCCATTGCCTTCGTTTCAATTCTCTCCAGTTCACTCCTCATTCCCTCTCGGTTCATCGTCGTTCCAGATCACAGCCTGTGTGTGGGGAATGGACCTAGGGTGGGGGAAGGCCGCAGCTCCAATGGCCATCACTGCTTTAACTCCAAGTTGATACTCGTAAAGCAAGCACGAACGAATAACGATATTGGGTACAGACATTTTGCAATACTTTTGAAGCAGAAAATGAAATGCACAGAACGAATACTTACTGTGAACTGACTGATTTTTATTTCTCTCTGCGCATGCAAATATACAAACAGATAAAACAATGAAAGCACGAACTTTCTGGGGAACCTCATCATTTCTATTTAATATAGAAATGTATCGAAATTCGAGAAGTGAGGTGTGTATACCTGACCGCTTCGAAGGTCAAGTCACCCTGAACAGCAAGAGGTGTACTCTTTGTCCTTTGTACTAATTCTAACGATATTCTTTTCGGTTGGTATCAAAATCTCAGCGATGCCCTCTCTAACTGTCTGCCACGTATAAAATAATTTAGTTCTTTTGGTAATTGAAATACAACTTCTTCTGCCATATAGTGTTGACGAATATTCTCACAAAGAATATTTCGTCCTATGAAACATAAGAACAAAATATCTTCTTCCTGACTTTAACAGTTGTTCATTTTTACCATGGGCATGTTCTACCTAGATCTAAGGCAAGCACCCTGTGTTAGTTAGTTCAGCTTGTATTGTACCTCTGTAAGATTCCTCCATGCAACATAAAACTTGGAGCCCTTTGGCAAATAGTATATCTGCTACATCATGGGTAACACAACCTTTGCAATCTGGAGAGGGTAGAAAAAACTATGTTGTCTCGACTAAGAAAGGACCGCTCCAAAATTACACATACTGCAATTATTGCCAAAGCCAAATAGCAATCTATTGCCTACTACATGAGCACAGAAGATTTGAATTATAAAGACGAAAACACGAAATACAACCAGACACTGCTCTCACATCACAGGACCACGTAAGAGATACAATTAAATTCCTAAAAGACACAAACCTCTATTTTAAAATCTAACCGTATCAACACGATTAAAATTTGTACCAAACTTCGCCACTGATCCAGCAATCGATGAGACATTAAAAACTACACAAAAAAAACAATCTTTGCACACGGCGGAAACGCAGTTTCAGGGAGAACAAAACAAGCGTACAGACGTCATTGAGGGGGCCACGTCGTTTTCGTCTTCCTCGACTGGCAATTCGATACACAGGCAGGTACGGCGTGGCACCGGCGGTAGAGCGAACTTTTCGAAGACGAAAACGCATACATATGGAAATACAAAGCATGCATATGTATATTCATGGGACCCGCTAACCGACACGTAGCGACCGTCTCGCGGAAAACCATCACGCTACTCGGCCATGTTTTACGTCGTGAATGGATGTGCCTGGCCGTACATGAATTTCTTACGTGTTATCGGCTGCCGATACTTGGCGGGATAACGATGAATACGATACCGAACGCGGCGTGTGTGTCCGTGGGACTCGGACTGTGTGCGTATGCCGTAGCTTTCAGGAATTTTTATTATTCTTCTTATATATTCCCCATGCATCGATTTCCCTTCATATCTCTTTACGTGCGTACCAACGCGTGCTCTTTAAACGCTCCTTTTACGCGAGCATATACTTGCGGGCTATTCTCGCGGAAATATTACGTGCATACGCCTGCGGAATGTAGGTATTCACGAAGTTGTCTGGTGCACTGATTTCACTGATGGAACGAGAGCTTCTTCGGATTTTAAGACCAATCCACTGCATTTCTGCCTCCCTTTTTCCGACTGATTTTTCCAGTTTCTATTAAAATGTTGTGAAATGAATGTACTTTCTTTCTCAGGCGCAGGGTATCATGTAACTGATGGTATATCCGAGACAGAGGCGATTCTAAATGAAAAAATATGTAAAAAGTGTAGAATTAATTTTTTTGTACGATGCCTTGTTTTTGAGAAAAATTGCTTCGGTAATTTATTACGTACACGCGTACCTGACTATTCCCAGATCTCGCTGTATACAGAGTGTATACGGAGGATCGAAGTAGAGTGTACAAGGTGTAAAAGTATACAAGGGTCGAGTGCAGAAAATAAGGCAAGGTGTTATTTTTCTCAGACTGTTTTTATGTAAAAAATTGTTGGACTTCACCATTTCGTTACATACACAATCTTTATATGCGATGTGTGCAGTACATGTGTTTAAAAGAAATACTAATCACATGATTGCAATTAGAATGCCATTCTCTGTAAATATTCTTAACTTTAAACTGTACAAATAAACTAAAATATTGAATACGAGTACATTTTCTAAGAAATCGGTTTGCATTCTTAAGTCAGTGATGGCCACGGGAGATCTGACCTCCCCCCATTCTGGGTCAATTTCTCTCGTTTCAGTTCCCTCCAGTTCGCTCCTCGGTCCATCATCGTCACAGATCACAGCCTATATTAGAGGAATGAACCTAGAGTGGGGGATGGCTGCAACTTCAGTGGCCATCACTGTCTTAAGTGGTCTCTATCCTCGGTTAACACAACCGCACTATTTAACGTCTTAACTTAAATTATCATATCTTCTGTAATATGACTATGAATAGAATATAATGTAGAGATTAAATTCATTGTGTCTACCTAAACGTATTAAGGAATTAAATTTATTGAAGTTTAATGCAATATGCTTATGTCAAAAGCACGAAATAACACGGTGCGAAATTGTAGATCAACCGCAACGGTTGGCAACATGTTAAATATTTATCATCAATATTTTCATATATAATTTTACTAGAAGTAAAGAATTTAATTAAAAGCGAGTATTAAAACCTGATAAAAAAGTAATTCCATATGAAAAGGTCAATTGAAATCGTAGAATTAATTTCTGTTCTAGTAAGCATCGTTCCTTGTGCAAAGCCACAACGTATAGCAGAATAAACCTCTTTGTCGATTTTAAAAGTGTTGTACTCAATTGCACGACTCGGAATCCTACAACCACACTTCATTTAAAAACACTTAAAAATATCAAATAGCCTGAACGAGATACTCGAGCGTGAATCTCATGCGACCCATATTTTATAGAACCTCTTAACAGCTTCGAGGAGAACAACTAAATCAGCTATAAAAAAAGCACAGAAACATTTCCATTTCCCGATTGTCCCAATTACATCAAGACACAGTAACTCACTCTTCAATTCGAAATCGTCCAACGTTTCAAGTCCCAGCGCCACCTTATTATCATTTTCGTCCAATCCTGCAAATGAAACGAAACATCGCGTCTCATCAATTAATCATCGATCGTTCGATCCGAGTAATCGCAATTCCGGAGGTCAGTTCCGTGGCAGGGCCGGAAATAAGTCGATTTCGGGTGTCGCTTCGAAGTTACGACCTAATTAGCGTTTCAACGACGGGAACCTGGAAACTTCTCTGACCGTCGAACGTCTCCGAATCGAATCACCCACCGTTTCATATTATTATTTACGAGCCCCGTGGCTAGAGGGAACAAATCGGACGATCTCCAACGTTCTGAGGTTAGAAAGTTCAAGCCGCCTCCGTTGTGTGCTCGCGAGAGCTCAAATACATCCGTTCGATGGTCGGTTGTGTTCACGAAGTCGAGGAGAAAACCGCAGAGAGATCGTGAAAACGCTTTTCCGATGTGCACACAGGGACACAGACGGAGACTTTCGTTAATAAGAGTCGTCGGGCACATTGGTCGTGGTAATTGTCCAGGCCACTTTGTCGGAATATTAAAACCGGCAGTGACTTCTGAAGCGTCCATCGCGACGGCGTGTTTATTGTAACGAGCGAGTCGGAAGAATGTCGTAAAGTTAAAGAGCAGAGAGAGCACAGTACGGCTCTCTATTACACGAGGGGATACGGAGAGGGGTTGTGTGGCGGGGTGTAGGGGGTTGGTACAATGGAATTCCAGCCGCAGACTTGGCGAAGCAATTTCGAAGCAGTTTTCGCCGGGCAGTTAAATTTAAACAGGCCGCCGGTCTATTTTACGTGAGGTTATTAACGTTATTCGCGGTTAATTCCGTGCTCTTTCATAGAAAATGAATACGCGTACGCAGGGACTAGTCGCTTGTGCGCGCAGGCACACAGGCTATTCTGACCCAGAGAGTAATGCGTGTGGCACTGTTGATGAAAAATCATGGAGAAAAGAACATCTGTCTGGCATTTACTGTCATTGCGTTAACGAATGAATTTCATTCGTCGTGGGAACATCTACACACTCGTAATGGCATGGTAATATTAGCGTGTTTGAATCAGGGGGTTGAAAACAGTTATGATATTCATTTCGGTCCTTGAAACAGTTATGAAACGGTTCTTACATCAATACTCATATCGGTTCTATATTGGTTCCAAAACGGTTCCAGAATCGATTCCCGTATCGATTTTACTGTAATTGAAATAACTAGATGTTACGGTTGCAGTTTATTGCATTAATTTATTAGACAAAGACATTATGCAAGAAAATAAAAAAATTGTAACGTCATACATATTATGATTTTGTAACCCCCTGCAATGTACTTACATCAAGACAAATACCTTAATTCATTTACATTAATCTATCGCATTGCCGCAAATGATCGATATGGCCGTCAGATTTTTGTTTATGTGCTGGCAAATGACGGCTATAGCAGTCATCTTGTGGCGACAATGGAACATTTAAAAAAAAAAGTGTGTTTCTGAGGCCGATCTAGAAAACAAAAGTGTACGTCTATGGGTTAAATACTAAACGGCTGTATTTTTCATTTTTCTTGTTTCTTAGAGCACTAATGAAGAATCAAAGAGTTCAGAAAAATTGTATTCTTGTAGCACTAATGATTGTTGTCATACTGTAAGTACAGGCTTACAGATTTTGCCATGCCTCGTTTTCCTTTATCAGCCGTCCAGCAAATTTATTTGTACGGCTTCTGAATTATTCGGGCATGGGAATGGACGGTGCAAGGCCAGATGCAACGACGCAACTAAAATCTAGAGAATTTTCTCCACATTGTCCGGCGGACAATCCCACCGTGGCTGGGTTTAGCGAATCGGGGATCTGGAATTCGTGAAAATAAAAGACTGGTCAAGTGCGGTTCGGAGAATCGTTCCTACGCCATTGGCTACGACCCCTGGACCATCCCTGCAGTCCCGTTCGAGTTCAGTTCGCAGGATTATAGCCAGGACACCTGACGATGCTCCCATCGCTTCAAAGGGAGAGAAACCGACATAAGCAAACGAAATAAAAACGGACGAGAAGAGGTGGAAAAGTGAAACAGGAAAACGAACGTTTCCCGTAAAATTGAGCGAAACTAGTATAGGATGCCTAAAAAAAGAGTGGTCCCCTGAGTACTTTCGAAACCGCTGATGCAATAGTGCGTCTTTTCACCTGATAACATAGTGTTCCGTCACTTCACTTTCCGGTGGCTGCTGGCATGAAACGCGATTTGAGGTGTACGGTTGAGACTTTACAATGTCTGATCGTATTAATGTTTGCTATAAAAAATACCATTGATGTATTTTTAAGTGCTCTTTCAATTTTAATATTTGCCCTATCGTAAGTATAATTCTTCTATTTAGTAATGAGTAAATTCATTAAAATTTCGTACTCCAAGAAGTTACAAAATGGATATTTTGGAACCAATTGTCTGGTTTTTAGACTTGCTGTCATGATAGTAAACTGGGTTTCAGATTTAAGTTATTGGTACTCGCTGCGAAAGTGTTAAGGAAGGGACTGAAAAAGAAAAGGAAAAATGCATACGTGAAAGGGTATGTTATGTATCTTTTTTTACTTCAATTTACCTATCCAGGCATTTCCCTAATCAGAATTGTAGTTTTCACTCATGCAGTTGTATGCCTGTTCTCAGCCACCAGAGCACTTTTGCCGTTCCGGTTGTGTCTACTCTCAAAGCAAAAAGTCATTTTGATTTTGCGCACTTTCTCTTTGATCCGACCTAAGGAAACAAATGCAATCTAAACAATGGAACAACGCCACAGCACTACATATTATTGTGTTAAACATATGTAAAGTTGAAAAAAAAAAAAATGTTGTATTTATATTCTTGCATTATATTATTAGTATTCAAAGATTAACAGTAATAATAATGGCAGTAGCTCATTCTGTAGAAAAAATGTACAGAATTTATATTATCTGTATGGAAGACTTCAATCATTACGTATTAAACAATTAGTCGGTATATTTCGAATATCAATGGCAGGTTTATTAGTTAACGATGGATATGAGTGTAAAATAAACTATAGAATAGACTGTTCTGACATCGTGAAAGAAAATCCGAACATAAACATCTAGAGAAATTCTTTACAAATCAGAATATCCTTTACAGTATTCATAGCTCGATGAATATTAAGAATCATACCTAAGGTGATACTACATATCGTACTTACCATTACCTCTAGAATATTATTTAAAAAATACCATTACTACTAAACACTAGTACTAATTTATAGTTATTATTAACTCTAAGTTATTTTATAATCATCGTTAAATCATAATTATTTTATAATTATTAATTTCACAAAATATGAACATAAAGCGTTTAGCTATATCGTGTTTGTTGAGTGAAAACATCTATATCTTATTAATACATAGTTTAGCAACGGCAACCCAATAAAGATTAAAAATAAAAATTTAATTTAGAGACGGTCTTCATTCGATATCAATTTAGTGCCAACAATTGCAGTTAGACAATCTTTAAAGTAATGTTTTAAATTTAAAATGATGTCTTTAAAAATTAAATGTTTTGGTGAAATATAAACTTATAATTTAGAATAAATTTTATTAAGAATTTGATTTATAATCTCCTTAATCAAAATGAAACAAATAAATCAATAATTAAATATAAATCGTTAAAGTAAACTGATATGGCCACTGTACGTTCTTCTTATAGGAATTTATATGGTTAATAGTAATCCACAATATGTTTTGATTAAATTAAATTTATATGTATATTACTGTTTTTATATTATACATTTAAAAAATAATTATAATACTACAGATAATTGATAATAATGAAGTAATTATAATAATAGGAATAAACTTCTTCGATCAGAAACATACAGGTACTTACCTTAGTGTTTAGAACTCGGTCCAACGGAATAAGTCGTGTAGCAAAAACGAGAACATTGTTGTTCTATGCGTCCAGTTTCCCTTCGTACCTGAGAACAAAGCCGATTGCTCGAGAGTGGCACGGGGTGACAGGAAAGTTTTCAATCCGGATTATCATTCATTAGTAACGCTTACCAAAGTGGACAGAACGACACTATGCAGCATCCGTGAAACCCTCGAACGATAGTTCTTGCACCATCTATCTGCAAACAAGAAATATTTGGTCTAAAGGAAATTCCTCAAAATAATCTCCAAACGTTTTCTTGACCATTTTATGACATTTCACAGGGGGTGAATAAAATTTTAGGAGAACTATTTCAAATGTTATTTTCAATTACAAACGCCACAGTTAATACAAGTACAATAATATTTTGAATAAGAACATCAGCTTTTACTTTTATCGCCTGTAGGATAAAATGAAAATACTACCGTCTGATTTATGTGTGCGCTAACAAATCAAAGACTTGGTAAATCACAATTGATACAATAAAAATAATTCCGCCCCTCAAGAAATCGTTATTATTAAACTATTTGTGATTTAATGAGACAGCCATTTAATCAAGTAATTGATTCATAAAAACTATCTTCATCATTATCGCTAACTCTCAGAAGTAAAAATTGGTCTATAAATAAATTAACACTTTGAGTGCGACGCCCCATTACCTGAAAATGGCAGACTTCCCCAATTTTTATACAAAATGAATGTAACGATGAATTCTGCCTTTTTCAATCAATAATATCAGAAACATCCATCATTTTTTTACTGCTTCCATTAGAGCTGATTAAGTATATTTTTAATGCTTTACATGATCAAATAAATACTAATTGAATCTATCTGTCACCCAGATATGGGTAACGCGGCACTCAAATTGTTAAACAAAAATCGTCGAAATGTACTCACGCTGTAATATGCTAATTTTTATTTATTATTTTAGATTCAACTTTTCAATATCGCATGTATGGGGGTAGGTTTTTGTAACTTCTGGTTAGAAACATACTGGCACGGTTTATCGAGAAAAACTTGTAACACAGTACATATATTTTCCTAATTTCTGATTGACCTTATATTATACCACTAAAATAGCTAGATATTGGATAAACAGTACTCGAACGCAAAATTAAAATTTTCTCGATATATCTGAAAATATATTGTAACGTTAACCCTCATCTGTCCCTCGTGTCAATTTGACACATTTTTCTCACAAAAATACGATAAACGTGAAAAAGCAGTATACCTTGCATATCGGTTTATTATTTGTGAACGATGCGAACAATTTAATGCCTGAATGTATTGAATGCACAGAAATTTCATTTCTTTTATTTTCAACGAAAGAAGTCGGAAACGTAAATATTTATCTTTCCATTATATTAGTTTTTGACTACTGTGTCAATTTGACACCAAGGGACAAATTAGTTTTGGGAAATGAGGGACGGATGAACGTTAAACAATCTAACAGGTGCAATCGAAGAGTCAAGTGTGAGAACAAGTTCGTCGCGTTCTCAATTAACGACGCGATTCGATCGTTCGTCAAAAACTGTTTAAAGCTTTTCGACGGCGCAACGAGTTTCCCATTTTTCTGATTTCCACTTCCGCCAGCATTCGTACGTATGTACGTGTACCTGTGCACGCGGGAAAATGTATATGAAAACTTTTAATGGCGTTCTGGAGGCAAGTGTTTCGTCAACATGCGCAACGAGAAACGGCCGTCGCGCTGATGGAAAGAGACTTTAACGAGGTGCACCAGGAGGAGGCCCGCCGACGGAAATATTAGAGAAGTTTTAAGAAAATGCAACGGTTAAACGGGCGAGGCCGATGCGCGGGAATATTCGGACCGATAAACTTCTTCCAGAGAGGGAGGGAAAAAGAGAGAGGCAGACCAGGAATCGCATTGGTTTTCCGGATGGAACAGAATGGAAGCGTTCGTCGAATGCAATTTTCTTGGAGAACTCGTCAAGGAGGTGGCGGAATTGTGATTTTAAACATCCGCCGAGCAAAAAAAGCAACTCCTTCCACCCGTTCCTCGTCCTTTTATATTTCAAAGGACCTCAGTAATTTCCAATGTCGACCGTATTCTGTCGTCCGTTTTTCTTCTTCTTATTCGCTGCTCCTTCGAACGGAATATTTACTCTAATGCTCGTAACGTGCGTTCGAATATTCATTACTCGAAAGCACGATATTCTGCCGTGGAGTAAAGTGTACTGTCACGTAGCAAGACTAGGTTATTACGTCAAAGAAAAGAAAGAACAAGGTAGTACTTAGGGGGACTTAGACGCAGACCTCGTACGACCGAGGTACAGTAGAACATCGATAGCTGCAGGGTAGCGGGTTTGAGAATTCGTGCAAGCATCGAGGTCTGTGCAACCGTCGAGGTATAGTACGGTACCTGGAACAGACATAGCGAGGTCACAACTTGTATCCCCAAGTAGCGGAAGTAATTGATACTGCCGGATCCAAGTCCGTATACGATACACAACTGTAAGGTTCTGATCAGTGAAACAACAAATTCATTTGTCTAAAGGGTCATATTGGTTGTCATGCACGCCGCTTGAACTCATAACCCTCCAAGAGTTTATTGGAGGGAGAAGATTTAACTTCTAGTATAAGGAGGAATATGATGAGGGAGCAGAATCATAGTTAAGATACTTCACACGGCCCTGACTCAGGTCTGAAAACTTTATCTTCCAAAAAAGTGCCAAACCTTCTGTTTCGAAATCACAAAACTGTAAACTGTAGGTACCCTACAATGTTTAAGATCTCGATATATCTCTTCCAGGTACTATAATCAATTATATGCGTAAGAACTCCGATCACATAATACATCTCCAATAAGAATGAGACAGCTGCTTCCTCTTTCTACTGTTTGATGACCTTCGATTGTTTGTCTCATTTCTACTATTTGTTGACAAAGCGCAACGAACGACACTAGCGTACAAATATCGAGGTGTCATGTATCGAGGTTCTACTGTACCCTCATCTGGATTTCACAAAGCAAAACCATAAACCGCCACCCTTGGACTGATAGTCTGAAAACATTCGAGGATATTCATAGCATTTATTTTACTACAATCCTAGAAGCCTTCGAGTGGGCGGCTTAGAACCGCGATAGGAAGCCGCCAATTGGAAAGGAAAGAATTTTCCAACCAATCAGCGTTTCAACAATCACCGATTAATTCGCATGCGTCAGATGCAATTCGGAAATTCGGCTAACGTTTCCAAATGTGAAAAAGCGTTTAAGACAAAGTTTATTTCTTTTTAATAAAGTTATTGATTGTTACAAAACTTTCTATATTATTTCGTTAAAAAAAAATAGAAGCTGCGCACCCCCTGCAACTATCGAGGGCCTGAAGGAGTACACAGTGTGTCATAAAGAAGGCTGCATCGAACCATAACGTGCGCAAAAAAATTTTGTCCTTACCTACATTAGTTTTTGAGAAATTAATTTTATCTAGCTAAATTTGGTATTTGTCCCACTGCGCGTCGCTCCAAACGGCCATCTCTGTCTTAGACAATGAAGAGCTGCCGAAGGAAAATTCATATAGGGTCATTCCATGCCAAATCGATCACTTCTTGACGTCGATGTCAGGGATTTTGTTCAATATAAAATATGATGTAATACCCGTGAAATAAGGGATGGAGGGGGGGGGGGGGGGGGGGGGTATGTCATAAAAAGTACGGACCTTTGAATTTTGCAATTTTTGCCCGTTTTCATGAAAACAGGCTGTACTTATGAATTTTTATCTAGGAAACTATTTGTCGGATTGAGTTTCTTTTTGTTATTTTAATCTAGAAGGTTTGGCTTAGTATAATAATATTTTCTTGAATTAATAAATTAATTTTGTAATATTAGAAATTATAAACAAGTTCTTATTTTGTAAATTTCTCCTTGAAGGCCACCAGTTATTAAATTTAAAAAAATATGGCCATATTCCTTGAAATGTTACGTACAATATAAGCTCTCGATCAGAATGGCGTCTTTAAAATTAACTAATTTCACGGGTATTACATCATATTTCATTTTGACAGAGTCCATTCGGGCTCTTGTAATTCTACTATACCCCGAAATCGTGTTCAATGTAAGTCAATTTACGCGAGCAGACGCGAGATGTAGCATGTGCCGAACGAATTAATGGAAGCCTTTGTTGGTAGCCGGTTTGGAAACATTTCGTCGGTGTGTTTGCCTCAAAGAAATCTCGCATGCAATGACGCCTCGTTCGAGGCCGAATCCTTCACAGGATAAAAAGTTCCAAAAGAATCGTCTAAGTCAATAGCATGCCGATCCTTTGATCCCGCTGAACGGTGAAAAATATTCGAGTTTCAAGCACCGTCCAAACGACTGCAACGGTTTTTCCGCGAGTGGAGAAAAAACATTCCATTGTTTCCCTTTTCTGAGTAATTCAAAGTCCGCGAAGTATTCGCCATTGCTCGACGCGGAGGGACGTAAAGGCATGTGCGCCTGTTATCGACGACAATATTGCAGCTAAATATTCTTTATTTTACAAGCACTTGTAAGTCTATATTGGTATAATCTGAGGATCTTATTGAATATTTTAGTATTTGCTAAAAAGTGGAAAAAAAGAAAAGGGTAAAATATGAAGTTTCGAAAGATTAATTTTATAGTTGAACATGGAAACCTAAAACGTGTATTTCATTATATGTACAAACCCGGGTGCCGCGAAAATGCAGACGGACAGCCTGTTTGAATTATCTAGCACGGAGCCCGGAAAATGCCCGCAATAGCCCAGATGATCCAGCCCGGTGACCGGTAAATGCCCGCGGGCACCCAAGTTTGCCGGTTGCAAATCCCTTTTACACGGATTCGCCATTATGTGCGAGAAACATTTTAATACTCGATTACTTATTTTGTTGTACATATCCTTATTTGTTCATCAAAGTATAAAAACTCTAGGCATTCACTGTTGTTGATTATTCGCAACTACGGTTGGCGTACTTCATTTGTGCAATTCCCTTTCGCAGGGCTTATTAAATGAGACGTTCTGGTCAAATATTAGAGCAATATACAGTAGGCGCTCGCTAAATTGCCGTTAAGAATGCCCCGAGCTCACAGATATTAGAGTGCGTTTACATTGGTAAGTTACTTGTACCAGTAACTTGCAAGCACCTACTAACACAGTGTAAAACCATGTGATTGGCGGCCTCTATATCCCCGAGAGCGGCATTTTAGCGAGCGCCTACTGTGCTAACTAATCATAATCATGGAGTTCGATAAAAACATTGTAGTTTGTAAGAAATAGTACATATCTTTTGCGCGTTTTGCTTACTCATAACATTTTCCGTTTATATCGTCTACCATCGGCATTAAAATACGAAACATCTTATAGCAATGAAACATTCTAAATTTCCCGAGAAAAATGTATTCGTTTCAAAGATATAACAGTTTTTCTGAACACTCATTTTCTTCACATTCCGGTGATTTCACTTGCTGTGCACACTATAACACAGGCGCCGAAAGTAGGCACTTCAAGAATACTTATTACGAGAGCGTTTCAAAACGCAAATTAAAAATTTTGGGATATATAATTCAATCAGGGATACAAATGATATGTCATTTTTCTACATAATCACCCTCCTTTTCAATACACTTCTCACACCGTCGCACCAACTTCTTTATTCCATTAGAAAAAAATATTTTTGGTTGTGCATTTAGCCAGGAATGCATCGCTTCTTTGATCTCGTCATCATTCCCAAATCTTCGTCGTCTCAAAGCGTTCTTCAGAGGTCCAAACACAAGGTAGTCAAAGGGAGCGAGGGCAGGGCTGTATGGGGTGAACTTTTTATTCTAACTTTTATTCTTCTGTGATCTTCACGAGGTTTCAAACCCTGCGACCTCAAAAGTCTGATAATTGTTCGCTGCTCCTCTACGGTGCAAACAGCTAAGGGCACTGCCATTTTGTATATGTCTCCCTTTCAATTAAGCACGCCATGCCATGTATTGGGCAGTGCCAAAATTTTCTCTAAGAATGTATGTTCCCTGCGCGGAAGTTTGAAATGCCTGGAGTATTCGGTTCGTGAAATATTGTCAATGCACTGTTACTTTTTGAAACACCCTTGTATTTACCTAATCAAATTACGATAAAACATAAAATCCCAGTCTGAAGGTTCTCCCATTTAGAAAATTGGAACGGATGTGAAAAATAATAAACACCGTTCTCCAAGAAATAGAGTAAAGAACACTTGTCAAAAATGAGACGAGGATGTGACGTTGAAGTGTACAGTTTCAGCGTCTCTACAATAGCAAGTTTCGCGACACCGCCCAACTAAAATGTGTTAAATTCTTCTTGTAACACGCGTGTACACGCATTCATTGCACACACACACACATATACACAGGGAGACGTACAAAGGATTCAGGTGTGACTAAGGCATCCGGATTTCCGGCTGTCGTATCCGTGGCTTCGCCAAATTGCACGCCACCTCGTAAGACGAATAGTTCGACGTGGAATGCGTCGCAATGAATCCACGAAACGTCTCGTGCACCGCGAACCTCGTACTGGGATTCTCCTATTTGAACAATAGCGCGAGAACTGTTACTTAGGCGACGTAGACGTACGAGACACACGGTATTCGAAAGCTTACGAACCGAGTTTCAGAAAACGCCGATGGTTTTGGGTGATGGTGACACCCCGTCGAAGACAATCGAACTGTAACACCAAGGCTAATTTTTAGTAACCTGTTAAAAAGAAATCGAGTTAAGTCATTAGAAAATCCGTCCGTATAGTGTGTGTTAATTTTTCATTAACACATTCCGTGCCCTGTAGGTCGTATACGCTCCATTCATCAAGTTCATTATTTCGAAATGAATGCCAATATGCTTTATATTTTAATTAAGTCTAGCCCGTTCTTACTTTCGACTACACACTTAAGGTTTTTGGATCAAAAATGCCCCGAATATATGGAACTCATATTTTCAACTTCATAATATAATGTGAGGACTAAGGGACCCCAGAAATAGCCAGTCGCGTGTATTATAAATAGAGACCATGGTTTTGAACGTGTATTAAAGATACACGTGTACACGTATTAGTAATATATCCGTGTTTCAGTCCGTGTAGTTTTTAATACACGGGTACACGGGTACTGAAACACACGGGTACACTGGTGCACGGGTACACGGGTATAGAAATACACGGGTACACGTGTATTGACGTATTCATATTTTATTTCGTGTGATTATTAATGTATAACAATATACCTGAACATTGACGTATTTTCTAGGTTGCAGGTAACAATAAAAAACAACATAATCTCGGTTAACAAAGTTTAATCATATATTTGTTTCACAAATGTCATGCGTAAATGTACTTCAATATTCGGGTATTTTATTATACACTAATAATCACACGAAATAAAATATCAATACGTCAATACATGTGTACCCGTATATTTTGATACACGTGTACCCGTGTATTAAAAACTACACGGACTGAAACCCGGATGTATTAATTACACGTGTACACGTGTATTTAGATACACGTGAAACGGGGAACTCTAATTATAATGTCATTATTGCGAAACTTTTTTAAGTAAATGAAGACGCGGCGGGTCAAAAAAGACCGAAGACTACACTAGGGTTAAAGTGAACGCCGCAAGGATAATAAAATGAACAGTCTATCATTCTTATGATATCACATTGAATTATTATAACATTGAATTACCTTATTCAATGTTTGTAGTTTTAACATTGTGTATTTATATAAACTTCTTTTCAAGTGCGAGACTATGTATGGAATTATTTACTGTGATACATAGTGAGTGGCTATAACGTCACCTTAACATGTTGAATGCCACAGTGGAAACTGCCCTGCCTAGTCAGACACCTTATAATCTAGTATTTTAAGTATAAATCGCGGAGGAAAAAAATATTTTATTATTTAAACGTGTAGTACTTACTTTATATTACATATTATAATAATAGTAATGATGTTGCAAGTTGTATAAGTTGAGGCGTCGGCCACCAGTGACCCCGATGGCAGTCAGCGTGTTAAATAACATCTTTAATTTCGATATTACAAGAAGGTGTATCTGTTGCATACGCATACTATTCGAAATAAATGAATGAAATCTGCACGTGTACCGCACACATCGAATTAACCGTGTGTGAGTATTTCACATTGAGATTGAGGGAGTTGAAAGTTATTATTAAGCAAGAGTTTATGTATGTTAGCTCCCTGTTTATGGAATGTTTTGGAAAATATTTCATTATACAACAGCTAGATGAAATTTTGTAAACATTCAGGGTCTAAATGGCTTTTTTAAGGAACATTTTATGCGCATATTTGTAGTTAATGCGGTAAGAAATTTAGTGACATTCAAGTTTACGACTGTAAGATGATCTTGAATTTCAAAGTGCATACCCGAAACATACGATTTCCTGAGTTTTTCGATTGCGTTACTAATAAGAAGATTTTTGACACCATACATAGAGCGAAAACATACGTAACAGTGCTATAAATTGTTTTTGTGTCCAGTTGCTAGCAGTCTTTATATTTCAAGGTTATCACTTGAGTTTTGTATCGTACTATGTATTTTTTGGCTTATACTAAGGTAACTAATAGTTAGACGAGTAAAGTAATCTATAATACAAGATCTTCCAAGGTTATAACACATAGAAAAGTAGAGAAGGAAAATTCCAGTAGATATATATTTTGGAACTTAAAAAACATAATTCAGTTTCGATTGAAAAATCTTATTACCTTCGAAAATGTTAGAAACAGTACGGCTTTTTTATGTTAATTCCAACGTATTGCAATAGGAAAAGTAAAGGTCCGTAAAATTATGTACGAAGCGTCGTATATTCGAGTAAATTAATCCCGTCGTTACTCAAGGTGTCCCAATATATTCGAATCGATAAAAATTTGTCGGTGACAAATAGGGGTCACAAATATAGTTCTCAGGAAATGGCATAAATTTTTTGCTTCTAGGTGCATGTGAGAGCACGTAGGCGAAGCTCTCGTGAGAACGTACGATCGCTATAATCCAAAGAGTGGAGATAAATCATTCAAAGGTGCTTAACGCTGTCCTCATTTTCATGAAGCTTAACCATTTCACAAGAAAGGTTGCATTTCGGAAAATTATCAATTCTGTACTACGCAACTATATGAAAAATACTAAAAACTTTCGACAAAAAGTAGAAACATTTCATTGAATAACATTAAACAATGTTAGTCGTGCGATCTGGACCAAATTATACGTACCTGTTGACACTCGCAGAGATCAACAGGGAAGCTTCTAGAATCCACAAAATGAACCATTGATCTTTGATAGAGCTTAGTATGCAAATTGATTTTCGACCAATTTGCTGCACATCTGGAGAGCATTCGGCCGCTAGTATTCGGGAATATTTTAGACAATAGCTTGGACGGTCCTGCAACGAACAAGGAAGACCGTCTCGCAACTCAAGAACCCCATTCCACGACTGTAGGTATACTCTTCTGGCTAACGGACATTGCACTAATTGGAATTTTCACGAAAATGGCTACAAGATTTTCCTCGAGCGGCGCGCTGTAGAAATTTGTCGGCACGGTCATAAGCCGCTCAGCGAAGGGAGAATTTGCACGATGGTAAATAACCTTGAAAGATAAACATATCATAGGTTAATGAATTCGTTTTGGGATGAGCTACACGCCTAAGTGAAGAACAGTATACAGTGACATTTAAAAAAACAAAAGTCACTTTGAAATCTCGGAGACACCTTCACCTACAAGACTGTAATGGACATCCTGTAAAGTATAAAATAGAAGAGTTTCAATATAAGTGTGAAACATTAATTTGTTAATGTTAAATTTGTTAAACACGTTGACTGCCGTGGAGGTCACCGGTGACCGGCATCTCAAATTTTCTTTCGTGAAATAACTAATAATTCTTATACAATTTTGGAGTAATATTAATATTCTAATAATAGTATAAGGTGATAACTATGCGTTCAAAAAGTAAAATATTCTTATCCTTCATAGTTTATGTTTGAAATAGGATATTGTATCGCGTCTGACTAGGTATGGCAGTTCCCACTGTGGGTGTACGTTGAGCGGCGCAGTGTAAAATCCCACAACTAGTCAGACACGCGAAAATACCTTTTTATAAACATCTATCGTTCAATATATAAATATTTATTTATTTTATAATATACTTCTTATTTTGTACTATGCTGCTACTCCAAATTTCGTTGGGGTAATCAGGTATTTCATGAATTTAAAATTGGTACGTGGTTCATCTGTGGTACACGTGGCGTTCAACGTGTTAAGGAAAGTACAATTGTTTGATAGCAATTCAATTGGTCATTGCGAAAAGGGATCATCTACGATTTTTCAGAAATTCATTTTTTCCTACAGTATGTCTGTTGGAACGCGAGACAACCTATTCCACATAAAAACCGATCATGTATATACTCAAATGTCTCTCATCCCGAATTTTTTACATGCAATAATATCTTTTACGAGAGTCGAATTGAAAATTTTGTTTCATCTACATTCTTGGGCAAGAATAAATGTACAAAAATTCATGAAAACTGATTAACGTTTTACCAGAAAAATTTGAAAAAACATGTTAATTATTAACATATTTTTTAAACAAATTATTTTTTCGGAAAACTAATTATACAGCTCAATTCAGCATTAAAAAATAAGCATACTGTACATTTAAACTTTTTTTCTAAGATCAATAGTTTCTGAGATTTACCGTCAAATATGTTTTTCGACCCGAACTTCAAAGTCTGTTTTCACCCCCTAGATATGGACGATTGCCGATATAAAAACATATGGGTCGAATATCTTTTTGAGAACTACAACCCACAAAAATATCATTAAGATCGGAAATTGACACTTGGGTAATGTCCCTTGTTAGTTCTTTCTACCTATCCCTTATTCCAAATCGTTACAAGTATCTGCTGAGAATGTGTCTACAAATAGTAAAAAAAATGGAAGATTTCAAAAAGCTTTATCAGTATATTTCACAAGAGCACCGATCTCTCTACGATAATTATTTCAGTAGTCTAGAATCACCAATGAATAGGAATCTAAAAAACATCCATAATCCGACATTTTCAATACTTTGTATTAAATATGCATATATATTCATTTTGAAAGTTTGCAAGTTTGTAAGAATATGTTGACAACTTTTCCTATAACAAAAATAAAATGTTTTCTTGTTGACTGCGAAAAGGGATCATCTAGGAAAAACAACTTTCAATTTTTTTCCTACTGTATAATTCAGAAACCATTCATTAAAAGGTTATTAGGTCGGGGAGTAAAGTCTGACAACTTCTAAATTATTTCTCACTACACTAGAATTAACACATTGATTGCCACGGGGTCACCGGTGTCCGGCGCTTCAAATCTTATTTAGTTAAATAACTACTGATTTTTATTATATTCTGAGCAAATTTAATATTGCAACACTAATATAGGTACACGTGTGCAGTATTGAATACTTAAATATTTTTTTCCTTCATGATTTATACAGAAAAGGGAAATGTATGCTGTGTCTGACTAGCAACGGCTGTTTTCACTATGGAAGTCAACGTGTTAAGGGGGCATGTACATCTAGCAGGATACAAAAAATCGATTTTTTCATTTTTACATTTACATAAGGTGTAATATTTCATGAATGTCTGGTGCAAATGTCAGGTAAAAATTCCGTAAAATAACGTAGTTACAGCCCCTCGATTTTTATCGAAGATACACTTGGTACCGTCTCACGTGATTTCCTACATGTTCCCTCTTCACGACGCCATATCTCCGCAATATTGTGAAAATTTTGTATAAAAAAAATTGCGAGCTTTTTTCGAACTGTAATTCTTCAACAGCTTCTCAGAAAAAAATGACAGAAAATTACCTTTTTCTTGGTCTCGTTGGTGTATATGCCCCCTTAAATCAGTTTACTCTTTCTCTCGTAACGTTTGTGAAATAGTATATGATCCTTTTTCGCAATGACCGATTCAATTGTACTAGGAGAGAGACCGCAGTACTCATTCCTATCAACCACTTCACTACCCTTCGTTTAAAAATTTAATCCCGAGAACTCCATCACGGAATCCTTCGTTTCGACGGTGCCAACGCACGTATAATGGATAATTCTACAAAATTGCATCGCGGGCATAATGTAGCGTAAATTAGCAAAGAATCGCGGACGCGTGGCAAGTACATTTCCTCTGGCTCGTGACCAGAGAAAGGCACTTTGCGAGCGCTTTAATTCAGCGCAGAAAATAAATTGTCGGAAGGCGCTCAGCCGTGTCTCCTCTCTCAACAAGCGTCCCCATGGTGGGAAAAGAGGAGCGCGGAGATCCATGAAAAAGGAACAGGGAACCAGAAGCGTGTCGGTGAACGAGAGACACCTGGGGGAGAGAGAGAGAGAGAGAGAGATAGCCGGAAAAAAGGTGCTCCCTTTTGCGCAATTTGCCCGAACGTAGGAGCAAATTTCCCCGGTATACAAAAGCGCTCGACATTTTAAAGCACGGGGTCCACGAGCTTGCGATTGTCGCATGCTCGCACCATCTACCCCTTTCTCTTCTGTCAGCCCCCTCGTTCGAGCCACGCTAGTGGGGACCATTTTGCGTGTGTCCGTGTGCGTGTGCAGGAACGTCCACGAGAATCGACGCGAACGAACACGAACGAACGTCAAGAACGTACCACGTCCCCCGAGGCTCGCGTTATTTTATGTCGCTTGTGACTCGAGCATCCCCTCCTGCCCCTATTCCCGTTTTCCACCACCTGGCAGGCATCGAACGAAACACGAAAGCAGAAGCAACGGCCAGAGGGCGAAACGACTGCGAGAGAGTGGCGTTCTATGAATACGTTTGGAAGTTCAAACGCCTATGTGATTTGCATGTGTCTCCGAGGTGAAGTAGCCCAGCGACAGGTGCACAAGGGGGTGAGTCACCCCGCACCTCCGGTTCGTTTCTAGTCCTGCTAAGCGAGCAACCAGCCTCTTGTCTGAGGTTACGATCGAAGGGTGAAAGCCGTATTTTTCTTTGTTCGAATGCCGGTCGGTTTGTAAAAGTGCCACCGGCTCCTGGATACTGTATTATTTACGGGGTGGATTGCAGGGTTTGTGTATAATTGAGTTACCCGTTTTTCAAGGGAAATCGTCGGGTCTGCTTGGTGACGCATGGCAGGGTATTTCATGGTTATACCGAGAATCTGCGATACTCCATTTTTCTTATGTGAAAAATGTGGTAAATTGAGGAACTTAGTAAATGAATTGATTGAATTATGTAAAGAAACTAAAGGACTAAATATCAATGAAAACGTTATATATACTAGCAGTTCGAAATGTTCAACGTGATTGTTTCAGTTCAACAATAATTAAAAGTTCATTAACCAAATTTACAGGACCACTTAAAACAGATTACAGAATTAAAAGTAAGCAGGAATTATGTAAATATGAACATATGTAAATATGAAAATACCATACATTTTTGGTTAAAAAGAAATATAAACACCACATCTGATAATCATTAAATTTATTTCTCCTTGATTATAAAAATTAAAGGACTAAGAAAGATCTTGATTTTTGAATGTAAAAAACTTTTTTTTATTTTTTTATTATAATTTTGTATGTATTTAAAATTAATAATTCTGTGTTCAGAACTTCTCTTCTGACATCAGACGTCAAATTGGTTTACATTGACAAATTGTAAGAATTTTGAGCAATACAAGATCAGATAGATAAGTACTAATTTTGATTTATAATATCACAAATAGGTGGAATATTTTTCTTTAAAATATAAGTGCGGGTAATTTATTTACATTAATTGTATCAATTTCTAATATATAAACTGGAACAAAAAAGTCCAATTCTGCTTCCTAAGCATGTTCAGTTTTCGAACAAACAACGAAAACAATTACACTCTATAATTTCTCCCTCGAAGACATGCAACTTTCATTCGTAACATTTTTTTCTATAATAGACATTGAAAAAGCTGCTTGGGTGGTTTGTTTTAAACCCTTCACCTGGTAATTATGCAACATATTTCTCAATGATACCTATTAAAGTTCAAGGATGTCTTACAAGGGTCATTACCAGACTGCAGATGTTTATGGAATTTAATATATCGAAATTGGTGCACGATAAACATTTCATAATTTACAATTATATAATATTTTGTCAGTAAAATAAAGATTACATACTTTGAACATTTCAAGTAGTAAATGCAGTCTTGTTAAAGTGTCACTTATTTAACTGCATTAACATAGGATGTACGGAAATCTAAAAATGTATATTTACATAAACATCTGCAGTCTAGTCATCACTCAATTGGCACGCGACAATGTTTATGCAATGTTTATGTAATATAGAACTCAACAGAATATTCGATATATGCTTTTTTGTCAGAAAACATCTATGTTGGAGGGGTGAAAACAGCCTCCAAAGTTGGGATTGAAAAAGCAATTTTATTCAATAATTCAGAAACTATTACGTGTAGACGAAAAATTAAAAATGTAAACTGTGCCATTTTAAATGACAAATTTCATTGTGTAAGCAGATTTTCCAAAAATTTATTTGTTTAAAAAGTATATTAAAAATTAACTTATTTTTGAAAGTTTTTTTATAAGATGCTGAACTATCATCAGAATTTGTATACACAAACTACAGATCCAGAGAAAAAATACGGATAAACTGGAATGTTTAATTTCTCCGTCACAGTAGATATTACGTTGCGAATTATACTTACATTTCGTAGACATCAACTCTTTTTGGGTATACAGTAGGTTTCGATGTAACTTTATGTAATGTTCTAGAAATTAAATTACACTACACATTGTTAATGGTCCTTGAACGGTGAAAATTATTTTTTATTTTTTGTCTACACCTAATAGTTTTCGAGATATTTGATAAAATAACTTTTTCAGTCCCAACATTGACTGCCTTTTCACCTCTCCAACATGAACGTTTGCCAAACAAAAAAAGAACACGTATCAAATACTTTTTCGACTTTCATATTATATCAATATTGCATAAAAATCAGCGTGTGTCGATATCCCTTGTTAGTATCGTGAAATTACTTTGAACTGTGTATTACCTGTAGCCAATAAAAATTCAGGATTCGTGACAAAAAGATCATAGTGCACTGGAACTTTATAATTTAACTACGTGTCTTGTCTTTCCAGGAAAGATTTCACACTCGATCCGGGACCGATTGAAATTCTTCTCATCTCGATAATGTAAATTTATTCGCACCCCGGTTAATACCCCGTAGATCCTCCTACGTCTCTCTTCCGGGGCTGCGCGGATTTTTATCGTCCGGCGAAAACTTTAATGGAAAGATTACACTCGAACGGCAGTAAACTTAAGGCAAATTGAAACGTGAATGAGACACGGTCGGCGGACTGATAAGTATGACGACCGGATAATACCAGTCCGGAGACGAGCATAGATGGAACTCGTTCGCCACTTAACCTTACCTGGCAAACAACGATCGCGACGTTCCCGTAATTGCTGTTTACGTTCGTGTTTCACAGCGAGCAGAACGTTTCCACGTTGTCGTTTCTCTAAAAAGCGCTGCTTATTCGAAAGAGCTCGTTCCATCGGTCTGTTCGTTTTTCAGAACGCCTGCCAACGCGAGCTCCTCGCAATTGAATGTAGATACATTATAAATAACATTCCGTACGGAGGATTATGAACGTTTTAATTTCAGCACATTCTTCCATTTCGTTTCCATTTCAACACCGTAACGACGATGTTAATATTTATCTCCGTATTATTATTATTACGAAATCCCACGGTGTGGAATATTTTCCGGATATTTCGCGCGGGCAGAACATTCGATCGAGTTTTCATTACGCTGAATAGCTTCGACCCCGTAAAGACGAACGACTGCCCGAAAGATTAAAGCCCCCTTTTAATACCAAGCCTTATTAACCTTTCAATTTACATTTCCGCGGTCGCTTTCACGCGCGAATTGTGCTCCGAAATCTCGTTGATTCGTTGCATGCAGTGGGTAATTCTAATACTCGGACACTATGCCTTTCTACGGTTTATTGCATCGTGGTTCAGTCTACGATGAAAAAAGTTCGAATGTAATGCAGTACTATATTAAAAAATTTAATCTGACTTATGAAAGTATTAACCCTTTGCACTAGTAAGGCCAGCTGTACTGCCCAGACACTTACAATTAGAAGGGAAGTTACCCAGATGACCAATTAGTTTTAAAAAAAATAACGGTTGAAAGTGATAGGACTCTACCTCCTAATAACTGAAATGAGTGCCATTCGCTCAGAAAATTTGATGTAGGCTAGAAAAATGGTGTCACATGTCGCCATAAGCGGCTCCAAAAATGGGTACAAATCACATTTTCTCGTACTTTTTTTTTGCTTTTTTGGTTTTTCTAAATACATGTAAATAAAATAACTGGAATAGAAAAAAAAACTTGGTTCTCGATTCCGATGGTGGGTGTTAAACATGTTGCTTTTATGAACTTTTGAGCTGCAGTGTTTTGCGAACCTTTGTAGCGTGTGTAAAAGAACAACTTTGTATTGCGATACGTGGGAACGTAAACCAGCTTTAAATGTTGGCGACTGCTTTGAACTTTATCATACGAAAATGTATATAAAATTGAGGTGCAATAATTTAAACAAATTATAATTTTATAATAATATCTTATGTTTTGGATTTCTGAACTTAATTAGTTATAAGATCAATATTATTATAATAATTATAGCATTAGAAAATACATTAGTTTTCCGTTGTTTGCTTTAAAAAAATTCATATAAATAATCAAAAGAAACGCAATATCTCCATTAAACTATGTTAATTTATGTATGATTTTGTTTGGTTACTAAAAATTTAAAGTTTGAAGAAAAGTCGTATAACTTAACAAATTGCCAAGATTTTTTCGTGGTCACTTTGTGTAACTCAGAAATCTAAGACAAAACTCCATGGAGTTGACTACCAACGTATAGCCTAATTGCTTGGAGTGCAAAGTGTTAATTTTGTTTGTTCAATCTGCATGAGTTACTGTACAACCGGATCAGACAAAATTGACTTGACTTTGTTTAACGCCGATTGCACAGTAACTATTACAAATTCAATAAACAAAATCGATAGTTTGAAACTCGGTAATTGAGTTAGTAATTCATTGCAGATTCTTCGTGTGAACTTACCTCTGCATTAACACGTTGAGTGCCTCAGTGAAAACAGCCATACCTAACCACACACAATATTATTTACTATTTTTTATATATGTCGTAAAGAGAAAGGAGATTTTTATACTCAATCGTGTTCTTCTGTTCCTACATTATTGTTTCAGTATGAAGTTTCCTCAGAATTTTGCGACAATCAATAATTATTTAATTAAATTAAATTTGAGGTGCCGGTCACTGGTGACCGCCACTCCAGTCAACGTGTTAAAAACCTTTCGTTTACAGTAATAAGAAACTGAATGCGTTGTTACCTAATTTATGTTGTCTTATAATATAAAATTGTTTACATCGTTCACAAATAATAAAGCGACGTGCAAGACACCCTGTCTTCTATATGTAGCGCATTTTTGTGAGAAAAATATGTCAAATAGACACAAGGGACGGATAAGGGTTAATAACCGAATTTATACTGCCCGGTTGGAACGAAACAACGAAAGTACTCCTGACCACAAATTGTTGGGGTGGTAATTTTTATCGGTCCACCCTGCACTTATAAATTGACATTAATCAAGAAATATTCAGTACAGTTGCGAACAGAAATGTCTGTAAACTTTTGCCAGCTACTGCATTATAAGATATATATGCGAGCGCATAGAGTTAATTTCAAGACAAGACCTGCTATCAAACAAATAGTTAGCATATGTGAGCATGTACTAATACCAAGTGTGATGTTTTCAGGGTCGTGCAACCAATCCTTGGGGATGGAGTCCGGCGGCATACCGGATTCAGCCATTACGGCGTCCTCGTCGTATGTGACGAACGTTGGTCCACGAAATGGCCGGTGAGCACATTACTTTTACGACGTTTTCTCTGTCGGAGAGCACTAAATGGTATCACGGCTGCCTTTTTAATGCACCTGGAAGAGAACAGATCAAACCGGCCCGCGACAGACACGCTTTCCGCATTAACGTCTACCTCGGATGCAACCGGTCCCCGGCCTTCTTTCCTCCTCCATCTCCGTTGTTTCCATTGTTTTTTGCTCCGGCTCGCCGCGCGTTTCGTTCCGGCTGTCTGCAATTTAACGATGCCCATCTGTCGCGGCTCTTTCGCGAAAACTTTACTTTTTAAACGGTTCCCAGCCGACGCGCCCGAGCAAATTAATCGCGGCCCGCCGCAAAAACCGATCGCGGCTATGCTTTTTTCCGCCCGGGAAAAAAAGAGCGAAACGACGGTAAAAAAGGGGGTTGCGCGACGTACATTGGCAGTTTTCACGGGAAAAATATTATCCCGCGAGTTAATTGCGTTGTTATTGGGGAACGGGCAAAAGCAATTCGCGTGATCGAGTATCGACCTTGCCGGACCGTCGTACGGTGAATATTCTCTTGCTGAGCGTGTACTTTTAGAGGGCTTTTCGCTGAATGAAATTTGAACAGGCCAATCCATTTGATACGATTACACGGTTACTGTGCTTAGCATCGTTGATGCTGAGGGCGAGTGGCATCGTTTTGAATTATGCCGTTTCCCGTATACAGCGCTGGACAGCAGTATTGGCATACTACTCGATTTCGCTTACAAACATTTATAACTGTTATAAAAATGGCTTATATCATTTTTTTTTGTATGAATCTTTATTCGCAATATCTTACTTGTCTATATACAAAAACAATACTATGTCAATAAACTAGGAAACCCATACACCCCCATCCATAAGTCAGCGGACATTTGCTCATTTTAAGCAAAACGATTATTAGAAAGTGGATACAATTTTTTGGCTTGACTTCATTATTTTATGTTGTTATATTAATCTATTTTATGTTAATATAATACCTGAGTATGATATTAATAATATGCTTCTATGATTTAAATAAATATTTGGAAAATGAAACTGTACACGTAAGTATATTTCTAATACATCTCCTACTGGGTCAGTCAATAGTCTGTACACACTTTTGGAAAACATTATAAGAAGACTTCCATAAGAAGACTTATGGAAATAATTATAAGAAGTTTGGAATGGAAATACTTCCGAAATATTAAAACATTTAATCGAAAGGTTACCGCTATTAGTTCGAACGGTCATATTATACGTAGATACATTGATAAGAAGAAAATGTAAGACTAATTACTAATTTTTGCAACAGTTCTTAATATATGATTTGAATCACGTATGCTCTACATTATAAACAATTAATAAGTGCTAACTTGATTTCATAATGAAAGTCATTTAATACTGTAAAATAGGGCACCTTCCAATTTTACTAATTGTAAGTGTGTCTTTTACCATCATCTTATGCCTGAACAAAAGTATTAGCACACTTTTAACCCTTCGAGCAGGTAATTATTCACTGATCATTCTGTCGCAGAGGCTGTAATTTATTCGGGCGAATTCAATAAGTTTTGCAGTGAGTTTAAAATTTCATAAAACGAAAACTACTTGTCCGATTTGTTACAAATTTTTAATACATATTAATAAAATATAAGACAGTAATTTAATATATTTATTTCATATCTAATTTGCGAATAAAAATAATACTATTGTTACGTCCCGCACACCGCAATTCACTGATGAAATTTCGCGGGGTCGTAAATCCCGCTTACGCTCGATCGCGACGATGATGTTGGGACGTGGCTGGTATAAAATTAATTATAGCCAGCCTAGATCAGGATAAAAATAAGTTGGCGCTCGGTGTAACTTAACTGTATTCAAAACTTGACAAGACATGTAACG
Organism: Macropis europaea; assembly: GCA_916610135.2. Taxonomy (NCBI): domain Eukaryota; kingdom Metazoa; phylum Arthropoda; class Insecta; order Hymenoptera; family Melittidae; genus Macropis; species Macropis europaea. The sequence continues at coordinate 32,473,008 of OU744345.1, forward strand.
ATGATGCAATGTTGAAATGTTTGTGTACGGTCGCTGCTTGATTGAATATTCTGGCGTCTGCTAAAGCTGCGGGTCTTTATACTAGTTTTGGTACCTTGGTGCGACCAATCAGCGTGCAGTGCATCGCCGATCGCCCAGGTCGCACTCGTGTACCTGAGGGTGTGGTAGCCGGGCGGAAAAACCCAAAGGGTCGCACCGGTAGGTCTATGGCGCCTAATATAACTTTAATGAAATTCGGTCTTTGGGACCGAACAACTATAAATAAAGAGTATTAAACATTTTGAACTGTATGGAACAGTCTAAGATATTGCTTAAATCAAAGTCCCACTTTACAGTGTAAACATCAGTAAATTATCTCCGTTCTTCTATTATTTTTGATATACACAACACATCGTTTTTGCTTTTTTACCTGTTGAAGGTATTTTTTCAACCGATTTGTTGACATCGTTTTGTGAGATACAATAAGTTATTGTATATTTGTTTTGTATTTTATGCTATAATTGTTCAAAGAATATAGTTTTTCTTGCCAAACAGATCTTAAATAAGCTTTACTCAGCACATATAACACAATACATACAACTCAACATTTAATATATTACAAATAAATATGGAAAACGAAAATATATCGAGAAACTTTCACGTGTAAGTTGAATCGCCACAAGGAATGTCGTTATGCTGATGTACACACGTACGTCGAACCGGCTCGGTGGATTAACCCTCTATAACCAAATTTTTTTGCATATTACGAAAATGACACGTCAGGTAAATGATAAATATAAATGATAAAATTTGTATCGGGGGATAAACGAACAGACGCTTCGGTGACGATATAGTCGTAGAATATAATTGTACACAGTGGAAAATAAATGAAACAAGACTTAACCCAACCTATCCCTTTGAGGCCGGTAAGTTTCGGGAAAAATCGTACACCATGTGCTGAAATTTTCCGTTGTAGAACATGTGCTTAATTTAATAATTAATTATAATTATATATTTGATGTCGATTGCTCAGTTGTTTTAGTCCTTTAAAATTGCAAAATATGTAACGAGACATATATATTTTAATAAAATAAGCAAAAATGCTATTTATATTCGTCTAAATACATAGGTTGAAAGCGTACAGTAAACGCGTGTGCCTAAGCCAGTGCGATGACCCGTACCACACGGTGAACGATCTTTTTGAACGCATATATGCGTCTGTCGTCCGCAAAGGGTTAAAAAATATAGACATATGCATATACATATAGGTATATAACTTCCTAGTTACATGGCATTATAGAGGGCTAGTAATATTATCTTAAATAGTAATAGATTACAATTTAATATTTTGTATCTTGTCCTTTGTGTTTCATTGTCTCTTTTTTCTTCGTTAAATCACTACTGATTTTAATCCATTCCTTTGAGGGTATTTACTTTAATTGTGATTTACTTTAGATGTGGTGTTTTCAGATATTCTTTCCCAAGTGATATCTTCATAGAATACTTATAAATGTTTGTAAACGGAATCGCATACTGTGCCAATACTTCGGCCCATGAAGGGGTCAGCCTTCCGAAGTACACTCCGCGACAATATCATAAGACAAGTAAAGGAAAGTGGGATGAAATGTAGCGGCTCATGGACCTCTCTTATAATCTTTCTTATTTTATTCTAATAAAACCTTAAAGGACATTTTTTCCGTTGTAAAATATCAAAGACACCTTTCTCGACACTGCAAATGCTACATTTGTACCGGAAAACAATTGTCCAGAGTTTGGGCCTGCCGTTCCTGCTGCAGACTCTTCGTATATGTTTCAAGGGGCAATGTCTAACACATGGCACTTCAGACATGGACAAAACGACCACCGATATTTCGTATTCGACCGGATTTCTTCCGTTGAAAATCAGACTGCTTCAATGCAAAACCGTCATTTGTCTGCATTTTTTTACAACTTTGATTTTCAATTTAAAAATCGGAAAAAATTCTGTAATATGCACCTCGATATCTGATATGTCTGGTTTTCTTCCAAATTTTTCATGCAATAGTGTAGGAGAAATAGGACAAAACCGTGATTTTAAATTTTTGCCTTTTACTACCCCCCAACTCGAAATACAAAGTTGAAACCTGGCACAATTTCGTCTTTTTGATAAGCTATCGAATGGTCTGTCCCAAATCGAATTTGGTTTAGGCGCACTTTTAACCATCTTATTCGGCTAGGCCCTTTGTAAGCGCAATATTTCGAAAGCCACTCAAAATCGGGGACATACATTAAACGTCAGTGAACTCGTCTTGAAAAGCACTATCAAATATTCTGAACAATAATACACAGTTCCATTTAAAAAACCGAACTTGACCTTCATGTCTCTTAAAATAATAATGTAAAAAAGATTCGCCTTCTCTAAAAAATGTGCTCCCTCCTACCATGCAACTTCCATATAAAACATTTTTTCTATCTTCAATATGTTAGGAAATATGAGCTTGTAACAGATAAGCTGGAACACCTTGTACGTATTATCTTACGATGAAAATGTAATGAAAAAGTTATATCAAAAACATGAGAAACACATATTCGTTTGCCACATCGCATGTTGACGGCCCCATGTGATGTCTTATGTATGGAATGAGGCCGGTACATGAAAATTATTGCAACCTTTTCCTAATGTAACTAGGAACAGCTTCGTTATAAGAAAGAGTACTTTTTTTTTCGTGTGCAGATTTCATACTATGAATATTGTTGCTCCCGATTCCTCATAAGATATAATTTTATTTCGCTCTATCCGCTTTAAAAGTACTATGTTTCACGGTAATTTTTCAAATTTATGTCTCCGTGTTACACTTTTATGACGTCATTTATTTTTATATTAGAGTTACAGGGAATTCAAATTGTTCAATGCTAGAAATAGTTCTAACTATTTTATATCACAGATAATGTATGGTATTATAGTGCAATATTATAGTGCAGTGCTTCAGTGTTTAATGATATTAAGAACAAAATCGATAAAAATTTACAATTTAATATTTGATGAGTCTATTAAATATATAAAGAAATTGATCGAAAGTAATATTAAAAATTAAAATTCGACATGTGCAGTCAATATATAATGGCATGTATACCGTTTGGAAAACGGGCTGAAATCAATTTTCATTTCGAATGAAAATTCGTTCTCGTCCATCGCGCCTGATAGGGAACGGCTGAAATTGCACAATAATAATCGTACCGAAAATGTAGCGATGTCAAAATCGTTCTGCGTTCAATTCACGGTTCGTTTCACTGTACCTTCGTTACAATGGTCACTGATAATTTTTCAGTCGAATCGGACAGACATAATTAATTGATAAATATAATCATTTTCGCTCACGAGATCGCAGCTGATGCGGTAAATATCGAGCACGCAATATGAACCAACCAGCCTTAAAATTTCAAATAATCAAATGTACAGTCGATTATTCCGTGTGCCTTGTAATTACGTACAAGGCCTAATTGATCAGATTCGAAATTTAAATTTATGAAATGTATACTTTTAGTAATTCAAGTTAAAAATTGTGAAGTGTACAGTTAGTTATTTGAGTTGTCGACACACGATTACAAATAAGACCTAATTTACCAGACTCGAAAGTTAAAAATATTAAATGTATAATCAATAAATCGGGACATAGATTCATGATTACGCGCGAGCCCTAACCTACCGGATTCGAAATTTAAAATTCTGAACTGTACAATTAGTAATCCGTAATATCGACGCACGATTACTAATGAGATCTAATCTATCTGACTCGAAGATGAACATTATGAAACCTACAGTTAGTAGCTGTATATCTACGTTGAACTGCCAATATGTATAGTGATAGTCTGAAACTCATTTCTAGATCCCTCGTTTTTTACTACACTTTACCTGTGGTTATTCATTGTTCACTGTTATTACTGCAATTTTCACTATAATCTACTCCGTTTAACATTCGTTTATGCTGAATACATTTTTCAATTTATACAATAAATGAAAGCAGCTCGAGATGCGATCTCCTTTCGATACGACCGAGTATATAACGTCCAGATCGAAACATTGTGCACGATCATCGAAAGACTATGGCAGCGCGAAGATAATGTTTCACCGGCTGCAAGGAGTCTACCGTAGGCACAATTATAATCCTCCGGCCATTATAGCATCCTTCGAACAAAGAAGAACAATTCACGGGGCTATTCACCGGTTTTAAGAAGTTCTCCAGGTTCTAGAGAAGTGTACTTAAACAACGAATCCTGGATTCAGCTCTTTCCGTGTCTCTCTTTTCTATTTGCCCTTTGCTCCGTTCTTTCGCTCGCTCCTAGATGTTCCACGTTCGTTCTAAATCAACCCGATAGAAAGTCCACGAAACTTTCACCACCTATCCGACCCGTGATTCCTGCTGATAACGAAGTTAACTCGCCCGATTAGGGAATTTCCTGCGTTTTCCATTCGCGAGCCATCGACGGCAATTAATTCTGTGGTTTCAAGACTGCGACTCGTTGAAAAGCCCTGCCTCGAAAAGCTGCCTACGGAGAAATGGCGGTAAAGTAAATGCAGCTGCATACACTTCGACTGTATGCTAGGTTTCGACAGAAAACACAAACAGGCGTTACTTGGTTATTGTCTTTGACATTTACATTTTGTTCGTGCTGTTGACAAGAGGACTGTATTCAACATGTACCAAAATTACCAGTACTCATCCTATACTCTTTCATTGTAATCTTAATCGTCATGAATTGTTAGAATTAGTGAAATTAACCCTTAACATACACATAAAATACGACTCGATGTGCGCTAAAAATGCCATTTAATATAGCTCAACTTAAAATTATGTAAGCTGTACAAGAAACAGAATATTTACATTGCTAAGTATCATAAAACAATGTTAATAATCAATATTAATGAATAATAACTAAGTAACGAAATTAATAAATAACTTAATAGTCCTGTAGAGCAGAGCTCCGCAACCTTCCGTCAGCCTTGGCACCTCGCCCTATACGCAATGCCACCGCACACTTAGCATAGTCTTACGGTACACCGGTTGCGGAGCACTGCTGTAGGGTATGGAACTTTTCAAAACAATCAGCGTATAATTGTTGGCGTCTTGGAGGCGTCAACGTCTAAAATGACTTACGAAACAAATGACGTCTCCTAGACGTCATTGCATGTCAAGAGGTTAAAAACCTTGATGTCTGCATTACACCTACATTAAATTTCTCAAAGCACTGCAATAACGTTGTGAGCATTGCTCTTGAATCATTAGGTTTTATCAAGCGTTTCTCAACTAATTTTAAAAACATTTACACCAGTGATGGCCATCGGAGCTGTGGCCTTCTCCCACTCGACGTTCATTCCCCTCGTTTCAGTTCACTCCAGTTGGTTCCGCTTTCCCGCTTTGTCAATCGTCGTCCTAGGGTAAAACTGACGTTTAGAGGAGGCAGCGCCGATGACCTTGACCTTGACATATGTTATCTAGGTCATCCTCCTGAGTAACTTTCAGAAGGTTTCAGCCGTCGCTCGTTTTTTTATTAAAAAGTTATTAACAAAAAAGGTTTACAAAATGTAGCAGTTATTTTGAGTATTGAAAGGTATAAACGACTGATATGTATGCGGAAATAGTACATGTATGAACAAAGAAAAGTCATTTAAAGCAGGAAATCATTAATGGACAGAGGATTATGATATAAGAAATAGTCGACGAGTATGCGAAATTAGAATTTTACTCGGTATTTAAACGATCTAATGGATACATAGAACTCATTATTTCAAAGAAAGCCTCAATGCATCTTGGTATTTTTGCTAACGACAGCGTCGAAACCATGAAAAATCACGGGGGACGCCAGCCCTTCCCGCTGCACCCCCCCCCCCCCCCCCCCCCCCAGCTCAATCTACCTCATTCTTGAATTAAATTCAGGATTGGATAGTTCCATTTATCCCAAGGACAGATTAGGGAGCCCCTCTCCCTGCGCTCCCATCCCCCATTCTGCACCCCCACCTCGAAATAATCTAACCTAACCTAACCTAATGTGTCCTTGGGATAAATCAAACCCTATCCTTATTTTTTTGACTTTGCGGGGCAGTGTGGGATTCTTACCCACTAAAACCTCCACGGTGACCAATCCTCTGGCATGTTAGGGAAGCTCCGAGAACCCCATAAGGACACTACGGAGCCCAAACTATCCTATCCTGAATTTAATTCAAGAATGAGTTACTTTGGGTTGGATCTTTTTTTGAGTGGGGGTGCAAGGCCATGTGTTGAAGTTTTGAGCGGGTTTTTCATTCACTAATGACCTAGTGTTGCAACATGTATCAACTTTGTTGCCAAATGGATTTCCTTTCGTGTTCTATATTTAATAATTAATAACTTTGTAAACGCTAACGAGCGACGGCTAAAACCTCTTGAGTGTTACCGAACAAGGTGTCCTTGATATAATACGTCAAGGTCAAGGTCAACGGGGCTGCCTCCCCTAAACGTCACTTTTACCGTTCTTAAAATATAAGCTACTGTTAGAGAGAATGCAGCATAAATTCATTAGGCATATTGCTTTTAGATTAAACAGACTCATGTTGCGGAATAATCATATGATTAATGGACCATTACTAAATACACTCAATATGACTTCCTTGGCGGAACGCAGACTTGTCAACGAGCTATCTTTTTTATTCAAACTTGTAAATGGTCAGATCTCCTGTCCTGAGTTATTACAACTCATTCATTTTTACGCGCCCCCAAGAAATGTTAGAAAAAAGCATACGTTTCATTGTACTACCGTAAAAACTAAACATGGTTCAAGTGATCCAATGAATCGAATATTAAAATCAATTACAGACAAAATTGATTTTTTCAGTGATTCTATTCATTGTTTCAAGACATTTTTACACAGGGCACTACACTGTATAGATAATGCTTAATTATATGTATATTCTTTGTGGTTGCATTTATGTTTAATTTTCATTTTTATTTTTTCTTACTGTATATTATATTACTGCGACTGTTCATTTTTTTATATCTCTATTTTGTTTTTAATTCTTTATTATGTGTATATATTGGGTTTATACCTGTACAATCTATAAATAAATAAATAAATACATTACCATTAAAACATTTTTTTTAATTTTATTGATTGATAGATGAGTACGTAGATCATCGATTTTCGGTGTTACTTTTTTTACTGGTCGCCAGAAGGAAACGGAAGAAGGGCAAAAGTGCCGATTTTACGAAACAAATAGGAAGCTGTAACTCTTGAACAGAAAAGACATCAGAATGCACTTTGTACCAAACAATTAAACAGAATAGAGCTTTCTACTAATGTGTACTTTGTTGTTCCTTACATTTGTTTAGTGCAATTTGTATGAATTTTCTGGATTATTCCAGTTTCAAAATGTTTATAAAAAAATTTAACTCCCAGAGATGCTTATCCACATATTGGACAAAATGTAAGAACAATCATTTCGCAGTAGTTTTGGTCCATTTTTAAGTGTCCTCTGCTCAATGTCGTAACGCACAATTAAATGATTTTAGACGTTCTATGTACTTGTGTCATTTGTATATACTTTCGTGCATGCGTGTACTCAAAAATATTACTGCATTTTTTATAATGGAGTCTGAAACATTTAGATGCACTAGTCGATGCTGTTTTCCACCCTTCATTAGGAATTATTGACAAGTTTTTTATAAAAATTGTTAATTTTGATAATTACGGTAACATCGTGTATATATCCATGATTAATATGTTATATAATCATGAATATTATTAAAAAACAGCTGAGAATTTACGGCATAGATAATGCTCATCAAATTGAATTAAAAATGCCCAGTAAACATCGTTCGAAAAATAAATATTTTCGAAGGCGTAAACCGTTTTTAGTTTTCACCAAAAAATTGTTCGTCAATTGTTTATAATGTGAATAATAATGATCTTGCATCCAACTTTTTCTAGATATATTTTGTTTTGCTTCTGGAGTACTATCTACCATGCATGTACGTCCTGAATATTGTTTTTAACACCCTGTCTAACTTGTGGCATGTACATAGACGTATACTGACATGTCCCTTACCAAGAAATAATTACTTTATATCACTATCGCAAGATTTATATTATTCAAATTACAGTAATAATTAATTCTAATTTGAAGGTTGTATAAAAGTGTCAGTTGACTGTTTGAAGAAACAAAAATATCGTTACCTGTGGGACGTTCTAATACTGAGGACTTTACTGAACATTATGTGCAAAGTAGGAAAACTTTGTGTAAAGTTGCATGAAACTTTCATTATGGTAGGACGTTTAGACTGTCCCTCGCAGACGGCAACATGATGTGGTTCGCTTGCTCAAACGGTGCACATTTGCAAGGCGTTTCTAGTCTGACTAAGGTGGTCTGCTACTACTGAATCATGTTACATGCAAGTAAAGACGTTCGTACTAACGAACTTTCTGGAGATACACCACACGGGAAGCAAATCTTAGTAAAACGACTTTGTATCATTAATGATTTTTATGTATAAATTGATTTAAGCTTCTTTTTAGGAAGACGAACAGGATAATGTGTATAGAGATTGAACATTTAAGAATAAATTATTTTGATTAATGGTGTAATCGTAGCTTCTGTTCGCTGTTTTCTTATAATCGTATTAAAAGAGGGAAAAAAAATATATTCAAGTCAAAGGCTGTGACATAAATACATTTCAATTGATTTTTACTTGATACTAAAGATGAAACTGTCAAATTACAGTGATTTAACTCCAATATGACAGTTATTAAATACTAATATGTCAGTGGTTGAACAGTTAGTGCTACTTTCAGACAGATACAGATTTAATATTTTTGTTAACCGCTTAACATTAAAATTTGCATTTAGTAAAACAACTTAAACCGTGAATGTTTTAAAATATGTAATATATTGTCTACCTTCGGCAGCAGGAAAATAAATTCATTTTGGGCAAAGCAAATATCTCGTTTAGTCGTTATTAAATTAGGATCACTGTAGTCATGGATTTATGAGGAGTATCTACGAGCAAGAGACATACAGCAAGCTTGATTAAATTAGTCTCGAATCAGCGTATATCGTGCAATATTCAAAGCGTTAGTCGACATTACTTCACCAAGAAAGAATCGCGAAAATAGCGTTAACACATCACTTATACGCACACCATTGATAATCTGTACCATCTTCGTACTTCACAACAATATTTACATGTAATGTTACCAACAATATTGATTATACTTTAGTTAGACTACAATTTTTTTTGTATTAACTCTAATCATCCCTACAATTTGCCCTAAAGGGACATTCTGTAAATCGTTATAACGGAGTTTTGTAGGTATAGCACATAGGTGCTTTCGCAGTAGAAAGTATCTGTACAAATAAAAATTTTAAGTGTAGCGTTTTACTGTTGAGGAAGAAGGTCGTTGGGGTGCCTTCTGTGCAATCTTCTGGGTAGATTAAGTGTGTACAGTTTCTTAGCTGAATCGTTAGGATGATTAACTAGGTCACAATTAGAATGCACTTCGGTTATTGGGTCTCCCATGTACGATAAATACAAAATTCTTCTAGAACGTGTTCAACATAAATTTCTTAGATTTGCGGTTTACAAAATGGGAGTCGGGATGACACACTTGGATCACAATTATTCTCCTATACTTGAAAATATTCATTTAGCAACACTTGAAAACCATACGACTGTACCAGATCTTTTGTTTTTATTTCAAATTATTAGTGATAAAATTAATTGGCCACCTCCCTTAGAACAAATTAACTTTTATGCACTATCTAGATACACAAGAAAGACATCGACATTCTTATCATTATCAACCAATTCATGTTATGCTTCACGAGATCCATTGAATAGGATTGCAATATTAGCAAATCTATATATTGATAATGTCGATTTTTTTCTGGACATTTATCTGCATTCAAAAATAACCTCGGTAGCTCCTTGCGTAATCAAACAGAAATACGTCTGTTACGAACTCACTGCCACTTTCCACGCAGATGAATCTGTACAGTAATTATAATACGATAGTATTGTTGTATAAGATTATCACCATTACTACTACAATTACCACCTATGCTACTATTACCAACATTTCCGTTCTGATAACTATCATTACCATTATTATTGTTATTGTTATTATCATACTCATTATTATTATTATTATTATTATCATACCCATTATTATTATTAGTATTATCATACTCAATATTATTATCATTATTCCAACCGTTATTGTTATCACCATAAGAATTGTTATCATGGATATTATTGTAATTACGCACATCATCATCACCGTTGGCATTACGCGCGTCAGAAGGACCCAGGTCAGTCTTAAGACCCTTTTCTCCCACCATGCGACCATAGCTACCCCACCCTTCCACTCCGAGCTTTCATAATTAATGCTTCCCGAAAAATCAACACTTCTACTCGAGCAACTAAACCGCCTAGAAATAAAAAGCAACAGTAAACAGTCTTAAATACTCATTTTGAAACCCGAGACTTTGACAATCTCGAATCGTTACGGCCCATTCCGTAACAACGTCCTAACAAATTTTACACGGCACTTGCCCGTGTAATAATAATAATAATATTTTTCATAAAGCTGTCATCCTAAACACAACAACAATAGTCAGGAAATACCTCCAATAATGGTGCTAGTAGAAGCTTGGCATGACCCGTTTATACTAGTTCAAACCAAAGAGCGATTTTCTGCGTAGAAAGAATGTGTACAAATAATAATTGTAATAACGACAACGACAATAATAATATTTTTATTGGATTACGTAACTGGTCGACATTAGCACCAATACAAAATGGTATACACATCCTTTCGATCAAGGTGTGGGTCATACTTGGCATCCTGAACGGCACTTCAAACTTCGAGGCAGGATGTGAACCATAACATAAAAAGCTTCAGCCCTCCAAGAATTGGACATTGATTCTCCTAAATTAATCACGCCTTCACAAACCAGTTTTGTATATAGGAATGTTCCAGCTGGAGATGTATGGAAACATACACAAAGGACAACTGTATGCACATACACATACACATACACATGAGACATCGTACAACCAATAAAAAAATATCAATAAATCAAACTCAACACCCACCAAGTCCGCACGTATCGTGCAATATTTATTTATTTATTTATTTGATTATAAACGGGACAAGCCCTTTAGTACAATAGCTTAACATTAAAATAAATTTGAACATAGGCATCAGACATGTATACTTAAGACTAAATTGTGCTATGTTGCTCAATAAGAGCCTAAATAAGCGTGCGTTTAAATGACGATAATGGTATCGAAAAAAGATTAACAGAGTCTGGTAAACTATTAATATTGAAACAGTAAAAGAGTTACTTTACCAAGAATTGCGGGAAATGCAGTAACATTTACAGGAATAGAATTGCGAGCGAAAAACTATCCTTGACGACTTTTCCAATTAGTCTCAGCCGTACATGACTTTGAAATTTCAGCAAAAGTATTAGATGAGTGCAAAAGTTTTGTCGGTTTCTGTATTACCTACTACTACCATTATTTTATTAAATTTATTATCATACACAGAAATTTGCAATGATTCTATTGAATAATTATGGGTGTCCTACTTTAAATCGAACGACTCAGTTTACTGAATAGAACAGGAATTTCATTACATTCTTTTTATCATTTTAGAGTTTCAACGTGATAACGCTAGGCCTCATGCTGCAAGGATTACGCAGGAATCAATTAGGGCGTTTGGATTGAAGGTGCTACCACACAACCCTCATAATCTCCTGACATCACCCCAACAGTTTTTGTTTATTTCGATCATTGCAAAACTTTTTAAATGGCCGAACATTTATGAATGAGGTGCAGGTCAAACGGGCTATTGATGACTATAGACTGTAGGGATCAAAAATTTTTAGCAAGGAGCATTAATCAATCGAGAAAAAGCTGGGAAAGTGTCGTACAATTAATTCGACAATATATGGACACATAGAAAATAAATTAAAATACTAAAAACATTTGTCACGTCTTTATTACCTAAAACCGACAGAACTTTTGCACTTACCCAATATTTTGAAATAACATCTATATGTTAACGCTAATGTGCGAATTATCGTTAATGCTAGCACTTGCTAATTAGTGTCAACATTAGCTGAATCAAGCCGTTAAAGTACGAATAAAGTATTATTTTCACTCCAACCCAACCCAATCCAACCATGTATTCTCTTTTTCTTATAGTAAAAGTGTTTTTTATAATAATAAATAAGATCTGACTTATTGACAGCAAATTATATCCCTAAAATATACATGAACTAAAAATTGTTAGATAAAGTTTGAGTTTGATTTGAAACACATAAAAATTATCTACGGAGTACATACCTTTTATGTTGTGTTTATATATTGTAGGGATATAGTTTCCTATCAACAAGTCAGATCTTATTTATTATTATAAAAAAAGGGGGAATACATGGTTGGGTTGGGTTGGAGTGAAAATAATACTTTATTCGTACTTTAACGGCCTGATTCAGTTAATGTTTACAATAACTAGGGAATGTTAAGTTTAACGACTTTCGAACATTACGGTTAACATGTACAAGTATATTTTCTGGCGAAAAACTATCCTCAACCGACCCATTCCAATTAGTCTGAACCATAGACGCCCTTGAGGTTTCATAAAAAGTATCTTGTTACGCTAATAAGTTCTGTTGGGAACAGGTTACGAAAGGAGACAGCCGGTGGTGCCTGGTGCCCTAAGAGCCAGATAGAAAGGGGAATTCGTGAGTGGTTGCAAGTGGATCTGCCCGGGCCTCACGTGATCACCGGTGTACAGAGTCAGGGTCGTTACGATCATGGTCGTGGCCAGGAATACGTCGAGGAGTACACCCTCGAGTATCGACGACCCGGGTTCACCGAATGGCGGCGATATAAACGCTGGGATAACAAGGAGGTACGTGCTTGTCCTGTATTCCATACTGTACGTTTGTTGACAGTAGAGAAGAAGCGAGTTAAGTCGGACGATCCTGAATAACATGACCGCAATCAAGCGTCCCCTTTATTTTCCTTTTGCGGATTAGCCGGAGGTTTGTTCACGATACGGAAGCGTCTCGTAAATTGAGCGTGTCGCGGTTTAGTGGGTCAGAAAGCTTTTCATGAACCCCCGTTAACCTGTAAATTGCTCCACGCTTGAGATAATTAAAACTTAGGCGACATATTTAATACGGGCTGATGTATAATTCATGGCACGATCGAGATGAGAACGATTCTTTATGCGAAAGTATACAGCGTGTTACGGAGAAGTAGTTTGAGACTTGCAGGGTAAGATAGTGTTCGTCAGACTGAACATTAAATGTCTAGTCTGCACAAGTTGAGAAATAAGTATTGTCCAAGTTCTAAACGAGTTTCTAAACAGTTTTGGAAATGTTCGATACTTTACAGCTTGGATGTTATTTATTTCTTGAGTAATACTTATTAAATTCTTTTTAGTCAGTTTTATGAGCCTTATTTATCGCGTGACTCGTGGCTAATTTTCTTTTAACACCCAGTACATTTTCATGAATGTTATATGATTGTTATTATGCAGGCTATTGAAAGGAAAGTAAATCAAATCTACAGGGCACATAGTGACCAATAAACTGAATGAAAAATGTCTGGTAAACATAGGTCGAAAACATAATATTGTTCGAGTTATAAATAATATCCTCAGCAATTTTTCGGTACGAAATTGTTTACACCTTCGATCATATTCATTTCTCATCCAATGTTTGTTACACACTTTTTATTCAGTTTGATGAGCCATATGTTCTAGGAATAGAACCACTTGTCGAATTTTTCTGTATTTGAATAGCCAAACACGTCAACGGTTTGAATTTTCGACGAATATAATTTGAATACTATTCGGTTACTCGGGTATATTTAAATATTTGAGTATTCGAATGTTTGGATGCACTGATAAAGTATCCACATATTCGTTGTATTGTAATAGCATAACATGGACTATACATCAACTTTCTGAATTTATCGTTCTTTTTTAAACTTTACTTCCATTTAAAATACTACACAACATTTAAATCTTGATGTAGTAATACTTCTGTGTTTGTGTTCGTCGACCGTAAGCAGCTTCTATTTGCAGTCGCTATTTCAATTCTAAAATAGATTCTTTCAGCAGACAATAAAGTTACTGAAGTATTTAAGAAGCTGAAACATTTCATCCGTTTTACGACGGAAAGATACTTCTTCTCATTTAATTTCCACCACTTTCAAAAATCCACATTACGTTCAATCATTGGATGACTGCCGTGAGAATCGCCGGTGACCGGCGCCTAAAAATTTAATTAAATTAATTAATTAATTATTGATTGTCACAAAATCCTGAGCAATCTTCTTACTTGAACAATAATGTAGGGATAGAAGAACACGACTTTCAACGAGTACTCAAATCTATTTGTTTTTACGATTTACGTACGTATATAAAAAATTATATCGCGTCTGATTAGGTATGACTATTTTCACTGTAGCACTCAACGTGTTAAGGATAATTTTGTAACTCAAAAAAAATTTTAAAAAAAATGAATATTCCGAATATCCTCACTTTTTCGCTGTAAAAGATGTACTCTTCATTTAAAAATATTCATAAAATTGTATTTGAACGTTTTTACGATTTTCGTCCCGTTCCAGTTTGTCAAATAAAATCACGGCTAAGAAACGCATGACATAATGGCATCGAATCGGTCGTTCTGGTCTCGCTGGTGGACGTGACGGCTTATTCGAATGATAATTTACGCAATCTGTGCTAGACGGCGCATTAACCGTGGCATTACCTTCCAACCGATGCAATCGTGATCTATGTCTGAATACGGACGTGTACTGAGATTTCAGAGTAAGTTGATTAATATCGACGTCGATTTGACCGTGCGTCGGTCGTGCATCACGCTCGCCATTCGTGTGTTGCGAATCAACGCCGCAATTATTATCAGATACAAAATTCTATCGCGTACGCCCGACCAAATTAATCATATGATACTTGCGGAAACTGTTACTCGAGCTGAGACGGATGCATTAATTGCGTTCTGTAATTAAGTCGCCCAAATTATTGCAATTAACCCGATAATTATATGGTACCGGTAATGTATGTGTTTCGCCGAAACATTGTTCCGCTACAAATTCACTTACCGCTCGTATCGATTGAACACGTTTCATCGTGGGCCGATTGGAAGAATCAGCGTTTCGATCATTTGTCCGATGGATATCGTTCCCAATTAATAGATCGGTTTAAATTGCCGCGTCATTGATTATCTGCAGGTGATGTTAAATGCCGGTTAAACGATGCGTAATGACGTTTATCGAGTAAAAATGATGGTGATATGCTGTCAAAGAAATGCTTGTATTTTCAGGTTCTGGCCGGAAATAGCGACACGTCCACCGTGGTGTCACATCGATTAGTCCCGCCGATCTTTGCCAGCCAAATTCGAATTTTGCCGCACTCCGAGCACAGGCGAACCGTTTGCCTTCGGATCGAGCTGAGGGGCTGTCATGCCACGGGTGAGTGTAGTTTATAATTTTTTCAAAGACTAGTTTAAGTGTAATTTGTTTAGGTTGGGGTGGATGAAACATGACATTCGTTTATCACAAATTTAAATTGTATTTAAGATAAATGATCCCCATGAGGAATCGCAACTGCATCGGTGATCTATTCTATTTATCTTTACATTGCAAGTGTTAATAAATACAGGACGTCATAAAGTTAACTACGTACACCTTGCACTCTTTTTACACGGTGGATGCGTACCGTGTAAAAAAAGACGTGTATAAAAGTCATGAAAGAATTGATTTGCACCAAAGTATAAAACTTGTGTTAAACTAAAGCAGACAATAGAAAAAGCAATTTAAAATATATAACTGCATTCGATAACATTTTATGCAATAAACACATGTAGGATCGGCGAAAGGAAGCGACTGAGTATCCCACTAAACGAGGAAAAATCGGCCGGATTCGCAATTGGCCGATGGCTCAGTGGTTAGAGCGCACGCTTGCAAGCGGAGAGCTTCCCGGGTTCGATTCCCCCGATCCCTCCGGTCTGATTTTTCGTATTTAAAATTCCTACACACATGAAAGAAAAGGTAATATGTTAAGGAAAATCAAAAAAATATTTTTTCAAAAATCGACATTTTATTCATCGTCACTCTATTATATTACAATGAATACGTTTTCTTATTATTGCAAAAAAATCACTTTCGTCGCTCGAAATATACCGTGCAAAAGTGAATAAACCGTGTAAAAAAAGTACCGTGTAAAAAGAGTTCCAGGTGTATTTCAATGAAATCGAGTGAATTTTAAAAAATTTACTTATGTATATTATTACTGGTATATTGTCATGCAAAAAGAAATGTTGGTATACAAAAATCGGTGAACACTTTATGTCACAAAAGTATTTAACACTTCCAACATGTGCTCCGTCCTTGCTAATTTAAATTTATTTTTTTTAATGAAACAATTTGAATTTCCTTGAGAAGATTATTTTGCAATACATTACAATACAAAACATATAACGCAAGACAACTTGAAGATATGTTATTCTCTTATATTGTTAAGGTACATTTTCTCAGAAACGAATAGATAAGGTTACATGTCGCTACTTTCCGTAGTATGTTTAGAAACTTTGATCTCTGCTCTACAAATATAGATCGTTGCCATAGTACGTGACCAATATTTCGCAGGTCATGGCCGCATTGACATTGTGGATTCTTTGTTAAACCTATTCAAACAAGTGAGAAGGCAAGATTATAGTGCCCTGTTCTGCATCTGTTGATCATTGTTATAATTTCACGATGAAGGTTTTTGTTAGCATACTATGGTTTTGCTTTTTGATTGTGATAGTGTTTAAAATAATTCACACCTTTGGTTAAGCCATCTTTTTCGATGATACCATAGGTCAGAGCTGCGTAACTGATTGCTCATTTGGAACAGCGGCTCGCACTTCTCCTGCCGAGTTACTTCCACGACGATGCTCAGGTTGACTTGCTCGAGCCTTGGCGTGAATAGGCGGTGTACACTATAGCACAGTGCCCCCCCCCCCCCCCCCCCCCCCCGCCCTGTCATTACCTTGACCAAATCGGGGGGGTAACTCCGGAGGAGAAGTACGAGCCGCCGTTGCTCGTTGTTTCCTTTAAATCTGTGAAGGGGGTTTTAGGAGAGTTTGTTGATACTATCCGATCATACCATAAGTAATATCGTTTTCAAACATGACTTCATCGAACGTAAAAACATTAACAACTGCAGTTATTTTTAATTATTCAAGATACTGCATATTAATTTTAGTGTCCTTGTTTAACTACTTCAACAGTTCCTCGATTTTATCTCCATCATATTTCTGTTTTTTTAACACAATTCGCTTCAGATTGATTTTAAACAAGTAGTATCATTGAATTCTTTGTCAGCTAAAAAGCTGTCGATCTACCAAAATAGATAGCAGTTGGTAGGTAAAACTAATTTCGAATGTGACAGACGCCATCATGGTATTTTTCCACTAAAATTGCATCTTATTTACAAATTTGTGAGCGACTGGTCTTTGCTAAGATAATCCAAATTTTCATCGAAAAGTTCCAAACAAAGTGGATCCCTTATATTCCACCACATGCACAGTACAATTTTTACAAAACAAAATAGGATAAAATAGGATAACATATTTGTATATAATTAACATATGTATTATAAGATAGGGAACGACATTACTTATAGGATGACCTGATATATTGGCTGCTCAGCTGATTTCAAATGATCACTTACGTTGTAAAACGCATTTCGAAAAATTTTAAGGGTTTTGTCCAGCACTGTCATCTAAATGCGCTCTTTAAGTTCAGGTTAGCTGTTAATCTGTGGGCGATAAACCTTTGATTTCATAAAACTCCATGCGAAAATGTCTAAGAGGGTCAAATCGGAAGAACGTGCAGCTCAAGGACTAGAGCTTCCACGTCCAATTCACCGGTTCAGAAAGTGTATGTTGAACTAATTTTGAATAGTGAAGGCATAATAGTTTGGTGTCTCAATCTGCTGAAATACTACACCGTCGAGAATGCCATCATCAAGAAGTTGTGGTTCGAGAAACAGCTGAACCACATCAAGATATACTTGATCGTTGCTGCTACAAAAAAGAATGGTTCATAAAGCTTTGATCTTGTCATCCTAAGCCCCGCGTTCACTTTCGAAGTCTCTTCACCATTCTATGGACTCATACCATTTTTCACCAGACCAGATATCGATTTGATCCAGTGATTCATTTGAAATGTACAGGGGCATGAGCGGAGGACATGTTGAAAGTGTTACATAATTTTGTAATACAGTAAAAGTTGGATAACTGCCCGCAAATCGGGACCCAAGGCGGGCAGTTATACAGTAGGAGAATCGATTCTAATTATAGACACGGCTCGAGCCGAGGTTCGGTTTGTTGACAAACGTAGAGAAGGACAGCGACTGAAAGAGAAAGAGGTCCGAGACACCAAAGAATTCGACAACTACGTATCGACGAGATAATACTAATGCAAACATAAAAATTTTTTAATTCTGATTTTTTTTAAATTAAACTTTCATTGACGCATTTGTGAGGTTTTTCTGGTTAAAATAAGACCAAACACGGTATAATTTGAAGCATATTTGGTTTATACTTTAAACCTACAACGTGGCACATTTAATCAATATCAATAAGTAAATATAATTCAAATTATACCGTGTTTGGTCTTATTTTAACCAGGAAAACCTCACAAATACGTTAGTAAAAGTTTGATTTAAAAACAATCATAATTAAAAAAGTTTGATGTTTGCATTAGTATTGTCTCACCGACATTCGAGGTAGAATCAGGTTACACTACTCGTCCGTCGAACTTCTGGGTGCGTCAAGGGCAACCGCTCCCCCCATGGTGGGGATGACTAGCGGGCAGTTACGAGGTAGATCGATGCAGGCAGTCATTCAGCTTTTACTGTTTACAGTTCCAACCGATTTTTCTTAAATATATTTCTTTTTTCATTATAATATACCAGTAATGATATACTAAAGTCGTTTTTTTTAAATTCTCTCGATTTCATTAAAATACGCAGTTAATTTCGGAATACCCTATACATCTGGTGGTTGAAACGGTAAGAAATTAAAGTTGGAGGTATTTCGAATATAGTATTTCGGTCATTTTCTTTTGGAATATAAAATACGCTGTGGTATAAAATTAAGTGCACAGTGTCAGTAATGATAATTGTAGTTTGTAACTCACATAGGATGACCAATCGTCGGATGACCGCTGTTCGGATAATCGAGGTTCTACTGTATTACCAAATTCACTATTAACTTTAATTAATGTAGTGTTGTGATACTTATTGATGAAAGCATAATTCACAGACTCTAATAAAATTGATTAAGAAGTATGTGCTCTTAGGTTGTCGTATATAATATCAGAAATCTATTAATATATAGAATAATGTGAAAAATGTAATAAAAAGAATGCAGTTAACAGTTAGGTTGGAAAAAGTTGTCAATGTCTATTAACAATGCTAACATATACAGCGGCCGAGAATAGGTACATTGAAAAATATTCTGTATCAATTTGAGCACGCTTTCATAAATGGCTTTAATACTTCTTTCAATATAAAGATTATTATTTTATTCTCTGATAAACATATTAAAGTATAAATTAAGCTACTTGTAACTCATTCGTAGTAATGAAAATGTTGTTTCTATAAGAACAAACAAATGGTCGATAATGTGCATACAAAATGGTCAGAAATAAAAACAAACGGATGAATAAATGGGACAAAAGGCAGACTGTAACTTTTAGTATAATTCTTTTATAGAAATTCATTTTGTAAATGTAATTGAGTTAACTTTAAAAGTACAATGTTTATTGTAGACAATAATCCACTATTCCTTTAAATTTTTCGTACATGCCGATAAAATATATTCCGCTTTATATTACGACGTCTTTATATGCCCTGTGGACCTTTGAACCTTACCTTTTATGACTTTTAGTATTGGCTTGCTCTGTGACAAATATCGAATTTGGAACTGTTCCATCAAAGGAAGGTATTGTTCACAGTGATGTACTATGGCAGTGATTGTTCATTATAAATTGTTCTGTTCAGATGAAGCTATAACATTCAAAAAGTAAGCATAACAGACATGAGAAGAGGTTCAGGTCAAGAGCCCTCTAAAGTAGGTCACTTTTAGGAATCAATTAGGAGAAAATTACGACAGATAATTTAATGAGAATTTTTGCATTTTGTCGAGGATATTTTAGAATACAGGAATTTATTTTTCATTTTTAATTCAACATTGTAAATGGCGCTGAAAAATCGTTGAATTGGAGGCCTTAAAAAATCATGAAGAACGATGGGATGTCTAGCTCCTCAACGGCTGGTCTGAGATAAAAAACGAAGACGGATTATTAAAGAGCATAAAGCTTCCGACGAGGCTAATCTTTAAAAATTAGAAGAAAAACAATTTTTGGTCAAATAGTGACACTTGAAAGTTTAAAATCGTTTTTCCTTATGATTTTCATCCTTTCAACGTCTTTAAAAAATAGTTATTTTCGAAAATGTCAGAATGTTAGATATTTGCCCCCTGGCAAAAAGTATGATCTTTAAAATAAAAAAAGTTTCAAATGAATCGATTAATAACTTTTCGAGACATTTATCCCACCAGTTTGAAAAACACCGTTTCGAAAAAAACGTGTTTAAAGTTATACTTATTGAATGACCCCCGTATACTGATAGTTAAATCTGCATACATAATTTATATATTTACATACGTATGTTGGTCTGTAGGTATATCTAGGTGCTGAAAGATATTAATCCTTCTGTCAATAAAATTCCCATGCAATTGAATCCTTTTTCACCAATTTAACACGTTGACTGGCACACTCCGGAGGCTGAAAATAGTACATCTTTCTAAACTTTGATACAACTTGAGAGTAATCTAAAATTATAACCTTTTTTCAGTAATATTAGCAATTCTTTATCATGTTTTTCTGGTTCTGTTAGATCATTTTAGCTACGTTTACTAGCACTGTTCATAGTCGAATGAATAACAACTGAACTTAAATGTAACACCACATATGGGTGACATGGCAGTCAGAGTGTTAACCTTAGTGCAGCCTTCGGGTCTTTTTTGAACCACCGCGTCTCCATTTATTTCAAAAACATTCGCAATAATAACATTATAATACATACGATTGATTATTTCTATGTTTC
The DNA here is from genome assembly GCA_916610135.2 of Macropis europaea. Classification (NCBI taxonomy): domain Eukaryota; kingdom Metazoa; phylum Arthropoda; class Insecta; order Hymenoptera; family Melittidae; genus Macropis; species Macropis europaea. The sequence continues at coordinate 32,494,197 of OU744345.1, forward strand.
CTTAGTCCTCTTATTAAATTATAAAGTTGGAAATATGAGGTCCATACTTCCATAATTCAAGGAGTTTTTGTCTCAAATACCTTGAATGTTTAGTCGACCGGAAGCACGCACTATGGTTAAATAACTCACACACAGACGACAGTTTGCGTGATATGACAGAATAATAGCCAAACTACACTACCGTCCATAAGCATCCGGACACCTAGCAAATTCAGATTGGTTTCAGATTTCAAACGGTTTTTGCTACTATTTGTCGAACAGAATAGCCTTCTTTGGCCAACACTATAACAGCAACACTTTTTTTGTCGTTGATTCCTTTCCTGAATTCATAGTTGTGATCGTTAGTACTGTTAAACTCAAACTAAAATCAACCGAACGCCTGCATCGTCCTGGTTTCAGTTTTGTCAATCTTAAGTGACTAAAACTCGTTCAAATTTATACAAATATCCAAGTCTGGTCAGAAATAAACATATTAAATACACTGCGATGTGGAGAAAGAACAAACGGGAACGAAGTCGTCTAAAATTGCATCCCTTCTTACACTTCTATATGTATGTACGTTTTTCATGTATGTACGATTTATTAATAAATATTGCTTATGTTAATCAATAATAGCATTATAATTGTAAAATAACGTGACAAATCAACAAAAGCACCATTTTTGTAAAATATTTCAGTGATATCCGCAAACATGTAAGGGTCTGGATATTTTTGGACGGTAGTGTATATACGTGTCCTATTGGATCTTTGTTTCATATACGCGATCCAAGATGACCATTTTCTATCATTTGCCTTTGAAATCACCTGCTGACGTACAGATAGGCCTCAGTGAAAACCCGTAGCGATATGAGTTCACGATTCCACGGGAATGCCGCACGGTGGAAATTCGGCCAGGCCGGACAGTCGGCGATTAATTTCCAAATTGCAATTTCATTCAGTTTGGCTGGTCGTTGCTGAGATGGCAACGAGAGAATCCAGACCGGCATGGAGTCCAACTACGATGCTGGATCCCATTAACGCTCGTAACAGCGTTATGCGAGCCAGCCCACACAGACTACTAGTCCTTCCTCTGGCTTTGGCCTGTACATTTGTTTTCGACCTACTTTTGCTACTTAAACACGTCTAATGGAATCGATTCGCTGGTACATTCATGTTCCAGCCGTGAAACCAGTTTGCGAGCAACACAATTTCTCGGATACGTAAACTGTACGGACGCGTGTCGTTGTTCCGGACAACTCGCGGAACTCTCGAACGTCTGTTCCACATTGGACAACGCTAAGAGCATTGTGGCGCCTGTAGGCACGTTTCCGCGTGAAACGATATCACCTAATTCGTTGCGTAGAAAGGAACGCGGTTCGTTGGTTTCGTTCGATTCGCTGGCACAGAAACACGAATACGTTTTACGGTGATAACATTTCTTCGTTCAACAGAGTTACATGGCACAATAGTAAATGTTTCAGGTCGGGGTAACTGCATGAACCTGAAATATAACGTCACAGTGAAAGCTATCATACCCAGTTAGCCACACTACCATGGCTTGTTGTAAACATAAATCACGAAGAAAAAAAAATATTTACACTTTTGACCATATACCTGACATTATCGTGTTGACTGCCACACTGTATTGCCTGAAAGTGGCCATCTTCCTAAATTTCTGTAGAAAGAAAATATAATCTCAACTTAAAATCTTTTTCATCAAGAATATTAGGGATGTTCATAATTTTTTTACTGGTACTATTAAACATTAGTAAATAAATCTATGAATACTAGAAATAATCCAATAAATAATGACTGAATCTAAGCGTCACCCATATATGGGTGACATGGCGGTCAAAGTATTGAAGCATTAATGTTGTTCTAATAAAACTAATTTTAGCATTTTTAGATTATAGGGGAAACAGAAACTTAATTCCTATAAAAATTGTAGTATTAACGGTTCCGTGCCGCGTGGGTCGTATGCGCCCCAGGCATCAATTTCGATTATTCTAAATAAATGCTAATATGCTTTATATTTCAATTCAAACGAACACCAAGATGATAGTACAGAATAAAAAGTACAAGAACAAATAGTTAAAGAAATGGGACCTAGACAAAAATTTCTTTTGTCATTAAACAAATCTAAAAAAATATTGTTTAATTTGCATATTTTGCATAGTGCATATTTCTTGCGTACATATGTGTGTATACTTCTCACATATTTCATGTATATTCGGCTGACTGGGCACAATGCACAGAATCAGGACAAAAAAGGATTGACAAATACCTTATTAAAAGCTTTCTCCAGTTTCTTATTGATTTTGCAAGTCACACATACTCATACATTTCTCGTGTACATCTATCTCGCTCTGAAACAAATGATTTCTCGGCATATGCCACCATTGAAGGTGGCATATATTTTGCATAAACATCCGCAGTCTAGTCATAAAATAATTCAATGTTCATATTTTTAACGTTATGCATTTATGAAAACTTACGTTCGACTGTCTGGCTAGCTATGGGATTTTCCACTGCGGCACAGTGCGTGTTAAATGTATAGTATTATGGGAAGAGTAAAAATGCGCACAGTGAGATTTAGCAAAATTTTTATATTTTTGAAGAAATGGTTAGAATGTCATTTTCAAGAAATTCAAAACATTTTTGATAAAAAAATATATATTGCAGTTTATTCTGCTTGCATCACAGTAAAGAAAATAATGAGAAGAACACACACTTGAATTATTTATGATTTGGTAATGTGTTAAACAGTATGAAAGTTCTAAGTATTATACAGAGTGAGAGTAAAACATTAAATCGAAATTTGTTGAAAACGAAGTCTAATTCTATTCGTCAGGGTTTTACAATACTATATGTATAGCTATGTTATAGATACTACGCTATTGCTCTGCATTATATTTTAGTTTTGATGGTTCAAATACGATATGTCATATAATACGACTTATAATACAAACTGTAATACGATTCTGATAATATGTTATTAGATCATCCACAAGTGATTTTAATGCATAAAATTAACTGGTTGGTTCGGCTATTACAGTTGTGGAGGCGTATGCACTCCGTAAAAGGAACAAAATACGTATATTATTAAAAATAACCTGCTGCAAATTGCAATTACGTTATAGATTGATAAGTATTTCGATACTACCATGTATGTAATTACCGACACAGTATTATTTCTATCCAATTAAGTACTAATTATTGTTTCATATAGATTATAATCCACTGTATTACTTCAAACATCGCAAGCTTATAATTTAGCTGCGTTTTCTTCCAAAATTAATATACTGTAACTTATTTATATAATATTCAAATGCCACAAACGTAGCTTCAGAGCTTTCAAAATGATTTTAAGACAGATTTGACAAATTAACCGTCCCTGACTAAAAATATGAGCAACGCATGAAACAAGATAATACAAACATACCTTCCGTAAATTTCGGAGTACAAATTACACCTGTTATCGTGGGAACTTTCTATACCTACACACATACTACTTCATAAGTATAAAAAGGACAACCATAAAATACAATAAAATCTAACAAGACCCAAAGAGTCGATGCACGAACAATGAAGTTGTGAGGGAGACGTTTGCAGGAGAAACAAGAGACTGCCATCGTTTTTCATTATTCCGTGTCCCTTATAAAAGACAGTGACTGCCTTTTATAGTCTATCGGCACCGATAATATTGGTTTTCCTTCGAGAAGAAGAAATATCGGGTTTCGGAATAATTTAATAATCCTAATTGAACGTGAAGCAAATCAAATACTTGCCACACGATCGATTCATTTGAACCGAAGAGACTGCGTTGAAAGTTAATACACCGTACTTCGGTGAATATTATATTCAGTACTCTGCTGAGTATTATTCCAATTTGAAGAAGCTGCATGTATACGGTACTCGACAAGCAAGAACGCAAAGAGGACTATTCCGGAATTCTAACGAGCGGAGGTTTTAAAGGAGCCGAATCTCGGACGGCGAATCAATTGACCCATATTTTATATATACACGTATTAATATTTATGGACCGTGTGTTTATCGGGATTAAATACGATATTCTAGGAGCGCCGCATTTAATAAGACACGGCGGAATACAGAAAAGAAGGGGAAAAAAGAGGAAATAGGAAGTTTGAGTATACTAATTAAAGCGAGCAATAACGGCGTCGCTATTAGAGCACTTGCAGCATTGAAATAAAAGTAAAAGAGGGTCGTAGGATGGCGTATCGTCATCCTTATCGTGCAAAATTAACCTTGCGAGTCTTCATGCTACACCCTTCCGGCTTATATTTAAATAAAATGCCTTGGCAGTAGGATAGAATTGTTCCGGGGGCTATTTTTGACTTTTCAATCTAACAAAAAATGATCAACCTGTTGTGCACAGAGCGTCCCAGTGTCAATCGATTACAGCTAAAGATGCATTACGACGTAACTATAATATCGAATATGTTTTTTCGGACTTTGTAGGGTGTCCCAGTACTCGATGTACGAACGGAGGTCCAATCGTTTGATTTCAAAGTAATAATGTAAATACCATGTTAATTTTTGTTCTTTCGAAAGCATACACCTCGATTATTAGTGAAAACGATTGTGGAGGCTAAACTGTTGAGAACCAACTGGAGTTAATCGTAATGGTTTCTGACGTGTGTCAATTGTTATTCAGAAGCCATATATAGTTATGCCTTCTTTCAGCAGTAAATAAATTTATGGAAGTAAGTCATTTGTTTTTCGAGAAGCTGAATACCTACCGCGTGTTCGTGTAATAAACTTGAGAAATTTGCAAAAAGTGGAGTGGATCAGTTTGGTTTCTGAGTGGCTCATATGTCGCAAGTTGTTTGCTAGTGTAGATGGGGCTTTATAACACTCGTGAAAATCGTGTTTCGACACGTGTAGTGATGGGATTGATACAATACATATTGATGATACTCAAACAATTCGATAGCTAACTATTCAGTGGGAAGTATCGATAGGTCTTGGATACTCGGTATCAATTTTCAATACCGATTCCTCTTGGCATAATACATATCAATACTAATCCTATGGCGACCAAGTAGGCATCGATACCATGAACAAATGAATCGACATCTTTGGGTCGCTCAAAAGTCAGAATCTTCAAAGCACTCTTTAAAGATGCGGAGTGGCTCAAAATACACTCTGCGATAAGTCTCGAACGTTGAAGCAGCAATCGTTGGAATATAAACATCAGTCTCGAAAAGAAGTATCAAATTGGTACCGATATTTTCGTAAAAGTATCAAACAGGTATCGATACTTTCGTACAAGTATCGAAGCGGTATAGATTCTTTCTGACACCTACGTGTTTGATACTACTCGATACCAGATCGAAATTTGTAGACTGATATCGATAGTATCGATGCGATATCAGTCCCAACAGTAGGCATGTGATCCGATGGATGAACGGTGGCGCCCTTCTTTTGACTGATCTTCAACACCGAAGTGTTCTGTCTGAAAACGTGCAAACCATTTGTGGACACTCTGGAGACTCGGGTCTTGATCCTCGAGATGCTCCTACCATTCATCAAAACATTGTTTGCTCGAGAAACCGCGATGAAAGAAGAATAGCATCAGCGTTCATTTTGCCCGATTCAGAGCATCACTCGGGGACGGTTGCTCTCGCGTCGACCGGAGTTTCTCGTGTCCATGATCATCTGGAAGGATGAGATTTTCACCAGTTCTTAGGTACCATTGCAGCAATACACCGCAAAAATCACAATCGCATACAGGAAACGAAAAGAGAAAATTAAACGGACTTTTAGACATCCCCTCGTATAACCGAAAATTAAATTTTTGGATGCGATGCTTCGTATTAGAGAAAACTGACTTTGAATATTGCCGAGTACGTGAGCACTTAATTAGCACTGAATTGGTTTTTTATACTGTACTAAATACGAGTATGACACGGATTCTTAAATTGAAACAATTTTAATTATTTTTAGCATCAGCTGTCGCTTTAATGTGATTCTATAAATAAAAGTAACATGAGATGATGTTGGAAATTTATATGAAAGGAGAAGTTAGGAGCACTTTATTATCAGTTCACTCGTCTATATTTTGTTAAGAAAAAAGTTATTCATTGTAAGAGCGAGCTATTCAATAACTTGTAATTGAACAAACGAAATGTAATTCATCTTTTGATCGAAATTTAATATGTTATTTTAAATTATATTACATCATGATATTGGGCAAACACGCCATCTTATTCTTAATCAAATATTCACATACTTGGAGAATAATTGAGGTTGACGAATTCTTGATTCGACAAATTTTATTCTATGGCGGTTAATGGGACACCCTGTACTTAATAATATAAATCATGGCATAAGATGTATTAATATCAAACTATAATATTCAAGGGGTTCAACATTTTTTCTAACTTTTCATAATAGGAAAACTTCCGTTTGAACGATCTATGTTTGTACATGTTTTTCTTATTTTCTACCCTAGATTCGCCTCTTAAAGTATCAGTCTTGAAACCGAATTCCGGAAATTAACCCTTTTAGTACAGCCGCACGTGTACACAGAGTGAGTTGTATAAAATTTTACATGAATATCTTCGTAAACGTTCATGATATACAAAGGAATTATTATACAAAATTGTAATATAATGTTGGACACATTTTTCGAATATATTAATTTTTTTAACCAACATAAGTAATTGTTAAAGAGATTTCAGGGTATCGAAGTTTTTTTTAATGGGATCACATATGTTTCTTTGTTTAAATTTGTAAAGTGTTTAAAAATGAATTGAAGAATATTAATATTGAAGAGTATTTATATTATGATGTTACGAAGGTATTATTATACTGATCTTTAAGTCAATTAAGGTCTGTAACAGGGAAAATAAAATTGATTCTTTTTAATAGCCTTTATTTTTAGTATACAAATACTTTGTCCCAAAAATTAACCGCAGAATCTACTCGAAAGTAGAAGATGGTGTGATAAGCTGGTTCTTGTAGGGTTATACGCAGAGTAATACATAGTACTAAAAAAAGCGACATTTCAATAAATAATCATTGACTTAGTGTTATTACTATGAGAATTTAAGAAGATTAAAAAAAACAATCTTTTGTATTCAAATTAAGATAACCTAAAATCGTGTTACTTGACTTGTCTTGCCCTACGAACGAGATAAAATGGTATACTCTGTAGAATAAGGTGAGGTATAGTTTATAAGTTCCTGCAACCAGAACAAATATGTCTTGCTTCTTCGTCTTCATCTTGCAAACCCGTACAAGAAGAATGTCTCCGATTTTGACAAATTTATCATAACATTTAACCCTCATTTCTGTCGAAATATAGGCCTGTAGAGTAGAGGCATTTCATATCCTCAATTTCATTATCTTAAATCGTCTTGCTGACGTTTTGACACATCATCATCTCTCCTTATTGTTTCTCTGCTTCCTTTTTTTATGTTATCCAGTATGACAGACCTACAGTTTTAGGTCGGGTCCGAACCATCATTTATTATCTGTCATACACCTTCTCTGCTTTTGTTGTATTATTTCATTTTTATACGACGTGGAAGTCATAGCCCGTCTTATACCGCATGACGGGTTTGATAAAAAAGGTTTACATTTTAAAAACGTAATGTATTAGTAATAACATACCTACATTTACAATAATCGTTTACGGAATGCATATAATGAACCAATAAGTAGACTGCGGATGTTTATGCAAATATACATTTTTTGACTTCCATATTTCATATGTTATTACAGCTGAATCATCAGCAAGACTGCACTTGCTCCTTGAAATCTTCAAAATATGTAATTTTTATTTTGATAAGTTATTAAATGTCCATCACGCACCAGTTTGAATGTACTAAATTACATAACATCCGCAATTTACTAATAACACTGTTCAACACATATTTTGACTTGTAACATTCATTGGGCGTTCCATATAGATCATTGTGCGTGGAATACGAATCTGCAGACCGTTTTTTCTCATCACTGTCAGGTTTTGGAAAAATCAATTTTAAAAGAATGCAGATTTTCAGCTTCAAAGATGTTTTGTGCTTTAACAGTAATAGTTATTGAATTGCTTATATAAATAAAATCCAAAATATATGCATAAAATTATATCAATTATTATTACATTTTGAAGATTTATACATGTTCGAACAATGAACAAATTAAAAAAAACACCTGAAGCGCACCAATTTTTGGGGATATTTCTCAATTTATTTTAAAAACCTAACTACACCACGTTGTAGGGCAGGCATGTTTTGTTTAAAAACAAATACTAAAATAAAAATATTAAAATACAGAATCTGAAGTAGGAACTGTCCATTTGCGGGCGTAGAAATTCTGACCTTGGGAGGTCTGTTTAAGACAGTGATGACCACCGGAGTTGCGGCCTTTCTTCACTTACAATTAGGTCCATTCCCCTCGTTTCAGTCCCCCCTCGGTCCATCGTCGATCCAGATCACAGTCTATTTGAGGGGAATTGATCTAGAGTGGGGCAAGGCCACAGCTCCAGTGGCCATCACTGTTTTAAGTTTTCATTATTGTAGTGACTCAAAGTCATGTAACAATCGGTTGTCGATAGTCTGGCCGTTTAAAAGAAGCGCAAGAGAGTATAGAGATGCCATCCGACCCGACGTTGCGTTGCTCTTCGAATAGACACATTGTCCTAAAGAATCTGATTACTGAATGAAAAGGCAAATTACTTTTTGGTAAAATAGGACCCTGAGGAAATGCATGATATTTATCCCAGGACCTCCGAAAAACAACACGCCTTCTCTGAGATCTTTACCCTGTTTATAACTCGTACTTCCTCGCGAATCATCCTGTATAATGCGACAACTTTATAATTTGCTCGCAACAGCGCTTCTGTGTAACGAGCTCTCTTCCTTTCGTGCTAGAATGTTGGCGCGCGTTTCAATGAAGTTTCCAGCGGCCCCGTTTGTAATTTGTCGAAGTAAAAAGTTAAACAAAAATGAAATTTTACACGCGCACAATCCCAGGCTATCCTATTTCGCGTCGCCTCCGCATGTGTTTGCTTTTAATCATAATTTAATCTAATTCAAATTGCTGCAGGCTGGCGACAGAACTTTTCGCGCACGACTGTTAATTGTTTTCGTTAAAATATCCCGAAGCTCGGTCCAGCCGGGACTGAACAATGGATCAGAAGGGAGAATCTCTCTGTGAGAAGTTTTTGTTCGCAGCGCAGACAGACTCGACCTGAAACTGAAAACCGGTGAATCCTCGTGACATGGACTTTAACCGTGCAAAGGGCGTATGAAACGATTCATAGAATGATGAAAGAACAAATTTGCGCGTTTCTACGATGGATATATAGAATTTATTCGATTCTACTATACTCTCTTAACGTGTACACCTGGTACATACTGGGTTTCTGAAGAATCTGTCTGATTGTGAGTTCAAAAGATAGAACGATGTTCTGTTCTCCTGAAGAGTGTTCATGATACAGGAAAAGATTTTTTTAATCCTTTCACAACGAGTTAAACTTTTGTGGACTTAATATTATTTTTCTGTTACAATAGTTCCAAAATAACAAAATAACCAAACGTGTCATTTTTTACAAGAGTCATTTTCAAATAAATAAACTGGACCACTTACGTTTCAATAGTGGTTTACACTAACCTTTTTAGTCCCAACCGTAATGAACATAAGAAATTTTACATTACGTGGGATATATACACGGAAGTGATAAGACACCAGTTAAAATCGGGGGTGTACATTAAATTCCAGTGAGTTTGTCTTGAAAAGCACTATCAAATGATCTGAACAAGAGTACATAGTTCCATGTAACAAAATGAACATGACCGTCATATATCTTAAACTGATAATGTAAAAAGAATTCGTCTTCGACAAAAAATGTGCCCCTTCGTACTATGCAACTTCCATATAAAACGTTTTTTGGTAATTATATCGATCAGGATACACCTCATCGACTTCAATGATTTTCAAATATGTTGTCAAGGTCATCATTTTGAGCAATTTTAGTTATACATGTAAGTGCCGCTCGGCTTTAGTTTTCGAGGTATTCATAAAAACATTTTTGATACTTTTTACTTTGGTGTGGGTTAGGTTTGAGTTAGGCTTGTGTACGGACATGATTATGTTGTACGTATAATTGTAATTACTTACAAGGGACGTTTCGCAAGTAGCCACCTCTGATTTTTATGAAACTTTGGGATATGTAGAACTCGAAAAAATATTTAACACGTACTTTTTCTCTCGGCCATCATACATAATGGAAGGGTGAAACCAGCCCTCGAATTTGGGGTTGCAAAACATATTTTACCGTTTATCTCAGACTGTTCGTCGTACAGAAAATATTTAAATGTACAATTTGTGTATTTTTTAATGCTAAATTCAGCTATGTAAACAGAATTCTAAAATATCATTTGTTTAAGAAATACATTAAAAACTTACATTTTCTTGCAATTTTTTTTTTGGTAAAATGTTCATGTATTTTCATGAAAGATGATATACATGAACTATAGATCAATGACAAAAGTAAGGATAAACTGGAATTTTTAATTTCACTTTTGTAATAAATATTACTACATACATTAGCTACATACTCATATAGGTTTTGTAACCCCAACTTTGAGAGCGGTATTCACCCTTTCATTATGGATGATGGTCGACTCAAAAAATACGTGTCAAATATTTTTCGAGTTCTACATTATCCCGAAGCTCCATAAAAGTCAGATGCGGTTTCTTGCAAAACGTTCCTTATTAGGATCATGACCCTGACAACATATTTGAAAATCATTGGAATAGGTGAGGTGTGCCCTGATCGATATATGTAATTACCCATTTTTTGTATCTTCAATAAGTTACGAAATATGTGCCGGTAACAGATACGCTCGGACACCCTGTATCTATAAGAAACATTGAAAACCGAGTGTTTCAACCCCAAAATCTGTATAACAAGATCAGATTCATCAAATCTTGAAAATCAACTGACTAGGTACCAGTGATATCTTCACAATCACGGCCAAGAACATGATAAGCAATACATGTACGTCGTTGAGGATTCGTGACAGCGGTTACAGCACATAAAACACGTGGCATTTTTCACGAGGAAGTGCAACGTGACCCGGTGTGCACGAACAAGCCGGTATATCAATATCAGTGTAATGGCCAGCATTTGCATAAATGATTTTTCTGGGTCGCTAATGTCGAAGAACAGCTCTGCACCCGGTCGTGTCGCCACGGAGAGCTTGAGAGTGGTTTAGAGGACGAGGTTCACCGGGAACGAGCGACACGAGAGCTTTCGCGCTATAAGAAGCGTTCAGAGCGTGTGAGATCGGCCTCAGGTGGGCGGGTATGTCGGATTTATGGAGACCATGCACGACATCTGGTTAAAATAACGCTGATGCCGTACCCCCGACCGGTGAACACGAACAATTACCCCCCGAAACGCGGCCACCGCTACGAAACGTTCATGGAAAACTAACCGGGACCTTCCCCTGGGAAATATTATTCATTTTAAAATAAATGTAGAGTGTGGCATTTTCTTTAACCATTATGTGGACACCCAACTCTTTCTGTTCTCCCTATATTTAAAAATTGCCTCTATATTTCAACATTCTTCAATCGATTTTCATAGAGCAAAGGTAAATCGATGTAGGAAGATCCCAATAATGGGGATCTACAGGGTGCAATGAAAGTTTGGCAACTTTTAAGGCAACTGTCTTCTAACCAAATTTTTATCAACAAAAATTAGGAAACAGTAACATTAGAAAAAGCATAAAATTTTATTTAGACAAAGTCGTTTTCGAAGAAACCGCTATTTGGTTTGTTACAGGCTCAGAGACGAGTTTGGAATTGGTTGACCGTTGCGCGCAGCGTATTTTCACGATGTCGTTCCACGCTTTCACCAAATCTTGCTTTAACGACTCTACAGACTTGTGAGGTTTAGCTCAGGCCTTTCTCCTTGAAACGTTTAATAACTTTTAAAGCCATAGATTTTTCGACATTAAGCATACGAACCATGTCAACCGGATGTTTTCCTCGTACGTGCAAGGAAATTATAGAGGCACGAATTTCTTCACGTGTGTTCGACATCTTAAAATAAAATAAATGCACAACATCTGTACACCATTAAATAGATAATTGAATAGCGGATCCAACGATAACGAATACTTTTACAAAACATTCATTTATATGAGAAATATTTTATTACACAAAAGTTGCCAAACTTTCATCGCGCCCTGTAAAAGGATTTCTGGAAATTTTAACGGGAACTGCTGAAATGTTTCGTTCGAAAATGTATAACTGGGTACGTTTGTACCCGAGTGGCCACATAAGGATTAATTATGTGAAACAGCATATGTGATATGTGAGGCGGTCTTGAGAACATTCTGGGATTCTGGCTACTCGTGTGGCGTGAAAATCGTACCTCGATTCAATAAATGTCTATTGTGTGTACCTTTACACCAAGCACGCGGTATATACAACGATATACGTTTACATTAACGTTCTGGCAGCATTATTTGTTGTCTTGGCAACACCGTGTTGGTTATTCAAGATCGTTACTCAAGATCGCGAACGACGAACCCTGTGCGGCTATTACATAGAGCATTATTATTCGTTTTCTTGTGAACGAAGACGTCAAACCTGCTGAAATTTTACGAAGACCAACAGCACAGTGCAGAGAACAAACTCTGAAGAAGACATAGGTGTATGAGTGGCGTGTACGGTTTATTGAAGGAACATTTGGACGGCAGGCGTTTTCAGTCATAAGATGAGCTTAAAACGTATGTGTTATACTGGTTCAGTCGTTGGGGCAAATGCTTCTATTCTGCGGGTGTTAACGCATCGGTACGTCGATGGCAAAAGTGCTATAATGTAAATGAAGACTACGTTGAAAAATAAATGTTCTTTACTGGTTATAATTTTGTCTCTTCGCCTGTCTGAAAATTAAACTCCGGTTCTGACGTGAACGACTCTCGTGAAAATGTGATGATCTTCCCGCGTCCGGAGCGCAATGTGCAGTTTGGGTGGAACACAAACCACAAAGTACGGTAAAATGTAGGTACAGTGGAACCTTGATTATCCGAATTATAATTGGGAAAAGGATAACTCGCATTGTATCTACGTTTCGCGTAAAAATTATAATTTTGTTTTAAAATATAAAATACGAGGGTAATTCAAATAGTAAAGACCGTTTAGCTTTAAAAAATTAAGAAAATATTGTATTATTCAATTTTATATTTTGTTTAAACACACAGTACCTTAATCTAGGTACTTACTCTGCTTAAAGAGTTCCTGGGTGGAAAACGTTTTAGAGGTGACGACGAATTGCAGCTTGCAGTCAATAATTAGTTAAATGGACTAGCGGTGGACAACTACAACAACCGGATTTTAAAGCTTGTGAACAGATATAATAAATTTTTAAATGTAATAGGTGATTATATGGAAAAATAGATTAAGGTACTTTGTGGTAAAAAAAATATAGAATTGGATAATAAAATGTTTTATTAATTTTTCAAAGCTAAACGGTCTTTACTTACTGAATTACCTTCGTACATAGTGGTATAAAATTAGATACACAATGTCACTAATGATAATTTTAGCTTCTAACTCACATATGATTAACTTTCTGATAACAAGTGTTCGGATAACCGAAGTCCAAGTGTAGTATCAAAGATTGCTGAACACGTTGACTGCCACAGTAAAAACTGTCATACATCGTCAAACATAGTATAATATTTTGTTGTGTGTATAAATCACAAAGAAAGACATACTTTTGACTATTTAATCATACACACATTACCTCATATTACTATTATGATACTAATTTTATTTAAATTTTCATAAGAATTGGTAGTTAATTAATTAAATAAAATTCGAGGCGCCGGTCAGCGGCAATCCCCCTGGCGGTGAACGTGTTAATTTTCGCTAGTATCAATGTTTATAAATTGTTATTTTTGTTAAAGTCTTTTACTACAAAAGCCATGCAATGTTTAATTAATTTAATCAATCAGTTTAATATTTGACTCTATAAGTCACAGACATCATTCTTTAACACGTACACAGTCCCATGAATCAGGTATAGCTCAAATTTACTTAGGCTTTCCTTGGGTAAATAAATAATAAACTGTCATATACGTCTAGCTTAGTAGCCTATAATAAAGAAGCATTGCACAATAGTACAATAATCTAGAAAATGTAGATTGTTTTTTGTGAGAATGTATTCTGTCTGTCTCACAGATTATTTATATTATCGGCGTTACGTTGACAGCCCGAATTCGCTCTTCACGCTTTGTCCTGCGCACACGATATTTTCATTGGCTCTCTTTGTGTCGCACATTAATCCTGAAGAAATACGTAGCAAGCTAGAAAATCTACGGTGAATTGCAACGAGGTCATTCTTGCAACGCAAGTATAGTAACATTCTCACAGTACTATTTGAAACTGGGGAGGTTGCACTCCACAAACACGTCCGGAATGCAATCGAAAAAACCGGAAGATAATTTATAAGAAAAAATTATGAACCGTCCCAGTCTAAAAAGTGTTCCAGGTGTTATAGATACTCACGTACTGACAATAAATACAGTGTAAAATTTGACGAATGATTGTAACATATTTGTAAATCCCATACTGTCAGCCTATCAAATATTGGATCATCCAATAAGTATTGCGATTCTTTTCGGTACGCATAACTTTGCAAACCCTTTTAATACGTCTTTGATGACGGTGAATCATAGAATGAGTCGAATTGAACTTTTAGGTTTATTCTTGAACAGATATGATTGGATTTTGATCAACAGTAACCCGTGAAACGTCTACATCGACCTGTTCACGCTGCCTGGCACGAGGTTCATCTTTAAGACTATACTTTCTAACTCGAAACTCTTTGACACTGGATTACGCTAATAATTTGTCCGTACACCTCAGATATGTTTTTCACTGCTACGGTTGCATCATTTCCATTATTAAACTCATATAACATAACATGCGGAATATGGTCTTTCGCCCCGTTCATTTTAAACGTTTATAATAACTCCAATATTCGATCTACACTTGTGTACTTTCGGAAGAACATTGTCTGAAGGATCCTGTTTACAGTAGTATGTATACCAAACAGATAAGTGACGATCGTGATGAGTACCATTGTTTTAAACTTAGCTCTCAGAAAAACCGCATTACTTACGGGATGACTCGATACTTTGTGCGAAAATTGTGTGCGTATATAATAAATAGTATAATTGTATTTATGTTGCATATTTTTAATAAGGAAATGCTTTAACTTTATAAAAGAAATCGTAAATTTATACGTCATAAATACGTATATTCTTATAAATATAAAAAATCTTATACATACAAAAATCTGCTAAAGTTCATTCTTTGATGTCTGAATAAACAAATTCAATACGAGAAAAAAATGACCCGGCTCCACCACTTGTCTCGCTGTCCAATCTTCCGCAGTTCCACTGTTAAGATGGTATGCTTAAAATCTTCGAATCTGCAGCAAGGACGCCAGAAAAGAATTCGGAGGAGGTAGCATACCCGGGCAAATTTTCCAAATCGCCACTTGTCTGAAAATTGTTTGTTACTTATCTCTGGAAGTGGACAGAGATGGGTACCAGTGTACCTATCTGACAAAGAATCTCACGAGCTTTAAATATGAATCACAGATGGAAAAGTAATTAACTATATGATTGTGTATGTATTACCTTTTATTGTCATCACACTATTCATGCTGTGTAAAATTTTATAAGAATTAGGAGTTTCATTGAAATAAACTTGAGCCACCTGTCATTAGTAACTCACGTGACAGTACAATGTGTTAAAAAATTTCCCATTTCTGGTATTGATGAAGTGGTTGTTAGTACTTCTTGATTGTAGGAGAAGATTATTTCGTGTAAAAACTGATTTAAATTGTTAGAGATATGAGAAATGGTTGTCGATTAATCTACCGAAGGCGGATATGGCAGTATTTCATATCCGAGGTTGCTTAATCTCAGAACAATGATTTGAATGATCAATGATGGTTTATTACTGCTGGACGACGAATTAATTTCGCATGCACGATCTGTATTTATTGGCAGTATCTATCAAATATAAATAACAAGTAAATTTATCACATATAAGCATGAATTTGATCGTGTATGTATTTCAGAGATAATTTATTTTCAGGTGATTTATTTTCAATGTATTTTATTCTTTCAAATTATAATGTAAAATATTAAATAGAAAATGAAATTCTCGGTTATACGGTACGAAAAAGAAACTGTTGTATGAAAATATAAACATTTTCAGTAATAGCCAACAGTGCGGCCTATAAACATTTTTGAAAATCGGCTGTTTTCGAATGAAACCCATAATATAACAGAAGAATATCATACTATTCATTCTTCAAGAAATATCGAATAACACATACTCAAATTCCAAGTAAAACTGGAAATAGTTAAATAACATAACTGTCAAATACATTATTTTTCAAATAATATCATAATGCAATGTAAAAGACAAGATATGACGGAAATTTCAATTAATACAAACAGTCCTACTCTATAGCAATTGTCAAATTCTGATTATCCAAACAGATTCACTTAAGGCCATGCATATGTTAAAACATTTTGTTGAAAATCATCTATACATACAATACCTTATTAAGTTATTAGATAGCTGCATATGAAATGACTAGATTACTAATAAAAATTGCAACAACTATAATTTCATTAAAAGTCGTATTTAGAAGTCAAACTATATATTCTTCGGAAGCAATGAATTCTAGAATGACGTTTTGACTACTGTTATACAGTCACATTTTTTTCTCGCTAAAAAATGGTCTAGACACTTGAATATTTTTTTTTTATATTGAAGCTGAAAAGAAACTAAGGTTTTCAACATTCGAAATGGTTTATACACCTGTATAACTGTAGCTTACATTTCTTTAAAAAGTAGTATATGTGTGTATATGCTTCGATATGTGGTTGTACATTTCTTTAATTTTTTTATTAAATTGACTTGTTGAGTATTGAATATAGGACATTTCTAAATTAGATTTAAATCACATAATTAGACACTTGAATATGAGACTGTCTATTGGTAAAAGTTTCAAAGAATAAAGTGGAATTTCTTATTACAATTAATGTAATTTCCTAGCTGCTAATTGTGCAACATGAGGTCCAGCGATGCTATTTACAAGTGCCTGTCAACATTTGCTGAACCCATTTATCGAATCTTTTCTACTTTTTGATGGGCTGTGCCAGGAAACTATTGAATGTGCACATCTAATTTATGTGCAATATCTAGTACAGTTTGATGCATATCAGTCATGATTTGACTCCTTAACCGATCATTATCTATTACTTCCGTAACTTATTCATGTGGGATCGGGACCTCCAGACCCAGCATAAGAGGAATCATGGAAATAAGGATTTCAGCGGACTGACGGTGGCGTAGTGGGTAAGGTGGCTGGCACCAACGCAGAAAGGAACTGAATTCGAGTCCCGGTGCCGCGGTCACTATTTTTCACGATTTCCTACAATTTGGGGGCTCGTCCGGGGTGGAGGAAAAAACACCGATCGAAGACTACACAGCTAAATCCGACCACGACGTGACGAAGAAAAATGGAAAAATGAGTTTTCCATAACGACGAAGCGGCAGTGTTGGTGCGAGGGAGAAAACACCAGATGCCTGCAAAAGAGTGGGGAGATGTACCCCAGGACGAAAAACATACACGAGAGATAGAGAGGAAGCACTTTGTGAGTAAGTTGTGCGAGAGGCAGAGAGAGAAGCACTGAGCGTGCGAAAGACAAAGACGACGAACATTCGAATGCAAATGTTTTAGAGCAGGATGGCCAAGTGGTGTCAGAAGATCACCACGACCGCGGCTGGATTTCATGAAGCCTTTCTATGAGTTTTTTTGCATCGGGGCCCGAAAAAATAGCAGGTATGGCCGAGTGTGGAGAATGAAAATAGCAGGTACGGCCCTGCTTATAAAACAAATGTATCAGGAATGCGAGGCGACGTTGGGATGTAAGGGAAACGCAACGAGGAGTCGATTAGCGTCCAGCGTGCTGTAAAGACGATCTATTGTTTCTGTTAATACACGTTATTGTTAGATCTGTGAGTTCACTTTCACTATAACCCGATAATCATTTCCTACATTCATATATTTAGACCGAAATTTTTCGAAGCAATCATTTTCTGCACTCATTAGCTATCCTTCGCCCAATTTCCATATCAATTTTACAAATGATCTCTGTTATGCAGTATTGTAATTTGAATTTTCAATGGAAAAGTATGCGAATTCGACTTTGATCCATTATTTCCTTTGCATAATAATCCACCATTTTATATTAAAATGATGAAAGGAGCGTTCATACAGTCACTTTCAATAGACTTCAAGCCTTCAATTCATGTATCATACGTGCTATTTAGTCGCACGTTTATGTTATGAAATTGTGACGAACATTCTGCACCTGCTGAATCGACCAATGTGTATTCAACCACCTAATACAGTCATAACAAAACACATGTATAATAAATCGGTACAGTAGAACCTCGATTATCCGAACTCTGATGGTCCTAAAATTGATCGTCTTATGTTACTTACAAGTTACAATTATCATTAGTGATACTGCATACTTAACACGTTGAATACCGCAGTGAAAACAGCTATATCTAATCAGACACGCTATAATTTGTTATTTTTAATATAAATTACAAAAGAAATGAGTATTTAAGTGCTTGATCGTATACGTATGCTTATTTACTATTCGTGTAATGTTACATCTCCTTAGAATGATATTAAAATCCATAATTAATTAATTACATTATATGTGAGATGCCCATCACCGGTGACCCCTACGACAGCCAACGTGTTAATTTTATGCCACTATGTATTTTACATTCTAAGATAACATTAAAATTTGTGTGCGAAAGATAGCTAAAATATCAGTCATCTTGTTATTAATTACAGGTCAAATAGTCGACGTCTTATTGTACACATAGCTAAGAAATTCGGATTCTGTATCTGTACCTTGCACGGGATGATACCCAACCGTCACACGCCGATTTTGATGAAATTTTAGTATGATATAAAATTCAAAAAAATATTTCATTCGTATTTTTTTTATCGGCAAAGGTCTATGTTGATGGGGTGAAAACAGCATTCATAGTGGGGGCTGAAAATCATATTTTATCGAATATTTAGAATTATTCGAAACTACGAAACTATTAGACGTAGGAGAATCATTTTTTTTAAATTGTGTATCTTTTAATTACGGATTCAAGTATGTGAGCGATATTGTCGGAAGTACATTTTTTTAAACAATATTTTAAAAAATATAACATTTTTACCATTTTTTCTGGTAAAATGTTAATATATTTTCATTAAAATCTATGTATGTATGTAAACTACAGTTCAAGAGCAAAAATACGGATAAAGTGGATTTTTTACTTTCATCTTTGTTTTTGTTTTTCATCGTTTGTAAAAAAGGGCTAATTTCCAAAATTATTGTATTCGAGTTTTATGAACCGTCCACATCAAAACGATGGCCGTTACCATAGATAAAAGAGTCACTGTCCTTTCACTATTACAAGCAAAGGTACATTATTGCAAGGTACATTCTCAAGAGACCAATATGTTGCGTGTAATACGATAACATGTGTCAATCTGCACCTTTTCTCGAAAAATTACAAACTGGACATTGGCCCTTTTTCTACCAATGTGCAGATGTATGCCTGTGATTTTTTTCTGCATAACCTTTGTAATTCGAAGATTCGATTCCATTCCGACGAATAATCGATTGGACCTCAAGAAGAAACTCGAGGACGCGCGCGTGAAATTTGCGCTTGTTACCAAGGGATGGGCTTTTGAAAATGATCCAGCCGCGAATGAGGAACGGTGGAGGGGCGAATTGATTTTGAAACTTGTTACGAGTGCACTCTTCGCCTTTGAGAGCAACTTCCCCGGAAATTACTCTAACGACATTCAATGAAACTTCGTAATAATTTGAGTGGCGGGAGAGGGGAAGATTGCTGGTGCAAATTAGATTAACGGATTGCCGGATTACACAGTAAAGTTACGGTGAGAGTGATGTAACCGGCATCGTAAAGACTACACTCTTAATTCGTATATTGCTAGCAGGGATAGGTTATGATACTTCTCAATTAGTATCGATAACAGTGAAGTATCACTGTATCAAAAGCACATGTTAACACGAGGGTATCAAAGGGTATCGAATTCTAAATGATACCTTCTCTAAAGGATCGATCCTTTCTAATTACAGTAAAACCTCTGGTGTCCGAACTCCCATTATCATAATTTTCTATTATCAAAACATTCTCTTGTCTGGCTGTTACGTACAGAATAATCATACTGTAGGAATTAATTTATTGAAATTCCTCGTGTTACCAGTAAAGGGTTAATAAACAGTTTATTTAATAGAAAGAAATTAACAATATAGCGCTCAGAAAAACAAAAGCTCACAGTACTCGCTATTCGACTGTTTGTACAAAACTCTCCCGCAGACTGATCTTTCGCACCCCAAAAGCACTCGTTATATCTTCTCGCATAGCTTCGCTCTCCCTCTCTCTCTCTTTCGTCTTCACTCGAAGAGACACATGCATTTTCAGAAACGCACTCACAATCATTCTATACCATTAGGTACAGTTACCCGATCCCTTTCGCTCTGTCCGAAACACTTGTTTCTCGCACTTATACCTTTCAAACTTCCAAACATTCACCAGCCACACCTTAACGGTCATCACTCGCTCGGACTTGCAACCAACACATGCACACTTACAAAAATCTTATAAAATAATCTCATAATACTTTCGCCTTGTATTAAGAAAAGCGACACAGACGGGTCTACACTGCGTAAGTGTCTTCTGCTACTTTTGCGGTTATAGAGAAGAATGATATACAGGGTGTTGCACGGTACATTCATACACGAAATGTACCGTTGCAAACAAATCATAAAACAGGGAAAAAGGGTCCCGCGAGCCCGCATATCTGCGTTGCACCCGCGTCCGAAGGCCTGGGCCGTTCTTCGGCACCGAAGGAGCAGGTAGCCACAAAACAATGGCCGAGCCGAAGCACGTCCAGAGCCAGGAGCGCGAACCTGGTGACTTCTTGAAAATTAGGCAAGGGGTCACAGGTCTACGCGCCTCCACGTGCAACGCAAATACCTACTTTCCCCGTTCGGGAAAAACCCACCGTGCTCAGAGCTGTACTTCTAGTCAGAGTTGCCCCGAACCATCGGACAACTCTGATTGGTTGTGCAGCCCTCCTACTACATAGCATTTTAACACTCAGAGTCTTCGTTAAACCAACACAAAGTATCAATCACCAGTCGGTCACAACATTTTCAGTCAGTCGAGTCTTGCACGACATTTTACACTGTCATACACTCGCAAACATTCACAAACACTCACAATCTCTGACTAATATCTATTTCAAATATACATTCTCACTGTTATCCTTATATCCATTTTCAAATTACCATCCCCAGCACGATAATTCGTCCTAGGGAATCTCATGCGATTCGTGGCGTCGATATAAATCGAGACGGAGATTTACAACCTCCGTTGACTTGGCACACCGCGGCCCTGTCTCCCCGCGATCGCGAGAAACACAGGGTGTCCCATGCAAATGGGACATCTGTATGTTCCAAACAGCTTGAGATGGATATAAATGCTATAAGTCAAAATTAGATGGTATCCAATGATGCATAATTTAGAAATAATTCTATGCATTTTTATGCATTGGTGCACTTGGAAAATGCAATTGCACTTTTTTTAAAATGGAACCCTATAGTTTTGACTGACCTAGTCGATGCAGTTTCTTAATCTCTACAAAAAAAATACTAAGGTACTGTGATATGTATATGTATATATCTATGTGTCTCTATATGTATGTATATACAAGATTGGCAATAGCAGGGAAAGGAACAGTCAACTCGTCCTCGATCGTCTTTCGCGTTCGTCTAATCGTCTCTTCGTCGCGTCTACCTTCCGTTGCGTCCACTTCTTCGCCTCTTCTTCTACTCTTTCGTCTATTCGTCTACCGTCTATTCGTCTATGCCACTCTATGCGTTCACTCCGACTGTCTAAATTCGACTGTTGTCCAGTGTCCTTTTGTCTTTTGTCGTCCAGCGTCTAACGTCTTTTGATTTGTCGATCGTCTCTGTCGCTAAGTGGCATGACCTCTCACGCACCAATCAGGCATCAATTAACAAATCATTCGCACGCATGCGCTCATCCGTTCTCCCTCTCACATACATTCACACTCATTCATTCTGACATTTTCATCATTCCACAGTACTTCTGCCCTAAATCTATTAGTGCAAAAGTTATTACAGTTAAAAGTTTGTTGTATTATTTCGGTGTATCTGCAGATGTGGTGAGATACTTACGCTATACCAAATGTTCGAACGGCGTTCATTAACGTATACCGAATGTATAACTGTAGCTTTCACATGGATTCCGTACTGTAGCAATGCAGGCTTGGCGAACGAAGTAAAAAATTTGTCTAAAAAATGTATACTGTGTTTTTCTTGTCTTTCTGATTAAACACGAGTATAAAATATTCTGTGTGTACCGTTGTTAAATAGTGTAATGAAAAGACACGCGAGATGCCTCGTTCAAAGCATTGAATATATGATGGCTATGGGAGCTCCAACCATCCCCCACTCTATGTCCATTCCCCTATTATAGGCTATGGTCTAGGACGACGACGGATCGAGGGGGAACTAGGAGCGAACTGGAGGGAACTGAAACGAGGGGACTGGACCTAGAGTGGGTGAAGGCCAGAGCTCACGTGGCCATCACTGCATTAAATGAACGACATTCCAATATTTATTTATAATATTTTCCAAATTAAAAGTATCCAAAAGGGTATTGATTACTTCCCTCACTGGAAAGACAACACTCCAAAATTGTACAAGTTTATTAGTGTATTGAGCTATATAACATATCAATGCCTCTGTATTTCAGTCTAAAGTCTTCTTTTGATGTCATCTTCATTTTCATCTTCATTGTATTCCCTCTAGTACTGTAGAATTAAACAATTTGATAAGAAAGTGAATATTCCTATTTGAAACATTGTAAATAGAATTCTTTTTAATTATGGTTTTAATTATAAATCACAAAGAAATGAAATAATTAACTACTCGATCGTATAAAAGTTAGTTTACATTATTGTGTTACGCAGTATATGTTACGCAGTATGATTTACAAGAAAGCTATACAAAAAATGCTATTATAGTTTTAATTATAAATCACAAAGAAATGAAATAATTAACTACTCGATCGTATAAAAGTTAGTTTACATTATTGTGTTACGCAGTATGTGTTACGCAGTATGATTTACAAGAAATGTGTTATTCAGGTAATAGAGTTCCAATAGCAGAGTGCCCGGATAATAGAACGTATCGATATCAGACGTTTTGCAGCAGTTTTTTTTAAATTAACTAACTTCCTTAAAAAATGGTTATAAATGTAAATTTAAATAGAAGCATCGATAACGATAAGAGACAATTTAGCTAAAGTAACAACTATCTTCTTGGGCCTAATTTATCTACTTATGCTAACGGGTTGGCAACTGAATTCGCGACTCTCGAAACTTTTTGTATAAATTTTTCACTGCGTGATAGTAGACTTGACAGAATTTTGAGGTGAAGAAATTCGGAAGATTGTAAAGTTAGTCACCAACCTAACATAAAAGATTCCTAAATTCTCTTCCTGCTAAGCTAAATCAGTTATCAGGATCACACTGTCACGGACGCGTTGATCGATCAATTATTTCAACATTTGACACGAGAAATCGGTCATACATTATGCATCGAGTAATCTTCCCAGTTAACTCGTATTCAAATTATACGTGCTGTTTTTCCGACGAAAGTTTACAGGTCGAAGTTTTCTTCTCGCGTCAGCCGAACGATGCCATGTCTGACACTCGCTTGACCGCATCGCGTGACATAGTCGGCCGATCGTGTACGTATACACCGTGAAACATTGAGAGTAGTTAGGCGATTCCGGGCACGACACAAGCACGACGCCGTTTTTGTTGTTCATTATTAATTTTCTCGCCGCGAGTGCTCGACCCCTCGACACGCTCGCGACACGTCGTCTGAGTAATAATATCCGTGACCCCTTTGACGATTCCCTCCCCTGCCATATTATTCGATAAATCTTCAATTTTTTATCCGTGAAACTTTTAGCTACGAGATTTACCGTTCGAACCTTTGATCTGATTAACACGTTCAGTGCCGCAGTAGAAAAACCAGTAACTTGTCAGACACGTGAAAGTAGCTTTTTATTAACCTCTTGACATACAGTGACGCCTGGGAAACGTCATTTGTTGCATATGTCATTTTAGACGTTGATCTCTCCGAGACGACAAGAATTACACGCTGATTGTTTTGAAACGTTCCATACTCTACAAGACTATTAAGTTATTGATTAATTTGGTACTTAATTATTGTTCATTAATATTGGCTGTTAACATTGTTTTATGATGTCTAACAATGTAAATATTTCGTTTCCTGTGCAGCTTACATAACTTTAAGTTGAGCTGTATTAAATGGTATTTTCAGCACACATCGAGTACTATTTTATTTGTATATTAAGGGGTTAATTAACACGTTGAGCGCCTCAGTGAAAACAGCCATACCTAATCAGACACGACATAATTTACTATTTTTCATATAAATGGTAAAGACCAAAAAGATTTGAGAAGTGAATCGTGTTACTCTGTTCCTACTTTATTGCTTTTGTATAAAGTTTGCTCGGAATTTGGCGATTATCAATAATTATTTAATTAAATTGAATTTGAGGTGTCTATCACCGGCGACTGCCACGGCGTTCAACGTGTTAACACGCTGACTGCCACAGTGGAAACAGTCACTACTAGTAAGACACAATGTAAATTTCCCTTTCTATATAGGATGTCCTGTAGCATGTGGGAATCACTTTAGGGATGGCTTCCGTGCACCAACAGAATACAAAAAGTTCAAACAAACATATGTCCTATTTTACTTTGTTTTCGAATTATGGCGAGTTTTGGGTCGCAATAATTCATTCGGCAGATGGGGGTAGTGTAACTAAAAAAAATCCAGATGGATTATTCCATATTAGAGGCCAGAGCGTGTGCTAAGTCCCATAAAAATGTAGAGTCGTTGCAGCTACCCTTGTTGACGGAATGGAATAAAATAACCGTAGTAGAGCTGCGTATAGTGATCGAAAATTTCATGAAGCGTTTGCGCCTCTGTATCAAAGTCAGTGGAGGCTATTTCGAAAATCTTTGAGTATGTTGTTGCTGAAGGTCCTACTTATTGTTATAAATTGTTAGTTTCTTGGTTTATTACATTTTTACAAAAATATCTTAAAAAAATTTGTCAACATAATTTTCTTCTGTTAAAAATGAAACAACCGAAAATACCGCTATAATTCAAAGACAAAGTCAAATATGACATATATTTTTATGAACTTTTTTATTCTTTTGGTATGCTGAAGCCACCCCTAAAGTGATTCCCACGTGTTACGGGACACCTTGTACAAATCATGAAGGTAAAAAATGTTTAAATATTCAGAAGTATACATCCGGGATACCTAGGAATGTTTTGGACAAAGCGGGCCATGTGTTGCGTCTTTAAAACGTTTATGTATAAGATAAGCCTGCTGGCGAGGTCAATGTTTAAGCGTGAGTCAAGTATTTCCGCGCAGTAGAAAAAACAGGGGACAAAGCCGCGAGGGTTGCATCGTAAGATCGAAGGATACGAAGGGAGAGAGTTATATAACCGTAGTCGAACAGTTCAGTTGCCTACGCCTTTTTTATTTTCTTTTAGTTTTCTATATTTCTGTATAATCACCTCTTATTCTACTCTTATTAAATTGCATTTGGTTGTTAAATTCAGAGCACAGTCGTTACTGAAACCTTCACCCTCAAAGATCAATTAACTTTTTGCATTCTGAGGTCACCTCTGGCTTGACAATACTATTTTTCCCTAGAACTCTGGAGTCACTTCTGACGTGACACTTCATATAGATAATAAAACAGATCAGTAGGAAACAATTTTATTCAAAAATTGCTTTGAAAGTATGTGTATATACATGAAAACCTTGTATTATACACTTCTCAGCATTGAAATATTAATAATATTAATGTTCCTTATCAAATGTTTAAACACAATCGCATACTACCAGATTGTTTGGAGAGATCAGTTTATAGGCAATATTGGTTTTATTCTCGTACTTGAAGGTAGATATTGAGTAGCGTAACATTGTGAAATAGTCTTTTTTTAAAAAACGTCAGGTAGTTTGCAATTATAATAAGTACATGGGAGGCGTAGAACGCGCGGACCATTTCGCTGCAACATACTGTTTCATGCGGAAATCTATAAAATGGTGAAGAAAATTATTCTTTTGGAGTCTAGAAGTCTGCTCCATTAATTTATATGTTTTATATAGAACACCCTGCAAAAGAGATAACATAAAACCCATGATACATATCAATTTTATTCGCAAACTAGTGGAGTCACTTGTGAGAAATTTCCGACAAGGTGCGAAACATCGGGGAAGACCCTCAACATCAGACCAGGAAAATCGGCTAGATGGTACATTACATGTAATAACCGCAGATCCTCAAGGGAAACATAATGACTGCTTGGAGTGTTCGAATCGTAAAACAAAAGGTGGAAGGCGAACAACACTATACTTTTGTGAAACTTGCCACAGAAAGCCATTTTTACATATAGGAAATTGTTTTAAAAAGTATCATACTTTAAAAAAAGAATAGCAATAAACTACACATTTGTATTTTGACATAATGCATTCTTTATAAACAAGCGTTTCGTTAATAAAAGACTCAACTTTAAATAACTGTAAGCAATTTCTTCATATCTAATATGAGATATCAAAACCAGAAAAAATAAAATCGGAGTTGGCCGAGAACAAACTAGGAAAACAATTATAGTGCAAAAGGTTAATTATTATTTGATCATAAAATCTTGATCTAACAAGAGAAATCCTACATACACACGGACCTATATTACTGTTACAATGTTAAATTTGCTCAGAATATAGTAGAAATCAATAGTTATTTAATTAACTAAAATTTGAAGCGCCGATCACCGATGACCGCCGTGGCAGTGAACGTATTAACACGTATCGTTCAATATATAAATATTTATCTGTTTGATAATATACTTCTTATTTTATACTATCATTGTAACATAATTGTTAATCAAAATTTCATAGGAGTAATTAGTTACTTGATGAAATTAAAATTGATACATTCGTGAAAGGAGAAAGCTCCTTTGACGGAACCATAGTTTGTAATACAATGATGAATGCAGATTAACGTTATTTACAAAAAAAGTTGCGCTAACAATAAGTCAGAACCTGTATGTCGCCAACGATCTCAGAAATTTGGTGTCGTAGATTTGTATCTTGATAATGAACTTCCTTGATGAAGGTCATTGAAAAATCATGATGGACTTTTGTGTAACATTTTTCAAGGAAGTCTATTTTTACCGTCAATAACAATAAAACAGATAATAAATATTACACAGCAATGAATTTCAGACCATATTCGTTGTTTAGGACCGATACACAAATTCTCTTTGCTTTGATGGAATAATGTTTAATCACATGAAATTTTCTATTATACTAAATAAATGGATCTTGTTGTTACGTAATTGAATGTTAAATTTTAAGGTGCCATTCTGTTGTTGTATACGGGTCCATAATTAATCTTTGAAGCTTAGAAGAAACTTTTAACAAAAGTTAGAATATGACAGAGTGTTACGCCTTCCATAAAATTAAAAATCTTGTATGCATACTGATCGCATGTTGCTGTTCTAAATTTTTTGCGAACATGACGCCACTACGAACATTTCGTAATTACTTAGGTTCCTGTAGGAAGGCCACGGGACATCCGTTCTTCAAAAAAATTATTTCAGTGTACATTACTTTTTAACCTTCCTGCATCTGAGTTAGATCCGCCCCACAATCAATCAACTGCGAAAGTATTTTAAAATTCACCTATTTTCAGCTGCATGAGAACTTATATTCCAATTAGACATTCAAACTAAAAATGCCTCTTTTTGATGGAACTTTTGGTTTGAAGAATACGTGGGTTATACAGGGTGTTTTCGATCTAAGGGTACAATCGGAAAAGGGGTGAATCTACATGACAAAATAAATCGAAAATTATCGTGTGTAAGTGTGTGCGTATTCGACGAATCTTCAACATCAATTTATTCGGAAATGAAGCACCGTACGAAAAAATGTCACTCTCCATTTGCGACTTATTTCTTCCTGTGGATTCACGCCCCTATCGATTGAACCACAAGATCGCAAACACTCTGTATATTTGATACAGGGTATAAAATAAAATTCAGAATAAGAAACCGAACGTACCCCTATATTGTTGTTAAAATTGGACACTTAACCCATTTAGCCTACACTACGAATCTGACTCGTAGTGCATGACTTGGACCAAAACTCGCTGCTACGAGTTGGACTCGTAATGCGCGACCTGGACCAAAAGATAGTATTTCTTTCATATTGTGCCGTCGTCCTCCTGTAATTCATTTCAGGTATACACCGTGTCGTTTCAACATATTCTACTCGTAAAAATTAAACGTCGCAGTTTGTTCACATGACGCACGAATCGAATGTCGAAGTTTGTCTACAAGAAGCGCTAAACAAATGTCACAGTTCGTTCACACGAAGCGCAAAATAAAGGAAGGCTGAATGGGTTAAAGTGACGAAATCCTCGGTCTCGCTTCGAGACTCCAAAGTAAGCAACGAGCTTCTCGTGGAGTAAAAGGCAGACTGGTTGGCCAACGAAACAATGGTGTCAACGCGGTAATACTTTCCCTCTTTCTCCCTTCCACAAGAACTTCCTGTTCCCCTCGGTCTCCGTCTCTTTTGTTCGCGAAGGAACAGCGGAAAGTTGCGACGGAATCAGTTTGTTTTAAGAGAGGACTGTCGTTGTCAAGCGAAACTTTGCCATGTTACAGGGGGTGTCGTGAGCTACACCATGCCGGATTCACCGACGGCGGAGCTCAGTGACGTTTCGTACGATGGCAAAAGGCAGGATAACTTGTTGACCGATGGCCTGGGCCGGCTGATCGATGGGGAGGTCGGCGAAGATAATTACAGGCTGGACATGGGACATGGAAGAGGTAATCGGTGGGTGGATGACACGGTAGGGTGCTAAGTGCCGAAACTCCGGAGGTATCTTGAAAGTCCTCAACCGGGGAATCGCTATCGAAGGTACCCACTGTTGCGAACAGATAGGGGAGCATTGCCTATATCGTACTGGTCTCCTAAATCGTACCTCAGCGATTTCTTCTTATTAATGAATATAAATCTGGTGGTAAAAATATGAAGTAAATAAGCAACGAGAAATATAAATAGAAA
The DNA here is from genome assembly GCA_916610135.2 of Macropis europaea. Lineage (NCBI taxonomy): Eukaryota > Metazoa > Arthropoda > Insecta > Hymenoptera > Melittidae > Macropis > Macropis europaea. The sequence continues at coordinate 32,523,579 of OU744345.1, forward strand.
GTTTCCAGATTACGTCCTATTTTGTACGAGGTACAAATTTTTAAAAGAATCAGGTACGCTTGATATAACTTGTGATTAATTTACTTTAGCCGATTATAATCAAACCATGCAGTTTTATTCTGTACCTTTGGATTTTTTTAAAAGTAGAATTATTGTAGAATATTCTACATTCATTTTATGTATACAGGGTGGACCACGAAGCGTGATCAGCTTAGATTATTCTGCTGTTAGAGGTTCGATCGGAAGTTCTTTAAGCTAAAATAACATGGTTCAAGGAGAGCTTTAAGATGATTGTACCAAATTTTTTGTCAACCCTTTTGTCCAGAGTTGTTAAGGTCACCTTCAATTTTTTATAGGTAAACCTACAATTTTTTTACACCCATCTTTTAGGAGATACTGAGACGAATTCGGCAAGCACCATGAAAAGTATTTCTTCTTCATCTAAACCAAAGAAACGTCAAAAAAATATCAATTACCTTAATTGAATCGATGCTCAAAATGCTGTCCACTAGCAGCAATACACTCGCGTAAACGGTTAAGAAATGACTGCTAAGTTCTTTCTATGACGTCTGCGTTGATGTTAAAGCATGCATCTACAATTGAAATGTGTTCCAAGGTACAGAACGAAACGTTTACAAAAAGTACGCGAAAGATCAAGTCAATAATGACTAATACTAATCTATCAACAGCTCTGGAAAGTGTACAACAGTGTGGCTTGCAAAATTCTTCCAATTAGGAGTTTTCTTCAGTCTTTTTACATTCAGAAAAAAATATTTGTTATGATGCTTGCCGAATTCATTTCAGTATCTCCTAAAAGGTGGGTGTAAAAAAATTGTAGGTTTATCTATAAAAAACTGAAGGTGACCTTGATAACTCTGGAAAAAAAGGGTTGACAAAAAATTTGGTTCAATCATCTGAAAGCTCTCCTTCAACCATGTTATTTTAGCTAAAAGAACTTTCGATCAAACCGCTAACAGCAGAATAATCTAAGCTGATCACGCTTCGTGGTCTACCCTGTATATTACATTTATTATGAAGATTAAAACGATACTTATAAGTAATTTGATCATGTTTCCTAAATCGTACCACAACAAAGTTTCTTCAATCGTGGAGGAGTATTAAAAGAAAAAATTGATTATTGTCCCAACTGTTGCTTATAAATATATGCTATTTAATAGTCATTACTTTATGTCGAATATTTTCTTCCTTATTTGTTATTGATAAAATATGAATTAATATTAATGGAAATACGTTATTTTTTAAATATTATATGTTGGATATGTCTTTATGTACTTAATATACTTAATATGTGTAAGTATGCATTAATAAACGATTCTTTCACTCATTTATATTTTTATTATTATTTCCGTTTGTAAATTTAGTACTTTTGGAGGAGGTACGATTTAGGAAACCACTGGAAGCAGTGAAGTCTCTACGTGTACCTCACACGTCGAATCGACCTTACTGCGATCATGGCGAGGTATTTAACGTGTTTATATTGCATATCTTTTAAATTATGCGTTCTATAAAAGCTTGTGGTATAGAAAAGGTGCGTGACTTCAAAGGGGACATTGCACAGCATATCAACATTTTTTGTAGAAAGAGGCGCTTCGGAGATTTGAAGGTCAGTATTTTTTCTTTATGTCGAAATTCGAAAGAATATCATATACTAAGCAAAAATGTATTAACCTTTATTGTCCTTAAACCTAATGGTTAATGAGATATTTTACTTAGTTCCTCGAAAATTTGCTTTGCCGAATTTGAAGTTGAAGTTTAAATAATATGGCTACCTCGTTTACTAGATGCATTATAGATCTCAAGCCACTGGGCTATTTTTTGTAGAGCCTATAAAAGAAATGCCACCAGCAACGGCGGAAAACATGAAAGAACGAATTGTGCAGGCGTGCATTACTATTCGTTACTTTAGAATCAATTCAGAATGTTGTTTCCTCGTCGATTAATAGATTGCATCATTGTAATAACGTTAACGGGCATTATGTCGAGCACGTACTTTAGATAACAGGTAGACAATGGCGATTAAGTAGGATTAGTTGTGTTGATAAATACTGCCATGTGAACAACGTTGCCTTACCGAAACCGTTAATGAATTATTCAATCTCCAACTTCAAGTTAAGTGATGCAAATCTTCGAGAAACTAATTGTAAGTACATTGGGACATTGAATATCCAAACTGTAATCAGTAACAGGATTGATCATAGTGTACCTTCGTGTCTTATAAATACAATCATTCTATTTTAGAATGCAAAATATGTACGCGATACAGAATTAAGAACACAGTACCATTAATGAAAACTTTAGCTTGTAACTGACATAAAATGACCAGTGTTCGAATAATCGGGGTTCTACTATAAAATATCTCGTTAACTATTAGATTTAACCTCTTCAGGGACAAATTTGTTGAAGCTAGAAAAAATTATATTTACTGAATATAAATTCATATTTACAAAATAAGGAATAAACAATTAACAAAAGTTAAAGATCTGTATGGAAAGTAATATACACACACATGGCCGTATGTCATATTTTTGTCTATAATCATTGAATTCGCAGAAATAAACTAAACGTACACGTACGTGTCAGTATCATTGAAGAGGTTAAGATCAATCAAGGTTAATACACTTTTATTCGGAATCTAAAGTTCTTTTGAATTTTGGTACAAAAAATATGACATTCCACTTAAAGAAACAAAGCTGACATTCAAATCTCTGAAGCGCCACCACCATCAGTTGATACGCAATGTAATATCCCGCTTGAAATCATACAAATTTTCTTCTACGACAATTTTCGTAGAACACAAAATTCCAAAGTTGTGCAGAGTGATCATTAGACTGCGGATATTTATGCAAACTTACACTTTCAGAGTTCAATATTTTTTCTGTCAATGTAGGTGATGAAACGAAATATTATCCACACTGCATTATGTTCTTTAAGCGTTAAAAAAATATGCATTTTATTCTCCATGATTTATTAAATCTGCAAATATATGTAAAAATTTTTTACATGTTTCGGTATGTTAAATTGCACAAACCTCCGCAGTCTAGTGATCCTGTTAGATGCCTCACACTGTATGATATGACCGGCGGGATGTCGCTGTTCTTTGAGAACAACTACGAACCAGAGACGCAACGAAAGCTTGTTTAATTCAGTGAACAAATAATCAATTAAGACCTAGGAGTTGGTCTATCGCTAAAAATCCGTCAAGTTTCTGTAGACTGTATGCGATTTTATAGTTTTGCACTCAATTCAATTAACATGCGTATGTGTTTAATACGAGTAAAGACTAACCTAGTCGCAAAGATTTCAAAATCATACCTTTGTGTAAGATGCAGATTATACTTGGAAAAGTGGGAGGGAAATGCAAATTTAGGACATGGCGTGATTTGTAAAATAAGAAGCTTTCGCCCTCCAAGAGTTTAGTCACACCCAAATCAAGCACGCCTCCTCAACACGTTCCGTCCCGCAGTGGAAAATCCCATAACTAGTCAGACCCGTGAAAGTAAGCGTTTATAAATACACGACGTTAAAAATACAATCATTGAATTATCTTACGGTATATTCTTTATTTTGTACCGTCATTCTGGTATTTGATTTAATTGCAATATGAAGAATATTACCATTTAATTAGAATAATCGAATTTGAAGTGTGGGACGCATACGATACACGCGTGACGGAACGTGTTAAATCAATTTTTCATTTAAGGTGTCTCCAGTTAGAGATAATTAGTGGCATATGGAACATTATATAACAAAGTAATTTAAATAATACAGTATGTAATATACATCGAGTGGAGACATATCGAGCAATATTCAAAGCGTTATCACTAGACTGCTGATGTTTATACAAATATACATTTTCAAACTTCCATATTTCCTATATTATTGCACTTAAATAAAGAAACTTCGACAAGAGCGCATTTGCTCCTTGAAATGTTAAAAATATATAATTTTTATTTTGTAAAGTTTATGATTATCCATCATCAGTTTGAACATATCACATCACATAAACATCTGCAGTCTAGTTGTTATTTCACCATAAAAAAATCACACCTAATGCCTCGAAGTTAACTATTGCAAAATCTGTTACAAATATATAATTTTTTACTAAAAAATTGTCTCGAATACAAAGAGTTAACCATACTTCCGTCTATGCTATAAGCCTGTATCATACCTAAAATTCCTTTGTATCGCGTCTGTAACTTCTAATTGCATCGAAGGTAAAAGCTGACCTATCAGAAGCTCGGTTGGCTTTTCGAGCTGTTTTCGAAGGACGATAGCTATTTAACATTCGACGAGGAGGGAAGCTTTATCGGCACTTGGCACCCGCGAGTCGGCGCTCTAATAGATCGACGCTTTACAAAACAGACTGAAGGGAGGCGCTGTGCGGGAAAGGTTCTTGCCGTTGAAAGTTACCTCGAACGAAATCAATTCAATTAACGAGGGAAATAATAGATCAATCGCTGCTCAGAGGCTTTAGCTTCGATTCACGCTTAACGAACTTGTCTACGAAGCTGGAATTGATTTCGCGGCGGAGTAATTTCGCTAGAGATAGATGTGTTATTTCTGTGTGCTTGTTTTTATTTGTTGTACGTTCTTGTTACAGGGACCGGCTGGGTCGCGTGGATGCGGGACACATTCGAGGACGATTACGTGGAGCTCGTTTTCGAGTTCGAGGTAACCTGGATCTTCGAGGCGGTGCACATTTATACCAATAATTATTTCTCCCGCGATGTGCAGGTAATCTTTTAATGCATTCTCCGCGGTGACCATTTCGCCCGAACTCATAAACCTCTTTCCGTAGCCAGGCGAAAGATAAAACTTTTAATGACCCTCTCCATCGTTAGACACCAGCGATATTTTCCGTTGAGATTACGAGACTGTCCTAACTCGCGACTTTAGAATATCCTGGAAAATCACTCGCCCGATCTGCGGCCTTCGCGGAATCCATCGGTCGTATAAATATGCTGCTGTCGATATAGTATCGAGAGCGTCGAGATTTTTATGATCAGCCTTCCTACTATCACCGAAATAGCTTCGTACATTTTGACAGTTGGAACCACTTTGCTTGTATTCTGAAGGCAGATAGCATGCAAAAATTGTTATTTGCTAAAAATAAGACGTCGATTTATTTACTAACACGTTCCGGGCCACAGTGAAAAATTCTCTTTCTAGTCAGACGCATTAAAGTAAATTTTTTTAAAATATACCGTTAGCACGTTGAGTGCCGTGGAAGTCACTGGTGACCGGAACCTCAAATTTTCTTTTATTGAATAATTAATAATTTTCATAAAATTTTGAGCTACTATTAGGATAAATGTACCAGTAATTGATATTATAAAATTCTTTTTCCTTTGTAATTATTATCACAGAGATTTATTTTTAGTAAGTAATTTTGTGGGTGGGTAACTTGATTCGTCAGCTGTTTTTAAATGAATTTAATGAATAATGTTTTGACAAATAATCTTATAATAAAGTTTCATTGAATAAAAAATTGAACCCTCCGAACTGCAAGAGTAGTTGACACATCAAATTACTAAAAGCAGTTGACAGGTTTCTGAACCAGTAATTGATACCAGACAAAATAAAATATGTGCATTAAAAAGTAAAATGTTCTTTTCCTTGACGATTTCTGTTTAAAATAAAACATAATATCGTGTCTGACTAGGTATGGCAGTTGCCACTGTAACATTAAACGCGTAAATATTTGATTATTTCATAGAAACGGCATATTATCATCGTGGCATCAATTTTGTAACACGAAAAGAAATAGGTAATCATATCGTAATATAAACATTTTCGACAACTGACGTTGTAAACAAAAAACTAGATCGGAGATCAGTACAGTTTTGGAATACAATCCTTAACATGAAAGTACATCATAATTTTTATATTACTGGAAAATCAGATAACAAATATACCTACAAATTCTAAATAAAATAACAAAAGGCAGGAGTTCAATTAGTAAACAACTGTTCTTTCAATACAAATAATAATTAATATATACATACATGTATACAAGATTATATCAATATTAATCAATTTATAAATATAAATAAATTAACTGTATATTTATTATAGCATTACAAATAAAGGAAAAAAAAACAAATACGATACAAAATTTAGTAGAATAATCAATGGTAAAGTTTGTTTTGATAATGCTCAACCGTAACGCGGAGCTCGTTGGCGTCAAAAAATTTAAAAAGATTCTCGAAGGATAAAAAGGGGCTCGGATACATGAACATTTTTCTCGACGAAAGTCAAATGTCAAGCCTCTGGATTAAAAGTCAGGCTAGAACTATGCACGGTAGGCCGGTTAAACAGTGAAATGTCAGTGAAATACACCGGATGGACCGTTCTTATCTCCTTTCATCTGGATGAAAGGCCGCGCCATTAAAAGTGAGTCGGCCTTAAGTACCGGTTATTGCTTACACGGTGAGTTGAGCGAGTGGTCCATCAACTAACGTCTATTAAGGCGTACATCTTTCTTCCCCATTGCTTCGGTATGTGAAAAATGCGATGCTCGTCTCCCGCTCAAAATAGTATATTGTTGGATTACTGTCTGAAATGAATGCAAACACTATTGGACACCGTCGATAAAAGAGAATCATTTGAAGTACACTTTAATAATAATAATAATTGGTTATTAAACCTTAACGGTATACATTTAATAGTTTTACAATAGCATGACTACAGATGGTCCAGGGGCATTCATAGTTCGACTCGCCATTCACGCTTAACACTAACATATGCTTCGTTATAGTATTCTGACAGTAATTGTTATAATAATCTTGAAATTAAAGTACTGGAAAAAATACATATAATACAAAAAAACAGTAAGAATAAAATATATAATACTTTGAATTCGTCAGTTTCAATAATATTATTTTATGGAAATACACCGAAATTGTAGGCATTTTAAATAACGAACCATTTCATTATTTATCGTTTAATGCCTTCGAAAATAAATAATCCCATACCATTAAGACGGTATAGCGTGAATGTTTGATAAACAAACTGAATTTGATATTAAGCACGTTATGTGTCGCAGTAGAAAATCCCGCGACTAGCCAGACATGTGAAAATATCTTTTTATTAACATTTATCGTTGAATGTATAATATTTATTTATTTGATAATATACTTCATATTTTATACTATCATTGGATCATAGATGTTACTTAAATTTTCATTGGGGTAATTAGTTATTTGCCGAAATTGAAATTGATACGTGGATCACCGGTGATACACGCGGCGCTCAATGTGTTAAGATAAAGAATTATCAGTTTCTAATTCCTAACAGAATTTTTCTCTTTTAGTATCTACCAAAGTCTTATATTTTCTACCGTTGTCCTTTCCAGATTGCTCGTTCGCAAATCACCTGTTGAATGTTCATCTCGTTTTTCTGTGAACTAGGTATTCTCGAAAGCGGATGTATGGTTCGGTCTAGATGACGCCACGTACGAGGAGGAGCCACTGTCCTACTCTTACATACCGGATATCGTGTTGGAGAACGCGAGGAACGTTTCCATCGGTTTGCACGATCGTCGCGGAAAATTTGTCAAGATCCACCTTTATTTCGCCGCTCGATGGATCATGATCAGCGAAGTGACATTCGACGGAAGTAAGTGTTACATCCTTGCAAACACATATTCTTCCTCCTCTACACACCATGGCAAAGTACCATTACATGCTTGGATCTTTCGCGTTTTTGAAAAGCAGTACTCCCGGAATAACACGAAAGAAAGTCGTCCACAATTTATTCTGTTTTCCAAGAATTGCATGTATTTATATGTAGGACGGTTGCGATAGAAACATAGGAAAACGTTACAGATTATTTTAGTTTACTATAAATAATTTATACACTTCCTGTGTATGTGTATGATCTGTAGTATTCGCTTTGATATGGATTTAAATATTTTCCTTGATTAATTACTGGGAATTTGCTGCCAATCCACCTTCAATAATTAAACATTTACATCCAATAAATCAACGAACCCAACTCTCACCACTCTCACCATTTAATGTACAAACTATTCACATGAAGTTAATTCGGAGTGTGAGTGAACTTTTGAACTCTTCTCAATCGTGGCGAAGAATACGGTATGCTATATTTAGGTCCTTCGAACCGAGTCAGGGACTGCATAAAGTATTAAGGTATTTATGTCGAAATCCATTAGTTTGGAAGGTATTTTAGTCTCAATATTGCAGTGGTACTAGTACACCTATCTGCACTTACCCACTATCAATTCAGACAATGTAGGTGCAGGTAGATGTACTAGTACAACTCTGCACTATTGTGATTACAATATCTCGTAAACTAATGATTTTTCGGCATAAATAGCTTAATACAATTTCGTATGAAATAATGAGCTGCACCGATTAGTGAATTAAAAATTATATTATTCCATTTAAGAAAACGTATGTCACCTTCATATGACTTGTACGCGTCCTCCATCTATAGAAAACCTAATTACACCAGATTATGACCTCCTCGAAACCATTCACTTCTTACCTGAACCAGTTTTTATATAACGGTTAGTCTATCCGTAATTCGTATTTATAGATTAACATCGCACACTCTGTATGTACATCGTAAAAATCCGTGTAGATATCAAGGTTATTCATAGCACAACATATATATACTTTAGTTTAGGATAAAATATCTAGTTACCAATGATTCTATTCAGCTGCCATAGCTAACCCAATATGTATCGCATTATGCTAATTTTTAGTTGAACGTGACCGTTCAAGAGAGGGCGGTATGAGGCGCAATGGTAACCACTGTCCCATAACTGAGATTTCGGGACAGTTAAATTAATTGCAGACTAAAATAATACTTGTAATTTTACCACGTCAACACGCAGAATTCTTGGTAAACATAGTACATAGGAGGTGACTTTCTTCCATGTAAATCCGACTACAGTCTCAACTGCATTAGTTTCGAAAAACACTAAAACTCCAGGGGTGCCCTGTATGCTTCCAAAACAATTGTTTCATTTACAACCCACCCTGTGTTCATTTCATGACCTCCTTGGCCTTCAAACCAGCAAAACTACAAAATGTGGATCTTTCAAGGTCACTTCTACCATTATAAGTCTCCTTTAGAATAGTCAACACTTTTCTGAATTGACAGAGTATTATTATACACCTCCTTTGAGATGCATATTCAATTTTCCAAATATATATCTGGTGACCTTGGAAATCCCACATTCTCCAACTCGACTATACAAACACCTTAGCCAATTTAATTTCTGTTTCTTTCTTTTGTACATTTTCTCGTTCACGATCGTTCCAACTCGCGTGCAACGATCTTGCTGTGTTAAACATTTACACGAAATACGACTTTTATGTGCCCTGATCTACTGTACAACGAGTCTCACAGAACACTGCGCGGTTTGTTCCAAAAGTAATGAGACTGCTTGCTCTATAAGTTAGATTGGTAACTCTAGCAAAAAAACAAGTGGACTGCTACGACCTATGAACATTACTAAAGTATTCAGGTTATATACATCTTAATTAGGTTCGTTGGTACAAAGTAACTATTCGATAAGTAACATTATCTTGGATAAGTGCGTCACGAACATGGACAAACGCACCCGCCCACAGTACAGTATCAGTCACCGAATTTTTAGCTGCGAAGAAAATTGTAGTACTGCTCCAGCCTCCTTATTCCCCAAACCTCCATTCCTTTGACTTCGTTTTATTCCTCAAGATTAAAAATTATCTTAAAGAGCGCCACTTTCATACAACTGAAAGCATTCAGCAAGCCGTGACTGACCAAGTGAACGCTCTACTCTAAAGGATGAAGACTTCCAACATTGCTTTAGAGGGGACAACAGAGTAACAGCCCAAGAAGTAAAGGTACTTTTGGGAATTTATTAAAAGAAAACTACATAATGAATCTTTTCGAAACTTTCAGGATTTTTTACTGGATATGTAAGTTATGAGAAAAAAAATTTTTTAATTTATTTAAGGCGTATTTATAAGCTGTACAAGACCAGTAACTTAGCGCTGCAAAAAAAATCTCCGTTGACTAGTTAACAGCTTTCCGATCAGACGGTTCATCTGAAATAAAAAAACCGGAAAGTGTTAAAAACTATATACGAATGGCTATGGCTAATCGACGTAGGCGATTTTGAAAATTTTAAAAAATAACAAAATGGCAGCCTTTTAGGTAGGATTTTTCTGATTGGTTGTTTCTTTCTATGTTTTTGTCAATGAGAGGGGTTAATTTTTTTAGCAGTATTTCAACACTTGTCTTAAAAAGTCTGCCGTTTTGTTATTTCTCAAAATTTTAAAAATCACCAACGTCGTGCCATAACCATCCGCACATAGTTTCTAAAACTTTTCGGACTTTTTATTTCAGATGAACCGTTTGATCGGAAAGCTGTCAACCGGTCAAGGGACAGTTTTTTTGCAGCGCTAAGTTACTGGTGTTGTGCGGCTTATAAATCTGCCTAAAATAAATTTAAAAAAATTTTTTTTATAATTTGAATGCCCAATAAAAAGTTCTGAAAGTTTCCAAAAGACTTATTAAGTAGTTTTCATTTAATAAATTCCCTAAGGTACCTTTACTTTTCGGGTCGTTACCCTGTTGTCCCCTCTTCAAGGAGTAGGAAAAACGTCTCCATCGGTGTACCGCTTCACAAGGAAACTATTTTGAAGGCGATCACTTTGATTCTTAAAAATGTAACATAGAAAAACTTTAAGAAATATAGTCTCATCACTTTTGGAACAGACCAGGTATCCCTAACACGAGTAAATTTCCTAATCACGACGTGAAATCGTGCCCCGACGTCCTGCGCATCCCAATACTGGATCTCACCGAATTACGCGACTCTTGTTACGAATGAAACACGCCCTGCTACTTTGCCACGGTGTGTATCTTCCCCGACCTCTCGAGACAATATTCTGATTAATCCAGCGTCGAGATCGTACGAGTGCTTGTAATTTGTCACAGGGAACTTTTCCAACCGGTGGTGATTAAAGAACACTCGCGTATCCATCGGACCGTGGTTTATAAAATCATGAATGACTTTCGACCGGTCGCTTAATTACCAATTCACGGGTCGTGACATCTTGCTGGGACCTTGTTAAATCGGTAACGAACGGGGAGACGTAATGACAGGTGGATTATCCGTTTCCGTATGCAACGTGCAACGCTCCCGCAGCTCTTTAACTCTCGTCACGTCTTTGTCTCGAATAACTGCCCCCCTATCTTTCCAATTTCATCGCGCGATCCTAATGACCGTTCGTATTAACGGCGCGATCATTGAACCGCCATTACGGCGAACCGTGTCCGCTGCATATTCGTGCGGATCGACGAAATGGACGACACACGATTCTCCGGGAACGGAATAAAGATCAAACTCGTTTGGTAGATTTTATATTATCCGCACAGATATGGAACGTATCCATTCAGCACCGATCAGACAAATATTTTTTAATGCATTCGAATATACAGGGTGTTCGCTCTAACGTCCCGTGCGATTTTTTAGCGATTTGTAACAATGTAATAAAAAAGAAGTTATTAACACGTTAAACGCTATGTCGGTCCTTGGGGACCGACGCTAAACTTTCCTTTTAGGCGGCGTCGGTCCCTTAGACCGACAGTATTAAATTTAAAAAGGAATAATTTATAATTTGTATAATATTAAAAAATATGTTTACACTTCCTTAACGGATTTTATTTAAACATTTTAAACAAAAATGAGGTTTTCCTTTACAAGGACTACAAAAAGTTACAACTTTCCTGGTACAATTTCTAGCTATTTCTCTTCAAAATTTAGTTGAATTGGCGTTTTCTGTATTTACGTGCCGCCTAAATGGGAAGTAAAACAAAACTAGTTCCGCGTTTAACATGTTAACCAAGGTTTATCTGTGTTGAGTGGACAACATATAACAATAATAAACATTTCGATAATACTTTTCTTTCCAAGTAAAACTGAAGTCGCCATAATATCCTCTAAATGTAACCATACATTTTATTCCCCATCATATTGCGTAGCACAGAGCTGCATAACCGATTCTTCACGAGCAACGGCGGCCGGCACTTCTCCTCCCGAGAAGAAGCATCTATGATACACCATAGCACGCAATTGTTCTCTCCCTCTCCCTCTCCCTCTCTTCCATTGCTGTAAACCTGCTTCTGTGCACAAAAGTGTCATGTTTTGTGCTTGTTGAATTCAACTCAATGTTCTCGACAATATGGTGGAAGAAAGGTATATGGTTCTATTTAAAACACTCAAGGCGACCATGGGTTTACTAGATGGCCACCGCAGCTCCGGCCTTCCCCCACTCTAGGTCCATTCCCCTCGTTTCAGTTCCCTCCAGTTTGCTCCTCGTTCCCCTTCGGTTATCCCAGATTACAGGCTGTATGTGGGGAATGGACCTAGAGTGGGAGCAGGCTGCAGCTTTGGTGGCCATCACTGAACTAACTGACTGGATGACATCGTCCGACAAACGTACAGAATAAACATTCAGGTTTTTCTCGGAATAGAGCCGATACGGCACCGTTCCGTGGATATGGATAATATAAATCTACGTTTATGTGTGCGTCAATTTTTTTTTCTTCTTTTGTTAACATGGCCACCGATAATAATCACAGCATTAGAACGGAAAAATACGATGGCGGGTATAACTGTGTTCTTTCTTTTTTTAATCAACGGTGAAGTGATTACGTTTGAGATTCATGAATCTGGTGTTGGGTACATGATTATTTCTGACGAACATTATGGGAGTACAGTGAAGCTGGAATGAACGAGGCTTTTAACAGATAGATGAATAATGCTGAATCTGTAGTACAAAGATCAGTTGAGAATGTAGAATAATGTTCGTTTCTGTGCTATGAAGATTGAGACACTCGACGTTGGCATCGTAATTATTGTTGGGCTCGTATAATTTGTGAAACCCATTTCAAAGATGGTTGCAGCGTTTTATGAAGGAAAAAATGTTAGAACGAGCATATAGTGGTGTGCAAAAGTTTCTGGACCCTTGACTTTGCAACTGTACTTTGAAAACTTTGTGATACATTTAAATTTACAAGTATCATAAAAAATGACATTAAAATTTATATATCTCTGCTTTATCGTCTCCATGGGATGCTTTTTAATTTTCTGTTGTTTTAAATCCGAAATAATTCTTCTTCTCCAAAATGAGATAAAAAAACTCGTACTGTCTGTAAGTGTTTGCACGTCACTGTACGTTCAGTTTGACCTTGAGTCCATCAGTACTCTAGTACTCTATTAAATAAAGAACATGCATTAAAACGTATAATTTACCTTTAGTCATCCTGTGACAACCAAAGGAGCACTCGTTATCTGAATTTTTATATATTAGTACGAAACTGCACGTGCGTTTCTAACATCTGTAACAAAATTTTCATCAGGTGTGTGACTCATTGTTACATGTCAAGAGATTAACCCTATGAGCCCTAAAAATTTCGGGAGAAAGCGTGCACCGTGTGCTGAAATTTTCCGAGGTACAATACGTGTTAAACTGAATGTTCCTTTACAATAATATGTACGTAATTGATTATTCGTTTGTGTCAGTGTTCTAAACTTGTAAGATATGCAACGGAACATGTACAGGATGTCCCAGTTTTTTTCCGGCCAAACGTTGTTTGTATATTCCATGGATATAAATAAGAAGAGAATGTTGTATAAACATAGGTCATCTGGAGCTATATTAGAAAGTTACAACAAAAATACGACATACGAAGGGAATGCTAACGGGCTTGCGGTTACTCTGATACAAAGTGCAGTGCCAAAGTAGAGGAGTATTAGTTGCTTCTACAAGTGCTAGGAGTGTTATAATAACTTCAACGACCTCAGATAGCTAATACAGCTCGCATAAATAGACTATATCTGAATATCGCTGATCTATTCCCACTTTGTATTATAGCAAGCGCAAGCCCGTTACCGTTCCTTTCGTACTTCGTATTTTTGTTATAATTTTTTAATAAACCCTCGAACGACTTGTCTTTATATAACATTTTGTTCTTACTTATATCTATAGAATACACTGACAACGGTTGGTTGGGAGGAACTGGCACACCCTGAATATTTTAATAAGATCAGCTGAGGTAATAATTCATCCAAATATGTATGTAGGTTCATAGCGTACGATCAACATCTGTACCTGGACCAGTACGGTGACCCGTAGCACACGGTGCACGGTTTTCCGAAATGCGTATATGCGCCCATCGTTCTTAAAAGGTTAATAATCTCGTTCGATGGATATGAAGTCGTTTTTATTTTTGAATGAGAAACTGCTTCCAAACTTTTTTTCGATAGTGTAAATCCCTGGTTGCTTAATGCGAAGTAGATATTCTGAGGATTGAGAAGCGAGCGAGCAAGCGAGAGAGAGAGAGAGAGAGAGAGAGAGAGAGAGAGAGAAAGGTTTTGTTGTCAGGCAGATTAAGCGAGACTTACAACGGTTTAATTACCAAGATACGTTTTCCTTATTCCAGCCAATCCCTATGAAAATACCACCGAAGAGTCAGCGTCCGAGTTCAGTAACCGAGAAATTCCAATGAACCCCGAGGTGGATCTTAACTTGCAAACAAGTAAGTGACTCGACGGCGGCGGCATTTAATTCGTATCAATCTCGAGTTAATTACACCCGGAGCATTCGAAACTTTTCCTTATCTTTCTTATCTCGTGCACCTCGCGGGGCGACCCGCTCAAACTTAACTAATCATGAACAACGACTTCACGGCATGATCGTAAAGTACTTTACTGAAGAACAGGAAAAAAAGCGCCCACTTTTTTACTTAATCTCATCGATACTGAAATCTTTCATACATACGACATTTACGCGTCTTTTGTGTATTGGGTCGCTGCACAAATTCTTACGGATTTCTGATTGTGGAAATAAAGTATCATATTTGACACTTGAAACGTGCTTAATTAATCAAAGTATGCTACATCAGCTTTTGCATGTTTGTGCCACCGGTTAATAAGCCTTTGAATTCTTCAAAGAATTTTCTGTTCTCCTAAATTTAAAAAATTCTTTGATTGTATTCTCGATATTGTCATTGTTAATTAACACGTTGAATGCCGCGGGGGTCACCAGTGACCGGAACCTCAAATTTAATTTGATTAAATAATTATTGACTGTCACAAAATCCTTGAGCAAACTTAATACTGAAACTATAATGTAGCAAGAGAAGAACACGATTGAGTACTCAAATCTTCCTTTTCTTTACAATTTATATAAAAAATTGTAAATTATATCGTGTCTGATTATATATGGCTGGCTTCACTGTGGCCCTCACTGTGTTAATTGCTCTTCTTCGATGAAATCATTTAAATTTAAATAAGAACTTCGTGGCCCAATTACTGCAACTTTTGAGAGATCTGTATTGCCAAAGACGGTATTGAATCATTATTCAGCATAATTCAAGAAAATACGTGCAGTGTAAAAATTTACTTATAGACGACGTAATTATTGAAGAAACATTTTATATGAAAATCTGCAAGAATCCGTGCAGCGCCTCATAACAACAATTTTATTCACGCTTGCAGGCAGCTATTTTTATTTTCTATTTGATTGCAATCTAATTTTCCTCTTTATCCACTACTATACCGGGTATATCGCAAATCATGGCACAACCGAGGAAGGAAGGTGATTCCTCACGCAAAAATAAATTGTAGGGGTAAAATAAAATTTGTCGTTCCAGGCTCCTCTTTCGAGGATATTGAATTTGAGTATGTGTTCAGTTCCAAGGGTCTTTTTTCTAAGAAATGAAGACTGTTTTACTAGTTTTTAAACATTGTAATTGTTACGTAGAAAGAGTACAATGATTTACACATATGAACAAAGTTGTACACGGGATACACGAACGTGATCAGCACGGATAATGGAAAAGTAATAATTGTTAAAGTAAATCGATACAAGTTTTTGTTAATAAAAGAAACTGTAATATTACACAAAGAAGTAATGGATCTCATAAGAATTCGTAGATTATCGTACAAAGTGTAACTAATATACATTCATATTATTGAAAGTAAGTCCGTAACATTTTTTTTTTCATTAAACAATAACTTCGATTATCGTATTGCATGTTTTGGCGAAACTATGGCATTATACATTTGGTATTCATCGAGATGTTTCGTTTATAAATGTTAAAAGTCTATAATAATACAATGGCAGGGTTAGACACTGGAGAGAATTTTTCTTCAAATAATTATTCAGTTAATACTTTCATCGTATTTTTTTACATTCCATTGTAGTTCATATTATTTATGTAATAACGTATGTGATAGTTCAATTAATTGAATATTTGCTATCCTACCTTAAATTTATGTATTCATTATCCAATTTACCAGAAATCGAAAACAAATCACAGTTTTTTATTATGTTATGGATTCCATTTCAGAAGCATAGATTTTCGACCATATTTATTGTTGGTAATGCTAATTAAATGTTTATAATTTGACATGAAAGTTTACATACTCTGGAAATCATTACATGTTATTGAATACTACTATTTGCAATGCCGAAATATCGCCCACATAACTAATTTCAAAATAAATTGTCATTAAAATAATATACGCAAATTCATACGAAAATCATATGTCTATTAAATGAAATTTGTAAATATTTGATTGGCCTGCAATTGCAATCAATTTATCTGTTGCTTTCATTTGGATAATTATTTATTGCTATTTATATATTACCTTTATAGCAAATGAAAATACTTTGCCCTGTACTACGTTATTACTTGTACGATTAATACGTTGAATGCCGTGGAAGTTTCCGATGATCGACACTTCAAATTTAGTTTAAATAAATAACTGTTTATTATTACACATTCCTACGAAATTTTCACGTTGTAACATTAGTGCAGTAACACAAAAACATGTCTGAATACCAGAATTTCTTTCTCTTTGGGATTTACATTAAAAATAGTATATTATATCGTGTCTGACCTGGTATGGCTGTTTTCACTGTATCAGTTAACGTGTTAACACTGTACTATCTTGACAGGAAATGAATTTTCCAATTCTTTTGTGTCAGTCGTCCGATTGTCAAGCAAACTTGCCATCAAGTTCATCCTTTCCACTCATTGTCACTGACAATGAGTATATGTATAAAATTCGTTCGAAGAAGTAAGTTCATTAGCGAAACCAGACCGCTATTCTTTGTCAAGGAGAGAGTACGATTAAAAGGAGACACAAGGAACCGTGAAAAGAATGGAGAAACTTACACTTAGATAGTTTATAGTTCACGATGCAACTTCGTCATAACGTAAACATTTAGTCGGATCAGGACGGTGCTTATTCAGGAAAACGATGAGTCGGAAGGAGAACACGTGTACGAAGCCAATAAGTCCGTTTCATCGACTGAAAAGGATTATTAACACGTTGAGTGACACAGTGAAGACAGCCATACCTAATCAGACACGATATACTCTACTATTTATTACATGTCACCGATGACCCCCATGGCATTCCATGTGCTAAATGTATCACGAAAATATATTAACTTGATCGAAAGTTACTATGGGGTTTGTGAATCCAAAATTTGAGGAAATCTTTTTTTTTATAGTTGTAATTGCAGAATTTTATTAGCGAATTCAGATGTATAGAATATCATTGTTTCTGTGTTCCATAATATTGAAGACCTTGTTTCAGTGCGACAAATGTTTTAACGTGTTCAAGCATTTTCATTTTTATGTTCATTATGTTTCCTCAGAAGTTTATGATTTAAAATATGTTCAATAGTATTTCTGTCAGTTTAATGAGTATTCTAATCATGGTTTTTACATGAATTTCTGTTTAATAGTCATACGTGTAAGTAAGCACAATGTTAGCATGTGTTTGAGTGAGAAAGAAGTACAAGTACAATTTATCACATGTATTTTCGAAGAAAACATATTATTCATATAACACAAAATTCAGATAATGGATATCTGGATATTGAAGGTTCTACCGTATTATGTATTTAAAAGTTTCCATGTGTTAAATTGTTTTAAAAATGCAAATTTCAATAAAGAACTTCATAAAAATATTCAATACATAGTACTACCTCCGTCCCAAATTAGAAGTGTCGCCATTAATCAAAAGAAAAATATACAAATGTAAAATCTATTTCGAGACAAATTTTACACCCTGAATGTAACAACTAATTTAGGACGGAAGTAGTATAATATACAGTGTGTCCTGTAATATATGGAAATCACTTTAGAGATAGCTTCAGCACATCAAAAAAATAAAAAAAGGTCGTATAAACGAATGTCCTACTTGACTTTGTTTTCGAGCTAAAGCAGTATTTTCGGTTATTTGTTTTTTAACAAAAAAAAAGTTACGTTGACAAACTATTTTTAAGATATTTTTATAAAAATGTAATAAATCGAGAAACTAGGAATTTATAACAATAAGTAGGACATTTAGCAGCAACGTAAACAAAGATTTTCGGAGTGGCCTCCTTTGGCTTTTATACAGAGGTGCAAACGCTTCACGAAATTTTTGACCACGGCACGCAACTCTTCCACGGTTATTTTGTTCCATTCCACCAACAAGGATTGCTTCAGCGACTCCAAACTTTTGTGGAGCTTTGCACACGCTTTGGCCTCCAATATTGACCATATGGAACAATCCGTCAGGATTTTTTTTAGTTAAACCACCTCCGCCTGTCGAAAGAATTATTGCGACACAAAACCTGCTATAACTCCAAAACAAAGTCAAATAGGACATACGTTTATATGCACTTTTTTTATTTTTTCGATGTGCTGAAGCCAGCCCTAAAGTATTTACTTCCCACATGTTATGGGACACCCTGCATAGTGTATAAGCGGCACTGGTACTCCATTATTCAATTTGTATCGTGTCGGTGGTCAATGGCCGCCATATTAATGTAAAAATCTTTGTAACTGGATAATTTTAACTTTAGTTTACAAAAAAAGGCAATTAGAATATATTGTTATCTCAGCTTTTCGGTACAATATATTCTTCTAATCTGTTACAATACTTTTGCATATATTAATTGCATTAAACAGAAAATATCATAAGCCACGTTTATAACCTTCAGTGTGGAATACCTCAGAACTAAACATTTTCTATGAGTGGAATAATTTTTGGTCTAGTGTGTACCAAGTTGTGTTTTAAACTTTTTGAATGAATTTAAAAGCAAAATCAACACAAAATGAAGAAAATTTTAGTGACTAAAGTCACAATCGGAATTATGATATCATAAGTAAACATATTTAGTAAAAAAACTGACGCTTTTGTTACTGTCGAAAATAAAAGCTGTCAAATCCATAGCCTGTTCTCATCATTTTTGACAGTTGAATAATTTCTGTATTTAAAATTGTATTAACACGTTGAACGCCACGGTAGTCACCGGTGGCCGACACCTCAAATTTAATTTAATTGAATAATTATTGATTATCGCAAAACGCTGATCAAACTTCATACTGAAACAATAATATAGGAACAGAAGAACACTTCTGAGTACACAAATCTGTTTTTTCTTTACGATTTATATGAAAAAAATCAATTGTATAGTGTCTGATTGTGTATGGTCGCTTTTATTGTGGCGTTCAACGTGTTAACAAACATCAATATTTGAACCAGATGCTGCAATTCTCGTATAACGTATCGTTCTGTACACGAGTGGATAGTCTACATGATTTCGCCATTTTGGTTTTCGTAAAATAGAAAAACGAATGTTTTTGTTGCAACCTCTTTTATGCGCCCTGCCTGTTGACAGAAGAATATTTTATTTCTTTGAAAATTGACGTTATAAAATATTTGTGAACTTTTTCACTCTAGAATTTCTATTATAATGCCATTTTCTAAACCAAAAATGTTATCACCAAAATCATCCGTCAGAAAAACTACTGTTTTTCTGAACGTGTCTTTTAAATTTCAAGGCAATCCATCAATTGTACATAATTTCGAGAAATGCATGTTTGAAATTTAGCAACGTCTACCTACGCCGATGCACATAAGCCCACTCTAAACGTTATATCTCAAAGAATGTTCTGAACATCCACATGGGACGTTGTGCAAATAAATTTTAAACCACCAAACTATCTTTTAAAGCTATACAAGAATTTCCGACTTTTTCCAAATTTTACAGTAGGATAACCGTTTAAACGTTTAATCATTCTATACATTAACCTAAATAGTTACTCGATTACGTGGTTAAAAGAATTGATTAAAAATCTTCCAAAATGTATAACTCTCACAGAGGTGCAGTTCCATATGGCAGATGGAGCAAACATCAATCGAAATCCCATTTTCCGATCCGCATAACGAAAAGTTCGACATCAAATGCCTTTTTTTAATTCACTGGCAAACAAACGAACAGTTTCTCGCGTGGTCACGATCATCCAATCGAGAAAATAAAGAATTACGTCGTTAGACACGACCATCGAGGGAGACAGAAACAGAGAGAGACGGAGCCATGTGAAAGCTCAGTTTTGAACGTACTCGGCGCAAAAGGGGTGGATAGATACCTCGATGATAAAACGAATACACGTGTACCGCGTTTAGGCATCCGTGGCGCTCTAACCGAATGCCCGTGCTCACTTCCTGATTCCCGTCGCGATTATTCGAAAGCCAACAACGAAAATATCTCTCCCGGACGAATATTCGACGGAAATTCTATAACGAGGACGCCGCGAAAATTCAACGACGCACGGCGGAACAGCGGAGAATGAGCCTATTAAAGAAAGATAATTACGTGAAACGCAATTACGATATTTTTTTTCTTTCAACGAATCCCATCGTGGGTCGTTACGAGTTAGCCTGAATGGAATCTCGTTTCCTTGCAAAGGTTCCTCCCTTGAATAGTGAACGAAAATAGAGAAGTGGTTAATGAATGGATAAATAGCGGGATTAACAAGGATGGTGCGGTGGTCGGCGGGGAACGTCGATGTAGACTAAACAGTTAATCGGGTCCGCGGATGGTGAATTAGAAAAGAAAGTCGGCCAGGAGAACGGGCAGATAAAGAACGACAGAAACGGCTTAATTAGACGGCAATCTGCTCAGGTTTAATCATGTGTTCCATCGGACGTAGCCATAAATCCACCGCGCTTCCGTTTTCGTAGCTTCGCGACTCGTTTCAACCCCCGCAGTCTCTGCCGAGGATCGTTTGCGAATAAAACATGAATCGGACGCGCAATCGTGAGAGCAGTAGAAAATAAAGGGAAACAGAAAGGCTGGAGGAGCGATAGAAGGAAAAGGAAGAGAAAAACGACGTAAGGGGTGAACTGAAGAGGAAAAAAATAACGACAGGAAGCCAATGGAAGCTGCAGACTCGTCGCGAAACAATACGGAACCGAGTGGTGCTGCTTATGCCTGTTGATATTATAGTCGGTGCTAGGGGAAAATCGAAGAACAGAGGCGAGAGTGGAGAATAAAAAGCGGGAACGAAGTAACGAGAGAAAAAAGTATGATCGAGCGGAGGGGGTGAACGGAAGGAATTAAAGGCCCTCCGGCGTATCCTTGTCCATTTCCTTTTTGCGCCGGTTCCATCGGAAAGAGCGTGATTTAAAGGTTAGATTTTCCGGTTCGAATCTCGGCCGGCTGCAGCGCGGATTAACCCTCGTGCATCGTTCGATTCAAATTGACTCGAAACGGACATTTGACGTTTAATCATTTTTTTTAACCCATTTCGCTCGAGCTGCGTGTTTGTGGCACCGCACAGTGTGACATTTCGGCAATCCAGCGGAACAAAATTGATTTTTGATAATATTCTAGATTTGTAAAATTGTATTATAAATCAATAGTAAAATGTCCATATTACCAGGAATCGTAAGCATTATTCTAAAAAATGACCTATTATTATTAATTAATAGAGCCCAAAGATGCAGTTAACAACATTTGATCATATGGACGCGTTTCGTGCGCCTCAATTTTTTTTAAAAAATGCACTATATCAGTGTCCCCTAGTGATATTTGTGTGTATGTATCATTATTTTCTGTTATTCAAAATATGTTTACGAATTTGTTTTTTTCAATACCTATTTGATTAGCCCTTGAAACATTTATAACAGTCAATACGTAAATTAACCGCTGTTCTCTACTTATAAGTAAACTTTTAACATATTATACACTGTTATACACTGCTCATATTTTCTGTACTGAAAGCTAGATTCATAAATGCACCATTGCATTTGTGTTTCGAATTTTCTATTTTATTCACATTGCTAAAAATGGTGCTCAGTTCGATAGATTCTACGATGTACACGTCTTATAAGTAGACTGCAGATGTTTGTGCAAACATACATTTATACAGTTCAAAATTTTTCGTTTTTATGTAGCTGAAGGGCGTCTCCACAAAATTGTATTTTATTCTCTAAATCTTTAACAGATAGAATTTTGATTTGTTTACGTTGTTAAATATTCATTCTTCGGGTATTTGAATATATTAAAGTGTATAAACATCTGGAGTCTACTTATGAACGTTTAACTACTGAACTCATATTGAAGTCTGTTATACCTGCTTCATGAATATTAACAGAGCTGTAAATAATTTATTCTTGGAAGAATTATTTAGGAAATCGTTTCTACCTCCAATAAATTCAGTTGGCTGAGTACTATCTATCCTGTAATAAATACTATTTGGTGTAATTTGAAAATTTCTAGGTCACCTTGAGATTATCCGAAATGTGAACAGCATAAAAAATTAAATTTTTGTATTATGTGAAGTACTTCAAACATCATAGATTCCATATAACAATTGAATCGATGAGTTGAAGAACAGTACAAGGCCAAAACCACATTTTTAGATATTTGAAAAAGTAGTTTTAGTTTTCGTATATCATCAACATCATTGATTTTATAGTGCTGTGTTAATTTAAACACAGTTGACACGGTATGTGTCTAACTATGGTTAAAGTTTTCTTGAATTTGTTAAAACAATACAAATCTACAACAGATAATGCTTTTGCACTGATTAAATTGAAGAAACTACATGATACACGGGTATAGGGTACTTCTTTTGCATTGTTCTTTGTCTTAACGTGCAGTTCTATGGATTTTACATTTAGTTTTGGCATTGTTTGAAAATACCTAATTTTGAACTTGTATTGTTCTTCAACTCACCGATTCAATTACATTCTTAGATCAACGAGTCGGAGGTTATTTTCTATGACAAATTCTAGTAACTTTCACTGCAAAGATAAAACATTTTTTGCTCCATTGTATTCCCTGTATCACCTTTCTTAGTCCCATGCATTGGAATCACGTCTTTTAGACATTGTATACGCGAATATTTTACGAGCCAGAAACGTTCAGCACAACTCAAGCACATGTATAGTGGATCATAGTCAGCTACATAGTTCAGACAATCAGTATATCAATATTTCATATTTAATAATAAATATTTCAGACCATTCTTTCTCAAATGCATTCCTAATTACTGTCGCACTGCGATAGCGCATTGCACAATCGTAGCCGGAAGTCTTTACGCCTGGCGTGCCCCTGTTACCAGGGATACCCCTGTTACCAATGGTCATGGGACAATTAACAATCCATAATGCAGTGATGCATACGAGAGCTCCGGCCTCTCCCTACTCTAGGTCCATTCCCCTCATATAGGCTGTGATCTAGGACGACAATGGACCGAGGGGGAACGAGAAGCGAGCTGTAAGGAACAGAAACGAGGGGAATGGACCTAGAATGGGAGAAGGCCGGAGCTCCCGTGACCATCGCTGGCGTAATGTAATTTAGTTGCCAAAACGTCACGCAAATTTTCGTTGGAACCAATCATATATCCAAAGAGTGTTTGCAAGTACGAAATTTGAGTGTAGTTTGCGACGTAATAATATCCATTATGACGGTGCAACTAAAAATTTTAATTTATTCGTATTTCTTGTTTGGAACTGTAATTTGTGTAAACAAAATTTGATGAAAATAGTTCCACGTTTTATAGCAAAAATTTGTAAAAATAAGTTAATTTTCAATATTCGGTTGGCAACTAAAGTCACGACATTTCGAATTTCTTTGCTTCAAAATCAGCTCGAAGCTATTCCCACGGAATAGAGAAATTACAAGAGCTGTGGCAGACATCATTGATTCCAATGGAAGTTACTTGAACTCGAAATTATTATTTTGGAGATTTCTATAAATGTTTTCATGTGAAAATGTTCAGAGCTCGTGAAATTAGTTGCCGACTTAATATATTCTATAAACAAATAAATTTTTTGAAAATTCGTTTACACAGGGAAATTTATCATTTAAAAAGACACGACTTAGATTTCGAATTTGTTGCCTACACCTAATAGTTCCCAAGATGTTCGATATAACATCTTACAACCGCAACTTTGAGGACTGCTTCCACCCCTTCAACATGGATGCTAGCTATATCTATCCGTTGTGATAGGATTGACTCTTTCGAAGAGGCATGTAAGAGATTTTAAGGGTGGCAGGCGATGAAGTACGAGTTTTCAAGAATAGGGACATTGTTCTTGGAATATCTGGCCACGGAGTAAGACAAGTGTGTTTTCTGGTAAGGAGACTACAGTAGAACGTCGATTACCAGTATATCGGATATCCGAAGGACCGATTATCGGAACACAGAATGGGTCAGGTATCTAAACTATGTAGGAATGTTTACATTTTTGAACATGTATCTGTAATTACGACGATATTCAGGAATAGTTGAAAATAGATATATAAAATATGATTATATTGTTTTATCCATCCTTGCTGAAAAAAATTATGACAAAGATAAAGATATGGCGGAATACTGTACTATTACACGACACCGTGAAGCTGAAAATGCATTGGATGTTGCATTATGATTCGCGAAAGAGCAAACGGAAATAGATGCAGTACAAATATTTATTTTAGAAGCAATTTGACATCTGGCTATATGTAAAATCGATTAATTTACTTTCTATATTTCGTTTATCTTATAGTTTTGATCTTATACGCAATATACGTCCATATTTGAATCCATATTCAAATATGGATGTCTATTGCGTATAAGATAAATATATCTGTTTTATTTCCAGTCGTTTTTTGACATATTTGGAAATTTGGTTCTTCTAGTCCGATCATCCGAAAAACTGCTTATCGAAACGGGTTTGTCTCCCTACTAGTTCGGATAATCGACGTTTTACTGTATTTTAGAACGCCTAGGACCTACCCCAGAACCGTCATGAAACGAGTTTCCTAATTTGCATCTTGACCGTCTGATTAATTTCTAACAAGTGTAACAATTATTTGGACAATGGGCAAGTGTCACAGTCGAATTTGCAGGGGACGTGGGAAACTGTGCTCTCAGGTTCGTTTTATTTTTCCTACGTAACGATGTCGTGGCACCGATCGATCGAAGAAAATCGGTCTCTGGGCCGACGTACGAGATCTTGATCGCCACGCGAGGCCACTCGGCCGGCTTTATTTATTTCTCTCGTAAAACCGGCGTCGTGACGTCGCTTCCGTTTTCGCCGTGCCTCACCGATAAAATACCGCCGGCCGACATGAAAAATTGGAAGAATGTAACGGCGCATTGTAAAGTCACTCTACTGAGCGCCTTGCGTTTCGTCTTTTCCCTTCCTTTTCCTGCGTTCCTCCACCTAACCCTTTGTTTCCACCGGCGAAACGCCGATTAGCCTTTTCCGTAGCGCTTGCGATAAAACGTAACGGTTTTCTAAGCGACAGAAAGGGTTAAGCGGTATTCAGAGAACGTAGAGTCCTTTATGACCAATAAAACAGCTTCTGATGGGAAAGATTTGCTCCCATCTCGAAGAGATCGATCTCGAACGGGCAGAATTAAATTGAATCGGTGAGTTGAAGAACGGTGCGAGTCCAAAAACCACATTCTGAGATATTTGAAAAAATAGTGTCGCTTTTCGTGTATCATCAACACCACCGATTTTATAGTACTGTCCCAATTTAAACACTGTTATGCTAACGCAGATGAACGTTCATATGTGTCTAACTATGGTTAAACTTTGTTCATTATTTTCAATAATTAAAATAAAACCATTGGATTTGTACTGTTTGTCAACTTAAGTCACTGTTTAGTCAGGAAATTTAAAAAATAACGAGTACTAAAAAAAGAAAAGCATTTATTAACTTGCTTTAAACATAATTGAAGTAGAAATTATTCCATGAAAAGTGATCGTTAAACAGATTGTTGAAATAATACAAATCCATGACGGATACTGTTTTTACACGCATTAAACTGAAGGGACTACTGAAACACGAGTATAGGATACTTTTTTGTACTGTTTTTGGTCGCAACATATAGTTCTATACATTTTACATTTAGTTTTGAGTTTGTTTGGAAATCGCTAATTTTGGACTTGTATTGTTCTTCAACTCACCGATTCAGTTGTGCTATTCGTTTATAGCGGACTAGTGGCAATACCAGTGATGGCCACCGGAGCTCTTGCCTTCCCCCACTCTAAGTCCACTCCCCTCGTTTCAGTTCTCTCCAATTCACTCGTCGTTCCCCCTCTGTCCATCGTCGATCCTGATCACAGCGTACACGAGGGGAATGAACCTAGAGGGCTATACAACGACTTTAAAATTTATCTGTTTATTTGACGGGTACTCGCCCTTTGGTGAAAAACGATCGGATACGGGAAAAGTATAAAGTGAAGTATGATGCAAAGAAAAAAAAAAGGAGACACTTATAATAGAAGGTTATATACATAAATGCTGAGGTAGTGGACTGACTTTGACGAGGGTCATTCAATAAGTAAATAAATGATCGGCTATTGTTTTAATACGGTTTATTTAATGAATCTGAGGATTTATCTATTATTGGACATAATCTGTAGTAGCTTTTTTATGCCAGCAGTAAAGAAATCTTTATCTTGAAGTCTGAGCCAGTTTTGGACATTTGTTTTCACTTATTCGTTGCTGTACAACTTGACTTCACGTAGTCACGCCTTAAGGGTATCAAGCAAACAAAAGTCGAATATAGCGGGGTCTGGACTATTTTTCAATATTTTTATATTTTCTTTAGAAATTTTTTAAACCTTTTAATATTATTTTTAATAATTGTCTAATAACTGTTTTAAATTGATAACAGAGATGCCAATTTATGGTTGTGAAAGTATCGTATATTTTATTTAGATATTCTTTGAACTATAACTATTTGTCTCTTCATTTATTGAGTGACCCTCGTAGGACGAGTTTAAGATCAACGTGCTTAATTACATTCGGTGTCATTAAAAAGATCAATGGAGTTATTTAAATTATTGTCTACTATACTCATTCTCTTAATGCTGTAAAAATTAAAGTTCTGATACTAATTTCAATATACTGTTATTTTAAGAGCAACATATAAGTTTTAGTGTTAAACAATTTGGAGAACATCCAAGAATGTAAAAAATGTTTATTAAATTGTTCTTACCATTGTTGCTATGAAGACTACAGAAATAGTCTATCATCATCTAAGCAAGTGTGTGTAATTATTGAAGCTAGCAATAATATTTTTATATGTGTATATATTCATATTGTTTTCTGGTGTCTGTGCACTTAATGTGTTCAAAAACGTATTTTACAAACACCGTTTGCGTTGTAGTATACTTTTCAAATTTAATATGAACAATGTAGACACATCCATATTTCGGATGCAATAATAATATTTTGTCATGCTTTCATGAACGTCCGTATGTTAGACATAATAAAAATTCATTTCAGTATATACCATCAGTTTTCTGCTCGACTTATTGAAAAAAATGTTAAATATGAAAGTTTGATAATATGAATTGTGTATGTTACGATATTAACATTAAACATAATAATATGTGCCTGCAGTGACTTTTATTTTAGTTGTACATGTGCATGATGTCTCGAAGAATTATGTTTCCGAGGATTTTATAACAAAATTACGTTTAAAACAATGCTGAAGTATAATACAATGTTTAATTAAGTGATCGAGTTTCAATTGTTCGATTTGCACAATTTAATAATTTTGTTTACTGTAAGTACTACAGCCGTCACTTACAATTAGTACAGACGATTTTTTCAATTAGTTCCGCAGTACCATGAAAAGAATTCTTAATTAATGCAGGTGTATTGGTTCGTGCTGTAACGGAACATGTGTGTTATTCATGAGAAATTATAATTACAGATTGCTCCGTCACTCTGAATAAATATTTGCCCGAGGATATTGTGCTGTAATATCAAATTCGGTTATTGTAAACACGGCAACCATGCCGTGACCGTCTCTTCGTGTTAGTACATCTTACTAACAAGTAAATTATAGGACGCCGAGAGTTAGCAATGAACAAATCGATTTACTAAAAATATAACAGCAATAACGCAACAGTAATTCGATTTTAATTTTTCTCACGTCGTAGACGGATCGTAAAACTATACTTTGGTGCCTCCTTCTTTAATTACATGTACATTTAATTGAATCGGTGAGTTGAAAAACAGTACAAGTCCAAAGACCACATTCTGAGATATTTGAAAAAATATTATCACTTTTCGTGTATCATTAACACCATTGATTTTACAGTGCTGTTCCAATTTAAACACTGTTATGCTAACGCAGATGAACGTTCATATGTGTCTAACCATGGTTAAACTTTGTTCATTATTTTTAATAATTAAAATAAAACCATTGGATTTGTACTGTTTATCAACTTAAGTCACTGTTTACTCAGGAAATTTAAATATAACGAGTACTAAAAAAAGAAAAGCATTTATTAACTTGCTTTAAACACAATTGAAGTAGAAATTATTCCATGAAAAGTGATTGTTAAACAGATTGTTGAAAGAATACAAATCCATGACGGATACTGTTTTTACACGCATTAAACTGAAGGGACTACTGAAACACGAGTATAGGATACTTTTTTGCACTGTTTTTGGTCCCAACATATAATTCTATACATTTTACATTTACTTTTGAGATTGTTTGAAAACGGTTAATTTTGGACTCGTACTGTTCTCCAACTCACCGATTCAATTACACTATCGGAAACATTTGTACTTCACGTCGTCCGAGCTGACAGGCGTCATTGTATAAAAAATGCTGAAAGTACGCCGTAATTTGCGACTACTTCGCGCTAAAAGCAAATCGTTTGGCATAGTTACAGCTCCCGGAGAGGGCCAGGAATATTTAGAGGTACTAATCGGTGTTCTGACTGCCATTATCCTACTTCTTCTGCTGGTGTTCGTCATTATTCTACTTCTGAATCGACGGCAAAAACTTCAGAGCTCGCCGACCGTATTGAAAAATCCATTTGGATTCGCCATAAACATGAAGGTAAAAGCCTGCTCATAAATATGCTAAAACTTTTCTAGGACGATGAGATGGGTTTTAATTTGTCATTAAAAGTCTGGGAACTTCGTCAAACCTCGAATGATGCGGAATCGACAAGCGAATATGTCCTGCAAAACGAAAAACTTAAAGTATTGATAACTTTTTGAATTTTCAACGATATTCAATTTATTCTGTGAAATACAGTTGGTTACAAAAACATTTTGATACGAGTTAAACACGTTGACTGCCGTGGGGGTGACCGGTGACCGACGCCTGAGATTTAATTCAATTAAATCACTATTAATCTTTATAAAATTCTGAAAAATATTAATATTGCAATACTAATATAAGCTAAAAATTATAAGACTAAAACATTATAAATTTTGTTACTTCACGATTTATATTAACCCTCATCCGTCCTTTGTGTCAATTTCACACATTTTTCTTACAAAAATGCGATAAATGTAAAAAAGCAGTATGCCTTGCACGTCACTTTATTACGCCTTATTATCTGTGAACGATGCCAACAATTTATGCATGAACGAACAGAAATTTCATTTTCTTATTTTCAATCAAGGAATTTGCAAATATAACTATTTATCTTTCCATTATATTGATTTTTTACCATTGTGTCAATTTGACACCAAGGGACAAATTAAGTTTGGAAAATGAGGGATGGATGAGGGTTAAAAACAGTAAATTAGAATGTGTCTGACTAGATATGGCTGTCTTCACTGTGGCATTCAACGTGTTAATTTTGACTTCCATACTCTGTATTTTAATTGAATATTTAGACGGCGTAAAACTCACGGCATCACAGGGTAACATTTCTGAAATTTGACAAGGTATGACATTCTTATTTTGCATCAACTGGTTTGTATGGTGGGTAGCATTATACGACGCAATTAATTTTTTTCTAGACGGGGTCGTTGAGTACATTTCGAGGGCAAACTAATTTTTTTAAAATAATTATATGTATTTTTTAATAGTTACGATTGTTGCCTGGTTCGCGACGAATAAAATGATCATGCGTAATCGAAGACAATATATAATTAAAGTCAAACCAAGGTTATAATAGAAAATCAATGTAAAATATGGGAAAGTGTACAATTTTTGTTGCAAGAAGGAAACGAACTCTGTGCAGACATGAAAGGTGCTGTTATTAAGATCAGTCATGCTAACGAATAACAACGTGTTAGATAAGTTATTTGCAATAGTCTATATCATTTAGTCTCATGCTTGTTTGCACGGACATTAGGAGACGGCAGATGTTTATGCAAGTATTCATTTTTTGAGTTAAATATTTTTTCTATTAGTGCAGTTACAGAAATGAAACTTTAACAAAACTGAATTTTGTTCTGTAAATGTTATAGAACCGTACTTTTTAATTTTTTTCTGCGGTTTTAAATGCGCGTCTTTCAGATATGTGGCTGTGTGAAATTGCAAAAACATTCGCAGTATGGACATTAATTTCCTTTTTGCAAAGATATCTGATTTAAATGTGAAGATTAGAAGGACTGCAAGCAGATTTCAACGATTCCGTCGACATGCTCCAAGTTTCAGAAGAGTGTCAGCGAAATGTCAGGTGTACTGCAATTTTATGTATGTGCAGATCGACACCCAAAATTTTTGCAAAAGGAGTTAGTCACCTACTGATATTTGATATTGTTTTTGTATTATCATTTTGTCATAATCTTGACTATGCATTGTCATTTTACTCGTCTCGAGGCGGAAAACAACCAAATCTATTAAAAAGTAAATATTATTATTTTAAAAAATCAATATGTTCTTCCATACGAATCAGTCACTGAAAGAGAAAAGTTTCAGGGATATTAACCCCCCTCACTTTTGCACTCTGTATAGTGAATAGGAACTTAATCTTAATTAAAATTATTAAGTAGTAAGTAACTTAGGAAAGTGTTACACTACTGTACTTTAGTGTTACACTGCTTTATAATAGAGTTCATGGTTCACATAACTGAGGATACTTTCATTGATTTTATGCGATTATTCAAATAATAATAGCAAAACGTAAAAATAACAACTTTTGATGTCACAGAAATATTTTATAACAGATCTACAATGGCGTGGAGATGTATTTCTAATTGTGGAGTCGATAAACTAATATTTATTGAAGGCATTTTAGAATAAGAAATAATATTTAAACATTTTGAAGAGAAATTTCGCAATAAAGGCCGCCAGTGTGAAAACTGGAGAAATATTCAATCTTTTTCACAACAACGACCCTAAGCACAAAGCACGAATTGTGCTAGAAAGTTACTGTACCATTGCGAAAACATCATGCAATCGCCGCTACAATGACCAGTCTTGAACAGCGTTGAAAGCCTTTATATAATAAAATTCGAAGTACAACAATAAGTTCAAAGAAGAAAATTAAAAAAGTGTCTTCCAACAAACGACAACGTATGGATATTGAACAGTAAAGAAAAATTATTTCTAACACTCCAAAACATTTTCAACGTGTTATTCAATGAATACAATATCTCACAACGTATTAAATTATAATTATAAATTTGTACTAGCTTTACAAATTCTATTTGTATAGTGCCCAAATATTTTTAGACAGAAAAATTATATACCTTCGCGTTTCTCCAGCATTATTTGAACAGTCGTATACAATGAGTGAAATGTTTTTCCATATTTGTAAATTACGGACTGTATTGTAACATGTCATAATAAATTTTTCTTACATATCGTACTGTTCATTAAAGTACAGAGCATAGAATTCAATACTGTGTTGGTGCGTGCATATTTTTGTCACTGACTGCAAATCGTTTCGGGAAATTCGATCTGTTTGCACGTTAGTAGAGCAACGAGTAGAAGTTCAATTAAAACAAACAATCGCACGTTTTCAGGGGTTGCTCTTAAATTTAACCCCCGGTGGGATGCTGACAGAGACTGCCAATCACGTTTCACCGGACATGCCGGAGGACGGGAGCATGCACGAATCTTTAACAATGGAACAATTCAATTCACCCCTTGTCAGCCCGCAGTATAAATCCACGTACGCGATAGTCGCCACGTCCGGTAAGTTTATAAATGCGAAATCCTCTATTTCTTATTTCTCCAGGCATCCAAGAAATTTATTTCCTTCGATCCCTATCACACTGCGGGTCTACATATTCATATTAGTTTATATCTGCAGAGTATTGCTGATTTATAGGAATGAAATTTGCAGGCTAGCAGAACCTACTGAAACAAAAGAAAATTTGATGATCATATGTAGTAAGGTCCAAAATTTCTAGCCTAATTCGCAGAAAAGTATTTAAAAAATCTATTTTGTTTTTTAATATAGTCTCCATGTATTCGAATATATTTGTTTCAGTGCCTTGTAATATGCCTATCCCCTTATAAAAATAGTATCAATTCTTCTTTCAACCAATTGTTTAAAGACAGACAAGAGAGTATTGAACCTTGCTACGTATTTAGATTCATCAAAAAGTTCGAGGAATTTTTTTCAACTTCTTGTAAAAGTATCGTATAGGACTGCACGTCACACAGAACAACATAACACTTATTTAGCTAACGTTTGATGGAAAGATTTGTACATTTCGATGAATTCGTGCTTACATGGTGAGTATTTAGAGATATCATATCGTGAGCATTGTGCCTTTTTTGAATGTATGAGGAATGAGTAAAGCTTTGTGTCAAGATTGGTTTCAATGGTTAAGGAAGAATAAAAATGCTTAGAAAATATTTCGAAGAGTCTGCTCTGATGTAGTCAAGGGTTTACGAGTGACACATGCGATTCAGAGGAAAGTGTGAGTCGTTCAAAACTCACAAAATGTCTGGACGACCCTCCATTTGTTTCTTTGATGGAAACAAAATCGAAATCGTGATCATAGTACGATTTATTAAAGAGATTTCTGGTGAGGTAGGTCAGTCAAGGCCACCGGAGCTACGGCCTTCCGCCACTCTAGGTCCATTCCCCTCGTTTCAGTTCGTTCCAGTTCACTTCTTGTACCTCCTTGATCCATCGTCGTCCCAGATCGCAACCTTTATGAGGGGAATGGACCTGGGGTGGGGGAGGGCTACACCTCCGGTGACCATCACTGAGTTAGTTATCTTGTACGGTTCAGTGCAAGCAATACTGAAACTACTGAATTTTTTAAGAATAGCGGCAAAAATGTAACTCGCGAACAACGCGAGAATCGTTTGGAAATTTCTCGAGAATTACTTCAAAGAGAGGAGGAACATGAAAATTTTTGACACAACTTCACAGCTGAAAATCGCACAACGTACATACAAAGTATATTCTTTTTAATCCTCTGTAACCAAATTGTTCTTGTTTAGGAAAAGAAATTATACGATAGAGAAATGTTAAATATTGATTACAGGATATGAACATAATAATAATCAAACTTCATAGTATCGGCACACTAGTAGAACACAATAATGCAGTGATAAACAAACGAAATAAAATATAAAGTATGTTGTATTTGGAAGGCTTCATATAATAAAAATATTTCATTTTTCATGCTAGTACTATTTTTAAAAAATTGCACTACGAAGTACAGTATACAGAGTAGTCGATAAACTGAATAAAGAATGTCTAATAAACACGGTTGAAAGTCAGTATTAATCGAAGTATAAAGAATTTGGTACGGAAAAAATTGTTTAGAAAACTATTTATAACTCGAACAATATCATTTTTTTGTAATTCATAGTACATAGTGCAGATTGAGAATTACAAGGCCACCTTGAAATCTTCCAAAACATGACCAGCATAAAAAATTAAATTTGTTTATTATGTGAGGCCTTCCAAACAAAGCATATTACATTCAACAATTTTCTTCTGACATCAACGGGTCAGAAGTTATTGTAGGTGTAAGTTTCTAGTGACTCATTCTGTACATACATGTGGATACACATACACTGCCGTCCAGAAGGCTTAGGACACTTACCATTTCTGTTAAGGAAATGCGATACTTTACCTTTATTACTGTAAAAGTCTGCAACAAGTATTTAGAACAGTTACAAGAGAGTAATAAAGTAAAATTCATGCGCTAGCTCTCCCAGTCACACGATTTGAACTCAATTGAGTAAATATGTAATGAACTGGACTGAAAAATATGAAAAACCGATTCAGAATCAGAATCTAACTTGAACCACTTGCAGCTGAAACTGGACAAAGAAATTACCAGAAACTATTGAGGAATTCACAAGTGAAATGCTAAAGTTGGTGAAAACTGTCATGAAGTAGCGCGGGGGCTATATTAGTAAACAGAAGATTAAACTAATTAACTTCCATGATGAGATTTGTGATGCAATACAATGTAACTGATATAATATATCATAATAATGTCACTGACATAATATTGAATATACATTTTTTTTTTCGTTAAATTCTGGAATAAAGCATTGTCTGTTTGAATCCTCCAATAATTTCATGACCTTCTTCAGATTTATTTCAAATTTGATGTGTCCTTATACTTATGGATGGAAGTGCACACACGCGAACACGCACATACGTTACATGTGATTTCAAACTCACATAGTGTTATAGCCAGTTAACAAATTAAAAAATAGATCAATTTAGACGAGTGGAAGAAAAGACACTTATTGTGCATCAGACTAACAGAATGTTCAACAGAAATTTTTTAGGAATTTTTCCGTTTGACCTCGTCCGCGAGTTGCAGAAGAGATTTATAAAAATGAATGTATGTTGAAGAATCCCCAAAGGACTTGAAGGACGTGAACGTCTCAGAGGAGAGCGTTCGACTCGACACGAGGCCAGAATCGACCATAGGACCACCTAGCTGTTCTTCATCTCCAACGAACTCCCCTGCACGGCATTCCCAGCACTATAGGACCCTTCAAAGTTACACCAGCCCAACTGCGAAACTCAATATCGCGGCCACGTCTAATCACCAACGAGATGTCGATCAGATCCATTCAAAACGCTGGCACACGGCACCTAAAGAGAAGCACAAGGTTCGTTTACGAAATACTCGAGCCCTCGGCTAAATACTCTATGCGATTCCATGCTATAGTAGGGACAAGTTATTTTGACCATTGATGGTCACTAAACAGTTTCCCTCCCGTGGCATTTGGTTACGTAAATTCACCTACGCTACAGTGGAAGCTCGATACTTGCATGCGAATCTCGTCTGTTGCATTCTCCGAACACATGGCAGGGATGGTCACTTAATTGCAAATAAATAAAATGAGAAACGAGAGTACAAGGAGAAGCGTGAATTTTAATCTTTTTGCAATCGATTGGTCACCTCGTTAATTGCATGAATCTCGGCGCTTCCATGCATTTTCAGCCCTGTTTTCGTGCAACTATCGATCTTCTGCTGTGTCATTTTATTTGTACATTTCACGATCTAATTATTTCGATGTCTCATCACTAGACTGCGGATGTTTATGCAAATATACATTGTTAGACTCCCGTACTTTCTATGTTAATGCAATTAAATAAATAAAACTTTAACGAGATTCCATTCGCCCTTTGAAACGTTCAAAATATGTTATTTTCGTTTTGCTAAGTTATTAAATGTCCATCATGCACAATTTGGATATATTAAATTGCATAAACATCCGTAGTCTACTTATCACTATGCTACGCACGTTTACGAATGTAATACATGCAATATATGACACATGCATGTACAGTGTCCCAGCTTACCTGTTACAAGCCGATGTTTCCTAACTTATTAAAGCTACAAAAAATGTTTTATACGGATATGCAAGGAATACACATGATTTTCACTTATTTTTGTGGAATATTAATAGGTACCTTGTAACGTTTATTTTAATTTACCTTTACATTACATAGTTATTTACGATTAATGTAAGATATACAGTGGCGTGTAAAAGTTTCTAAACACTCCACATTCAAATTGTGCTTAAACAATTCATAATAAATTCTGATTTATAAATATTCTTACATCTGAGAGGAGAGATTACAGGTTCTAACTTTATTTTCTCTACGAGTTATTTTCACGCTGACCTCGCTTAGAATTCGCTTTAGTTATACTTTATTAAAGTGAGACTGCTAAATTTAGCGTCCAATAGATTTTGCGCGCGACTGCGCTATTTCAGCAAAACGCTAAGCATTTTACAAAATCTTTAAGTATAACGAAGAAACAGATAAATGAAAAATTCTGGCAAAGACTATCGAATCATTAATTAATCAATCGCATACCTGCGTATGCTTGCATATGCAGCACATGCTGTATCAAAGTGTATATGCAAAATACGCATATATTCGAAATACTTCAAGATACTTCGTCAATAATAAAACTCGTAACATAGTAAGTGTACTGGAAGGTGTTCTTGGGTAAAAATTTTAGTTTAATCTAAAATTTTTCTTTTACATAGAATTAATTAAAATTTTACTTCCATTTTAAAAAATTTAATTAATTCTATAAATATTATTTATTTATAGAAATATTATTCATTTATAGAATTATACACTTACGTGCATAAACATCCTCAGTTTACTTATCACATGAACAATCACATAAAAAAGTTATATATGTAGTGGTTGTGTCTATTCTAATTTATAATCTAAGACGTGACCTTGAACGGTCAATACTATGGACATTCATGTCAGATTTCAATGATATTTTGTGAAAACGTAATCTTTGAGATGTAAAATAAAAGGATCTACTCCGTTTCTACAAATTGTTTAAACTTTTCAGGTACAAATGCTGAAAATTTAGAGGCAAGTCGTTTTTAGAAAATCTCGAAACGGAAATTGTTATGAATATCTACACACAATGCGGTTTTACTTGTAAGGTTTCAACTTTCATTTCGAAAAAATTACACGCGCGAGAAAGAAATTTTTAAATTCATACCTATATTCTGTAAACATAAAAGTGTCTAGAAGCGCGCGTTTTACCACATTGAAATTTTTTCTGTAAACAACTTTGACTGTTCTTTAATTACCGTGCAAAAATCTGGATGCAACACCAAGTAGATTCTGAGTTATAAAATTTTATTCCTGTTATCTTATTACACTGAGGGAAATACAGGCAGACGCGTTGTTAAAATGTACTGTGGCTTCTATTTTATTGTAAGTAGAAAAAAATGATACAGAGAAGATCTACATAATTTAACAAGCACTATTTTTCTATTTAATTAATTGTTTCTTAATTGCAACGATACACCGGAAAAATGCAATTGCACTACTTTTTTTAATGAAATCATGTGTTTTCTTCTACATAAAGTGATTCTCCTGTGCATTCTATACAGATTATCACCAAATGAAAGAACACCAGCTTGAAATTTAATAGAAAATACAATTCTGAATAAAAAAGTTGCAGGAAACATAAATTTGTAAATGCCTCCAACACGCTTACTGCCGCAGTGAAAACCCCATACCTGGTCAGACACATTATAATATCTTATTTCAACCACAAATCATGAAGAAAAAAAATATTTAACAACTCGGTTGCATACCCATGGCCTTCTATTCTTATAGCGACATTAATTCTATTCAAAATTGTATTAAAATTAGTAAATATTTAATTAAATAAGATTTGATGCGTCGATCACCGATCACCTTCACGGCAGTCAACGTGTTAAAAAGTTATTGTTAAAAAGGTCTTATTATAAAAATATTGTTATTGTATAAAAAGTCAAATTGGAAGCTTCAGTGCATTGGCCTCAGAACTCGCAAAATTTAACACCTTTGGATTATGTTTGGAAAAATTAAAACATAAATTGTACCCAGCATCAACTGATACTACATAGAATTGATTTTAAGGGTAGTGGAAGCATACAATTCTATAAAAGGATGACAGAAGGACTTCTAAAATTTCGTTCATTCGTTATTAAGGAGATATAAAACTGCCTACAAGAGATGAAAAACATTTGAGCAACTTTTATAATAAACCGTCATCGATGTGAGCAAGCAATGTGTGTAGGTCTTCTTTATTACAATTTCCTTAACTACCTAGGTAAAGCATGTAGGTACACCAAATTTTTTAGCAAAAACTTTTTAACGAACATATGTTTTCTGGAGCTTTTTTACTTAGAAAAATAATAAATTGAGGTATTATTCATTTTGAGAAATAATAATTACTGGTTAGTAGACAATTTCTTCGTGATATAACATTCAAAATAATTACTGACCTAAATATTATTCATTATTATACATTACATATTAGCAAAAATTACCTAATAAAAGAACTAGTTGTTTGATTATTTCATGTATTACTGATCGAAGGTCGGAATGTGGGTCAAAGAGGCAAATGAAACTAATAATATAGCTTATAAATATTTTCTTTATTAGTGAATGACGATGACGCTTTTCCAGATTTCTTCAATCATAATAACAAAATGGAGGAGCATCTATTTTGGTTTCTATCCATTGTTTTTCATTCATTATTTTAATTTCAATTCGTCAATCTGAAGTCAGTAACTATTTAAATACCATTCGCTAAAATTCCTAATTAAATACGTAAGCATTTAGACTATATTGTGTAATCAGTTATTTCAATTCAAAACCTAGCAAAAAACAGCACATTATTTACACGTTGAACAAGACAGTAGAAACTGTCATGTATAGTCAGACAAAACGTAATGTCGTATTTTAACACGTTCACTGCCGATCGGTGCCATTAGTCAGGCAACAATAATTATTTATTATTACACACTCCTGAGCAATTGTCATATTGGAAAATTAATTTAGGAATATCTGACTAGATATGGCTGTTTTCACTGCGGCATTCAACGTGTTGAATACAAATCGAGAACGAAAAACAGCATTTAATATTGAAACGTGTAGGTGTTACTTTATATCATTATTACAATATTAGTATCGACCAAAATTACGCAACTACTGCTAGGTATTTAATTAAACAAACTTTGTGACGCCAGTCACCGGTAACCCTCACGGCAGTCAACATGTTAAATAACGTTTAGAAAAATTTATTACATGACACAGTAAATAAATGGATCGTTTCAAACAAAGGCTTTGAAGTCTTGTTCGAAACACATTATGCGATACCTACTACATGTAAAAGAGATCATTTCTCAAGTAATCTGAAAAAGTGATTAAAAGGTAACGTTACTTCAAAATTTCCCAAAACGCCCAGGCTTGGTGTACTGCGACCGTTTAGCATGGAATCGCGGACGAATTTTAAATTTTGCCAGTCGAATCTCGTTGAAGCCGGAATGAAATTAAAGTATCTCAGGGGTACTTTGGCTAATTGTATGTGCCTGTTGCTCTATTTTTTGCTTACTTAGTTTCGACTGTTTGATGAAATTTCCCCCGACGGTAAACTTTTCTCTTACTGCCTATATTACGTTATTAACGAGATTGAAGAAGGAGAGAGGCAACTTTTCCCGACGGTAATAGTATTTAAGTAATTATCGCGGCAACGTTGACGTGGTGGGTTATGTTTGCAGATACCCGCGCCGGTGGTCAGCTGGAACATAGCGCCCAGCATGAACAAACCATACAAGTGCAAAGAAATAGAACCGACGAATATACCACGACAGTGCCTACGGACGACAGAGAAACTCGGCTCGAGGAATATCGGCGAGGTAGGACACCAAATCATTATTCTTTAATAAATAGGAACACGTGGACGATACACTTTTTTTTTAATTTTGTAACCCTTTCCGGTCCAAAGCCGGAATATTCCTGGCAAAGTGTTGTTACCGTTGCGGTCTCATGCTCCGGGATATTCCCAGCGAACGATTCATTCGCTTGAAGATCTAATGAAACTATCGAGTTTCAATATTCGCACACGCAAAATAGTTCAACTGCAGAATGTCCTTTAATGCTTCTGAAACGATTATCGGCTATTTGCCCAAGAAGTAAATATGATTACTCGGTTTGAACATGTACTCTGAATTCACAAATTTACCGCAGTATAGTTTGAGATTTCTCTATTTTTATTTTTTTTACCCCTTTGCACTCGTGTGGCCTCTCAATCGCCATAATATTCACGTTTCGAATTTCCTATTTTAAATAAACACCTAAAAATTATGTTCAATTCCATGTATTACACGTTGTGCATTTTATACATATAAATATTCAGCTACAGAAACAACTGTACTGAAAATAAAAGAAATCTTCTTGTTAAGATTCGTTACACTTGTATTTGTAGCTTATGTATATTAGATGAAAAAGACTTCGAGTACAAAGGGTTAATTTTGTCACGTGTAAATTTCCATGTAAAAATGACGAAAATAAACAAAACTTAAAGGGAAATTGAAGATCTGGGAAGGAACGACGATGAATTCTATTTATGGGACTGTGATCCACATAATACCGAGGATTTCACTAGTTTCAATTATTTAAACATAATAGTTTCAGAAGGAATACATGTATTATCATTATAAATTTCTAATAGTAGAGATACTGAAATCCCGAAAGAAATTCAGAGCAATACAAACAAGATAATGTTTGGTACGTTATTATGGATGAAGATGCGAGTCCGCATGAAATAAAATTCTTGGCAGGAACTACGTAAAAATGTTGAACAACGGATTTCTAGATCTGACATAGAACCAACTAAAAAGTCTTCTACATTGTTGGTATATTCGGATCTAATTGGCTAAATGCCAAACCCAATCTCCAGGGTGTAAAGACAATAAACTCGAGGAGTACTGTGGTTCCTGGAAATAAATACTAATACAAATTTTAAAAACATCTAAAAATACAGGAGAGTCCTGAACGAAGTCAAGGTGACAAAATTAGACACTTCGGCACGACCTGGTCACTAAGTAATTTTCATTATGGTCTTACAACACGCGATCCTTCTTAGAATCCTATTTTACAGGCTGTTTCAGACTCTGCGTATCAGAAGTTAAAAATACGATTCTTTCGTATGGAATACAGTTATTACAGTTCCATAACTGAGATCACTGAGACGGGTAGGAGACTTGTCGATATTGTTTTTGAACCATATTGGAGGTAGTATGGGGTACGAGTGATATGTACAGCTCACTATAATAGCGAAGTGCGCGGCTGACTTACCTGAAATGACGGCGCATCGGTCTTGAATAGCTCATTGTGACGTTAATTGTAAAGGCTCCATACTGATTAAGGGCCTATTTTGTAGGTATAACTTCAAGGAATATGGTCATATTCTTTTTTAATTTAAAAGCATTGACGCTTCAACGAGAAACTGATAAAATAAGAATTTCTTTATAATTTCCAATCTTACAAAATTAATTTCTCAATTTAAAAAAATATTGTTAGAATAGATCAAACCTTCTAGATTAAAATAACAAAAATGAACTCAACTGGACAAATAGTTTCCGAGATAAAAATTCGTAAGTACAGCCCCCTTTCATGAAAATCGGCAAAAATTGCACAATTCAATGGTTCGTATTTTTTAAACAAATTCGAAACCAGTGAAATAATGACTTGAACCTCTCCCCCTATTTTCACGTGCATAACATCATATTCCATTTTGAACAAAGTCTCTGACGTCAACGTCAAAAACCGGTCGATTTGGCGTGGAACGACCTCATAATTAAACAAATTCGGAAACATTGGATCAGAGCATTCCAAATCACTCACAGAAGTGCCTGCACTTAATGGTTATATTGTGTATCGAACAATATCGTTGTGATGCTAAAGCAACACGCGAATTGTAACCGCGCGAAACTTCGCGACGCAATGGCGTAATCGATAGACTCAACGATATCAGTGGCTATGTAACACTATTCTATTACGACTAGACAGTACACGGTAATACGAACGTCTACAAACTACACGGAAACTTTGCTCGTGCAACATCGAAGAGGAACGACAACGAGGCTATGAGCTAATGCACTTACTGTGTACATAATGCGCCTGCAAGATGTGTACTTACATGAACGCAGATTTCTCTATCGATATACTTCGAGAATTCATTGGCTTACGAGCCCGTTAACGACGACGCTTCGGCGGTGATATCGATCGAACATTGTCACGTATCATGAAGGTGTTGCAATAAGGAAAATATAGTTTCTTTATACTAATTAGATATACTTTCACTTAACAATTTTTACGCGTTGAACTAAATATTTTATTACTGTAATGCATATGAAATCAATCACTAACAATTAACATCACGCGATTGACAAGCGCCGATTTGGATGAAACTTGGCATATAGGCAAAGCATTCGAAAATATTTGACACGTATTTTGTTTTATCGGCGGATATTCATGTTTAGGGGGTGAAACTTCCCTTCGAAGTTGGGGAATGAGAACCTTTTGAGTCTAATAACTCAAAAAATAACATAGAAAAGAATGGTGTAGACAAAAATTACTTGAATTTTTATAGAGAATAATGTGACGTAAGAGAAATTTGAGCGAAGTTATAACGTATAGTATAGTCTTTTCTAACTCATTTGCATCAAATGGCGGAATATTCCGCCAAAGTATATAAAGTATCTTTACAGCCACAGACCTACTCCGTGATATACGCCCATTTTCAGTTCTAGCCAAATGATGCAAATGGGTTAAGGAAAATGCGTCAATCTGAACAGGATCCACCTAATAAATATATATTTTTCCCAATTTTAGAAAATGTTGAAAAGAGTAAGAACGATGGCATTGCTGCTTAACGCGAACACAGTATCCTTGTACGGGTGCCCAGGGACTTTGATGCATGTACCTAGGATTGTTTTTTGGCTACTATAGCGCCACCTATAACTTCGTTCAAATTTCTCTTACATCATATTATTCATTATAAAAATTCAATATATTTTTGTGTATACCATTTTTGTCTATGTTTGACGGAAAGTTTCACCCTCTAAACATGAATATCAGCCGATAAAAAAAGTCAAATATTTTCGAATACTTTACATACAGGCAAGTTTCATAAAAATCGGCGTGTGTGAATTAGGTCCTGCTTCTTATAAGGTATTTCGGCTCTTTGAAACTAGCAAATACTAAACAAAACATATAGATTTTAATCAAACATAACGTAATAATTCGACCAAATACACAGGCTCTTAGCATGCAATGAACATCTGCACTTGAATCAGTATGATGGTTTATGACGTGGCAGAAATTTTACCTGACTGTCACGTCATGAAGGTAACACAGACTTAGAACAGATTATAATTAAAGAATAGAGAAAGAAATGCATATCGATACACAGAAACGTATAAGAAGTAGTGGAGATTCTGAAGGGAAGGGTGGTTTACAAGCAATATATTAACCCTTTGAGCCCTGAAAATTTGAAGAAAAAGCGTGCACTAAATTCAATATTAAACTCAATATTTCTTTATAATAATATGTATGATGTCAATTGTTCAATTCTTTTAGTGCTCCAAAACTGAAAAATGTGCAACGGAACACATATATTTTAATAAAATAAGCTGAGGTGATAATTCATCCGAAGACATAGTTTATAGCACACAATATATGTATAGCTGTGCCTACGCCAGTGCGGCGATCCGTAGCACACGGTGAACGACTTTTTGGAACGCATATATACGTTCATCGTCCTCAAAGTGTTAATATAACGTATTCATTTAAGGGGACTAGGCAGTCAACAAATGCTTTTTTTTTATTGTATTTTTTGAAAGCTCTATCCTTCCCGAGTAAAATGCCGTTTGAATCATGTTAACACTAGGTTTACGGGACGCGTCATTTTGACGCATTTCGAATTTCACAAATGTGCGGAATAAATGTAATGTTGTACAATGTTAAATATTATAAATTTTATATAAATATATAATATCACATCGGTTAATCTATAAGTTAATAGTGTATAATATATTGTTTTTGAATAAAATAAGTTGTTTTTAAAGAAAATGTGCGGTGTCGTTTACGCGTCAATTTGACACGTGTCCGTAGAGATAGGTATATAAGAAATGTCCGTAAACCTAGTGTTAAAATTCGCAAAATGAAGGATTTGACAGCCGAAAAGTTTGATCGCGAGGTATGTAGTAGTTATGGTTTTCCAAAACTAAACGCATTTTTCTCTAAATTATATTTTC
Source organism: Macropis europaea (assembly GCA_916610135.2). Lineage (NCBI taxonomy): Eukaryota > Metazoa > Arthropoda > Insecta > Hymenoptera > Melittidae > Macropis > Macropis europaea. The sequence goes on from OU744345.1 coordinate 32,567,712, forward strand.
TCTTCGTTTTGCAGTGATTGTGAAAAAACGGAGGTTCAAATCGACTTAAAAAAAATGGAGAAAATGTAAAACATGTCTAGTTAAGGCCTGAACCTACGCATAAGTCTGCAAAACCTCCTGTTTTGTAAAAAAAAATATAAAATCGCTTCTGTTTTAATGAAAAATCGGGCTTTTTTAACTTTACTGCCGCCATTTTTACAATTTTGATTTTTTTGCGTTCTCAATAGGTTCAGTGCGGATTAGGGGCCTATAGAGTGCCACATTTTCGAGGATATTTCATAGTTCAATTTTTTACGGCCAGGATCACTGCAAAACCGTAACGCCTATATATCAGTCGACTGTAAAACCATCATATATAAGTATATGTTATTCAAAAAAATATTTTTTTACAGTTTATAGTATTAATAAACATTACCTAAAAGTACTAGTCACAATATGTATTCATTTACTTGTAATTAATTCTCAAAAGAAGTTACATTTTTACCAAATCTGACTGCCTAGTCCCCTTAATCAATTTCTTGAGTCTCCGCACATAGCTCTTATAAAATAGCACCAAATGCGCTTTTGCTCAAACAACGCATTTAGTAATTTTTCGTAACCTGCATACAGGGTGGTCCGTGCAACTGAAACTAGTCATACCTCTTTTCTGATTGCAATTAGAAAAAAAACGTTTTCATGACCATATTTTTTCGCAAGTGTACGATGCATATGCGTTTTACAGTTCCATCATTTTTCTCACTGGAAACGTACATCTTCCTCTGCATAAACCAGATCTGCTCGTTATTCCGCGTAAAAAAAGTATTGGTAAAGTGGTCGAAGAATGATTAGTTCGTGAGATATTTTAAATAAATGTCTTTATTAACCTCTTGCCTTTTTTAGTAGCTATCTGCACTGAAGTTTATAGTACGAGTGTTCTAAGGGTGAAATATAGCAAGAATATTTATCAACATGTACAGGTTGCTTTAGATGATCCTCTAAAAGTTAGGGGTGTTGTAATACAGAATTTTCAAGAATTTATATTTGAGTGAAACTGATATTTATAATCTATAGACCATAATCTGCATCACAAGTGTAACTCGTTATTATAAGGCAGGGCATTAAAGGAGATGCTGAAATGCTTCTTCATTGCATTCGAAACACTTCATACATCGTTTCTTCATTGCTTCCATAACCAAATCGAAGTGATCTTTGGTTATTGCTGTGCAACGTGCTCTTACCCATTATTTTAAGACTTCTATAGAATTTAAAGAATGCGTGTATATCTTATTATAACTTACTTTTTATTTCACTTTTTTTATTTATACAAAGAAAGGCATACACTGCCGCTCAAAAGTATGTGGACACTTTCTTAATTGTATTATAATAACTACCTGAAAATAGTTATGAAATCGTAACTAAATTTCACTAATTGTAAGTCCTGAAACTCCCACTTTTCTTGCAATTTTCCTTACAGAATATCCTTCTTTTGATAGTCTAACTATTTGAAAACACATTTGAATACTTAATTCTATTCTTGTTGTACCCATCGTGCTCTCGCAAATGCTCAAATAAAAATGATTTCGATAGAACGACAGAATAGTCTTACGCTCTTATCTGAAGTTCCCATTGAATCACAATTCTAAATATTTATATTAGTAAAACGAATTCAGTCATCATGAAATCGTCTGCACACAACAGAATATAATGCTGCGTAGACACATCGAGTAAACATTTAATCATTTAAAGGATTTAAATAATTAAATCATTCAATATAATACTGCCAGAGTGCACTAAATATATATTCGTAATAGAGTTCAGCAATAAACATTGTTTAATAATAATGATTTAGATCAAATAACATTCGTCGATAAAAATGGCAAGTGTCCACATACATTTGAGCGGCAGTGTAGGTTTCCATTTCAAAACATGACGGAACTGTTAAATGCACAATCATCGTTACACTTACGAAAAAAATCAGGTCCTGAAAATGTAGTCCACTTTAAACCATTCCCCTTTACCCTCTAACATTTTGTTCTAATTACAATCAGAAAAGAGGTGTGACTTGCTCCAGTTGCACGGGCCATCCTGTATATGGGTTCACAGTGCTGAAAGAATCAAGGGAAGACACATAATTATGGCGATGATCTGGGTGTATGTTCCACAGGCGATAGTTTGTGAAGCAGTTGGACTGGAGGACGTTGTGGCAGATGCTCCAAGATTGATGGTAGCACGCGTGCCAGCCTGCACGAGCGACATTCGAGCCGGCAGCACGACAGACCAAATGAGAGAAGTCCGATTTTTGTCGTGTCTGTCCGATCCAAACGTGGCTCGGATCCTGGGAGTGTGCTCGGTGGAACCAGCACCGTGGACGATCATCGAGTACACGGAACTCGGTGATCTTGCCCATTATCTCCAATACAGTGTGCCACTTACGGGAACGCTTAGGCCAAGCTGCAATTTGAAAGCCCTTAGGTGAGATACGCTATTTATGACAGAGATCCCGAAAACGATACTCGCCGTACGAATAATCTAACTGCGCTTACGATCGTTGCGAAATGGTATCACGATTGTCCGATCACTGTAATAATTTACCGACAAATATTCACTGTGGACTGTGGTTTTCTTTTTCGTGGATATGACTTGACCGTAGCCGTAATGTTATTCTAAATTACCAATTACCGATATACAGGCTAGGTCACTGGAAATTGCTATCTAGACTAACTTCTGACTCGTGGGTATTAGAAAAAATATTGTTAAGTGAAATATGCTGTTATTCAAGAGCTTCGTGTGATAAGAATGTTTGAATTCTTTTCTTCTTTGTATACGATTGACTCGCAAAGAATTGTATAAAGAATGTTTATTCCCCACAGGTACACGTTTCTCAAATCTCTGTCAAAGATATTTAAATTAAGAGTGCACTAACTAAACATACGCGCATTTATAAATATCCCTGAAGAAGTTAACCCTCTATAACGCCATGTGACTCGGAAGTTACTTACCTATATATCTACATTTTTTAAGTCTTATTTCGTTTATTTATCACTGTGTACAATTATATTCTACGACTATACTGTCACCAAGGAGTCTATTCGTTTATTATTATGTTTGTACCCCGCGATTCAAATTTTATTATTTATCTTTATCATTTTCCTGATGTATCATTTTCATCATACGCATAATAATACCGGTTACAGAGGGTTAACGACCATATTACGAAAACAGTAAAAGTTTACCGTGACGAAGAAGAACGTGCGGTACTCGACACCTGGTCAATTTCTAAACGTGCGATTTATAGTATGTTAAGACGGACATCTCCGATTCGACACATTGATACAATTCAATATAAAGTTGTTGCCCGTGCGGTCGTAGAATAAAGCCATCAGTTAACGTCAACGAATTCAGAAACGACGTTACGTTTTACCAGTCAAAGCTGCCTGTTGTACATGGGAACGCAGATAGCCTCGGGCATGCGGTTCCTCGAGTCGAAGAATCTGGTGCACAAGGACCTGGCAGCCAGAAACTGTCTAGTGGGCCGCTCTTACACCGTGAAAGTGACCGACATAGCGATGTGCAGTGACCTTTACAAGAAGGATTATAGTGACATAGGCGGCAGACCGCCGGCGCCAATCAGATGGTTGCCGTGGGAAAGCATTCTGCTGGTAAGGCTAAATGATTCTTTCTTCTTCGTCGTTCGTTCGCAATTTTCTCCTTAATGAGCGTTCCAGATCAATCGGCCCAAGGAGACGTGCATACTATTATGACGCAAAGAAGCCAATACGTTCGCTTCTTTTGAAGCTTGAGACACATGAGCGGTTAAATGTCGTCCGTACGTCGTAACGTCCGTTGAAGAATATACAGAGTGTCCCACCAACTTTGTCCACCTGGAATATCATCGTCATTTCAAATAATAGATGAAAATGTTACGTATAAAAGTTGTAGGATATGAAGAAATACATAATATAGTGCGAATAGTTTCTTCACAGGTGGAGGCGTAGAGGAGATCTAGAGGGCAATTTTATTTTTTTAAATGGAATGTCCAATTTTTTAGGCTGGATTTCAATAAAACAGCGAATTCTGAGTATAAAAGTACTAAGGTACAGTTATCCTAAAACTTATGATTCCTGAGATATTTGGCTTTGTTCATCCTATTACTCTCATTATGAAGCTATGCTCACAGGTGTCAGTACTTCGGATGTAAACAAATAGTAGATAGTAAATATCAAATAAACTCAAACGAAATGGATCTCTAGATCTCCTCTACGCCTTCACATGTAAAGAAACTATTGATACTATATTATGTATTGCTTCATATCCTACAACTTGTATAAATAACATTTTCATCTATTATTTGAAATAACGATGATATTCCAGGTGGACAAAGTTGATGGGACACCCTGTATTGTTGTATGTTACAACCCACACACGAGAAACTTACGCCACTGTGAACGCGCGTCAAGTTCTTATCGACGTTTTTATGCTAGAACGCACGTCAACGATGGGATCAAGTTCAATTTGTACTCACGAATGCAAGTTAATTCCAATACAAAAGTTTCACTTCATGGGATTCGAATACTACTCATAAGAAGTGATGTTTTATTTTATGTATTTGGAAAGTACTCCGATTACACACGTTGGTTTCAAACCCCACAACGAGTACCTGTAGGTTTCGAGAATGTACTTGTAAGTGTTTTATACTTCGAAAGACTCGAATCTTATAAAAGTAGTATTCGAACTCTGAAAAACAAAAAACTGCAGATATCATGTACACACAATACAACGTACGTGCAGTGCAATTTCGCTCGAATTGAATATTGTAAACAGAAAATTATCGTAGGTGACTCATGTGATATAATTTTCACAGAAAACAAATGTCACAATTAGACAGAATAGAAAACTTCTGGTTAGAGTACTCATAAAAGGTTTTAATCTACTTGGTCAAGGTTCGATTGTACTTCAAAGCATCGCTTACATTTTTCAATGTACTTATAAAAAGATGGAACCTATCTGGTCTAGGATCGAGTCTACTCAAAAGTATTGCTTCTCCTTTTAAAAGTATTCAGAAACTGTTCAAAACTATCCAATTAGATTCGAACCTACTTGTAATATACTTGGATCCCATCTCTAGTCAACACATGTCGCAGCACATTTTGCATTATATTGAGGCAAGTGTGGTTACTGACACGAGCGCACCGTTAGACGTCCGTTCTAATCACCGATCTGCTGAGTATATACTATTTACCAAAATGGCAAATAAAGCACTTCGACCCCAATAATCCACTTAAGGTTTAAAAATCATTTTTAGCTGGATGGGAAGAGATTGACGCTTATATTGATTAACTTTATTGTACAATATTATTATATGGAGCTTCTACAATTTTAATCCTTCAGAGATGTTTTTTAGCTTTCCGTATGGTCGATCGGCATCTGATTATGCATACAGTACGATCTAATCTGTTATACAAGGTGTAAAACAAGGTTTCAGGACCTTAAAGGCAGATAGTACTCGCGAAATGGAGGAAAAAAGTCCTAATAAATACAGCGTCAAAAAAGTAATGTTGTCGAAGTTATGCAAAGCAAAAGATTTGCTCGTTTCTGGTGCTCTCGTGCAGCATGAAAGAAGGGGATTATCTTACCATTTCTTCTTCCAAAAGAAGAGAAGTTTATATCTCCGACAATGTTAATTTTTCGTCCCATGTTTATTAGGACTTTTTGCCTCTATTTCGCAAGTACTATCTGCCTTTACTGCCTTGAACCTGTTTTTTAACACCCTGTATAAATTGTTGTAGCTTTTAAACGAATTTTTATTTCAAAGTACTGATTTCACTGATAAGTTTTTTTTACCTTGATAATTAATCTTCAACTTCAACCACTGTGAAGATTCGTCCCTGAAGGGTTGAAGTCAAGTGAGTCTTTTTATCCAACCTTCTCTGGCTACGGGTTTATAATTCTGCTCCTTAGAATTAAGAGCAAGGTGGTCAGCAGATACTGTGCTCTGAGAACGTGTATACGACAGCATAACAATACCGACCGAGTGACATTGAATTTCGATTCTAGGACAGGTACACTTGCTCGAGCAGTGTCTGGTCGTTCGCTGTCACTCTTTGGGAGGTGATGAGCTTGGCCAGGGAAAAACCTTTCCAACATCTGACCAACGATCAAGTACTACAGAACGCCGAGTACATGTACTACGGAGCAGAATTACAGGTAAATAAAGACAATTATCTGCTTTTCTAACTTAATTTTTAGAATTTATCGTAGGTATTACCTCAGGCGTTACAAGTTTGTAACTGAGGTGTTATTTTTCCTCAGGTACTAATTGCTCAGCTTATACGTTTAATTCTTCCAGCAATGACAATAAACCTTTAACGTTTTCAAAACGATTTAGCATCAGTCTAAAAAAAATGAACAATCTCTAGGTGAACATAAACACAACGCATGAAACAAGAAAATCAACAACAATTTGTTGTGACTGACAGTACAGACGTCTTCAGCGAATATTCAAATTTGATTTTCTCGAATACAAAATTTCATAAAATAAAAGTTTATTCTACATTTTCGACGTATTTTTATATAAGAAATCACCTCTATTGCGGTTGTACTGTCGACAAAGTACAGAATGGACCTATCACTTAATGTATTTTTAGGACACATTCTCCACCCTCACGAATTATCCGAGGTCTAGGAGAGAGAAATACCGAAATCATCAAAGAAGCCACCAGGAGAATTTCGGGTAGAAGCTAAACGAATTTTAGGTACTTCGAGAAATCATATTTCGAAGTACCTGAATCACAAACAGTTAACTTTTCAGAGCACCTGAATGCAAAAACTCACTTTCAGCCGTACCTGAATGGAAATACTCCACTTTTCGGAGTACCTGAATACAAAAGTTTATTTTTAGAAGTACGTAATCCCGAGATTTGTCGATAAACATAGATAAAGACCGAAATATTAGCGATAGAGGTCGATGTAGACCGATAGAGATCGAAATATGAGCGATAATGACCGAAAAATGAACGACAGGTAACGACATGGACCTGTTTATACCGAAATATGAACGATAGGGGACGTTGACGACCGATATAGACGAAAACATGAGCGATACGTACCAGACAGGAAACGATAGAAATCGAAATATAATCGATAGATATCGGTAGAGACCGATAGAGAACGACAGACACCGATAGGGAACGATAGAAATCGACGGAGATCGAAATATAAGAGATGCAGAACGATAAAGACCAATGGGGACAGAAATATAAGCGATGCATACCGATAAGGGACGATAAGAACCGATTGGTAACGATAGAGACCGAAATATTAGCGATAAAGACCGACGGAGATCGAAATGTAAACGATGCAGAACGGTAGAGATCAATCGGGACAGATATATGAGCGATAGAAACCAATAGAGAGCGTTAGAGACTGGTAGAGATCGATAAAGATCGAAATCTGATTGTGAGCGACAGAGGCCGAGGATTCCAAGAGATCGCGATGATCCTGCTGACAGAAGAGACTTAGAAAGTTGGAGGGCCGCGGGGAAAGAGTACTGCTGAGATGAGGGAGTAGAGAGTATGAGGGTGAGGATGACGATCAGGATCGGGAGGATAAGGATGAGGATCGTGAGGGTGAGGATGACGATCAGGATTGAGTGGATAAGGATGAATATCGTGAGGATGATGACAATAATGGTGATGGGGATCGGGAGAGGGAAGATGAGGTTAAGGATGGGGATCGGGAGGCTGACGATGAGGATGATGTTAATGTATGCTATACCAGAGTTCTGCTATATTAAATTAGCGGAATGTAGTAAATATTTTTTATTTGTATTTTGCAAACGTATCTTCCAACAATGTTTATAACCTGAAATTAATTCCAAAATAATATAAAATCTTAGTATAAATCAGGATGGATTCGATTACTCGCTTTCACGTTACGGGATCCGAAATGTTTTGATGACGCAGTAACAGTATCGCGCACACAAACTCGTCTGTTACGATGATTTCCCGCATTTACTACCTGACCAACATCTATCCTTTTGCCCGATGCAGTTCCCAAAGTCACGTTCTAAATTGTAGAGTGCGCTAAAAATTTACTGGTTTTTGGCATCGTCGGTATTTCAGATCGTGTGACCGTTCGTCACATAAGACGACTGGTCTATTCCATACCTCGTCTGTGATTGTACCATGATTACGGATAGACCCTGTACGTTATTCTATTATACAAAAAGGTCGTTGACCATACATTGAAACAAATGAAATCAAAGACACTAATTAGGATCTAAGCCAGAGATGGCCATCCGGAGCGAGACCTGGTTCCGGCCTACCCCCAATCTGCGTCCATTCCCCTAACGTAGGTTGTGGATGGGTATCCAGAGATTCTATCTCTACTCTGCTATACATCATTTGTCATACACAAATTCAGAGGACATCATATGGACTCACTTATTTGTATCTGTTTGATAATTAAAACATTGATTACAATATTACTCATTTTTAAGAAAATCCGGAATATCTAATTCAAATTCAGTTCTGCAATGCGCAATCCACTTGGTAGATTGATATCTTTTAATCTAGTGCACTTATTAATTACTCGAATCTTCTTTAAAATAAACAATAAGATAATTAATTTTTTAATTATCAAACAGATCCGAATAAGTGAGTGTATGTTATGTCCTCTGAATTTGTACATGACAAATGATGTACCACTCAGTAGACGCATAATCTCCGGATAAAACTGATACCATATTTAAAAAATAATTATTCTTTTTACGTAAATGTTTCTTGAGAAATCGTATTTACCAACAATTACCGACGTTTCTGATCTTGTACGCAAACCACAATTTACGTGAGGGGCGTGGTCGCAGAGTGGGGGTATGGTGGAGCTAGGTCTTGCTCCGGATGGCCACCTCTGATCTAAGCAGTCAAAATTAACAGTTTACAACTTAATTAATAAAAGTAATACACTAGAAACAAACATTTTACTTTCGTTAGAAAAAATACGACGTTTCATATACGGCGTAATATTTTACGTTACTAATTTGCTATTTTCTGCTATTTTAGGTGTATCTACCGAAACCCACGATGTGCCCTGAAGAAGTATACAGGATGATGTGCTCGTGCTGGCGAAGGGACGAAACCTCGAGGCCGACATTCAAAGACATTTACACGTTCCTGAAAAACCTGATCGCGGACTATCGACCTGGTGCATAAATCGATTTCAGTTAACTGTGATACAATGGACGGAGAATCTTCTTTATTAGCTCGACTTCGAACAAGTCGATCTCTGTCGATTCGAACTGTTTGGAAGTGTACAATCGTTAGTTCTAGTGCATGCGTCGGAGCTGTCGAATTTCGAAGCTTTCTCGATCGCGACGAAGGTTCCAGAAGAACGTGTTCTATCCAGAGCGAAGAAGGCGAAGTCTTCTCTCGTTCTCCACCTCTATCTCTCACCGTCGTCCAGGCGAAAAAAGGCATGATATCTGAGAATTCGCGACTTTTCGCCTGGCCGCTTAGTAAAGACGTCGCCTCGATATTTTCTAGTCAGTTCGGTCCTTCGATTCCTACGGAAGTGCTATCGTGTACAGTATTCTGAACGCTAAATGATACACTGCGATGCTAAGCACTGATAAGTCTATCCACTTGTACATACAAATCTATACGTACACAGGGTGTCCCAGGGCGAAACGTTCAAGCTGTGCCAATCTAGACTATGACTATAAATACGAAACAAATGTTATGTGAACATTGATTCAAACATGATTTATTAAAGTATTACAACAGAAACTCAGGACGTTCCAGAATTGATGATTTTAATTTTGCGCATATATAGTATTCGACGAAATGAATATAAAGGTGATCGTAAATAAGGGTCTAGATATCATTATTTTCCGAGATATGGAGAAATATTTTACTTTATTGTAACAGGCGTCTGAAAATTGATGGAATAATATAAAGGAAAATTTGATTGGTCCTACGATAAAATCGTAACGAGTGTATAGTTTACCGATAACAGTAAATTATAAAAATTTCATATAACGTGAAAGCTCTGTTTGTTTATTTTGTTTCATAAACGATCCATTAATCTACCTATAATCATTAAAAAATTATGAAGTGGTTTAATTTTCCGTAAAACAACTTTGTCACTCCCCATTACTCCGCCCCTGATTTAAAATAAGGTGGCTTTCTACATAAGTTCAGAACTACTGATTTTTGGACACATAAAGTTTCGACTCAAAATTTTTAGACAACCTGCACTCAAGATGAAAATTTTACATTGATATAAATAGTATCAAAATATTTGAATCTGGAACTCCCCAAACTTTATATCACTAGATTTTTCTCGAAAGTAGTTTAAAAAACGGTGAATCGAGTGACGCCCAATAGACATCAAGATCTGGCACAAATGATCATCATTATTTTTAATGAATAATGCCAGACAAGAAATTCGTAAAGTACTAAATCCAGTCTTGCAATTAAATCAGACTTGCATTCACAAGGGTGACCAACAACAGTCAAGCAGAAATATACGTAAATATCTTTGTTTTGTTGTAATTTGTTTTTATAGCACTTTTGGATTAGTGTTTGTGCAGTGTATTAAAAGAGAGAGTTACGATTTCAGCAACGTACGTACAATACTTGCAAAAAGGAAGAAGTGTTTAGTCGACACAGATCTCAAAATGAATTCCTTGATTGTTATGGGCCGTATAAACGCTCAGTACGGGGTCAGGCACTTAAAACAAACCTCCTAAGTAATTCTGTTATTTCTAGTGATAGAACAAACGAACCACATACAAGTTGTTTGATTTCAAGGGATTAATCCCAAATAAAATTGTTTTGCTTGTAAACAGGATGGTCAAGAACATATCAAAGTCATCAACATTTTTTCTAATTACATCGTAATTGACTATCCAATGCTCTACAACACGTATTTCAAGCGGTGACTTTGGCCAGTGATATTTGCATTCTAAATTTCATTTGGGTCCTCTGTAGAACAATCTCATTGTGTGCACTGTTTCATGCTTTCTCTGGACGTTGCTATTACTATTTAACTATGCAGATGTTGCTTTAAATTTCTTAACCAATAAAAGTCGAACGGTGTCGAATCTGATGAACGTGAAGACTACCTTTGGTATCATGATAACTAATCCAACAATTTTTAAATAATTTATTAGGAAGTGTTAAAAGTCGCTATCGTATCATAAATTAATAATTCTATTCATAAATACTAATAAATGTAAAGCCTGCGACGTTATTCAGTATTAATTTGCATAAGTATGTTATTAAATTCAGCGTTATTTAATTTCAATACTGACCGAAGAGACGCTTCTTCGTAACAAACCTTGTATAACTTCAAATGTCCTTCAAACACAGATCAATATTTTCATCTTGAAATTCTGTATTATGGGATGAGTATACGTATATCGTTAAATTAAAAAAATGATGACCCTGACCTTCCAAATTACAACCAAAACAATTTTCTTTTATTCAGGAATAATTTCTTAGAAACCGAACAACTTTTATTTGATGTATTTTTTATTACGTCAAATTGTTTTCGGAGCCTGATACTGTATAACATTATAGTACGTGCGGAGAACGCCGATGGTCGTTCAATACACGTGTTTACTAAGGACATTACTAACAAGGGATGATTCCCAACTGTCACAGGCCGATTTTGATGAAATTTTAGTACGATATAAAGCTCGAAAAAATATTTCACGCATATTTTTTTATATCGGCAACCATCCCTGTTGAAGGGGTAAAAACAGCCCGCAAAGTGGGGGCTGAAAACCATATTTTATGAAATATCTCGAAAACTATTGGACGTAGAACAACCTTTTTTTTAAATTTTGTATCTTTCAATTACGAATTGAGCTATGTGAACGATTTTGCAAAAAGTTAATTTGTTTAAACGATATTCAAAAAATTAGAACAGTTTTGCAATTTCTTCTGGGCAAATGTTAATATATTTTCATCAAAATTTATATACATAAACTATAGACCAAGACCAAAAATATGGATAAATTGGATTTTTTAATTTCATCTTTGTAATAATTATTATTACATGCGCAAGATACTCCTATTTTCGTACATGACGATTGTCCGTGGATCGATATGGCCGAAAAGGTTACAAGTTTTTCTGATATTCTGGGAAATTCCATCATCCTATGTGTTATTGCTGTGTTTTGAATGAAGAAATCACGGAAGAATGTAAAAAGGTTTCCTGCGACGTGACCGGCACAGAGTGTACGGCAAGCTTGAGGAGAGCAGGCCGTGCAGGTGCGACTCATGCTCATACAATGACAGTAATTAATTCTAAGAATATAAACGGGAAAAAATCGAAAACTTTTGGCAGACACTATTTTAAATTTTATTTATTTCAAAATGTCAGAAAGACATAAACAGGGAGTAGCGTTAAAAAATTATTTTATTATAGTCGGGTTGGATCGATTCGAAATTCTGATAGTTTCGTGACATATACAAACGCTCGGAGTCCCAGAAATATTATGACGTACTATGAAAATAGTATTATAATCTGTATTCTAAATACAATAGTATTGAAATAAGAAGTTCGAACAATAATAAGTTTCAAGGTATCTGTACTGTTCCGTATAAACATTTTGATTGCCTCATTAAAAAATTGCAAATACCTTGTAAATAGTTCACTTTTCAAACATCTTATCTGAATACTTTTAAGTATAGAACAACAGAAGAATCGATTTATGTGGACACTGTACGTGATTCCATTTTAAAAAATTATGGTCACATTCAGGTTGCGACGATTCTGCAAAGTTCAAAAATTGGTGTGTTCCCTTATTCCTGACAAAAAACAATAAAAACATTTCCTCCTTCTGTTTTTTATACACTTTTCAGTGACGCGACAAACCGATAAATTAATTGAACCCGATTTTGAGATTTTGATACTCGAAAATCTGGAGTATGTGTGTTGGTTAACATATTCTGGGGCCTGACCGGAGCTTGACGAAAATATCCTACACAACCCAACCCGAAGTTTCAGCTATCCTCTGTTCCCTATTAACATAATCACAGTCGTTACCGATAACTTAAATTCAAAGCTGATTGCCGCTAGGTATTGCCTCTAAATCAAAGACTAAACTAAACGATTTGTTTAAGAATATCCAGTTTATAACTTGTTATTTAAAATTGCAATAAATGTGCCTGTAACAAATTATAATCTTGAAACAAATACTAATAAAGATAAACGTCGTATGGCCACAGCCCCTGAGTCCCTACAATTATAAAAAAAACGTAATATTACGTCATCAGCAATTCTCTGTAGCTTGAAATTAGTAAATGACGTAGTATTACGTCAGCGAATGCGAAAGTGTTAAGTACACTATCCAAACGTTCATGGGCGTTCTCGGTAACTGCACAGCAATGTACGAAGCGTTTATGAGAACTCTTAACATTTAATGAGATCACTTTAGCATGTATGTAAACCCTTTAGCTGCTAAAGTCGTATATATATATACGTCGTCAGAAAGTAGTCACGTATTTACGAAAAGCGTGCATGCATATACGGCTTCATATATGCATGTATGCCCAACAAATTTGGACCAGTACATCGCACTTTTCACTGATTGTGAGCTGACATATTGTTGGGCATACTGTTGCGTGTTGTATAACAACATTTGAAATAACTGAAGATCACAAACAGTTTCAATGTTTATTTCTTTCAAACGAGGCAAAATGCACTCTCATATTCAATGTTTTGACAATCGCCTCGGCGACTAACTTCCGAATGTCATATCGCAACCAGCGAATACTTTCTTCTTAAAGCGCGTTGCAGCTAAAGGGTTAATCAAACATTGTCTGCTTCTGCTTCCGAATATCATACGCAGTCGAAGTTTTAAACTTTTTCACAACACCCTCTATAACATTATTTCTCATTTCTACTCGTAGAATATACTGGCACAGTTCGATCCCTTCGCTCTGGAACACCTCGTACAGCGAAGCTAGATAAACCCGGGGTATTTTTCGCGGCAGCTGGTGCATCGAAAGGATCTCGTATGAGGGTATCGTTTCGAGTGACGCTTACGAATTCGGTTGAAGATGATTTCCATTAAATGTACGTTCGTTGATCGATCACCAGCTACGTAGAAATTGTCGACTCACTTGTACATTCGAAGCCCGTCACGTAGCAAGTACTTATATCGTTCCATTGTATTTCCTTTCTGTTCGAGAAACGACCTCACTCTATCCTTTAGCGGGCGTATATTCGGTAACCGAAATAAGTCTGTCGATCGCGCGAACCTAAACGCATATCCAGCCTCCTCGTTTGATTTGAAAGGGCCGAGGAACCCGTCAAGGGCAGGGACATAGCGGTAACTATCATGCTTCGAGAGGAAACGATACGAATTGTAGGCTACTCGAGACCGCGAACGAACGTTTGAACGCGACCAAGCAAACCGGAAGTATCGAGGACGGGTACAACACGAATCAGGGCAAAGAATGAAGGACATACAACAGTGTTGACAATCGCAGAAAAAGTGGAAAACGTGTCTATTGTTCGCTCTTGGTGAGAAGTGCCAAACGGAGTCCAGCGTTCAAACGTTCCCCTTTGCACGCACCTTTCTGTAATTCTTAAGATGGATTCAAGTATACGTTGAAATGATTAACAATAAAGTACTGAGTGTTCCTTTCTGTCTGTGACTACGTTTTCTTACCACACGCTCGTCCTCGAAGGGAAACTGAAGACAGTCGCGGTGAGGTTAGGTAAACGCTCATGATAGGACCGTAAGAAAGGATTATCGTTATCTTCAATACAATGTGTAAGGAACAGGTTGCTTAATGGTCGGGCACTTTAGCAAATTGCAGCTTGATACGGACTTCCTGTGTTTGCCATATTTCCATCTGCTCAACTGCAAATTGGTCTTTTAAAATGATAAGCCGAATTTGAGGATACTTTGGAGCAACTTCGCGACATGTACATTAGCAGCGGTGCTTTACGATGCGGTTCATTGTGTTATCGGTGCAATTATGAATTTTGCGAAACTATTACATGGCCAGAATTCCTTCGAAGAAAAAATAAACATGTTGGAATATTCTTGAAGTTGTAAAGTACAGTAAAATGTCGATTATCCAAACTTATAAGGAGAGAAACCCATTCTGATACGCGATTTTTCGGATAATCGGACTACAAACGCGAATATGTCATAAAACGACTGGAAACAAAACAATTTTCAAATATGGATGTTTCTTGCATGCAAAAGTACACGATAAACGAAATGTAGGAAGTAAATTAATCGTTTTTAGATATAGTCGAATGTCGGATTTCTTCTTAATTAAATATTAGTACTGCATCTATTTCTTTTTGTGCTTTTACCAATTCCAATATAATATTTAATGCATTTTCAGCTTCACGGTGTGGTGGGATAGTACATAATTCCGCCATGTGTCCATCTGTGTCATATTTTTTTTCAGCAAGCATGGCTCAAACAATGTCATCATCGTTCATGATTTTATATCCTGGATTAGTCTGATCTATTTGCAATCATTTCTGAATATTCTCGTAATTACAGTTTTAAAATCCAGGTACATTAGTGCCGTGTAAAACGTATCCCATTCGCACTAAATAGATAGGAAACATATTCGGAATTTCCTACAACTCTATCTCCTTTCATAGCTACCCAGATATGGTCCCGAGCTACGGTCATCTAACGCGGCAGTATTGTACACAAATTGCGTGCCAAATTTTCCAACTCATTATGATCAGTTTCAAATGAAATGTATATGCATGGAACTCAAATAAGACACTACAATCGGGCATTTGAAGCAAGAAGGACATATTTCCCAAAATGTAAACATTCTTACATAGTTTAGATACATGATTCATTCTGTGTTCCGATAATCGGTCCTTCAGGCAATCGACGTTTCCGTTAAACGACGTTCTACTGTACTACAATGACATGATATGAGATTGGAAATTTTATAATAATTATGTTTACCTGATTGGTAAAGATAACCGTAGAAGACGTTATCAGTAACTTTTTTAGCACGATATATTCGACAATCGAAACTATCACAGAATGAAAAGAAAGTTTCTGCCTTATCGAAAATAGGTTAATAAGATAAGAGAAAATCCCTGCGCATTATCTTTTAATTACATTCAGGAAAATGTCAATGAATGACCTCTTTAATTATCATGACTGCTTGCGCTATAAACTGTTCTCCAGAAGTCAAGGTTCTCGCGGAACAAGTTCAATGAAGTTTGCTGACCAAACATGGTTCTCTGGCAAAAACGTGTTCTTGGAATATTCCTTGCACGTGGTAAACGAATAATATCATAAAACAACAAGGCCGGCGGAGATAAACATTCATATTTTAAATCTTTCATCAGTCACACGATACAGCTGCTTACCTCGGAAAAAATATTTGTCGAGAAAAGGATAAGATAACCGCTTGTGACTCAATTCATAGAATTCGCGAAAAGGAAAAGAACCTGCACGAATTCATTAACACGTTGATTGCCCACACTATACAGGCTGAAAACGACAGATTTTTCTAGACTTTAATACAACATGAGAGTAGTCATAAAATATACCGTTCCTAATCAGTGATGTTAAAACTTTTTTATACTTTTTCATGGTTCCGTTAGCTCTTCTTAGATAATTTTACTATTACTATTTATAGCCAGATAAATAAAAGCTGAATTTAAGTGTCACCCACATATGGGTGGCATGGCAGTCAAAGTGTTAATAGATGGAAATTCAGTATCACAAGGAATTAGATTGGCCAGAAGATCTCATTGAGTGAATGCTGGAGACCCATCAGTGGATGGTGCCCAACTCAAAGCATTTACCAACCATATCATACAATTTACTTATCACTTTGTATATAATGTGAGTAGATTGTAAATTTTCAATCAAAATGAAAAGAAGGGTTTAGAAGGCTGTTGAAAGTGCGTCAATAAATGGAAGCATAGTTTCATCCAATAAACGCTTAAGACGGCCAGGTCGATACACGGATGGGCGAAATCACTTAAAAGGCGTGATGGGATGATACCAAGGATTCACTATGCGGTTGCCGTGAAGTGCCGCCTTTAAACGAAACTTTTCGAGTTCTTACACGGCTACTACAGCTGCGATATCTTAAAAGGTTGCCAGAACAATCGTTCCTGGTCCAGACCGTGAACAGCTCCTCGAGGTGGTTCCATTAAACCACAAACCGCTCATAAATCACCGGGCAGAACCTTTTATCGGCACAATTCGGATAACATTGCATCACGTCGAGGCGGTGCTCATTAATCTTTTTCCTAGCTGGGAGTGCATGGATCCAGCTCGATCATAGAGACACGGCCGGAAAATTGATGACGATTTGATGGCGGTCAGAAAAAGCATTGAGAACGTGCTCCTGGTCTAGAATGCCTCCAAAGCTATCGTCCATAACCCATTTTTTTTTTACTTGTCCATGCATTAAATGTAATGGACATTCCCTCTTTTGGAGGAGATACGAAATTGGAATTTTCAGGATAATCATGTACAGTGACTGACGAAAGTTATATACTTATATAATTATTTTTCTTCTTCAATTCTGATGCAATTGACCAACTACAACTTTTGAAGGTGTATTTAACATGTGATTTCATGGTACAGATATTATAATTTTGCTTCCGTGAACAAAATCATGTAGTTCACGAGTCTATAATTTTTTTTAAATCTCCTATTTAAAAGGAGATTAAATAGAAAAATTAGGAAGTGTTCTGTATACCTATAGTCATAATATTTTTAATTCTACATACTCTATTCATTAAGAGAGTAAAAAGTTATAAATGAACTATATGTCATAAATGGATCGTTCGTTGATAAAAACCAGATTAAAGTCTGTGCTACAGAAATGCTGAAATAATATTAAAAACAAGCAAAAGAAATAAAATTAAAAGAAAATTAAATATACAAAAAGGCTGGAGACTCATACATCAAACTCTTTCAGTATAATTCAATTATAGTGTTGAGTTGTTACTGGTCAATGACTTGAACAAGTTTTAAATAAGTAAAAATTGAAATGATATGTTCGTTTGATCGATTTTGTGACTCACTGTACATGGTGTCTCATAAATGCGTGTCAATGCTTTAGATAGTACCTAATTAAATTAGTCCGCAATAAATTGGTTAAAAATATTACTGAGCGTATACAGACTGTACACTACCACTTCAAAGTTTTAGGACATTTACTAAATAACACGTACCCACAAAAAAGCAGAGAATATGGAATCGTTAAAAGATATAAAGAAATATTGCAACATGTGTTATTTTATACTATAAAGAAAAACATATAGTCAATAATATTAGGTTCGTGCTCATGAAATGTCAGATTCTTCAGTGATTAATTAATAGACTGTGTTTTCTTGTACCATAGGTTAATCAATCAAAGAAATCCACATCAGAATCACCTCCCCCAACGATTTATTACTGAATACATACCATCTTTCGAAAACTCTGGACTTTTGCAATTAGTGAACTGTATTACAATAGTTTTGAAGTTTCTACATTTTTTTTGAATTTGGAAATCCGACATTTCTTGTACATTAAGTCTTCAATACTGAAATTTTTCTTTCATGAAGATACAACTTGTGTATTAATTCTGTTATTCTGTTATTCTATTTAAAGTGATTTATCGTGAAAGGCTAACGAAAAATAATGTAATGAAACTCATTTCCAATAAACAAGAAATTAACATTAGTTGCTTTTCAATCTAGTGCTCTTTGTGACGTTTCGTACTTTTTTTCATAATCTTACGCAGATACATGGCAGATGATGCTCAAAAACGTAAATAAGAATAGTTCAGTTAATATACATGGGTCAAAAACTATATATTTTCTGACTTAAACCTTTTACATTTTTATTTCTGTAGACGTATAGCATTTATTGTGTACTGTGCACAAATCGATGACGTTGCGTTTTGCAAAAGAAAAACCGAAATGCATGTATATAAAGTATAAAGTAAACATTTAGCATTTCTTTTCAAACCTTCTATAACTCAAATATTATGCTACATACTACCTCTGATTATATAACATCCTTTATTTATTTTATTGTTATTCATATAACATAAAAATTAATGAATCTTGAAATTTTAGTGTTCAAAAAACTTTTCGAGATGTTTTTCAGAAATAGTGAAGCTTCAGACTCGGGTGTTTAAAATCATAGTTCACAAGTGTTTTAAAAAAAATTAAACAGAATATGTATGTAGTTGGTGATTTACTAATTCCATTTCTTTATAACATATAAAACAAGATTTTCAATTAATCGACACGATTATGTTTATTTTTATTCTTTCTTAATAAATATTTTATTTTTTTTTACACTGAAACATTCTGAATTGCTACAAAACATTGATTGTCATTAAAAAAAGACACTTTGTTATTATTTGGAATGCTATGGAAACACATAACGCGTTTGATGAATGTCCTGGGAACGGGCTTAACTAATTTTTTCGGTCTACTCTTTTGTTAATATTCCATTCATGTTTAAAGTAGTAAACTGTATACAACACAAAAATTAAATGAACGATTTGCAAATATACCGTGAACAAGCCGCAGTGTGCAAAGGCAAGATTACGAGTCAATATTAATTACAAATGTTTAAACGACGTCCTTTTTTTGTGTCATGAAATAACATAAAGCCTCTTTCATGTCAAACCAATTGACCACGCTATTACATTTTGAACAATTTTCAACATTCTACTCGTGGAACGAAATATTTGCCGTTCAAGGTCACTTCTTGGACCGTAAATATAGTAGACACAACCACCAAATGCATATTTATTTATATATTTGCTAATGTAATAAGCAGACTGCGGATGTTTATGCAAATTTACACTTTTAGAGTTCAATATTTTGTCTGCTATTGGTTAATGAAATGAAATATTTACCAAATTGTATTATGTTCTTCAAATGTTCAAAAACTATGCTTTTTATTTTACTTGCATTATTAAACGTACATTTTTAACGTATCCCGATATGTAAAATTGCACAAGCGTCCACAAACTAGTGATACGTCATCTGAACAGTTAAAAAAAATTGAATGACAGAAAAATTAAATTTAAATAAGCAAATGATATAGAAGAGAAATTGTTCAGTGTCCATGAAAGGCCAATACTATCTGTCTCTACTACAACAAAATCGCCAGTCTTTCCATTGTATATACGCACTTATAACACTATAATTCCCGTTATAGCAAAACTAATCGAAGTTCCATTCATTCTGCTTTAAGTATTTACAAAATCCGTTAAAAAAATTCTAAACATAACACACCATACAGTAGAGGTCGGAGAAAAAGTTCTCTTACTTTCTGTTAGATTGTTACATTTTTTTGTAAACATTTCTCGCGTAAAGCTGTTTTATTTTCTGAATGCTCTATCGTTTGTAGTATTTGTAAAGAAATATAAAACAAATATTACGGACTTTAAATTTTTTATTAATAAATATTATGAATCGATTTGTTCATTAGTTATAATTACCTTAAAAAATAGTAACAGAACTTTCTTTCCACCCTGTGTACCAAAGAATATAATAATAATAATAATAATGATTGTTTATTGAACCTTAACGGTATACATACATAGATTTACGGTAATATGATTATATATATTCCAGGGGCTTTTATAGCTTCGCTCGCTATTCACGCTTAACACTGACATACATATATTTCTACAAGGTATTCTGATAATAATTGTTATAATAATCTTAACATTTAAAATACTGGAAAAATACAAAAAAAGAGTAACATTGGGGCTTAGTCCTTGAAGTAACGCGTTTAACATTTAGGTTTTATGGAAATGACACTGATCTTTCATAGTATTTTCAACTAATTGTACCGTATATGCATGATACGTTTGTGTTTGCATTTGCTGGGATCGCAATACCAAAGAATATTTCGTCCGCATAAGGTATTTAGATTTGGAGTACTCCATATTCAGAGGTGTTTAAACATTTCTCAATCACAAATCAAAAATTTACATTTTGGAGCTCAACGTATGAATGCAACTAGCGCCGAAAAAAAGTAAGTTATCGATCAATCATAAAAATCACGATTCGCCGGAATGTCCAACCAACTCCTTTTCTTTGAAAGAGGAGGAAAATAAGCGAAGAAGTTTCGGGAAAACACTTCGACACAACGTACGCGTGACAGATTAAATATTAATCCGACCGTCAACAAGATTAACAAGCTGAACACGAGTTGTTTATTCTCGGGGAAGCACGGAGTCGCGCTCTACTCCGGAAATCACCGAATCGATCGATCGAAACGCTTCAAGACTGAATCAGACAACGTGTGTCCGTACATTGGTCCCCGAGATAATGAAATGCACGCTGATGAGACGTGTGTGCTTACGTGCGTACGTGTGCGCGCGCGCGTTTAAAAGTGTGCGTGCCGCGTAACACTGGTCGCTTACGTTTATATAATGCCACGGCCGGGAAAGTGAGACCATTGAATCCTCGACTGTCAAAGAGACACGCGTTCTTCCTACAACACCGCCAACATGAAGTTCTGCCTGCCTGTACTACTTGTTGCCCTCGTGGCCACCCTTCTGCAGTCCGGTAAGACATTACACATCAAACGAGCCCTTTACTCTGAGAGTGTCGTAACTTGGTTTCATCATTAAATCAGAAAATCATGAATTAACCCTTTAACTCCTTCGCTGGTGTGACTCGACATTGATTTTATTCACAGATACTCCTATGTCGAGTGACACTCGACATTTTTAAATTGCCAGTTTAAATATGTATTATATTTCGCAATACTTTTTTTTTACCTAGACAAGCAATATTACATGTATATGACCCTTTTTTGTAACAAAAAGAGTCCTTGAAGTGTTCGGGTACATAATTGTTTGTATCTAATTGGTTCCTATCAACTAACTGTCTTCTGAAGTACATGTCAAATAAAACATTTAAGATAATAGGGATTTACTGAAAAGAAAAGTAAACAAAAATTAGAATTTCGAAGGGTTAAATGCGTTTCGAGTACAAATAGATATGATCTTTTTATGTGGAAATGATTTATTGTCGATACATCTCTAAATCCTTGACATTGGGTCTGTGGAAGCTTAAATAACCGGAATGGGAAATGTATTTTGTAGTAGTTCATCTGAGTTCAAATATAAATAATGATACTAATATTGGGTTGATTCATAAATAACTTCCGACACGTAACAGATTTTGTTCTTTCTTAAAATTGAAATAATTTATCTGGACTACTGATTTTCGTTTCATATTTGAAGATAAGAAACTCTAAAATGTTGGACATGCTGTAGAAATAACAATAATCATCCTTTAATAAATCATCAATGAAGACAAATTGAAAGTTCTTTATGATGCAACCCAATAATAAGTTGGCACACAAATTTTGTCGCATTCCTATAAAGTTTTATTTTAAATGAAATTACTGATTTGCATGTATTCAATAGCTGTAGTGGGTGTTTCCTGTATGAAAAATAATATATTTCGTTATTTCTGGTTATAATTATGAAAGTTACTCTCAGATTGTGTAATTTTATATGATAAATATTACAAACCGTTTGCACCACCTTAATAAATCTTGAATAAATTCATACTGAATTCTTTAAATATTTAGATTTGAGTTATTGTAAAAGAGCGACTGGAGCGTTACAAAGTATATTATACTATAAACAGTAGCACAAAATATTTACAATCATTTTTCAATAATTCATTCATAAATACCTTGACTACCATATGCACCATCGGTGAATCATCTGATTCGTTTAAATTAAATTAAATAATGACTCTATCTCAGTATACTTCTAGTAAAATGAATGCGACAGTTATAAAGTACACTATTAAATAATTAATAATCTGCATTCTGAATGTTATATACTTTTAACAACTCAGTTGCATTTATCGAATTAAGTGTGGCATTTTTACTGTGGCACTAAACGTTTAAAAAACTTTAAAAAACGAACAATAAATTAATATTGTCACTTTAGTCATTTTTCTAGTAAAGAATCTTTAATATAAGAAATACCACGGTAATTGAAATATCAATATACACTAAAAAACACGAACGCACAGTTTAAATATAATAAACACTTAAATTATAGAATTATATGAAGTAATAATATTACTTTCAATTGAGTCAAAATTATTATAATTTTCATTAATTCTTCAGTTTCCTCTGTTATAAAATTAAAATGTTAACACGTCGGAGCATACAAATTATCGTGTAGAATAATTTAACCAAACAGCCACTCATTTGTATAGATACTTAAACAACATTAAAATTTCACTGACAATATGACACAAGTGTATATACAGAACTGATCAATTCTTATAAGAAACTAACCACACAATTTATCCTAATGTATACAATATTTTTCACTTCAACAGTATCACTAGACTGCGTATGTTTGTGCAGATGTACCTTTTTTGACTATTAATGCAGTTAAATAAATTAAATTTCTACGAGGTTACATTCGCTCCTTGAAACGTTAAAAATACGTCATTCTTATTTTGTTAAATTATTAAATATCCGTCATACACTAATTTGGATATATTAAACTGCGTAAAAATCCACAATCTAAGTATTACAAATGACCGCAATTCCTTTTATAGAAGTTTTCCTTTGCGGAATATTTTGACGTCGCTGGCAATCTTTGTTGCTTGGTGTTTAGCTTCCATGGAGGATTTTGGGTCGAAGGTTCGCATGCAGAGCCAAATGTCTACACGTCTACCCCTTTGACCGTCGCAAAAAGCAAATGGCTTTCTTTACCACAACACACGAGTGTCGTAGCAAATTGAAATATGCGCCCCAACAAGCTCCCTTCAACCCTTCCGTTTTTAAGCGTGTGGGTCTAGCGGACTTTCACGTCGATCGTAGAAAATTCGAAAACATCCACACGGTCAACCTTTAAATTAACAAACAGAGGATATTGACGACTAAATTTTTGCTTTCAGAGTGTGCAAATGCCAACAGCATATGCCCTCAGGAAAACTGCCTGAATGGTGACAAATGCGACGACATTATCGTGGGCGGATCGTGTCCACAATCGAGTGACACGTGCTGCAGCGTTGGTAAGTCACAAAGTAACCGAACACAAAGTGATTAAAAATATCTTCCTTGATTATGAACATACGATAAAACTCTTGAGCAGCTACGCCGATTAAGTCAAATTAATTGAATTGGATTGAATCGAATTTTAAGCGATGTAAAATCCAACGATAAGCCAGAGAAAGGGTAATGTCGGGTCCTGTGAATTCTTTTTTAGTTTTGGGGGTGTTTATACGTTATTAGTAGGCTGCGGATGCTTATGCAATTTAACATATTCATATACTCGAAGTACGTACATTCAATAATTAATAGTTATTAATTGCTGTTATTTTTATATTAAAATTGCCGAATAAATATAATTGAGGATTAAAAATGTACGAAATTAATGTACAAATTGTTTAATTTTATAATTCATAATTTGTTTGATTAATCATCAACTTCACTGTTAACTAAGTCGATGCAATTCTACTAACATTCTACTAGGATGAGTTGAAAAATACATACTCTTAACACATTTTTTTGTTTAACCACCGACGAAAATATTCTTATATTTCTATTTAAAATTACGCTTTAGAAAAATTGCTATAACAGGAAAAGTATTCCATATCTTGGGTTGAAATTTGAGCAACACGTCAAGCTATGATTACGTAAAATAGTATTACTTTTTTTAATATTTTTAGTGGCGTTTATTGTAATTTAGAAACAAAAGAAGTCATTGTTTTAAGAGATCTGTATTTTACATTACTTTTCTTTATTTTACCGTTATATTATTTGATCTAATGAGCAATTGCATTCAGTTCCGACATCTTACTACTGAACTGGAAACTAAAAACATTCGCAAGAATTTTATAACAGTATCTAAAAAGTAAAACAATAAAAGTAAAAAATGAAAGACGTACATTTACGTGGCCGGCGGTTAAGTGATAACATGGAAAGGACGTATTTTTACGTTACCGGCGCAAAATGTGTTAAGTCATCGCATTTCATATCAAGAAGCTGTAAGTGAATAAAACAACTTACTCAAAATAATCTAAAAGGATACATGTAATAGTTAAGTAGAAAAAGATTCTCACATTTTGCTGATAAAGTAAAAATTTCTCGTGGCCTATACAGGAAATACGAGACAAACTGTGTTTTTCAATATAATTCTTCTATGAAAATTTATCCTGTAACTGCAACTGTGTTAATTTCAAAAGAAATATGTTCAATATGTACAATAATTCATTTAGCGTAAATTTTTCATACGTATCAATAAAACATACTGCTTTCTATGTAATGTAATTCTTGTTTGTACGTTAGGTATTATTATTGTATTTTTTAATTAATATTCTCAGTTTTCTACTTACAGTTAATTGTACACAAAATTGATGTTATAATAATATGAGATGTACTTTCACACTGAAACTTTCATTTTGCATGTAGAAACAGACAAAATGTCATATAAACATATATATGTCTATAGAAACTTTATTAAACATATATACATAATATAAACATGATGTAAGATTTAGTATACTACAGCGAAACGCAGTTCAACAATATTTACCAAATATGTTCACAAAGCAATGTTTACTATTTGGGGTCGCTTAAAGTGATGAATGAAGTTTTCATAAATTTTTCCATTTCAGTATTATCGATATACGATCAACGTCCTAAAGAAAGGGTTTTTTGGATTTCTGCGAAATTAATTTCGTGTTCATTTTGTTTCATTTCAACGAATACATTAATTCTTTATTTCGATTTTCACCGATCCCATTTACCAAGCTTAAATAAATAGAAATATTACGCATTGTCAGCTTATTTTTACGTTGAACACTGCAGAAACATTTCTTTATTCTACGTTTCTTATTTTTGTTAACTTTTTAATGAAGCGTTTTGTATAATATTTTGTTCTTGTTTCTGTGCCTAAAGTGTGCTTGTACAGTTTACCGGGAATAACTGGGACACCCTGTCTATTTTGTTACTACAATGCAGTGTGTATGTACATATAACTAGTTACATTGTCACTTGAAATTAATTAAATGAATCTGTTTTCTCAACTTTATTCTATTTAACACTTCTAGAGAACATTTTACTTTGAGGCGAGGATAATATCTGTAAGAAATTACATTTGCAATACGCTGAAAAAATGTATAGTTAGTAATCCCCTACCTGAATCAAGAAAGGAAAGTGATTATTATTATTGTTGTTGGATTAGCAGCTTCGACTTCAGTGGTCATTAGCTGATCTGGAAAGTGATTATGGAAATATTTAATCGATTTAATGAGACTGTATATTCATAAAATTGTGAATATACAGTGTATCCATTTTAAGTGTCGTTATTTCTTAAGCTATTGAAAATACAAGAAAGCAGTTTGCATAAAATATGGTTTGTTCGAAGTGGCACAAATAGTGATGTAAATGAATCTTTGTACTTATAAACTATTTTTTGAGAAGACTTCGTGATCATGTTCGTTTTTTTAAACGAAACTATGGATACTGCCTTATTATACGAATTTTATTGTGCGTTACAGGACGAATTTCACAAATTAAATAACGTGAACTTTTTATCGACTGGTTTCGGGATTTGCGATTACAAAATTCAGTGATACGATAGAGCGGGGCAGCATGTCTGAGAGTAAACATCGAAGGAAATGTTGTTGGAAAAATTGCGGTCACACGTTAAGCAGTACTTTTCGAAACGGTTAAAAGTGTTGCAAAGGACTGCGAACACAGGTGTCAAGGGTGTTTAGAATAGGAGGCCTAAATAGTCACAGAAGAAATTCTTAAGTTCGCACCGTGTTATGCCAAGTGACGGTACTTATAATAAAATCTCAGAATTATTTTATAAACAGTGCCAATTGTTTAGCTCGTTGAAATCTCTCTGTAATGCATAAATATACGTCTACAATAAAGACAATACGGTTCAATTAAAAAAGTAAACATGACCTTGTCATCTCATAAAATAATGATTGAAACAAAAATTTCATTCTAGCATCATACGTGCCCCTTCAATCCAAGCGACATTTATATATACCACTTTTTGTGTCTTCAATAGCTTAAGAAATAACGAAATGTACACAGTTAAAACAGACTGCACACATTGTCGGCGAAATTTGAAATCATTCGTGCTGTTATATTAACATTGTATTTTCTACTAAATTTTCTAATCATTCAGAGCAAATACTCCAAACACAAGATGTAGTCTTAACAAGCTTCAGTGCTCTATTACAAAGAAAATATCCTAAATGAATGACATATAAGCTTGACCCTTATTATCCGCTACTCCGAACGATATACTATACTTAAGCTACACAGAAAATCAAGATTCCACTATTCATCCAAAAACAATTGAACCGCTTACTACTGAAAGTGCGTATGTCCATTTCTTAAAATTTGACACCAGGCAATAAAAACGTTACTTCATTTTCTTCGAAAAAATGTCTGTTCGGTTTTTTCAATTAGAATCGATAGAAGATATAGAAAAACACTTTTCAAGTTTTTCTGGGCTCCATGGCCCGAAGTTTAGGTTACCAACAATAGTTGAAATGCATAACTTAATTTTCCCAAAAATATGGACATACTTCCTTTCGATAATAAACGATTCAATTATACACTGCAATAAGAGATACTCACTGACTATACAGGGTGTCCCAGGTTTTTGCCGACAAACTGCTGTAGTTTATTCTTTACCTTAAAATAAGAAAAATACGTTATATAAAGTTCTGCAATAAATATTTCTTTTACAAAGTTATAAGCAAATAAATATTGTATGCATGAAATGTACGTAGTTATGGATTTTCCATCGAAACATACGGAACGTCGACTGTGTTTATTTCGTCTGCAGATGACATTTTGAAATGAGGTATTAACTGTAGTAAGTAATTTCTTTTAATGGTATTAACTTTCTGTATGCTTCAATGGAAAATCCGTTACTACCTATATTTCATGCATATACCATTTATTTGTTTATACCTTTGTAAGAAAACGTTTATTGCAGAACTTTATATAACGTTTTTTTCTTATTTTTAGGTAAAGAATAAATCACCGCAGTTTGTCAGCAAAAACCTGCGACACTCTGTATATATCATTAACAAACTGCGTAAGAGCTTGAATTGTACACTGAAAACACGAGATATCTCAAAGTATTGTCAATAATTTTTTTTTTATTGACAAAGTATTTACAATCAATTCCACCCACGGAATTATAAGTAAATTTGTTGACATTATATCGTGGCGTTTGAAGTAACTTATAGTGGTTACATTAAATAATTGTATTTATACACAAAATTTGTATGTGATAACTTAATATGAGATTCAATTGGTATATCTGTTTACCAGATTTAGTATATCTTTATAATCTATGAGTACTAATATCGGTATGTGTCAATTCTAAAGTTAATGGATTTTTGTGCTGCGATAACTGTTGTACATAGCGTTTGCTGTAGTTTGGAATCTCTTGTTTAACTGTAGATTGTCAATAATGGCAGGTGTTTTTGTTATTTGGGAGTGTAGGTGTGCTTTCTACTCGACGAAGAGTCGTTGATAGAGAAGTTCGCAATGGTACGCTTTCGTTTATTCGTGTCACGACGGATAACGCACAAGGAACGATGGTAATTATGTGACGGCTGCGATAACGTAACCGCGCGTTGTCACTGTATACAGAAATTTCATGCACGCAACGCCATCATTTCGACCGTGCCAAATCGAATGCTCTCGAGATTCACTTTCGCGCGCCGTGAATTTCGAACGATCGGCCGACGAGTTAATTCATGCGTACGCACTTTCACGAAACATGTCAGTCAACGGCGTTGTCACGTAAAGGTGGAGATCCACGATGAAACAGAAGTTTTGTGTCCCACATGAGACTTTACATACACACCCCCGTCCATAAGTTATGGGGCACCGTATCATTTTTTTATCAATGTGTATTACGATTAGAGATGGAATCCAAGTATATTACAAGTAAGTTCGAATCTGACTGAATAGCATCGAACAGTTCATGTATACTTTGAAAACCAAAAGCAATACTTTTCAGTAGACTCGAACCTAGTCGAGATAGGTTCGAACTTTTTATAAGTACATTGAGAAATGTAAGCGGTACTTTGAAGTATAATCGAACCTTCACCAAGTAGATTCGAACTTTTTATGAGTACTCTAACCAGAAGTTTTCTATTTTGTACAATTGTGTCATTTGCTTTCGGTGAAAATTATATCACATGACTCACCTACGATAGTTTCCTGTTTACAATATTCAATTCGAGCGAAATCGCAGTGCATGCACGTTGTATTGTAATTATATACATAATCTGTGCAGTTTTTTGTTTTTCAGGGTTCGAATAATACTTTTAAAAGATTCGAGTTTTTCGAATTACAAAATACTTACAAGTACATTCTCGATACCTACAGGTACTCATCGTGAGATTCGAAACCAACGTGTATAATCCGAGTACTTTCCAAATGCATATAATAAGACGTCACTTCTTATAAGTAGGATTCGAATCCCATGGACTGAAACTTTTGTGTTAGAATTGTCTTGATTTCGTGAGTATATATTGAACTTGATCCCATCCCTAATTACGATGCAGATTTGATTGCTTATTTCGATCTGAACGGTCCCTTTAAACACATGTATGTTTTCACAATAGATTTCTATTAATATGGTTAGAATTTTGTGATAATTAATATAAAAGAAACCTGAAATAAATACAACACGGTTCAAGAGCAGTTTTTCAATGCATTAAATTTAGGCGACTTACCTTTCGACTTTTTGATTTGTGGACGCACTTTCAGCGATTCTAGATAGAAATCCGAGGATAAACCTTGAAAAAAATCACCGCAAGACTGTCAAAGTTAGTTTGAGCTATCATCTCGAAACGGGGAGCATATATTGAATAGAAAATTGAGAACTTATAAACATCATTTTTAATGTATTGTAACATGTAAAAATTGTGTTCTGTGTGAATAATGAGTAAATAGTCGTTACGATTTAATATTGCGGGTGTTTAATAGTTATAATTTAAACGTGGAGCTGAAATTAGTAAGTGTTCCATGACTATGGTTCTATTTTAATTACTGAAAATGTATGTAAAAACTTTAACCATAGTTAGGCACATTTGAACGTTCATCTAGGTTGGTATAACCGTGTTTAAACCGAAACAGCACTATAAAATCAATGGCGTTGATGATACACGACAACCAATACTATTTTTTCAAATATCTCAAAATGCGGTTTTTGGACTCGTACTATTCTTCAACTCACCGATTCAATTAATTTTACAGGATAGCAATTTTTGTATACGTTCAATACGAGATGTTTCACAACTTGTAGTAAGTATTTTAGGGGGTGATTCTATAAGCCAAAGTAGAAGAATAGTATAAAAATATTTAGACTTAGAATATGTGTTATTTCAGCATTTTTCAAATATCTAGAATAAAAATTACGGTAGAAAAATAACGATAACATAATTCAGGACTTAAAGGGTTAAGTAAATATTTTAATGTACATGGTTTGTGTTTGCAGTGAAATCGGAGCACAGAACACACTGTCGTCACTTTGGAGGAGAGTGCATGGACAATTGCGGTCAAGATTTGCAGCAAGTCGTGGTGGACTGTCCGGATAATCAAATTTGCTGTACTCTAGTTTAAGAAAGTGCGATACACGGTTCCTGTCTCGGTGTTTTAATATAAGTGATCAATCGTCATGCAGCAGTGTGTTGATTTACGGCGTGCATATAATAGCGTAAACCAGACACGCTGCATCCGTTCGTAGCACGGTAGAAAAGCTGGTTAATTGGTTTTACAATTATAACGGTATACATATCTCGTGAAAGTCCGCAATGGCGAGCGAAAAATCGACCACGGGCCGAGATGTAATTGCAACGGCACGACGACTCGTAACACGCGATTTGTTCGCATTGAAATTGTGCAAGCGTGCATGTTTCTCACGCACAGAGTTTCGTGAATTCGTGCGACGCGCCGTAGATTTATTTTCATGCACTGTGTGAAAGAATATTATCAAATGCAAGAATGTGTAATGGTCATTTTTGACGGTGAGAAGAAGTATTTATAATAAAATATGTGTGTTCGACAGACAGCATGCAATTTCCTGCGTAACCTTTTCATCAAAGGAGGAAACTCGCGATTTATCGGTCGTTAGTCACTCGAGAAACAGGAGTTCTTCGTTTTCGTTTCTCACGAAAATAAGTTTATTTGGTTGTTTATAAATGGGTTTGTGGAGGACAATGTTATATGCAGTAGGAGAAATAAGAACGAAAGAATGAAACAGAGCCTTAAAACGTTAGTAATAAGTGCAGTTTGCCTTGATCTAGATTTTTTGGTGTGTATTAATAATGTAATGGCAGTTTTTTGAAGTTTAAGAAAGTTAGATTTTCTGAAATATTTCCAACTATTTTTATAAATGAAAAAGGAAGTGCTAGCTTTAAAAAAACATGGGTCATTAACCTCTTACCTGGAGGAGACGAATAAACTCGTCCTGTCAGAATTATTCCGTCATAAGTAATGTCAGTGTTAAGTTCAAGAAGAAGACGTTTCATTATTTGTCATCTGAAAATAGCTCCGTGTTGTGCTAGGTCAGTTAACTCGATTTTATTCTTTGGTCTAAACAATAGATGCTTCTAGACAGTTGACAGGTTAATACATATTCTAAATCCCCTATACTTTGCAAATATTATATATAACATACCGAAAATTAATTTGCTCCAAAATTTTACTTAACCTTTTAACCGGGGAAAACGAGTTAACTCGTCACTGAAAAATGCTTCTGCAGAGCGCATGACGAGTTCACTCGTCTCAAAACTTTAGAGATTACGCACATGCCCTAAAAGTCAACGTATCATTCATTTTTTATTATCACTGTATTGGTGCGATGTATTTGCACTCTTTTTATCGGCGATACAAAAAAATTAAAAAAAGACTAATTAATAAATTTGTTAGTTTGTAATTTGTTTCCGCACTTCTTCTTCTCCATGCATACAACAAATATTTTTCACTGAAATTATTTGTTTATCCGTTCAAGAACGTCTATTTTTGAATTTCTGATGGTTATAATTGTACCAGAAACAAGTTATGACATGTCGCATTTTTCTACGGCCATGACGAGTTAACTCGTCTTTATAAGTTTGTCACGACATGTGTAGAGTGCGCTTTTGAAAAATGAGCTCCTCGGTTAACAGGTAAAATTTCTCCCTTTAATTTTTAAATATGTGCATCATGAAATTATTAGCATGTAAAGCAAATTTAGTATACATAAATACCTCCAAACTATCATTAATAATTAAGTTAAAAAATCGCAGACAAAAATACGTTTCTTACGGTACAGCAGACGTAGAATAACAGTTTTTAGAACATAAGCTATTGTATAATTTATCATATTTTAAAGCTTATCTCGATATTGAGAATATTTAGTCTGATAATCTGATCGGTGACATAACATCCTTGAATGATAACCCTGTACAATCAGTAACCGTTGTCTTTAGAATACTCGGTGGATCATCATTGCAGCAAAGTGCAATCATCTGTTTCCTTATCTGTTTAATTATTCAGCAAATACAATGGAGTATTTTATGAAACAAAAAATTAGGTTACTTAATATTCTATAATTTTTAATCCTTAAAAAGTCGTCTGTTGTACACATTCTAGCCAAAAAGTGAACGGGCTGACATTGTTGATTATTAAAGGTTTAAATATTTATTTAATAGAGAAATAAAATTCATCCCCTCCTCTTATGGATCCTGCTGCCACAACTACAGAAGCAAATATATGTATACAGTTCGTGTCAATCCAGTTCTATTTGATGTTTAACATCAAATGTTTACTTTGTTTAAGACAGTGATGGCCACCGGAGCTGCGACTTCCCCCACTCTAGGTCCATTCCCCTCGACTCAGTTTCCTCCCTTCCAGTTCGCTCCTCATTCCCCCTCGGCCAATAATCGTCCCAAATCATAGCCTATATGAGAGAATGGACCTAGAGTAGGGGAAGGCCGCAACTCCGGTGGCCGTCACTGATCTATATGAACTGTTATACACACCCTTTTGACCAATGTGTAGGTCACACTCGGCATATTGAGAGGCAATTGCAAATTCAAAACAGGGCGTAAATTATAAAACAAGAAGCTTCCACTCTCCAAGAGTTTAGTGACTGCTTCGCCTACATCAATCACTCTTCTTTCAATTTGTTTTGTATTTAAAGTGGTTCAAGTTAAAAACACGTAACTTACACAAGAGGCAACTATATAGACACATATGGACATACACACGAGACATCATTCAAACGGTCAAAAAACGTCAATAAATCATATTGAATAGACACCAAGTCGGCATGTATCGTACGATAATTAAAGCATAACTCCGAAATTACTTCACCAAGGAAAAATCGCGGGAAGTGTATAAACAATAAGACATGATGTCCAGAACGTCGTTGATGATCGTTGGTACCTCCTTCGTATGGTCGCCTTTCAACACCAATAATTTTATCGAATAACATCGACGATCGATATCAATGCCTATGTGGGTCCATCTAAAAAAGAAACGCGTTAAAACATACAGAAAGAACGCACAAGAAAATGAAGAGAAGCAGGAAGAAATAAGAAACGGTTGGAGGGGGCAGGAGTTGCTCCGGGCAATGCAGGCAGAACGTTCGAACGTACGCACACAAGTTCTCCAATGGCGTTAGTCTGCCCTGGAGGGTCACTCTCAAAGAATCACGTGCAAGAGAAAAAGAGAAGAGAAGCCCACGGGGTCTCCTATCGTCGAGCATCTGAACGCGAGATAAGGAACTGGACGGACGGTGACCCATTCATCAATGTGAATTAATGTTGCGAACTGTTAGCGCATAAATGAATAATAAGCCAAAAAGTCGCGAGCCTTTAAATGCTGGAATAAATCTCAATCTACATGAACCGTGACCGAGGCAGGAAATAAGGAAGCAAGAAAAGAAGAGATACCTTGCCCCGGGCGATACACGCGGAACATGCGACACTAAATATAGAAACACGCTAGCGTTACGACAGGATCGTCTCAGAAGTGAATAAAACGACATGAATGTTCTGGTCGCGTCGCAGAAACTGAAGGAAACTATTAAAAATTTGCAGAAATGAAATTTATTCATCTGTTTGAAGGGGTCGTAAACCTTCAGTCGCGTAAAACAGTAATACAAAAGGAGCTACCTGCAGTGAAGGTGCTCAAATTAAGCCGTTCAAGGTCGCTTCTTGATGTCTAATATAGCTTCTCCATTTTTTATTCCATGTGTGCCAAAAACGTTTGCAGTATAGTGCGCTAGGATAATAAATAACGAACGCTTTAAAAGTTAGACGTCATTTTGCAGAGCAACTTTATGACCATAAACGACCTATTTAGGTGGCCTCTAGTATAACTAGATAATGGCTAACTTTGGTACGTACAGGGTGTTCCAAATTTTTCAATTAAACTTTGTCAGCATCTCTATGAATAAGATTTAGACAGCAATGTTGTACAGGGTATTCTGAAAGGAAATACAAACAGTTTACTACTAAATTCTAAGATTCGTTTCACATGTAAAAGCTGATATCAATGTAAGTAAGTATGTACGTAGGTCTGACTCTAAATGGTATCGAGACATGAGCACCTTAGCACATTGCCAACTATTTAGGTCAGTACACATTTAGTACCTATTAATTAAAATAATTGTAATTTCCAACTTATTTTTGTAAGTATTATACATTTGGTCAAAAGCGTTCGAATACTTTCATAGGCCACTGTACATTGACATAACCTTTTATATGCAAAATGGGCCTTAGAATCTATTGAATAAGTATTTGTATTTCCTACCAGAACACCTTATGTCTTGCCTATTAAAAAATGAAAGTGTCTTTGAAATGATCCTAATGATTACCATATAGAAACGAATTATTTTCACCGGATACCACCATTGAAAAAAAAATGTCAGACTCCTCTAAATTTTATAGATATTCGTTTGTAATAACTTCACTGATCTACCCTGTTTAGTCCAAAAAATACTTACGAAAGCTAAAATTTGAGATAGCCCGGAGAACCATGTAATTTTAGATACATCAGATTTACACAGAAGTGATGACTGTTTTATCTCACAAAAGTTAAAAAATGTCAGATAATTAGGGACTAATTAGATGAAATAACGTTATTCATTTTCTAAGAGTGTTCTACCTTCAATCTTGTCTGACTCAGCAACATATGTATGTCGAATTCAAAACAAACACATTCAAGCAGATGTGTAAAGTTATCTTCACCACATTCATTCTAATAGAATCGTCTTTCAATAAATATTATAAATTATGATCGCCCGTTTAACGATCTTTCACTAATTAACACACAAAAGATGCAATCACAAGCACAGAATTTTTCTCACATATTTCTCAACGATTGAACACTTCATTCCTACAAATAATTTGTAATTACATACTGCAACCGACGAAAACGTTTGCCAACGTATAATCGACATAAGAAACAATAATCAAAAACAATCATTCAACGTTCTCATAATTCCAAATCGAATCTGATGGTTGCCCCTGCACGCACGCAATGCCAATGACTCTTTCCCTGGTCAGGCGAAAACCTCGAAACTGTAACGCGAAAGGGGAACGGGATGATCAGGCAGCGGGAGGCTACGACGAAGGAGAAGAAGATGATGAAGAAGAGGCACACCTTGCCGGGGGCGCTGCAGGCAGATGCGAGTACGTGTACTCACATACACACGCGTGAGAGCCGTTTCGGTTAGCCCGGGGGCGGAGGCGCGGAATCATGCAGCGTAGAAGAAGAAGGAGGCCCCTTACGTCCCCCGGCCACCCGTCGTTGTGCAGAAGATGCCCCCGGGGGCAGACGCGGAGGTGTACCACAGCACGAAGTGCGGCAGAGCAACGGTCGTTCCGCTGCGGGCACGGAAACGAGAGGAGATAGCGTCGTCCTCTTGCACCCCCACCGCCGTCAGCCTCTCTGCGGGGAGACGATGAAGGGCGAGGGCACGGAGGAGGGTACACAGTGCCCTGCGGACATCCAACGAGACAATACGCTTCGCGAAGCCTCCGGCGTCTTCACGACGGACCATGCTTCTATCCCTGTTGAGACTCACATTGTTCAGACACCCGAATATGTGGCAAATAAGACTTATTTGCTATCAACACTGATAGTTCACACAGTTCGATTTAACAGTGGTTACATTATTTAACCCTTGTGTGGGCACGCAACTTCTTCTCCTGTTACAAACTCACGGTCCCTTTCCGGACATATGAACCTGTACATTAATTATAATACGTTAGTATTGTTGTGTAAGACTCCCTCACCGTTACTACTACAATTACCACTGGTGCTGCTATTATCAATATTTCTCACTATTATCATCACAATTATTATAATTGTTATTATTATTATTATTTCAATCATTATTGTTATCATCATAAGAATTGTTACTATTGATATTATTGTAACTGCGAACATCATTATCACCGTTGACGTTACGCGAGTCGGAAGGACCCAGGTCAGTCCAAGGTCCTTTTCTCGCGCCATATGACCGTGGCTACCCCTCCCTTCCATTCCGAGTTTTAGTAATTAATGTTTCCCGACAACACACACACACTTCTACTCCAGCAACTAAACAGTTCCGAAATAAAGAAGACGACAGAAAACACTCTGAAACATTCATTTTTGAAACCCGAAACTTGACGATCTCAATCGTTACGGTCCATTCCGTAACATCTCCCCTATCTACATTTAAAAATTGCCCCCATAATTAAAAATTTTTCAACCGATTTCCGTACAGCAGAGGTAAACCGACGTAGGAAGATCCCAGTAGCGAGAATTTAAAAGGATTTGTCCAGATTTTAACAAGAACCTGTCAAATTTGTTATTCGAATATGTATACTGGGGTGCATTTGTAGCCGGGTGCCCACATAAGGGTTAAACAATGAGTTCAAGGAGTCCAGGCACTCGCCTTGTTTTCGAAAATATATTTCTTAATATAAATGAAACAGTACAATCGAAGTACAGTGTTGGTCCGATCAATGTAATGTTTGTCGCCCTCGGGCTGTGTAAAATTCGTATCTCAACTACATATCCTCATCTCACTCCGCTGGAGGGAGTCCACGCAATTGTGCGGCTGGTGATTGAATATTGAGAAAGATAAGTGCGAAGTGAGTCATCCTATAACGAAAATAAAAATTTGTTGTTCTTCAATGTACTTAGCCCGACGCTAATCTCGCTCCTCTTAGCGTATCCCTATTCACGTTACGCTCATAAATATTGTGCTCGAAAAGGTGATGACAACGTCCCTTAACCCGGTTTAAAGTAATTTCTCGGTCCCGAACGATGTTACAATTATCCGGGAAACACTGTATTTGCCTTCCGAAACTACCACATTTTGCCATCGTTCAAGCAGCATACGAATGCCATGGCGAAAAAACTCTTCGTTCATTGAGGCGATGAAGTCATCGACCCATTTTCGAATTTCCTCTTCATTCTTGAAATATGTATCGGAAATGCCATGCTGCATTGGCCGACACAGGCGGTAATCAGATGCCACGACGTCAACAGAGTACATTAGGTAAGCAGAACTTCCACGTGAAATCAAGTAGCGTTTGTTTGACCCGAGAAACGACACGGCACCTCGCGTTATCGTGAAGCAAGATGACTCTACGTCGGTTTGTGGCATATACAGGTGTTTTTCTCGAAGTACATCGTTCAAACAATTCAATTGCTTTTTGTAGCGTTCCGCTGTAGCCGTTTGATCCAGTGCAAGGAGCTCTATTGTGAGCTCTGTCGCGAGCTCTATTATGAGCTCTGCCGTGAGCTCTATTATGAGCTCTGTTGAGAGCTCTATTATGAGCTCTTTCTACTGGACCGCTACAGCGGAACGCTACAAAGGGCAATTGAATTGTTTGAATGAGTTACTTCGAGAAAAACACCTGGTATATGTCACAAACTAGCGTAAAGTTATCTTGCTTCATGATAACGCGAGGTGCCGTGTTGTTCCTCAGGTCAAACAAACAGAGTTTGGCAACTCAGGTCTGGCAACCTTACTAACGAAAAAGAATTGTACGCGCAAACTTCAACACACTGCTGTTGACATTATTTAAACGTGACCGCGGGAACTTACTAATA
This sequence comes from Macropis europaea, assembly GCA_916610135.2. Lineage (NCBI taxonomy): Eukaryota > Metazoa > Arthropoda > Insecta > Hymenoptera > Melittidae > Macropis > Macropis europaea. Next base: position 32,605,819 of record OU744345.1, read on the forward strand.
CTCTTAATACATTCTTCGAGAAAAATTTACAATCACGTAAAGAAGCAAAGAGTCCAGTTCCAGAATCAATACCAAATAAATAATGAATCAGTCGTGTTCTACGCGTGGGATTCCTTAAACATTGTGTGAAGCAGTGGGCGAGGCTTAAAATGTCCAATGAGGAGTTTCCCTAAAGGTCCTATACGCCCTCAGAAGACAATTGGGTGGCAGAATATGCAAACCGTGGGGTTACTGCATGTGCCCCAGAGCCTTGTAAACTGCCTGAGAGTTCCGGCTGGGGTGCAGATGGGTAGTGGTATGTCAATTACTATTGAGATTCAGAAGAAGTTCGAATTGTTGTATTGCTTACGTACTGTATTATTACTTACGTTGACGGAGTCTAGACGTGACTGGAGCAAATCTTAAAGAATCTCAAATATAGGAAGCAGTCACGACCGCGCCGTAAACCTAATCTCTCTCTCTCTCAGTGGTCTTAACAATCACTCTTTTCTGCCCTTCCGTTTTCTCCGCTATTTTATGGCTCGCTGTACCCTGACGCATTGCGTTTTCAGCCCTTTCTTCCGCTCCCTGCATACCTTCTTTTATCCGTTCTTCGTGGATCATCAAGCAATGGGCAAGCTTGTGTTTAGTCGTAAGTTTCTCCTGTTACGAATGTACGCATGTACGAGGATGGCTATAATTTATTAAAGCCACAGTAGAGAGTGTACAAAGTACAATCGAGGTCTTCGTCGTCACTTTATCAAATCTTTGACCTTCATCATTCAGTTACATTTGCTGCTGTTGCACAGTAAACATGGCCGCGCCACTCTCTGTTTGCACCAAAGAATAGCGAGCAGTGATCCGCTTTTTGTGGTGTGAAAGTGTACCAGGATCCGAAATTCATCGGAAGCTCTCAACACAATATGGGGACAGTGTTTTATCAAAAACAGTGGATAAGCGTTAACCACGAAGAAGAAGAAGAAGAAGCATGAAACGGTGCATACACTGCTGAGGGACGGACCAGAAACATTTTTCCCTGGGTGTAGGGTAGATGTACCATTTGTGACCGCTGTACCATTTATGGCTACTATCTTATTTAATCCGATATTGGAAATTAATGCTGTTTTGCAGGTGTTGTATTATTTGTTCAACAATAATCATTTATAATCAATTGAATGCTATAATTCTTACTGTGGGTTTTTCGTATTACTAATTATACAAGTGGCCACAAGTGGTACATCTACCCTATACAAACTTGTGGAGCATTGAAACAAGTGCATTGAAAAATAAAGGGACTATGTTGAAAAATGATGTAATTGTACGTTCTCTACTGTTGTTCTAATAAATTATATAAATAAAACGCTGATGATTGTTGACTCACCCTCGTACTTGGAGTTATTGCATCGATCAACAGTGCTTCATTTTTATTGCTTTGTTTTGCACCGAAATTTGTAGAATGATTAAAATATTGCTGGGTTGTAAGGTAGTGAGTTATCCTCCACGTTTCTAAAGCGACAGTGCCTTAATCTGTACCTCTGACGGGTAGATGACGCTTGACGCCGAAGCGTCAAGCATAGAATGAGTCGTTCTGTAACGAAAAATAACATTTTTGCAGGTTATTTTTATCTGTGTGAAATTAATTTTAATGGATTTGTGACATTTTTTTCATTAAAATGGTACTAAATACGACTTCGTTCGCAGAATTTCCGGTTAGATGTTTAGAGTACTTGGACACAAAGGGACCAAAGTTTAAAAAGAAATCTATAGAAAAATATTAATGTTTCATTTCATTGCTAGGAGAAAAGGAAGAGTTAAATATTTTTATGTTATTTCATTTCTTCCACACATTCTGTTACAATTTAGTAGCCTTTTATAATCAATCAGTAGTTTCAAATTTTCTAATAAATAAACTGGATGCTTATGAAAACATATATTTTAACGTAAGGAAGAAATAGAGATCTGAACAATAATTTGTTTTATCCTTTAAAGGTTTTGAAAATAAATTTTTAAACAGTAAACAGTAAAATTCTAGGAAGATCAGAATGACCCAGTTGTAAAAGTTAGTTGCTTTGTGAGCCAAGTGGTCATTTCGTTTTTCCTGCATTTTGGGTGATTTCATAGTGAAACCATGCACTTTTCTGTAAAAGTATTACCCCGATGTTATAAACATAAGTTAAGAACACCTAAAACACCATCCCAGTATTATATAAAAATAATGCTGTTGCGTACCGTGTTCTTCGCCGCGATTAGGAAGAGTACACAAGTACACTCACTTGCCGAATTAACAGCGCGTGAGTTAGTTGAACATGGAGAATGATGAGTATGATGAAAGTTGTTGTATGGTGTATGGTTTATTGATGTGTTTGAGACTGCTTGGTGTGGTTACAAATTTGGGCAGCGTGGAGATCTGCCTCAGTGTGGTACTGATGTGAGAATCCTTGTATGTTAAAGCTGCGGGAATTTATACTATTTTTGGTAGCTTGGTGCGACCAATCAGCGTGCAGTGCATTGCCGATCGTCTAGGTCGCACTCGCGTACCTGAGGGTGTGGTAGCCGGGCGGAAAAACCCAAAGGGTCGCGCCGCGGTGACCGCTCGCAACGTTTTTGAAGCGCGTTTACCTGAGATTTCAGGACACAGTCGTTGAAATAATAAAAATTACACAGCTTGATGTGTCGTGATATTTGACTGTCCGGAAATCTCAGTTTACAGAGTAAAAAGTCACCATTGCGCCTCAACAAATGCAATCTTACTTTATCCAAAGATACACAATAGAAATTGCAGAATTAAAAATAATACTAAATCAAGTATAATAAACTGCCCCTGCATACAACGTATCACCAAACTGAAGTGGCGGTAAAGCTTCCGCAACAATATTGCTGTAACCAGTGTTGAATTCTGATATTAGAAGATTCCATTAACCCGTATCTACTACTATCCAAAATTTGTAACTTAAGTACTACTAAGGGGTCCCTGGAACCCACTCCTGATATTTGCAATAAGCATCACATTTTGCATAAACAAAAACTAATTCTTCTTAACAACACTAAATGAATTATGTTAACAATAAAAGTAAATGAAATATTAATGAAGGTATTTTGGATAAATTGTAGTGGCACATTTCAAGCATATAGGAATTTTGCACCTCGAACCGTAATTTGTCTTCTGGGTCCGTGTGTCTCGATACAGTGTTCCACGGTTGGTTGTAAGACCATTCTGAACCGCGAACTTCTAGCCAACCGAGGCAGGGCAGGCTGTCATCGCATTCTCGAGTACAATATTTACGAGTATAGCTCAAGCAGGCGATGAAAATTTGCTCTATCTTGGTTGGCTAGCAATTCTCGGTCCCAAATGCTCTTACAGTCAACCGTGGAACACTGTAGTTATTTAATTCAATTGAATTTCAAGTGCCAGGCATTGGTGGCCCTAGCAGCATCCAACGTGTTAACAGGGGATGTGACATTAAATAAATAAATGTTTGTCTTCATAGATCGTTCAATTATGTGTGTGATAGAATAAAACGAGAATAAGATTTGATCCGAAATGTATGCAGCACAGAGGATGTTTTCAGCGTTTTTAAATCATGATACGAGTCTTCGAACACATATTGCGTCCCTGACGTTGACAGAAACGAAATCAGCCTCCAACTGTGGAACACTGTAGTGATAGTTACGTGTTAAATCAGTGTGTGCTGCAAGTTTGATTCGGAAACCAGTAGGCTGTCTGAGCAAGGACAATGGAATGATGGTTTCAGGTTATAACCACTGGGCCGGAAAGGGTTAAACAGTTCAGACTTTCGAAGGAAGACGGAGAGACATTGCGCGCGGAGACCGATAAGGGTTGGGTTCATCATTTTACAACAAAATTTTGTAACAAGGATTCCGATTACTCGCGGCAGAAAGTTTGCTCTTGTTTCTCGGGGCTAAGGGTAGCTCCCAGCGTTCCGTCTTTCCATGTAATAATGTGCACTATGGCTCGCTTGTACCTTGCTCTTCGTTGCGCCGCTCTATATTTGTCTTTCCTCCTTTTCCCATGGTCCTTCGCCCTTTCTCGCTCCTCCACCTTTTTCGTCCGCCTTGTATGCTTGCTTGGAGGGAGTAACGATGCCCCGGGGCTAGCCTCCGCGGTAACGATAAGCAACGAAATGAAATATTAATGAAGTACCTGAGCGCGCGACCATTTTTCGCGGGCGTCTCACCACCGACGCCTCGGGTGTCGAAGAAAAAGTCGGGATGGGATCATCCAGTCCGGCAAAAAAAAGTAGAAAAGAAATGAACACGGAAAACCGCCGACGAAGGAGGCGTTTTCATTTCGAAAAAAACGATCCCGCCGTAGGACTCTCGAATTTCATTCTCTTAGCGTTTCTGAAGTCATGGAGTTATGATACGAACACCAGGGTTGGCGATATTTTTTTAGGAGAGTTTGTAAGTAGTGATATGATTGATACGATATATATTGATGATACGCAAACAATTCGATACCTAAGTATTCAGTGGAAAGTATCGATATGTATCGAAATCTCAGATACTCGGTATCAATTTTCAATACCGATTCCTCTTGGAACAGTACCTACCAATACCAATCTTATGGCGACCAAGTAGGTATCGATACCATGAATAAATGAATCGACACCGTTGGCTCGCTCAAAAGTCAGAATCTTCAAAACACTCTGTAGAGATGCGGAGTGGCTCAAATTAAACTCTGCGAATATAAACATCAGTTTCGAAAAGAAGTATGAAATCGGCACCAATATTTTCGTAGAAGTATCAAACAGGTATCGATACTTTCGTATAAGTATCGCAATGGTATTAATTCTTTTTGATACCAACTGTAAGACGTCACATGCTGCGCCTAACGTAGCCTAAGCAACGTGACCAAGGTCAGAGACGAAGCATGTTCCAGGCGAAGGCATCTGGAGTTGGTCTCTTGACACCACCCCTTCGGACCCTTCAAAAACTCAACTCCGGGCCTAAGGATCAAACGAGCAAAGTCAAGGGAAGCGGTTTAGGAAGAATCAAGATCATTCTATTCCGAACCGCTGGATTGAACGGACCTCAAATATATCTCTTGTTAGGACTCGCCTTGCGTCATTGTTTTATATAGTCTCACACAACGTGTTTGATACTACTCGATACCAGATCGAAATTCGTAGACTGATATTGAAAGTATCGATGCGGTATTAATCCCAACACTATTTGTAAACCGGAGATTGTAAGGCATTAGGTCTGAAATTATACAGTTAGTGGGAAAGTTATGATTCGATAGTATAATAATATACACTGCTGTCCATAAGTCATCGGACACCCACAACTTACTGACTTTATTAGTGAAATTAGTAGGTGGTCGATCTTACAGTATGCAATGACCTTACATTATGAAATAAAGTTAACACTTGTTAATTGTTTATAATGTAGAGAATATGTAATTCAAATCATATGCTAAAGATCTTACCAAAAGTAAATAATTAATCTTATATTTTGTGTGGACACCTATGATAGCTTGAACTTATAACAGCATTCTGTCGATTAAAGGTTTTAATATTTTGGAAGTAATTTCTTTCTAACGTTCTTCTAATTTCTTCCGAAAGTCTTTTTTGACTTTGGACAAAACTTCCAAAGCAAACAAGAACTGTGTACACAGTATTTACGAGTATAGTTGTGTTTTTAAAATTTTTATTTAATTTATACGCGCGTATTATTAATATCATATTGAAGTGTTATATGTATATTAACGGAAAATGGATAAAAGTAACAACATAAAATAATAAAACCAACCCCAAAGTTGCATCCACGTTCTAATAATTATTTTATTCACAAGGGAACATATTCAACCCGTACACGCCGATTTTTATGAAATTTATATGGGAGATAGTTCGCAGAAAAATATTCGACACGTATTTTTTTTTATCGGCAATCGTCCAGGTTGAAGGGGTGATATCAGCCCTCAAAGTTGAGGGTTGAAAACGTATTTTTTGGTCAATCTCGGAAACTAAAGGGTCTAGGAAAAAGACTTTTTTTTAAATTGTGTGTTTTTGGGTGGGGAAGATACCGATACAAAAAAAATTAAGAAAAAATTATTTGTTTAAAAAATATATTAAGAATTTTAATTCTTTTTTCGATTTTTCTTGCAAAATGTTAATCCATTTTAATGTAAATTTGGATATGTGAACCATGGACCAAAATAGAGGATACGTGTTTTTGGAATTTTTTGTTTTTATCATTTAACGATAATTGTAAGATGTATAATTTTCTTCCACTTTGTGCGAAAAGAAGTATTTGGGCTTGTTTTGTAGAAGGTATCATAAACTTTTACCATGTTTTGAACACTGATACTGTGTTATACCTATGTATGTTGGAAGTTGTTCCTTCAATAGTCAGAGGAGGTACCGCAGGTACAAGTGTAACGCGGTACACTTGTGTTAGCCCAAACGTAACAAGCTACGCGCCGACCTGCAGTAACCGTATCAGGTTGAAAAACCGATGCGGGAAAAACCACACGAGGCTTCAAAATAATATTTTTACAATTAGCCTCCTAGACTCGCAACATGGTCTTATGGTCGTGAAAAGTCAGAGGTAGTATAGGTGGTATAAGATGTTCCAGATATCAACCGAAATGTTTGCCAACATGTTTGGAAGTCATTTCGAGCAAAAAATGTTATACACACCATGGGTCGATTCGTTTTCGTTTTCGAGATATGAAAGAGGAAAGTTTTATAAACCACAAGTAATCAGATGCATTCAATCAACTTAACTTTTAATGATAATCATGTATTTCAAACTATTTTTTACACTAATTTATACTGGTATAGACTGATTTACACAAATTGTTCAAAATGATCACCTCTTCTCTCTATGCCCGTAAATAGGCCTGCTTCCATGGACCGCATTCACTGAATATTAGCAAGTTCATTATTGACGGTAATAGCAGTCTCTCTGATGTCTCTCTGATTTTTGCTATTAATCCATCACATGTATCAAATTTTCCATCTAAATACACCCTCGATTTCATGAAATAAATGATTATCATTAAAAGTTAAGTAGCTTGAATGCATCTGATTCCTTGTGGTTTATACAACTTTCCCCTTTCATACCTCGAAAACGAAAACGTATCGACCCATGGTGTATATAACATTTTTTGTTCAAAATGATCTCCCAAACACGTTGGCAAACATTTCGGTTGAGATCTGGAACATCTTATATCACTCTAGAAGGCTAATTGTAAAAATATTAATTTGAAGCCTCGTGTGGTTTTTCCCGCATCGGTTTTTCAACCTGATACGGTTACTGCAGGTCGGCGCGTAGCTTGTTACGTTTGGGCTAACACAAGTGTACCGCGTTACACTTGTACCTGCGGTACCTCCTCTGACTATTGAAGGAACAACTTCCAACATACATAGGTATAACACAGTATCAGTGTTCAAAACATGGTAAAAGTTTATGATACCTTCTACAAAACAAGCCCAAATACTTCTTTTCGCACAAAGTGGAAGAAAATTATACATCTTACAATTATCGTTAAATGATAAAAACAAAAAATTCCAAAAACACATATCCTCTATTTTGGTTTATAGTTTACATACCCAAATTTACATTAAAATGGATTAACATGTTGCAAGAAAAATCAATAAAAAAATTAAAATTTTTAATATATTTTTTAAACAAATGATTTTTTCTTAAATTTTTTTGTATCGGTATCTTCCGCACTCAAAAACACACATTTTAAAAAAAAGTCTTTTTCCGTTAGTTTCCGAGATATACCAAAAAATACGTTTTCAACCCTCAACTTTGAGGGCTGATATCACCCCTTCAACCTGGACGATTGCCGATAAAAAAAAATACGTGTCGAATATTTTTCTGCAAGCTCTCTCCCACAAAAATTTCATAAAAATCGGCGTGTACGGGTTGGATATGTTCCCTTGTCAGAGTGGTTAAGTGTCCGGTGACTTATGGACTGAGGTGTACGTTGGTAAATATACATTTCAAAGGCATCTATTCTTTTTTCCGTGTTAGGGTCTAGGATCCTGCTTTCACAGCCATAGAGGAGAAGAGAACACATAACAGCGGATAATACGGGTTCTAACAATAAGTTGCAAGCTAAGCTCTGTTCTTATAAAGAATTTTTTCATGTTCATGAACGTTCTTTTGGCCTGTTCAATTCTGCACTTAATTTCTCGTTTTGGGTCGCACTGATCCTTTACTGTAGCGCCTAAGACTTTAAAAGAGAATACCTGATCCTTCAGAAAACTCTATGTTCCTAAATGAAAGTGCTGACTACCATCGTAATAACATAATCAAATATTATCTGAGAAACAAAGAAATTAAAAAAATGTGATAGCCAACAAAGTGTCTTGATTTAAAACTAATAGAAAAATAATAATGAACTGCGAACACCAACAAAAACGTCCTGAGCAAAGAATTCTGTCATCGTAATCTTATACAATCAATGTTACCACATATTGCTATGATGATACATGTGCATGGGGGTATCACAAAAGTATAATTATGAATAAAAAGTAAAACAAATAGAGGTAATCGAATACTTTCTTCTAGCTACTTCTATTTTCTGGTAATCTTGTATTTATCAAAATACATAAAAATTTTGTTATTACAGTTTTATTATCGCTATTAATATTAGATTTATCTTTCTATCCATCCCACGCATAGACAATTCTGTTTTGTATGTCTAACATGCAATTATTCTTGGATTGATATGACAGATAACTATTTCGTGACGCTTTTACAACACTTGGAATATTCCTACTTTCCAGTGTTGACTATCATTTCATAATTTCAACTTTAATTTTCTTAGAAAACTATTGGTCATATATCGCTAAAATGCAGGCTTATAACTTGAAGTACTCCAACTCCTCAGTGTTGACAATCGTATTGTAATTTCACCTTTAATTTTTTTAGAAAACAACTGGCTGTATACAGCAAAAATCAGGGCTGCGGAGTCGGCTGTCAGAATTCCCGACTCCGACTCCCCTTTTTTTTAACATCCGACTCCGACTCCGACCCCGACACCGACTCCGACTCCTGCATTTATAAAAAATTTTCAACCTAATAAGTATATGTATGTTTATAACTAAATTACTAATATTTAATATACAATTTGATACAAACTCCTATTTTAGTATTTATTTAGTTTTATCACAACTTTCAATTATTTTGAGCACATTTTCTATTTTTATAAAATGTACTAACATAGAGTCGGAGTCGGCATATTTTTTTCCGACTCTCACCTCCGACTCTAGTCATCAGAAATTCTTCCCGACTCCGACTCCGACTCCGACACCACGACTCCGACTCCGACTCCACAGCCCTGACAAAAATACTGGCCCCAACACTTCAAAAACTCCTACTTCTCAGTGTTAACTATCACATCGTAATTTTAACTTCAATTTTCTCTAACACTGTTGGTTACGTATTGGGTTGGCCAAAAAGTGTTCTCGTTTTTGTCAGTAGGTGACATTAACGACGCTATAAGTGTGAAAACTTTCTTTTGTTTTAGCAAATGCATACATAAGCTAAAAGCTTACCTATGATCGCGTCTTATAAAAAAAGCATCAAGATTAATAGAGCTTTTCACTTGTTATAAAGGGTCAGCGATCGAGCAGAAGCACCTAGAATTAGACCTCATGTCTCTTTGACAATACGTAAAAAATTGTTGGAGCTTGGGTGGGACATCTTATCTCACCCCGCATATTCGCCGGACATTGCACCATCCGATTGTCATCTGTTCCGTTCCCTACAAAATTCTCAGAAAGGGAAAAGATTTGAAAAGTTAGAAGCCCGTAAAATGCACCTGAAGGAATTTTTCGAAAATAAGAGTGGAAAAATTTTCGAGGATGGTATTATGAAGTCGCCTAAAAGATGGCAGAAGATAGTAGAAAATAACGGCCAATACATTGTATAATACAGTTTTAGTTATAAATATAAAATTTGTCAACGGCAGTTGCCGGGTAGGAAACACCGGTTATCGTCCGATCACCGAAGTGAAGCTACAATGGCCATGGATCCGGCGCTAAGGGGGTGACCGTCTTTAACGCTTCCGTGATGCTGTTGATAACATGGTGGTTTGGAATCCACCTAAAACTTGTAGGTCCCCGGCTAAAAAATGATCATAGCAATCGATGCTGGGTTACATACAAAGAAGAAGAAGAAATATAAAATTTGTGTTGGAACTTCATTTAAAAACACGTCAAGACTTTTTGGCCAACCCAATATTTTATGACCTAATAATATCTTTAAGGGAGGAGCTCGTTTTACCAATTTCAACAAATCGATTGTTTTTGCTTTAATCAATACCAGCGCGCGTAGAAATTATGTTCCAAAAGTTACAGACCGAAATTGAAAGTACTTATGTAGGTACAGCTCATGAAACAGCTGATAGCTGGTGCAAGTGGCGCGTCGCTGAGGATGCAAGTAAAGCGAAAAATTTTGTCCATCTCCCTCCACTTCACCCGGATGTCGAAAAACATTTAATACGTGTTTATGAAGATCCTTCTAGGGAAAACTTTCTACATAGGTGTTTAGGTGGACACAAATAAACCGGCAATGGAAGCATTAAGGCTCAATGCACACGAGCGACTTTTTGTCGTGCGACATCGCAGCGGGTGACGTGCGACTGTACGGTGCGACGTCGCTGCGGTGTCGCTGTGCAATTACCTTTATATTTATATTTTACCTTTACGAACTCGCAGCGACACCGCAGCGACACCGAAGCGACGCCGCACCGTAGTCTTATTTGAGTTATGAGGCAGGAACGCCGCAGCCTAAGCACCGCCAAGGAGGCTCGAACAGCTCGCAGACTTCACCAAATCGAACAAAATGAGTTCAACGAGGAAGCGGAGGGTTTGCTGTATGGACCCGCAATAGGAGATGAACCTCAGAGCGCTGTTAGTTTCCAATAACTGTTACTTTTTTGTCCCTAAATCTTTAAACGCAATTTCTTCAGACCACTTTCATTAAATTTGCGGGATAGTTAGGGAAAAAACCATTGGTTAAATTAACTTGTCCGATGTATACAACTAAACAATTACCAACTGTCGTCGGTGAACCTGAAACTTTTATAAAAAATTGAATTAAACAATTTTTTTTGCACAAATAGCACAAAAATTTGTAGTAAAGTCGTAACTTTTCTTTTGAAGTCACACCAATTTGTAAATTTTATACTTTTATCTTGATTTTTACGTTCATCGACGATGTAATTAAATGGGAAATAAGAAATTCCTTGGATTTTTTGTTCTGGTAAAGAATTGGAGGCTCTAGAATTCCCGCAAATTTGCAACTCCAGCGGCGAGGACCTTCGAACATGTTTATATCCATCCATTTATACGGCTTATATTATAACGAAAAAATTAAGTTTAATTGTCTGAATATGAAACAAAATACTCTGAATGTTTCAAAAATATCCGCTTAATACTTACTTAGAAAAAAAATCCCAAAAATCACCTTATTTTTAACGTCCTAAATTGGGCTCCCCCCTTAATATACGTTTTTTTTTGTAGTACTCATCAAGAACTCCAATTTAAGCTATGAATCATTGAAAATCCGCACTACTGGTCCTCCATCGTTAGGTATTGTCTCCCATCCTTAAATCTAACAGATATTAAGCGTACTGTTTTTCGTGACTCATCCTGTATAACACATTAGACGCGCCTGTGTGAGAAGGCATCGGTGCTGTCACTCAAATTAAAGGTTCTTCGTCTACTTCTTGCCCGATCGCAATTATCCGAGCGAGACAACTGTAGATACAACTGATATGGTTTCGTCAAGGAGAACGTGGATCGTTTGTGAAAGGGTTAATCGACCGCGATATATCATTCGAGCACCTACCGGCTCGTCGCGTCGCGCGCTGGAACGTCAATCACCGGCATGTCGATCACGTTTTTGCACTCGAAGCGACTAGCTCGTAATTAACGATCGACAGCGGAGTTCGTAGCTGGAACGAGAAACTTCAGTCTGACGACATTGGTCGTAAAGTATTATTTGCCGGGCAGCCAGTCCTTCGAACACGCTCCTCCGAGAGAAAAGAGGATCTGACGGAACGAGGATGAAAGAAGGCACGCGAAACCTTTGACACCTTGGAATATCCGGTACCAAACACGTCCATGTTGGGGTCACTTAAACTTTTGATTCCTAAATTATTCAACTATTAGAAAAGTGCACCCGTTTGTATATTTCTGCATAGTGCAAGATAAACAAGCGATCATGAAAATGTTTGGAGGCTACTAGAAGGAAGTGTTGGGTCATCCCATAAGTAATGCGGTTCTTTTCGGTACGCATAACTTTGCGAACTTTTTTAATACGGTTTTGGTGACTATGAATCATAGAATGAGTCGAATTGAACTTTTATGCTGATTCTTGAACAGGTATGATTGGATTTTGTTCAACAGTAACCCGTGAAACGTCTACATCGAACTTTTCACGCTGCCTGGCACGAGGTTCATCTTTAAGACTATATTTTCTAACTCGAAAATCTTTGACACTGGATTATGCTAATAATTTGTCCATACACCTCAAATGTGTTTTGCACTGCTACAGTTGTATTATTTCCATTATTAAACTCATATAACATAACATGCAGAATATAGTCTTTCGTCCCGTTCACCTTAAACGTCTATAATAACTGCAATATTCGATCTACACTTGTGTACTCTTGGAACAACATTATCTAAAGGATCCTGTTTATAGTGGTATGCACATCGCACAGAAAAGTGACGATTGTGATGAGTACCATTGTTTTAAACTCAGCTTTCAGAAAAACCGTATTACTTATGGGATGACGCAATAGTACAAGTACTGGGTATTCTGAAAAAGAGTGACCGCGTATTAGGAACATGTACCAGGTATGCTCTTTCGTTTCAGGTATGGAGGTATATTACAACAAAACTTAAAAGGAGTTTCCTACCTCCCTACATAATACTCTCAAAAAGAAGAAGTGTCTAATTTTTACAGGTTCTACAATTGATCCCCTGATGGAAATGACGAGTCTCTCCCGCATCACTATTCTGGACCAGAGTCAACATTGATGGTTAACGTGGAAGCTTGCAGAACCGTAAAAATTACCCGTTAATTTTTTATACCGCTTACTATGCCCACTTCCTTGGTGACCTGTGTGCAGGTCATTGAATACTGACATATCCGTTTATCTAACGAAGAGTGTACTAATTTTGAATTTCGTACGAAAACGTCAGCTGTGAAGACAAAGATTGCCTCGCACCTATTGAGAATCTTTAGTTCCAGCTAAACCACCAAGTAAACAGTAGTTCCACTTTCCATAGTTTCTATAGTTAAAACAAACGTCAGCTCACCACAACTCAAATCTGTTCTCCTCGTAACTTATCAATTCAAACGTAACTCTAACTCGTTACGTCGCGTTGGAAATAGTGCAATACATCGTTACCAATCGTGCTGCGAGAGCGTCCAGGAATTCCCAGTTTTCTCAAGGTCGGTGCTCAACAATTAGTAACTCCGAATTCGCGAGATTTCCTCGTCGGCGGACAGACCTGGCCAACGCCATCAAAACGGGACGAGCAAGGAACTGTCGCGGGCTAATTCAGCATAGCCACGTTTTCGCGGACAATGTATGAAAATAACCCATTGCACACTTTAACCACTGTGGTTCATGTCAGCGTGGTTGCATTGCGATGAATGCGAGATACCCCGGGCAATTCCCTAATTGCAGTGAGAGGCAAACGAAGCGGATAAGAGGGAACGAGATGGTCGTTCAAACGGAGAGAAAAAGAGGATCGGTGAAAGAGAGAGAGAGAGAGAGAGAGAGAGAGAGAGAGAGAGAAGAGAAGAAAGAGAGAAGACTATCCGTTCTTCTCAGCGACGCTTCGAGCGCTCTGGAACACTCTATCTTCGTCGCTCCGCGGAGCTTCGCGGTGCACAGCACTCTGCGCTCACCTTCCTTCGAGCTCTCTGTCTCTCTTTGATCCTTGAATTTCGCAATATCTTCGTCTTCGTCCCCCTATCTCTCAGTTTCGCGACGTGTGCAAGCGTTTCGAAGCGCTCGAACGCCCCCGCAAGCCAACACGGGCCAGCGCCTTCTTCGTGTATCACCGTCTCGCTCGATCTTCACGATCTTCACGAGTCGCCCCGGGTCTCAGTTGCCTATAACCAGACTTCACGGACGGACGAAAAGGGAACGGGATGCTTTAGCTCTACGTTTCATCGACCGTCTTCCTCTTCGTTCTTCGTCTTCTTCTTCTTTAACCCCTTAACGTGCAAGTTTCTGTCGATATTACTGGGATAAGGTGAGCATAGATAGAAATGGATGGAATCCGAGTGAATTTCGAAGATTCATTTATGAAATTAGTTACTAACGAAATTAAAAGTGTAATGATGAGAGAAACTTAAAATAGGGCAACGTATACAGCTACTGAACAGTATAGAAGATATACTTGAGAACGCGATGCTCTATCTCTAGGCTTCATCCGATCCTCTATCTCTACGCTTCATCCAATCCTCTATCTCTAGACTTCATCCGATCCTCTTCCTCATCGTTCTTCGTCTTCTTCTTCTTCTTCTCTAACCCCTTAACGTGGAAGTTTCTGTCGATATTACTGGGATAAGATGAGCACAGAAATGGATGGAATTCGAGTGAATTTCGAAGACTTATTTATGAAATACATTATTAATGAAATTACAAGTGTAATAATAAGAGAAATTTAAAATAGGACAACGAATACAGTTACTGAACAATATAGAATATATGCTTGAGAACGCGATGCACTATCTCTAGGCTTCATCGATCCTCTTCCTCTTCGTTCTTCGCCTTCTTCTTCTTCTTCTTTAACCCCTTAACGTACAAATTTCTGTCGATATTACTGAGATAAGATGAGCATAGAAAGGGATGGAATTCGAGTGAATTTCGAAGATTCATTTACAAAATTAATTATTAATGAAATTAAAAGTATAATAATGCGGGAAACATTAAAATAGGGTAACGTATACAGTGACTGAACAGTAGAGAAGATATACTTGAGAACGCGATAGTTTATCTCTAGCCTTCATCGTTCCTCTGCCTCTTCGTCTTCGTTTTCTTTTTTAACTCCTTAACGTGCGCGCTTCTGTCGATGTTACTGGGATAAAATATGCATAGATAGAAGTGGATGCAATTCGAATGAATTTTGAAGACTCGTTTGTGAAATTAATCAAATGTAATAATGAGGGAAACATTAAAATAGGGTAATGTATAGAATTTGTGAACGGTATTCTTCAACCCCTTAACGTGCAAATTTCTTTTGGTATTACCATGAGAAAATGAGTATGTATGGGATTGGATGAAATTTGTGAGTATTTTGAAATTTTATAAATGAAATTAAATATGTAAGTTTAATTATAAGAAAGACTGTAAAATAAGGTATATATACAGTTATGGAACAGTATATAGGATATACTTTGGAATTAGTCTAGTATGATTAGCCTGAAATATGAAAGTTCTTTGGGTTTAAATTCCACAGACAGAAGAAGTTCAAATGTTTATATTTGGCAGTTTATTGAAACATATCTTAAGATTTCTTTATTTAAAATTGTATTAAGAAATATTAATATCTGAACGAGATACAGCAATTTTCGTAAAACGTGGCTTTTCATGCCCAGGGGGATGGTATATGATTTAACCATTTTGGTTTCCGTAAAACAGAAAAACGAATATTTTTATAAACTCTTTTATACTCCCTCCCTTTTGACAGAGGTTTATCTTGTTTCTTTGAAAACTGTCGATAAAAAATGTTTCTATTTCCTCTTTGTTCTTCGCCTCCTTCTTTTTTTTTAACCCCTTAATGTGCAAGTTTCTTTCGCTATTACCAAAAGAAAACTATTACAGACAGTACAGTATTTCACGTTTATGCTTCAGTACTTTATGTTCAATCTATGTACAGGGTTTCGTGCAACATGTGGTAGTCGCTTCAGGGATGGCTTCAGCACATCAAAAGAATAAAAAAAGTTCATACAAACATACGTCCTATAATTCTTTCAGCAGATGGAAATAGTTTAACTAAAAAAGATCCCGATGAATTATTCCATATGGTCAATATTGCAGACCAGAGCGTGTGCAAAGCCCCACAAAAGTTTGGAATTTCTGAGGTAATCCTTGTTGGCAGAACAGAACAAAATAACCATGGAAGAGTTGCGTGCCGTAAGCGAAAATTTCGTGAATCGTTTGCGCCTCTATATCAAAACCAAAGGAGACCACTTCGAAAATTTCTGAATATGTTGTTGCTAAAGGGCCTAGTTATTCTAATTAATTCTTAGTTTATTGATTTATTACATTTTTATAAAAATATCTTAATAAAAGTTCATCGTTATTTTTTTTTTAGTATTAAAAATCGGATAACCGACAATTACGCTATAATTCGAAAACAAAGTCAAATAGGACACATGTTTATAAGAACTTTTTCTACTCTTTTGATGTGCTGATGCCATCCCCAAAGCGATTTCCACGCGTTACGGGACACCCTTAAAATTACAGAAGAAAAATGAAAAAAGCCAAACAAAAAAAATAAATAAAAAACTTTACCTAAACCGGATTTCGATCGCTGAACCTCCGATTTACAAGCCACGCAACGTGCCACTTCGCCGTGGCGTCTTTGACAAACGTACGTCTGTATTCATAGTACATACCGAGGTATGTAACTTTAATTAATTATATCTTTAAAACTATCAAGTAACTACGTCTAATATTTTGCACATATCATTAGAATTATGTATTCTATCATCCTACAAAAGGTCGTTAAAATCGAAGTGGTACAGTTGGGGTCCTCCCCTTGTAAGACAGGAACCCCCCCCCCCCCCCCCCCCCCCACTCTTCCCTGATATCAAAAATGAGAGTACCCGCGTGAGAGCGGGTACGTCAGGTAGTATGTTATACATATGTATATCTATTTCCAAGGTAAACTTCAATAACATTCTTTTGTCAGTCTCGTCAGGGTGTGAATCAAACTGGACTATTTATTATAGGACAAACCATTATTATTATTTACATAAAACTTTGTTTCGGTAATGACAGCCTCATAACTGAATAAGATATTGAAAAATTTCTTCATGATTGTTAAATCCTAATGAAAAATGCCTCATTTCTTAAATATACTTTTTTCTAAATAGTACTGATTTTTTCAATCTCATGATGACATTATGTTTCTTTTTATTAGAAGATATATGTGTGTTTTTTCACATAGGTACCTGTCAGAAGTAAAGCTGATACGAAAGTGAAATTTGTCAGTGACCTAAAGGTGTTATTAACTTCAAAAGTCTGGTTTTAATATAGCAATAAACTCATGAGGATACTATTTAGAAGATTTACCCGGGACCTCTCCGCTTGCAAGCGTGCGCTCTAACCACCGAGCCACCGGTCAATTACCGATTCCAGCCGATTTTTCCTCTCTTAACGGGACACTCTGTCGCTCCTTTTTGCCGATTCTACAATAATGAATAAATAATTCGGTTGGCGTTTTATTCAATTTTACGTGAAAAATTGGTCTCGAATTCCTATCAGAAGAAATTCAGAACATAAAATGTGTAAAAGTATGAGTTAATTTTAATTCATGTTTAAAGGTGCAAATCATATTCACGGGTGAAATTACTGCATTTTCCATGCCGACTGTTTTTAATAACCGCAGATTCAAATGACGCCAAATTATCACATCAGCGGATTTTCCGCGAGAAAAAATATGATACGTTGTTCGCGATTTACGATGCTAATGCGCGACGAAAATGAAAATAAAATATTAACGATTAAAAGAGACATACATGTAGTTGCGTGTAGACATGGCCATTTTTTCGACATCTTGCACTCCTTCTTTTATTGCTCTTCGTAGATCATCTCGTGAAAAATAGATTGATACGTATTTTTGAGTCCCTTTGTAAATCTCCTATACGATATATCAGTTCAAATATGAAAAAATAAATTATTTACAGTTAAATACAAAAGTTAATAGTTACAAAATAGGTTATATAATAATATTGATATTTGTTTGTGTTTTCCTCGTAATGAATCTTTAATATAATAAATTAAGGGAGACTTCAATGTACATACTATAAAACATATCAGCACGTCATATAGAAAACATAATAGTATAGACAGTCAACAAGTACGGACGCGTTATAGATCGCTTTTGATTATTAAGCCATACAGTTGGGAAATAACTTATATTTCTATTAGATTTTGAATACATATCTATTATTTAGTGGTGCCTACAGATAGTGTGTGCATTTAATTCTTAATTTTTTACTTTCTTGCTGTTTTTTTTTGGAATTTTCGTGTCTGATCCGTTGTCTGCCATAAATTTGCTGTATATTGTCGGTTACTATGCTGTGTTTACGTTTCTGAACCTTAAGCTGTATGTGTTTACATTTATTTTCACATACACTTACCTGATTCTCAGTGACAATCAACTTAGCTGTTATACTCTGTGCTCCGTGTCTCTGTATCAAATAGACTAAACTATGTCGTCGAAGAAAACCATCTGCAAAGGATGCAATTCCTCAGTCTCAAAACCAGTTACTTGCAATAATTGTGGCATATCATCTCATCCAGGGAATTCATGTCTATAGCGCTGTGCTCATCCATGGGATATTGGAAAACTTCTTACGTGTGGTGAAAAGGCAACCACTGCTACTTCATCATCTCCTCTACAAAGCCATAAAAGTGATGTTGATCTGTTTGAGAAAATCAAAGATTTCATTGAATCCAAGTTTTCAAAATTGGAAAGAGAATTAAATATTTTGCAATCAAACCTTGAAATACTAAACAATACACTGGTTGACATAAATAATAGAGTTTCAAAATTGGAATCTATCAAGGACACCCATGCAGAAACAGTCATAGAAGAAATAAATGAGAGAACGAGAAAATCTCATAATATTGTATTATTTAATCTTCAAGAGACGGAGTCGGATAATGAGAATACCACATCTACAGTTAACAATATTCTGGAGCAAATCAATCCTACTGGTAATTTTGGTAATTTCCATATTAAGAGAATAGGAAAGAAAAGTGCTAGTAATCCTCGTCCCATTTGTGTATCCTTTTCGTCTCCTGATATACCGAAATCAATACTAAAAAATAAGAAGTAGTACAGCCGTCCTGTCAGGATTTCTCAGGATTTAACACCTAACCAACGGTCATATTTAAATAAACTCAAAGCTGAACTATGGAGTACCAACGATAATGAAAAAACTATTAGATATTTCAATGGAATACCAAAAATTGTTACCAGGCGTACGGCATCAAAAAACGAATGAATAAACTAAACATTTATTACCAGAATGTACGAGGTCTTCGAACCAAATTGGACAATTTACGGCAGGCTATACCTTCTTTATCAAATATCTATGACATATTTGTTTTAGTTTGAAACTTGGCTTGATAAAACAACACCTACTGGTGAACTCGGATTTGATGGCTACAGAATTTTTCGATGTGATAGATCGGATCTCACAAGTGGATTTAGCAGGGGTGGTGGTGTTCTTATAGCTATTCCAAACTCACTAAGTTGTGAAGAAGTTAATATAAAAAGCACTAAAGTTGAACAAACATTTGTTATTATACATAATGGTATTCATCCGATAATACTTGGTGCAGTATATTTACCACCTTCATCGCCTGCTGCATTATATGAAGAGCATTGCAGTTCGATCTCGGAAATTGTTGATGCTTATCAAAATAGTCACATTCTTGTGTTTGGTGATTACAACTTACCTCATACCGATTTTATTGTCAATCAGTCCTACTTATCATACGTTATGCGTTCAAATGCATCATCAAATGAATTTTTATCTGTTGAATGCTTATTACAAACTATGAATTATCATAGTTTATTACAAAAAAATGAATTTTTCAATGAACATGGAAGTATGTTGGATCTCTGTTTCTCCAGCATCCAGAAGACTTATGTTACTCGAGCTCTAGATACGCTTCTACCACAGGATAAATTTCACCCTCCGCTGAATACTTCGATTGAATTGTCTGTTTTCAATTATAAACCATGTGACGCTTATAGGTACTATAATTTCAATCGAGGTAACATTCAAGGAATTTGTGACTATCTGAGCAGTATATATTGGGATAATATTCTAACTGACTTAAGTGTTGATGATGCGGTTAACATCTTGTATGAGTACTTGTTTGTTGCTATTGATACGTTTGTTCCTAAATGTACTTATAATAACTCTAAGTACCCTAAATGGTTTTCTCCACAACTGATCAAATTAGTAAAAGAGAAAAAGCGTGCTCACCTGAATTTTAAAAAGACCTGTTCTTTTGCTGACTATTTATGCTTTTCGAATCTACGTTCTATGTGTAAGAAATTAACTACTCAATGTTACTCTGCATACATTCATGCTACCGAATACTCTGTACAATACAATATTAAGTCTTTCTGGAATTTTGTCAATTCTCATCGTCGTTCAAATAACATATCTAACGTAATGTCGAATGGAACTGAAACTGCCACAAATAATGAATCTATCGCTAATATCTTTGCTTCACTTTTTGGCAATGTCTACGTCTCCGACTCCGCTACATCTCCCATAATTGAAACGCAATCTGTTACCCATGTATCTGATATTTTCATTAATATCAGTGAAATATTCACAAAACTAAATGCTCTTGATATTAATAAAGGTCCGGGATATGATGGCATACCCCCTAAGTTTTTCAAATCTTGTAGTTTTATTCTATCTCGGCCTCTTTGGATTATCTTTAATAAATCTCTAAGTACTGGAATTTTTCCAACGTGCTAGAAAACTTCTCTGGTAACACCCGTTTTTAAGTCAGGAAATGTTTTAGATGTCGGAAACTACAGACCTGTTTCTATCATTAGTGAAATACCTAAGGTATTTGAAAATATTGTCACTGAGAAACTTAGTAAAATTTTTTCTTATCTCATCTGCGATGAACAACATGGTTTTATACAAGGTCGTTCTACAGTCACTAATCTTACTGTTTTTTGCAACTACATTTCTACCAGCTTGGAAAGTAATTTACAAGTTGATACTGTTTTCACTGATTTTAAAAAAGCCTTCGACTCGGTTGATCACTCAATTCTAGTATCAAAACTTTCGGCTATAGGATGTAATGGAAACTTGCTGACATGGGTTAAATCTTACCTCATGGACCGCTTGCAAATTGTTAAAGTGAAAAACTCCCTATCTTCTCCTATAAAAGCCACCTCAGGAGTTCCTCAAGGTTCACATCTGGGTCCATTATTGTTTAATATTTTTATTAATGATTTACAAGATGTTTTTGCCCACAGCAGGTTTCTTTTGTACGCCGATGACCTCAAGATTTTTAGAAGAGTTTCAGATATTTGTGATACATATAAACTTCAGTCTGATCTCACAAAGTTTTGTGATTGGTGCAGAACAAATAAAATGAAACTTAATATTACTAAATGATATGTAATGAGGTCATCCCGTAGCATTCATCCTATAATCGCGGATTATAGTCTTAATAGTCTCGAATTATTGTAGGTTAGTGAAATTAACGACCTTGGTGTCTGCATTACACCAACACTAAATTTCTCAAAGCACTGCAACAACATTGTGAGCACTGCTCTCAAATCATTAGGTTTTATTAAGCGTTTCACCACTGATTTTAAAAACATGGACACCATTAGGCTACTGTATATTCAATTGGTCCGGCCTCAATTAGACTATGCTTCAGTCATCTGGTCTCCGGAACTCTCAAAATATAACCTAATGTTAGAGAGAGTGCAGCATAAATTCATCAGGCATATTGCTTTTAGATTAAACAGACCCATGTTGCGCAATGATCATGATTATGACCCATTACTAAAGATACTTAATATGACTTCTTTGTATGATCGCAGGATTGTCACTGATCTATCTTTTTTATTCAAAATTATACATGCTCAAATCTCCTGTCCTCAATTATTAGAACTTATTCACTTTTATGCTCCCACAAGGTATCTTAGAAGAAGTCATGTATTTCATTATGCTACCATAAAAACTAAATATGGTTCTAGTGATCCAATTATTCGTATATTAAAATCTGCCAACACAGTTACGGATAAGGTTGATTTTTTCAGTGGCTCTATTCCTAGCTTTAAAATATCTTTACACTTAGCACTACGCACTGCTTAGATAATGTTTTATTATAATTTCTTTACAATTGCCTTTTTGTTTAATACTACATTGTGTGACTGTCTTCATTTCTTCTATTTTTGTTATAGTTCTTACTTATGTGTACACATTGGGTTTATAACCGTACAATTTACAAATAAATAAATAAATAAATAATTATTTGATAGGGGAAATAATAAGAGAATTGCATTAACAAAAATCATACAGATGATGTAAAGCAATAGTATTTTTTTTAATTAGACTGTAGTTATTGTAGTGCTTAATATCACTGAAATCTCTACTATTTATGTAATTAGAGATTTAAGAACGACAGACCTCTTTGAAACGACCATAGTACGTGCAATAAATAATGAACAATTTATTATAAATGTGTAATAATTTTATATACATATAATTCTTTCACTTTTAAATCTGCTTTGTAAAGTCTAGTATAACGTTTATTGTTGTTCTCCTGCCAAAAGGATCCTTACAGCAACATCTCTTGGCATTTATGATTAAAAACATACCACAGTGGCTGCTTTTGAAGTTTGGAGCAGTACACAATGATTATTCTTCACCTTTTTGTAAATAGTCTATGCAAAGTACATGTGGATCTTAACAGGTGAAATAATTCTTACGATAACAAAACTTTTATTTTCTACATGTACGCAATAAGTCATACAAATATTTTGTAACTGAAAAAAGATGTAAAAAGATTAAAAATGAAGAGAAATTAAAATTATTAAATATTAAAGGAAACTGAAAGGATTTAAAATTGGAAAAAATTAGAGAAATTAAAAATTAAAAGGAATTGAAGGAATTAAATATTAAATTACAAAAAGATAGGCTTACGTAGATGTATGTAAATCTTTTTTCGCTACTCTCACTTTGTACGTACATTGTGTGTGTAACGACCACGGAAGCAATCACTTCAGCGCAAAACAACAATCTCGAAACAGTTGATAACATTATCTTCTCGAATCGGGACCACTTTACTGTTTGACATCGATTCCACTCGAACGAGCTATCGACAAGTTAGCCAAATCACTGGTAACGATCGCACTATCGATTCGATTACAACATTGGCAAGATATTCAGAAATTGGTTTAACGATTCTACAGTAATAATTACTTATTCAATCTCAAGGAATCCTATAGCTTTTTACATAATCCTCGATAATTTTCGACAGTCTGCGTATAATAATGTATACGGTAAAAAGTTCAAAAAATTAAAATGTTGCGAAACATTTAGAATTTGTTATTAGTACATCGTTTATTCAAGAAGGTCCTAAAACATTCCATTATCAGTTAAGTCAGAAAGTTCATCCATTCGGTCGGACCATAAACAAGTGCACGTGACCATCTAATAAAACGTCAGAATTATTGCTGTCCAAAAAAAGCATCCTATAAACAAATTTTATTACACAGCGCTATTCACTTGAATAGCTTCAGATAAAAATATGTAAGTTTAAGTAAGAAAAAAGAAATGTATGCAATACTTTTGTATTATAAGTTAGGTATGTATCTAATATGGACTAATGGATAGCATTTGCTTATATTGGTGCGAATATTTGTGAGAAATATGACAATCTCGCCTATAGTCACTCGCCTACAGAATTTTTGGAGTTACAAGATATAAAGGCAAACATTCTACAAACTAATACAAAAAAAAATTTCAGTGTATAAACGTATTTTTAATCACATTTTAGAGTGAGGCTACTCATGTGACTATATATTCTAAATAGATTTTCTCGTCGTTTGTTTATAACTCCGACAGTATAAACATTTTGCAACTATTAATTACATATGTAATAAATATTACATAAGTAAAAAATCAGAAACATTATTCTTTCACATTACCTATAATTTACTGAAAAAACATGCGAGGCTACTCAAGTGAACAGTAATGTATATTTTCCATATATTTTTTCATGTAAAATCACTTTCTGGGTTGCACCATCAATAACGAGGCACACTGTATACCAATGAACACGTAAGAATCTCGTGAGAAATTTCGTCTGCAGGTTTCTTAAAAAAAACTAATTTGATGACCTGCATTTATTAGAAATTTTTTGTTCATTTTCACCTGCAAGACACGCCTAACGAACTGCGTGACGAGACTTTGGAGGCATTCCGTACAATAACAGTACTGACAATACCTGAGTTGGGCTCTGGGAAAGGAGTACAGCCGAGTAAGGGGGTCAAAAGTACCCCTAAACCAAATACGATTTGCGATGAGCCACTCGATAGCTTATCAAAAAAAAACAATTTATGCCAAGTCTCAACTTTGTAGCTTGACTTGGGTGATAGTAAAGAGCAAACAATGAAAATCACGTTTTTGCCAAATTTCTCCTATATTCTTACATGAAAAATCGACTCGATAGTCGCTCGATTAACACTAAAGCTACCACGGCCGGTCAAATAACCGTTTTTAAACTTTTAATTAAAAATTCTGCATTCATTGTTATCGCTTTCGTCAGTTGACTTCACGACTTTTTCTGTAATATACATATAATCAATTTTTCCCCGTATTAAACTAACTATTACCTGCACTGAATTGCAAAAAATATAACTTTTATTTAACCCATTGCCACAAATGACGGCCATAGCCGTCATATTTTTGTTGATGTGGTGACAAATGACGGCTATAGCAGTCATTTATATTTTTTCTAAAAAAAGAAACAAATTTACCAGGCGAAATTTCTGGTAAGTTTGTTGTTTTTTTAGCAAAAATGTACATGCACGAAAATGTATTAATTAACCCTTATAAGCATAGTCTTTTTATCTAATTTCTTATAGCAATAAAGGAACATTTAAAAAAACCAGAGTTTCCGAGGCTGATCTAGAAACAAAAAGTGTGCGTCATGGAACACTGTTTTTTATGGGACACACTATATTTTCTCCAAACCACTTTTTCTAAACTTGCGGGAAAGTTAGGGAAAAAACTATTGGTTTAATTGACTTGTCTCGATGTGTACAGCTAAACAATTACCAACTGTCGTCGATGAACCTAAAACTTTTATAAAAAAATTAAATTAAACAATTTGTTTTGTATAAATAGTACGAAAATTTTTGCTAAAAAGCGTAACTTTTCCTTTGAAGTCCCACCAATTTGTAATTTCTGTACTTTTACCTTGTCTTTTAGGTTCATCGATAATGTAGTTATACAAGAAATCAGAAAATCTTTGTTTTCTTTTGTTTTGGGAAAGAATTAGAGGTTTCAGAATTCCCGCAAAATTTGCAAATCCGGCGGCGAGGACCTTCAAACATGTTTATATACATCCATTTCTAAGGATCATATTTTAACGAAAAAATTAATTTTAATTGTCCGAATATGAAACAAAATACCCTGAATGTTTCAAAAATATCCGCTAAATACTTTCTTAGAAAAAAAATCCCAAATATCATCTTATTTTTAACCTCCTAAACCAGGCTCCCCCACTATAGACCGGTCATTTAACCGGTTCGGTAGAAATAGATATACAGGGTGCATCATAACATGTGGGACACACTCCAGAAGTGGACAGGAGACACAAGAACAATGAAAAAAGTTCATATAAACATGTGTCCTATTTGACCTTATTTCAAAGTTATAACCATTTTTGTGTTTCAACAATTCGCAACTGCTTACCTTCATGGGAGGTGCTCGAAATGGCCACCCTTGGTCTCTATGCAAGCTTGCAGTCGTTGTATCAAAGAATTTCGCAAAATTTACTTAATTACGCACTTCTAACTTCTAATGCACATCAAATTAGAGAATTATTGAGTGCTTCTAACAAGAGAACAAACTGAAATGAGTAAACTCAATCGACAGAACGTGCGAAATCAACAAGGTTAGGAAATATCCAGAAGATACAGAGTATTGTTTATAAATACAAACGAAGAGTGGCCATTTGGAGTACCTTCTATGAAGGTAAGTAGTTGAGGATTATTGAAACACAAAAATGGCTATAACTTTAAAACAAGGTCAAATAGGACACATGTTTGTATGAACTTTTTTCATTGTTTTTGTGTCTCCTGCCCACTCCTGAAGTGGGTCCCACATGTTTTGATACACTCTGTATATTAATTGTCGGTAGGTTTAGTGTTAATGATCCTGCAGTATTGTTCATACGATCGTCGTACTTTTGCTGGGGAGCATGGCAGGGAAAGGCAGAAGTTTGACGGTCACATGTAAATCTTGCTGTCGGCGTAGAAATTCGTCGGTGCGCGCGAAGGCGGCAAAGTTTAAAAGCCGCGGTGTGGCCCGCCGTTGTCGGTTAATGGAGTGGTTATGGGAGAATTATTATACGAGTGTGTGAGATTAATTGCGGTTAAGCCTCCTCGTTAAACTCGCCGAACGGATTGAAATATAGCCGTCGGTGACGATAAAATAAACCAGCCTTATTACACAGTAATTTTCATCGCACACGGACTATTCCTTCGTCAAAATGATTTTTCTCTTTTCCTCTGACCGCCCCCGCAGCCAACTTTTGTATTAGGTCGTCCGAAAAGTTCGTGCCGTTTTCATGCGTATAATCATGGTTTATACATGTTTTTTAAGTTAAATCTTTTTTTAGGATGAAACGTAGTCTCCGTCTCTTTCGGCATCTGTTTCCCATTTATCGAGTAATTTCATTATACCACTTTTGTAAAAATTTTTATCATTTTAGTTAAAAAACTGTTCGAAGGAACGGATAACATTGCTGTCTACCGTAGATGGTCGTCCCGAACGCCCTTCATGTTCCAAGCAATAATTCCCTTGTCGAAATCGTTCGAACCACTTTCTACAGGTGCGATCAGATACAGTACCTTCTCTATATACACTACAAATGTTTTTTGCAGTTTCGGTTGCACTTGATTCTTTCCGAAACTCGTATAACATGACATGACGGAAATGAACTCTGTTTTCTCTCATGGTTTTTCATTTATATGTTTTACAAAAATCAGAAAATTCACGACTATCTCGCACAGAAGCTACACTTCAAATGTGCTTTAAGAATTGTGCAAGGCCACCAAGTCAAACGATGTTTTATTACTCAGGTAAAAAGGTAATAAACATACTACGTCCGAAACGGCACTAACTTTCTGGACGACCTAATACTTTATGGCTGATGGTGATTCACGAAAAACGATCGATTCACAGTTCCAATATACGGGCCGATGGAACTAATTCACTCATCGAAAATTAGAAATTGAAAAGGGAACGACGAGAAGGTGAAGAGAGTGCCGTTTTCTCATCGACTTCCAAAGTAACTGACCTCGAACGAACTTCTGCCTTTCTCTTATATAACTTTAACCCTTAAAGCCGGTGAACAATAGGAGCCATCGGTGACAGTTGTTTTTGAGAGATTTTGGGATTATTGGAAATTCGATCGTGTCGAAGGGCTGTTCCAGGCTCTTCGGGAAGCGATTTTGACATTTACATGAACCATGACAAAAATATGATAGCAATCAATTTGACAAGATTTCTGCTTTTCGTGTTGAAGAATTTCATGGTGAATATTAGTTTAGCATAGTAATCGTTATATCTTTGTTAACATTATTTGAAATTAAAAAGAGAATAAAAACGTACACATACGACACTGTTTATAATTATTCTAACGCTTGAGGTCGGGAAGAAAAATGATGATTACAGTCATTATGAAATAAATGGCTTGCCATTATATCTTTAGGTATTAAAGTATAATATGATGATGCCGTCAATGTGATTTGTTAGGTATAATTCTTTAATATTATTGTTATAATTGTAGGAATCATAATTTTAAAAATTTTTGCCGCCGAGAACTACTAATGGTAAGTGGCTACAATGGGACTAAAACAAAATTTCAGGTAAACCTAAAGTAAGACTTTAGCATAATTCTGAACATGAAACAAAATTTTAATTTTATTTTTAACATAAAGCAAAAATTTAGTTTGAGCTTATCTTTCATTTAATTTGAAGGCTGAATGACTTTAGTATTTCAAATAATACAATATATTGTACTTATAATTCAAATTATAACATGTAAAACATGAACAAATAATATTAACGTTATGCTATTAAAAATGTACGGCCACATGGGCGCGGTCAGATCATGATGGATACATGAACGAAATTGTTTTAACAGAATCTTAAAGCCCTTCGATCAAAACAGGTATAACAAAAAACATTTTTTAAGAATTTATGGCTGCAAAGAACGCAAACTGTTTCTAGAAACGCATAAATGTACCTACTTTTCTAGTTTAACACTTTGACTGCCTTGTCATCGATATGTGAGTGACACTTACAATTAGATTCAATCGTTATTTATTGTATCATTTATAGTATTCATGAATATATCTAATAAGATCGAATAGAGTCAGTAAAAGAATGATGGAACTTAGTAAGAGTATTGATTAAAATATGTATAATTTGTGGTTATATTGCTTTTGCATAAAAATGTAAAATGTTCGTTATTTTCAACCAATACGGTGTGACAGTCAAAGTGTTAAAGTGTACCAAAGCTGTTAGAGTATATTTTCATTTATAAATATTACTTTTAACCTGTTAGCTGTGTAAGACGAGTATACTCGTCATGAAGGAGTGGCAAGTTTTTGTGTTATGACGAGTATAAGTACTCGTCATGCGAAAAAAGTAATTACCATTTACTATTTCAATTAAAATTTTAGTGAAAACTAAAACATATTCGTAAATTTCAAACATGTTAGAATATTTTGAGACAAGAACGAAATAAGAAAAGAAACAAGAAATTTTTTCCATGAATTTGATTTTCCTTGTTTTTTTTTTAATAATCAATGTTTAAGTTTTGTCAATAATACCAATGAATTTGAGCAATAAATTATTCATTTAAAAAAAAAACAACTGCCATTTCGTTATAATTTAGTTCAATCTTACAGCAGTTGCATATATTCTGTGTTTGCAGAACACAGATGACTGATACTCGTCATCTTTTCATTTTTGCGACACAGCGTAGGTACACACTTTACCCGGCGCCTGTGAGGTGGAAAAACGTAACACAAGCTGTGTAGTGGGGTGTCACATACCCCAATTAAATTATTTAAAACTTTTAATTCCGTATGTATATTCTTTTAATATAATATCAAATCTGACTCCTTTCGTTCATATTCAATCAATCTATGACCAAAATAATTTTAATTATTTTTTATTCTGAAATGTAATGAAGAAATACAGACGTTGTTATTTAATGGATAATCATATAATAATTTCTTAAAGTTAAATCTACTAACCAGAACCACATTACTAAACGATAAAAGTGATCTTTCTAACCCAATAAATACTTATATTAATAATAACGAAAAATTTGGAAAACTTTTACTTCATAATAATAATATTAACTAGTATTAACCATCCACCTTTTCGAAGTAAGTTTCTTTTTTCTTTTATAACCTTAACTGTACAACAATAAATACTCGCTGAAACAAAAGAGCGTGGTATAGGAAGAAGGTACTGTAACCCAGCAGCATCGTGCATGCTTAGTAAGAAAGTAATATTATGTTATTAAAATGACGGGCTATATCACACCCCACCACACAGTTGCCGGGTTAAAATAGGGCTACACTGCAAACAGGTTAATTATGTTGCAAGGGCTGAAAGTTTCATCAACAATTGTGTCGTTTCATTTGCAGCGACAGACCATAAAAATTTACGTAAAACTGCAAAATTATGTAAAATTTGTAAATTATTCAGATATATTCAATGTTATAGGTCACCGGTACCCTGATGGCGGCCAACGTGTTAATACGTGACTGATATCAAAGCGGGAGTTATTGAAATTCATGCGGCAATTATCCCGGTGCTCTCATGCGAATAACAATATACGCGCGGTTCCGCGCGGACGATCGTATTTATATTCATTTTATAATGGCTGTCAAATTATTAATGCGTCGCGTGAATGAAAAATCCCGTAAACACGAACATTATACGTCCCCGTCGCTTCACCGTAATAATATAATTATACGTTCCCTTTCCATTGATTCGGCCGCCGCGCCGTTTGATCCGAATTTTCAACCGATTCGATCGATCCTGACGATTCTTTACAAAACGAGGCCTCGATTTTTTTTACCTAATCATAATAAATTTAAAACGTTCAACACGTTAACTGCTATAGTGAAAATTGCCATATCTAGTCAGACACATCATAAGATGCTATTTTCAATATATATTGTTAAAAATTAAAATACTGAACTATACCATCATAGATTTATCATTTTCTATCATTATAGACACTGACATCAGTCGGAATTCTATGAAAATTAATGATTGTATAACACGTTGAACGCCACAGTGAAAACGACCGTGCCTAGTCAGACACGATATAATTTGCGAATTTTTATATAAATTGTGAAAAAAAAGATTTCAGTACTTACAAGGGACGTCAGGCAACCAGGACACTCCTAGTTCGATGAAATTTTAGTATGATATAGTACTCGGAAAAATATTTTACACGTATTTTTTCATATCTGCTGACATCCACTTTGAAGGTGTGAAAACAGCCCCTGAATTTGGGGATGAAAAACACGTTGGTCAATTATCTCGAAAACTATTGGTCGTAGCAAAAAATTTTAAACGTACAGATTGTGTATTTTTAAATGGAGAATTTATGCGTATAAACAGATTTAAAGAAAAAGTATTTATATAAAAAATATATTATAAAATTATGTATTTTTTCAAATTTTTCTTGCAAAATGTTGAGATATTTTTATGAAAATTTGTATACGTAAACTGTAGACCATTACAGAAAATACAGATAAATTGGAATTTTTAATTTCGCCCATGTAATCAATACAGGGTGTCCCTTGACTCGTGGTCAACCGACTAGGAGGTGATTCTACATACAAAAATAAGTCGAAAAGGAAGAATAAAATTTTTTCGTCCAGCAACATTTTCAGCAATTATTGAATTAATAATATAAAATTATTGTAATAGCAAACATTTTGTCCTTTATACAAAATTGACTTCCTTACTTCATACCGTCAATGAGACAGCACGTTCGATAGACCATCAATCGAGGTCACCATTATGTTTCTAAACACCTAGGAAGAATTAAAACAAGAGTGTATGGCGAAATGCATAAAGTCGACATGCGATTGAGTACGTATGTAATGGGTAAATATTCGACCTCAATTTTTTCGAAAACGAAGCCGCGGACGAAAAAAATTTCTACTTTCTTTTCGACTTATTTTTGCATGTAGAATCACCTCCCAGTCGGTTAACCACGAGTAGAGGGACACCCTGTATTTATTACATGGACAACATTAAAAATTCCAATTTATCGATATTTTCAGTAATGGTCTATTGTTCACGTATATAAATTTTCATGAAAATACATCAACATTTTACCGAAAAAAATTGCAAAAAAATGTTAATTTTTAATATACTTTTTAATCAAATGATTTTTTTTAATTCTGTTTACACAGTCGGATTTAGCATTAAAAAATACACAAATCGTACATTTAAATATTTTCTCTACAACGAATAGTTTCCGAGATAAACGGCAAAATAGGTTTTGCAACCCCAACTGTGAGGGCTGTTTTCACCCTCCGATTATGGATGATTGTCGACAAACAAAATACGTGACAAATATTTTTTCGAGATCACATTATCCCCAAGTTTCATAAAAATCGGAGAAGGCCACTTGGGAAACGTCCCTCGTTAGACCACTTTCATAATCACCTGCACTTATACAACCTGCATATTCCGCGAAGACTTAAAAGAATACATCCGATAGCCTTGTTGCAAAATCTAATAGCACATACAAACAGATCAAATTAATTAATCTTGTTAATAAAGACGTTGTCTCAATGGAGATATCGTCTACGTGATATTTTACTCAGATAGAAGAATTTACCTGATGTCTGTATCGACAAATTGTATAGAACATAGGAGATAATAAAGAAAAAGAAATAATTATTTAATTCGAAAATATCTGATTGTGCCGGTTGGCATAACCCTGTTGGCGGACAACTTGTTAATAAGAAATCACCGATAAAGCACAGAAACAAAATATCTGTTACTGAACATTGTGCCAGTTCGACTTAAGATAATCGCTCGCTGACAGCTTTTACCGTTGCTGGAAGAAATATAGCGAAATCGTAAATTGGTTGGCCTGTCAGACACGTGTTTTACGTGTCGGTACATGCGCTACAAAGGAAAGCTGAAGAAGCCCAAAACGAGACCAGACGCAGAACTGTAGGAAGTGTCCCTCAGCTTTGTTCTTATTCTTTCTGCCACAGAGCACACATTTATAAACGCACCTTGTTTATTGCTGTTCTCCCTCGTCATCATGCTCTCGGCTTGCCTTTCATTCCTCTTATTATGAAGACCCCATGCTCGTGCATAAAATACGAGGTCCGTCATAAAAGTACCGAGACTGATTCTTTTTTAGAAAAACTGAAAGCACTGCATAAGAAAGGTTGCATCATGTGATGGCTATAACCTCACTCTACGTTCAGTGGAAATTTTAGCTCGTTACCGTTAATAGTTTCGATCCTACAATTAGTTTTGTAATTGCATTTTGTGTGACGCGTCACGAATATGGAACAGCGGAAAATCGAGTAACGTTATGTTTGTTTATGACATTTGGTAAATTCTTTTAGCCTTTTATTATTAGCACGAGTATAACTATCCCCAATGGGATGCCATTTGACAATACGTAATTATTTGATTCCTTTGATACTTTGTATTGTTGGTTATTAGACGGTCAGTGGTTAGTTAGGCCAATGAGGTGTTTTCTTTGTAGTCTTCTTTTTGTGGTGGTTTCATATATTTTTGCTGCTAGTTGTTTAGGGTGTGCTGTAATTATTTCTTGATGTTTTATTTAGTATCTGCTTATTTCGTCTTTGATACTTGGTACATGTGATCAAATGTTGAGTTACACTGCGAGACAGTCCAACAGAAACATTTAACAAATTGGAAGAGATTTAAGAAGATGTAGTTCTAACCTGAGCACGAGTGTTTCTTTGGTATAAGACATTTTTAGATGGCCGTGAAACAGTGGATGCTGACCGTGACAATGCACCCTGTCACACTGCACTCTTACTAAACGAATTTTTCACCGAAAGGGATATTCCTGTTGTACCACAGCCTCCTTAGTACCCTGATCTGAGTCCGTGTGATTATTTTCTCTTCCCCAAAATGGAAAACCAGCATCGTGGTCGCCATTTGGAAACTGTAGACAATATTCAAAAGGCCATGACAGCTTAACTAAAGACGCTGTCAACTGAAGACTTTCAGCACTGTTTCCGGAAGTGGGAACAACGTTGCCGGCGGTGTGTGACTTCCCAAGGGAATTACTTTGAAGGGGATATAGTTGATTTGTAGATGAGTTGTCTGATAAGTTTCCTGATATGCTTCGTATACTATATGTATAGAAAATGAATAACTAAAAATTTGTATCTATGTGAATTATGACCTTTAAATAAATCACCTAGCACGACCCTGGCAACTGTTCCTCTTTACCAACATCGACAAGTGTGTCCAATTTTTGTCTGACAATGCGACTATTTTACCATTTTACTATATCTTTGACATCAATAATAGGATAGTAGGCTATGGAAGAGTAGTCAAAGTATACTTTGATGTTTATTAGAAGCACACTTGTAGGAGAGTACAGAAAACCGAAGAAAATGAGAAGAGTGATTAAAATAGCAAATGCTCAGTCACAATTATAATGTAAAATAGGTGTACTAATAGGATTATCCAAATTGAGTGTCACATTTTTCAACACATATAATTGCGAAACAGTTTGACATTCCTTTGTAATTTTTTGACAGTTGTCATCAGAAAATACAAACAACCCACTATGAAATGTTATACAGGACAGCAACGTGTAAAATTGGTTAAAATTTATTATAAAAATTGAAGTTCTGTTAGCGCCACATGCCACACATCGAACGAAACAATCGCTCTAGTGAAGGAAATATTCAATGGCCGCCAAATTTTACGAAGAGGAGATATCAACTGGCGACTAAGATCGTGCGATTGGACACCGTTAGAGATTTTTCTATGGGGTTTTCTTGAAAAGTAAAGTCTACGCCAATAATCTAGAAAAGATTGACGAACTGAAAAACAACATCACAGCCGCCACTGATGAAATTGGACCATACTTATTTGAAAATATAATGAAAAATTGGGTAAAACGAGTTGAGCTCGTGAAAAAAGCCGGAGGGATCCCTTGAATGACATTGTGTTTCACAATTAATGTCACGAAATAGACTTTATGTTAAAATAAAGAAACCTGAAAAATCTCAAATAGTTTGTGTTTTATTTTAATTTGAATATGTGACATTCAATTTAAATAAACTATAGAATTATAAAATTTTCAACTCGCACTCGTACGTCTCGAAACTCTCATTGCCGACTCTCTCATTTTGTTGTTGTGTTGCTATCAACATTCTCACACTTTTGTTCATTTGTAATTGCTCCATTCCACTTACTCATTGGTTTGACCTTTAAATGAGTCACTATGTACAGCCCTGACAGCTGTCCCTCTCTTTGAACACCTACATGAGTATCGTGTTTTAATCTAACAGGGCTATTTTACAATTTGACTGTATCTTTTCCATCAACAGCACAAGTGACAGAAGAAAACAAGAAGTTAAGAAAGATTCCTGGAGTTCAAGCTAATTAACAGTGAATTACTGAAACCGGGCAGACAGATTAGTAGAATTACTTTCACACCAGAATTACAGTCATGTTAAAATTTATGTAAAATTAGAATGAAAAGGATCCGGCTCAAGGTTCAATTACTTTTAGGTAAACAAGTGGCAATTTTGGGTGATACGCGAAAATTGACGAAAATAAGTAAAAAACTTCTTATGAATATATGTCCTACATACCTTAGCTGTCGAGTTATGGATGATTTACCAGATCGACTAAATGAGACAGTTTATCTTGATTTTTTTACGAAACGACCTTCAGGAACTACTGCATGATGTGTCCCTGGATATCAGGCAAAACTTGTAGTTCATGCACGATGGTGCTCCGCCTCATTTCCTTCGTACAGTGAGAACATTCCTAAACAATACCTTCGCAAACCAATGAATAGGGCGAGGTGGACCCACTGCATGTCCTAATATTAACACGTTCCATGTCGCAGTGAAAAATTCTATAACTAGTCAGACCCGTGATAATAAGTTTCTGTAAATACATAACGTTAAAAACATAAACATTGAATTGTATTATGATATACCATTCATTTGGTACTATTATTGTGGCGTTCGTTTTAATTGAAATATAAAGAATATTACCATTTATTTAGAATAATTGAATTTGGTGCGTGGGGCGCATACGACCCACGCGGCACGGAACGTGTTAACCCATTAAATTTTTACTTTTGGAGCCATTTAAAATTTATTGCGTATTCAACGCAAGGGGATAATGTACACAATCTGTGAGAAAGGATACAATATGGATTTGAGTCTATTCGAAAAAAACCTGGTATTTTCGAACGAGTTACGGAATTCAATGTTGTAACTCGAAAACTAAGGTATGTAGGACATGTTCGTCCGACGTTTCTTACTTATTTTAGTATGTAGATTCACTCCCGGAAATATGGATATACATTTATGAATCATCCTGTATAGAAATATAGGTAAATAAGTTCAACGTCTGATGGCGTTATAGAGGGTTAAGTACATATTGCATGGAAGATATTAAATAAATAAGATTATGAATTTTATTGTACGATTACTT
The DNA here is from genome assembly GCA_916610135.2 of Macropis europaea. Lineage (NCBI taxonomy): Eukaryota > Metazoa > Arthropoda > Insecta > Hymenoptera > Melittidae > Macropis > Macropis europaea. The sequence goes on from OU744345.1 coordinate 32,641,564, forward strand.
TCTGAGAAATTTATTTGGAAAATTATTGTTACAATACTTTTAACACGATGAGAGTTAACTCGTAGAGGGCAGTCAGCGTGTTAATTAAATAATTATTGATTGCCACAGAATTCTAAGCAAAGTTCATACAGGAACAATAATATAGGAACAGAAGAACACGATTGGGTACTCAAATCATTTTTTCTTTACGATTTATATAAAAAATAGTAAATTATGTCGTGTCTGATTAGGTATGGCTGTTTTCACTGTGGGACTCAACATGTTAATCTATTTTTACCTCATTCACTGCTGCGTAAAAAGTCAAAAGCAGGCACAAATCTCAAAATTTTTCCCTTACGGAAATACTCAAGCACAGATCGTGTAAATATTCCTCATCCCATACTGCCGGGGGGAGAGAACAGGAGCAAGAATGTTCCATCGGCGTGATCCGGGTATCCAGGTAGCCGGCAAAGTTTCGATGAACTCGCGCGGAACTCGAGCAATCATCGATTCAGGATTCGCTGTTAGCTTCGTACGTGAGTCAGTCGCGAATCTAGGATAATCGTTTTCTTATAGCGCCGCGGTATAATCACGATCGTCCTGACAGGTCATTATCATTCTCTCGTAGCGTGTCTCGAATCTCGCATATAGATCCCGCTAATCCGCCATCGTAACTCTGGTGATCGTGGTTGAGCAATCTTCGACGGTCAGGACAAGATTGCCTGTTTTACGAAAAGGCCAGACAGAAACTCGGTAACGAAGCGTAACAGCAGAACGAAGTAAACTGCTCGAATGCACGTATTTCAGCGATCTTATCTCTGTGAACAGTGTACCACCGTTGTCGATGTCTCCGATACCGAGTTCGTGAATTCCATGATGTCAGAGCTCGTGAATTTACGTTCTGATCAAATCGTACGGCTCTAATTTCACGAAATTAATTTTGCTTTTTCTTTTGTTGCGCCGCTAGTACCAAAACTTGTAAGCTCATATCGGCACCATATGATCATCTGTCCAATAATTCTATAGCTACTCAAATAAATACAGTGGAACCCCGATTATCCGAACTGTAATTAGTAATAGGTTAACTCACATTGCAACTATGACCGCATAAAAATAGTTATTTTATTTTAGAATTTCAAATACAGAATAGTATAAAATTAAGTGCACAGTGTCACTATTGATAATTTTAGCTTGTAACTGATATAGCATGACTAACTTTCAGATGATCGATATTCGGATAATCGAGGTCCTACTGTACTTACAACCGAAAATTTGAGTCGATATAGTACTGTACCGGTCAGGAAAATAATCGACCAAAAATTCCTAACTTTATTTTACAACCGTCGGTAGGATAAATTTCTAAGCACTTTGTTAGTTACAAGTCATGTCCAGAAACTTCTTCGCCGCATGGACGAAGTCTGATCAACTGTGCCTGATCCTGCCTCCTTGACCACGTGCGTAAAGGTGGAAGATTTGAGGGTGATTAACGAGAAATGACGCTGAATGGAAGTTTAAAACAGTCTTATTTGTAACTACATATTTTTACAGACTATTTCATTCTCGAATGTCAACCTAATGCATTCAAGTCTCACAACATTCATAATCGAGCCTGTTGCGTGGGTAAATCTTGTGCACGCACTTCACGTTCCAAATTAATCTCGTATGCCTATTGAAGGGTCACAAAGACTAAATAGTCACTGTTACCCTGAATACTGTCTACAAAATGTTTTCTTTCGTTGCACCTAAGCGAGTTAATCGCTGGAATGAGCAGCCTGCCACGGCTCGGCTGATAAATGAAACCGTATATTAAGATGTGTGTCAAATTTATCTCAGCATCAGCTGATCAAGGGTTAAAGTAATATTCAAGCGGGTGTTCAGAGAGTTTTTTCATAGATTTACAAGTTCTCTTGTTGGGACGGAATAAACTGTATAATAGACACATAAAGATTAGGCAGCTGAGAGCCTCGCTCCCTTAATTTTTTCAAGTAGTCTTTCCGTATTGTTTTAGCGTATTCTTAGATAACCACCAGAATGCCGGAATTTTTTAGAAGTGTCTGTGAAATAGAGACCCAAGACATGCTTGCCCAATTTATAATATATATATAATAAGCAGTTAAGGTCCTAGAAGTCCGTATATGTTAAAAAATTCACAAAGTTTCTGCAATCTGCATGTACTTCTAGAGTCTTATACTCAATGAAAGTTGACGAATCATAAACGGTCAGTCTAGCGCGAGCAATCAGTAATCCTAAGAGAGTAATCACTCCTAGCACAGAGTCCTTGGAACCATCCTCTAGGCCAAGGTGCAGGTCATACTTATCATGGTGGACGAGAATTGCAACTTCAAGGCAGGAAGTGAACTGTAAAATGAAAAGCTTCCGCCTTCCAAGGGTTTGTTCACTGATTCGCTCAGATCAAGCATGCTTCTGTAAATCAGTTTTGCATTTAAGAAGGTTCAAATGACAGACATACAAGAGACACATCGGAAGAAGCACACGCCAGGGGTACACAAGTACAACTGGAAACAGCACACACTCACACAAAAGATACCACGTAACAACGAGAATCAAATAAATCGTATAAATTACAATATTCAGTGTGAACCTGGCATTACTTCACCAAGGAAGACTCGCGGAAAGTGCGCCAACATGTACAATTTCTATTACTTTTCACATTCATTCCAATTTTCCAAATAATAAGACCTTCACGGTGGGACATCGCATGTAGTGTATTTTATTGTGACTAAGATCCTCAAAAGAGATGTTAACTACTTACTTTCTATATCAATGCAATAGTAGCCCACCGCGAGGAAAAGCAGGAATATCGATTCCCGATCTACGGGGCAACGCAACACGGCTTTCCCCGACCGCAAAATACATCCGCGATGGGTTTCGTGAAGGAGCCCGAGGGCGGTTAATAAACATTATCGGCGGGGCCCCGTTGGGTCGCGCTAGGTGGGAGTTAAGGCCCAGAGCACATCCCACGGCCATCTATGGGAGCCGCCTGCCTTTTTCAGGCAGCGTTCTCTGGCTTACGTAAGCGAACGACGATGGAAGGAGGACAGCCGCGAAGAAGAAAGAGGAAACGGAGCAAAGAGAGAAAAACGGGCAACGCGCAGACGAAGAGAAGGAGCCCGGGGGCTGTCTGGAATCTTCTCAAAATGATTCACAGCCTCCGGTAATTTACATTCGCTTGCGTGGGTGATCGTCGGTGCTTGGGGTGCTGAAGAGGATGGCGAGGGGGTCAGAGGGGGGATGGGGGCCGCCGGCCATACTCCTCTCTTTGCCGACTGCCATCGAAAAGGTTAAACATACACCCACAAGAGGTCACGTAACCAGCGAAGAGAAAGACCGTTCGAGCTACCTCCCTACCTTTCTCTTCGACGGTGGCATACATGCGCCTGTGGTGCATGAGCACTGCGCTGCACTACGTACCGGAGCAGGAGACAAGAACAGAAAGGGTTGGTGAGTCCTTCGAACCTGATACTCGGATCTCTGACTTCATGTAGGGTCTGGTTTACAAAAGCTGAGCGGTTTTTAAAAGAACAACGACAACATTATCGTTTATCTTTTTAGAAATACTAGGTAACCAAGAAAGTTCGTGCCGTTTATCGGTGTTATCATTTTCAAACAGTAGCGTTGCCCATTTTATCAATTAAAAGGGTGGTTGTGTATGCTTAAACGAAAGGTTATTTATCTGACAATTTTCCGGCGTACATAACTTAAGATGTTAATTCATTTAAAGTTTTGAAAAACTGAACTAAGTATGACTGTCTCAGAGTCAATTATTCGGGCTTGTTTACTTCATGAATTCAAATTGGGCACCAGGTCTTCAGAGGCCGCTCGACAAATATCCGCATTCGAAGATGATGCAGTGAGCGAACGTTGTGTTTGAAAGTGGTTCCTCATATTTGCATCTAGAAGTGAGACTCTCGAAGATGCTCTTCGCTCCGACAGACCATCAAGCCTCGATGAGACCCAGTGGAAAGAAAGTATTGAGCAAAATTCAAGTCAAACTTGTCAAGAACTTGCAGGACAATTTAATGTGAGCGCTGAAACCATCCGTGTTCATTTGCATCGGCTTGGAAAAACATGGAAGCTGAGTAAGTGGGTTCCTAACGAATTGAGCGTAACCAACAAGCTCATACGGGTAACCATTTGCTCATCTTTGTTGTTATGCCACGGAATCGAAGTTTTATAAGAATGGAATACAGAAGTTACTAGATCGTTGGTAAAAGGTAATAGAAGCCGACGGTGACTACTTTTCTGAATACATTATTGTTAAATCCATTTTGTGTATCATTTATCTCTACTGATAAATATGGACACTCAGGCCAAACCTATGATGTATGACAACATGATTCTAGACAACTCTCCGCGCACTAGGTTCTGCTGTACATATTGTTTTACACAAACTGCTGACTGTTAACTGCAGACTACAAATTGCAAACTGCGGATGCGGGATGATCCCGCTTAAAAGATCGCTCCCGATCGTCACTTGCCAATCACGCCACACGCATTGAGAAGGTTTCCAAACTTTCAAAGCTCTTCGATGCATACTTCGTCCGCTCATACCCACGCACACGCATACTTACATTCATCTTCGACTGCATTTCTAAAATCAGACCACATGCATCGCGAGGATGTCAGAATGTTCTAAAGTCCGCCTTGCAACACGTGCCAATCACGTATACTCGCCACCACATAGACATTTCGCATCATTCCAGAGAGAACACATAATTAAAAAAATACCGTACCCAACACTCATTGGAAATTATTCCCTGACCTTTTTCTTTGGTAAGAATCGATGCACCTACCGCAGGTCGAGGACATGCAATTTTACCTTGGTCTTTGCGTCACGAACGATAGATTCAAATGAGGCTACTTAGTTGTTCTATCTTGTTTGATGTGTTGAATTTCGGGCAGGAATATCGAATATATTTGTAGAAATTTGTTTCGATAATTTTGTTAGTATTACAAGCTCGTGGATTATGACGAATTACGTACAGGTGAATCTGAAATAAATGGTTAAATTGTAAGATCGTAGTCTACTCACTGCAAGGCTGAGAGAAGATCATGTGGGTCTGAAAGTGCTATCTCTTGCTATTATACACTTTGAATGCGTTTATAGTTTCACAAGAACGCCTAGAAAGGATGAAGATTCAATCATCGGTGTCATTTTCTATGTGTTGTCGATAAACAATAACAGCATTTATGGTGGTGATTACACCTGGATATTAAAATGGTTGTGTCCATCTTTGGGTTTGACGACAGCGTTCTACACGCTTATTTATGTTACAAAGTTTGATTGCTTACGAATAATATCTTTCGTAGCCTAATCTAATAAAAGTAAACAATTAAAATTGCTGGAGACTTTAGTGAAACAATGCGATAGACGGACAGTATTTGTAAGTTTGAAACGAAGCGTTCTTGCGTTCATATCTACATGACTTTTCTTCATCTCTAGGATGAATAGAATACGCTTTCTAAATTCAGTCACCTATTTCAAAGCCACCGAGGAAATATGGATACTGATCGAGGCATAAAAGTGCAGCGAGTTGTACTTTACACTAACTAATGATAAACTAAAAACCCTCGGAAAATTTGGGTACGAATTATACAGTATACCAGACTTAATTGGATACACGAGGTTGTTTTGAAAATAAAGGACATTTTTGAATTTAATATTTTATGACAACTGTAACATATGGTGTTGCATTTAAATAAATCCGCTCGAATATCTTGGAAACTATTAGTGATTTAGAAGAACGTTTTACCACACACAGTATCGATTTTTTTTTATGTGAAGTTATAATCGAAATGTGAAGGTCCCTTCCATTTTTAAAAGTGAAATCTTTTACTTCTTCATATATTACCCAACTCAAGTTTTTATTATTTATAAAAAAATATTCTTTGCGTCGAAAAATTATTAGTTTAGTAAATATTACGATTTTAACGTTACAAAATACAATTCATGTCTTCTAACGCAGGGAAAAATTGTTGTAATGGAGCCACTGACTTTTGTAATACCTTGATCGATGCGGCTCTCCATTCCAGAAAAGCTGTTAGTTCAGAAAATATTTTGATTTAAATATTGCTACATACGACGCAACGAGTAATATTTTACAACAATAAAACTGAAATACAATGGCGTGCAAAAGTTTCTGCACAATTCATTTTACAACTATGCTTTGAAATTATGGTAATAAATTCAAATTTATGAATATCCCGAAAAATCAGGGGAAGGATGATAGTTCTTGATTTTATCCTACTTCTGACTTCTGTGCAGTCACATGTCCCTTAGAATTCATTTTTATTTTCCTACTCCAAAGTAAGACTACAAAACTGACTGCCCAGAAACTTTCGCACGCTACTGTATCTCCTAAACTAAAATATTTTTAAACCAAATAGTCTAATAGGTTTTTACATAGAATGAAGAGCTAAATCAATTAAGGTATTAAAAGATACATGTTTCCACTTACGAAAACGAAAGTGACCTTTGCTCTCCTTCGTCTTTCCGCTACCACTTCACCCAGAAAAAAAATTTTTATACTACATTATGTCTGAAGTATTTTCCGATATCTTTAATAATTTCGAAGACTTCCGCGTGAGATCAAATGGAACACCTAGCATATTTTTGGATTTATTTCAAATCTTGCCAATATAATCCTGACAGATGTGTGTCATATAAAGTTATGCACCATATGACGACGTTTCGGTCGACGACATACTGCATATACATACGACAGTGGTCCCAGAAGATCATAATATATTTCAGGGGTTGAGAATGGTTATGATATCTGTTTCGATTCTCAGAACAGTTATAAGAACCGAAATAATCTTGAAACAGTTATGAGTGAAAATGGTTCTAGCTTATATCGGTTTCGGTGCCAGTTCTACAGAACCGATATTATATCGGTTCCATAACGGTTCCATAATGGTAACATATCGGTTATAAAACATATATCGATTGTATATTGGTTTTGTAATAGTCAGGTATTATTAAATTAATACTCGATATTTAATTAATTTTAAACGTATTTATTGCTTGTCGTTTTCTACAATTTTGTTCTAATTTAAACGTATAATTAATATATCAAAATCATAACGGTTTTAAGTCTCTGGATAGAACTGATATAGTATTGGTTCTGTACAACAGGAACCGAAACCGATATAAGCCAGAACCCTTTCCACTCATAACTGTTTCAAGATTATTTCGGTTCTTTAAAACTGTTTCAGTTAGAACCGATACATAACAGTTTGAAACAGTTATTTTCGGAACCGTTTCAACCGCTGATATATTTTCACAGGACATTTGTTATGTTTAGATATGTTTAGATACACAAATACTCACCATTGTGTTGCAATTGCCTACAGAATTCAGCACAGTAACGTGCTGCACAGGGTTCTCGCCTACGAGCAATAGGCTGTACCAAACAGCCTATCAGATGTGTAGTAGGCTATACCGTCGAGATCTGTGTAAGTACAGTCTACAATGACGTCGTACAATGACGAAATCGCTTAACAACGCATTTCTCAGAACGTATCCACACCATTGAGTGAGGCATGATTGTATATAATATAATAATACTTCGATAATTTTAACGTAAGATACACACTATATCGACTCAAATTTTCGGTTGTAAGTACACTAGGACCTCGATTATCCGAACACCGATCATCCAAAACTTAGTCATCATGCGCAAGTTAAAATCTAAAATTATCATTAGTGACACAATGCATTCAATTTTATACTACTATGTATTCGGTATTCTAAAATAAAATTATAACTTTTATGCAAAACATAGTTATAGTGCGAGTCATCCTTTCTCCTATTATAGTTCTGATAATCGAGGGTCCACTGTATTCGAATACTATCATGAGCCACATGTTGTACTGCTTTATTGGGATTTTCATTCAATTCTCGCGAGTGTCACTTGCTGTTAGAGTAGTAATTAGTAGGGCCACAAAACACTGAGCATTAAAAATCGCAGGACTTAATTCACAGCTTCGTTGGAGACTAATGATCACCATTACGCAGCAGTCGAAGAGAATAACGCCATCCGACATTCGTCGCAGTTGTTCAAGTCTGCAATTAGTTTCAAGAATAAAATCAGGGGCGGGCGCGCCGCGTCATCCGACGTGTCCCTTCGTTCTAAACAAAGGATTCCCGGAATGAGTAAGCATCAATTATGATTTTTGCCACGGAACGCCTTCGATCTACTGATACTGCTAATATTATGCATTGGACATCGATAGATTATCAGTAATCCAGAACTTATCAATAATATTGATAAGCCATCGACAATGGTAATAGCAATGAATAATACTCAAATTTTAAAGCTAACATATTCATTTTTATTTCATCTTACTATGGTAAGAAAAAATACTAAATATGCACTAAATACTACGCTATAAAAGTATAGTCGATTAACTCAATCACTGCCTCAGTGAAAATTGCTGTATCTAATCAGACACATCCCAATAACGCGTTTTAATCCTTTGAGGACAAACAATCCATGTATGTGTTCCGAAAGATCGTCCACAGTGTGCTAGGGACCACTACATGAGTTCAGATACAATCGTTTGCTACACACTATAAATCTATTTATTCGTAGGAATTAATATTTCACTGTTTCTTATTAGTACGTGTATATGTTGATATATATTTTGAAGTCTTCGAAACAATTGAAATACTCAATTTAACATGTCTTCTACCGTGGGAAATTTCAGCACATGGCGCACGTTTTTGTCGTACGTTACAGGGCTCAAATGGTTGTATATAAATAACTAAGCATCACAATTTTTAACAATTTGATAGTATAGTTGTTACCTTGTATTATTTTTGCAATATTAATGCCGCCCAAAATTGTATTACAATTCGTAATTATTTAATTAAATTAAATTTAAGGCACCGCTTACTACGGTTAGGTAAACAGTGCAGCCATCAACGTAATACGTTCCGTACTACAGTGAAATACTCCATACCTTGTCAGACGCGTTAAAATGGATTTCATAAATATTTATTGTTAAAATGCAAATGTTGCATTACTTCATAGTACATCTTTTATTTTATATTTCTATTGTTACATTAGTCTGATTCAAAATACAGGATATATCATAACATGTGGGACCCACTTCAGGAGTGGACAGGAGACACAAAAACAATGAAAAAAGACACATGTTTATATGAACTTTGTTCATTGTTTTTTGTGTCTCCTGTCCACTTTTGTAGTGGGTCCCACGTGTTATGATACATCCTGTATACAAAAGTACCAATATGGAAGTACGAAGAATTTCCAACCACTTCATTCTATCTTATGACATTTTCTTCTACCTGTAACGGTATTAAAAACACAGTTTCCCCCAGTTGCGTGGGGCACCCTGTACTTCAGCTCTCGTCTTCATATCCATCTCTTACAGATTACCGACAGATATGAAATGTTACCGATATTTATCAAGAACGTTGTCAGCACTCCTAATCCTCACTCCCTACATAGAGTAAACGTAACTGCGAAACATCGAGTAAATACATACACATCAAACATAATACAGATTTCACTGGTCACCATCAAAGTTCGACATGCTAAAACAGCATTCTTCAGTCTGTACACCCACTCAACCGCGACAGATTTTCCAAGCATTTACCTTCGAATGATAAGCGGCGGGCCCGTGCACCAGAGGAACGCGTCTTCAATTTAATTGCCTCGGACCGTCTCGATTCGAATAACAAAGCGTTATGCATAAAAGGACAAGAAGAAAGATCGAAAATACAGTGAGAGAGGGAGACGAAGGACAGAAAAAAAGAGAAAAGACGAAAGAAAGATAGAGACAGAGGTGAGCAACCGAGGCTCTCGCCTTGGGCACGACACGACCCGTTTCAAAGACACGTAGGGCCAAACCAGAGGGCAAGAGGGAGGAGGAGAAGGCTTCTCCCTAAAATATGTGGACCCACGGGCAACACTCGGACTCTCCTCGTTTCATCCTGCTGGACGCCTCCGGCGTATACTGGTCCGCCATGCCGCCAGTCTGTATATCGTATGATACAAAAACATCACATTATTTTCCTCTCTCTTCAGCTTGAATCGCTGTATACAGGGTGTCGTGTAACTGGCGGTACAACCAGGAATGTGGTGATTCTACATGGGAAAATAAAACGAAAATGTAGAATAAAATTTTTTCGTATAAGATTTTGTTTTCGAGAAAATCGACTTTGAATTTTCGCTCGGAACTGGTGCGCTTTTCTATACCTTGATTTAACGAGTCTCGATGTAGACTACTATCTCTGCTGACGGTTGTGTTTATAGTTACTTCCAATGTCAGGAATTGCTTTGTATTATTCCTACTACCTTACTCATGTCGGTATAAATTGTCAGTTTCTGTAGTACTACTAATATGACTAGGTATAGCATTGGGAGTATACGGACACGCTTCTCACGTTAGGTGCGGGAGGCGGTAATGGTTTCGCCGCAGTTAATTATTACAAAGACCGATTTCCTGATCGTCGACATCCCGACAGGAGAGTCATACAACAATTTTTAAATTAAGCAAGGTTCTGAAAAGTAGACATTCGTCTTATTCTGGACCCTCAACATTCAATCCATCGTATATGCACAGTAGCAATGTTTGCGAACGTAATAGAGGTAATCTACAGTGAAATACTTTGAGTCGAGACACGGCCAAGTTAGACGTGTTTTTGGTGGATTTTCACAGTCACTTTTCTCGTAAACGAAGGCTCGCAAGAAAAAGTTTTATTTTATATATTCGATTCAGTTTTACACATAGAATCAGGACCTTCCGGTTTATACCGCCAGTTACATGACACCCTGTATATTTCTTTCTCTCTCTCTCTTTCCGTCTCCCTACCTCCCACTCTCTCTTTTCTTGCTCTTCTCCGCGAGAAGGCCGCAGGGCATGTGACCACCATTATGCCTCCCTTCCTCTCTATACTCTTCCTCGACCTCTTCTTCGTCCTCCTACTTCTGCGTCGATTGCACTCGTTCCTTTTTCCCTCGTTTCACCCTTCCCGCCAATTCCACCAGAACACCACTTCCAGGATTACGCGTTCGTTAATCGTCGCGAGCACGCCGATTGATTATGCGACAACGAACGTCCTTGAAAGGCGAAAAGGTTTTCTTGCAACTTGTCCGTCGCGCAGGAGTGATTTTTTAATGAGAATTTGGAAATTCCTGCCTGTAGAAGTGAGATGTGGAGTTTCGAAAAATAATGATTGTAGTTGAAATAATTTTGGTTTAATGGGCCCATTTGATGTTTTGCAACAGTAGGTAGAAGGTCATGCGGGGTTGTTGATTTCTGGTAGGGTGAATTTCAAGTTTCATATTATTGACGTAATTTTTGCATAAGTGAAATGTCTACATTATTCAATAGCAGTGTGTTTCAAATTGATAGATATTGTTCGGATAAAAAGTAATTAATGTAACATCTGACGTAGCGGGGGGTTGTATTGAGGACCTTTTCTACACAGAATGTAGATCTGTATCTTTAAAATGGTGAAAGACAGAAAAAAAATTGTAAAGTGAAATTAAATGGTGACAGCAGTTGTGCATTCGTATGTTGCACTTATTCACTTTCGTGCATCGTTACAGTTGAAATGTGCAAAGCACTTTTTTGTACTGGATCCATATAGTTTTGAGTGCCCTGAGCGATCTATTTTCTCACAATCTGCAAATGAGAATTAGGAATGCTTTGTTAGAAAATTGATACCTTAGATGTTACTTTACTTTTAAGTTTGTTCAACTATTTCTGTCTATCGACAGACTTAGACGGACTATTTCCTTTTAAAAACAAAAAAACGGAAAGTTAAAGGGATCTTGCTTCTTCAAGTTGCATACACTACCATTAGTAGCGATATAAAATCACACTACGTTTCTTTGGTAAATTGAGATGTTTCTGAATCTTAGCGACTCTGAGAGCTGTAGAAATCTCAAAAAAGGTTATGTTACAGAAGTGAAAATTACGTAAAAGTACAATGTATTAGTGGAAAGCTCTATTTTTGTATTATTTGCCACAAGATCTACTCTAAATTCTTATTCATTTCAAAAGCTATAGCTTTAGATATATTTCTAAAAATCGGTATTTTGGACTCACCTCGTCCTTTCTTTGAAGAGTGGTAAAAAAATTTAGCAAGAATCAACAAGGCCATTAATGGAAAAAATCAGTTCGGAGTAACTTTAGCCCATTTGTGTAGTGTCCTTACAAATAGACCTTTTAATGTCACTTCCTTGTTTACAACACAGTTTTTCCTTCTATTCACTTTAAGTCATGAAAATTGAAGATTACGTTAAAAATGGCGAGTCTATGCTAAATGAAACAGGTATAATTAATCGATTCCAGACATCTACAATGTTTTCAAAATGGTACGTGTCCATTGAAAAATCATTGAGGAATGCACCAATGCTAAAGATAATTCCGAATAAATGTTTCCACGAATTATAGCGTTTTGATTGCTCTAATAAGTTTCCAAATCTTTTTTAACATTTCCACTGCATTTAGCATTTTAATTCGATACGACGAGTTGCAGCACTACAACATTTTAATGTCTCAAAAAAGCCAATGATCGTATGCATCAACCTAAATAATAATATTCGCACAGCAGGAACTCTGATAAAATGATACATGAGTTATGCACACGGAGAGTATACTTCGTTATTTATATTATTTTGTAGGCACTGAATAAAAAATTTAAAGCCAACCAGCAAGTCAACCAGCAAACGATAAATGCAATTCGTTTTAATCTATTAGAAAGATAGCCTGATGAGTGAAAGCACGATGCAATCATTCAGACGACGTACGTCTCTTCCTTTTTTTCATTTTGACTAATCCACGCTGAAATCTATCGCGGAAAGTGGCAACCGTATAGATCGATCGATCGATCCATCACCATAGACAGTAGTTGATTCGACGGTTCAAGATACATTCATCTCTTCGCACTCGAAGAGAGATTCATACAATGTTATCCGTCTAAATCATCTCGTTGATGCCATTTGTATGTTTTTACAAGCGAGACTATCAATCAGTGAGGTAAAATCTTGTAAGAGAGCTCCCGAGCGACAAGGATCTCCATTGAATACGCGTTTCACAGTTCGTAAAATTGTCCGTGTCTGTGCCCGGTGTGCTCGATCTACTTAACGCAGATTGAACGTCCTAGAAAAAATTTCTAGGTAAAAGCGACGCAAATACGTTTGTCATTATTAAAGTGTTTACTTCTCTTGTTAACTCTTACAATATGACAGACATTCGGATATTTAGGTTGAGCTTTCGGCAGAAATTCAGGTTATAGTGAATTTTCCATTTGTCTCTTTTTCAAGAAACTCTTTATCATCATCGGTACTTCCTATTCGGCCGGGTTTTGTCGGTTGGAAATTAGTAAATTTGTAAGCACAATATTTCGAAAACCAGTTAACAAAAGGTGTATGTATTACAGATTACTGAAATCATTTAATAAAAAAGAACTTGACCTTCACATCTCTTAAACCTCAGTTGGTATCGTTGAATCATAGATGACCCACAACTTTTTCAATTGCTAGTTTTCTTCATAATTAATAAAAAAAATTTAATTGTTTCTTCTTTATATGTATACTATACAATTGGTAATGATAGTCATAACAAAAATACTCATCGCTACCCCCACAAAACTCCAACGTCTCATGTACGACCCCATGATACCAGTTATGTAATTCTCAACTGTCCATACCTCCATGAGCGGTAGCGTACATGCTGCACTATTGTCCGAGAGTAAACAAAGGGACCCCATTATCGCACACATTTATATGACATCTTGTTTACTGCAAAAATTAGGTTAGATATTTTTCTATTATATGAAGTTACACGAAAATCTGTTTACTGATATTGTGTTTATACAAAAAAAAAATATTTGTATACTAAAGTAGAAAAATTCTTATATTAGTGCTTCTTGTTCTTTTCGGTAAGTACAAAAACTGATGAATAATATTGTCTAATATTGTCTAATATTGCCTAAAATTGTCTATGCGGTATTGGAGAATACATACGGTAGTCAATATTAGGTCACTTATATTATTATTCTAAATTATCCTACAAAACAAAAATCACAAACATAAACCTTCGTTTTACCAGAATTAGCAGATACTTCGTGTCTCCACTAACAGAACATAGTACACCTGATCTACTTTTCACCCATTTGGCTTTCTGAAAAAAGACCCCCATGAAATAGGCATTCTGCATCGTTATCGTCATCATAATCCATATTGGAATCATCACCTAGTTTCAAACTTTCAGCGCCACTATTGCTATTAGAACTATCATGTTAATTTCATTCCTGTTACTATAAGGAAAAATAGTGAACCGAATTAGTCAAAGGGCACGCCACAATATCGCACAATATGAAATTAAGGTACAGTTAGTATGCGATATTAGGGAACTTTGTAATCGAAGGTAATACAAATATACATCAACTTTTAACATTGAAAAATTAAAACTCTATTTGTACCAACAATAATCTAGATCTTTATATTTCGGGTGATATGATAAAATCGAAAGTTTATACCAACTTCTGGGCAAAAAATGATTTTCGGTAGCACGTGCAAAAAACTTTAAAAATATGTAAATTTACTATTCAGATTAAGGGCCATCCGGTGATCAAAGGAGGCGTTGTTGTTTGCTTTTTAGATAGAAATCTACTATAAGATGCCATTACTTTATGGTTTGCTTGTATAGGTATTATATCAGGTAGAGTCGTAAATAACTTCCGATTTGACTTCTAAAATTTCTTCATGATTTATTACAGGATAATCACTGTTGCTTTTGCAGCATGTCTACGTTTTAGGGATCTTTACCCTCAACTATGAAGCACAAATCAGTAGCATAGATAAACTATTTCAAATTTTACAAAGAAAAAATCTGTTGTGTCGGAAATTATTTATGACTCAACCTAATAGTTTTGACAGAAGTCCAGTGTACCATATTGGGAATCTATGCGATGATGAGATACTTTCCTCTATGCTCAGCGGCTGGCCGAAAAAATCGTAGACAAAAACAGGCCGCGATCGGCTAGCATTCCGGCACGGGCTTTCGGAAATGGCAAAATAACCCCCTCTCCTCCATCTGCACCGTGACGCGCTCGAACGAGCGTGTACACGAGCGTCACTTTGTCCCTGACGAAGTTAGCGTTTACGTATGCGAGCAGCATCGTCCGGTGGGTTTGGAAGTGCCGCGGGCATTCTGGAACGATGTTGTCGGCCGTGGCCGTTTCGGCCTCGGGCAACACGAATACGACAGACACCGAAGCCGAGGCTTGGTTCCCTTTATATCGGCCCTCGCCAACTGCCCCATTATTCTCGATGGCCGATGGCCAATCGTATCGGCGAAGTACCAACTGTAACTTTACGAGGACGAAGACGGGGCCCCGTTTGGAAAAGCTCCAGGTGCGCTTGCAGAGGCGCCTCGAGAATCGCTATTAAAACTTCTCCCCTTCCCTTCGTCACCCCTCCACGCGATTCTGTGTATATTATTTCTGCCGGCTTTTTTATTTCCTCGAACGAATTAATTCGACGCGAGCGTCGCGCGCTGGATCGTTTGATCTCCTTGACGGTGCAGTTCCGAGCCGTTTCCTCAAGTGACCGCGTGACCCTTCGACGACAATGGTTGCACACGGAATGGTAAATCGGTTCCATTGTATTAGGTTATAACATGGGAAAGGTCCGCTTGGACCCAGTCCTGTAATAATTCTGTTTTGTAAACACAAACACAGGGTGAGTTGTGTGGCCTGCTCCAAGACAATGTCGCAACAACAGGGGACGATACTGTGTAAATTCTTGATGATTGTTACACCGTACATCTTCGTCGAAACTACATGCTAGTTAACAAAAGATATAAATTATCGTCAGATATCCTGACGGAATAATTCATAGAAATGCATACGTTCGAAATCTGCAATAAATACAGTGCTGTGAATAATTATAAACTCAAACACTTTTTCTGAATGCTTTCTTCAACATTTCCAAAAAACGATTGATCATGTCTAGGTATGTTTATAGCTCGTTGGTAAGAAATTTGGTATGTAAACAGCTGTTTGTTTTCATTTGCCTGTACAATGTATCTACTGAATTTTACAAAACAAGACTATTAGGACTGTGAGTATTTATAAACTCAGTTGCTGCTCGTAGCTCGAATAGAACGATTCCGTGCTTTTGTGGGATTAAGGGGTCTCCCTAGACGGTTTAAAAAAATCGAATTTTCTTGTTGTTGAGATTTTCTTATAGTTTTACATCTTAAAAACGTACTCCCAAAGTATTATAGACGTATTACAAATATTGACAATGCTATAGGCTTTGAAACGGAGCCTTTCATATAATTTTAACGGGTACGTGAAACTTGGACGCGTTTTTCTGATAACGATATTTCTTCAAATGGCTGCCACGATATCTCAAAATCCAATCATCCGATTTACGTGAAACTTGGCAGGCATCCTTAGTAGATGTCTCATTCTCGCCGGTACTACAACTAAGTCAATATTTTCAAAATTCAAATTTTGCGACTTAGAAAACAAGCCATTTTTGTGCAAAAATCGAAACATTTCCTTTCAGACGTTGCCATTTTGTAATTTTTCTGTATTTTTCATTTATTCTAATACCGGCTAAAGCCACAATCCTACAGATTAAGAATCCTATTTTTTTTCATTCTGATAATTTTGAAGGCAGATTTTATGGCAGCCATTAAGACAAATTTTTTTTAGGTGCAGTGGCAGAATACCTATAGCTTTGGACAGAATCATTATTTCTGCACTAAATAATTATTACGTATTCTTCAAACATTGTCTGGTACAGCAACAGACTATTACATTCATACGTTTATTACTTTTCTTCAAAAAAATTCCCAAAGATCGCTTCGTTTTTCGACCGTCACACTAGGGAGACCCCTTCATTTGGGGAGATATAATAGTATTACATCAAGTATCTAAGAGTATTTTTTTTTTAAAGTGAAACAGTTTCGTGCTATACACTGTGCCGCGTGGTACACAACTGAGTGATTTAGAGAAACAACGAATAATCAATCTGAAAAGCTGTCGGAAATCTCAACGACAAGTTACAAGAATAATTAATAGATCGCAGAGTGTAATTAAAAATTTCTTTAAACTTAGTATTGAAAATTATGGGAAAAACAAGCGATCAGGACAACCTACACGATTTTCGTCGCCTGTAAAACGTACAGTTTTAAGGGAGATTTAAAAAACCAGAGCTTCTTCATCGAACTTAAAGAAAAGAATAAAATCCGCTTGAGCAGGTATTCCAAATGAAACTCCAAATAAATTATTTGATAGCGGTCCTGAGCGGTAATAAATAATGAAGGAAAATGCACGAAATACTAAATGAAAAGGTATTATAATTAATATTGAGTCTATATTTTTTCACAGTTTAAAACACAATTTTAAGAGAAAATTTTTTTTCTTTCAGAATTCCGAAGAAGAAAATGTTTGTTTCTTGTTTCCTTATTTTTGTTTTGTATCAAAATATTAAAATACATAAACAGTTTCGTCAATTTTTGTTTCAATATTATGAAAAATGTAAAAATATGGTTGAGTTTATAATTATTCACAGCACTGTATCTGTGGTCAGATCAATATGGTGGCGCGTAGCACATGATGCACGGTCTTTCGAAACCCACGTACGGGTTCACAGAGCTGAGAAGGTTTATCGTTCAGTTGATCAATTATCAGGAATATTTTTAAATCATCCACACGACGCTGCTGTATTTATAGAAATCTGTATCGAAGTATTCTGAAAACCGACGCTATCGCATGACAATGTAGTAAGGAAGATCGAATCCTTGTTACAGCGGATAATTTATATAGCGTGCAATTACTCGAACTCCCCTGCGAGAGTTAAAAAGGCAAATGAACGGGTAACTACGGGGGCCGGGCATAGCGTGCATACTAAATATCTCATTAGTGAACTCGGAGCAGGGTTCACAGATTATTGTTATTATTATAACGTTAAGTGTGAGCGGTATAAACGAGAGGCGCATAGGTAGCACCGTTTATCTAAATTGTTTATCGGGCAAATTATTTTCGCGGTGGAGAAATTACCCGGCTACTGCGGTCGCGCACTTCTAACCGTAACTTATCGAAGTTTTTTCAACGGTACGTTAAATAGTTCCCTTAGCGTGCATCTTCCTTTTCCTCGATCCACGGACGAAAGTCGAACGGACGTCGGCTAATCGCGCAAAAATTCACCGTTCGTGCGATTAAGGTCGTGGGGTCCCGAGCAAATACCGAGTGTATAATCGCGAAGAACCGACGTAATGGCGAACGAACGTTTGCAAAAAGAACGAAATCGAGCGGTGCACCGACGAAGATCTACAGCCGGACCGACGAAAGAATCAACTTGGGAGACCTCCTACTATTCGTCTTCCTGCAGGGGAACTCTGCCCCCACTCGGAGACAGAATACACGTGTGAGCGTTGGAATACTTGGAGCAGGCGAGCAGAACTTAGCTCGATGAGTAATTAATGAATAGTTATATGTGTACATACAGGGTGTTCTGTTTTAATCTACGAATGCATATACAGGGTGTACTACACAAAACAGGCTGCCTGATTATCTTCTCTAGCTGTAACGGTACGAGAAACGCTACATTCATAATTTAAATGGTTTCAAAAGGCGAATAAGATAGAATTTCTCTACTGTATGTATCTTGTAACTGACATGGATGTGCATTTAGACATGCATAAAAGAAAGATCTTAAAATGACTTTGTACTCTAAAATGTTAAATCAAATGTAAAACTTTCTTTTGTCGAAATCCCAGATTTTAGTGACACTCAATTCGAGAATGTAAATAAATACACAAATTTATAGATTGCCAACGAGAACTCCGACTATTTATTAACATACAGGACTTACAAATATTTTAGCACTTACGATAATTGCAAAACTTCATTTATTTAGTTTTAATTCATTTTTAATATGCTACATTTACAAGTACCAATTTGTAATCTCGTTATAGTACTTATTTACTTATTAATAAGTAATAAAACCTATATGTTATGTAATAACCATACAAATTCTAACCAAATAGATTAAAAGCTGCAATCAAAGTTCGGGAACAGATGTCATAAAATAACAAAAATGTCTTTGTATTAATATAATATAAACTAATAGCAGGATACTATTGTAAATTTCATTTAGCAGTAGACTACCAAAATATTTTCTTCTGTATAAATGTAGATTTGTTTTTAAGTTGTTATGTAAAGTCGTAAAGTGAATTAATAAGTATTTGGTCAAAACGGATTTTCAATTATTATTGAGTTTTCAAAGTTATAATTTAATGCAAAATTTGTTTGGTACTCATGGTGGGTGAACACTTTCGTGACTACAAATATCTATTAACAAGATGTCATTCACAATCAGTACAATCACTCTTAAAACAAGAGCTACAACGAAAAATAAAAAATCCCAATGAGATTTAAGGTTTCATTTGTTTATTCGAATCGACGTTACAATAAATTCATGGTGATGATGATAATAAAAATAATTAGGTTATTCGAAAAGTTGAATTATCCAAAATCTTGAATTATGTTTTTACGCATTTGTATGGACGACGTTGGAAGTAAAAACCAATCTCATCGGGCCTAAGAAATATTGAAGAATCCGTGGAAACACATTTTACCCCTTTTCACCCCCTTAGGAGACGAATTTCGGAAAATCCCTTCTTAATGGGTGCTTACGTTGTGAAAGGAATATACTCCTCATATTTCATATTTCTAACTCCAGTGGTTTGGGCTGTGCGTTGATGAGTCAGTCGGTCAGGACATTTTTTTTTATATATTAAGACTACATTTAACTATGCCAATTGTAAGCAATATTTGTCCAAACTAAGCGTCTCATTATTTAACAAAAGGTCATAATAAATAATCTCCTTCCGATCACAATATAATGTTACTGAAAACGGTACACTTTTTTAAATTCCCTCGGCATGCGTAAGACCATAGGAGTATAGCAGACAGAGGGGGGCTCCGGTTCCCGGAAGCCTCCCCTCCAACCAAGACGATGCTTTCGTCGGCCGAAGTATAGTCTGCCGTATCCGTAAAGGCGAAATCTCCTCGGGGCGTTTATCAAGAGGCCGCGAGATACATCGAGGAAACGGTACCACTCGCAGAGAAAGAGGATGACGAACGCGATAATCTAAATTAAAGAAGCTAGACATCGGATTATGGGATCAAGCGGAGGTACTCGCCATACCTCAGGCATCCGCGCGGCCAACGATGAAGTTGTATCGCCGATTAAATTTCATTTGCATTTCAACAAAGTTGTTAGACGATCTAAATACATAGTTCGCGAAGGCACGCGAGCAAATAAAATCGAAATTGAGCATGAAGCAATTCTTGTGCCATCATACAGTTTAGGATGATTTACCGACAATTTTTTTATGAAACTCTCGGAAGTCTGACTTTTATTGTGTTCTTTCGTGTCTGTCGAAAAATGAATTGCTAAGTGGCATCGGCGAATTGAAACACATTTACGAAAATTAGTGAAATTAACAGTATGGTAGAAAATATGAAAGCATGTACACATTACCAGCAATAACACAATTCTACTTTTTATCTACACTATTATTTATATTTGCATGTGCGCATGTGGGACGGGAATGTCATTGGACGAAATGCACTTTCCATAGATTCGTGTGTAGCCTAATTTGTTCCATCATTTATAGATGTGGGATCGGGACCTCCAGGCCCATTAAGAGGAATCGTGGAAATAAGGATGTCAGCGGACTGACGAGTGAGACAAATGACCTATCTAGGTGGACAAAACCCTTTAAATGAATGTTCTCAGAATTTCATCATTTTTAGAGAATAAAGATGTTAAGTAATAATCAATAAAGAAAAGGTATACAAGTATTTAATTTCATAAATGTAACCAAAGATATTGGTCTTCAATCTTGTATTGGTAAGACGCGTGTTAGTTTGATCCATTTCGCACGCAACCTTCTTTCATGTATATGTTAATCGAAGACAAAAAGTGGAAACGTATTATGTTTTTATTAGAATCTATATCCAACAAATAACCGGGAAAACAAGTTTGGCAGAGGTAATTCCATTATTTCCGTCGCAATTAAAAGTATTTCGAAGGGCTTTTTTTTTACATGAAAATGATTTCTGTTGTAGAGCGCCGATTTTGAGATTCGATCGAATTCGATTTAATTCCTTAAAAAAAAGTACAGAAGAATAGTTTGTTAGTAAACACTAAAAAATCCAAGTGCCACCAGCTGCCACAACAGTAAAAAATTTGTCTACAAATACTTATAGACAGGAAAACAGAATTGATATTTTAAGGCAGCTTTCCTATCAATTATTTAGTCATGGTGTTATAAAGATGTGTTTATTACTACTGGGAATCACTTATATGTATATCTTCGACTTAACATTCCATTGTTGAAAAAAAGATGGCACATATAATTCTGAAGTGTATTGAATCGAAGCACTGTAAGTTGCCGCGGGATATAGTATATACTAACAGGAGGCCTTCTCAAGAAACATAAGTCTTGAATATTTTCTTAATTATACAAAATGTGAAAAAGTGTTTAAGACAAAGTTTATTTGTTTTCAGTAAAGCATTTGAATGTTAAAAAATTTCCTACATTATTTCGTTAACAAAATAGGGGGTGCGCACCCCTGTAACCCCCGCGTACCTGAAGAAGTACACAATGTGTTAGGAAGAAGGCTTCATCGAACCATAACGTGCGCAAAAGGAATTTTATCTTTACCTACAATAGTTTTTGAGAAATTAATTTTGTCCAGCTAAATGTGGCAGTTGTCCCACTGTGTGACGGTGGCGTAGTGGGTACGGTGGCTGACTACCAACGCAGAGACCCCCGGGTTCGAGTTCCTTTGCCATGGTCTCTATTTTTCACAATTTCTTACGTAGATATACAGGCTGTCCGATTTTAATCTATAAATACAAATTACTGGTAAGCTACCCATTATATAAAAAATGGTTCAGGTAGGAAGTGAATGGTTTCGAGGGGGTCATAATCTGCTGTAATTAGTTTTTCTGTAGATGGACACGTAGTGGTCGTATGAAAGTGACATACGGTTTCTTAAATGGAATCATATAATTTTGAATGCACTAGTCGATGCAACTGTTTATTTTCTATAAAAAAGTATTAAGAATTTATGTCGAAAAACCATTAGTTTGGGAGATATTTCAGTCTGAATATTGCAAAATGGTACTAGTACAATTATCTGCACCTGCCCACTGTCAATTCAGAAAATGTAGTTGCAGATAGGTGTACGTACTAGGACCACTTTGCAATATTGTGATTAAAATATCTCCTAAACTAATGATTTTTCGACATAAATAGTTTAATACAATTTTATTGGAAATAATGAGCTGCGTCGATTAGTCCATTCGCAAGCAAGGAATTGAGAGTTTAGTTACTGGGTTGTTTGTTTCATATGTTTTTTCCAATATGTTAATTTTAGGACTATTATAACGAGTACGATTACAATACTACAAGCAAGTACATAGTACATGTTAGTTTTTAAACGTGAATACTGAATGGAGCTTTGATTGCCCCTGGAATATATATAATCTGACTATGTGTAAAACTATGTACACGTATACCGTAAATGTTCAATAAACAATTATTATTAATTGAGAATTTAAGAGCCGTTCAATTGCTCTGAACTCGAAGCTTCTGGACTCCACGCGCGCCTTTGATGTCTTATTCCTTCATTCTCAATAGTAATAGACGTATCGTAAACCTACAGCATGACACGTATAATCAGTAACCCAAATGTAGCGGCCTCCCTTGGGCCTTGGGGTCCCGTACCCTTCCCATACCTGAAATATATACCGCAAGATGGCTAGGAGTTGCAAGTAAGATTGCAAAATAAGAAGCATCAAACCTATACAGCATTACCGTCATTCATTCGCTCTCTACGTCACGCCTCCTTAGATAAATTTCATATTTAAGGAGGTTCAACAAAAAGAGAAGACATAAATGCTAGAAAAAATTACACACACACAGGCAGAGAGATACACAACGATTATCTACACCCGAACATTGTAACCAGTTACTTTGCATCTCTGAGTCGTAGTGTTAGGGCACATACATGCTCCTATATACTCATACACACGCAGATTCAAGCAAGTTTACACCCCAACAAGTGTTGCGTTCTGTGGCTTCAATTCCTCTGAAAAATACGCTATGCGATGTTACATTTGTTATCATACACATGTATTTTCTTTCAAGGCTTAACTCTTGGACGGCGGAGACAGGGTCATTCGAGACCCAGCATTACAATGTTTTTCGTCCAGTTGAGACTGTGATACTTGAGTCACAGCAGCCTTCTCTTCACCTAATCGTTGCCTTAGCAAAGAACAAGGCATCTGAGCATCGTGAAAATGCATTTCTGGAAACATTATTTTGCAGAGCATCGACCAAAGGAGACGTGTTTTCGTTTTCATGGCGATTTCAGTGTAGAAAATTCGTTATGTCGAATTAAGAGAATCGTTTTAACGGGCTTGTGGGAGGTGAGAACAATTATAATAACGGAATTTCATCGGTTGGACAAGCTCGTTATGTAGTGACAACTGCTTAGGGTACGCTTGTAATGATCATGTGATAACTCGAAAAGAAAGTTTATATACACAATGTATAGAAGCAGAATAATGCTTATACAATTATAAAATAAATGTATATTAATAAAAATATTCGTGAATTAATATCTGAAAATATGTTATCCTTTCAATTAATATATACGAGTATAATTTCAAAAGCTAAAATATTCAATGTAAAACATTTTGTGTTTGTAAACATTTGCTTGCGGATACGTACAAAAGAATTTGTACTATTGGGTCCAGGTTGACCCTCTATAAATCAATTGCAAGCTAACATCATCATCAGAGACACTGCGTATCTAATTTTATACCACTACGCATTTTACATCCTAAAGTTATCATTTTCATGCAAAACTTAATTACAATGTGAGTTACTCTGTTACTAATTCTACTACGTACAACCATGGTCCTACTGTAGTTTGAAAACGGTTCACCCGAGGGCACATGTTTGTTGGAACTTTTCTGTTTAGAATCACCTGTACAGTACGTGGGCAAGCTGATGACATTTCGTAGCGGGCCAACCTCTTTTTAAGAACAAAAAGAAGAGAAAATGTTTAGAAATCATAATAATGGTGATGATGAACGTGATTGAATTTGACCGTAGGCCATCGAGGGATGTTGAATCCAATTGACACACAGTGGAGGGTTGGCCTCGGGGCTGAGCGAAGAGGATTGTAAGCTCACGGCGCTTACCAAAACGCCGCGAGCTGTCAGGAGGAGAAGTTGCCGCCGGGAGGGAGAAGGACGTGCGTCGAGCGTGGCATATAGTGATATGGTTACTGGTGGTGGTGGGCTATGACAATGGTGGTGGAAGTAGCGCGAACGCCACGACGCCGAAGACACTTCAGTCCTATGAAGGCTGCGGTGGCGTGCGCCTCGCGTTTCTTTTATCTCTCGAAAGAGGACACGTGAACCGTAACCACGTGGATATCTGTGCGTGACACACGAGTTTAAGCTTCCCGCGAAAGCTCCACGGTGGCTGATAACGAAGTAGTGAGTTTGATCTGGTGACGAGGGATTCTTAAATCAACAGCCGTGGACACGAAAACAACCGTCAACCTGGAGCCCACGTGTCAGAAACGGTGAGTCTTGTGTTGACTTCTTGTCAACGATTTCGCGACTCTACAGGTACAAGCTTTCTTTGAAATAAAAATAATAGGGGATTGTATGAAATACCACTTTTAATTTGTCGTTTTCGGGAGTGTTGCTTGAGAATGTAATAATACCGATGGGAAACCATTTCATTATGTTTTATTATAAATATTAGAAAACTATGTCAGTGTACAATTTGTTTGAAATTAAAGTAAAAAATAGTTGCGTGAAATACCATTCTGATTTATCATTTTCTGAATCGTTGCTTGAGAATATAAAAAGTAGTAATTTGTTTGAAATAACGGCAATTTTAAATCGGGAATCCTTTCATCATGTTTTATTTCAAATATTAAAAATATATACCAGTGTAAATTTTATTTCAAATGAAAATAATAAGTAATTGTTTGATATGCCATTTTAATTCGGCATTTTCGATGGTGATATTTAAGAACATAGTACATACCGATTTATTTGTAATAACAACAATTTTAAATAGGGAACACTTCCATCATGTTTGAGTTCAAATATTGAATCAAAAAATACGAGTGTTAATTTTATTCGAAATGATAATAAAAAACTATTTGAATTGCCAATCTAATCCATCACTTTGGTTTGTTTGAGAATACAGAAAATATTTATTTTTTAAAATAACAATTTTAAATGCAGATCACTTTATTCTTTATTACTTCGAATAACAAAGAAGAAACAATCGCGGAAATATTTTCAATCAATCTTACATTTGATTTACTTTGACAGTCAATATAACAGTTTTTCCGAACAATCAATGGTAGTTGTTTAGTGGATGCAGACTTCAAAATACAGAAAATCGAAGTAACACAATCACAATTAATTTGATCATATATGGAATTGTGTGTGCATCCACTATGTTCATTATTCTGTAATTACAATTTATTTGAAATAACGTTGTTTAAAAAATGCCCAAATTTGTTCTCGACATTCTTTTTTATTTACATTTTTTTAATATTTACTAGTTTAATTCGCTTGAGAATGATTTTTACATCTTGAACCTCTTTCATTATTTCATTTTACGTTTTGATTGGCATATAAACCGTATATGGTTGACATGCAAATTGAGTCAGACAAGGTGTGATAGAACCAATAAAAAAACGATGAAAACTAATACTGTTGATTAATCCGGCCACTATCAGAGGGTTACCGATGCCCGACACATTGAATATAATTTGATTGAATAACTCCTAATTCTTATCAACTTTGGAGTAACGTTAATACTGTATAATGACATGTAATAGTAACTATATAATCAAATAGTGAAATTTGATAGTTCGACATCCCCCTAAAACTGTAGGTCCTCTGGCTAAATGGCCATAACAGTCGATGCTGGGTTACCTAAAAACGAGAAGGAGGAGAGAAATAGTGAAATATTTTTTCCTACGTGATTTACATTTAAAGCAAGACATTATAATGTGTCTGACAAAGTATGGCAGTTTTCACTGTAACTGTCAATGTGTTAATAATTTGCTATACAAATGATTGATCAGAGCATTTAACTGATTAAATTAATGAAAGTTGTAACATAAATATAAATATAAATTTTAAATGTATTGTCCTCATGTTAATCTCTCATTCCATTAGGTTTGTCAAAGTATGTTTGTGCATGGTGTAACGACTTACGTAATGTAAAAAAGAATTTAGGGGTGAAAAGATTTGATTTGTGGTATGATATTTAATATTCATTCCATTTGTCGTACAAATGTATAATAACATTTTATAGTACAAATTGAATAGAATGTGAAGTACATTACATGAAATTACGTTTGAATACAGTTGTTTATGAAATAAATAAATAAATCTAAAAAAAAGTTACGGAATCATTAGAGGTTATGAAAATATGTTGTCCTATACCATATTTTATGACAAAAAGGAAATGTATATTCAATATTAAACAAAAGCTCTATATGAAAATTAATTGAAAATCAAATAAACTCTATACTGAGAAAGTTGTTTTTACTACTTCTACAAAATTTCTACAACTTAATTTAACGACTTTTGAAGCTGACCTTGCTGTTACAAATTTATTTATTGAAAACTATCAGGACTTTCGCGAGTAACTTAATGGATTAAATAATAATCATGAACTTCGAAGCCAATATTTTCGCTACCGCCATGTAGATAAAAAATCGTCAAACACAGATCACGCTACATTTTCAGGAATTTTATTAAATACTATGTATCTTTGGACTATACACACAGAAAATGTATGCAAGTAGCCAACAGAGTATTCCAAGTAATATGTCAGACATGTATATAACTCTCATTTAATATTTATATGTAACAGGTTATTTCGAAAAAATTAGCGTAATAGATTGTCATAAATAAGCGCCGTCAGTCTCTCTTGAGAACTGATGCGTCACACAAATGTAACAATGGCGGTGAACGTGTTAATGTTAGAACACTTTACATAGAACGATGTCTGGATCGCATGTGTGTGTATTTCACGTTGCAAATGCATCTTGTTTGTATCGATAATCACGGGTTTACGATCGGAAAAACGAATCGGAAAAATCAGGATGCAATTAGAGAAGCAGGGAAGCGTTCGTACGATCGCGATTTATCTAATCAGTCGTTTTGCTTTCGCGCCGATTGCACGGTAATTAACCGGCTGGCGAACAATTTATCGTGACTAGACACAGTGACCAGATAACACATGGCGAGCCTCTCTCCTCATCAGCCAACCGGCTTAATGTACACTTAACGAGGCTAAACGCGTCTTTAGCGAAATTTTATGCAACGCGTTGACTTTCATCGAGCTGATCTTCTATTTTTCGCGATTTACCGGTCCTGATTGACGTGAACGACTTCCGGCTACGACTGCGGCTACGTGTCGAATTTTTCTGCATGCTACAGCATTCGAATATTTTGTACACTGATCAAATATATGGATATTTATAGCATTGGATTAGTATATTAATCGGTACACAATATTGAAGAAAAAAATGTTTTATTCATTTGTATTCCACGTTGGACCCACTGACAAAATGCGTCACGATTTATAAAGTCGATACCCTGTAAGCTGTAACTCAGTGGAGACTAACATGATATGGATGAAATTTCTACCGTGTGTTGCGCGCTAAGACATTGGGTTTACAATACGTACGTAGCCTTTTGCTATTTTTGAGAGACACCATACTTAATTAACACGTTGAACGCCACAGCGAAAACGGTCATACCTAGTCAGACACGATATAATTTACTATGTTTTATATTAATCGTAAAGAAAAAAAAGATTCGAGTACTCAGTCGTGTTCTTCTGTTCCTACATTATTGTTTCAGTATGAAGTTTGTTCAGAATTTTGCGACGATCAATAATTATTTAAATAAATTAAATTTGAGGTGTCGATAATGAGTGACCACCACGGCTCACAGTGGAATGAATGTCACATTTAGCTGGACAAAAGTAATTTCTCAAAAATTATTATAGGTAAAGACAAAATTCTTCTTGCGCACTTTATGGTTCGGCGATGCCTTCTTTATGACACATTGTATACTCCATCGGGCACTCGGGGGTTGCAGAGGGTACGCACCCCCTATTTCTTTATCGAAATAATATAGAAATTTTGGTGACATTGAATAGCTTTAATAAAAAGAAATAAACTTTGTCTGGAACATTTCTTCATATTGTGCATCATTAAAAAAATATTTAAGACTAACATTGCGTGGATCGTATGAGTTCCGTTAGGTGGATAAAAATCATTTTCAAAATTGCAGTGAATAACAAATGAACATCCATCGGAGACACTTTTACGACAATGTTTTCAGCCTTATATTGCTACATTACATCATATGTCTAAGTTCCAACACTAAACGTGTGTACAACTGAAGGCGTTACAACATTGTTAGTTATCAAGACAGCGACGCAGTTCGTTTCTGCTGGCCGAGACTAAATGTAAACTGAAATATTTACATTAAATTTATTATATCAATCGCAGTTAGTAGCAGCTAAGTTTTCTACTTTTTAAAACCTGACCATTAAATCACTAAATTCGGATATTTTAGACCTTGGACAACATTGAGCTTTAAAATTTAAATCATTAGTTGAATTATTATAGTATCAAGTGCAACGGATTTTTATTTTATGTAGTTGTTTAGCGATGAAATTCAAGTAAATTCAGAATGTCTTGTGTACAAAATCATTCATAATAAGATACTCAGTAGTATGTAAAATATTGAGAACTTATAAACTAATAGGATTTAGGCAATAATCGTTTAAAGTAGAGAAACTAAAAAACAAAAAGACCGAAATTTTGGTAAAGGTCAGATTCACGTACAATTAGATCAAATCTAACGTGAATGTAAAGTTTATTTTTTTCTGCTTTCTTATGTTACGATCACTTAATACAGATTTAATAAAGCTGTAGTACAAAATTTCAATACTTCAAATTTTAGCCGATGTCCAAGAAAATAGGCGTTTCGCCCCACTGTGCGACGTCCATCCCTTGACCTGCGTCATCGGCGTTTACCTGGGGCGGATGACTCGCGAATGCTTGCCCCATCTTCTCCAAAACACATTACTGAACGCCGATTGGTTGATCTCAGCTACCAAAAATCGTATATAAAAATACAATTCATACAACATGATCAGGAAAGAAATGATAATTATGACGAGGACTTGGAAGTGGCTACTCCAAAATGACTCATGAACATTTAATGAAAATAACGGAACCATCCTTCTGTAACCATTGCAACTAAGAAATGTCAATAAACCATATACATACTATAGAAGTGCAGAAAATTCCAATCTCAAAGGCGAAAGTATAAGTTAAGACCACATATGACCCTAACATCACATGATCGCATAAAAAGTACCCTAAATTTCCTGAAACTTACTAACCTGTACTATAAAATCTAATTACTTGAATTGAATGTAAGATGATCTATCTAAGTTTGTCACTAATGACTTAGCAGTAAATGCGACGTAAAGCCTGCAAATAAAAAAAAAAGAATACAATTCAACGTGGAAATTCTGACTCTCGGCGACACTTTTGTACAAACGTCCCTTGTAAAATACACTGAGCATTCTTCAAACAACTCTTGGCGTATACTCAACCAATCAGTCTACAACTCATCCACACAATATTACATACTGTGGAAGTCCACGTGAATTCTTCCAATTGGAGTGAAGAGCACGGGACGCAACACCGTGCAAGGATTCGTAGCACGCTCCTCCTGCTGATAGCAGACTTATGTCCAATTTATCGGGAACTAATCTGTGGATTACGAGCTGCCATCGCAAGAGCACCGATTTCATTTTTTTCATCGGTTGCCCATTTTCGACAATCACACTTACGTGTAGCCAAACTTCCAGTTTCTCTTCATTTTTTGCACAATCTCTGAAATATTCGGCGCGAAGGATGTGCACAGTTCAGATACCGTTCAGCATACAAGGCCTGAACTCTTTTTGAATTTTATCGCATTTCTCCATAAATGAGAATCGTACCTACTTGTTCTTCACACGAAAACATCATCTTGATTATCACGCTGGTATTTGATTTAGCAATCGACTGATACTGACTATTGATATTTCCTGCTCTGTTATGAATTACCACGGTGTTTACGTTGCTAGCTGTACGCCATGTATTACTAGAACGTGAACAATGTTGCAAGACTCTCTATTTACATAATAGTAAGAGTCAATGAATTACAGCATCTGCTAAACTAATTTAGGGACGATAAGACGTGTCCGTGGATCCACAACTCGAAAGTAATAATAATTGTTTTGCCATCTTCAGTGATCTTAAATGACCTTTAATGATAGCTTGTTGAAATCGTTTCAACACCGGCTATCACACAGGGATAAAACACAACCTTCCATTTAACGCGTAGACTGCCGTGGGGGTCACCGGTGACCGGCAACTGGTATTCAATTTAATGAAATAAATACGAATCCTTATACAATGGTAAGACGCAAATGCTAATTTTTATTCTATAAACTGAGATTTCTGGACAGTCAAATATCACGATAATTCAGACTATGTATTTTTTCACCATTTTGGCGACTATATTTAAAAATCTCAGGTAAACGAGCCTCAAGAACGTTGCGGGCGAGATTGCTCGGTTTAGGCTACCGAAAACCGTATATAAATACATAATTTTCACCAATTAAGTGAATCATTTACACAACACATACCGGAGCGGACCTCCACTCAGTTCGACATCACATCAGGTGTAACTCAATCTACCACTCTGGACAACACAATAAATCGTACATCAACACAGCACAATTCTCATCAATTAAAACAACTTGCTCACACAAGGTTAACTCAGTGTGTGAGTGTGTTCGTGACATCTTCCCAATTGCGGCAAGAACACAGTACACAACATATAATTCTAAAGATAGTTAATACTGCACGAATAATATAGAAGCACATGTGTAGGATTGCATACTTAAAATACACGTTTTCTCTATAATTTCTATTAAAAACAGCAAATTGTGAGGCGTCTGATTATGTGTGGCTGTTTTCACTGCGGTATTCAATCTGGTAAAAAAGTAAAGATGACCTTGGAATCTCCTCCACGCCTCCACAAACAAGAAATATTTGCACGAGAATATGTCTCTCCCCATATTATGCAAATTTTGTATACAGCATATTTTCATATTATTACAAATAGCGGAAATATTTAAGCTGAACAAAATTATTGCCTCACCCTGTATATACAATAATTTGTATTCATGAGACTGTATTAAATTTGTCATACATAGTCAAAGGATGTAGCGCATGTTGCGAAAGTGCACCTGTACTTGATCAATTGTCAAAATGGATTTTCAGGTAAAAGAAGCAACGAATAAAAAATTCTGTTCCTCATGTTCGAGTGGTTGTTTCATGTAAAATTTCTACCTATATGGTTATATTAATCATTGCGGGGCACCTAGTACATGAGTCCATTCAAGGAAACGAAGTCAGCCTTCATGTAAATTTTACGCTATCAATCTATAAAGAGACCATTGATACCAAATTATATCACCCTCGAATTCGTGCTGTTGTAGTACATAACAATTTTAAGAACAGTTTTTAATTTAGAAGATATTCAGAAGCATTAACACGTTGAATGTCGCAGTGAAAACAGCCACATGTAGTCAGACACGCTATCATTTATTATTTTTAATATAAATTACAGAAAAAATAAGTATTTAAGTGCCTAATCGATACATATGCATCTTTACTATTCATGTAATGATATGTTTAGAATTATATGAGAATCCATAATTAATTAATTAAATTAAATGTAAGATGCCGGTCACCGGTTACCCCCACGGCAGTCAAGGTGTTAATGAAAATCGTCTTAAGTACTCACCCTGTATACGGATATTTCCATATTCAAATAATAATATTCGAATAGATTAACAAATGAGTAATAGTATTCAAAAGGTACTGTTCGAATATTCGAATTTTAAACGTTGCATTCAAGTATTCACGATTTATTCGAATATTAAATTATTTGAGTGGTCCTGACTCTCCTTCTGATCAGAGAAAAATCGTTATCGCATTAAACGTGAACCTGAACGCTGATAGAAAAGAGAATCGAGGCAAGAACAAATTCGCTGTCAAAATGTCGCGCGACGGATCGATATCAGTGCACGGAAGTGGAATCGCGATGCTTTCTAATTAAGCTGTCGGGAAGCTGTCCAGGTAATGACATTTCAGGTAACGACAATTCAGGTTCCGAATGACCGTTGAAATGACTCCACCGTGATTTTAAACGAACCTATATCTATGAAATAAGACATTCAGGATCAGAATGTTCTTGGCACGCATGGCTTAATGTGGTACATAATAAAATACGTGAGTTCAATTACACAGTCTGCTGATAAGATCTGTATTTATATAATTACGAAGAAAGTATTGAAGTTTAACACGTTGAGCGACACAGTAGAAAATCCCGCAACTAGTCAGACACGCGAAAATACCTTCTTATTAACATGTATCGTTGAATATATAAATATTTATTTATTTGATAATATACTTCTTATTTTGTATTATCATTGTAACATAGATGTAACTCAAAATTTCGTTGGGGTAAGTTATTGGTAGGTAGGTCACTGGTGGTACACGTGGCGCTCAACGCGTAAAGTAAACAAATTTTTCGAATTATTACAAGTAAGGATAAATATGTATTATACGCAAGATAGGTGGACGCCCTTTCATGAGGTCCTATATTCATAATTGTAAATTTTCAGACTTGCATACTCAAGGCCACCTGACGGTCCTGTTAGTATATGTAGATCGCTTCATTCATTTTGATGTCAGCTATTATATTTCAATTTTAAAATATATGGTTGCGTTTAAGAAAATATCGATTTTGAAATATCTTTAAAATTAACCTTGAGGGAAATATTTTTTTCTACCGTCATATCTCTCAACCGCGCACGTATACGTCAATTGGTTGCATTCATCCTTTTATAGCATTAATTAATTAATATTACATTATCGGCTGCGTTGAACTGATTTTATATAATTCTTGTAATTAACATTTACATTAATATATTCGCCGTTGAAAATGTCACTTTTGTCGCATATAAATGTTTGCTTGATACATCAAAGCTTTTGTAATTCTATCTTTTAGCACGGAATCGTACAGAATTAATTTGATACAGTCAATAACAGAATATTAATCAAGTTATACAGAAAAACAATGAATAGAATCCATTCAACCGTTTGAACTGTGAAATTGTCAAAAATAAAGGCGTGCATCATGCGTTGGAATTTTCTTACGGTAGAAAATTGGTTAAACTGAATAATTAATTACAGTAATATGCGGAATGTCAATAGTTTACTTGTTTCAGCGTCCCAGAGCTGCAAAATATGTAACGAAACAATTTTAATAAAACACGCTGAGGTTGTAATTTTCTGAACACACAGATTTACAAATACGAAAATACGTGCGCTCTGGCTAGAACAGTGGCACGTAGCACACGATGACAGTTTTTTCGTAATGCATGTATTGTGGGATCGGGACCTCCAGACCCAACATAAGAGGAATCGTGGAAATAAGGATGTCAGCGGACTGACGGTGGCGTAGTGGGTAAGGTGGCTGGCTACCAACGCAGAGGAACTGGGTTCGAGTCCCGGTGCCGCGGTCCCTATTTTTCACGATTTCCTACAGTATTGTTGGATTCCCCACGATTCAACGTACGGAACTTTATTTTAAAGAAAACTGAAAAGTTCACTGAACGAGAGCTACAGTCATTCTGATGCATTTTCTAATCCGTTTTGGGGTGTCGACGGTAAGGATGTGAACTTAGGTGGGCAGAAAGTGTTTATGGCCCTTCAGGACCTTCGAGGGAAAACGTTTTGCAGATATGCAACAGGATTTACATAGATGTTTAGCGTACTCCAACAACATGGATTCAATGACCTGAAACAATTAAACACACGTGAATCAACGAATTTTTAAACTTAATTTCCTCAGAAACAAAGCCTCGAACAAAACAGTGTATTCTACATTTTTGGTTTATTTTTCCATTTAGAATTACCTCCTGTCCGGTTGTACTACTTGTCCCAAACACCCAATACTTGAGGTCTTCTAATTAAACGGAACAGCTTGTATTTTCAATCTCTATATTCCTAATAGCAATGACAATAAAAAGAAGTAAATAGTAAAAAGAAAGTGAAGGATATAAACTATACTGGAATCTAAAAATTCGTCCAGATAAAACAGTCAAATTTAATAGACCAAACTTTGCATTCCAAAATAAACGAAACAGAATTTCGAATATTCAATACACGTTTCCTTCGTGGCATAAAGTATGGAACGAAGGAATGTCTTTTCGAAGCCTCTAGTGATTTCAGAACCTTTTTCAGATTTATTTCATACTTAAGAAATGCCCTAATACTTATGGACGGCGGTGTAAGTGTTTATGCCAGTGATGGCCACCGGAGCTACGGCCTTTCCCTACTCTAAATTCATTCCCCTCATATAAGCTGTAATCTGAGACGACGTTGGACCGAGGGGGTATGATGAGAGAACCGGGGGCAACTGAAACGAGGGAAATGGACCTACTGTAGAAGAAGGCCACTGCTCCGGTGGCCATCACTGATATAAACAGTGCGCGTATATTTTTCAGTTTCTTACCGTGTTCAAGAAAGCGTCGATGACGCAACAAGATTTATCCTCAGACCACTCAGCATCCCCATCCACTTTATCATATACAAAAGCAAAGAACCCACTGATACATTCAACCTTACACGGTTTCTGCGCTGTAATTTTCGGTCTCGTCGTCGTTACTGTTTTATCGTCGCCGAGGTTACAGCCATTGTTGTTGTGGCCATAATCGTAGAAGGAGCGGTGTATGGTTTTACAGTCGTGGAAGACGAAGAACTTTTGTGGGATGTATTGGCAAATTATTACTATGCAATTATTACCACATCTATTCCCAAAACTAAGCCACCCTTTCAAAAATAGGTACACGTCTTCAAAGAATGGAAGAAGAGTGTGTGAAAAATGTGTGAACGTAAGAAACACGTTCGTGCTAGGCAAGATGACGACCTCGGGAAAAAGCGTAATCGATTTGCAATATTCGAGCTCGCCTACGGTGGCTTGCGTTCGTAGAAACCCGAAGACACAATGAGATTGCTCAATCAGAGATTGCATTCCAGCATCTGCGAACAATGCTTATGATCAATTATGCATCTCGCGTTGCACGCAATGACATATAATGCCTCGTCGCACGGAATCCGCTTTCGAGAGTTAATGGAGTCCGGGTAACTCGAGATGACAAGCTTCAATATTTTTATTTCGGTTGTTCTTTTCTTATTGCACGCTTTCACGGTGACAGAAACATCGGGGGCTTTAGAAAATTGTATGGTCTTTAAAGCAAACATTATTAACATTTGAGCTATTCAGCTGACAATTGTCGTAAGTCCGAAAATGTAAAGAATGAGTTTGTTCTAAATATGAGGGGTATTAAACAAAACTCCATTTTTTAAATAGTGTGCATAATGTTTGTTCGACTAATGGAAAAGAGAAGTCAGCTTTTCATCTTGACGGAAATAAGTGTAAAATTGAATACACCCCCGATCATAAGTATTAGGACACTTGCAGAAAAATAAGCAAACTTAAAATATTATTAATTAATTACTAAAATCTTTAAAAATTATTCTGTAGTTTGGTACCTTAGACTATACAGAATTTGTACATTCAATATTACAACAGAGATCTCATCAATTATGTGTAATAAAATTAAACTTTCTTCCTGCCTATACATAGCCGCGTCTTTTGATCACTGCCTTAATGAATTTTGGCATTCGTTTTAACAGTTTCTATTATTGTATCTGCTGTTATCTGGTCTCATGCGCGTTCTAAATGATTCTACAGTTCAGATTCAGATTTTGAGCAGACCTCTCGAATTTTCCAATCTAATTCATCCCATTTTTAGTAAGTCAAATGGAATAAACGGGAGAACTAATTATATAAATAGTAAATATATGTACCTGAATATATATTTCTGCTATTATGATCTAGATCAGAAGCACCTTTTGTATGAGATCAGCAGATACCCTAATACTTATAGACGGGGGTGTAGATCATTGGCATATATTCAGTTATTAAGAGAAGGATATGCAAATTTACTTCAATTTATTCTTATGACACATTATGTATTTTTGAATGCTTCGAATAAATTACAGTATAGAAATATGTACAAAGTCTAAAAAATAAGAAGTTTGTTTTTCATGAATCGAAGAAAAAGAATTTGCATCAGTTTCCAAGTAGAGGACTCGTTTTGTTTATGACTATAGTTTTGTAAATCTTTTAAGGAATTCTTGAATACAAATACTTTTAATACATATCTGTAGGAGGCAGCCGTTTAGTGTGTTGCGTTTAGGGAGATGAAATTTCAAATATCAGCTTTTTATACACTTGCACAATTTTCTCAGGAAAAATTCTTCCGAGATTAGAAGAATACCTCAGGGAACTGGATTTTTTTTGAAATTGTAATAAAAAACTTGTATACTGTTAGCAAAAGTATATTAACCCTCGGAAGACGGATGCTCTGAAACTGGCGCGGCAGGCGGATGCAGGGCCATTTTGACCCATAATTAGAACTTCATTGTATGCGGGTCTAAAAGGTGAATTGTGTACAAAATATAAAATATATTTTCATGTATAACGATTATATTTAAGTATAACTAATTGTATACACACAAAAATAAGTAAACGTATGCATGTGTGTATACATACGAACATACAATATATCATATATTACATTCAAGTACATTTGATAGAGAGAATAGTTTTATTTTTTGCATGAACTTTGGCACTTATCGCACAGTGTAATTTGAGCTGACTATTTTTACGGAATGCTTTGGAAAGTCTGACTCTTGAATAATATGTACGATTTCTGTAGTTGGGTCCAAGTGACCCTGCATCCGACGTATGAGAGTTAATTCAGATGACTGTTACTTCGACTAAGTATCTTCTTTATGAACTGAAGTATCATCACTCATGGCTTACAATAAAAATCCGACATTTATTATGAAACGGCCTAATATTGAATGAACAAGAAAAACGAAACAGCCTGTATAAATATCCTCCGTGACTGACGAGTTAAAACGCGCACCGCATAAATTGTTTACGAACACTAAATGTCTTCATCCATCGCTTGATAATTCAATTCCTCCGATTGTACCATTGTATATGCATCACGTCAACATTCCGCGGAAACGTCATAATTCTTAAAAGCAGGCAATATTCCCCCGGCGCGCATTACTTGTCAACTCGCGGTGTTCGGCGAATAACTTATGCACTGTGGTGTGTCTTTCCATTAAAGCCCATAATATAATACCGTGTTTACGAGTGAACGATCCAACGAGATCGTCGGCATAAATTTTGTATTTCACTTTTCGCGCGTGACAGTCTCGACAACGTTATACCCCGTTGTTGGAGCGTAACAAAACAGAAGTAGAAGAAGAAGAAGAAGAAGAGGAACGCCCGTGGAAAGCTCGAGCGAAGGTTTCGTGTACGCCAAGAATTACGACGAGTTCTTCGGCAACGAGGCTCTTAAATTTTCTCGCGTGAGATGCTTCGAGAGTTATACACGTTGAACGATCGAAGCGTATCAAAGCTTCTTGATGCTGAAGATATCTTCTCGCGACACGGCCAACTACAACGATGAGCAAAACATAACATGCTTCATGAATTTTTTGTAACTTGCGCATAGCGGTACGTAGTACGTGAAATCCGCTGCAGAAATGGATTTAAAGCTGATAAATGGTAAAAATTTTAAACAAATGCATGCCCTATTTAACGAGGGCTGCGGAGTCGGATTCGGAGTCGGTGTCGGGAGGAATTTCTGATCACTGGAGTCGGAGTTGGGAGTCCGAAAAAAATATGCCGACTCCGACTCCATGTTAGTAAATTTTATAAAAATAAAAAATGAGCTCAAAATAATTGAAAGTTGTAATAAAACTAAATAAATACTGAAATAGGAGTTTGCATCAAATTGTATATTAAATATTAGTAATTTAGTTATAAACATACATATACTTATTAGGTTGACAATTTTTTATAAATGCAGTAGTCGGGGTCGGGGTCGGAGTCGGAGTCGGAGTCGGAGTCGGAGGTTAAAAAAAGGGGAGTCGGAGTCGGGGTCGGAGTTGGGAATTTTGACTGCCGACTCCGCAGCCCTGTATTTAACCTTGCTTTCGAGTTATGGTAACTTTTTTGTTAAAATAATTCTTTCGGCAAAGTTAATCTGATTTCATTCGAGACTTTATAAACAATGCTCGGTACATGGTGTACAATTTTGCTGACTGTTCCGTAAATACTAAACGTAACTAATGTGTAAGTGTAAGTATCTGTGAGTCTTTCCAGTTCATTCTTTCGATAAGAGTATAACGCAGTGTTGACTACGGGAGCTCTGGCCTTCCCCCACTCTAGGTCCATTCCCCTCGTTTCAGTTCCTTCCAGTTCGCCCCTCGGTCCTCCTCGGTCCATCGTCATCCCAGATCCCAGCCTATGTGAGGAGAATGGACCTAGAGTGGGGGACGGCCGCAGCTCTAGTGGCCATCACTGGTTTAAAGCGACTGTTTACAACAAACAATTATTGTTAATGAATCGTTGATCTGTAACATTATTTTATAGATGCTTAATATTTCTATTCTTCTTATGTTTATTGCATGAAATCAGTAAACTCTACTTAAAACGATGGAAAAGTATGAACGACGCTTATTCTTAAAAAACAGTGAGAAAATACGAGAATATAATATAACAACGGAACCATCTACATCACATGAATAGAAAAAACAAATATCAGCTTCTCATAAGTTATGTCATTTTTAAATATGTCTTCATCCAATTTACACAAATTAACAACCGCAATTATTTTGTATTATCAAAATACTGAATATTGGTTTAGTCTCCTTGTTCAACTACTTCAACAGTTCTGTGATTCCGTCTTCAACCAATTTCTATTAATTTAAGATAATTTATTTTAGGTTTATTTCAACCAATTAGTACCATTTCACTTATGGTCCGCTAAAAAGCTGTCGAGACACCAGAATAACAGTTAGTACTTTGTAAGTACAACTAATGTCGAGTGTGACAAACGCTATCATATTTTTCCACTAAAATTGCAATTTATTTATAAAATTGTTAGCAACAGGTTTTTGCAATGATAATCCACATTTTCATCGAAACATTCCCAACAAAATGGATCCCTCACATTGCACCACGCGCAGAGTACAATTTTTAAAAAACAAAATCGGGCAATACATTTATTTTTATTTAACATAGGGTTTATAAGATAAGGGACGATATAGCTTATGGAATGACCTGCTTGTACATATTATTCTAACTACACCGTATATGTCTCCACAGTCGATAAAAGAACAAGCACACGTTCTTGTATATGCAAAAAGTATGTATGTCACGAACATTTTGTTATTCTTTATGATTCTATCTTGCATTTACTAAATTATATTATAATTTAGTTGATTAAGACGTGGTTCGGAGTCCACCTGAAACTGTAAGTCCCTCAGCTAATTAACCATAGCAGTGGATGCTGGGTAACATGTGTACAAAGAAGACGAAGTGCATACATTAATACATTTATTTTATTTAACATGAAGTTCAGGTAAAATTGATCCGAACAACTTGAATATATGAATCATTTAAACGATGCACAAGTGTTAATCATTTAATCGGGAAAGATTTTGCAGAGGAGACCCCGTTCGTTAAGACGTCCAGAGATGTCTGAAATAATTATTGACCTGCAGTCCGAGCGACATGCATTCGTGACAAACCGAGGTAACGGTTCGCGATGATGCCCACGCAATGATCCAGAGATAGTTGTTCTTGAAAACCTGCCGGAAAATGACGAAACGGTAAGCGCGATTTATCTTCTGCCGCCATCATGGATCGACGTGTTTTCCGCGTGTCCCTTTACCGGTCGCCCATTAATTTTCGCTCACGACGAGAAACACCGGCGATTAATTCTCGATTCTTTCTTCATTCCGCCTGTGTTCCGCGCGATTAATTTTCGAACGGATCGATTTCTCGTTAAGCGATCGTTTCTTTCGAGGAAAAGCCGGTTCCCGGGCACAGTGAATCGTTTTTCATCCGCGACGTCCAATAACTTCTCCTCAGACCTTTCAATTTGCCCCGATAATATGCTCGATTATGCACGGCCCTGTTGTGGTGTCAAAGACTTACAGATTGTTCTAGATCGATGATCAGAGTCTGAGCTTTCGCCTGCAAGAATGTCAGAAAGCTTGATGTCATGATTCTAGCTTTCATTTTGTGGAGTCTACAATAAATTTGATGCATTGCTGCCTTACAGTCCTCGTACACTTCTTAGAGTGTAGCTTGTAATTCGTTATGTGAAGGAATTCTATTTCTTTGTTAAATTATGCCCGTCAGTAGTATAATCTTCATTGATTAATAAATTAAAAATGAATACAATCAATATAAGTACTTACACTGGTGATGGCCACCGAAGCTGCGGCCTTCCCCCACTGTATGTCCATTTCCTTCATTTCAGTTCCCTCCTGTTCCCTCCTCGTGCCACCCAGTCCGCCGTGATCCCAGATCACAGCCTATATGAGGGGAATGGACCCAGAGTGGGGGATGGCCACAGCTCCGGTGACCATTACTGACTTATGCACTTAGATACGTGGCGGATTATTGAAGTTACTTTTCTAGAAAACGTAGTCTGAAATCAGAAAACTTTGTTATACACTTTCAGTTTATTTTTCCATTCGGAACCACTTCCTGCCTGGTCATAGCTCTCGTTCTGGCACAATCTATGTAATAATTCATAATAGTATTTTATTTTAAACCTAAATACGTTAGTATCTACAGAGTGTCCAAAAAAGTTGGGGTTAAACTTCACGGGTATGCAGCACTCATCAAAACAAATAAAAAAGTCCTAACTAACGTGGGTCCAAATATCATTAGTTTCGGAGTTGCAAAATGTTTCTATTAATTATAAAATACCTTCAGGTATGGTATTGAACACTTTACTGTTAGGGTGGCTACGGTTCGGATAAACTTCTTGATAAAGGGTTGCTACTTATTGCCACTTGCTTTAGCGTACATGAAATGTATATCCGCCATTTCGGAATTTGTGTAAGAATGAACCATAATTATTAAATAATACAAAAGTAAACTGCAAAATAGTATCTTGTAACTCCGAAACTAATGATACTTGGATCCATGTTCATTAAGACTCTTTTGTTTGTTTTAATAAGTACTACATACCCCTGAAGTTTGACTCCAACTATTTTAAACACCCCATATATACTTACATACTTATACGCGAATGGATGTTTCATGAAGTATTTGAAAATTCTTACCATACTGAATATATGTAGTTCAAAATGTGTTCAATGGGTTTACTTGCAATGAGTATAAATAGTTAAATCCATTTTCTGGATAAAATTTGTTAAAAAAAAGACAGTAGCTGCTTATAATACATAAATACAGAGTGCCCTGAGAGTAAACCGAAAAACCTTTTCAACATAGCAGGTGACTCTGAATCAATATAGTCATATGTAAAGGATACTTTACGCCATCAAGTTCCAATGTATTTAAAAAAAAAAGTTTTTACACACATACGTTTGTAACAGAAAATTCTTAGGACAAAACGGCTCGAATATCACCTTGTTGTAGGTCACTGCATTCATCTTGACACCAGCTATAACGTCGTATCTAGAAATATAAACGTTACTATTAAAGAGAACATCGATGACCTTAAGAGAAATTTTTACTAATCATAATATTTGCTACTTTGAATCAAAAACTTCTTCGCAAGACATTTCTGTGTATCTTCAAAAACTCCAAACATATTCAAGGTGGTCAAGTTAACCGAAACACCCAGTACGTGACATTTCTGGTTCAGAATGACCCGTCGAACATATCAGTAAAATGTGTCGATTCACTCCAGAGACACCCTGCTTATACACGTCGTAACATTCAAACCATATATAGAGCGTGAAAGAAAAACAATAGCAGTGTTTGGCGGTAAAAGAAACGGGATAGGACACAAACGGGCAGAGGCTTTTCATTGGATTTCCACGGAATCCGGTTCATTTGAAATAACATCTGGAAATTCGCGATAGCGACGTCACGAAAATCGGAAAACACCGGAGATCGTGGAAAACTTTTCAAACCGGTTACCGCCGCTGGTGGTCGACGTATACTGATAGCGAAGGAGGAAGACGGGGAGGCAGGGGCGCAGCAGCACCACTAGCATTTCAGAACGGATGTGGAAGGGATGTGGACTCTGTGGAAATTGTGCTGGGGTAGGAAAACGGGGGTTGGAAACTGACCCGAGGGATCGCCGTGGGCGCAGACGAGCTCTGCAGTTGCCGTAATTAGAACCGAGCGCCCGGGGCATCTAGCCGACGGCTGACGAGTCTCCTGCGGACCGAAATTATTCATGAAGCCGTGCCACCCACGGCGAAATTTTCCCGTAAATATTTTCCCTTGTCCGAGATATTGGGCCCCATCTACGCTCACCGACAGCATTTCGCCGCAATCGAATTTTACGATACGTCTAAAATCCTCCTCGATGCCTTCGGGACCAACGGCGCCCCATTTTTTAATCATAATGTTATCGTGCATACAGGGTGTTCATCGAAATGGTCACTACGATCTTTTAACTGTTTCTGTTACTTCTTAACTCTTCGATTCGCGCGCCATCCATATATGAATGTCACTTGGATTCAATAAGTAATTATTTGGTCGTACAAAATCTACTTTGATGCTTTTAGGATTGGTAGTACCTCGTTTTAATTTTTAATGCGACTGTGTATGCAGGTTGTTCATCGAAATGACTATTATGATTTCTTAGCTATTTCTGTCAATTCTGTATGGATGGCACTTGGATTCAATTATGAATTCTTTAATTGTCTAAAATCCACCTTGATTCCTTCGGAGTTATTAACCCTTTGAGGACGAGTGTCGGCAAATAGCCGCCCAAGCCTGTTCACAGTTGCGGACACGTATTATAAAGCGGCTCGCATACGTCTATCTTTCTGAGCAATAAGATACGCATGGGTATAGTAGCCTAAACAGTATTACGTTTTTTTTTTATAGAAAATTAGAGATCTTTAGCGGTGAAGTCTTATCTTCCGTTTAATGTAAACTCACGATGTGAGATGATGGTCGAGTCAGAACGAATTTCAGTCTCTCGAGTCAGTCTCTCAGTGGTACTACCAGACGAACCAGCAAGTCTTTTATGTATTTTATACATTATAACACCCTATACACGATGCCTAAAAGATCCAGAGAGGACATGTTCGATAGTAATAGTAGTGATGACGAATATTATCTTGAATCTGTCAAGATAGAAAATGACGACAGTGCTTCAGACAGTGGAAGCGAAATCGGTACAAGAAGGAATCGGCTCAAACGTTTCAATATTTCCAGTGATAGTGACAGTGTTGATGAACTAAATATTGATGAAAATAATGGAAGTCCCGACAAGTTTTAGTTTTTATAACGCAAATGTTCAACGTGTATATTTTCTCAACTGCGCGCACCAATACCTCTCGTCCACAGCGACGCTCGCTCGTCTGGCGACTCCGACCGCAAAGGGTTAATACCCCGTTTTAACTCATAATATAATTATACGTATAAGGTGTTCATGGAAATGGTCACTAAGATTTTTTATGTTTGCGTGTCACGTTATCCATGCATGAGTGACATTTAGATTCAATTATAAATTGATTGATCGTGTATAGTATTAATAAATATATCTAATAAGCAGTACCTAGTAGAATCGGTACAAAAATTATAAACGTTAGTTACATTATTGATTAAAGAAGGTAGGGTTTCAGGCTATATTTTGTAAAAAAAATG
The DNA here is from genome assembly GCA_916610135.2 of Macropis europaea. Classification (NCBI taxonomy): domain Eukaryota; kingdom Metazoa; phylum Arthropoda; class Insecta; order Hymenoptera; family Melittidae; genus Macropis; species Macropis europaea. The sequence goes on from OU744345.1 coordinate 32,685,588, forward strand.
TAGAAAGTTTGTCAGTTTTACATAATACAGCATTGCAAAGTTTTTAAAAGAAGTTTTTAGCGAAAGTTTGTTAACTTGTAGTGTAGAATGAAATGTTCCTGTAAAAATTTCCGAATATACTAGTTTTTCCTTAAAACTCTTAAGGTCGCTTTGACTTTTCTCAAAAGAAATAATATAATCTTATTTCACGATAGCGTCTGTTAACAATTTTGCTATAGAAGCTGTAAAAGTATTAAAATAAAGTAATAAGAATACATAAACCTATTTAAAAAAATTTAGACAGTCTTAAAATCTCGAATAAAATTGATTCATTATAACGTAATTAGACGATCAAAATAAATGTTTCTTTCCTCCGAAATTTTTCTGCATCGTTGAAAGCAACAGATATGTGCAAATTAGGCGCAACCTGCCGCATAATGTGACACCTATAGTGGTATAAAAAGTGTAAAATATAATCTACAAAAAAGTAATGGACCATCTGAGAAACAGAAATTTGTGTAATATGGCCGAACGGTGTTTAACTACCGCCATGATTGTATTTTCGGTGAGACGCTTGAAAGCTGCTTAATAAGACCAAATATCCTTTTATAATTCAGAAAAAAATTGTTCAAATTAAGTCGTTATAATTTTTTAAAGTTTCTCGCGACTATACTAAGAACAACGTGCCTTTGAAAACTTACTGTTTAGAAATCAGTAACTATTAACGCACCACAAACATATAAGGGTATCAGGGCCCCCAATGAACCTAGAACCCTTGGGACAGGATGTTCCCCAACCATAGTGATTCATGCAATGTCCTTGTATACAACATGTGACAAGTATTCTGAAATAAGGGGATTGTCCATGATAAACATTCGAATCACTTATTTCTCAATCTTCTGATTCGATGAATAGTCTGGATAAACATTTTTAATGCGACAGTTTACTGTTGGTATTGAAAAATTGCAAATAAATCGTGAAGAGTAGACGAAGAAGAGAATGAAATGATCAGAGCACAAATGAAAGGTCCTCGAAGACAATACCAGTTATTAGCCTGGGAATGAATTGCAATTTTGATGGTCATTAATACGTATTTAACAAGCATAATTACAGAGGGATTTTAATCGCCGATACTGCAATAAGTCATTTTTCTTCCGTTTACCGTCTTTCATAATCGGAATAAATTGAACAGAAACGTACCATGACTTTATTCTAAGATATTCGCGATAATATAACGTTCGGTAGCTAGAATATGAGTTTGTGTGAAGTACACAATGTTGTGTAAAAGTTACAAATCGTTGACGTCCCTGATATTATATTATAATAATGGTAACAAAGCCACCTATGTAAGTACCACTGGCACTGGTGTTTTAATTTAAATAAATAGCTATTAATCCTTATAAAATTCTGAAAAATAATAATAATGCAAAATACAAATTATAGGATAGAATAATTAACAATCTGTTTACTTCATAATTTATATTAAAAATAACAAATTATAGCGTGTCTGTTAAATTATGGTAAATTCCATTGATGCAGTTCCTACTGACCAGGCACGAGTAATTAACACATTCAACGCCACAGTGAAAACGGCCATACCTAATCAGACACGATATCATTTACTATTTTGCATATAAATCGTAAAGAAAAAAAAGATTTGAATACGCAGTCGTGTTCTTCTGTTCCTACATTATTGTTTTAGTGTGAAGTGTGCTCAGAATTTGGCGACAATAAATAATTATTTTATTAAATTAAATTTGAGATGTCGGTCACCGGCGACCGACGCGGCGTTCAACGTGTTAAGGGTTAATAATTATTTAAATGATTTAGAACAAGAAGAATTTCATATTTACATCTAAATAACATTGAACACATTTGGGAATATTTAAAGAAAGCCTGGAAAATAAAACAAATTAATTATATTTATCGTGAAATTATTTCGAAATATACAAACTTCCGTGTAGTCTATATAAGGGCGTTCTTAATTAAAACAATCATGGCCACGTGGGTGCCAAATGTTTGGGACTGAGCCTCAGTTCACGAGCTAATTGTCCTGTCGTCAACCCAGACCGTCCCAATGTCCATTGCCATTCACTCTCTCATATACACATATAGCTTACATCTCAAACTTTTGCGCAGCACTGTACATCCGTTCAGTGACATTCATGATAATGTAGATGAATATCACGTGGAAAATTGCAATTAATATGGGACGTAGTAATTCAAATAATAAATCAATTACAAATTAAATTGCCATCCTCGTTGATGTTTATGCTTTCAATTTACCTCCAACGAATCTCGGTGCAGATGTCCTAATGCGTAATTCACTATGCAATTATAACGTGGACTACGGTGCATACGATTACTATCGAAGCGTTGCAACGTGATCGTTGCCTACTTTGCAGCGGTAACAAAGTCACGACAACCATCGGCGATGCAACATTCTACGCGTTTTATCCAATCGACTCATTATCATAATCGCATCCTACCATCCCTCATTCTTGCAAATCGATTGACCTCCCACAATCAAACGGTGGCTCGATCTCTCCACATAAGCGGCGGAGATTGTTTCTTTGATAGAATCGCAAAACACTTGGAAAACACGCACATACACGATGACTGAATATTTTGATGTTAAATCTGAATCAGGAGTTTATAGTGTGCAATACGGTTATTTCGGAGATGGTTTTGGGATTCTATGTTTCAAATGTTTGTGGAAATTCTCTAGGCGTCTATTTGATTATTTGTCCTAGCGTACTAATTATTGTCAATAGATAGTCAAATATTTTGTTTGGAATACCACATTTGAAACATGTATGGAAACTCTTTAATGGCCTATTTCATTACTTGTTTTAGCGTATTAACTCTTGCAAATGAATGGTCAAATATTTTGTTCGCGCATGACTTTGGCCCTGTACGTCATATGATGAATGTCCACGTAAGTATGGCAATGTTAATGTGGGACCATTCTTTACGAACCAATTTTAGAATCATGTTTCCAGTACTTTTTTATAATTGTTTTTCTTTAATTGCATCAGTTTTAAATCAGATAATGAAATCCTCTGTTTGTAACCAATTAAACAACACCTGATTGATTAGCACCAGAGTGACGAATAAGGCAACAATTTCTATATGCTATTATCATGATATTGTTAATATGCAACTAAAAAATTGTGGTTTCTCTGCAGACAATGATTACAATAGTTATCTGTTACGAATCAATAAAATAATATTAATATATAAAATACAAAGCTTCTGGTCGATATACATTACAGTAACATAGGTTCCAACAATCTTTATACGATGTTATCACATTATCATCAATTTGTAGCTTATAACTCCATAATCAATGACTGTAGTAGAGTATATTATAGCCGACTATAAAGAACAATTTCTTGCTAGATGTTGTCATACAACACAAGGCAGCTGCTAATGCCACCAAATCCATAGCCTATTATACTTCATATACTGTCATCGTATTACTGTTAATTCGAAGCTTCAAAATTACATGTCTCCTACAATTGATGACCAGAATAGCTTCCGACGTGTACAACACAAGGTACCTGATCTGTCAAAATTAAAGTAACATGTGTTGCAGTAATCTTTCTGTGAATTGCCATCTTATTACTTAATTCGGAGCTGTAATATTGCAGATTGTCGGCGATCAATCACCACAGAAGTCAATCAAGGCTGGAAAGATTGTAGAAGAATAAAATCGCGGGTTGCGCATAAAATAGAGAACACCTGGTCAGGCAGCAACGTTGTCATATTATTGCTGATTCGAAGCCCGAAACTGTATATTTACTACAGTCAGCAACCACAACAATCCATTAAATCCGATCTTATTACAAAGGAACGAAGTCCCGCTAGACATTAGCGTACAGAACACGAGGCACCTGATCGGTCAGCATTAGAGCCGACGCATGTTGCAATAGCCTTCGTACCAAGTTGTCATGTTATAATTTCAGAGCCCCAAACCTTATGTTTAATATAGTTAATAGACACAGTAAGCGATTGCAATGAGTTAAATTATCGAAGTTGATGCAAATCAGGGAACATCTGAACAGTCAGCATTGCAGCGACACATGTTGCAACAGTCTTCACGTGGTATGTATTACGTATGTCAGCAGAGTAACGAGACTGAGAGCGTAACAATTTTTACTATCAACTTTATCCTCTTCAAAGTAACTCCATTGGGAAGCCACACACCGCTGGAGATGTTCTTTCCACTCCCGGAAACAGTGCTGAAAGTCTTCAATCGACAATGACTTTACTTGGTTGGTCACGGTCTTTTGAATATTGTCTACAGTTTCCAAATGGCGACCATGAAGTTGGTTTTTTTATTTTTGAAAAAAGAAAATAGTCACACGGCTCAGATCAAGGGAGTAAGTAGGCTGTAGTACCACAGGTATGCCCCTTCTGGTACAAAATTCGTTTACTAAGCGTGCAGTGTGACAGGGCGTGTTGTCATGGCGTAGCATTTACTGCTTCTCGGCCATCTAAAAATGTTCTATGCCAACAAAATACTCGAGCTCGGGATACAACTTCATCTTCTCAAACTTCTTTCAATTTGTTAAATGTTTCTCTTGGACTGTTTCGCAGTTTAACGCAAAAATCTCATAACGTTGCTCGATTTTATGCTGTTCCAAATTCGTGACGCGTCGCTAAAAATGCTGTTGCAAAAATAATTGTATAATCAAAACTATTGACGGTAACGAGCTAAAACTTTTACTGATTGTAGAGTGAAGTCATAACCATCAGATGACGCGAACTTTTGTTACTCCATGTTTCCAGTTTTTTTTAAAACAAGTCAGTCTCTGTACTTTTCTGGCAGACCTCGTACTGCTATACTGTAGTTGATTTGAAACCACGAAACTATACATCTCTTACAGTCAATGACCACAACAATCCATTAAAACCGACCGAACAACAAAAGAACAGAGTCCCGCTAGACATTAGCTTATAAAACACGAGGCACCTGGTCGGTCAGCATTAGAACCGACGCGTGTTGCAACAGGCGTGTTGCGGCGCATGAAATTCCTATCTCAGCCGGTCCGCGGTTTTATAACTCAGCAACGTCTCGGTCAGAGTTTCCATCTCGTAGGGTAAGTAGGTGAGTAAGTGGTGGGACTAGGCGAGGATGAAATGGAGCAAGACATGCATTGGCGCGTGTCGGGAGTGCCTTGCTCGGTTCTCCGCGAGGTTCTGGTGCAGGCCAGCTTGCATTATGTGGGCAGCAGCCATGTACCTGAATACTTCACATTGGCCTGCTGTAAGTAACAACGCGTTCAACTGCTCGTAGGTAGGAACGTACCTGGTCTCTCCGCGACGTATCGCCACCAGGCACGACGAAGCAAGGAGATTTACACCGTGTAGAGGTCTCTCGTGCAACCAGCCGTTCGTGTCCTGGCATGTCCTGTCGTGTCTGGCCTTTTATACCCTGAAATATAGAAAAATCGAGCGACCGACGGGATTTATTCAGCGATAAAAGCGGCTACGTACGTTCGCGACAAGCGTTTAGGAGAGCCGGTTGCTTCGTGGGAAGGCACACGAGGACGTAATTCCCGGTAAAGTTACGTTTGATCGGTACGATAAACTTAATTATCCAGTGTATTACACGAGGCAATGTGTTTCTGAAACATGGGCATCATGTATGATTGCTTTTCAAACAGTTTGCAGAGACTGTCGTGTTAATGGTATCAAATCAGTCGGAAATGAAACTAAGAGAAACTAAGAGCAATGTTTAATGAGTTTGGAGGTTGAACGATTTGTTACTATTTATATTGTGTAGCATTTTTTAATGTCTTTTGCGAAAGGTGAGGTAGAGTGTCGTCTGCAGAAAACAAGACGGTCAGTCGATGTAATAGATTAGGTTGTTTTATTTTCAGGGGTGTTTTTAAATGCTCTAATTGTTGAGGGTATAATTTAAAAGTAAATTGTATGGTGGTAACCAATTTTTATGTTGTTGCGACAAAAATCCTTCAACATAAGCTTTTAAAAATCCTCGTCAAGCTGATTATGTCTAGCTGGCTAATTGTAAGCATTATCTTCAGGAGTGATAATCTTCCGCAATTTTTCAAAGTAACTACGTATGTATCACATAACTAGGATTATCCCGTTACAGTTAGTTTATTACACATTACAAAATAAGTCAGAAATTCGATGAAGCCAGGAATTATCATCCTTCGTGTCATTTTTCGGGATATTTAGAATTCCGAATTTAATACAATCTTTTCAAAGCACAATTTTAAAGTGAATTTTTCGAAAACTTTTGCATACTACTGTACTCTTGGATATTTTCAAGTGTTCAACATGGAAATATCAACTATACTACTATTCATATTGGAATTCTCTATTTCAGCTATTAGAGTTGTTTTGGTATAAACACTGCGATGCTGGATAATTATGTCGTCTATTACACAGAGGTTTCTTGTCAGGTCTTATTGCAAAATGGGATTCATGGACAAATAAACCAGGGTACGAACATGAGTCCATATTAATCTGAATGTCATTGGCTGAGTTTAAAAAATCCTAGGACATAAGTTAATACATGTATGTATAACAAAGGTGTATAAAAAAATACTGCTAGGTCTTTTTTTCCAAGAAAGTGTTTGACCGACACCTATCCTAACAATACACTTACTATAGCATATTTTCGTCAGCACCTCTACATACAAGTCGATTATATCTCGATCAGTGGAGATGACTTGTTGAAATCATTGTACTTCGTTACCGGCAACAGAATTTGTAAAAATAATTTTACATTTATAGCTCGTGCTCTTGATTCTTCTAAAAAAATTTGTTCATCCTTCGTAAATTCCAGTTTTTTCTCTCTTTTATCTTCTTATTTCACGGAAATTGATCTATTCTCAAATTCTGTAAACTGTTCTACGTTCAACTTTACTGGACCTTCTGTACTAAACGACTACGCTGTTGCATGTTACTTTTTAGAGTTTCTAGTAACAATTAAGGGTAGCATTTTATAACCTTGTTTACATGACTCTACCGCGTAACAATTTGTAATTCACCTTGTAAAAAAATCCATCCATCTACTGTCAGCATTGATCTGCTACTAAACTCACGCTATAACGTGGTAAAAATTGTTAACCCCAACTTTGGAAGCGTTTTCATGATGTATGATCAAGGATGGGGTTTTATGAATTTGTCTGCCCGATTCTGAGTCTAAAAGATAATTTATAATTCATCTTGTAAATACAACCACCTAGGCTATCAACGTGTCAAACTTAAAGTCACGTTATAACGTATCAACAAATTTTAACCCCAAGTTTGAGATCGTTTTTATGACGTATGGGACGGTCGTCCATCAATGGCAAAATCGCGTGATAATAAGCATACGCTGTTACCCTGAACGCGAGGTACGAAAGCTACGGTACGCTATGTCGATTCTAGTAATAACGTAGCATGGCGTAAACGACACGTTTCTCGCATCCGTAAACCGTGTAATCGGAAGAAGATACTCGACCGAGTAGGCGGTTAAACAAATATGGTGGAAACCCACGTTTAGGATCTCGTTGGGTAAGATTTCTGTGAGCTGTAGAAAGATTTACATCGTAGCTGGTTTATACACGTACAGACGTGAATACATCCCCGTGTTCACGTGTCCCGTCTGCGTGGTCGATGAAAAATGCAGAAGACCAGGAAGAATTTATTCACCAATAAAAGGACTTCCCGTAGGCGAGGCGGACAGTTAGGATCCTGGATTTCGGAGAAAAATACACTCGCTGGGACGGTATAAATTTTCATGAGACCCTCTATCGTTCCGGCGAGTTGATGTGATTAAATTTATCCACGGAAATCTGAGTCGCGACTGGTTGGCGTGAATCTGATGTACACTTATTGCTTTTGATTCGTATTCAACCTAAGCATGCTCGTTAGGATTACAAGAAATTGATCAGTGTCAAGAGCGATCCGATACTGTATACTTAGCTTATGAAAGGGTTTCATGGAACTCTGAAACGATATTTCAGGGAAACAGTGTTGCCCTTAGAAGAGGAACATTGAACTCAAATGGTAGTTTGCATTGTAAACACTGTTTCCACACTCGAGACCTAACTACCCCATAATAATTCCTCGGAACTTGAGGATCGACTGTTGTAATTTGTTTTATCGTACACAGTCAGTCGGCTATTAGAATAACTTTGGCCGCTGGTGAGTACGTAGTTTGAAGTAAGCACTATATTTACTTGCTAAACCGCCTTGAACAGCGCTACGTTTAAAACTAGCGCTATATTTTCAATTAACTTATCTCCTTCGTTTTATTTTGAAACGACTAATTTGATTGAACACCCATCACGATGAAATTAATTTTTCTTTAAATCTGGAGCACTGTTGAATTTTTACCCATGTTTATTAACGCTATTTCGTTTCATTTACTCTTTACTATACGTACTGAAAAAGATGACCGCAAACTTTAGATCACTCCTATATTCCAACATCTGATACAATGCAATTGAATTTTTCCTTATACATATATACACTACCGGCGAAAAGTTTCCGACCACTACCTACTTTTTCAAATAATTCTCTTAATACAGATTCGCTTAACACAATGAAATTTATTATTAATATACAATGTACAATGAAATACATTAGTTATTTTTTTTTTAATAAAATATATCAATGTCCCATTTGAAATATAAATCCATGGCGCTTCATCTCCCCATTTTGATTAATTCACACGTTTGTTATAAGTATTGAAGTAATCAGAAACTTTTCGCCGGCAGTGTATGTATATCATCAATTTTAGAATAGCCTGTACAAATGTAATTTTAACCTTGTATGCATTGTATGTCTAAGTGGCGATAGAATAAAATTGAAACATTTTTCACGCCGCTAATAGAAGAATGATTGCTCAGCAATGCGAAGTAACTGTCCATGATGTATCGGGGCTTAATTGAAGCTCCGCTAAACGAGAATTAAGCGACAAGCACTGGCTTGCTCTGAAAGGATGAGCGGGACTACGTGCCAGGGCATGGCATCGATAAATTTCAGACTACCTACGTAAGTGTTCGTGGTAACTGCGAGCGCAAGCCAAACCGGTCGGCACGCGCTTCGACCATCCGCTTATTGAAGCTCGTGCATGCACCAAAGAAAAGGAGCCCACTCTTCTTCTCCCTCGTTCTCCTCGTCTTTTTCCTTTTACCTTCACCCCGCTTTCGTCTCCCGCGCCGTCGACCAACACACGATCCTTTTTTATTTGCGCAACTGGACAGGTAATCGCGCTTTAGCAGTACAATGAACACGCAATCGACTCTTGCTCCTTCGCGTTCCACGGTTTAAACCATCGTCCCCGACGGAGACATTACGTTTTTGCGCCGTGTAAAACGTTTCAAGATTCCTCATTTCGCGCCGCGAATCGCCATTCACGTTTCGATTGCGCTTTTATCGTCGTTCTTGCGAATGACACGCAAGGAAATTGGTGACTCCTGCGCACTTACAGAGCCGAATATTTAACCCTTTGTACTCGAGAGGCGACCCTCAGTCGCCACTTGGTCCGATGCAGCTGTAATGGATGGTTTACATGATATTAACGACACGGACAGACGTTTTGAGAACTTCAAATTTATTATGACGGTGGTTCACACAATTGACACAGTGATCTACACCGAATGAAATTTGGAAATGGAATCTCTGGAAAAGCCGTCTTGCAGGATTCTTAAAGGATTTGAAGGAAGGAGTAGGGACGGTAGGGACGTCGTTGCTTAGGATGATTTGGCGGAGGACACGTTGTCTAGGATGACGCATAGTTCGTAGGGCAAGGATGACGATGTTTAGGCAACGAGTGAATCAGTGTTTTGGTGCAGCAAGGCGAAAAATACTAGCTGTGTACAGTCATTCAGGGGTGATACATTACACAGCAACACGACTGGCGACTGAGAGGCGTCAATGACTATTTTATAAACAGGTGTCCTTTGCACTCGTGAGGCGACTCTCGTTCAATTGTTAAATTTCGTGTTGTGGAATCAAGTACAACACTTTTAACACGTTGAACGCCGCAGTAAAACCGGCCATACCCAAGCAGACACCATATAATTGACTATTTTTTATATAAATCGTAAAGAAAGAAAAATTTCAGTACTCAGTCGTGTTCTTCTGTTCCTACATTATTGTTTCAGTATGAAGTTTTCTCAGCATTTTACGACAATCAATGCTTATTCAATTAAATTAAATTTGAGGTGTTGGTCATCGGTGCCCCCCATGGTGTTCAACGTGTTAAAATCGAAAAGGGGTTTATTCTACTATACGTTATGGCGTTGTACAAGACCCTGACTAAATTCGCAAATTCCTAGGCAGATATATAGTACCTTAGAGAAAAGGAAGTGGTATGGATGACCAGCCTTCACGAACTCGGTCCTTGATGACTAAGGATAGCGTTCATTTGGAGACAGTGTTCGATTTGGACAGTTTCGCATAAACAAGTTGACTCATAGGCGATGAGTTGAACATAGGCATAGATGAAAGTGATTGGTCATCTAACACAATATTAGGTCTTGCACTGGCAGGTTGTTTCGCTACAGGAGAGTACTGCTCTCCTTGGCTCAATTGTTGCAACTAACATTTCGAAACATCCGAGAAAAATGAGATTTTATCATTAAAAACCATACGAAAAGCAGTCACAGCAAGTAAATTAAACTGTTCCTAAACCTCTACAAAATACGTAGGACGTTCTCAGTTTGTTTAAAAAAATAATTCAATGTTTTGATATATCTTGAAAAATGTAAAAATGGTAGATAGGACATTTTGGCTAAGGAGGGCAGAGTAACAGCTCGGAGCTATTTTGCTAAAAAGTTGATGTAATCTTTGATAACTAACAGAAAAATAAATCATACATAAATTATAGGATAAAACTATTTTATTTCGATATTTCATATATTGTTACATTATACAAGACGTATTATTAAATGACTGTGTTTTTCCTGATTTCTATTTGTAAAACACGCTCCCACAGTTTGTCAGAAAAGACCGGGCACAAACATATATCATTTTTCGTACCCGTTTTGACTCCTATATACTTTCAAAGTGACACAAAAACAACAAACAAACGATATCTTTAACACTTTACTCAGATGTCATCAGTATACTTCAGCGCTATAGTTACACATTTTTAAAATACGTGTTAAAGTAAACTTTCAATCACATTTTCCAAATCTTCTATAACTTCAGACTATCAAACAATCCATGAAGTTCAAAATTTTGCTCATGTGTTCCCCTGAATTCTTTATAGAATCATCTTTTACTATATTTTTTCTTACCTTAAAAGGATACAGTTACCCTTACTAAAAAATTCCCCTGGCTACTCATTGAAGAGAGTCGTCACTTATGCCCAATTACTTCACCAAAAGCACAGTTAATGCGACCACTTTCGGCGTGGTCGTTTTACAACCTCCCTCAAACCCCAAGTCCCTACGGACCCAGCGTAACAGCCTACACGTAGCACCTTCTCATCGTGTTCCTCTTCTTCTTCGTCCTTTCTCTTCCGCTTCCTCTTCTTCTTCTTCATTAAGGTCTGGCGTGCATGGCGAACTAAGAAGGCTTCATCTATCTCGCGAAACCACCATCGCTTATTAAACCCGGTAATAACTACCGTGCCGTTCCCCAGCCGATCTTCAATCAGAGGATCTAACGAGTTACTCGAAGAGTGGCGGATGTGGGTCAGTGCGAAAGCTCGCGAAGATACTTGTACGAAGTTCGTTCGTCCACAGTCAAGGACGTGCCACTGCAGAGATTCGTTTATTGCGAATGGTTCGGTTGTGTACGAGTCGAGGAATTTGAAGCAGGCGATCTGAATTATATTATAAGTAAACTGCGAATGTTTATGCATGATAAATATGCAAGAAACATATGACATTTATGCACATAAAATATGCAAATATGCACTAAAAATATGCAAAATATGTATATATAACATATTGTATAACAAGTAATATATAAATATGTTATACAGTATTCACAATATACGTCTATTTAACAATACTTTTCGCAATCATTCTAGTACATTGTAGTTCGCGTTACAATAAATTATGAGCATTTTTTCTAAATTTGATTTTGTTAATTGGTGACGTTTGTGTCAAAATTAATTTATATACGAAGAATGATCGTCTACGTCGCATGATGTAATCGGTGCGTCCTTGAATTTACTCCAACAACGTTCTGGCACATTTATCGTCCTTGTATGCCCTCGTTGCTTAAAATGCTTGAAATTTTTGATAATTCCGTAAATCTTACATTCTTTTCCAAAATTGCATTCACTTTCCTTCTATTTTTTTCCCCGTAACCACTAGGAATATTTTTTAAATGAGTTTTGCCATTCGTACATATCCAAATTGAATCATTTAATTTTAAACCTACGGTACCAATTTCTGTATTGTGGCTGGTAAGGTGTTTAAATGAGCCCTAATATACATTAAGTTTTGTGCAAGTCGATCTTGCTGAAGCACTTGTTGTGCGATCTTAATTGCAGTAGCATCCTTTTGCTTGAACGTTTAAACTATCTATGAACATAAATGAAATATCTACATAGAATTTTATTCAAATCCAAAATAATTCCATATTACCAGTTACGGGAATTTAGGAAATCCTTGACAAACTTCTTTAATTTTGTCAAAATGGTCGGCATAAAATGATGCTGCTTCGATCCATGTACCCCATCTGGTTAAAACGGCAAATGACATTTGCAATATATTCTTGCATATGTTCTTAAACACAAATATGCAAAGCATATGCATTATGCAAACAATGCAAAATGAAATATATATTTTTAGAATCCTCTAATCACAAAACAAATTTCTGTCCAGGTCCCATTGCTTTACCTGTTTCTTATTAAAATATACATTTGCATAAACATCCGTTGTTTACTTATGCGATTTAGCAACCAAAAAAAACGGGATCCTTAAATATTGAAGCAAACTGTCAATTTTGTTGATTTCTATTTGAATAAACGAAGTTTAATTTATAAAGAAAAGTGTTTGTTCTATTATCCGAAAACTCTGTTATTCGGCCACATTTGTCTCCTTATTAGTTCGGATATGGTAGGCTCTACTGTACTTAAAATATTGATTATATCTTTTGAAATATTTGTTTTACATGTATATCATCCGAATAAATAAAATCACATAAATATGTACCTACATGTGACCGCGGACGTCGGGGTGTTAAAAAGTAATTATCTTATAACTCCTAAACTATACATCACAGACAAAATATTCAACACAAACTCTACGGATTGTACTTTTCGCAATAAACGAGTCACTACTGATAACGAACGTTTTTCTTGCACTTTTTGGCTATTATTTTGCAAGAATAATAACGGGAAACTGGAAATGGAACCTGATTGGCCGGCTAGCCTGATCTAATTTACCGTATTACACGGATCACCATGACGTTCGCGCGGAATATCACATTATGTAAACACATGAGTTTATACAACGATTCGATCCCGTGTATTTTCATTCGGCCGACGAATTATCGGATATACGGCCGCGTAATGCATGTTCCGCGGAGGAAGAATGTTATTTTTGTATTGACGTGCATCGAAGGGTGTTATTAAATGAATTTCGTTTCGTGCACGTTTGTACTCTCCTTTTAATTAATCCTCGCCGGTGTATTTTCGCGGTACGTATCTTCGCTGTTTACAAACGGTGCTCACGATTTTTCAGAAAAAGTTACATTCTCGTTTCGCAACTCGACTGTTGATAAATCATACGCGTTAGCGGCAGCTGAACGTGCGCACTATATCCAAAGAGTGCAAACTCGTTTAACAAACAAATCGGTCGAAAACGGATGAAATGCAAGGTGACTTGAACGGCGTCGGATTATAGCACTCACAGAACGTGTCGTGTCCATTTATTCTCCGCGATGGCAAAGGCGAGTTCTAACGGAGTAAAGCGACTAAATGGACTGCTTTATTGAGATAAACACGATCCATTACCATTTAGAATCGCGTAAATCATAAAGAGAAATCCAGTCGCACGGTGAACGGGAACGGTCGATCTTTCTTCGTGCGGTCTAGGATCGTTTCGATCTCGAAAGGTTCTACCGCTGGCTGGAGAGTAGGTTAATCGCTACTGCGAATAAATTCGATCGTTCGGTCGCGTGCATTCCAACGTGGACGACAATCGGCGGGAAAAAGCGCGGGAATCACGCTATAATAAATTCGTTTGATTCGTCTCCAGATTTCATAGACCCTCGCAAATACGTATATCAGAATGCACTAACCTCTTGACATACAATGACGTCTAGGAGACGTCTTTTGTTTCGTATGTCATGTTAGACGTTGACGTCTCCGAGACGCCAAGAATTATACGCTGATTGTTTTGAAAAGTTCCATACTATACAGGACTACTAAGTTATTTATTAATTTGTTACTTAATTATTGTTCATTCATATTGTCTAGTAACATTGTTTTATGATATTTAGCAATGTAAATATTCTGTTTCTTGTACAGCTTACATAACTTTAAGTTGAGCTATATTAACACTTTGATGGCTGCAAATACCTCGCGAAAACTAATTATCATTGGCTACTTTTATAGGAATCTTGAAACCAGAGAACATTCTATACTATTCTCATTTACACTGAATATTTCACAGTTTCAACTTTATCAGTACATAGGTTTTTATTTATTATTGCTGACAAATATGCTCATTCATTTGTTTCATGTGAATGTTATTCAACTGAGTGAAGTCACGTATGCGTGACAGCGGCCGACAAAGTGTTAAATGGTATTTTTAGCACACATCGAGTCCTATTTTATTTGTATGTTAAGGGGTTAAATGCTGTAGGATGTTTGTTTCACTTTTCACGAAACTTTAACACTTTGAGTGCCATGTCACCCATATCTGGGTGGCATATAGAATCAGTCTTTATTTATTTGATCGTGTAAAATATTAGAAGTATACCTAGTCTGCTCTAATAGAAGCAGTAAAAAAATTATGAATGTTACTTATTATTGATTAAAAAAGGTAGAATTCATGGTTACATTCATTTTGTTTAAAAATTGAGGAAGTTTGCCATTTTCAGCTAATGGAGCGTGGCACTCAAAATATTAAAAATCCTATTACACTCCGTACACTGTATTCCTCTCTTGCTGTGTCTCGTTTTGAATAAGAATTGACCATATGACCCTCTCTTTAGCTTAAATATAACAATATGATAGAAAAAATACATGATAGATTCTTACGTTATGTTCTATTGAAATCTGTGCAACCAACTGCATATAATAAAAACTAGACTGCGGATGTGCATGCAATTTAACACTTTGAGCGCCACGCTACATTAGTTGGAAATGAAAAAATTTCGAAATTTTTATACGAAATAAATATAACCATAAATTCTTCCTTTTGTAATCAATAATATGAATAATCTTCAATATATTTTTACTGTTTCTATTAGACCTTATTAGGAATACTTATTAATATTATAAATGTTCGAATATATAATGGTTGAATCTATGTCACCCAAATATGGGTGACGTGGCACTCAAAGTGTTAATATACTCGAATATCTAAAAAACGCACGATAAGGACCGCGATAAAATATAACAATACATTGTTTATATATTCACAGAACGAAATACAAGTTTATCAATATTTAATTTATTAAATTTTATTAATGCAGGAAATATGGAACTTTAAGAATGTATATTTGCATATACATCGGCAGTCTAATAATCATAATAATGATCATATGCTGTTAAAATTTAGAATGGACAGCTTGGAAAACGGGAGAGTTATAGCTGATTCATTTTTTGTATAAGAAGTATTTAAAGAAGACGTTAACTCCTCAACTACATAAATTCAATTTGATGTAAAATAAATTTTTATACAAACCACGACTCTGTTTATCTTTTATACTCGGGCATTAAGATCTTATTACTAGGTTCTCTAATCTTGCTAATTTATACTGCGATAAGGTTGACATTTTTTTGCGACTCACTATCGTCACTTCAAGCTAAACTGTGCAATGTGAAATCTTAGATCTTATTCATAATTAGATGAATGAATACTCACCCGTTTATAATATTAATAAGTAGACTTCGGATCTTTATGCAATATAACATACCCAAGTTCATGAAGAATGCACATTTTATAGAGTAAGTGAAACAAAAAATGTACTTTTAAACATTTCAACCCCAAAATGCAGCTGTGTCATAGTTGCATTTCATCAGCTACATACAGATAAAAAATATTGAAGTTCAAAAATGTATATTTGCAAAAAATCCGCTGTCTACTAATAAGTAAATAAATAAGACTAACAAAAATAATGTTATCGGGCTGAATTTTTGTGTCCATATTACGTAGCAACTCATACATTGAACAAATAAGGGTATGAATTTCAGGGTCTGATTATTTTTTGGAAAAAGCTGTTCTAAATTTAATTTTGCAGTTTTCATTTTTCCCGAACTTTTCAGAAAATGTATATTCTCGATGTCGTATTTCGAAGAGTTGTGATTTTTTATTTTCGCGTTAATGCTCCGCATTAGTACGTTTCTTGAAAACAGCTTTGAGCTAAGCGAAACGAATTTTAATTGCTTGTGGAGTATTCATTGAATGTCTTAATTCGTTAATCGAAGGAAACGATTTGACTTGTCTCTGTAATGGATAAGACAAGTGAATTCGTTTTTATTCATCTGTTTTTTCCTAATTACAAACAGTTGGTGTTTTTAGGGAATAAAGAATCCAGTTATCAGAATTGCATACACGCCTGGTTATTATTATACATTAAATAACTATTAATTTTTATAAAGTTTAAAAAATGAGATAAACATACGTTATAGCAATAAACTAAGGTAACATACATATTCTACCAATAAAATAAGATGACCAGATACTATAATTTCTGTTAAATACAGATTCTTAAAAATAAAAATATTGAACCGTACCGTTGAATTTATCATCTTCTAAAATTAACACGTTGAATGTCAAAATAAAAACTATCATATCTATTCAGACGAATTCTAATCCCGTTTTAAATATAAATCATGGAGGAAAAGAATATATTTCAGTATTTGATCGTACTGGAATAGTGTGTCTGACTAATTAACGCACTTTTCACTGTCAACCAACGTTTTCAGCGGACGAGTATAAAATTCCAACAATATAACCCCTCGCACTACACTGTGTTTACAAATGAGTGGGCTCATTTAACCCATTTTGATTTTTTCGCAACTATTAAACAGGAAAATAAGATGTTTTAACTTGTATTGTATACATCCGTTATCGTTCATAAAACCAAAGAAACGTATGCCTATAAAATAGCTTTTAAACATAACCCTCCTATGTTTCAACGCGTTCGTTCTCCTTTAAGCCACACGTGGTTCAGAACAATTTTAACACAGAACTTTGAGGGATTCAGGATATACAATTTCAATATTCAAACATACAACCTATCACAAAAATTAAAAAAATAGTTTAAATAGTATTAGCTTCTTATTTTCCGAATAGATATTATTTTATTAACATATTGGTATCTCTTGCCCTGTGTTGTGTAACTTCTACCACACATACTCAATAAGATTTAAGTGTGTCAACTGTGAAAGCATGGGAAAGGGAGTGTAATAATTTTCGGCAACTCTAAAGTAAATAAAAAAGACAAATAGGAAAACCGAACACAAATAAAATAGAGTAACATTCATAATAAACATTAACTGAATTATTCAGAGCATGTCTAATCATTTAAGGGTCGTATTTAAACAAACTTGGGTATCCAAGAAAATATTAATATAACTTTTATTCATAACATACAAACATTACGCATTCATTTTTATCGAGTCTCCAAATATTTGTGTTAGACGAAAAATAGGTATACCGTTATTTCTATCATATTTTTAAAAGAACTTATATACATTAAGTAAGCAAGAATTATGTTACGACAGTGCACATATGTATATTTCGAAATTTTCACTAATCCTTGCCTTACAAGCAAATAAACTAGTAAAAAATAACATATCAGCCAAATAATTATATTAGGATGATAGTTACTAGAGGATTCCAGGTGTACACAATGTCCTTGCGTAGTTATGTTTTGACATTTCGCCGATATTGCAGCTAGCTTCATCAGGGGTCTCAGGATGTACTGATAATATCATTGTGCGAGAAGTTTCTCTATGTAACTAAATTTCGTTTATATTCCGATTCATTGATCACCAACTACAGGCTTTAATTGTCCAGCTGATCAATTGAGCCACTCAGAAGCCAAACTGATCAACTCCACTTTTTACAAATTTCTCAAGTTTATTACCTGAACACGCGGTAGGTATTCAGCTTTTCGAAAAACAAATGACTTACTTTCATATATTTATTTACTAGTGAAAGATGGCATAACTATACATGGCTTCTGAATAACAATTAACATACGTCAGAAGCCATTACGATAAACTCCAGTTGGTTCTCAACAGTTGAGTCTCAACAACCGTTTTCAGTAATAATCGAGGTGTATTGTTATTGGTATTGTTTGTGCCTATTATTTAGTGATTTATTCACTTTTCTGAAGAATGTTATTTATGTCTTATATGTCTTATGCTGAAATACCAATCAACTGGCTAGATATGCAATGGATTAAATTAGAGAGATCAGAACTACACATCATAAAATTCCAATGTGATTTTGACAAAGATACAGAGTTCAATGTAATAAACATTAAAAAATCTCAATCAGGGAGACCATCAATTTTAAAAAACATAGTTCAGCCTTTATTCTACACTTCTGGTAGGTCAATAACAAAAGAAAAATGAAAAGACATAGTGGATTTATTAAAATACATTCCACGTGTCAAACGTGACTATTATAAAGATTTAAAGACAAATCGAGGCGACGAAATATTAAATGCATCTGACAATGATGACATTATTTGTGAAAATATTAATAACAATAATAATTAATATAAAAATAACTATGATTTTTACTTGAAAATTTCATAGTAAATAAAATTATAATATATTTCGTCGTGCTTACTTATTTCATCTATAATACCATATTTTCAGTTGCCAAATCGATTAACACCACAAGTTTATATAAAATGGAAAACGACGTGAACAATTTCTTATGTATATTAATTTTTATATCTTCTGTATTGTACAATATAGAAGCTATATCTTAAATAAGTCACTGTATAAAATTTGTTTGTTCGTAAATTCCTAGGAAAATTTAAAAAAATTAGTTTTGTAACATCATCATTTTTCTCTACTTTTCATTTTATGGAGTTGATCAGTTTGGCATCTGAGTGCCTCATATATGGCACACCATGCGATAAGGGGTTAACATGAGATTAGAACGAAAAAAGAAGTCGAAAAGAAGTTGCACGAGATCAGCGTAAAAAATTATACCGAACTTGTGAATTTGTTAAGAAACCCAACTTGCGGGTAGGTGAGGCATGTCAGAATCCAATGTACCGAGGAGAACGCACGCGGATTAGGCTCGTCGTCTCAACTCAAGGGGGTTAATTGCGCGGTTCGAGTTACCGCAACTGCGAAAGACGAGCTTGCGAAAAGCCGATACGAGCGTGTGCGTGACGGATTAGCATAATGTCCGCGGCTTTAAAGCGCAAAATCCGCGCAGAATAACGACGGCTCGCGAAATACACGCTTAACTTCTCTGCACAGACGCTTACGATACTGGCCGTGTTACTCGGATCATTAATGCCACCGTGCATTCCCTTTGTCGATGGCTGTTCGACGTACAGGCACATCTGGAAAATTTATAGCCCGGTAAAACTCTCATACGATGAAGTAACGAGCACGCTCCGGTTACGGATGCTTCGGCGGAACGAAGGAATTTCAGGAAGACATTTTCGTTGGAGGACATGTAGAAATGGACAGGTGCAGAGGCACTCGACATATTAAGTTAATTCGTAATTAAATTCCGACATACAGTGGCGGACAAAAGAAAGTTTAATAGGTAAGCGATACGAAAGGACACCATAATTTTACAAAACGAAACTGTATTTTACAAAAGCAATGAAGCTTTCATAAATATGTACATCATATGAAGTAGTAATAACAAGAAAACCATGTGCATAGAAATGAGAAAGTATATGTTTTATTTAAAACAATGGAACAAGTGAAGAACCTAGTTGGACAAACGTAAATTTAATTACATATTTCTATGATTACATTTTTTATATTTACTCACGTATTATTGCTAATGCTTCGTATGTCCTCCTTTGCTATGTATCACAGGTTGTAGCCTCTTTGGAATACTATTAACTAAGTTTTCTAATGTATTTATTGGGAAAGCATACCACTTTTCTTGTACAGCTTTCCAAAATGATTCTTAATTGGTGTGAGCACTTAAATGTTCCAAATATTCTCAATCGGATTCGATCTGGCGATTGTGGCGACCACTTAATTTTTTCAATCCTTTTTTCGGCAAAAAATGCAATTTCATGAAAATAAAATTTCATATCTATTTCTAATTTCTTTAAATGTTAATTCGTTTTTTCTATCTCTAACTATTAACTGCCTAATATTCATAGATTTTCTATTATTCTTGCTTATCTGTGTAAATGAAGTCTCAAACAGTTATTAAAATTAATGTACACATAGGATTGAAAAAATAGTCGGCATATGTTTATTATTATTCGATATTATTATTGTGTAAAAGATTTTAGACTTACTTTTGTCCACTGCACGTATCGAACAAAGTGTATTATTTATGTACCATGTGGATACAGTCATATAAACAAAAGAATATCTATGTCGTACAGAGTGAGGGGATACCCTAGAATAGATGACTGTTACCAACATGATATAAAATGTATAGTATACTATACGCATGTGTCCATTTCAAACTGTTCTCTTGTCCGCCACTGTATAATAAATTTTTTATATCTTAGAAATTAAAATAATTTATCCAGGTTATACACTGTTGCGTCACATTAGAAGGTGAGCATCTGTGTAAGTTATACATACGCGCTGCAAAAGCGGCAATAATCATCCTTGAAAAAATGCTCTAATAAATTTCAGGAGACAAAGGGGAAGTTATTTAAGACCCAACCAAATATAACTAACGTTTAATTTATTAAATTAACATTATTTCATAAAATTACTTTTTGGTGTCAATTTTCGATTGTAAACCGTGTGCTTTTGGAAGATTCATTCCACTGCTTGGACCTAGAAGACTCAACCAAGGACAATTCTCTAAGACGCAAGTATCTTGTCTTTCAGTTATTTTCGAGTAATCAAAATGTAAATCAGGTATGTTTCGAGTTTAAAAATTCTTTGCTTCTGACATGTTCTTACCCGCTACGTTTAGGAAAGTACAAAATCAGTCGCGTTGTTAACCCTTTAGCTGCGAAAGGTGTGTACCGTGACTCTCCACGGTCCACATGTACAGTGACTCACCAATTTGTTCACATCATTATGTTACTTCAATATTCTTCTATTTAACACTTTTTTAAGGCAATGTTATGTGAAGCAAGGATACAGCATCTCTAATAAATAACATTTTAAATATGGTTGAAAAATTTGTAGTTGGTTGGTTGCACTAGATTTAAGACAGAAAAGTAATTATGAAAGTATTTGAACAATTTCGTGAGTCACTGTATATACGTCCTCAGAAAGTGGTCTAGTATTTACGAAAAGCATACACTATCGTCCATAAGTATTAGGACATTTGCAACTTTTGTCACATAATTTTTATACTTCTGCTGTTCTATATTAGATTCAGTACACCCTTAAGTTTAATAATTTGGTATATAAATGAGAAAATTAACAGTTTAATAGATGAAGATAATGATAGATGTAAACGACGTTATTTTGTGGCTTCGCATATGCCAGTAAGAATACCTTTTAGTGTAACATTTTTTGAATGCACTGAAACTGTAGTATCGCTGTCTCAATGTTTGTTTGTTACGTTTATGTATGTGTTCTATCTAACTATACAAACACTGATAGCCAGAACGTATCAACGAAATAAAAAAACAAACAGTGTTGTTTATATAAACTTAGAAGCTTGTTCCAGGAGCATTGTATTTTTTAACAAAATTCGAAAGTCTTATAAGAACAATGGCCTTTCTGCTACGTTCATATCTGCAATAGTTTGCAACATACAACTTAAAAGAAGACTAACCGTAAATCTCTGAAAGATGATATAGGTACCCATAAAATGTCGCAAAAATCGGAAATGATGTGTGTATAAACCTTGACCACTTACAATAGGACCATAGATTCGCTCATGTACACAGTTAGCTACGAAACGGATCTTCTAATTTTGGGTTTGAAGGAAATAACAGTTGTTTAAAATAGGAATTTTAAGTGAGCAACAACACAAGAATATATAATTAGTCTACGCTTTACTTTATAGGATTAATCAAATTGGCTTCTGAGATGCACACATAATCACCTAATATCTTTTACTCCAGTGTAAACACACCATCCTTATTTCCCTAATTAGGTTTTAATCAGCATAATTGAACTTCTTTAGTAAGAAGTAGAAAATTAATGCAAGGTTTGCAGTAAGGGCAACGCTACCAGATGTTTGAAACGGTAGAACTGAAGATCAACGTGAGCAAAACATAAAGAGGAAGTTAATGAACCGCGTCGACCACTAACCACTTTATAGCTGTTTCACGATCATCGAGCGTTAATGAAATGCGCTAACGATCGGTGTATACAGGGTGTCTGAGACAAAATGATTTTCTTAAGAGAGGTGACACGGTAGACAAATTTTTTGTCTCAAAATGCGTTACCAACCTACTATCGAACATGCATATTTAATGAGTATTAAATTATCTGAAAATATTGAAAAATGAATATTACCCAAGCTGTTAACAATTTTGTACTGAAACAATTTATTGGAAAATTTGTTGAACTTTCGGCCTATTTTCACTTAACATTTTTTGTTAAGTACCATATATTCTATTGTATATTTATCCTGTATGTCCTGAATACTTTTCATTCTGTAGATACGTAGATAACCGTGTAAACTTTTGTCGATGATAATGTAACTTTACATAGGCAATATAAATTTCTGTCAAACACTTGGTGCTTTCAACTAAACACATTTGAATAAATATTCCAATGTTTATAATAAGTTATACATAAAATATCCTCTATTGGCAGAGTATATATGTGTATAATGTTTTATTTATTATTCGTGTTACACTACACAATCAACTGATACACCATATTTTGTCCATTATCGATATTTCATAAATAGTTCAAAGTTATTGAAATTACCCTGAGCCCGTAATTATTTTTATATAGTTTGTTCCAAAAGTAATGAGATTGCGTGCTTATAACTCAGATTGGTAGCCCTGTCAAAAATCAAGTAAACTACTACGATCTATAAACCTTATTAAGGTGTGCAGATTATATGTATCTTAATCAGTTTAGTTTATACAGAGTACTTAACAGATAAATAATATTATCTTGCATGAGTACGCCATGAACATGGACTCACCCGCTCACACTGTAGTATCTGTCACGAATTTTTAGCTGCAAAGAAAATTGTAGTAGTGTTCCAGTACCTTTATTCCCAAGATCACAGTCCCTGTCACTTATTTTTATTCTCCCAAATTCAAAATCATTTTAAAGATTATCACTTCCATACAATTGAAAACATTTGAAAGACCGTAACCGACCACGTGAACGCTTTAAAGGATCAAGATTTCCAATATTGCTTCAAGAAGTGGAATAACGTCTCTATTGATGTACTGCTTCTCAAGGGAACTATTTTGAAGTCGATCTCTTTGATTCTTGAAAATGTAACATATAAAACCTTAGAAATATAGTCTCATTACTCTTGGAACTATAATTTAGTCAGTGATGGTCACCGAAGCTGCGGCCTTCCCCCACTCTAGGTCCACTGCTCTGATATAAGGTGTGATCTAGGACGACATAGGACCGAGGGGGAACGAGGAACGAACTGGAGGGAACTAAAACGAGGGGAATAGACCTAGAGTTGGGGAATGCTGCAGTTCCTGTGGCCATCACTGATTGCGAGTTAAGTGCTCTGAATTTTATGTCTTGTAATTTTGGTTAATTTTTATAGGACAAATCGTGTCGATTATACTACGATTACTGGGTCATCCTATATCTAAAGGTAATTGTAATTGTACTCATGTAGGAAAAATTCGCAGAAATCCATGCGAAAAATGAATACTAATGTAGGACCAGAAAATACGGTTTCGTGATTCCTCTTAGCGAAAAGAATGTTCACATGGCAGTGATGTCAGTGAGAAAATACTTAACTGTCGACTTCTGGCATTAACGAGGCCCCCAACGTTCAAATCATACTATTCGCGAAAGAAAATGAGCCATCTTCGAATTTGCATTTGCAATGGCCGCGGGCCACTTGTGTCTTCAACATTCTCGCGAGCACAATTTCTCTGTTTCTTGTACGATTCAACTGTGCAGGTTCACTTGTATAAATTTATAAACTTGTGTACGGTTCGTGTGTGTGTGTGACGTTGACGTTGAACTTTTAAGCAACTTCTAAGGGTAAGGTTAATTCACTTACAGCCGCTGACGCTTTATTCATAAGAATGTCTTTTTTCGGTCTAATAATATGCAAGTATTTTAACCATCGTAACACTGTAAACATTTTGTATTGTGCGTTAGACAGGCCACACTTAGAGCATTCCTAAATGATCTAATCTTTTCATTTTATTAAATATCGCATAAATTCTTGTGAACAACAACAAATTTATTCATACAATTCAGACACTTGTCTCTTACACTTACAATATTAATATTACTTTAAAAATTTACGCCTAACATATGTTGTTGCGTCACACTCCGACTTAACTTTGTGCGTGCTAGATTAAAGTTAAGTTCCAGTAAGGAATTTCCGATTTCTTGGGTGATAGTTCTGCAATTTAACTTGTCGGTTTGAAATGTGATCAATGCGGACACGCGTTGGACACGGTTTGGTTGTTTTGCAAACTTGCTTGGATTGGAGGGGGGCGGAAAAATGTTTTGATTGGTTGTGAAAAATTGATAGAAATAGACAGAAATCTGCCCCTGTACAACGGCCATCTTAGACTAACAACGCTCACGTAATAAACTCATAAAACTCGCTTAGAATTAGGAAAACATGCTGAAACCGCAGAAAATTTAATACGCAAATTGTTAACTGTCTGGCAAACAGCTGCCGAAGACAGCTGTAGACCACTGGAACCTTTTCTAAGAATTCTAATTAGTCCCGATAGCTTTACGAGACTATAATTGCGCTGCAACATACAGCTGCGGACAAAAGTTTCCGAACGACAGCGTTTTTCGCGTTTGCTTCAATTTTATATATTTCCTTTGGAATTGTAAAAAAGAGAGTAAATATATACATTAACAGAGAATTTAATGATCTACAAGGATAAACCTAAAGCAAGTTTCAAAAAAATATATTTACTATGTTAGATTTAACTCGTACATTTTTTAACAAAATATAGCACCAGAAAAGTTTTCGAACGGTTTAATAGAGAGCATTAATATTTCGTACCATATTCCTTACTGTCAATGACAGCTTGGCATCTTCTTGTCATGCTGTTGATTAAGTTTCTCAGATATGATTCTTGTAAACAACTTCAAAATCGACGTATTTCTGCAAATAAATCGTCAGTGTTAGAATATTTTCGACCTCTCATCGTTTCACTTCACCCCATAGATTTTCTATGGGGTTAAGGTCTGGCGAATGTGCAGGCCAATGTGTCTTTCATGTGTTTGAAACTATCAAAAACTGTTGATTTTGGTATTTTCACGTGTTTAGAAATTGCCCCAATTGACATGTTATCCGTCTTACTACCAAAGATTCAATTTTACCGTCAATTCGTTTACAAGCCGTTTTGCAAACTGTATGTTTTGTTTCTATGTACGCTTAGTTACAATACGCTTCGTTATGAACGATAAACTCGGTAACAATAGGTCGCTGCTTAAAATATTTTGAATCGTTCGGAAACTTTTGCCGTGTTGTATTTTGTACAAGTTGAATATAAGATAGTAAATACATTTTTCAGAAACTTGTTTTAGATGTATCCTTACAGATTATTAAATTCTCTGTCGATGTACGTAATTACTCTTTTTTTTTACAACTCCGAAGGGAATATATAAAATTAAATCAAGCATGAAGAACGCTGTCGTTCGGAAACTTTTGTCAGCAGCTGTATGTATTGCTACGCGGATTCGCAATTGAACTCTAGTTTCTTGTGGTATGATAAAGCTGTTACTCTTCTGATAAATTAATACGTCAGAATGAGTTTGTTTTTAATAGGATGATGCTATGGGGATAAAAATAATACTTTGAATATTGGGTTATACGATGAGAATACAAGTAGTGAGTTCCTTGAACGCCTTTGTGACTCAACAGACTGCGGGGTTCTAACTGTTCGGTGTGTGCGGGTTTACATTGACAGTTCGTGTAGATGGAATTTGACAGATTTTTAGTTGAACAAATTATCTATTAGTAAAAGGGTTGCATCAACAGTCGAAGGTAAAGTAGGTAAGACAAAGTCGATAGGGTGCTGACACTCTTAGTGCCTGGACAATTCCAGGAAGCAGTTTCCTACGTTATAATCGCGATACTTTTTATTGTATGCGAATAAAACACTTTTGTTTAATTTTTATAACATCCAAGATTTCGCTAAGTGCGATATTTATGAGTTCCCAAAAATTGGTGACATCCTTTCCAAACATGCGGTAATTATGAAGCAATGTGGACGCTAATACCATTTTTAATCCGAAATTTGAAGTATAAAAATTACAATTAGTTTTAATCTAGCCAAGTATTTATAGATCGTAACAATACGCATTTCACCTGTGAGCAGTTTGAAATGAGCAGTTGAAATTCAGTGTTCCGAATGAAAAGTAAATGGTAACGCGTTGCCAATTTCAATTCAACCGTATCAGCCGGCGTTACCAATTACAGGCCACAAATAATTACTCTGATAATGTTGTGGCCCGAATACAGAAATGCACTGAAAAGTACCGTTCCATTACAAATATTATTCAGAGAGCCGGATCGGGGGTTGCCGATAATAAAATCATGGGAGGAAAACCCGCAGGGCTGGACCTAAATTAATACGTACATTGTATGATTTTATCAATTTGCATCGAAACCCGTAAACCCGTTATCTCCGTGCATGCACGCGCCACGAAAAAGCAACGAACGCATCGACGTATCGAACTTTCGTCGAATTACCAACCGTAATTACTCCGAAAGCATTACTCGATCGATGCACTGCGATATACAGGGTATTGATACAAGGCTAAGGCTTTGAGGCGTGTGGTACTCACAAAGGAGAGCAGAAAGGACTTCATGAACAAAGATTCTAAAACGAACCTTTAGTGCATCAGACGTAGGGATGACAACAAGTTCAATGTGTACTATGAAATTTAAGTTAATTTCAATTATGCAAACTTCACTCCATAGGTTCCGAGTATTGCTCATAAAAACTGTTACCTTATTTGTTTGTTAAATTGAATATCTTTTGGCATTAGATCCGAACAATATCAAATGTGATTGCTTTGGTAATATTAGGAAATTAAAAAGTCCAGATGGTTGTACGTGAAGTTTATCAGTCGTGTTTTTTTTCGGATTTGATTGGTTACGGGGCGAATTTAACAAAGCAACATATCCAACCCGCACAGGGCGATTTTGATGCAACTTATGCGGGGGATAGTTCGCAGAAAAATATTCGACACGTATTTTTTTTATCGGCCATCGTCCATACTGAAGGAGTGATAACAGCCCTCAAAGTTGAGGGTTGAAAATATATTTTTTGGAATATCTCGGAAACTAAAGGATGTAGGAAAAAGTTCTATTTTTTAAATTGTGTTTCTGAATGGAGAAGATATTCACATAAAAAAATGTAAGAAAAAAATCATTTGTTTAAATAATATGTTAAAAATGCATCTAATAATTATCGTGAAATGACAAAAAAGAAAAAATTCTTCTCTATTTTCGTCCATAGTTCACATACACAAATTTACACTAAAGTGGAATAACATTTTGCAAGAAAAATTCATTAAAACATTAAAATTTTTAATATATTTTTAAGCAATGGATTTTTTCTTAATTTTTTTATGTGAACATCTTCCCCATTCAAGAACACAACTTAAAAAAAATGAACTTTTTCTTACACCCTTTAGTTTCCGAGATATTCCAAAAAATATATGTTGAATCCTCAACTTTGAAAGCTGTTATCACCCCTTCAACATGGGCGATGGCCGATAAAAAAAATACGTGTCCAATACTTTTCTGCAAACTATCTCCCGTATAAGTTTCATAAAAATCGGCGTGTACGGGTTGGATATGTTCCCTTCTAAGGTTAAAGATGGAGAAAGTAAGAAGTAGTAGCAGTAGTATGACTCTAAAAAACAAATGTTATTTAAATTCCCGGGAGTTACGGAAATTCCGTTACTGACTTCAGGTTGTAAAAGTAAGAATAAACGGCGTATCCTAGTCAAGAATTAATTGTTTCCTTCGTATTCCTTCCTTTGTAGGATATTTCAGAGTCTGCACAATAAAAGGTAAAAATATTAATTGTTCTGTATGCAACCAATTTCAAACGAGTCATTTTCGAATTCTAATAGTATGCGTACCTGCAGAATTTAAATATTTATTAGGCTGTTGTAGATGAAGTGGCTAACTTTTTAATGAAACTTTCGACAGCTATAATTTTATTAAAACTAATAATTATTGAACTATGTTCCAAAGGCTTCAGTGCACAATAATTAAGTGAAATAAGTGTATTTGCGCATTTCTGGAAAGAGTCTGCATTCGTTGAAACCATGAATTTTTGAAACCGTTTTTTACTGCTAACCTTTTGAGGGTAAAATTTATTGAAATTGAAATAAACGATTTGATTTATTTTTCTTTATTTTTATTCAATATGACGAAAGATATGTTGTCCGCCATATGACGAGATTTCTCTTATTTGTGATAAAGAATTTCTTGGTAAATATTTGTTTACTCAAATGTTCGCCGCTTATTTGTCCACAATATTTTAATATAAAGTACATATATAAGAGCTTCATGTTCGAATCACTATAGTTTCTAGATTGTCATTTAGATTCTGGATATTTGTTGATCCTTTGCCTTTGTTTCTTCAGTGCCTCTACATGCACCCTTTCTTCGTTTTACTACTGTTGCGACTCAAATAAGCGAAATAACACTCGAGGATTTAGCAAATTATTACACACAGGTTATAACACGCATGAAATTGTTGCATTGATACTAAGAAACTTGAGCATCGTTAATTTCTCCAAATTAGTAGCAACTGATGTATCATAAACTCGTAAAACAGTACAATAGCAGATGAGAAGCCCCTAGAACCAGTACCACTGACTCCCTCCAACCCAGGTCATCGTGCCAAGGCTAGACAAGGAGCTAAACACGCAAGGTTTTTCCAAGTAACCCTCACCGACGATTGGTTACATTCACTCGCGCTTAGCAAGAAGAAAATCTATAAAATTCAACTATCTTTGTATATTCAGGCAGATCCACACGAGACACGAAACGTTAACCTTCACAACATTTTTTTTTCAACGTTGACTGCCGTAGGGGTCACCGGTGACTGACTGCTGAAATTTCGTTTAATTAAATACTTAGCAATTCTTATGCGATTTTGGACACTACTGATATTACAGTAATAATGTAAGATAACGCCTGTACGTTTCAATAGTAAATGTTTTTCTTTTTCCTAGATTTATATTTAACCCTTTGCACTCCAGGTATGCCTGTCAGGCACTAACAATGTTAAGCGTTTCACTCCAAGTATGCCTCTCAGGCACTCCGTTGGTTTGTCAATTTTATCTACTAATTTGTGTATACCATGTCAAAAATGAAATATTCCTTAATACGTGAAACTAAATAAAGCGTAAATATCTTATGTTGAAGTTTTCGAGGAATATGAATCATTGAAAATTGACATTTGCTTGCAGTAGCTCGCAACCATATTGGTTGCATCATCACATTAGTTATGTTGGAGTTGCTGATGTATCTTATCAAAAGATGCTTGGACTGCAAAGGATTACACAGGACATTATAATACGTCTGGCTAGATGTGGCAGTTTCCACTGTGGCATTCAATGCGTTAGTACATATTCTTTAACACGTAAACAACTCTCAACTCTTAACTCAGTCTCAACTACTCACGCAAGGTTAATTAAAAGCGCGCGGTACACGCAAAGACTCCTATCATTTATTTCAAACAGTACGTAGATAACAGTAGTAGCGCAACAGATACGAAAATCAGTTCCCGAAACGTTACATGTTTACGGAGATGTTCTTTTTTCCTGTTTTCGTGATCCCCAGTGGATCGGTGCGATTTTCACGCGCGACGACACGTTTTCCGGAAACGCGTCGACGATCGGTCGACAACGGGCGCATTTGCATACGCCGATGGCCGGAGGCTGTCCACGCAAACTTCTGTACAGCTCGCGACGTGGTGCACGCGCTGAGGACACGCGCATGTCCTCAGAGCGTGTTAGACGCCTTCTCGTCGCAGCCTCGGGCGACGCTCATCTCGGCACACGTGCATGCAGCTGGTCACTTCGAACGCGCTTGTTACTTCACGTTCTGCACACAACTGTCGCCGAGGAAGTCGACAAAGCGGCTAAGATAATCTTTTGATGGTAAGAACGCTTCCTGTACGTTTCACTGGCCGCCTGTTCAGTGCCATCTGATACTACTTCCGCGTCTGCTTCGTATTACGCTTCCTTTGACACGTTCACCGCTGTAGTGAACAATTCCGCACCTACGCTACCGATAAAACATTTGGAAGCAATTACTTATTCGTCAATGGCATTGCCACGTAGAAAACATCGGTTCTCATTTTACCACCGAAGTTGACCCTTTGTCTGCAACACACTTAGAATGAACATCATCCCCTTAATTCCCTTTAATCATTCATTTTATCATGTTATGTGTTTTTCCTAGTAAACGCTTCATTCATTATATATTTATGTGCCCTCGATTATTATTTATTATTCGTTATTTATTTTCATACATTATTTGAAATTGAAATTAATTTTCAAAGCTACTATTGTGGCCGTTCGCACACAAGACGCTGCTTTTTGCAGAGGAAGGGTTAAGTTATGCTTAGAACGGTCAGCCCTAAGATGGGTGACCTGTTTTAGTGGTCCTCTGTTATTGTTGACATATGTTGGTTTGGAATTTAACTAAAACTGTAGGCGTGTGAAAGCTTGAACTTCGTATAAGAACGGGAGAGTTAAACTTTTATTAACGCATTCCGTGCCACAGTGGAAAATTCCGTAACTAGTCAGACGCGCGAATACAGCTTTTTATTAACACTTTCCATGCCACGTTTACCGTTTTCGGTACACGTATCACTTTTAATTTGATCTCATAACTACCAACCCTTTTGAAATTTTAAGTAACACTCATGTTAAAATGATAGTAGAAGTAGAAAGTGTAATATTAAATAGATAAATATTTGTACAATCAACCACGTGTATTATAAATAGCCATTTTCACGAATCTGTCTAGATACGGAATTTTCTACTGTGACAGGGAACGTGTTAACCCGGCGACTGTGTGGTGGGATGTGACATACCCCACAAATTTAAAAAATACTATTACTTTCTTACAAAGCATGCTCAATGCTGCTGGTTTTCAGTACCTTCCTTCTATACCGTGCTCTTTTGTTTCAGCGAGTCTTTACTGTTGTGCAGTTAAATTTGTAACAGAAAAGGAACTTGTTACGAAATGGCGGACGGTTAATGCTAGTTAATACTGTTATTATTTAGTTTAAGTTTTCCAAATTTTTCGTTATTATTAATGTAAGTATTTCTTGGATTCAAAAAATCACTTTCATCATTTAGTAATTTATTTCTAGTTAGTAAATTTAAATTTAAGAAACTATTATATCATTGTTCCTAAATTAATACCATCTGTATTTTTTCATTACGTTTACGAATCAAAAATAATTTCTAGTTATTTTATGCATAGATTAATTGAATATGAATGAAAGACGTCAGGTTTTACATTATATTAAAAGATTGTACATACAGAATTAAAATTTTTGACAAAACTGATTGGCATATGTGACACCCCATCACAGGTAATGTTACGTTTTCGCACCACACAGTCGCCGGGTAAATACACATGGTTTAATATACAAATACTTACTTATTTGATATTACACGTCTTATACTATTATTGTAAGGTAAATGTTACTCAAAATTACGTACGGATTGGTACTTTTTTGATCAATTTAAAATTGATGCGTATGACACAGGTGACGCACGGGACGCGGAACGTGTTAGCCGAATCAAGAGCCTGTTGAATGATTTCCGGTGCAACAGATAGACAAATGCTAATTATTCTTTCCGTCATGCCTTCTGGGATCACTGATCTCTTGCAATGACACATAATATTTTAGTTTTCAAGACAAGTGAAAATCAAATGGGATAGTGTCTATTAAATGAGCTAACCATTACACCGGTCCATGTCGTTCACTCTAACAGATTATGAATTTATTATTCAATACCCCGGTTGCAAAGCGTGACAAATGTTAACCCCTGGTAGCCCACGACGGCACACAACCCTAATTTCAACATTGAGAACTACGTATTTCTACCATAATCGTACTTTGATTAAAATTAAATTTTGTATTCTAAACCTGATATGAATAATGGATGCTTCATTTAATAAATTAATTTCGTTGTTTCTTTTTCTATCCGCGTAATTTAAAAAATGGTTTTTCAAAAGTGAGCAAACTGTCGTTTACGAACATTAAAGTGTCTTTCAGCAAGCACCCGCAGGGCATTGCGTTTATTATCTTAATGTACGGCCATGTCTCGGCTTCGTATTCTTATCTGTGTTCCGTACATTTGCAAGTTTCACACACAGGCATACGTGTACCCGATGTACTTACGCAAAGTAGTTCTTTTCTGCGATGCAAGGCGCCAACGTGACGGTAGCAGCTGTTACTGAAATCGTTGCGTGGTGTTCTCTCACTTTCACCGGCTACCTTTTCTTTTCCCTCGATAATTCATTGCGAGCCTATCGGTATCATTAGTTATTCCACCGGAGAGACGTAATTAAGCGAATTTCTGTGTCTACATGATCATCGAACGATACGATCGCCGTTATCGTGATTTTCCTTTCCAGCAAACTAGGTCGGAAAGCAAAGACGAATGAGGTCTGAAGCTAATCACCGTTGCAATTAACCGCTTTCTGATCGGTTTTGCTAGCCATGTACCGTGTAATTATAATACACATTAATTTCGCTGTATCTATGTCGTAGGAATCTACATATGTCACTTGTTCGATTCAGTTTCTTCGTAACTCGATTATTTATGGAATATTCGGTTGGATACAAACTTTCTCGTGGTTTCACGTTTGATGTCAATGTATGCGAAGACATTCTTTATTTGTGGTTCCAGTTAAAGATTAAGATGTGGGTCAGTTAGATAGACCATTAGAGCTCCATTGCTTCGTAGAAGCCATATTCGTGTAAAAGGTTACATCGTATACAAGCGGTTCCATGCTAAATGATCACAGACCATACACACATTATCTCCGATTTTTCCATAAAATTTTCATGGAATTTTGTGCACGTAGTTTCCAATGGATGGAACAAAATGAGCTTTTCCATTCATCAGTAGAATAATATTCCCTTCTCAAACCGACAAGCCGAATCTCAGTGTTGACAAAGATATAATCAGAGTGGATGACACACGTAAAGACTATTGTATTCAAAAATTAAATTACCACTAGCCTTTCAGTAAGTCAATCAGCAAATTCATTATATGAAAGTTGGCATGCTGGTGCACCCATTGGTACTTGTTCCTAAATAATGAACAGAAAAATTAATTTGCTCACACCAGGTCTGAATCATTATTTGAAGTCTGATCAAATTTAATCATGAAAGTAGTAACTAGAAAGTATTCTCGACTAGCCTCTTCAGTTGGCTCCTGTTACAGTTCTTGCAGTGACCCTTTTCGTCTCATCTAATCCGTCTCGTTGCTAATCTCTCCCGTTCTCTTATATATACGCAGAAATAAACAACCGAGTCGCATTAGTCTGCGATTGTACATTCAGAAACGTCCACGGGAGGCGGTGGATCGGCCGTAGGGGACGTTGTTGCTTCTTCAACCACCGCTTTCAACGGTTTCACCTACTCAAAACTGACGTTGGACTAGCGACGAACCGCAGCCGTAACCGGCGTCGAACGGACGATCTCTTGGAACGACCAAGAAAAGACTCTGCATCGCGTTTTGCGCGGTCCCCGCGGCGGTGTTCATGCTGGTTCACCACGAAGCGAGACGAGAAAGAAGACGGTGGAAGAGGAGAACAGAGAAACCAGTCTCCCTTTACATTCGTCCCCATCGACGTCGCACAAACTCTGCGTCAGGGAGTGAAAATAAATATCACGACAACGAGAACGAGATCCTTCTCAAGTTTCGTGGTCGATGGCTAGATTCGGCAAGGTTCTTTAACCCTTTGCACTCGGACGATATTTCAACGTCTCCATCGACCACCTCGGTAATTATAGACATAATTTTCCATGAAGAATTCACAATTACTCTTTAGCTGAGGAAACGAGACGTTAGATTTGATTGTTTATATGTTAACTTATTTTCAAAATTGATCGAATGTTATAAAGTGTGATACCGTTTGAAACAATTACCTGGATGAAGCCGAACATAAATGCTTAGGGCAGCACAGGTGGCCTTTCGAATGCAAACGGTTAACACGTTGACTACCACAGTGAAAACTCCCATACCGGGTCAGACATACTATAATATATCAATAAAATGTCAAAACTCTCATTAACACGTTTGCTACCATGGTCGATTCAAGAGAAACTTTCACTACAGACCACGCTTTATTTTTATCAATTATCTCTGTCACACATGTGTGACGTCGAGCTCTCAAAACAGAATCGACGCGTCACACATACGTGACGTTGGTAACGAACTTGTTAATACCCCTACAATACGCAGCCTGATATTTATTTATGTTTCGTGCGTTCAATATTTTTCCAAATACAAGCAATGTCGTGATTTCGATATGCGGTGGTTGCACTGCGGAGGAAATGGCGAAAGGAAAGAAAGAAGGGGAAAGAGGAAAGAGCGTTTCGTCTGGGGCCTGCTAATGGATTCATTGTAAGGCTACCTAGCAGGCCCGTGCTTTAGATGCGGGATACTGATAAGTAACGTCATGCAATCGTAACACTCCGACTTCAATGAAATTTTAGTGTGATACAGTACTAAAAAAAATATTTCACACTTATTTTTTTTATATCTGTTGATATCTACTTTGAAGGGGCGAAAACAGCCACTCAAATTGGAGATGAAAAACACGTTTATTCAAATATCTCGAAAACTATTGGTCGCAGCAAAAATTTTAAATGTATAGATTGTGTATTTTTCAATGGAGAATTCATATGTATAAGCAGATTAAATAAAATTATTTGTTTAAAATATTGAGAAATTTTTATGAAAATTTGTATGCCTAAGCTATAGATCTTTACTGAAAATATGGATGAATTGAAATTTTTTGTGAGTGTCAGGCCAAAGGATGTATACAGTGTGAACAACGTAACTTGATCACCTTAATTTTTTCAGTTACTACTGGACCAATACAAATTCTTTTTTTATTAAATACCTTAGTTTAGAGAGACCTACAGGCTAATTGCAGTAAATTTTTTGTAGGACACTTTTTTTCAAAGTTATCAAGGTCACCTTTACGTTGTTTTAAGGAACCCTTTTTTTCTATATTCTTATAGAGCATAATAAAACAACAAGATCAATGATCCTAATAACCCTACTGTTCTGATCTTTTAATCTCGAGATATTTGCATCTGACAGTAATTAAAATTTTTTAAAGATACACGTGGCATAACGATGCATACATACATTCGTATCCGAACGTAAACATAGCTTTATACTACTTTATACTACTTTTAATTTTGGAAATTTCAACCTTGATAAAACTGACCCACAAAAAATATACTGCAATTGGTTCGTAGGCCCCATTAAACTGAAATATTTAAAAAAAAAGAATTTTGTATTGGTGCAGCAGTGTTGGAAATAATTATGATGATCAAGTTACGTTGTCCAGTCAGTACATTGGAATCGAAGCAGATTCAAAGACTTGCAGGAAAGTCGTCCGCTCTTCAGCCCTCTGCTGGCAAATGCGGAATGTACCGCCACACGATATACTATGAATGTATTTTGCCTGATCACCGCAAAACAAATTTTTCAGCTTAATGATATCCGCTCGAGACACTTTAGTCAAATTAATAAACAATTCTGGTAAAAATTGTGTTAAAAACTGTTCATACTTGCGGCCGCTTAATTTTCCATCAATAAAATAAGTCAACATTTCGAATACTTACAAAATAGTTAATAAATTTGTAAATTACCAAACTATTCGACCTGTCGAACTACGATTATTTTTCATTGTAATTGACTTTCAACAATCTTGAATGTTTAACAGCTGTAGATCCATTGTATGTGCCTTAAAACGCTCTATTAGAAGATAAGTAAAAAAACATATTGTTCCATTTAAAAAAATAAATATGACCTTCATATGTCTTTTACCCTCCGCCTATAAATAGATTATTGACATCAGATTATGTCGGCTTTGAAATGGATGGATATTGGTTCAAAGCATTTTTGCTATCACTATGAAAAGTAAAATATTCAGGTGGCCTCTCTTAAATGCCTCGCCCTGTATATACGTATGTGACAATGGTTATTAAGAAGTGCCATATTGTCCTGCCCGTGACAGAATCATTTGCAAGCGACAAGTTACCTCGTCTTCCCCAATTAACGGGTTAATTAAATCTTAAAAGGTTTTCCTATGAATGAAATCATCTTGCTTTTGTCAGGGGACGTGAAAAGATATTTTCATAGTGGCTGTCACAGTTTATGCGACGGAGATTAACAGTGCCACCCTGTGTAATGATTTATATCGTTGAAAGCCGGCCAGCCGCAGGATCGATTTTACGCAGTCGGAATGATGACGTTGGGGTGGACTTAATCGATTTAGCGTCGCAATATGTTTTGATGTGGTTTGGCAAATCCTCCCTAGCGTGGGGTTGATCCTGATATTGTGGGCAATTTTCGTAATTGATTTCATGTATCAATTTGGCCGAGGATGCATTACAGGACCATTTAATGGCGAAAGCTCTATTTGATTGTTTTTCGTATTGAAGTGTGGTTAAAATGACTAAAATATTTTTTGTAATATTACATATAATGTATGTGAAATTTGATGATGTGCTTTAATCCATTTCTTCTCAACGTTCTTTTTTAACGTAAATTCACTACACGGAAAATGGTAGATTCGAGGAATATTCAAAAAATGATGAAACAAATAACAAGAATGGAAATATAGCGAAAAAAGTATTGATGTATAGTACAATAAATTCTCTAATAAGGCCGTGAGAATAATTCCTATTGGTGAAGAAACTTGGTGGGAAAAATATTTTTTCTTAGATGTTGCGTATACGCAACGTTGGGGAGAAATGGGTTAATGAGACAAGATTCACGTCAGCCCATAGTTATACACTATAATACGTCAACCAGTTTGACTCTGCAAATTTAGACTTTAGCCTATAAAACGGTAGACTACGAGAAATAATGCACTTCAAAGATAATTATAAGAATTGTCAATCAAGCATACACGTGACTAACAGAAGTCTAGAAACCCAAGAACAGTACGCGATACAGTCAAAATGTTCGCGGAAAATAGGTACGGAAATACATTTTACACTAACATACATTTTTCTAACGATTCCTGCGGTGATGCAGCCCATTTTTAACAAACTCATGATCATTGGCAGTCATAACGCCGTATTAAGTCATCCCATAAGTAATGTGAATCTCCTTTTATATTTTTGGAAGGTGAAATACAAACACATAATCGAAACCATTAGTCTTCTATATATTTTCCCTCATTTTTTGCGATCTTCCGCCATCTTTCTACTAATTTTTCAATGCCCGTTTTGTGAATTTCCTTTGCATTGTAGCAAAAAAGTTTTCTAGAACATTTTTGACGTTGTTGACATTGACCACTTTTTTCAGTTAAATAATCTCTAAATAGAAAAATGGTCAAAATATGGAAGGAAATTCGCATTACTTATGGGATGACCTAATAGGTGAAATATTTCTAGCGAACTTGAAAATTGTTAAGAATCCGACATTTCATATACACTAACCTAACATGTACTTAAAATTTAAAATGTAAAAAGAGAGGGCACCTAATTCTGAGCAGCTTCTAACACACTCACACGAAGTTACATCGACATGTAAGATACACGTGACAATCTTCCGAAAATTCAAGCAGAACAAACTACACAATAATCCTTTACATTTAACCCATCAGGGATGGCATGATTTCCAGCTTTCCTTTTCACATGCCGAAAATATTTTGTAATGCTTACCGTACGCGTCTCAACATCAGCTAAAGCATGGGTGCATTCAAATTGTAGGTTCATCTACAGAAAAGTTAAGGTGACCTTGAAAAGTTGGGGGAAAAAAGTGACTGATTGTCAAAAAAAAACTATAATATAATTATTTTGAAGGCATCTCTGAACCATGTTAATCGAGGAAGAAAAATTCTGTCAGTCCAATAACAATAGAATAATTTAAGGTGGTCACGTTAGGCGATTCAGCGTGCATATTCGAAAAAACTTCACTCCACAACATATCATTCCCGGTAGTCCATTCACCATAGACACGAACGTTCAAGAAAAGATTCGAACCGCCAATGTTATCCCAACCGGAAAGATTCAAGACTAGGGACAAAGCATGAGGGCTTCTTGTGTATACAGGTCGAAAATGAGTCTGGGTCTCTGTTGAAACTGCCGACCAAACGGACCTTTCCAGTTTTCTCATTGGACCAGGCCGGGCTTAGTTTTCTCTCGGCCGGTCCGACGTTCGTTAAACATTGTTCTACCGTTAATTGCCTTATTAATACGTATGAAAATTATAAGTTACTGTTCCGGCTGAATTGATGAAGGGTTGGAGAAGGGGGGAGGGTAGAAGCCGTTCCGGGTCGGCGGTTCGACCGAAAACAATGCCCCGCTAAATCAGCCTTATCGTCGGCTGCGACCAACCGTGAGGATCGATAAATTAAGTCAAGCTCTCGGCGGCTGAAATCGGCGCGAGCGCGACCTCGTTAGAGGGAAAGTTCCGTGTTAATGCCAGGAACGACCGAAATACCGTTTTGATTTCTAAATGGCACTCGTGTAACGCGTCCTGACACGACGGGAAAAAAATCGCCAGCCCCGGTGGTCGTTTATAAATTCGCCCGTGACCGACTGGCTCGCGTCGCGACAACTCGACGCGCGAGTAAACGCGAGTCTCGCGCTCTGCCCGACAGGATTTTCGATCGGTGTACCGTGGAAAGCCGATAGCTGGAATTTAGAGTGATCGAACGACGGAGAAAGCAGACGGAAACGAGTTAAACAGTGCACAGTGGTCCGAAACCATAAAAACGTAAACTAAATTCATGGCGCAGTTATTTATACGTTTCTCATTATGAAAATACGGTGTTAAGGTTTTTTTGAACCGTAAAATCTGATTCCGGTATTATTGTTTTACTACGATAACGGACTATTCATATAAACTACCCTTGCATTCTCGGTCGAATTTTTGTTATGTAAATCTTACACGACCATCTGTATTTAATCTATTACACTTGATTTTTCATATTTGTGGTGGCGTAAGTATTTTTTGAGTTGCATCGTACAATTTTTAAATGAATTTTTAAGTGGAGATACCAATCCAGAAGGAATCGTTTGGAATAGTACGTGAATAGTATGTACCTTCAAACAACTGTTTGATCTTACGTAAAAACAGAAAAGTTATAAATTATCATCTTCTTAAAAAATGTGGTCAACAGTTATCCCTCAGATAGCGGTGAGTAAAGTTTGTTATTCTAGGTGTACAGACTTTTACAATAATGACCTCATCACAGGGGCTTTTAAAGTACAAAAAATTGAAGTGAGGCGAAACAGTTGTTACCCAATGTATCATTATGTTAAGTAAATAATTCGTCAAAGGGACGTAACAAAAATTATCCATCTATACGTTCAAATGTTTATGAGGTTACGTAACAGGGAAATAATATTGACAAAAAAAATGTTAAACATGTGTTTAACTGTACCTAAACCATTACCACCCGTAAAATAATAAAACGGTTTTTCCTTAATGCGAAAATAAGCAAATCGAAACATATCGATTGTTCCATAAAACGAAACATATCGCTGTAAGAGAACGCGAAACATTCCTTATGTTCGTTTAGTGCGTGATGGTTTGTCGAGTTTTATTGAGATATGGGATTGTTAAAGAAATGTTGTTAGAATATCAGGGATCATATACCAACTATTATTGAAGACCATGTAAAATAATGAGGGTGTTGGGATCCGGGAAATCAACTTCCGAACGGCTGCATCGACTTTAAAACAGTTAAACATTTGTGTTTCATTTGAAATACTTTTTATTTGTAACTAAATCTTGAGTATCACATCTTCAATATTTCTCAACTACATCTACAATTTTAACTAAGTTGTTGTCATTGTAAACACTTATTCCAGTTCTCCATTCCATATGGCGTTAACAAATTTTGACGCGTTGACTGCAAACATATTGTTATAAATTCCAAATTGACAAGAATTTGCAAGAAATTTTTATGCGGCTATCTTAAGTGGGTTCTAGCAAACACTTTCCTGCAAAATTCGTCATGACTAGGCGTGACTAGCGTTTTGTAAACGTAACTGAAGTGGAAAAACGGAATAAAATAGAGATTCGCGAAAGGGTATTGTTCCAGGGGTTACAATATGTTTATCCCCTCAATGTTGCAAGTACTTATAGCTGAAAAGACACACTATAACACTACATAGTTAGATTTTAGTACATTCCTATCCATAGAAAAATATAGTGAGGCAAAGTACGCCAATTTCAGGAAAAATGTAATCGTTCTGAAATAGGCAGTTTTTCCCATTTACAAAGCTCTCGCAAACAATTGTAGGTGACTTATGGCAAGTTTTATGTATGCCACAACATAGTCCAGACATCTAAAAATCTATGGTTAAAATTTCATGAATTTTCAAAGAAGTCGAAAATTTTAATTTAGTTCACGTTTTTACGATTTCGGACCACTATGCGACGCTTTCATGCCGATCGTTTTTCTGTCCCAGTGATAGCATTCGCAAATTAGGAATTCTATCTAGGAACAGTTTGTTTTGTGCGAAATGATTTTTGGAAAATTCTAAGTACAATGGAATCTTCAGTTCTAACCCTAGTGCGACAGTGCGATAGACCAATGACGTTTTGACTCGAGAATAAGTTTATATTATACAGGATGTGTCAACGAGGTTGGCCAAGACTTTGGGCATGAGTTTTTTGTACGAAGTTTATGTGAATATAGGCCTGTGGATGTTTTCATTTCAAGACACAGTTTAAATTATTTTGTGATAATGATCATCGATGTTGAATAGAAAAAGAACGAAAAAAGTATGTTGTGCATTTATTATGATCTTCCAGCCCATTTTTGCTTTGTTGTACCAGACAAATTAATTAATAATTATCAACACATGTGGATAGGTAAAGGAGGGTCTGTTACATGACCTCCGCGCCCGTTTGACTTGAATTCTTTGGATTTTTACTTCTAATTGTAAGGACATCTTAAACAGTTATTGCAAACTCATTCTTTTGATGTTAGCTCAGAAACTAAAAGTTTCCAGGCCGAGGTTTATATAAACTTTCTTTCTCATTGTAATATATAAAACTCCCAACCAATGTTTTAACGGTCCTTTTTGTAACACACTGAATAATATTTATAGTCGTATTGTGTCCTTGATTTTTCCAGATGCCCATAAATGTTTTATTAAAAAAATTCTACTGTATTTGAGAAAAGATACAATTTTTTAGGAACTCGATTATCCGAACTATAATTAGTAATAAACTGACTCATACTGTAATTATGTTTCACATAAAAATGATAAATTTCTTTTACAATGTAAGATAGATAGTAGTATAAAATTTGGCACACAGTGTCACTAATAATAATTTTAACTCGTAAGTGACAAAGATGGCTGGTGTTTGGAAATCAAAGAGCTACTGTATTCTATATACTTTTTTTAATAGTTGCAGTTAATATCTTGTGAAATTCCTACTTTTAATAAAATTTTCTCTCGTATCTTGGCCAATGCAGGATCTCGTCCTTTCTTACGATTTTCATGATATTGGGCCTAATAATATTTAAACTGATATACAAATCCTTGAGTTTACCGATTTCGATCAAATTTGACACAATGATAGTACTAAATATGCAGATTATAATGTTAAAATAATAATATGCACCACGTAAAAATTATTCTAAAATTACATTTCAAAAGTATTTGTACATGTAATCTTCGCTGCTCCTTTCCTTTAATTAATTTTTGTCACTAGTAGTAAATTGCAGTTAAAATGAAGTTGTTTAGAAAGTTTTAGTTAACAAATTTTCTTGCATGTTCTTCAGAAATAGTTAATTTTTAAAATATATAACTAGACTGCGGACATTTGTGCAAATATACATTTTAAAATATTAAAATTACTTATTCCGATGTAATTGTCGAAATGAAACTATAATAAAACTATATTTTACACTTACATGTCACAAAATTTATTTCTTATTTTACTTAGTATGTAAAATGTGCATCTTCCTCGTGTTTAAATATTTTAATTTGCATAAAAATCCACAGTCTACATATAACAGTTCGAAAGGATGCATGACTGTATTCTTTTTGAGAGTAGAGTACGATTTTCGAAATAATTTCCCGAAACATGACACTTTTAAGGACGTCTGACATGTTTCTTAAACATTGTCGTTGCAACGTTCTGTGGGATTATATTACATGTACATAACAATAACGTAGACTTTTAATTACAGACGGAAATGTGAGGCCGACGGGAAGGAGGCGAAGGCGGAACTGGCACAACGCAATATGTTCCCTAGCGCTCAAATTAAAATGAGGTAAATACCGCAGCATTCGACTTATATTCCGAAAAAGTGAATATTGCGAAACGTTCAAAGGGATTCAAGGTCTGGAAAACTTTCCTCGTAATACATCTTCAAACTTCGCTATCCTTCTCTATAATTATGTACTTCTTTGCTGTTATATAAAGATATATACGTATATAGAAATTCAACCTAATATTTGAAATGAGGATAGAATGTAAATAACAGATGTAATGAAGTCGTACTTTTATGTTTTAATATCGTAGATGTTGGTCTGAGCGCTAAGCAATCTGGAAGAAGCCATAAGTGTTAGCAATAATATCGCGTACCTTGATAGAAGAACGATAAGAAAGGTTCGTTTGTTGGTGAAGACGAATACTTTTCTCA
Source organism: Macropis europaea (assembly GCA_916610135.2). NCBI lineage: Eukaryota > Metazoa > Arthropoda > Insecta > Hymenoptera > Melittidae > Macropis > Macropis europaea. Next base: position 32,728,889 of record OU744345.1, read on the forward strand.
TTAAGTGTATGTCTCGCAACTTCCGGACGAACGTAGAATTTCGTTTGTGAATTTTCTGAATTCAGTATTATGTAAAAATGATGGAGGACGTGTATTAAACAAATATAGAGTATTTAATAACATATCAAGAGCTGTGCTACAAAAAAGTACAAATCACTTTGTATGTTCAATAACTTGTCGAGTATCCTTGAAGAGATATTTACTGTTTCCCTATTTCACAATTTTAAAATATGTATTCATAAAAACTTTAAAATGAAGAACTCTGTTTTGTGAATAATTTTACAAATGTGTTTTAACAATGTAAACGATATTTTTGAATCTTCTTTTTGTCGTTTGAATTAATCAGTTTAGAGTTCATTTATTTTACACGTTTAAGCAATTCTACAGTTTTGTTTCAATGAAACATTATGTTATATAGTCACTTCTATCTTTACGTACTCTGAAAACTCTATGGATAATTTTAAGAAACGTACACAGCTCAATTCTGAATTTTTAATAACATATTCTTACATCTTATCTCCTCATACATTGTTACACAATTATCTGTTCGCAATTTTTTCGGTGGCCAATTTAAGCTTTTAATCTTATGAAAAAAATAATCGAGTAAGAAAGAAAAACTGAGTAAAAATTATTTGTGTTATAACTGAATAACAAAATTAAACATACTCATACAGTTTACATGAACTTTTTTTGCTCAGGACGGTCTACTGAAAAACTGAGAGAAGTTTGTTCAATACCTCCTAGGACATTCTGCATATGTTCCTATTGGTTATAAAATGACAATATGTTGTCAAATAATTAAATATGTTTTTCATGATTTATATTAATCCATTAACTGCCAACTTTTTCTTCGAAAATTTTGTATTGTATATTCTATAGATTTTAGTTGCCTTCCAACGGTTTTAATTATTTTAAATACGCGGGATCCCCACATGGGGCTCATGACAGTGGATGGGTTAAAAACAATAAACATTAATGCGTCATACGTATAACATAGTTGACTGTGACAATCAAATGTTAAAGTGGGACTTCCTATGTACAAAACCTACTGCATCAGTAAATAAATAAATAATATCAAGCAATCTTGAATACACTCCTTTCATTGTTCTTCGACAAGTACACTCGTTAGAGTATTGAAGTAGCAGCTTCGACGACTCGTAGAAGGAACACAGCCTGATGGTGGCTAATGTCGAAAGTATTTCTATCAGATTGCTGTCGCCAAGCAGTTCGCCGGCCACGTCGCCCACAATGTCGAACTCCTCGTCGCCGACGCCACCGACACCGGCTGCACCAGCTTACAACCAGAAGATGACCGGAATACCCTGCGTCGCAGCCGCTTCCAGGTATACGGCGCCGGTCCACATCGACGTAGGCGGCACCATATACACATCGTCGCTTGAAACGTTGACCAAGTAAGCACTCCAAATTCTTTTCTGTTCCCCAAAGTTTCTGCTTCGCCTTTCTACGTAACTCAGCATCGCCTGCTATCGTCATACAGTTTTAAGTGGATTTTGAACCACCATGTGTGCACAGCAACACAGAAGCAGTGAAGATGGCCAGCCTCTTACAAGGAGAGCTCTCGAAGTAGTCGTCTCAGATTTTAACGATCTCTTACAAGTTGATAGATCATGTTATTATTAGGGGTGATATCAACTTCAATATGTACTCACGAATCCAAGTCAATTCGACTCTACACGTTGGTTTCGAACCCCACGACGGGTACCTGTACGTTTCGAGAATGCGCTTGTAAGTATTTTGTAGTTCGAAAGACTCGAATCTTTTAAAAGTAGCATTCGAACTCTGAAAAACAGAAAACCGCAGATATCATGTACATACATACAATACAACGTACATACATGCACTGCGATTTCGCTCGAATTGAATATTGTAAACAGAAAACTATCGTAGGTGAATCATGTGATATGATTTTCACAGAAAACAAATGACACGATTGTACAGAATAGAAGACTTCTGGTTAGAGTATTCATAAAAAGTTCGAATCTACTTGATGAAGGTTCGATTATACTTCAAAGTACCGCTTACTTTTCTCAATGTACTTATAAAAAGTAGAAACGCCGTTGACCATAAAGTTTCTTTTGAGTTTGTTACAGTTCCTGAGGTGTTCTACCTTTATTTGTTTTTATTATGTTGTGCTAATTTTAGTTACTTGCGAACATTATCTAGCAAAATCAGTAAACATCGAATTTGTCGACTTTTTCAATGGTTCAATATTCTCTTTTAAATGTACAATGAAAATTTTTATTTTGTTGTTAAATTTCTTATTTGCATGATGTTACGTTTTCTTTGTATTTAATTTTATATTGCTCGTGTGTGTAGTTTATTACTGTCTTTTGTACTTATTAACAGTTTTTTGTTCATTAAGCGAAAACTTCTGTATCGTGCGGTGCTTTTCCTAAAGAAATGAATAAATATTCGCTCGCGATACGCGCGAAAAGTCGGCGCCGTTCGTGGAAAGCACGTCGAACGACCACGCGACTGTCATTCTAATTTATTACGCGCAGGAAAGTGAAATCTGCGATAATGAATGCAAGATAGAGCCAAACATTTTTACGGACGATCGAAATACACGAGATATTCGATGGTATTCCAGCGGGAAAGTCGAAGTTTCTCATTCACCGATTGTCCATGCCGCCGTTGGAATTTTATTTTTACATAACAGAACATGCTTGTATAAGAAGTTTTGAAAAGTTGATTCAAAACTGTGCAGGTTTACTGTTCCAATTAAATTAAATAAAAAGTACTTTGTAAAGATATGTCGAAAAATGAACCCTTTTATGTCGGGCCAATATAGTGATCATCGTTAGTACCATGATACTTTCCGTTTTACCCGAGTTACTGGTACTAAACCGTAAAAGAGTTAATTAACCCTTCAAGGGTATCCGGATTACAAGTGTACCCCACCAAAACGTAAAAGTTAAATTTTTCTCTTCTAACTTCTAATTTCTGCTGTAATTGTATTAATTGACTATCTTTTTAATTTGTTCTTATTTTCGAAATCTTATATTTATATTATATTGCATTAGGGTAAGTGTACCAGTAGTTGACACTATAAGACTCATTTCCCATTGTAATTATTATCACGGAGTCCTATTTTTAGTAATCAATTTTGTAGGTGGTTAACTTGATTCGTCAGCTGTTTCCAAATGAATTGAATTCATTAGTATTGACAAATAATCCTATAATAAAGTTTTATTAAAAAAAAATTGAACCCTCCAAACTGCACCGGTAGCTGACACATCAAATTTCTAAAGACACTTGTAGTTGATAAGTTCATGAACAGTAATTAACACCAGACAAAATAAAATACAATGTTTATTTGAAAATAAAAATACAAGATTCAAGAAATGAAATGTGATAAAATTATACAGGCAGCACATACAGAGCATTTTAAAAAACGATAACATACAAAAATGTTCTTTAATACAAAAAATATATACATACAGATACATAGAATGAAAAAGGTGTTGAATTACATTATGAATTGACAATACTTTTATTAATCTACATTAAAGGACTCAGAAAATCGGTATTAAGTGCATATCGAGCCACCAAATATAACAGGATTTGAAAGTTTGGAAATTATTTTGGATATATTAACGAAAAAAATCAAATCTATTTGCACTCTGTGGAAAATAGCGAATTTAATGCACACATTTATAAAAGCCTATTACTTTATTATCAATTGTTCCTGTGCAAGTGAATATTTATGCACCCAGTGTTTGGCGATCTCCCAAACATTATGTAATTCATAGTTTTTAATAATCAAATGTTAAAGAATATCTTCCTTTAATGTGTACAGTAGACTGAAACTGTACATGTTTACATTTAACCCCTTGCCGTGTAATAACGAGTCACACTCGTGACATAGAATATGATTGATACGTTACAAACACGAGTCCAACATTTGTGCCAATGTTTTAAAGTTTTGCACTACAGCACAAATTAACCTTCAAAGGATTGTTAAAAGCAGACTGTATGTGCTGATAGATGCTGCTCATTTATCACGGCACTCTAGGACTGGAATAACAAACTTTGTTGCACGAAATCGTAGGAAAAATTGTACGGCAAGGGGTTAATAGCTAGAAAACGTGATATTTTTCTTTGACTTGACTAACCTCGTTAACAAATCAGTGAAGGGAAAGAACCATCCAAGAGCATGCAGAGTACAAACAAAAGCAATTGTTCTGGCATTTACATCCACGATGCATTGCAATGAAAATAGTTATAAATTGTCACACTAGAATGAATAACCTTTTAAACAGCGCACTATTAAAAAATATTTTTTCTGTAGAATGCTTATTTTTCGTGGCTGAAAATAAGCGTGTCAACTATTGGTACACTGTCAACTACTGGTACATTTACCCTAATATGTTTTTATTTTTTAACACCTTCCGTGCCGCGTGGGTCGTATGCGCCCCACGCTCCAAATTCGATTATTCTAAATAAATGGTAATATTCTTTATATTCCAATTAAAACGAACGCCACAATAATAGTACCAAATGAATGGTATATCATAAGACAATTCAATGTTTGTGTTTTTAACGTTATGTATTTTTAGAAACTTATTTTCACGCGTCTGACTAGTTATGGATTTTTTCACTGTGACATGGAACGTGTTAATGATAAAATATTCATAATCATATCGGTATAGTAATGTGCCTAAAAAAGTTTGATCATGAAAATCAATCTGACAAATGATCAGCCATGTATTAAGTGATAAAACCGAAAACGAAGTTTTTGTGATACACAGATGGAAACAGAGGGCCGAACCTGGTTTTCTAGCGTTCGCCTCGATACGACTGAGCGGAGAGTAATCTCGCGATACTTTCGACAAAACAATAAGGTCGACGTCGTGTAATGAGGGAGGAAGGTGCAATGGAGCGTGACGAAGGAGATGGCAGAGAGGTTGTCGAGGCGTTTTTCAACGATATCCACAGCTGCACGCTTCTCTTTTCATCCTCGTCCGTTGCATCGCGACATTTATTCTCACTTGCCGCGTACGATCGCTGCCAGCGTTCGTTATTAATATCGAAAACGGACACGCCCGTGGCGAGGATTGATTGGAAACGGACTTACGCTCCAATGGCTCCATTAACGACCATCCTAGCACGATCGGGAATTACGCCACTTTAACCCTCATGCGTCCCTTGTGACAATTTGACACATGTCTTTCATAAAAATGCGATAAATTGTAAAAAAGTAATATGCTTTGCACATCGCTTCATTACTTGTGAACGATGCGAACAATCTGAGTAATCTTATGCCTAGATATATAGAAACTTAATTTTTTATTTTCAATAAAAGAATTTGCACATTTAACTATTTACCTTTTCATTATTTAATGTATTTATTTAATTTATTACAGTATACGGGAAAATCCCTTTTTGTATAATGATTGAGAGTGTAGAGACAGGTAGTATACGTAATACATGAAAACGACTGTTACAGCATAGACTAACAACTAATTTTAGACATACTACAGTAATAGTGAAACGCTAAATTAACGCAATTTGAGTGTGCACAAACTGACTTAGCGATCTATAAACACTGTTTTGGAAACTATCAGGAGTGTGGGAAAAAAAGTCCAATTTAACGCTGAAACTATTGGCTAAATTATCAATTCTATATAGTGGATCTGAATGCCCAAATCTGGAGATGTAGATGGATAAACGAAATAGTTAGGCATGTCTAAAGTGATGCATAGAAGCATTGAAGTTCAACAAGTGAAGAGGACTTGGATTATCAGAATAGTTATTAATAATTTTAAAAAGAGAAAACCAATTGTTGAGCAATCTTTTGTCCTCCAGAGAATGAATATTAAATCGGCGCATAATATTGTCATAGTTGTGATCTAAGCGAGATATGGGGTGGCCAGATTTATAAGCCAACAATCTTAGAAATTTGTGTTGAACTTTTTCTAATAGGTATTTATGCTTGGAAGCATTATATTAATTTTCTACCATTGTATCAATTTGACGACAGGCGACAAATTAAGTTGGTAAGGATGAGGGTTAAATTCGATTCGCACTATACGACTCCTCATCGTCACGTCACAGAACCGTTAGATCAATCTGGAGGTGCTGTTAATGATAACGTTACCAATAAGATATCAATACGTTGAATTTAACTTAAAGTATTAATACAGAATTTGTTATTTATTGTACATCAATGGAATAAAGCCTATCACATGCATGTACAGATTGTGTAAAACTACGGTTGTTCATTATGCGGCCAGTAAAATACGTTTATTTATACTGCTTTTGCGAAACACACCAGAACAATGAAACGTATTTAAGCAGTGCCTATGGTTATTAGCAAAGTAATAAATTCTTGTCAATTGTAAAGAATTTTGACAAATTTCTTCATTTCACTGAGTATTACGTTTTATATACATTACGAAGAGTAACTTTTAGTCCATGGTACTAATGGTTAACGCAAAAGAATGCTCTTCACATTAGAAGAAAACCGGACAGAAAATATTAAACAGGATCGTCAGGGCATCTCGAAGAAAAGAAGCAGCTTTTTCTTGTGAAAAATGCTATTTTTAAAATGACCGGCTTTAAGTGTTCGTTCCAACTACAGTTTTTATTAAATTTTATTAATTCCTCCATTTTCGAGATTGAAGGACACTCAAGTCGTGAAAGAAATTCAGTCGATATCGATATGAAAAAACTGATTTTTTGGCAAAACGTCACTAAATTCATCGATCCTAAAACATAAAAGTAAACTTCAGTTTAACACGTTCCCTGCCACAGGAGAAAATTTCGTAACTAGACGGACACGCGAAAATGGTTATTTATTAATACATATGGTTGATTGTATAAATATTTATCTATTTGTTATTACACTTTCCATTTCTACTATCATTTAACGTAAATGTTACTCAAAATTTCATAAGGATTGGTAGTTATGTGATCAAATTAAAAATGATGCGTGTACCGAAAACGGTACACGTGGCAGGGAACGTGTTAAAGAAAACTTGGTGTCCCGAAGCTCTCGAGGTCGCTAATCACGAATCTGAGTTAAAAATTATTAAAAACAAAATTGCCGATCCAAATTTAAACAATATGTAATTCGCGTTAAAAGAGTTTTCAGGGAAGTATGAATAAAAATGGGTAAGTCACAAATCCACTTGCGCTTATTAAATTAGAAATTGATGAACATTATAATAATTAATAAAAACATAAGATTGAAACAATATTAAACTAAATTATTCAGAAGCAGTTTCATTATCTGAATTCTCTTCAGTGTCATCTGAATCTTCATTAAGCATCCAACGGTTAAAATCCCCCAAATGAAAAGTTTATTTTTGACGTTTTGACCACGTTTTTGGGATTTGGGACCACTGTGCGACGAACCAAACTTTACATCCACTCGGATCACGTTTTCCCTTGTTTTTCCTCTTGCTAACTTCGCTGTTATCTCGGCGCTTTATTAGCTACGTTATCGCATAATTGATATAAATTGTAGAGAAGCGATCGATGCATAAAGCTGTTTAATTGATTTTAATGGCGAGCTGCTTTCTCGATCGACCCCGAAACCCCGACCAATTGAAATATCACGATGCGTGCACGCTCTCGCCAGATCATCACGAACGATAAATTTCCGTACACGAAAACCATTGTTTCGCGCGGTACGGTTCACCTAACGGGACCCGCTTATAAATCTGCGCAAGTTCCTCGCGAGCTAACCCGGTGACTCGGTTAACGAGTCCGTTAACGACGATACCGTTTGTCAATTAGAATTAACTTTCTCGAGGAACGATCGCAGATCGATTGAACGATTCCCTCTCTCGATCCCGCGGAAGTAAATAACGATTCTCTTAGCCAACACAGCCACCAGATATCCATCCACGTCGGAGTTAGTTAGCGTACCGTCGATCGTAACGAGGATCGGCATGAATATCGCTGCTAGATGGATAACTGTATCGTTACATTCCGCGAAACGATCTCCGTGATGTTGTACAGTAGTTCGAGAAAGTATTCGAATGTTCATAACCGAAAGCTTCAACCGTTTGAACCATGAAAGCTTCGAAAAGGATGCACCGTGTGCTGAAATTTGCCACGGTAAAACACGTATTAAACCGAATACAGTGGATTCCGGTTATTTGGGACGCATCGAGACTAGCATCTTTTGGCCCGATTAAGCGGCTGTCTCCATTATGCGAACTATCACATATGTAAATACAGTAGTTAAAATGATATAAAACAAACAAACTATAGCCCAAGTTAGCAATGAAGTGTTTATTTAAATATTTTTAGAATAAATCAGAGCCAAATATCTAATACGTATATAGATATTCTTCATGTAGAACTTTCTATATTCGTTCTTTGTCAATAACCATCAATATCATTAATGGACTGTCCGCGGATACGCACGTTGTCCTTAAAGTTCTCCTAAAAAATCCAATTAAAGCAAAATACACAATATATTAGGAAAAATAAGTGAACATTAACGCTTGCTATCTTCTCATAGAGTACTACAGTCGCCTGTCCCGAATAAGCGACACGCTGTCCCAATCAAGTGAAGAAAACTAGGGCTATTTATTCGATTAGGTTCTGTTCTTTGAGCTTCGTCCCAAATAAACAGCTACCTCGATTAACCGTTGGCTCGAATAAGCGGAATTCACGGTATTTCATTAGTGTAACATGTACAATATCAATTGTTAAGTTACTTCAATGTTGGAAAACTGAAAATGTTCAGCGAAACATATACAGGGTATTTCAGGGTTTTCCTGCCAAACGGTGCCAGAATGTTCTACGAGTAAAAATAAAAAAATAATGTTGTACACATGGGCTCATAAATGCTTTATTACAAAGTTATAAAAAAATAAGGAATAGCAATTGTTAACACGTTGACTGCCACACTATATTAGGCTGAAAACGACACACCGTTCTAGACTTTCATACAACATGAGGGTAATCACAAATTATGCCATTTGTAATCACTGATATTAATAGTTCTTAATAGTTTTTTTCTGGTCCTGTTAGTCCATCTCAAATATTTTTATTAATACTGTTTGTAGTCAGACAAATAACAATTGTATTTAAATGTCTCCCACATGGGTAACATGACAGTCAAAGTGTTAAATGAGTATTACCCTCAACGATGGATAGGTCGAGGAGGATCAATTCTTTGGGCCCAAGATCACGACATACCACACTACTAGACATTTGCTTGCGGAGAACTTTAACCCTTAATTACTATAGACGTTCAAACTTACGCAACTACTATAGGGGATCTCACAGACCGCTAATGTTTATTGCGTTATTACGTACATACAAGTGCCGAATAAAAGTCAAACCCATTTGTTCTTGCTTTGTACATTAATAATAAGAAGACCCAAGCCTGATTGAACATTAGACTTTAATTGAAAGGTACATGGCGTGAGAAGATAATAAGTCATGCAGGAAGGGAAATAGGGATGAATGAAAATTTGGAGCGGTCTCACAGGAGTTCTATAGTAGTTACAAGTTAAAGAAAAAAGTGTGACGACTCGTTCGCACGCCAAAATGCATCACAACTACAACCTTCATACGCGTATCGAAGACGACAGTTTATTTCCTTTAACAGTTCGTCGACCTAGAGTAGGAGAAGGTCGCAGCTCCTGTGACCATCACTGACCTAAAGTCTTACTTGTTAAACCCTTTTTTTTTATCAGCCTGCATTGCTGCCAACAACTTCTGACCAAACTCTAATTGTTTTTCACCAGTTTAAAAGTACGTGTTATACAAAAATTTCTGACGTATCATTATTATTAATGCTAATTTTTGAAAATTAACAGTATCAAAAAGTTCCATGCACAATAAATGAATGTTTATTAACTTTAAACTTAAAACAGACGATGTGACTGGACAATTTTTGCAGCTACTGTATGTTTCTTGTACTTTGCATTATTTTAAAATTTCTTTTGTTATATGTATTAATATATTATCACTACAAAACATGATTCAGTAAAGGCGATATTATTATTCAGAATAACTCCAAAGATCTGTCACACAATTTGTAGCCGTACTTTACAGATTAAAAATAACAAAAAGACATTTTTCTGTACTGTACCACTTATATGTTAATTCTTGCTGTCATTTCACTATGTCTGATTTCTTCGTACTCATCGTTGTAATCTTTCAAGAACTACTATGTAATATCGCCTTTACTATTTATCTGCGACTTGTATTATAATTAGTTATGTTCTACAAGTTTTTTTATTATCTTCTTACCAAGACGTTTAGTATTCGAATACTGTGTGACCTTTGTACAGCTCACATATGCACTGAATATTTCATAGCGTATGCATGGAATAGCCTCCATTGTTAGTTCGTGTAAGGGTAATAATTCAGCTTGCAAATCGACTTACCATTTTTTAACAAGATCTTTAATTTTCATTACAGTGCAATGTACGTTACATATTGTCTTCTATCTGTCATATATTCTTGGTAGTAATCTTAAAATGAGAACAGGATATGTTGTACCATAAATAAAGAAATGACCTAGAGAAGCCTAATTTGTATGTCCCAACTTAGGTAACCAAAGAGATAAATGAGGAATCATACCATAAAATATATGTCCATTAAAACTAAAACTCTGTCTTCCATTTTCTCTTTCGTTATATTCTTTTTCTACTTTAATTTATTTATATTATCCCTACCAATTGCAAATAAAGTGGACCGAACAAGATTCGTATACAAATATCAAAGTTCTACTGTATACCTTCTCAGATTTACTTAAAACCTTGTGAATATAATCCTGATACTTCTGTGTTACTATAGCCCTAATAGTATTTATACAACTTCAATATAACATGCACGCCACTCTTATTGGAAACTTGTGTTACAAGCGTTCGAATAGTTTCGTGAGTCACTGCAGTGAGCTACCGTGAGCGTAGCTAAAACGGAACGATTCTTGTCTTCGTGAAATTTATTCCCGACAAGATGAACTTCGCTAGACGTGTACCTGGCAATTTATTACAGTCCTGACTAATGATGTCGATGTAGCAGTCGATCAACGAACCACGGATGTTCAATCGTTGCTTTATCGAATCGACCATTAGACATGGCGGAATTCTAGGATCGAACGATGCCTGGGTGGCACTGTAGGGATCATTCGACGAGATTAAGGTCTCTACGCGGTGCAAAGTGCAGTTGTGCTTTGCTTTCACGTTACGTCTCTTTTATGCATCAAGTATACACGGCTATCCGCAAATAGCCTTTGGACACTGTCGGGCATGGCAACGGTGTGCCTGATTGCGAGCGATATGTTCTCTGAGATATTGCCTGCTACGAACATCCTGGAGCGTTGTCGATGGTCACGTTTCCCCGATCCGGACATCACGCTCCCTTTCTACTCTCTCGCGGTGGAATTCTTTGGACTGTGAATACAATTTTCGCGTAAACATTAGGGTGTGAATTATAGACGGATTAGTAGACCACAGATGTTTATGCAAATGCATATTTTCATAGGAAGTAGATACAGAAATGGGACCCAGACAGAAAATTATTACTTCATTAGAGGATTCTAAAAAAATGTTTCTTATTTTGCATGCTTCCCACATTGCATGTGTTCTGAATATTACATATTTTCTACATATTGTATATTCTTTGCATATTTCTCGCATATTTAATGTATATTCGGCTGTCTGGCCACCACGTTCAGAATCAGGCCATGAAACAATCGACAAATACCTTATTAATAGCTTTCTCGTGTCTTTCCACATTACACACACACATAGATGAGTACATGGACTATCTTTGTCATTGACAACACACAGAACTGTATCCGTACTCTACTGATAACATTGTCGCGTGACAGGATATGATGGTGCATAGGAACCATAAACACAGTAACAGAACAGTAACCCATAAATTGAAACACCAATAAGTGGAAAAGTGACGATATTACTCGTGTGGTTACTTTAATAAATTAAATTTAAATCCTGCTTTGCAATGCCGAAATCAAGAAGTAGGAAATGCGTAATGATTAAAAAGTGGATATCTGAAGTTGGAGATACTCATTTTATTATCAATGGTGTCACAGTTACTTGCGACGCATGCAATAAAGAGGTATTTTAAAAATGTAGATTAGTATTTTACATTATGAATGCTATTTTAATTGTATATCACGTCCTTTTGTTATTCTTTTGGTTCAGATTCAATGTGAGCGGAAATCACAATTAAGACAACATACGAATACTGATATACATAGAAGAAATATTCAAGAAAAATCAGAATTTTCGTATATGTAACAGCACAATGCAATAATCTTTCAAAGAAAAATAATTTTTATGCTGATACGTGCAAAGCAATGGTGGCTGCCAATATACCGTGGCGATGTCTAGATAATGACATATGGGTAAATTTTCTGAAAACATACATAAATCAGATCATTCCCGACGAATCAACTCTGAGCAAAAGTTACTTACAAGATTGCTATAACACAGCGATTCAAAATATACGAACCGATATTGGCGAAAAGAATATTTGGATTTCAGTAGATGGAGCAACTGATAAAACTGGCCGTTACGTAGAAAATGTGGTTGTTGGTAAAATATGTGAAAGAGGACCGTCAACATCTCACTTAGTTGCATGTAAATAATTAGAGAAAACAAATCACGCTACAATTGCACGGTTTGTGAATTCCGCAATAAGAATATTGTGACCGAGCGGTGGAGATGAAAGAGTGTTATTACTTGTAACTACCAGTGATTAGTATACTCATTAAACGTAATAGTTGATATTAAATATATAGAGGAGGATAAACTAATCATACTCATTATTATAACTAAGAAGAAAAAAAAATAAACTTTCCACTTGTGATGAATTTAGATCGCCCATTTGCTTTTTATGCTAGCGAGCTATTTGTAATGAAAATAGAATTACTTTATACATGAAGCTTAAATTCATTACACAGCCACTTACAACTGGCGGGAATTGCCGCAGTGGGATTTTACGTACTATACTATTTTTATCTTTCTAATTGTAAAGAAAATTAGTAATGCGTAGCATAACGCAATTATCCAGAACATCAGAAAAGTTTGCATTTCTTTCAATCATGTGAACCCAAAGACAATCATCGAGTACGAAATACTAGCGTGTTTCACAGGTAACAATATTTATTATAAAGACGAAATAAAAAAAGTATGTATCGAATATTTTCTCGAGTACTACATCATGTCCAAGTTTTATACAAATCGGCCGCGGACACTTGATTAACATTCTCCACTAGTCTCCTGCGTTTCTGGAGAAGAAATCGGTACTGGTTTGGGATAGCTTACAAGCCCAAAAGCACCCGGTCAAAAAGCGGTAGATCCCTGTTTCGATTCCCGGTTTAATTCACTTAATTCTTTTCTCCTTCGCAATATAATAAAATATACAGTCTCGTGCAAAAGTTTCCGGACATTTCGCTTTGCAACTGCACTTTGAACATTCATTGGTAAATATAAATTTAAAAATATCCTCAAAAACGAAGGGAAGAATGATAGATTTCGACTTTACCCTCTGCAAGAATAATTTTTAGTTTTATGTTGATTAAAATTCGGAATAATTTGCCGTTTCCAGAATAAGGTTAAAAATTGACTGTCCAGAAACTTTTGCGTGACACTGTACATCTCAGTTTATAAATATAATCGAGCCAAGCAGGGTATGAATAACACTCTTCATCGTATGTATAGGATGTTTCATTTAATTGGATCGATGTGAGTAGCATCAAAAGTATTTATGATGTATGAAAATATTTCAGACAAAAGTGGAATAATTTCAAAGGGGATATAATGTGGAGTTAATAATTTTTGTATGGGTGCTGGTGCACAGATAATGTGGAGATCAGTATCGTGGTTTGAAATGAAACTTTATATCTTGGGATGCACCGATAAACTTCTTTATTGTGTACACAAATGTGTTAGAGTGTTTATACCGAAAAACTACTATTTTAGTAGATATTTTGATTTTAATGTTTTGATGTAGCATTCATGGCTCACAGCATAGATAATATTTTGTTAACAGTATTATCTGTTCTCTAAATGCAATGACCAACGCAACTCATCATTCTCTATAAAAATGAATTAGAACATTTGAGCCGAAAAACTATTAATTTATGAAATAGTTTAATTTTAATATTGTTTTGTTTGAAGCCAGAAGTATTACTTCCTAAAATTAAAATTAAAATATCCTCTTATTCAATGTTTCCTCAGCACGAAAACCTTAACATGTGCACAGTCTAAACGAGTAATACAATAGTTTTGTACAGTGTTATAATAATTTAAAAAATGCAGATTGTATTTTATGAAAAAATGCAATACAATTCCTGTGTATGCGTCGAATGGACAGTGAACGCGGTAATGTACTTACATTGTGATAGAGAATAAAGACTTGCATCGATTAATGCGTTAAAGAATATATGTGTATACTGCGAAAATGACCTTCATATCTCCTTTACGCCTCCACGTACAAACTGCACCTTGTGAATCTGTGGACTCATATGTATGACCATAGATTGCGATTGATTTTGCTAAAAAAATATACATATGTAATATAAATATAGGATAATTTACTAATGATTTCAAATATTTTTCTTTATTACAGAATTTTTTAGTCCAGTTCATCTTTGACAATTTTTATGCAAGTAAATGTCTTTTAAAACACAATTACAGGAAAATACTTCTCTTTTACAAAATGACTGTAATCCCATATGAAATCGTGTCTATGCTTTCCTCGCCTTTAAATATCAAACAAAACACCCAATGGGAAAAGCCAGTAACACTTTCATGTCGAAACTGTTTTAATAGATACCGCATTGTATGATAAGTAAGTTGCACCTTTCACCTTCTAGGCAAAGCGCATGATTACATGTGCAAATTGCACCTGAAACGCTATCTACGCTTTTCAGATACTTTTACCGATTGCAATTACATTCTAATCACCATGCTCAAAACGATTACACAAATGAATTATTGCAAATTATAAACTACCTGATTAGTATTACAAACTGTTTAGTCCGCTCGCGATTATGCAATCGAAATTACGAAAAATGCCTTTGTAGTAGGAGTATGATGTAAGCGATAATTATCTCATAAACAATACACATTGTTAAAAACGGGATTCAGGACTTTAAGGACAGATAGTACTCGCGAAATGGTGGAAAAGAGTCCTGATAATAGGAATAAAGTCGTAAGATAAGTGACGAATTATCTTACCATGTCTTCTTCCAAAAGAGGAAAAAGAAATTCTGTAAAGTCTAAAGTTTCCAAAAGGTGTTCATCGTGTCCTCCTCCCATGACCACACACGCTTCATATTTCATACCACAGAATTGCGAACTTATTGAAAAATTTGTAGCTTTGTTCTAATTATTTTACAGATATTTTGTATTCTCTGATATAACTTGTCGCTACTGTGGAAGTACTCCGAAATCATATTGTCTCTTCTTATAATAAAATTCGAAATACTCCGCTAAATTTTTGAACGTCTTTGACAATCCATGAAACATGCGACATAAATACATAATTTCCAGCACTTTCTCTAACGAATTATTCTTGCCAAAGTCTATCATAAACAAAAATTGTTTACAACTCACCCGGGAACATCCCGAAGTGTTCGTCTCCGATTTTGATGAAACTTCGTAGACTTATTAAGCAGTTGACAACAAGAGACACGTGTTTTTTCTTATCGGCTGAGCTGCGACTTTAAGGGGTGAAATCAATTAAAGTTGCAGTTGGAAAATACTCTCTCAAAAACTATCATAGATACAAGAAAACTTCTTAAGGAAAAGTTTAATGATTTTTTTTGCGTATACAGAAAATATTCACAAATTTTGTAATAAATAATTTGTTTATAACAAAAGAATTTATTGTAACATTGTTTTAAAAGCCATCACAATTTACATAACCACAAAGAAGAACAGAAATTGTTTTCTGAATCCATTAGTATATGATATAGTATATGATAGGTTTGCCTCATATAGTTTGGCAAATGTTTATATTATACGTACACCGTGCGATTCAGCCGGTCCACGGCCGTACGATATACAGACTTACAGTTAATATCTATTAGGAGATGCAGCGTTTATCGTTCATGCTGGTGATCGGTAACGTTATTTATAAGAACTTACAATGCTAGCAGAAATTATTTTAGTACGTATTAACCCACTCGAAAGTCGATGAAAGTATTTCAACATAGACAAAAAAATATTCCCGCTCCTGTATAGCATCTTATGACAGGATCCCAAATGTCTTATGATAAAGCTTCGAATGTGTTAATGTATGGTACTGATAGTAAGTAATGTAGTACCTGTACTCACAGGTAATTATACTAATACCTATAACTGAAAGATACTAAATGCTCCTCAGGAACGGGAATATTTTTCTGTCAGAAAGGAAACAATTCTACATCTACGTTCATATAACTTTTGTCGTCCTTGATAGTGAGTAGAATATGCTCTACCTATTTCTAAAACAAATAAGTCACATCATATCACACTCTGAAATTCGTCCTCGGAATATTGTTTTGTTGTAGGGATAGCGGAAAGATCTGTAAAGAGGAGCAAAAATATTCAATTTACGTTGCAGCAGACATTGTCCTCTGTATCGACCTCCATCTCGCGAAATCGATATCCAAACGCTGTAAAAACGAGGCCCCACCCTTTTCGTTCTACCGTGTTACTCGCGAAATTGATTTATGCAGCTAGATCATCGCATAACGGCATTGGACGAAGATCGCAACGAAGATAGTGGTTTCTCAAGTCGCGGGACACCTACGAGAATTTATACGCCGGTCTTCGAGAAACGAACGACAATGGACAGCAATAATAATAATGATCGAGCGTCGCGTGATCGTGGGTAGATAAGATCCAACCCAGCGCGTAAAGTAATCGCGGGAATATTCTTGAATTCTTACTGGAAACTGCCGCTGAATCAATGTGTACTGCCAGTGGAAATAAAATGGGGAAAGAGACAAAGTGAAAAGGAGGAGATAGAAAGCTTTCCATTGAAGAGCTGCACCGCGACGGGTTTTAATTTGACGCCGTTACGAGCGGTACATTCAATTCATTACAAAATTCGTAGTCGCCTCGTAAAAAGCAATTCGACCCTTTACAGGCTACGTGAAACGGTTTTAATTGAATTCCCTGAATGAATTCGTGGCTCTCGTACAGCTGCGAAGTTATTTTTACGCGATCATAAATTCATACGTTTGATTAATTTTCTCCGTTCGTTTGCCGTGTAATCGCTAATTTGAGAATGCAATCCAACATCAGCCACGGACGTTTAATCAAGAACTTTCTAATTGCGCGATAACGCATACGATCGTCAGCACGAGGATCAATCTTGCGCGTTTAATCAGGGGTTATGAAGGTGCAAGGATCGATTTCCAAACACATTACTCGTATCCTTCATGCTTTTCATCCTGTGACTGTCCTTTTTTCACTCTATCTTTTCATCCTGTAACTGTTGTTTTTTAACCCTTTCGTTTTATCATCTAACTGTTCTTTTTAACCCCCTTCTTTAAATATAAGTATCTATACTTTTTAAGTGTGAATTTGTTTGTTTATCAGTGTGTACTATTTTGACTTCAAACCCATAATATTGTTGTCAATCTGGTTATAACAGTTGTTCCTCTTTCTCTCGTCAGACTCACTGTTTTCTAACCCTTTGATCGCTATAGATGAATATACTAAAATTTTAATAAAAAAATATAAGATTAATTTAATTATTTCTATTGGAATATTTACTTATTTTGAATGATCCATATATGTATATGGTTTATGTTTAATTAAGTTTCGAGGCTTCTTTTAGGGGCACTACACATTTACGTTTGATACTGTAAAGATGTATGTCGCAAATTTGATCTGCGCTTTCCCTCTGTCGGGCCGCTATAGTCGTTTTTCAATTTTTATTTAGAGAACCTAACGTTTTCGTAATGCCTTTCATGAAAAAAAACGCTACGATCTTTCCGGATGGCCTAATAAATTATGGAACGTCAAATTTGAATTTGTATTCACGACTTACAGGGTAGATACTACTTATCAAACTAAATAAAAGATTTTTAATAAACGTAGGTAAGAAAATTAATATTATTCAAACCGTAAGTTGTTTAATATCGAAAAAACTGTTTAATAAATCTTTTTTAACTGGACCAGTAATGTGTTTCACCCTATGTTTAATGGACATTTTTATTCACAATCTTTTTCCAAAACACTGCACTTGTAAATGGTTACCCCTAAGAAGTTTTTGTTCCATTCATCGTATGTTTTGAACTAGAAAAAAAAGTTAGCGTGATTCCATCTCTTTGAGATTTCAACATTTAAACCCATTTTTGATCAAAATGGATGATCACATACGGTTATCACTGCGCATTTTGTTTACACTTCACAATCTCTACAAGTTGAACTCAGTTCCAGTCAAAAATTGCTCGTCTAATTGTAAGTCGCAATGCTTTGTCGATTTGTTGAATACTACTATTTAAAGTGAAAGTTTTGAATATTTTTTTTAATCCCTTATGTTTGTAATACACTTAATACAAGGTAAAATATATTCTTTTCCGCTTGAATAGCAGCGACAAAATTAAATAGCCTGAAATGAATGCGCTAACTTGCAACAAAATCATCGTGCAAGGGGTTAACCTTCTCGTAATTCACCTTTAATGAATGACGCCCGAAGGTAGACAGTTCATGACATCCGTTGCAACACAAGTGGACGCGAAATAATTAATTATCAACATCCCGTGCGGCCCAGAGATTACACGGTAAATGTCATCTAAGCCAGAGCACTTTCGTGTTAAGCATACTCCACGTTATTGCACATAAGCCATAGAAAGAGAGCACCATCGATCAACTATAACAGACGTACCACGCAATGAGAAGCACACGCTGAATGGAGAAATCAGATTTTTCATTTATCTACAGAATTTAGAACATCATGAAGAACAGTGTGTTTAATCGAAGACCAATAAATTGACCATACTGTTCTACAATTACTGGATGTTTCATAGTAACAGCTGAAAACAGCTGGCTAATAGAATGCACAAGAATATACAAAAGTTGTCTTGATAATAATCATAGATCAGTAATCTAATCATTTTTCAAAATATTTGGCTTCCTATTTTGTAAGCTACCAATAAGTACTTTGTAAGATTACATCCAGAGCTTTTTCACTTCTGGTTTTAGGTGACGATTGGAAACAAGCAACATTAGTGTGAAACACTTTTTCATGTACAGTTACATGATTAAGGAAGCATAAATCAATCTGCCAGAATTATGCCTTATTTTAAATGGCAGTTCCTACTATAGGAAATCGTGAAAGGTAGGGACCGCGGCACCGGGAACTCGAACCCAGTTCCTCTGCGTTGGTAGCCAGCCACCTTAACCACTACGCCACCGTCAGTCCGCTGACATCCTTATTTCCACGATTCCTCTTATGTGGGGTCTGGAGGTCTCGATCCCGCACTACTGATCCACCCTGTACATGAACAATGTCTAAACTGGATAGGACCAAATATCGTGAAATTAATCAGTCAGAATTTATGGCAATTTCTACTGACCCAAACCTGTATGTATATGAACGTTCAAAGATACGTGATGACTTGAGTTACCAAACATCTTGAAAACAATCAGGTTTTAGGCCTCTGTTTATTCAGATTTTTTAATTTGTCGTTGTCCATTCTATTGGCCAGTTAGATCTTAAACCATGGTTTTGGAACGCTGTGCGTTTCCATGGACGAAAATCATTTCCAGCGATACAAAGTAGTGTTCCATCCGCTCATTTATTCATATTTCATCGTGAAAAAGCGGATTAATAAAATCCCCGGTAAGGTCGATTCGTCCCGTTGGGCAGCTTTTCAAATGTTTCGTTCGAAAATTAATCCCACAGGCAGACAGCGTCGTTCTCTGTCAGACATTTTCAGAAATGATGTAACGGCCGATCATTAGTTTGCGCTTCCGGTATCACGTAATCCCTAAAACATCGTCGATCATCCTGCCGGGCCGAAGAGTCCTGGCGAAGACTATGCAAGGCCCTCAGGGTATCCCATGGAGATCCAGCGAGTCCTCGTTTCCTCGCCCTTCAGTCCGGCACGTGCAATTTGCCCGACTCTGACAAAGCGATTTTGTATTGGTCGAGGCGCCTCGTTCTCCCACACAGATTTACGCACCCACACTACCCGCCATGTACACGGTGTATCAAAACTATAGGAGTCGATGGCGTAAACGCGTGGGAAACATTTAGAAATTAAGCTACTTTGATCACGGTCAGCGCTGAGATGGATGACCGCCGTCAGTGCTTCTGCGTTGGTGTTGACAGATGACGGCTACGATTGCACCTAAAACTGTAGGTCACCCGGTTAAATGGCCATAGCAGTCGATGCTGGGTTACGTGCAAAGAAGAACTGTAATGGAACGACCTAATGGAACGGACAAAAACAAACAAGAATATCTAACAAGGTCCTCAACCGATACAACAATATTTTAATGAGCATTTGCGTACTGGTAGAGTACGCCACTTTAGCATGAGCCATTTATTTCCAGAGCAGTACAAGCCACTTTTTTGCTATTTTGAGATATTAAAGGTCCTGCAGTTTAATGTTTCTAAACATGTTATCGCTTGCTGTGGAGAAAATTATTTTATATTTGTTTAAAGCTACGTATTCCCTGGAACATTTTTTTAATTATTGGAGCCGACAGTCAAAACAGGACGAAGCAATTACAATCGACTGCTTATGTTATTTGAATATTATTATTTGTATTTGTTGGATTTGTAAATTCTGGTTAAATAATAAAGATTTTATATCGTCTGAAAATTTTTCAACTTGACTTTATTGAAAAATAAAATAGTAACGTGAAAATAAGTGGAAACAATGAATAAGGAGTTATAAGTATTTTTCTTGTTTTTACAAAAGTGGCTACCCAAATATGCCTAGGATTCGACAGATTCTTTCCATTCCTAGAATTTAAATACCCTGTAAATGCCTACGATTTAAATTCGGTCACATCTTTGTAAGACACTTAGAATCAACCGATTCCCTGCATACATACTTATGCATAATACTATGTCAAGCTTCTCGAACGTAATTACAACAAAAGGGTTTCATCCGCAAGCTATGAATGTCTGTGTTCTTAGTAATGAAGGTCATGTTGTACACTTCTTACAATTAATCGGCTAAATCTCAAAAATAAGAAGTTTACGGGTCCATGTTTATACTAACATCTTTTTTTACTTTCGGGGTGTAGAATATGTCTATAAATTTTATGACACTATTTTAGAAACACCTTGCACATGTGATGTTAAAGATCCCTTCAACCTGATCGCGTAAACTGAAAAACGTTCTTTAAAAGTACATAAACCAACGAAACTTTACTTAATGCATAATTCTTACCTAAAGTACATACAAGTGTACAAAACACATGAAGGAAATATTTGATTAGTTAATAGACTGACATCATTTTTGTTAATATTAGAATTTATAAGAAAAAATTAAAATTCTATACGTTTGCCCCAGTTATAAGATATAAGAATCGCACAATTAACACACTTTCTGCTTTATGCAAGTAACACAGTCCCAATCATCTCTACGATCTCGAGGAATTATTTAGTTCTATTTAGTGCAACACAAGATGATGACTCAGGTGCAACGATAAAAGCGACTTAAAACCCGTGACTGTTATCTGCTGAGTAATTTCTAAGTTAAAACTTGAAGAAAATTCTCGACTCATCGCTTCGAATATCTCCTTTCGCGACGCATCATCGAACAAAGAAGAATATTTCGAGTTTGAACTACTAATTACTAACATTCAAAATGTGGAGCAGAGTATAGTTCTGGAATCGAAGGCAGAGGATCGTATTCGATCGAAATTTAATCGGTAGAGGATCGATGTTGAAGGCACAGTTTATGCAAACTATATGCCTAGAATGGTGAGCAAAACTGAATTAATACAATCTTTCTTAAAAAAAAAATAATTCTGCGTAAACTACTTGTTCTACTTAAAAACCTTTAAAAAACGTTTGTTGATGTAAAATGTTTCAAGGGGAACATTATGATAAAATATTTATTTTCTTCTAATTTGCTTACACATTGAACTATGGAGGTCTCCTCTAGTTTTTTTTAAATGCAACACTATTTTTTACGGAAATCGAAAGAGCATCAAACGTTTAATAACAAAGGTGTAATATATCAGGTTTGGTCACTTCTGCAAAAAGTTTCTTCTGTTTTGACCGTACAATTCATTTCAGACTGATTTTAACTACATGGTACCGTTGAAGTTGTAAAATAAAAAGTGTTCCAACTACTTGAATAAAAAATAGTTTGATAAATGTTACAAGAGTCGACGATACTGCCGATTATGTCATTTAAACGTTATCTGAATGTCTTCCTCTAAAGTCGCATGTAATTGCCAACATTCAAGAATGTGGATCTTTGTTATCATAGAGTAGAACCTCGGTTATCTGAACACAAGTCATCCGAACATTGGCCAGCCAATGTTAGTTACAAGATAAAATTACCATTATTCGCATAATGAACCTAATTTCATACCAATATGTATTTGACATTCTAAAATAATGTTAGCATTTTTATGCGAATGTTATAACCTGAGTCATTCTGTTACTAATTGTATTGCAATAGTTCAGATAATCGAGGTCCTACTATAGTTCGATTTTCATTGAAAAATTAAAAATAAAGTGCCCTTTTCATATTTTATCACAAGCACAGTAAAATCGTTATGACAAAAAAGTAGATAATATATTTATATTTACATCACGTTAATTATTTATAGAATAACCTGATATCCCGAAAAAAAAGAGTTTCCAGAGCAACGTCTACACGACCTATTTTCATCATTAACCCCATAACATACAAATAAAATAGGACTCGATGTGTGCTGAAAATACCATTTAATATAGCTCAACTTAAAGTTATGTAAGCTGTATAAGAAACAGAATATTTACATTGCTAAATATCATAAAACAATGTTAAATGACAATATTAACGAACAATAATTAAGTAACAAATAAATAAATAACTTAATAGTTCTGTAGAGTATGGAACTTTTCAAAACAATCAGTGTATAATTCTTGGCATCTCGGAGACGTCAACGTCTAAAATGACATACGAAATAAATGTCTCCCATACGTCTTTGTACCTCATGGGGTTAATACGATTGAAATATGCTCCTAAAGTTTGTCCTCTGATTTCACACTCACCCTACATTGGCTTTCTTTTTGCTTGACATTAATACGTTGACTGCCATGGTGGTCACTGATGACCGGCACATCAAATTGAATTTAACCAAAGAATTGTCAAAATTGTTCGCAACTCCAAACTTACTGTGGCAATATAAATTAACAAGTGTACCAATAAATAATAGAAGATACAGGATTTCTAACGATTCATGCAAAATAAATAGTACTAACATGGAGAGTGCACCACCTCCGTCTTGCCGATTTAAGATATCGAGTGTTGTAGACATTATAAGGGGATGAAGTGTTTCAACAATACATGTTTGAGAAACTTCAAACGTCATCGCAAGTTCCCTAGTTGTGATGCGACGATTTATGGCAATTGTCGCCTGCAAATCATCCTCGTCTATTGCCTTTGGTCACTTCGCAAAAAACACACGAACTTTCCGTTCAACCCAATATTGTCGTATGGAAGGAAACGCCACTATAGTGACTTCCCACTAACCCTTTAAGTCCTGAAAATTTCGAGAAAAGGCGTGCACCATGTGCTGAAATTTTCCGCGTTGGAGCAACTGTGTTAAACTGAATATTGAATTATAATAATGTATATGATGTCGATTACTCAGTTGGTTTAGTGTTCTAAAATTGCAGAGTATGTAACGAAACATGTATAGTATATTTTAATCAAATGAGCTGAATCAATAATTCATTCGAATACGTATGTTTAAACGATTTAATCGAGCCTTTGCACACTGATAGATTTCGTCACCCCGTTTACGAAAATACCCCCTTATAGAGACAGATACTGAATACTTTTTGAGATATTCATGATTGAAGATTTTATACTGCCTAGAAGTACACTTGTAAGATGTGCTGCGTTAGCTTCCGTCCCTTTCACTGTGGCAACATGTTTATACAGGTATAAATAATTGCTTTCTGGAAAAATGGTTTCATTGATTCAGCATAGCTCTCTGCTGAATCTCCATAATCGGTCTCGTACAAAGACAACCAGGTCTGTGAGCACGTGTGTGTACGTGTGTACCAAAAGCAGAGCAGGAATCTGAGTGATGTGAGCCGATCGTTTAGCGTTTTCCCATAGCGAGAGGATCTGACCCGGGATCGGACCTCGGTGGGCCCAAGAAATCGCCCCAGGTAATCACGGCGCTCGTCCTCCGCCCCTGGTACCGTTTCCTCCCCCGCACACCCACCCTTTCCACACCACAATCCCCACAAACAACGAGGCTCTTAGCCTGCGAGCACATACATCCTCCTTTTGTTTCTCGTTTCATGCTTTCTCGCTTTTTTCACCTCTCAACACGCCGCGCCACTTCTATCCACTGCCATCGTTTCACCTCAGTTTCTTCTTCTTTTTCTTCGCCGTTCCATTCGTACCCGAGCTCGATCTTGATCGATCGGGTTTCATCTATCCCGTATTTTGTTAAGCCGATCCAATGCGATGCTCAGAAATAGAACGATCGATAATTGCGTTCGCAAAGGACTCGAGAAGGCTGAATTCTTTGGAAACTTGGTAGTTATTAGAATTTTTATTCGGGATGGTTGAGATGAACGGGGTGATAGAAATTAGAACGATATAGATGTCTGCGAGTATTGATCATCAGTAATATCAAATTCAAGTGGACCTTCGCGAGAGCTTCGGACTTAAAGTCCAACCAATTGTAAGTCTTCTGCCATTCAAATGGTGCTAATGAGTGTAGACATTTTCAGACGGTAAATGTTGTAGGTTTCTACAGACAAGGATACTTACAATGAATTTTAAGCGACATCAGATTGATAAATAAGTTATAAATCAGATTAAATTCTATTATACGATCCATCCCCTTCTTTTTAAGGGTATCTATAAATCTGAATTCGTAATAAATTCTTTAGAGAATAACTGTAAACGTGAAGCGTCCGGATACTTTTACACACCACTGTAAAAATAAAAGTGGGCTTCATGCTAATGGTATTTGACGCACATGTAGATGAGAGATCGACGGATCGTTGAATATTGCTCTCACATAACAGCAATTTTATGGCTTTGCTCGACGTGAATCCTCTACTGATTCACCCTTGAATTTTCTAAATATTACTTCACAGATGAATCATCATCCAAAGAACATATGATTGAAACGTAGATTCAGAGTTATCATCACAATAGCATTCTTACATTTACGGTTGTTTATTATCAATTTCTAATCACTTTTAGGATAAATAATTATTAGGTCCTTGAATCGTACAGAAGAATTAAGCTGAACGGAAGTTGATCTACAGGGTATGTGCGAAATTGTAGTCGAACCAAAATGAAGTGATACCTTGACCAAAAATGAGTCAAAAATGAAGAAAAATATATTTTGTTAATTTCTGTCATGTGTGTAAATACTAACAATGTGATGGTTATAGCCCGCGTTGTTGCATACAAATCTGGGCGCATTCAATCAAAAATGTACGTATTCATGACAATGTGTTGAATTTTTACTTCTTCGAATACCTGTACAATATTGTTCTATAATTTCTGACAAATTTCATTATCTTTCGCGTATCGTTTTAGTTTGTGATTCATTTTCAACTTATTTTTTAACAAGAAGTCATTTCCACTTTGGTTGTACTACGATTTCGAACACACTCTGCATACATAGATTTCACTAATCTCTTACAGGCCACAATATTTGCATTTGTAAAAGAATTCTTCTTACCTGATGACCACCAAAATTCGCCATTTTCCATCATTGCCCTTTAAGAACAGGATTCCCAGAATTTTAATTTTCTCAGTCGAGCTTCTCATCTTCAGCTTTCAATTTTCGAAAAGAGGGAGTGAGAGGGTAATACGCATCCTCTTCGTCTATATAGGGTGAAGCACTTAAAACAGGTCACTCAAATAAATTTTTTAATTTTCATGATAGAAAGAAATGTTTCAAATGAAAGTCGCTTGGTTTCGAGGGTAAAATTTTGAAATGAAATTGTTCTCGTTGTATGTTTGAAAGTTAAGATAATTCCAAAGTCATTAGCATTGTTTTCCATGGAATAGTATATACATTTTTCTGTATCATAATGAACCATCATACGATAACAATGGTCCATGATACAAGGTCAGTTTCGAAAAAAAATATATGACAGGACTGCGATTGTCAATGTATTTCCAAGTCGTATTTGCGTATTTATGACAGTTCATACACCTGGGGAAAGTGTTACCAACGGTCGGATAACACCAACATACAAAAATGATACTTGCGTCAAAAACTTGGTCTCACCCGCTACTCCTGATAGTCGCAATCAAACCGCACGTTCTTCTTCGTAACTGACCTTGTATCATGGACCGTTGTTTTTGTTTTAACACATTGTTGACCTGCTATTTTATGCAAAAACTAATGCGTGTCACCGGCCATTTTCATAACTGAATATTAAAATGTACAAGTATAAATAAATTTCAATAACTTTATTTGTACATAATTCCTTTACATGTCTTATATACAAGGTGTCCCCAAAAAATTATACAATCTGAAAGCTGCAGATTCTCTATACTCGGAAAATTCGAAAAGTCCTTTATCATTTTGCAATCTGCGGCATAGTTTTCGAAATATAAGCGATTGAAAGTTGGGTATTCGCTGTATGTGCGTTCGCGGCTCTACATGTGCTCGCTTGTGTGAGTTGCATTCAAAATGCCAAAAACCCAAGTAAATAGTCAACATCATAATTAAACACTCCAATACAATCAACAATACCATAACGACAACTTGCACAATTTTGTACTTTAATAATTGCGTAAGTTCATGCATGTGCAAGGACGAGTACATTCGTTGCCGGTCAACAGCATTCGTGCATGAACACACGAGTACACTCAACAATGGGTTAAGACACTCTAGTATAAGACAGAAAAAGATATATACGATTCCATTTAAGAAACTGCTGATAACCTTGAAATGACCTTGGCCTTCAGACGTCCAACGAAAAAAGACTACGCTGCATAATTTTCTCCTCGAGACCAAGCGACTTTCATCCGAAACATTTTTTTCAATCACAAAAATGAAAAAAGTTCGGGAGACCTGTTCTGAATGCCTCACCCTATATACGTGTAACGTCGTATCTACCCCGCGGTGTCTTCTCCTTCTCTCCACCCCGCTAAAGTCAGATCGCCCACGGGCTCCACGAGGCCGTCGTTATTATATGTTATCGCCGTGGAAGGTATGGGAACCGGCCCGAGGGGGCACCGGATACCTACGTCGGTATTTCCCCCTCGTTGTGCCATAACGCACCGTCGAGGTACACGAACAACCAACTCTCCGGTTCTCGTTCTCTTTCTCCTCGTTCTCCCAGCGGCCTTCGTCCTTAACGCGCTATATTCCTCCCTGTCGTCCTTTTTCCAGGGCACGCGTCTATTATACGTTAAATTACGACGACCTTCGGCCGCGCACGCAGCCCGAGCTATTGAAAAATGCAACCAGCTCTGTTGGTACCATCGGACGACACGGTACCAGGGATGAAGAGACTCTCGAAAAGCTCTGCAGATCTGTGATAGTCTTAGGGTCGTTTAAGGTTAATTTATAGTAAATAACTGTAAAATTTATTTGATATAAACCCCATAGTAGTGGGGTGTGTCTAGTTAGGAAAGCAGAACGAGAGTATAGAGTACAGAGTGATTGATTAGCGAGACTTTACTTTTAATTAACCCTTTCACTATTAACGTCGACTATAGACGTCCTCTGCGAAATTACCTAGGGGTACTAGCGTCGACTATAGCCTAGTAGAGAAGAAACATCGCTTAACCACCTAATTGCTTGTTAAGAGTTATGATTTGTTATGTAAATTTTACTTTAGTCTTTATGTTGGAAAAATATATATCCCGTGCGGCTGCACGGTATTTTTGACCAGCCGCTGCCATGATGGAAGAGTTAAACTACGTTTATTTGACTATAAGTATGATTACACTGAATTACTTTAAGTTTGTACTCTGATTCTTAACTCTGAACTCTACCCTGTTTTCCAACTCTCATCCAACTAACTTTCTTTCTTTTTATGAGCAGGCTGTTTGCCCGTGGTGATGTGAGACTTTAGAGACTCCAGCAAGTCCTCGCTTCTTAATTCTCCAATACAGATAATGTTTACCCATCACATAAGTGTTTTTGTCACAACAAATGTGAAATTGTACCGGGATAAAACTTTCAAAAATACCGGAATCTGCAGACAACAAATTAACTCTCTTCCCATTCGCTCTCACATTACATCTATCACCCCCACTTCCTCTTTCTCTCTTTCATCCTAAACGTTGCATCTATTTCTGAAAATCACTCAGTCACATTCGCCCTACGATCATTTTTTTAATCCACACCTCAGCCTATCGAACTTCGTCGCATTTCTCAGTCACACTGTCTACACCAGTCCAAAGATACTTTGCATAATTTAATCACGCTCAATCACACCCAATTAAGATGCTCGCATACCAAACATGATGCAACATTGCGGCAAGAATATCGATAGAAAACAGTGTATTTTTGAAGATACGTAGAAGAAAAATTGTTTCATAGAATGCATCTGTATATTCTAGAGAATTGGGAAGCAATGGCTGTTCATCCTAAAAGTCCTCCGCTATATAAATTCAATTTGAACGCTCCCTCTAGAAGAATCAGAAAGTTTCCCCTATTCAAACCACGATTCTATGTATCTTCAAATCTCGGACATTCAAATCTTATTACTAAATTGCCCAACCTTGATAACCTATATTGCAATAAGAATGACTTTTTGCGACCCACTCTCTGAGCTAAACTACACACAGTGCGGGGTCTTAATTCTTACTCAAGATTAAGTACATATACACTGCAAATACAGGGTGAACCATATGTCGCGCACCATAGGGAAATAGCAAGTAAATTGATCAGAGTGTACATAAATAAAAGTAGAAAGAAATATATTTTATTATTCAAAAAGTCTTATTACACCTAATAATTATTCAAAATGTGGTATGTTCGAAATGTTCGCCTTCAACGTGTAAACACTTTTCAATTCTGTAGCTACATGATTCCTGAATACATTGGGGCAACGAAAAAACCTTTATAAGAAATAATAATTTCTTTATCCTTATGGTGCGCGACATCTGATTCACCCTGCATATTACACTTGTATACAAAATGATCTGTCCCATTCATGATATTAACCTGGCGACTGTGTGGTAGAAAAACGTAACATAACCTGTGTTGTGGGGTGTCATACTCCAATCAACTTTTTTAAAAATTTTAATTCTGTATGTATAATCTTTTAATGTAATATTAAAGGTGACTTCTTTCATTCATATTCAATTAATCTATACAGAATATAATTAGAAATTATTGTTTACTTTTAAATGTAATGAAAATGAACAAATGCTGTTACTTTAAGGACAATAATATAATAATTTCTTAAATTTAAATTTACTAATTAGATACATATTACTAAACGATAAAAGTGATTTTTCTAATTCAAGAAATACTTATATTAATAATAACGAAAAATTTGGAAAACTTAAACTTCATAATAATAGTATTAACAAATATTAAGCATCCCTCTTTTCGAAACAACTTTTTGTTTCCTTTTATAAATTTAACTGCAGAACAGTGAAGACTCGCTGAAACAACAGAGCGTGGTATAGAAGGAAGGTACTGATAACTAGCAGCATCGAGCATGCTTAGTGAGAAAGTAATACTATTTTTTAAAATTTTGGAGTACGTCACACTCCACCACACAGTCGCCGAATTAACACGTTCCGTGCCGCGTGGGTCGTATGCGCCCCACGCACCAAATTCGATTGTTCTAAATAAATGATAATATTCTTTATATTCCAATTAAAACGAACGCAACAATAATAGTACCAAATGAATAAGACAATTCAATGTTTGTGTTTTTAACGTTATGTATTTATAGAAACTTATTTTCACGCGTCTGACTGGTTATGGAATTTTTCACTGTGGCATGGAACGTGTTAATAAATGAATACAGAAACTTTAACTTCTCTCACTGTGTCGAGAATTGGTTTGCCACAGGATGCAATATATCGAGTGCAATGGCGAACATAGTAATAGTGTCGAAAGGCGACGTGAAACGCGTTCGAAAATGTCACGAGAACTTTCTAAAGGAGCCGGAAAAGGTGGCACGAATCGGCGCCGGTCATCTACATATCCGCTAAGACACGCTTCATCGATGCACGTTCACTTTCTTGTCGTGTTCGTCTCGCGAGATCACCGGAACTCGCCTTTAATCCCTCTCTTTTCCTTTCTACTTTTTACCCGTCTCTTTTCTCGAGACATTTCTTCTTATTCCTCGTAGCCGTTCGTCCTTCGTCTCGACGAGGCATCCGTTCTGGCAGCTTTCACGAAAATGATAGCGGCTGCTTCTCTCCTCCGGCGTGGCAGCCTCAATAAAGATGAAATTCGATGACGATCATCGATCGCGGCACGGGATTAAGCGATCGAAATCGCGCGGGTAATAAGCACGATGCAAAAATACTTTAATAGTTCCTCCAAGATCGTCGGCCTCGTCTTATGTCTTTATTTCGAATCTATGGTTTTGTTTGAATATCGATCGCTGAGTAAATTGCCTGTTTATTCGAACAAGGTAAAGTCACGAGCTGGGGAAGCTCTTTTGAAGTGAAAGCTCGCTTGAAATGCAGTTCATCGATGAGTACAGACGAATCTAAGAATATTAGCTGCCAATGCTTCACCATTCTTATATAAAATCGCATCAAGTATTGAAAGAAATGAATTCGAAGTAGACGAATTCCATACTCCATGAATTTTGTACAAATTAATTCAACAGTTATGTTGTAAAGAAAAAATTGATTTGATTATTAAAATATGGATCCAGTAGCAGTTACAATCTGTAACAAAGAAGATATCGATTCGACTAATAGATGCATACATCACTTTATAGCATATTTGTAAGTGTGCATGTGTTGGTTGCGGATCAGAGCGCACTTTTAATAAAAATATTGGTAAACAGATACAGTTTTTCTGAAAAAGCAACACAGTATCGTTTGAATAACATTATCATCGAATACCATGAATCTTGCTGTACTTAACAACTACTATCTATTTGGGTGAAACAATTTTTTAACTGACAAAAAATACAGTGGTACCGATCACTTAAAATTTGAAATGAGGTTCAAAATATTACAAATTTTTTTTAAATGGGAACAACAAACTATTCCAGTGGTAGAGCAAGGCCACCAAAAATTAATTCTCAATAATCTAAATAATTAACATTAATTGTAGTCGTTAATTTATTTATGCTTGAAGGTATGTTAAGAAACATGTTAATTATGGGATGATTACGAGAACGTCTGGTCAAACATTGTTCCACTTGACACAATTAATGGAGTCACATTGAACCAGTAATTTACACTAAAAGTAATCATAATCGTTTCAATTTATGCGTAAATGCTGTAGATGAATTTAATATAATATAAAAAAACAATTTATTATTAATTGAGTGCGTAAATGCTCGGTTGACATTCAAAGCTGATTTTTTCAAAGGTGAAGCATCGTGTGCAAAAACTGAATTCCATAATTTCGATTTATTTTCGTACGAGAATCATCTCCTTCTCGACTGTACAACTACTACTGAAACAGCCTGTATCATTTGTCGTCTGTACGCTGGTATGTCTGCTTTCCTACGTTTTAAAATCACGTCGATCGATTCGCCCGATGAATGGTTAAACATTTACTCAGGAATGATCAGATATTCCGTGTAGCGACATACAAATTATGCTTTCGCATTGACGAGGTCTCGTTGAGACGGGCAGCTGCCGATGTTCCGGTCACCTGCTGAAATCGCTCCAAGTCACAGGCAGCTTTCAAGGGAACCGCAGCTGTTGCGGGCCGAAATTTTTAACGAAGTCTACCCTGTTCACTTTAATTGACGATCTCCGCCGCGGTAGACCGATTAACGTCACGTCGTAAATGCGCATTTTGTCACGGACCCACGACGCCGCTAACTAAAGGGTGCGGAACCGCCGCGCGACCATCGAATTATTATTTTATTCGATATACGAAAATATAATGTAATGGAAATGTCTTCGGAGAACGGGGTGCGTCGCGCGTGTGAAACGAAGAGGCGGTCTTCGGTCACGCGGATGTGCTTGTAACACTTCTCAAAGTGTTATCACACAGGATTAATACTTCCGTTCCGTTGAAAACAGAAGAAATAGTAGAGGAAAAAATTCTATCGTAGTACATGTGACCTTATTTTCTACTTAAGTACTTAAGTACAACGGTGCATCAGAAAAGAGCAATCGCACTTTTTTTTTAAAGTTTTTTAAAAAATTTATGATTAAAATTTTACGGCACGTAAAAGGCGTATATAACTCGCAAATGAAGCGTCTTTAGGATGAATACTTATTATTGACCTTTTGATATCTTTATTAGTGAGCAGAATCTATTCTTAAACCTAGAGCGTTCTTCCGTTCGACTATACACTTAAGGTCTGTGGGTCAAAAATGACTCAAATGTACATAACTCATATTTTTAGCTTTATAATACAATGAGATGATTAAAGAAGCATATGATCATCCAGTCGCATCTATTATAATAGCTTTAATTATAGAAAGACAATATACTTTGCCCAAATTGTTTATTTATAACAGGTTTTACATACTTGGTAACACTGCTACCAATCATGTAAACAGCATATTCACATGCTGTTTGCATGTGAATTTCCTCCCATTCGGATCACACCATACAATAATTCTTTTTTTTGGCATTAATAAAATTATTCTGGTTAATTTAAGCTATTTGTATTTTTTCTTTCGATTATACTATCACCCACTTGTTTGTAAGATTGGACCATGATTGATTTTTGTTATTTGATTGTGCCTCGTTTATGTTATGTCGAAAAAGACCCAAAGACCTTCTGTATAACAACTTTTGTTATGAGCACGCCATATGAACCCAGACAACAAACTTTTAATGTAATGTCAAGGGAACAAAAACAAGTATATTGATACTAATTTCATTGCATTTCTTCAATACCAACAAAAGTTTAAAAGTAAATAAGAACGAGGTGGTTCGAAAAAGACACGATGATCGCACTAGGGTTAAAATTTGGTCTCCGAAACAGTCTGTGTATGCAATATTTTCGTAAGGGAGGGTCCAACTGTAACTGTCGTGTCATTTCAAACTGCGTCATTTACGGAAAAGGATGAACACAGTGTTTGTTACAGAAAATATCCAAATTCAGTTTGGAATTCATCTGACTCAAAATAATTTTAACAAAACTTGATTTTACGTATTATCTGTTACACCAACATGTATGCAATATTGTTTACAATATTTTAACTGTTACCCATGGAATTTGAACATGGCTCTTCCTGTTCATATTCCGAGGTACTTCATCTCAACTACGTCAGCACTTAAAAATTCTGTTCCATTCTAAGGTAATACAACAGTTATATTGTAAGAAAAAGATTAACTATTAATTTGATCATTAAAGTATAAATTCCGCAACAATGTATAAGTACAAGAATTTTTTAAATGCTTCGTCGGTACTTATAATTTGCAACAGAAAGTAAGTCGATTCGCTTACTTGGAAAGGAAGTGATTAAAAATCTACGAAATTCTCACCTCTATGGATTTTTTTTTAAATTTTGTACATTCGTAAATCTGGGTGGGTTTCATAAAATCATGTTTTATGAATTTTCCTGCTGACCGTCTGTAGCATCCCATGCTTCACTCTGCATTTCTGTATTTTTTTAAAAGTAGGTTTATTGTTTACTATTTTATAGTGATTCCATGTGCATATTTCATTAAGGTTGAATCAATATTTATAAATTTCTTTTCTGAATCGTACCACCACAACGATCATATAATTAAAAAAGTACATTAATATTTTATTGAATACCTTTTAGAATTAATAACTGTCTGCACACTTTTAGACATTGATTCTAAATGTTTCCCTGTTTGTGCAGGAGCAATATACTACGTTTAAGGAATTTTAAACGTTTAACTTTGGTGGGAAATGTTTGAGAGCAGAATTTTTTAACTGCAAGTGATATATTGTTTACATTATTAAGAATTTTCTTCTCGAACGCTTTTCCACAGGTACCCGGAGTCGAGGCTAGCGAAACTATTTAACGGCAGCATCCCCATCGTTCTGGATTCCCTGAAACAGCACTATTTCATCGACAGGGACGGCGGCATGTTCCGGCACATACTGAATTTTATGAGAAATTCCCGTCTCCTGATACCGGATAACTTCGCCGATTTGGATTTATTGCTGGAAGAAGCGCGGTACTTCGACATCGCACGTAAGAGAAAATTCATCATACCTTTCAACAGGTTTCGCGGTGAATGGTTTTTAAATCCGGACGATTAATATCGTTTAACCCATAGACGCACAGTTTGTTTTCTAGATCGGCCTCAGAAACACACTTTGTTTTTTAATGTTCCTTTGTTGCTACAAGAAATTAAATGAAAAGACAATGCGTATATGTAGACTGCAAATGTTTACGCACGATAAATGTGCATGAAACACATGACATTTATGCACATAAAATATGCAAATGTGCACTAAAAATATGCAAAATATGTATATATAACATACAGTATAATAAGCAATATATTAATATGTTATACAATATTCACAATATACATATATTTAACAATACTTTTTGCAATCATTCTAGTAAATTGTAGTTCGCGTTGCAATAAATTATAAGCATTTGTTCTAAATTTGATGTTGTTAATTGGTGACGTTTGTCTGTCAAAATTAATTTATGTACGGAGAATGACCACTCTACATCGCACAATGTAATCGATGCGTACTTAAATTTACTCCAACAACGTTCTGCCACATTTATCGGTCCTTGTACGCCATCGTGACTTAAAATACTTGAAATTTTTGATAATTCGGTAAATCCTACATTCTTTTCCGAAATAGCGTTTACTTTTCTTCTAATTTTTCCCCCGTGATCGCCCGGAATATTTTTTGAATGAATTATGCAATTCAAATATGTATATTCCAATTGAATCATTTAATGTTAATCCTACGGTTTCGAATTTCTATATTATGGCTGGTAAGGTCTTTAAATGAGTCCTAAGGTACATTAAGTTTTGTACAAGTTGATCTTGTTGGAGCTTGTGCGATCTTGCTTGCGACAGCATCCTTTTGCTTGGACGTTTGAACTACCTGTTAACATAAATGAAATATCTAAATAGAATTTTATTCAAATCCAAAATAATTCCGTATTACCAGTTATAGGAATTTAAGAAATCCCTGACAAACGTCTTTAGTTTTGTCAAAATGGTTGGCATAAAATAATGCTACTTCGATTCATGTGCCCCATCTGGCTACAACGGCAAATAACATGTGCAATATATTCTTGCACATGTTGTTAAACATGAATATACAAAGCATATGCATTATGCAAAAAATGCAAAATAAAAAATTTTTATTTGAATACTCTAGTCACAAAACAAATTTCTGACCAGGTCCCATTGCTTTATCTGTGTCTTATAAAAATATGCGTTTATCTACTTATAAGGGATAATTAATACGACTTTTATTCATTTGAAAAAAAGAATTATGAAAGTTATAGCCGTTATTTGTTTATCAAAACAAAAAGAAAGATGTGATCAAGCAGAAATACACATGACTGCTATAGCCGATATTTGCCAGCACATCAACTAAGATTGACAGCTATAGCAATCATTTGCGGCATTGGGTTAACTTTTCAACAATGGCAAGCATAGTACGCAACACGTCGCGCTTACTAAATAATGATTAATTTTTGCATTGAACTTCCAAAGATTATTATTATGTTCATATTCGAAACATCTAAAACGTCTTCTCACTTGTTGATAAGAAACAAACGTTGTGTAACGAAATACATTGTATTTGAAGTGCTTCAGATGAACGACATATTTTAATTTCGATATATTTCATATTTTTGAACATTTCGCAATGACATTGACACTTCCAAATTGCAGTATATATTTATTTTACAATATTTATTAGTATAGTGTAATAGCAAACAAAGAAATGACTTCAACAATGTATTACTGTATTGCTTTCGGCTAACCCTTAACTAACGTTTAAATCTTCTTTTTGTATTTTGTCTACTGACAATTTCAAGCTGTTTTTTCAATACTTTTCACAGTGAGAATTTAAGATAGTGATCTGTACGTTATCTGTATTAAAAATTCTTATATCATGTGTTAACGTAAACAAAACAAGAAACAAGGGAAGAAAATTTATTAGTATTTTTAATATTACTTTCGTATCATATGATTGGTAACTAACATCGTAGAAGCATAGATTAATATATAGTAATATATGTTAATATATTTTTTTGATGCAATAAATCGATATCGTAATGAAATATAGTATCCTGAACTTGCAAATGCCTCAAGAACCCGAAATCACCGAGATGGACAAAATTTTATCGGGATGTAGTTATTTGAGATATAAACAGCAGTGTATTTTATTTATGTCCAATAGTTAACAAAGTAACAGATCACTGTCTTATAAGAAAATAAATATAAATGTTTTCATGCGACTAAAGTTTCTTAAAATGAATCCATTAAATGGATTAAATAAGTAAAATACTCAAGGTCACTCCCTCTTTTAATTCTGTCAAATACTCTTTACTTTTCATCTGAGTGTGCAATATCTATTACTCTTCACATTCATTTCAATTTTGAAAATGATAAGATCTTAAAGTGGAACTTTGTACGTGTTACAATATGTTAGTATAACTATTACACGTTCAGTTCCACAGTGAAAACAGCCCTAGCTAATCAGACACGACATAATTCACTATTTTTTTTATATAAATCGTAAAGGAAAAAAAGATTTGAGTACTCAATCGTGTTCTTGTGTCCCTGCGTTATGGTTTCTCTATGAAGTTTGCTCAGAATTTTGTTATAATCAATAATTATTTAATTAAATTAAATTTGAGGTGTTTATGACCGGTCACCGCCACGGCGTTCGATGTATTAATATGAATATCTATTCTGACATGTACTTTAATATTTATACACAAATTCTTTCTGTTTTTTTGTACACCTAACTTCTCATACTGCAGGATTTCATCTTGTTAACGAAATAAAGAGTAACTCCCTAAAAATTGTTAACCAAAATAACTTCTGATTCGTTAATACTAAAGGAAAATCTGTATAATAAAGTTTGCTGTGTTTAAAAGGATTCGCACAATATAAACATATATTTTTTAAAAACCTTGTATTTTCGAAAATTTTGAAGAGACCTTGAATGTTTTAAATGGAGTACTCAATCGTGTTCTTGTAACCCTACGTTATGGTTTCAGTATGAAGTTCACTCAGAATTTTGTTACAATCAATAATTATTTAATTAAATTAAAATTTAATTAAATCAGGTGTCGGTCATTGGTGACTCACACTGCACTCAACGTGTTAACTAGTTCTAAGTAAATAAGAAGTGACTTTGAAATGCCCACTTTCTCAGTCTGTGCTACAGACGTATTTGTTTAAATGGCGAGACTGTTAGGAATTTACAACGTTGCAAAGTTAATGACGTATGATCGCTAAGTGGGCGTACCGTTGGTTAAATTACACACGAAGAAAATATTTAAATTCCTGACAGCCGGTATTACTTAATCTTCGTTCGAAGCTTCGAAAAGGAAAAAGAAAAGTCTGAACGGTGGCTGCTGGACACCAGACAACTTCCTTGGCTTCTGTAACCAGACGAAAGATCACGGTTCACAGTCGATAAATCATGTTTATCTGCGTGGAAGAATCTCTCCACAGATCATCTTTCCTGCCATTAAACAGCAATACCAGCAGTATACACAGTTCAGATTATACTGCATTAAATGCCAATATCTTGATAGCCGGGAATCGTGGTGAAAACTTGGGTCTCGCAAAATCCCGATATCGTATCATTCGATCTCTGTGAATTAACATATTTACGGTCGCACAGCTTATTAATATGAAAGTAAAGTACCTGCATTGATCTAACAATAAGTAAAGTACCTGCATCGTGCTTCATACTTTTTATAACAAACAGTTTATAAATTATGCTGGTCAGGCAGTTATTTAATAGATAGTATCAAGTTGTTAGTTAGAAGATTAATGTCACTTTGCACGAGGACGAATATTTAAGTCTAAAAGTCTAGAATTATAGTAAAATAGTAGTTAATAAATTCGTTCTCCTCTTTCATGTCCATTAGGCTACCGGTGACTTTTTCTACAGATTTTCCTTCGCAGTATTCATCTCAAGGACTGATTGAATGTCATATTGCAATACATTATTACAATCATTTTTTTACCTGCTAACGCATTGTATTAAAATAAATATATGTAATGCGATTTAAAAATGTCAAGGTAACCGTGAAATCTCTAAAATATGAGATGTATAAACATTTTTCTTTGTACGGAGCCCTTCAAACATGTGTCAGAATACATTTCTTTTCTAACATCAGAAAGTCAGTTATTTTAAATGGCAGTTTTTAGTGACTCACCGCATGTGCAGCAAACAATGATCATCAAGAATTTTCGTGATTGATTATTAACATGTATACTTATAACTAGACTGCGAATGTTTATGTAATTTGATATATCCAAATTGGTGAATGATGGGCATTTAATAACATAGCAAAATAAAAATTACATATTTTAAACATTTTAAGGAGCGAATGCAGTCTTGTTGAAGTTTCATTTATTTAACTGCATTAACGTAAAAAATACGAAAATATAAAAATGTATATCTGCATATAAATCTGTTATGTGTGCTTGAACTGTGTTGTTCGTGACATGTGAAAGAATGTGTAAATGCATATGAGTATATACAGGGCTGTGCAAAAATCTTAGATTACTTGGGATAAGAGATTTTGTTGCCTTCAAATAATCTCATATGAAACCCTGCGAATCTATTTTGCTATTCTTTACCGAGTACTCAAGTAGATCTAATGTATTTTATAAACGTATTCAGTATTATTGAAATCTGGACCTTGTGTTGGACAGGTCGTAATTGACAAGGCAATATCATGGTCCAAATCATTTAAATAATCTTTAACGCTTGACTACTCTCGTCGAATCAATATGACTAGAATCAGTGAAAACTGCCATACCTTATCAGACTCATTATGATATGCTACTTTTAATATAAATTATGAAGTACAAAAATATTTCGGTATTATGTTGTATTATTTATGTGTTATACTATGAATACAATGTTAATATTTTATTTATACTGTATACAAATTAACCTTTACGATCAGAAACGAAGATACTTCTTGCACGCTAGATGATGTATATAGTATAATTATTTCTTTTAAAAGTTTGTATAATGCCCATATAATGTAAATATACTGACAAATACAGTGATTAAACAAAATTATATGAATTTTCTAATCCCTGCGGAAGTGTTTATTTACTGTATTTATCCTGTATATTCTTCGCATATATGTTGCATATACTTTGCACATTCGCTGCACATCAACTTGCACAAACTTCCGCAGTCTAATTATCAGTGATATACGAATACAATCTGCATCGTTACGTAGTAATTAACATTGCTAACAATGAAAGAAAGACAATCTCTAAGCAATACATACTCTGTTGCAGCGATGTGCAGGCAGCTGGAGCTGATGAAGAAGGAGCGTATAAAAAACGGTTCGACAATGACGACAATGTCCTCGTCGTCTCCGAGTCCACCACCAGCGAACCAGGTGGGTGGTCGTGGGACAGGGTGCACGACGGTACCCTGCAATCGGGATTTCGAGAAAATTCGCAGCAACGAGGGGAACTGCAACTACGAGTGCGTGGCTCTTCATGTTAGTCCTGACCTGGGTGAACGAGTGATGCTATCCGGTGGCCGAGCGTTGCTCGACGAAGTATTTCCAGAGACGACCCAAGCTGTGATCGACGCTCGATCAGGCGTCGCCTGGCATCAGCAGGACGCTCGTCACGTAATTAGGTTCCCGTTGAACGGCTACTGCAAGCTGAACTCAGTGCAAGCCATCACCAGGCTTCTGAACGCGGGATTCCGCGTGGTGGCGAGCAACGGCGGCGGGGTAGAAGGTCAACAGTTCTCAGAGTACCTGTTCGTCCGACAAGCCGTCAACACTTGACGGAGCACAGCGCATCAGCGCAAAACGAGCTCGAGGACGGTTCGGTGTCTTCAACGAGACCACGACCCCGAGTGACTCGTACAAGGAGAACTCTTCAAGACTGCGTCGCGGATGATTTGATCGTTCCTGGTGGCGGAACAGCACGATGTACAGCTTTCGGGGAGCATTCGAGAGATATATCGTAACCGTATAGTCGGTGGACGAGACGTGTGAACGTCAATTTGCCGAGATGTCAAATTGACACGTGTTTTAAGTGTTGAAGTAAGAAGTAATAAAGAAGGATAGAGAATTGAGAGCTTTAGGACTGATCCAGGGGTATGTGAAACATTCCAAGTCTCAATCAGTATCCCTTGACTGGATTGCGAGGTTTATAGGATGTTTCAGAAATAGGTGATTCGATATAAGCATTTTATCTATTTGTTAACGCTAATGTTCGAATGTCGTTAAGGCGGGAGCCCGGTTTAGGACGTTAAAAATAAGGTAATCTTTGGGATCTTTTTTCTAATAAAGTATTAAGCGGATATTTTCGAAACATTCAGGGTATTTTCTTTCATATTTGGGCAATTAAAAATAATTTTTTCGTTAAAGTATGGTCCGCAGAAATGGATGTACATAAACATGATCGAAGGTTTCTCGCCGACGGAGTTGCAAATTTGCGGGAATTCTGGAGCCCCCGATTCTTCCCCAAAACACAAAAATCAAGGATATTCTTATTCCTCGTATAATTACATTGTCGATGAACCTAAAAAACGAGATAAAAGTACAGAATTTACAAATTGGTGGGTCTTCAAAAGAAACGTAGCGATTTTTACCAAAAATTTCCCCCCCTTAAACTTAACATTCCCTAATTATTGTCAACACTAACTGAATCAAGCCGTTAAAGTACGAATAACGTATTATTTTCACTCCAACCCAACCCAACACAACCATGTATTCTCTCTTTTTTATAGTAAAAGTGTTTTGTGTAATAATAAATGAGATCTGACTCGTTGACAACAAATTATATCCCTAAAATATATAACACAACATAAAAGGTATGTACTCCGTAGGTAATTTTTATGTGTTTCAAATGAAACTCAAACTTTATCTAACAATTTTTTAGTCAATGTGTATTTTAGGGATACAATTTGCTATCAACAAAACAGATCTTATTTATTATTATAAAAAACCCTTTTACTATAATAAAGAGAGAATATATAGTTGGGTTGGGTTTGGATGGAGTGAAAGTAATACTTCATTCGTACTTTAACGGCTTGATTCAGTTAATGTTGATAACTGGTGAATACCAGCATTAACGATAATTCACACATTAGCGTTAACATATACAGTGGACTCTGATAGAATACCTGTCAGACATATGTAAAATTCAGAATATTATTATAATTATTTTTGTTAAGAATAAGTAATAACACTATTTGTGATTGGACGAGTCGATTTAGCATATGAAAATTAATTAATCTCTAAGGGTTCTGCTTCTGCTAAGAAAATACTCCAAAATCATATTGCTGCTTTGTATGATAAAATTCAACGTATTACAGGTATTCTTTAATTTTTTTTCAAAAAGGAAGCTGGTTTAAGCAAGTGTTTATATGACCTTTCCCCATTCTTAAAGTAGGATGCGCTCCTAAAATTTGACCATCTATTTCTAAAACACACTGTATTTATAATGTGTTTTGTTACGTAAAATTTTGAAAAAAGATATACAAATCATATGTGGTTAATTAATGTAAACCTAAAAGTAATATAATAGCGTTTATGGTCCTGGGACTTTTCTGTCTGAAAATGTTAACAACTGTATCAAGCATTTGACATTTTTCCTAGTTCACAATAGCACTATGCAAGATATTTCGTGTACCTTCATCTATCATCACCAATATCTCAGTTATTTTTGAAGATAAGAAAAAATTCAAAAAAAAAGATTACAATGCCCCTGGTGGCAGATACGCTGACAGGAAATAGTTTTTCTGAGATCTTTTCGAAATTTCAAAACTATCAATGATTTTTTAAATGACACGAGATCCTTTTGTTTACATAGCATACGATGCTATCGAAAGCAATTCAACATTCTATGAATAAATAAATATGAAACGACCTTGAATATGAAAAGTTTGTGAAAAATAGAAAAATTAAAATCTGTTTTTCACACAAAAAAATATTCTAAAGGTTGTTCAAAAAGATGTCTATTAATACAATACATTTTCGAATATCAAAAATAAACAATGTTTTACAAATACCATATTTTCTGGTGTAATGCAATTATATGCCTATAAAATCTGTTCTTGCATGTCCTATAATGTTGCGAGATCATAATGAAAAACCTATTTCTTCAAGTATTGTCAGAAAAACAAATCTAGAGAGTTGAGTGATCAAGCCGTCCAAAAAAAACTGTGCTACCCTAACCAAAATCATGTTGTCATATATCCCTGAACTGCTCCCCGTGCTAGGTATTATGTCATCTAAGCAAATAATATATATAAATTTAAAAAAAAACATTAATGATCTTAAATTCATTTAAAAAATGACCTCGAGGGAAAACTTTTTCATTATAAAACGTAGAGATATTTTAGTTGATGGAGACATAGGAAACACCCTGTATTTTTTCCACCGACTATACGTTGTTTCCGTGAGAATTTGGAGATCGTCGTCTTTGAATTTTTGTGATAACACCCGGTGATTCGAAACTGTAATGAGCCGAGTAATTGTAAAACCGTGTTATCGTTTCGTATTTAAATTAATTACACTATTTTTTCCGTTGACACGGTATAATCGTCGACTGGGTTTCCGACTGCAGTTACGGTAGTAACATCAGTGCTGCTTAACGTGTATAACTTTCAAAGTGTCGTAACAAAATCCAAGGTATGGATTTTGAAAGACACCACTTCTGAATATTATCTCAAACATGCTTGGATTTATTTTATTAAAAGGAATGCAATCGAGTTTATTTTGTAAGAAACGTTGAAATTACAAAATCGTAACTTATGATGTCCGTAACGATGGAATCACCGTTAAAGGTGTTTCGATATCCTTACGAGAATTAGGTTCGCAAGTACGTATTGCCGAACGATGTCATTATGCACGCTCGTGACCCATTTATGCTTAAGAACCTCGGGTGCGCCGGTCCCTACTCTGCTCTTGTTTAATAAGCTGTACCTATATGTATTTAAATGCCATACTAATTACTGTAAATACCGCGAATAAACGTGTATCTATATTATATATATATAAATATTCTATGTACTTAAATATGCCGACGCTTAGATGCGGAACATTCGACAACGAAACGATTCGCGTTGATCTCATCTGGCTGTCGATTAAAGCGCCGGTCCCTAACTAACACGGCCTCCAATTCCAGAGAAAATTGTACGAATTCTATGAAATTTTTCGTACAATTTTCTCTCGATTAGAGATGTGGCTGAAGTCACACGCAAAGACTTCCGTTTCCCCGACTGTCCCGGTTTAGCGTGCGTTGAAAGGAAGAATAAGTTTCTAATCGATAAGACACTTGCTACGAATAAGTACCGTTTCGATTGATTTAATAAAATGTTTATTACGTGAAATCGTAGAAATCGTCATTTACCTTTCATTCTTCCGAACATACACACTGCATTCAAGTGACGTTTTCCCTATTCCACAGATGGAACTACTTACTTGTACGTGTATTCTTTATTTCAGCCTCACAACCAAGAAATTTGGACTTGGTTTATATTTATCTTATGTTTACAAAGCTAGCTTATCCACGCATCCGTCACATTCACTCTTTCCTTTCACTCCTTTATTCTTCGTTCCCGAAATTTATTTTCCCTTAATTCTACTATTGCCTACTATTCTACTTTTTATGGACTTATTGCACTTTCCTCCATTTTCTCTTTCCTTTTCTTTTTCAACTTTCTAAGCCATTCTTCCGTCTTCTCATCTGTTCTTCCAGTCATTACCTCCTCAATCCTAACTCCTCTGCCTGTTTCTCTGCAATCCCTTACTAGATGCTCCAGCGTTCCGAATCTATCTCCGCATAAGTCGCATCCTCTTCCCTCTTCTTTATCCCAGTACTTGTTACACATTTCTGTGTTTCCATATCTCAGCTGCGCTATTAATTTTTGGCTCTCATCTCTTCCTTCATTACTTAAGCATTCTGGTATCCCGACTGTTTTGATATGTTTCTACCTTTTATTATACCTGCACTGTTCTATTTTCCTGTATTGCACTTGTTGTTGTACTTCGATGTATCTTCTTCTCAGTCTTTCTACTATCTCTTTTCCTTCTCTTCTTAAGAGGTCGATTCCTGCTTGGTTTTATATAGTCCTCCCTTTGTTTCGCGCTTTTGTTTTTTTCTTTTCCTCTCTCCTTTTCCTTTAAGCATTCTTTAACAATTTTCCTTCCCACTCCCTCTCTTATACTTTCCTCAAACTTCAGAGCTCTCTGTCCTGCTTTTACTCTCACCTTCGCTTTTTTTGTTTCCTCCAGCACTATGTAGCTTGGTGTTCACATGTCCAAACCAAAGATGGAATTACTTAGTATGGACATTCATGTA
Source organism: Macropis europaea (assembly GCA_916610135.2). NCBI lineage: Eukaryota > Metazoa > Arthropoda > Insecta > Hymenoptera > Melittidae > Macropis > Macropis europaea. The sequence continues at coordinate 32,773,657 of OU744345.1, forward strand.
CGATGTATAAAAATTTCAGTGCATTCGGTTCAGTCCTTGGCAAACAGAGACGGTTTAACCCTTAAGTGGATTATTGAGGCCGTAACAGCCCTGTACAAGTTCAAACTAGTAATTGTTTAATTTTTACCGAATAGACAAAATAGAAAACAATTTTCCTTGCAGAATTAGAAGCATAATGAGATAATAGAGGATTACATGAATCTTCAAATAAATATATCAACACATGTTGAACAATTATTTGTTTAAAGTTGCACAGGGCCGCTACGGCCCAAATAATCCACTTAAGGGTTAAAATTTGTGCGTTGTTTTCCGTTATCACGATTTTCGCGATGGAACAAAGAGCTGCGATTAAATTTTGTATCGAGATTTTTAACCAGAAAATTAGTCTTAGTGATCAACCATCCCCTGCACTCACCGGATCTAGCCCCGGCCGATTTTTTCCTCTTCCCCAAGCTAAAGGTGGCACTAAAAGGAACGTTTTTACCACGTAGGAACAACTTAGAAAAATGTGACGGCGGTTTTGAACTCAATTCCAAAAGAGAACGACTCTCAACCCTTCCAGTGGTTGTACGCGCGCTACAAGACGTGTATAAAGATAAGAGGAATGTATGTTGAATCTTAAATAAAAAATTTCGTTTCTCTAAAAAAAATCGAGTTTTTCTAGCGTTAGTCCTGGAACTTCTTGAATGCAATGTGCGATGTTAATGCGAGTACAGGGTTCTTTTCATGCCGCGGTCAAGGATGCTTCCAGTGTCGTAAAAAGAGCAAGTCTTAATGTACTATCGGCATCTGATCGTCAAACTCGAAGTTTGTCGGAATTGGCTAAAGAAAGCAGAATTTTAATTCCTTATTTCACTCCGGGGACTGCCCTGTCATGAACACCGGAATTCCTCAGGGTGAACCAGAATTTGAATGTAACGGTTCATGAAAACCGGGAAAATAATCCAGAGTCACAATCAGGGAAAATTCTGCGCCGCTGCCAAACTTCCGTCCACCGTTGAACACAGAAACGCACTCCTTGTATACTACTCCATTCCTAACGAACCGCGTTGAAGACGTACTGGACGGTGAGAGCATTGCACTTTTTTGAAAAAGTGAGAAGTTCAAACTCCGCGGAAGTGAAACGACTGGAAGCACTGCTTCCTTCAATTAGTTAACACTTTGACCAATCGCTGTCTAGTATATGTGATTTCATTCACCTAATTTACAATAAGCAGCATGAAAGGCAAATAAATGAACATACATATTAATGATAACTAGACTGCGGATGTTTATGCAAATATACAATTTTAGATATCAATATTCTTTGTTTTAATGTGGTTAACGAAATGGTACTTTATTTGTGTACAAGGAATCATCTCTTTCACAATTTGAGTATATTATTCTAACAATCATTTTGTACATGTACTAACTGCAAAATTTTGATTTTTAATATTACCTTTCAAAACAATTGAATCGGTGAGTTGAAGAACAGTACAAGTCCAAAATTAGCAATTTTCAAATAATCTGAAAAGTAAATATAAAGTGCCTAGAAGTACATGTTGGGACCAAAAAGAGTGCAAAGAAATACCCTATACTCGTGTTGCAGTACCTCCTGCAGTTTAATGAGTGTAAAAACAGTATCTGTCATGGACTTGTACTGTTTCAACAATCTGTTTAACAATCACTTTTCATTAAATAATTTCTACTTCAGTTATGGTTAAAGCAAGTTAATAAATATTTTTTTACTATTGTGTTATTTTTTAAATAAAAAGTGGCTTAAGTAGAAAAACAGTACAAGTCCAATGGTTTTATTTTAATTATTGAAAATTAATAAACAAAGTTTAACCATAGTTAAACATATCCGAACGTTCATCTGAGTTAGCATAACCATGTTTAAATTGGAACAGCACTATATAATTAATGGCTTTGATGATACAGGAAAAGTGATGCTATTTTTTCAAATATTTCAAAATGTGTTCTTTTGCCTTGTATTGTTATTCAACTCACCAATTCATTTGTATTTGACGCTTCAAATGTTACAAAATGTACTTTTTATTTCACCTACTTTATAACATATACATCTTGCACGTATTTGAATGTGTTAAACTGCATAAAGATCCGCAGTCTATTGATACCAATACCGAAGTACTTATAAAATGAAAGTTCTAAAATATTTATGAACAGAATAGTATGAAATGTTTTGTTATTTAAGAATTCTTGCAAAAATGGCCAAATTGCGACTAGTTTTCGCAGTGTATTTACAGCCGTCGAAGTATTAATCTGGTTCAAGAAGCACTCTTTGCTTCAAATGTTATAAGTAGACTGCGGATATTTATGCGATTCAACATTTTGAAACACGTGGAGGATGCATTTGCAATAATGCAGGGAAAATAAAAGGCACTCTTTTTGAACATTTAAAGGACATAATATAGTTCGGTCGATGTTTCGTTTCTTCAACTACACTAACAGAAAAAATATTGGAGTGTACAATTATGTATGTGCATAAACATTCACAGTCTAGTTATAAGTGACAGGCAGCACTTCTTGCTCCATTTCATTAACTTGTTCGGAAAGCACTCTGTGCTTTAAATATCATAGACGTCGGGAAGTACCCTGTGCTTTAGCAAGTAATTAATAAACTTGGTTTATATTCAAACATAAATTGGTCCCAAATTATTTGAGTGGTCCTTTGAATATCCTTGGTACACATTTACGTGCTATAAGCAAATCACGGACTAAGCAAGTAATGAACGTGGAAATTTCTCCTTCACGATTAAAACGATTTTTGACAAGTCTCCGCTTAAATGTTCTTTCAACTGGAAATATATCGACGACTTCGCGATTCACGAGGATAAAAATATTGCCAGCGAAACAAAAGTAAAAAGCTACGTGAAACGGGGCAGAATGAAATCATTAGTCGGACAGTTGGTGCTCACACAGCTTTTCGATATAAAAATTTAACAGGCTTTAAACAAGTTACGCAATATCGGCTTTTGACTTTTCCTCTTGGTTGCATTCGACTCGCGCGTCCTGTCCGATGACCTTTCGCTCCAATGACTTTCGTAATCGCATATTTCACTCGTATAATTCCAGTGGAGCCCGTTATGTTCCCGCACAAGACGAAACAATGAACAGTAAACAAAGTCATCCTTTTTCCTTTCTCCATTCGGTGGTATTCACCTTATCGCTGGAAACATATACATCACTGATGAATTTGACCAGACATCCACGTGGAGTGTTCAATAAATAATTTCATCTTTCGTATGAATAACCTCCCTAATTCCATTCTCAAATAACTGGGCAGGAGTTTCTTTAAACCATTTTCGTAGGCTTGTTTCACTTATGTGAAGGGTGAATGCTGTCTTCTATGAGCTGTTTGGATTAATTGATTATCTTAAAAATCTTTAAAATATTAATTTTTACACTATTTAGCTCAGCATGAGAAACCGCATGTCAGTACGAAATATTATAATTTTTATCTAAAAATTATTAGATAGTTAATTTTAACGTAAGTTCAACTATTATGTACCTTGACAAGAGTTTTTTACTGCTATCATGTACGCATTTCCCAAAATCAAATAGAGAGAAAAAAGAAAATTTCTTGTCACAGTGAAAGAGGAGATACTGAATGACTTCATTTTATGGAGTTAAATTTGATTTCCAACAAGTGTAAGATATGCTAATTGTTAGAATTGGACACACTATTCTTGCATACGTAGGGTGAAGATGTAAAAGCAACCTATGTCCCCATTTCAAGCCATAATTACCACTAATGGAGTAGAGCAGACCTGTCGATTTAAAAAATTATAATAATAACAAGAAGCCAAAAATGATTTCGTACAAATTTATTTTCCATGTACTGACAATCATTATTTTATTACAAATAAAGCCATAAAAACTCTGCCATACGATTTAGATTTGTGAATATTCCCCTCCAGAATGTCACATCGAGATCATTAATTATGCGATATGAAAATCGGGAATAATTTATTGTGTCAATAACTACAAAAGTGGGAAGAAAATAAGCACAGTTGTAAGGGTAAAGTAGAGACACCGCTAATTAGCAAGAAACGATGCGTAAGGGTAAAGGAGAATAACCAGGTTTATGAGTCCATCTAACAATAGATCCTTCTAGTAGTGGATAAAATGAAAGCGGTGTACGTGGAACAGGAGGATGGGCAGGAGAGAGCAAAAGAGCTCGAAACCGCGTTGATCACGTAACCGCGGGAATAAGGGATAAAGCGCACAAACGTCATTGCCTCGGGCCCCGTTTCCATGGTTACCGTGAACTCAATATCCGCGACGCCCGAGGATAGTATGGGCCGCGGGCTGTCATCCCTCGAACCTGCCTAGTTCTGCTTCCAACTCTCTACCCCTTCATTCCTCTCTTCTCTATCTTTCTCTTAGTTTCTCCCTCTGCTCCCTCCTCCACCTCTACTTTCTTCTGCTCTTTATCTTTTCTTCCGTTATACCTTATTGTTTCCATCGTTCTTTACGAGCTTCCCTACCAGGTGGGACGAAAACAGAAACGTGGTACCAGAAAGATATTAGAAATTAGGGATGACATTTCCATTTCCTTCTGTATAAAGATTTAGTACCGACAAGGAGAAATTAAACAATATTGCTTCTAGATAAGTATTTAAATAATTTAATTATTGAAAATAATTTTAAATAATGTTGCTTCTTTAAAATGAAGATCACGACGTAAAATCAGTGTACTGTTTTCATGAATGTATTAATTAAAGGGGTGAGTCGAACAACAGTGGAAGTCCAAAAACCACATTTTGAGATATTTGAACAAATAGCTTTAGTTTTCGTGTATCGTCAATGCCATTGATTTTATGGTGCTATTCCAATTTACACATGATTATGCTAACCCAGATAAACATTCTTGTATGCCTAACTATGGTTAAACTTTTTTCATCAATTTTGAATAATTAAAACAGAACCACTGGACTTATTTTTCAACAGAAGTCACTTTTTGGTCAGAAAATTTAAAAAGTAACACAGTAGGAAAAAGAACATTTATGAACTGGCGGTCTTCGGGTCTTTTGGACCTATCACGTCTTCATTTAATTAAAAAACTTTTGCAATGATGACATTATGATACATGCGACTGGCTATTTCCAGGTTTCCTTAATCCTCTCATTATATTATAAAGTTGAAAATATGAGTTCCATACATTCGTGGCATTTTTTATCCAAAAACCTTAAGTATATAGTCGAACGGAAGAACGCACTAGAGTTAAACATAATTAAAGTTGAAATTATTTAATGTAAAGAGATTATTAAAGTAAATTCAGTATAGTATGTATTAAAGAATTAGTCATCGCCTTGTTGGTCAGTAGTAGTCTTCCAAGAACAAATTTCTTGATAGAATGAATTTGAATCTGTTAAAACAGTAGAAATCCTTGACAGATCCTGTTTTTACACCCATTAAACTGAAAGGACTACCTGAAACATGGGTATAGGGTACTTCTTTCGCATTGGTCTTGGCCCCAACGTGTAGTTCTATGCACTTTACATTTACTTTTGAGATTGTGTAATCATGACTAATTTTTGACTTGTACTGTTCTTCAACTCACCGATTCAATTGTTTTGAAAGGTAATATTAAAGATTAAAATTTTGCAGTTAGTACATGTACAAAATGATTGTTAGAATAATATACTCAAATTGTGAAAAAGATGATTCCCGGTGCACAAATAAATTGAAAGGTAAGAATACATTTTATTTGTTCATCCGAGGCTTCGTTTTCGGAAAATCGGTTTTAAAAATTGAATTTTGTATTCGCGTACAAGTTGGATAAGCCGTAATTAGTCTTTTTAGGAAGTGTTATTTCTATTCGTAACACTGAGTTTTCAATGCGTTGACAATGTTTACTTTTTATACCACAACTTAAGTTGTCGATCTTAATTATCAACCAATCTTAACTATCATCATAAACTTATTGGAGTATGATCTAGAAGTATAAGCAATAAAAGGTATTGAAACATTCGAAAACACGGCAGATCTGTGGGCATTAACCACAGTTTACGTATCTCCAAAGTATGTATACCGTAATTTGTCGGAAGCAATTTTAATAAATGAATAAAAGAAGTCTAATTGTTTAGCAGGTTTTTTTAATCCTGCCATTTGTGTTTAAAGGTTGCTAACCCGTATATGCATACTTCTTTTTTCATTTTTACTTTTCATTTTAAGCCCTAATGGTCACACATATATATTTTTATCTTTCTCACACATTTCTGAATTTTTTTTATTCAATAACTTTAAATTCATACTGTGTGTCAGGGTAAATTGTAACTTTTTTGTTAGAAGCATCGTTTCATCGAGAAAATTTAGGTTAAAAATTGCTACTTATACATGTACTGGATTAAGCTCTGGCTTAAGAAATCTCACTGTATAATTACCTTAGGACTCCATTGAATTTTGAAGTTTCAACGTTATAGTCACTGGTAAGAAATTTTTCATGTATCGTCATTGTTTTGCAGAAACATTCGAGTGGACACTTAAAAGTGCAGTAATTCCAACCCTTCAGTCGGGTGTGTATACAGGAAGACCAGAAAATAACCTAATAATTACATCAGAAACACAAAAACCGAATGAAACTGTTAGATTCAAATGATTACAACTACAACCATTATTTCTTGAAGCTCTTCATCTTATCCCACGACCACGTGTTAACCCACTCTTCCCTAATATCTTATGTGACGTGCAATTTTTCTATCTTCCCCGAGCTTTTCTCTCTGTCCTCCTCTTCCGCAGATTGTCTCTCGTTCTCCGACTACAGCTATTGCACATTTTACCCGGCGTCCTCGACGTTCTCCGTCTCTCTCGAGCGACGGCTTGATTATATTCCATTTCTGGATAGCCCGGGGGTGTCCGCCTTGGTCCCAAGTCTTTCGATACACGACACGAGGCGAAGTAGCCTTTGGCGTCAACATGGAAGACGGGGTTGAAATTCGAGGATACCCCGGGACGCAGCGCCTCCATTGTCTGTACATGAAGACTCGACGGACAAATTTTTTGCGCTGCCAACCCTTATCCGTTGTCTACGATGCTCGTAATTGACTGAAATCGCTTCTCCGTGGAACATCGATTACACGAAACAACGGGGAGACAAAACACTGATTCTGCTCAAGATAGATCAACAATGATCCATTTTTTCCTATTTAGTATGTACAAAATATTACAAAAAGGGTTCAGAACTCATGAGTAAATAGTAGATATTAAAATAGCAAGGAGACAAGTCCTTATGGTCACAGAGTTTAATAAAAGTTTACATAGTATCACATGTGCAAATTACTTTATTAATTAGGTGTGTTTTACTGACGGAAAAATTCTGAAGTTCATGCGCATTTTTTATAACTCTCCCATCACTTCATGGATAAATTATTATGCATTTCGGTCTCCCTGAAACCTGTAGAAACAAACCCTGTGAAAAGTTTTCGTTGGTCGCGAGGACCAAAATTTGACAATTTCTACAATTATCCTTTCTTATCAAATAACGCACATATAACAGCGTTTATATAAAATTACTAATTTTATTAAAAAGGGGTCTGGTACCTATTAAAAACAAAACTTTTAAGACTTCTTAAGCTCTGCTCGAGTGAGCAATTTGTATTTCGAGTAGAATATAAATGTTAATAATGAGCACAAAACTACTGTAAAAGAGTATGCATTGGTAGAGTTGTTCTTACAATATAATGGACAAACAAGGATAGAACTTGTTAATTTTAAACAACATCTTTATTCTAAAAAATGTAAGTCGTGCTACAAATGTGTAACATTTCAAATCTAAAATGTGTACGTCTAAACGTCCAAGAAAAATGCATTCGTACATAGGACTGACTAAGAGGGAAGGAAAACACCTACATAGGGGAACCAAAAAATACGATTGGCTGGGAAGAAAATGCAGTTTGTCCCAAACCCAAGTCAGCTCTCGAGTGCTCATACACCTCAAGGAGTTCGAAGATAAAACAAATCTTTTTACAAATGTGACTTATTGTTAGATACTAAACAAAGTTACGAATACAATACACTTATGTCATATGCTAATACTAATTCAGTACATTGCAATAAACACAGAGTTCCTGTTTGTTGCTGCAATTTAAAATTTACATATTGAAGTACCTGCTGCGTTACATGTAAAGAAAGAAAATCAGTTTTGCAAGGTTAAGTGTGTTCCAGGTCCGTATTAGAGCATACAAAAGAGAGATCGTTAAATAGAAGCGGTAAACGTCATATGCAGGTCACTTATTTCAGGCCACATGTTTCAGCAAATGCATTCGTAACATTCAAGCTTCAGAAAAATATGTTAAGTTTCCCATTCAACAAAAATAACAAATGTGCGGTTAAATTAGAACAGTTAAATAATCAAAAAAAATTTATGTTATAAACGATATTTACAGCATACATGTCACAAACATGATAACAATTTAAAGAATTGCAGTTTGAAGGCAAATAAATATGTTGCGTATTCATCGCGCTTCAAAACTGTTTCTTTTACATCTTCGCTAGATATATATATAATACAAAACGTTACGTCATCAACCATGTAAGGATACAACAACATATTCTTAATAAATAAATAGTTTAAATTTTATTAACATAATACAAAAAAGCTAGAGATTATTCACGGATATAATTTGATTGATCCATCCAATGAACGCTGACACTTTCACGTAAACTCCAGGAACATCTAATCTTCCACAGCCGAAACCCCATGAAACCAGCCCAGCCAATTCGTAGAATCCATCATCTTGACATACTAGAGGACCTCCTCCATCCCCCTAAGTATTCGAACATATCAATTATTACATGTGAACACTCATCCAAGAAGCTACGCATCAACATGCTAATTATTTCATTAAATATTGTATTGAATTTTCGTTTAATTTTCTTTGGAGCTTTTACAAAAGTTTTAAAAAAATGCTTCACAACTTTATAGGCCCATAGTACACATTGAACTGATTAAAAATGATTAGACAACATATACTGACTCACGGAATTCATCGAATACTTTATTAGTACACTGCGGATTTTTATGCAAGTATACATTTTTAGACTTTAATGTTTCTTATTTCCATGTAGCTGATGAAACGTAACTATGGCACTACTGCATTTTGGGGTTGAAATGTTTAAAAGTAAATTTATTGTTTCATTTACTCTATAAAATGAGTATTTCTCATTTTGGATATTTTAAATTGCATAAAGATCCGCAAACTTTGGAGGCGTATGTGAAATGTAGTATGTTACACTAAACTTTGCTTCAAATGACAATGCGCTAAAACATGTGTTAAATACAACGAAATTTAAGTATATAACATATTCGTTCGATCAATTTCGTGAGTGACTGTAGCAAATTGGTCTTTCCAAAGTAAACAGCGATTTTCTATTTAAATTTCATACTTCTATTCCTAATTGTACAATTTCTCCTTATAATAGTAAAACGCAATTGTTATAATAGCTTAGTTCAATAAAATGACTAATAGTAATAATGGTTACTTGGAAAAAGATTTTATATTTTAAAATGTAAAAAAGAAAAATAATTACAATATTGAAAAGTCTCGAATTTTTAGTTTTTTTTACCACATGCATATTGTAGGCAACCAATAACAGAATAACAATATAGCGTCAGACACAATTAATCTGCTCTTAGATTGAGAAATTGAAGTACTTGGTAGATTCATGCCGCAATATTGACATTAGAAGCGATTAACATTATATAAATATTATCATTACCTGACATGCATCATTGCCTTGTTCACCACCAGCACAGAAACTGCTTGCTGGTAAAATGAAAATTTTCTCGGTCACAGCATTCACTTTCCTTATGCATTCAGCATCACTAACAATTGGTATTTCAGCTTCACGCACTCGTAAGGGAATGGGGCCAGCTGTATGCACAGATAAATTCTTATACACATATCAACATTACAATATTATATATTGTATAACCGCATGCTTTATCAGGACGTTCCATTCAAATCCGTCCACACGAATACATATCGATGTAATGATTAGAAACGTAAGAGAAGAATTTATACAAAAGCTTAGTAGTTGCGACAGGAGCCCAGTGATTTCGATGATTAGGCATTAGTGATAGTAGAGTGTTTTTGTAAAAAACTACTAGTTTAAGACACATTTAACTTTAACTTTACGAAACAAAGGGAGTACACAATATTGGAAACTGCTTTTTGATGACATTAGGTGGAATGTATAGTATATAATTGGTAATACACATTTTAAACAGCTTCCTGAACAATTTTTTCAGCACAGAATTGTTCATAATTCGAATAATATGAATTTGTCCATCCGTGTTTATTACATATGTATTTTTTATTCGGTGTGATGAGTACTGTCTACTGCCTACATGCTGAATTGTAAAAGTAATTTGTTCAATAAAATAAAATCAGCTATCTTTTATATACAGTACACTGTATGATATATTTAATGTTATCAGAAGCAGGATTTAGAACTTACACAGTAGATAGTGCTCATAAAATTGAATAAAGAGCGTCTAATAAAACAGTTTTTCAGAAAATTGTTTATAACTTCCGTACTATTGACTTTTCGACCTATGTATACTAAATATTTGTTTCATAGTTTAAATAAGCAAAACGTACACACTATATGAGGTTATCTTGAAATCACTGAATTTTGTATAAAACATTTTTTTGTCATTTATAAACTCGGCGATATTCACGTGGATAGATTTAAGTAAGACATTCTGCCTACATACGTATAATTTAACGTTGTCAGCACAAATTAACTATTTTCAGCCTTTATATTGTTTTTTTGTTGCCATTTCTCCAAAACAAGACAGAAATAGAATTTGTCAAAATTAAATAAGGAATGGACTAGGACACTTCCGTTTCACTAGTGCAGCCATGACCACTGGAGCCACGGCCTTCCCCCAATCTAGGTCCGTTTCCCTCATATCGGCTGTGATCTGGGACGATGATGGACCGAGGGGGAACGAAAAAGGAACTGGAGAGAACTGAAACGAGGGGAAGAGACCTAGGGTGGGGAAAGGCCGCAGCTCCGGTGACCATCGCTGCACTAGTGTTTTGTACTCGATTTGTTTGTTCCAATAGTAATGAATATAAGAAATTTTCCATTATATGGGACATATGTTCCATTAGTGGCGAAAGAATTATTATTATGTACCAGATATACGTGACATTTATGTCAAATATAAACTATATTACACTTATACATTTTATGTAAGTGCAATCACTTAGTGTGGAATCGTTCATTGAAGAAATCTTAGAAGAAGTATTCTACTTACTAAGCAGTTGTTGCTTGTTGATTCATTTTAAAGGAATGTTAAAAAAAATATTCTGCTCGCTAAACAGTTGATAAACGAAATGGAATAAAAAACTTTCGATATTGTTAAAGAATGTACCTTCTCCCATATATCCATAACCGGTGACAGTACATCGTTTACCAGCAGTGTGACTGACTCCTCGCGCCGGTAAACATACAAGACAAACGCCATCTTTAAGCTCTGCTTGTCCATGAAGCTTCAATAATGCAATATCGTTATCAAGTGTTTGACTGTTATGATTATGATGGATATAGGTCGTTGCTACTCGCAAAGTTTGGGCACCAGGGCTTCCATACTTGCGAGTCAAGTCATGATCACCCACTCTAACATAAATCGCATCTCCAGATCTGACGATACTGCAAAAAAATAAACCAATACAAATATTAGGATTCACGTTTTCCATAACTTTTAATTTCATGAGCTTTCGTTTGAATACTTTAAATTTATGTTCCATTTGCCATAACAATTTTAAAACACATCGATATTGCATTTCAATCTCAGCTTAATTTTATTTTTAATGTTTGTTTTCTCTAAATCAAGAAATTTTAAGTTTTGAATTTTATTATACCTTTTATACGTTTTAATTGTAATAGAGCTTACTTTGTGACGCAATGTGCTGCAGTAAGGACCCACTGTGTACCAATAAGTGCACCGCCACACAGATATTGATTGAGGGAATTAATTAGAGCAACTTGCCAACACCATTCATTAGCATCTGCGTCTTCTCCTCCAACAACACGTGGTCCTCTTTCTAAACTACGAGCTTGAATTGGCCCACGAGAAGTTCCTTTTACTCCGCATACATATTTACTATACACGGGACTTCTCATAGTTGTCGATATTGTTGTTGTTTCATCTATAAAATCAATAACGTTTTATTTACATTTCTAATATAGTAATTGCTCGGTTGTTACGAAAATTTCGGCCAGTTCGTTCGCAATAAACGAGTCACTCAGGCATTTAAGCTGTGGCGGTAGCACCTAGAAGGCCAGAGGGCCGGATATGAGCAAAACATAAGATACTGTTCTCATGTTACCAAAGAAGTGGCAAACATCATTTTTTCACAATGAAAAACACAGATTGGCTCCTTATTTGTACTTGAAGCAAATTAGTCTTAAATGATGGAAACAGAGAACAAACTCTAAAATTTTATTGATACAGCAACTTTAATCATTTTTTTTAAGAGAGCAGCCCATTTAGGACATGCAATTCCTTTAGTACTTTTAATCCTCCTCGTGAATAGTATACGACAAATTTAAATAAATATGAGATAAATTTTTCGGTAATTTGTGAGCCTGAAAGAATTGCTCACTTCGAGCGATACCAAATTGCGGTAACGCTAAATCTTTATGAATGAAGAAGTTGTATTCTTTCGCGATAAAGGAGTCGCTACTATACCTACTGTTCTTATGCTTCATATTATAATAAGTTTTCGATAAAAATATGAATACAGAATGGTTATTAGCATCCCAGCGAGAAATGATGCAGAGACACAATTACACGAACACATAGCAGTTAATTGCGGAATACATGATTGCAAATAAAATGTTTCTATCATCTTTAATAACTTACAATTCGTTGTCGCAATAGGTGTAGTGTATGGCCTCGATGTAACGTACATAGTATCGTTTCTATTACTCAAAATCGGCTCGGTAGAATTACCATCACTTAATTCTCGTATCAGTGATTTTGGTGCACAACACTGGTGTCCTTGTTTCTTGCATTTGAACAAACTCGTTAATTCAGCATTTCCTAAAAGTGAATCAATGTGGCATGTTACAATTAAATTAATAATAGTAATAATCTTAAATTAATAAAAATTGATAATAACTCTTACAATGAAACTGATATGAAATCGTACTATTATAATAAAGAGACAGAGTTTGTTTGCATGTTCGCAAAAATGTCAAAAACTACTAAACCGGTTGTTATGAAATTTTCACAATAGCTTCTTTATATTTTCCAGAGTATCATAGACTGTACTTTATCACGAAATAAATAATATATCAAGATAAAAAAACATGGGACTATTTTTTGTCGGCGTGCCACGGGGGCATGGTTCATGTACAGCCGCTAGGTGGCAAAGCTCGGCGCCCGCGCGCTCGAAAGAGGATTTGCTCGACTACAAGATACAAGGAAAAAAAACAAAATATTCTGAATTCTGTATACAGAAAATTCACGTGGGATGCTGCGTCCACGGCATGCTATTTAGTATATAATATAATACTTTTCAGTAAGAAATAAATTTCATAACACATTGTATGCTGGCTATCGTACATGCGTCAACTTACATGGTGTGGGTTATTTTTGACGATTTGACTGCATTGGAAAAGGATTTCAAAAAATCGCTTTAATTACTAATATACTGTGAACTTTCATTTGATCTTTTTCAGTTCCTCATCATAAACCGTTCGATGATATCTTACCATCAAAAAACATTATTTTATAAAATACTATTTTATACAGGTTATAATAAAAAATACTACATACTAAATTATTAGCGACTTAAAAGACAACGATCTTATACAAAACAATATATTTAAAACTAATACGATAAGGTTCAAACTCAGTGCATATAGCTTTCTTTTTCAAACGTTTAGTTCGCAGGCAAATATAGATATGCGTCCGCACTTTACTGACGATATGTTAAAAACGTATTAGTATGTGTCCCGCAGTTACCAGCAATATACGAAAAACGTACTACTACGTGTCCCGCATACAATGTGTTACTACAGATTTTAACTAATTCTTTTAACATTCCTATGCTTATCAACGTATCTTTTGACTGATGAAGATATGTACAATACTAGTCAAATATTGAAATATTTTTCCAAAGAAAAATAATTGTAACACTTAATTGTTATTCCACGCTATAAATTGCTTTTAAACTATGAAGACTATATACATATAAGAAATGGTATCCATGGAAAGATTTCAAGGACACCTTACAACATATTTCAAATGGTTTAACTCCTAATAATATAAGGTATTAATGTGCTTTCTGTCAAAATTTACACTTTAAAAACTAATTACACAACATACAGAGTTCACTTGTTATTAACACTTTGACAGCCGCACATTTTTCGCATCGCCTTTAGGTTGTCGCCGGCGACACTTCCGAAGTCATTCGTAGCATAATAAGTAATTACAGTACATTTATTTTACTTTCAAACTTTTTATACAATTGAAACACGCGAGCAGTGGACGCAACTGTTTTGAATAGCAGTCAGTACATATTAGTATACGAACATCGAATTCGCGGCCTGAAATCATTTTTGTACGTCTTATGAAAATAGCGGTGCAAAGTCACGTTTTCGTGACGCCGGCCGATAACCGCTGGCTAACGAAATCACGCATACGTGACAGTGGCCGACAATGTGTTAACTAGGGTAGACAAACAAAAGTAACATAATTACTTACTGAAACAAGTGAAGGACAAATAAGAAACGATACAAGATCCAGGGCATTCTGGTCGAGGATCCGGTGGTAAAGAAACCGTAGTAATTGATGGTCTTGGGGTAGGTCTCGGCTTGGGCCTTGGAGTCTGATACAAAGAAAATTGTGTCACAATGTTTACTTTCTATATAAGGTGTGACCACATTAAACGATCAAACCGAACCAATATATCCTATAAGTAGAAATAAGAAAAAAGTATTACGGACATGTACAGTGACTTATGAAATTTATCAAATATTTTCATAAATACTTTTCTTAAAAATAAATTCATTGTCGTGCAAATTTCGTGTCGATTGCGGTCAAATTTAATGTATTATTGATTCGTTGTCCGAACTGTTAATGAATTCAAGTAGTAAACCATAGCTTCATAACGAATGAAATAAATATCGTTAAAGTATTCTTGTTAGTTCGTATCACATAATTCCGCTATTTCTATCTTTGCATTCCATATATTTATAATTATAATTGTTAAATAGAGCATCTGGTTATAATATAGTATTTTTACTTGCAATATTTTCAACATTTCTTACTTGTCTCAGTTCATTCGTTCCTTCGAAATGGCGTTACAAGAAAAGACATAATCACCTGTGGCGGACTTTTTGTGTTGTCACAACAAATCGATCCTGACTGACAGGTTGACGTCTTTGCGATTATTAGATTTGGTCGCTCACAGAATGCTGCCATAATTGTCAGCAAACAAAATCCAGGGCATGCAGGCAGTTTCGGTTGTAGTGGCTTTAGAGTTGGTGGAATCGTTGTCGTTGTTGTCTCCTAATCATTAAATTGTAATAATTAGAATTTTTCTTATTGACCTTTAATACATTCGCTGTGGTAATTCTTAATAATATAATCCAGTGATGATCACGGGAGCCCTGGCCTTCCCCCACTGTAGGTGCATTCCCCTCGTTTCAGTACCCTACAGTCCGTCGTCGTCAGAGATCACAGTCTATATGAGGGGAATGAACTTAGAGTGGGGAAAGGCCAGATCTCCCGTGGTCATCACTGACGTAAAAGTGTAATAATTACTTATAAAATGTCTAACAAAAATTTGAATGCAGTATGCAAAGTATTTTCATAATCTGTGTTACTACTTACAACTATCATAAACGAAAGAAAAAGGGTTTTCTGAATACACGAAAAATACGATCGATTTGTACAATTTTCTGTCAGTAAACCGTACAATTACTGTACGAAACGTGTTCAGAATAATTACAGCGTTATCCTTATTCTTTAATATCAGTAAACATCACATTTGTTAGAGTCAGCACAAAACTCCAAACGAATTAAGAGGCTCTAATCTCCCAAAATACACCATACAGAGTGGAACATGTAACTTGTAACAGATTAATAGCTCAATCAAGAGAAAAAACATCGCAAAAATTCATGATGATTATTGATTAATTGTAAAGCATCATTTGTTCGATATACTTAAACATATCTATATAATTGAGTAAAAACATTTGTTATATGTACTTTTTTATAACGGGCACTTTAGATGTCAAGAGCACCTTGCATTCAATATTAAATGTCGTTTATTATATAATTTTATAACAGAAACAAAGCAAAATATAGAGGTGCGATTTCTGTGTGTCTTTGATGTACCATTGACCTAAAAAACACATGTTTAATACAACAAGCAATTTCTAACAAGAGTGAGGTGTTTCTATCATGTTTGTTAATATTACAATTTTGTTTTTCACAATTTTATTCTATGAGTATAACATTTATTTAATATCATAATTTTCCCAAACTGGTTAACTGATGTTCAGTATTATCCACATATAATAGTTTTACTGACAGTTTTAAACATTAGCAAAATACTTTAAAATAATTTAAGAAATGAACATAACATGACTCAAGTTTCAAAATAATTAAAGATGTTTTTAAATCGTATAAACCAGTGATGGTCACTGGAGCTGCGGCCTCCCCGCTCAAGGCCCATTCCCCTCATATAGGCTGTGGTTTGGGACGACGATGAATCGAGGGGGAACGAGGAACGAACCGGAGGGGACTGAAACGAGGGAAAAGAACCTAGACTAGGGAAAGGCTACTGCTTCGGTGATCATCATTGGTATAAACAGTGCGCGTATATTCTTCAGTTTCTTACCGTCTTCAAGAAAGCGTCGATGACGCAACAAGATCCATCCTCAGGACACTCAGCATCCCCATCCACTTTATCACAAAGAAGAGCAAAGAACCCACTGACACATTCACCCTTGCACGGTTTTTGCGCTGTAATTTTCGGTCTCGTCGTCGTTACTGGTTGTTTTATCGTCGTCGAGGTTACAGCCGTTGTTGTTGTAGCCATAATCGTAGAAGGAGTGGTGTATGGTTTTACAGTCGTAGAAGATGAAGAGCTTTTGTGGGATGTATTAGCACCAGGTTTTTCTTCTAAACGACTCGAATTTGTGCGATCAATTACAAGTAACTCTGGCGGAGGAGAGTCACCGAATGTGTCTCTAGATACACAACATTTGTAGCCTGGTTTGCACAGAGTCTCTATCATCAGTACGGCGTCACAGTAATCGGCAATTCTTTCTGCCATGCAAATTCCTGAGCATGTTTTTGCTGCAAAAATTGTGTCACGAATATAAATATATTTATCAAGTACAAATAAAAATTCGGTAACATGTCTTTTTAAAAATAAGATGGCTTAATTGAATCGATCAGTTGAAGAGCAGTACAAATCCAAAATTAGTCATCTTCAAACAATCTCAAAACTAAATGTAAAATGTGTAGAACTATATGTTGGGACCAAAAACAGTGCAAAAAAAGTTCCCTATACTCGTGTTTCAGTAATCCTTTTAGTTTAATGAGTGTAAAAACAGTATATGTCATGGATTTGTACCGTTTCAATAATCTGTTTAACAATCACTTTTCATTAAATAATTTCTACTTCGGTTATGTTTAAAGCAACTTAATAAATGTTTCTTTTTAACTACTGTGTTATTTTTTACGTTTCTTAGCTAAAAAGTGGGTTGAGTTGAAAAACAGTACAAGTCCAATGGTTTTATTTTAATTGTTGAAAATTAATGAACAAAGTTTAACCATAGTTGGGCATGTATGAAAGTTCATCTGGGTTAGCATAACCGTATTTAACTTGGAATAGCACTATAAGATTAATAGCTTTGTTGATACACAAAAACTGATGCTATTTTTTCAAATATCTCAAAATGTGATTTTTGGACTTGTACTGTTTCCCAACCCACCGATTTAATTATTAGTTTCAGAAAATAGCGATATTCAGATTGACACGAATGCTTGTTCACTATATGTATATTTTTAACCATGTGTCAACGTTGATTTGAAATAGTTTACATTATATTACACTGTTCTGTCAAGTACGATTCAAGTTATGTTAATTGTGTTAATATGTAAAAAACAGTATATTATGTGAAATAAAAGATACGTACTCGCATTGCTCTCTGTTTCCCTCTGATTATGCTAAAAAAGAAATGAGACATTTTATTTTTATTTTTCCTTTTAGATGCACGGCAGAAATTAAAATTCGTAATAGTTATAAACATGTGTTTTATATTAAATAACCAAAAACAAACACTGAAACCTAACAGAAAGTGAATCAGCCTGAAAAATAAATTGAAATAACTACACAGTGCAGTTTTTTCAACTCAGAAGTCAGGAGTTGTAATTTAAAGAAGAACGTTTTTGAAAATTTTATCGAATGCAGTTATCTTTCACTCAAATTGTCATAATTCATCTCCATGCTACTTATTCGTTCTTCGAAAATATGTACCTAACATATTTGTTTTGCAGTGATCTTCATTTACAATATCTTTATAGGAAAAGATTCCCCTTAACAGGACAAATGGTGAGAGATCTCCAAAGTCGATTCTATTATCGACCCAATATTAGTGTAAACTTAAGACGCAAGAAAGCAAAGGTCAGTTGCACTGTCATCAGTACAACCTGAGTATATACTTGCATTAGCCCATGAAAGGGGACGGAGTCATTTGTTTGGGTTACTGCAATCATGGGTTTATGACACGGCCGCTGGGATGCCGCAGTTTTTGAAGAGCATTTACAATCCAAATATGCAAGGTAAGCTTACTTAGTTTAGCAAACAAATAAGCAATTAAGGCCCTAGAAGTCGGTTTATTGTCCACAAATTCATCAAGTTTCTGTAGACCACATGCACTTTTAGAGTCACTAAATAGCGATAGGCGTATTATAAATCCTGAGTCGAGCGGACGTGATCAATGATCCTAAGGGGGCAATCACCGTCAGGCCCAGAGTTTTCGTACTCGTCCTTCTAACCAAGGTACAGGTCATACTTAGCATGGTAGATGAGAATTGTAAATTCAGGACAGAGCGTGAATTGTTAAAAAGAAGCTACCGTCCTTCAAGAGTTTAGTCACTGATTCGCCAAAATCAATCACGCCTCCTTAAATTAGTTTTGTATTTAAGGAGGATCAAGTTAGTGAAAACAAGTGCCGCATCAAAGCAAACGGGAGGCATACAGAAGTCACGAGTAGAAACACACACGAAACATCTTGTAACAAAGTTGGCACATGTCGTGCAATATTCAAAGCGTCAAATTGGCTTCACCAAATCAGAACTAACATTAACACAATTTATAATAATAATAATATTATTTCATTGCACACGATTTGCACATAAATGCATGAATAATAGATTATAGATGTATTAAAGAATTGCCAAGAATACAAAATCACAATGCAATGACGAAGTACAAGTCAGCACATAGTTTTCTAATAAAACTTGACTTCAGTAAATTGGCTGACCAACCGCCCACATCACAAGCAAACACAGCGATTGAAAGTATCATTAACGACATTACTCGCAAAACTGCGTGATTCATTTTTTTTTTTTTGGTCTAGCAGGTGCCTGTGGTGGCTTGGAGTGAGTAAAGAGACGCCTGGAAGCCTTGACTTTTTAGTCTCTGAAACATATCTGTTCTATAAGGACAAGATGTGCATGGGAAGGACTAAATGAATATCACCCCAAGGAAATTTTCAAAAAAAATTGCAACACAACTTGTGCAGGGTATTAAAGCTGGTACCCACATTCCTTCACCATTCCAGCAGCGAATTCACCCATCGACCGAGTGGCGGCGCCACTAACATGTTCCCTATAAATACAGATCAGCTGCACTCCTTTCGTTATTCATTCTGATCAAACGCTCCAAAATAAGGCCCTTAAGTTCATCTTTGGTTTTACTAGGGACTACTCCACAGAAAACCTTCACCACAAAGCCAAACTTCCGAGGCTAAAGGAGTTTCTTATACAGACAAATGGTATGACACTCGAGCTCATGAAAATTCCTCTGTTAGGAAAACTGCTTCTTTTCTTCCGGACCATGTACCATATAAAATCAAAGCCAAGTTCCCACTTGCATTGCGGGAATACCCTCGTATATTCTAATTTTCTATTTTTGTTTCAGGTTTTTTTTTCAAATTTTGCCTGAGCCACTTCATGCTGCACTGTATATTTTCTTATTTTATTTCCTCTAAAGCGTTTATTCCAGATTAGCGAGCAGGAGGCGGTAATTGCCTTCCAGCCGCTGATAGCCCCTGAGTCATCTTAATAATAAAAAAAAATCCTTTCGTTACTCATTCTGGCAAATCAACTGCATGCGCTCTTTTATCCGCAGTTCGCAAAACACCCTCTAAAACCTAAATTACCCAAACTCCGTGTTCAGATCAACATACCAATACACCACAGACATCTACTTACACAAAATCATCTTGAAAATGCTAAAACTGACAATTTACGTTACAGTCCAATCATCCAACTATGCATGATAGATTTTTAACGTTTTTTCCCGTAAAATTGATGAGAGCCAATTAAGACAAATTCATCTAATACACAGCCTAAAGTAAGTAAGAGAAATCGAGCTGCAACGACCCAGATATAGTAACAGAACATACAACGACTGTCACGAAAAAAGGTGACGTTGAACTTAAGACCAATTAGAAGCCATAAGCACATTGGAGACATGCATCTGCAAGCAACGACGTCCTTGTAGGTGGAGTTGAAAGCAGATACTTGATGCGATATTGATTTTGACTTATGACAAGCTCGAGCACTGATTTGGGTTTGTATGTGTACCCTTCATGGGTGGGTGCCAGCGATGGTCACCGACTCGAAATCGTATTGTTATCGAATGTTATAGGTCATATTTCCGCCTACAAGACGGTTCCACATTTTTAACTCGATTTTTCATTTTTATTCCAATACACTAAACCTTAATCGTCTCCCTCTTTCATTTATTTATTCATTCGTACACACCTGAAATGAAACAGAGGACAAGTTATACTACAAATGTAGAATTGTTCCTGAAGAATCTGACCACGGAATGGAGAAGATGAGTATGTCTCCTGTTAAGAAGTCTGCGAGAAGCCGCATAGCACTTACTCTAAAACCGTCAAAGAACTAGTTTTCTATTTTTTATTCCGAACTCTCCACTTATTTTATAACTCACAATTATTACAACTTAGTGTTCTATTCTACTTTTTTTTGACTTCCATGAATTTAAAAGTTTGCGTCAGGCACAGTTATATTTATAACGAGATTCACAAGCTTTACAAGTAAAACTATAGTAGTAAGTTGCGCCTCTGGATATCAGTCTGGAATAGTTTCCAATATAGAATTTTTTAAGAAAAACTTAGTCCTAAATGTTTTCTATCCACAACTCAAATTTTAAACAATTTCTAACAACAGAAGAACTCATTTTGTAATACGCGCGTCTAGCTATGTGCTCATACAATTTTAATTGAAGTTCAGAAAACCCGATTTTGACCGACGTACATATAGTTATCGATAGATTGAATGTACACACTAAACCGGACATCACTTTAATGGACAAACAAGACGTACTGAAAGGACTTCAGCTACAACAATATAACAATGGGCTCTATAATTATATTCTCTGCAGCAGCCACAAGCAAATCTTGCCCAGCTGGGTTACTGTCTTTCTTCCTTGGCAAACGGTACCCGCCAGACAGCAAGCTACGCCTCCTGCAAAACTTGAACCAATACTTTCGACCCGTCTACAGCGTGCTACCATCTTCTGTAAACAGCACGTGACAGCTATCCCACCATGGAATAGCATTTTCCGGAGTAGCAAGATAAACCCTATTCGATGGGCAACATTTGCTCATGCTTTACAGGTTTCATACCCAAGAATCTGCAGCGAACCTTACTGACATTCTACCTAAACTGAAGTAGTAACGTGAATTAACTAAATTTGCCATAATTTTAAGTAAGAACATTCTTCGCTCTGACGACATTAATTTGCAGACAGTGCAGCAGTATCTCGTGACATAAAAATGTAACTTTTGGATAGATAACAATAAGAGTGACTGATTGCGAATTTATACCGTAGCAGTAAATATTGCTTAATGTAATACTTTTTTTTAGTAGAAAATACAATTTTGCGAACATACCGAAGTAATTTTAGGCGTGGCCATTGACGACGCAGTCGTCGGTTCCGTAGTTGTCGAGGGAGGAGTAATTGCAGTCATCGCTGTCGTTTTCGCAGTGGTAACTACAGTCGAAGGCAGACTATCATTGTTGGGAACTTTTTCAGGAGATGAAGCAGTACCATTTATAGGTGCCTCGATACAACAGCGCATGCTAGTAGGGCATTCCACATGTTCCAGGACTTCGTAGCATATTAACGTTGCAAATGCGTGTACACACATGCCTGGGCAGTCGGCACTGTTCGCTGTACTTGTGATGGAATCTAGTAAACCTGAAAATATAAAATGATACTTTAAAGAAATACATAATACAAATTACTAGGAACTAATGTTCTTACGAAATAATTGAATTTATCAGTTGAAGAACAGTACAAGTCCACAATTAGCCAATTTCAAACAATCTCAAAACTAAATGTAAAATTATAGAACTATATGTTGGGACCAAAAACAGTGCAAAAAAGTACCCTATACTCGTGTTTTAGTAGTAGGCCCTTTAATTTAATGAGTTTAAAAACACTATCTGTTATGGACTTATACTGTTCGGACAATCTGTTTAACAATCACTTTTCATGGAATAATTTCTACATCAATCATGTTTAAAGCAAGTCAATAAATGTTCTTTTTAGTACTATGTTATTTTTCAAATTTTTTGACTAAACAGTCACTTGAGTTGAAAAACAGTACAAGTCCAATGATTTTATTTTAATTATTAAAAATTAATGAACAAAGTTTAACCAGAGTTAGACATGTATATGAACGTTCATCTGCGTTAGCATAATCATGTTTAAATTGGAACAGCAGTGTAAAATCAATGGTGTTGATGATACACGAAAAGTGACACTATTTTTTCAAATATCTCAGAATGTGGTTTTTGCACTTGTATTGTTCTTCAACTCACCGATTCAATTAGATAATAATGATTATAAGAAAACTTCGAGTATAATCATCTGCCTTCTTGTGTGTATCTAGAACAGGCGTGTTCATATTTTGCCCAGCTGTAAATGACACATGATCGCAACCCTACCATGAGATAGCATTTACCGAGGAAAGAATGCAAACGCCCAGCTAAGCAAAATGTGTCCATTCCCGTTTTAGGCAAATGACAATACTACCACAAATTTCGGGATTTTGTCATGTCCGATTCGAAGAGTACTTCTGTATTTTGTTGCCATTCATAACTCTTTGTATTATCGACACTGAAAATTTGAGATAATGCTTCTTTTAAAGTTATAAATCATAACGTATAACAGATATCAACATGGAGGACCCGCGATTTTACTCATGTAATTACGGAGTTTCAATTTAAAAAATTAGCAATCTTTCTTCATAAATGTAAAAAAGTTCATAACGTCATTCCGTGCTCAAATTCTTCCTATAACTACCTTATGCTGTCCACTAATTTATTTCACACAATCAGAATGAAGCGCCGCATAGATTCTGATTTATGAAAATTTGTTATTGTCAAGTGTATACCTTCACCGCGCATTATTACATACATCGTCACATTTATACATATTACCTTCAGAGATACATATCTTAAATAAACATCAATATTCAAGGAAGACCCTTTATTATTTTTTCGACGGATACGGAAAGAAATCGGAAAAGAGGCAGAAAAAAGGAAAAAGGTTTTAGTAACGCATACTGCCTTAGAACTACTAATAGACGCATTAGTTGTCCAACAGCCTGTGTCGTAAACGATCAATGTGGTTGGCACGTTTTGTACTGGACAGGATGGTAGATCGAGTACTTTCGAGAAAGGATCCGTATGAGTCCCCCTGGTGGCGTAGAGCGGAAGTAACCGTCACAACCGTCTACATGTGAGACAGTAGACTTATACTGTCTATATACTTGAATTGTTTGTTCTGCAGAGATGACGCCAAACTTCCGATAAAGGGCGAATTTAGCAGGTATAACAGAGTCTCGTATTCTAATTCGGAAAGAATTTGTACATTTGAAGTATGAAATACGAAGTTCTTTATTATCATACAGCATAGGGTCGTGCCTTCTGACAAATGCTAGCTGCGTTTTCTGTAGCTTTAGTCAATGACTTTCAATTGTCTGTAGTACCTTTCTATACTTATCGTTTAACCATGATTAAAAAAGAAGTAATGAATTATTGCAATGTGTGTCTTGCTCCTTCGTGTTCCTGAATCAAGCTCGTCCACGAAAGAAACTGTTCAGATGCTTTTATCTCCTACCACACGCCATCGAGGATAGAAAACCAACAAACTTTGATAGGAAAGAAACAAATTCAGCTAAAATACTATTGCTGTGTTACTTTGTTAATACAAAGCTAATGCTAGCATCCCTGTGCCATGAACACGAGGATAGAATGGAAGAGTACACTCTATTGTTCTTCGGTCCGAGTGCTCTAAATGATGACTGCTTATCAATTGTAGGAAGATTACGGAATTTCAAATAGCTTGATTAAGAACTACAAAAGCTTCATGCTTGTATTCCTATAGATAGGAGATATTACGCGTCATAAGTGATTTCGTTGCAAGGAAGAAAGGACCTGTTAAGTAGAATACCGGAAAATTCAAATGAGACATTAGATGCAACTTGACGGTTTCAAGCCCGAAGAATGTACAGAGAGAAAACGTATAGTCGTAAAAAATATTCTCCGAATATTGAGACTCATTTGAGACATGAGGCAGGGCATTTATTCATCGAGCATAACAAGCAAGTTTTGGAGAGCATGGGTCAAAAAATCAATACTTTCGAAACTTTTTACAAATGTTTGATTTTATCAGGATGGACGTACCAAGGGCCTTTCGACTGCTCTTCTTCTTTTAATTCTTTTAATTCTTCATACAAAATATGGATATCCTGCTTCAGTCCAACTGAGAGCAAAGTGTTAATTAAATGTGAATATACCATCGACAAAATTTGTCTGTACCTTGCGAAAAATATAGACATGACCAAGGCTTTTCTTTCTTGTTTGTCTTATTCTACAACTAGATACTCGTCGACGGAGCAAATATACCTTTGATCCGGCAAATGCTCTTTGAAAAGTGCTAAGCCGCGCCTACTGTTTTAAAAAAAGTGACACAATACAACGGACGATCCGACAGTATGATCTCAAGTTTCCTAGTAAATCCCCACCATGCGACGCTGTTGCCCACAAGAGGCGTGGCTTAGCGCCTGCTCGAGAACATTCGCTGGAATAAAGGAACAAGTGCTCCGCAGGAAACGAGTTGAGCATGCTAATTGTACAGTCTGCCATATTTCCTTACAGAACTACTTCAATTTGATTTTATGTATTACATGTTCCATTAACATTTCTACAATATTATTTATTTAATTACGTAAAAGAGAGACTCAACTGAAGTTTCATTCGGGTCGTAAACTTCTCTTGTTAACGCACAAAGATGTAATTAAGTACTTAAGTACAACCGTCCCTCGATTTATGCGGATTATTCGTTTCATGCGGTTTTTTTTTACGCGAAAAATAGTCTGCCAGTAGAAAAAAAAATACAAGTGAAGAAATACTTGTAACTGTACACCCGAAATACACCTTTCCTTTATCCTGTGATTTTATATTAGCAGCATTTGCAAGTAGAGTGGAAAAAGTACATTTTTTATTGCTTAAGCAATCAAAATTAAACATGCTTTCTATAAACCAAAAAAGGTCAGAATGATATAATTAGTACAGTTAAATAAGAATTTGCGGCATACTGATACATAGTAAATTCAATAAAGGTTATAGAAAAATATATTTTCTGACCGCGTATAAAAACTTCGCGTAAACGGAGGGCTTATTTACCGTGTAAATCGAGGGATGAGTGTACTTTCGAAATTCAAGGAACTCCCAAGCGGACAATCAGAGTCGATACACCGGACTCAATGCGGCTAGACGAGTGGTTGCGCTATATTTATACGGGAACGTATCAGTGGCGCCGCCATTCGGACGATGGGACAACGCGCTGTTGAAGTGGTGGAGGATCGC
Organism: Macropis europaea; assembly: GCA_916610135.2. Lineage (NCBI taxonomy): Eukaryota > Metazoa > Arthropoda > Insecta > Hymenoptera > Melittidae > Macropis > Macropis europaea. The sequence goes on from OU744345.1 coordinate 32,799,839, forward strand.
GGTCACTGCTTTAATATGCCTGCGTACGCTGTGAGTCGCATAACTGCACGTGGTCATGCGTCTGATATGGCTTGTTTATACGAGTGTGTGTCAAAAGTATTAGCGAATATATTACTGTCATTATTAGTATTAAATTTTATGTGAAAATCTACTTGTTGCTTCCTTTGGTTTTTCATTTTGCATATTTATAAGAAATGAAAATTGTTTACATGAATTTAGGAATCTGTTCCAGATGTGTTTTATTATTTTTTTAATAAACTTTAAAAGTTTTTTAAGTGAAACTAAGTTTCTTTCTTGTTGAAAAATGTGTAAATCATATCGAGGACAGAGAAACTCCTTGTTTGTTACACTTGCTGAAGATATGTGCTCACAAAACTTCACTAAAACCGAAGATGTGTTACGAACTGTGATTCCTTAGCACCGAATCAGCATGCCATACTCCAAAATTAAGTTAATATATTGTTTAAGATTAAAGCATTATCTTCTACTCGAAATATGTATATTGAACTAATACTCTGCTACGTACATTAACTATTATTCAATATTAAGTTTACAATTCAAGTATAAAAAATTTTTGCGAAGTATGTTTTGTATCACCTGAAAAAAACATAAAATAGACTACTAAACAGTGTTACAGTCGAAAAGGTCAGTCAATCGGAACAAATAGATTCAAATGAAAGAATTTTTCTGTTCTGAAAAGTAGGAAAAAAGGCAGAGAATTACATTAAACGCAAGGTGTGTAAAAACATATATTGATGAAATCGCTATTTTGCAGATGCATCACTACGCGTTCTTAGGACTCATTTTAAAAGATTGTTAAAACATTCAATTTTTCCCTCTGACAATAAAATGCTTTTCCATTTGGAATGAAAAAAGAGATATGGCCGATAAGTAACTGTTAATTATTTGACAAAACAGAAATTCAACTTCTCTTTTGCTGAGAAATCTTTATTCTCCTGTCAAGTGGATGTATCTTGAAAAATATTATGCAGGTACAATAATTGGTTCAAATAATACGAGTGAAATGAATGGAAACATTGTCACTTGACACTGAGAGTTAGTGTAATTATTGTACTCCAATGTAACATAGATGATTGTAATGTATATGCTTACAAATTTACGATGTGTAAATACATAAGCTGCAAGAAATTTATACAGACTATGATACAGCTCCTAAATAGCTGTTTTCACTTTAGTAAGCATAACGGCCCAAACAAGCATAACGGTAGTTAATGAACGGCCGACTCCATCACATGGCCGTCTTTGGTATTACACGTGCCTTTTCTAACGTAATCATTTTAGGCCGATGACAAACCTAAATTTATATCGTTTCGCGAAATACAATTAACGAAACCCACTACATATAAAAACTCCGCAAAAAATTTAAAGATCTTTGATTATCATCGAATTATTATAGGTCCAAAAAATTCTAATCATTCAAGCTACGTTAGATCTTATACAGTGTTCCTGAAAGGATTTGAATATAACTGATACAAAATTAAAAAGTGACCTAACTTTTGTTATTCATATTTTATCTTGTCGATTAGTTGATGTATTAATGTGCTACCTTTTCAACCTACTCATCCTCATATTACCAAACACTTTCATTCAGAATAGGACGAACTCTACACTGTGGTTTTTAAATATTTTTTAGGCACTATCAGAATACTAGATCTCAAAGATATTCAGATACACGTATACCTATTAAAGATTTAATACAAAATTGAGGTCAATATACATGCGTACGGTATGTATAGTATATAAATATACCGGCTGAGTAGCACTAACTTAGCATCTTAAACGAATATTCATTTTTAATTACTCAAGAAAATGTCTAAAAAGAAATATATCTTGTTCAAGAAAGTATGTATTTTAAATACTTAACAGTGATTTTTTGTATTATATTCCTCGAAATTTTAGTCCTAACTTTCTTAACTATTTAAATTTGTTTCATTGTTTTATTGGCCCTTTTTTATTGCGCGTTGTAAAATGTTAACCTTCAGAAGTCTGTAAAAATAAAAAATTTGAAATAATTAAAAAATGATAATAAAAACTACGTCGACAAAAGGTGAACTTAACGGGAATACGGAGTACGTCACGCATCACTTGAGAGTGGGGATAGTTCGTAATTCGCAGAATACAGATATAATTATTGATATTTTCTTAAAATTCAAACACAAATACTCTCAATTAGATTATTTTTACATTATATAATTATACATTTCTGTATTCGAGGAACTATTTTTCTATCATCATGGATCTGAAAATACAGCATTTTATTAAGGTAATACTAATGATCTCGTATTTTTAAAAAAATGTGAAAATTATTAAAAAATTGTTATCGAGTACATAGTATACTTCACTAGATGGAATATATGTTTCTAGGCAAATTTTTAGTATGTTGCCCCTGTCTTTTTATTTTGACTTGACAGCTTAATTTTTTAATTATTTTACATATAATATGCAATAAATATTCATTACATTAATGGACAGGATGAAAAGTAAATCTCCTAAATCGCAGATAATATATTTCTTATGATTCCGAAAGCTAAGAATGATTATAAATAATATATTTTTAAAAATTAAATACCACAATTCTCAAACAATCTAATTGGCAGTTCTAATAATAAACTAATAATACAGGCATAATAAATATATTTTAATAATCTAATAATACCATGATATTATTTTTTTTTTCATTACTTATTGTTAGCTCTCAGCATTTAATAGTAGTACCCTTTAATGTCACCTGACTTGTGCGCATGGGTTCGGACATAATGTGAGTGCCCGGTTAATCTTTACGAATGAATGAATGAATACCCTTTAATGTCGTTTTAATTTCCACTTTGATCTTTGGAGTCTTTAAAATTTGTTATTGTCTCCTTAACTGCTTAAATTCCATTAGATAATGATATATCATTTTTTTACGTAATTTTATATATTACACATAATAAATTTAGATTTATTTAGAGAAATTTAGGGAAAAGCTTGTAATAAGAAACTTTATTAAACAATATTAACATTCATCAGTCCATGTATAACGCTAAAAAAAAGGTACAAAAGAAACACAATGTTTTTGTAAGAACCATAATGTTAGATCATATGCCATAACTTATTTTTAAGTATATTATATACAATTAAACTTTTATTTGCTTTCTGATTAATAAATGTTAACACTAATTTAATCTGTAACAGTAACTATTTCTATTTATCACATTCGAAGCCACAATGGAAACTGCTATATCTAGTAGCATGTAGGTGTATTATAATATACTGTATTTGATGTAATTCATTAAAAAAATAATATTTAATTATTTCATCTCAAACTTGATATTTTAATGTTAAAGTTCCATAAAAGTATATAAGGATTAGTAGTTATTTAATTAAATTAAATTTAATGTGCTGGTTTCTGGAATCTTATATAACTTTTCATTTTTTTCGCATCACATGATAGTACTCAGCAGTATTGTTCTATAATAAAAATAAGAGCATTTTGAAGTCTCTATCGTTGATAAGTATTTTTAAAACCACATTTACACTATTAATTCTGTAAAACAAAAGAGTCTGTAAAAATAGTCTGTAAATTATTTATTAAACAACAATGTTTATAGTAGTCATTCTAATTTGATTTTTTATTAATTGAAGATAATTCAAATTACTTAATTGGACTTGAATAAATTTAGGTAGTATTTTGTTGTGATAGCCAATGCATGTCAGAACTAGAACATTGCATTCAATGCCAATTCAATTTTATTTAACATGGCTTTTCTCTCATTTCTTTCCTCCATTTAATATTTAATCATGCCTGCTGTACATATTGTACATATCTAGCATTGGTTTCAACACCAGCATTGTGGGCAATTGAATTGATAATGAAGTAAGTGTACTTGATACTGCAAGAAAAATTGCTCTTTGTTAAGTAGATAATGAACAAGGCTGTCTGGTATTTTTCTCAATGCCATAATTATTGCTGTCTTTCAATTAGTTATTAATTACTTCTCACTTCTTTTACCTTTAAAACTTTACAACTATATATGTCTTGTTGATTTCATTTCTTCCTGCGTTCCATTTTTGAAAATATTTAAAAAACACTCTGAATTAACTTTGTTTGAAAGTGTAGAATATTCACACTCATTCAGATCCTGATAAAAATCGATGAGACCGTATTTATGATTGAAGTGTGCTATCATTTCGCCAAGTTCTCTCGGGCATTTGTGTGAATACACATAAAGGACGAACAGATAAAGTTTCACTTAAACAGTACATCCTACTGCGACACAATGTTTGCATACAACCAGTTACATTCATAAAACTGTGATTATTGAATTAAAAAGATAATGATAGTGTATGTGTACTATCTTTTTGTCCGGGAGTGTACTATACTACCAACAATGGACTGAGCGTAATCCGCATAGCGTTGTGCGACTATTTAAGTAGAACGGTCGCATCCTTCCAGATTCTAAGTATGTACCGTCTACACGAGCGCGTGCAGCATACGTTTGCGCATGCGAATTTCTATTTCTCGAAACCTCTAGCACAAACGGATTTTACTTACAACTATTATTTTTTAGCAAATTTCAATGAACCGTACACGCTTTCAAGTGCTAATGATTAATAAACAAATAATTTCGTTAATCATATACAGTTTTTACATATACTTGTCAATACACGTATATTCGTTTAATTAATTTATTCTTTCGTTAAAATCTCTTTTGTACTTATAAATGGTTGAAACGAAACTAATTCAGTTAAGGCGTAGCTGCGGTGTTACAGTCGAATCGGCAAAAGAAGGGGATTGGAAAATCTATCAAGCATCCTGGCAAGGGGGATTCTTTCAGAGATGTTCAGACTTATAGGAATAGAATCGAACATATTGCCTATTAATTTTACATTTTTTCATATTCAATTTCAATGAAGTAGACTTTTTTAGTAAATAAATATATGAATAATAAGTTATAAATAAATAGTGAAAATCTGGCACAATCATCAACAGTGACAACATCATAGTGTCCCTAATAGTTTGCACGAAAGCGTTTCTAACACTTGGCCCAAAGCGTTCAGAGCAGTAGAGGTAGGTCAGGGACTCGGGGCTCTCTCTCTCCTGGGGTGTCTGCCCTCACGTGTCCCTTCTTTCGTCGACCCGACTATAGTTGATATTATCCAGCGGTTCTGTACCACGGAAACGAAGTCATACTGGGGAAACCTTCTTCATTTCGGGAACAGCGTTTGTACAGGACTGATCTACAAGGTGCCCGCGCTATTAGTGCCCAAAATAGCAGATTTGAAATGCAGAAAATGAAAATGTTTCACTATTTTTGGTAAGGAATAACAGAAGTTAATATGAAGGCGAACATAATTTTCAGATAATGCAATGCTATATTTTTTCCATATTAAATAAAAACGGCTGTCAAAACGAATTCAATAATATATAAGACACAATGACGTTCAAAGGTGTAACAGGTAAAAAGTGGAAAAAATAATTTGAAGCATGCGACATACATATACCTCCGACTGCGATATATATATATATATATATATATATATATATATATATATATATATATAGGGGGGGGGGGGGGGGGTACATGTTGTGAAACATTTTCTTCTTTAAATTTTTATATGCACTTGTCTGTTGCAACGAAAATGCTGGATAACTGCACAGACACCCTGTATGTATACACTCACTAGAAACAGTCATCTAACATAACTTCTGACTTGATAATGTTACAACAAAATCGTTTTAATTATCATGTATTTCATATTTCTAAAGATTTGATGGTGGCCTTGACATTTTTTAATTGTAGCCCACATTTATTCTAGTGCAACATGTTAGCAAATTATCAAAGTAGCAATGTCAATGGTGTACCATGGCATGACCTTCAGTTAACATTTTGAATTAACATTCCAGTCTACAAATAGTAAAAAGAACCATGACAATCTGATAGAACTGATCGAGGATGACAATTAGTGACCAGCGCTGATTTTTATTTTGAAAATTCGTTGCAAAAGTCAGTTGAAGGTCATACTGCAATATTAGAATCTGTTTCTTCATCTCTCACCATACTAGACTAAAATAAACGCATAGTACAATTTGAAAATTTCAAGGTCACCATGAAATTCGACATAAAACTCTTTAAACACAATATACATTGTTTAAAAATTTTTCTTTTAATATTAACAAACCGGGAGTTATTTTAAATGACAATTTCTAGAGATCCTCCGTACATGACGTTCATGACATGCCATTTTATATTTATTATCATTTCTCTAGTAATTATATGTTGTTTAGAATGCTTACAGTCTTTAACTATTTCAGACTTTCTTGTTTTTCGTAAAATTGGGAAATACAACTGTTACGTAGACCTTATAGAGGATGACCTATTATAATTTATAAAAGAATTCTTTGTTGAAACTTATGGCAAACGGATAATAGTTGGACACTCGGTTCAATTATTCCAACGAGAGCATTAGATAGTGCACGCGTTTTTTATAAATATAAGTATCTTGATAATTTCTAGATCATTTTTTTTAAAATGGAAATATAATTTTTTGTAGGTAAATCGTAATAAATATTATTCTGCGTATAAAAGTATGAATATAAAGTATTCGAAAAATTAAATCTGCATAAGGTATTTTAAAGTTTTGATATTATACCTTTGCTATAATACCAATTGTTAAGTTGGCCGGATTCATTTATAATATGAATACCATTTAACAGATAATCGTAATCACAACATAAAAACAGATAAATAAACATAACAAATTGATAATAATCGTTTAAATACATTACTCTAGACAACAAACATTTTTGAACAGGGATTATAACATTATTTTTAATAAATTTCAACATATCTGTAAGTGTCAGTTTTGAAGATATTTGTAATTCTGTTCTACATATCCTCAGGATATAGTACAACCGTCCAAAAACCTATTTTTAATACATAACAATGAAAAATTTTAGACACAAGAAAGTTGAATTATATATTCATTTTTCAGATACCTTACCCTAACACTTTTATACACAGAATGATAAAAAAAACGATATATCCAAAAAAGATTATATAGTTCCACGTACAGTTCCATTTAAAAAAATAGATTTGATCTTGAAAACGAAGCGCCTCTATCTAGTTTTCTCCTTGAGAAAACACATACACTATCTGATGTTCGTCACGGAACCATTTAATCCCCGGTTTCTCATTTGGTTCCAATACTTTCCGAAATAGGATCATGCATAGATTATAATGAATCACCCAGTACATGAATTTTGTTGAAACCAATTGCAAATTTTCCTTCCTAATGCGTTTCTTTAAGACAGAATCATCTCCTTCTAGATATAACGTAAATACAGGTTGAATTAAAAGAGCGCCGTGCAGTGAGACTTCATTCCTATAGGTTTGGGCCTGAACTCGGGCACTAGCAACAGTAAATCCGAGTGTAATGTATAAAACACCGGTGATTCAAGTATCTTTTACGTCTCTCTACCGATTAATTCACTGTTCTATGCTTGAATTAGATGAATAAGTTATATCTACCATAGAATATAAGAAAATAAAGTTTAAAGAAGAGAAAAACTGCATCCCTGTAAGGATGTAAACAAGAACACGAACCTGACAAGAAGCTGCCAGCCAAAGAATCATCGTCCTGTGCAACGGCAGATCCAGCAAGTAGGAAGAAAAGGACGATGCCCCCAGGGGCTATTCTCAGTATCATCTTCAGCTTCCCCTTTCGTTCTTTTTCTTCAATGTCAAGTGGTAACCGCAACAAGAAATAACTGAGGCGACACAGTGTCGTTATCGGGTTTCGAACATGCACGTGTCAGATTACTTTACCGGGAGTTCGGCAGCCACAGTATTATGTGGTTCCACATCGCCTGCGTGGCTTATTTGACTGACTGACTCACTGACTGAGGAAATACTGGGGCCCGCTTGTGGGTCAGAGTGCGGGCCCCCTCTTTTACACTGGCCAGAAAAAGGAGAGAAAAGAACGAAGGCGGAGAAGTAGAGAGGACGATCGTCGGCGCCCGACCTCTCCGTGAAACATTTATAAAGAGGGGGAAGGGTTGTTGCAATCAATGTTGAGAATCTTTGAACATTATTATGTTCTGGTTACTGTCAAAACGGTCCTTTACTTCAAGAAATTAGTAAAGTTAAAAGGAAACTGTTGGGGACCAGAAAATTAAAAAGAAAAAGCTAGTGCTTGGCGTTTTGCAGCTATTAATTAATAATGAAAATTCATTAATTACCACTGATGTAGTAGTTTCTCATAGACATTTTTGCTTTAACAGTTAAAAATCTACGAAGTATGCATTTAAACATGTTGTGATATTAAATTTGCAAAAACTAAACTGTTATATACCATACTCCCTTTTCTGCCACAATTTTCCATTTTATAAATTATTTATCTTTCGTTTAATAATGCAGTTTAATATTTATACATAATCACTAAGATTAGTTATTTTTATTAACAATTATACAAAAAGGATATTTCAAATCATTTTCAATTATTATATAGTTGTGTCATAAACCGCAAACCCATTACATATTAGATTTCAAATTTTGTTAATAAAATTAAATTAAATGAGTAACACATTTTTCGTTTATTACTTTCAATTATTGACTCTTACGTTTTTAACTTGGTAGATTCGTCCATTGAATTGATATCATTTATAATATGTATTTGTTGTTAACTGTTCTCAACTATATTAGAATTTCTCTCTTTTCCCTATCTTGTTCTATGTTTGCATTTCTTCCTCTTTACTTCTCTTTCACTCCCCTCCAGTGCTTTTTCTCTCTTCCTTCTTTCTCATCACCTACCTACACATGCCTACCTGTACGGTTAGCGGTACTTTACCCGTAAATGTACGGGATACCGTACGATATTTCCCTTTGGAATTTATCGTTCTTTGTGCAGCGGTCGATCCCTCGTAATCATAATATGCTGAATCTATGTTCTTTCAAAAATTCGACCAAAAGGCAGAAATATTTATGAAAAATTTTAATCTTTTAGATATTATTATTAAAATATATATATGTATAAAAACATGTATTTCTTAAAATAATATACTTAATACTAAATACTATAAAAGTTATAAATTATTTATATGTCAAAACAGTTACAATAAAGCCATAAAATCACAAAAATAATTTATAGTAAACCTAGATATGATGGATTAATCAATGTAAATTTTTCTATACATTCAATTAGCCACATAAGTGGAAGCGTCTTTATGTGGGGCATGTTATATTTTACACGTGGTTCATCCCTTCCTGGTACATATATAATATAGTAAGTGCACTTATATAAAGGATGAGAAGGCTGGTTAGCAATATGAAAAGGAATAGTTTGTTCTTCTCTTTTTATGTCTTCTGGATTAGGTTCTCTTGACAAAACTGTTCCACTACCCTCATTTACAAGTCTGATTAAACTTTCCACTGTTAATTGTACTTCACTTATATAATAAGTCTCCTTTGGTTGCAAAGCAAAATAAAAATGACACTGGTCGAAAAGACGTGGATTCTAAAATCATGATAACAGATCTTTCTTGAATGACTTCTAAATGAATTTAATTCTTTATGCTTTAATTACATAGTAATTTTACCTGATTTTGTGCATTTTCTCTAGCTTTTTTGGGAATGCCTTCTACAGGTGCACCACTAATTTCAAACAGTTCTAAATCCATTGTTAATAGATCATCTAAATCCATCGCCAAGTGAATCCCTGTTATATCACGGAAACATAAAAAAAAACAGTTTCATAAATTTTGTAATTAGTAACTTATGTCAACTATTAATCTATAACTATGCTTACATTCACTATTAAGTATCCAATTTCCTCGAAGAAATGCCATCATTACATCATAAGATAATTTTGTAACATTTTGACTATTTGCTTCCACTATTACATGAGTTACTGATGATCTAAAGTGTATTATACATATGTATAAGTATATATAACATTAATCTATATTTTAGTTTATATTTTCTAATACACTATAAACTATTGCATACGTTATATTGACAACAATAATTATATTGAAATAACATACTGTAATTTATAATATACCTAAATGCAGAAGTAACCTTTATTTTATGCTTCAAAGCCATTTGATTTAAACATTTTTTATTATCTTCTTTTAAATTAGATGCAAATATGACAAATGGAGATTGTGTAATTAAAAATGATTGATCAAGCGTACAATTTAGATGTACAATTTTTTCAGATGTACCATTAAGGTCGTTTTCTTCTTTCAAAATATCCCACATTTCTTTAAAAGGTTTGCTGTAGTCTCTGCAGTGCACAAGGATAGAATAATAATGTGACAATGAATATATGAGGTAATTCAGTAACTATTACACAAAGTATTTTCGAAACTATAGGAATTAGAGGAACATTTTGTTAACAATTGCGCGGCAATCTTTATTCCCGTACTTGTCGAAAACAAAATCGTAGATTGTCAAACGGTAAGGAACTTTTGGTTTGTTTTCAGGACATGCTGCATAATAAAATAGAGGATTGCAACTTTTCCTCACATCCCATGTATTCTAACATGTATAAATGAGAATAATTATGAGATACCCTTATAGGCAATCTCCATAATATATTTGACATTCCATGATTGTTTTGTCTTTTGTTAACATAATATTCAAATGATACACACATAGGTTTTCTCCCCTGATTATCATACACATCCCTTTTAGCAGAATATTTTAAAAGCAACTTCGCCTCCGCTACTCTATTGTTCATAGCAGCATCATGTAATGCTGTTCTATTTTCTCTTCCTGGTACATTAGGCGATGCACCGCATTCTAAAAGTAACTGACATATATTGGTAAATCCGTAATTTACAGCTTCTTGCTAGAAAAAAAAGAAAATGTAATACAAGCAGCATGAACTATATGCATATAAGAGTTTATGTTGAAATATAATAGATTTTAAAAATATGATAAATAATTTACCAAAGGAGTCCAATCAGCGTTATCTTTTGTATTTGGATTTGCACCAGCAGCTAATAAAGTTCTTACATAATCCTCCTGGTTCTAAAACATTTTCGTATTATACAATATTTGGAAAATCCTCCACATTATATAATGCAATTATCAATTAGCTCTAAAACTGAATGAGTACATGTGTATTGGGGCATTACATACCTTTGCACATGCAGTATGTAATAGTGTTTCACCCTTTGCATTTTGTTTATTTATATTTCTCTTTGGTATAAAATGTTGTTTTTTACTATTAGCTTTAGATCCCAGATTTAAGCTTACTGTAGATATAAATGTGGCATTTAAAGCATCTGAATTCGTAATCCATACATCCCTAATGAATTAATATTAAATTTATATTAAATAAAGAAGTTTATGGTATAATCTTAGACTACAAAACTATGCAACTTTCTATAGAATAATAAAACTGTGTAAACAGCACATAATAACATATTATAATCTAGTGTAAATATTTATTGACTACCTTCCAAATTAGTTCTATAACATATATTTCATTTTACATTATGTTTTTGTTAACAAAATTCTAATTGAGCTTAACACTCTCAGAGTTTAATAAGTTTAACTAATCCACTAAAGTAGATATTCATCCATACTTCGGTAAATGACAGAGCTAAGTAAAAGTGACCGTTTTATTAAATTTATTTCTCTTATAAATAAAATAATTTAGATAAGTCTATTTTAGCAAAAGTTCTTGTATTTAACATAGTTTCATTAACCCTTTGCACTCTGTTGGCTCTGCTAGGGGGACACTCATAATTTGCATCATAGCCCAACATGTCACGAATGCACATTGGAAATTGCTTCTAAAGATTCTTCAGAATTCTATCAGAATTAAAGTAAATAAATTAATAATCATTTATAATTTTTTCTTTTCATATCAAAGCTTATGGTTTTCAAAAATTTACACTACAGAAGCATGTTAGAATTGCTGGTCGATCGTATCAAAAGATGGTTGGAGTGCAAAGAGTTAAATACTTCCTTGAAAAACTAAAATTCATATTCAAATATAATACCATGATATACATATTAATACTTTGGAATTTGCCATACTTTTCCTGTATTATTTCTGCAATACTACTGCAATAAGATGTAAGACTTTCGATCATATGATCATTACATATTTCAATCGGTTGCACAGGCGTATTGCATTTTATGCAGACTGAATCATTTCCAACACACTGTTTACAAAAAAAGTGTCCGCAATTAGTATATGTCATTGCACTTTCTGGTTTGTTTCCACTAAAATAAAAAAAAGGAATAATTTTATATTAAATAAAAGGAATAATTTATATATGTAAACTTATAAGACAAATTGATGTTACACTAACTTATTCTTATATCAATAAGAAGTTGCATAAACCTGATTTAAATTATTTCACATTTTTACTGTTAATAATTTTGCTAAAACATAAAATAAGACATTTCCGAAGAAAAAATATACAAATCATTTAGTTTTCCATAAAAATATTACCACTTGTTGCATGTGAGTACATTTATGAAGTCCTTCAGTGCTTTACGAGTATTTTTCCAAGGACTATTCATTTTTTTATCACTTTATAATATATTACATTTAACACAAACTACACTTATGTTATATTCCTATATATAGTACACCTGAAATTAATTTATTCTGTTATTCTCCTTCTGACGTTATATACACCGCCGAACACAATAATTGTCAACACCACTCCTGTCACCCGAGAGTTGCTGCGAATGACGGTATTCTCATCTATGATGCGAGGTTCTGTGGTGCGGATCACAGCGTCATCTGCTGCCAAGATCTGGAACTAAATAACGACGTGCGCTCGGAGCACCTCTGGCGGAGTTTTCTATAAACAATCGGGTTCCTTTCGCTAGATGGCGTCACTTGGAATGCCGATAATTAATTCCGAGGTCTTGTCAGAGATGGCGCTACTCAGCACGACGCGTACATGGCTGTTCTATCTCATCGACTCATTTGAATTTCTTTTGATCTCACAGAATTTCTTTGACTTTTCGCAGATAATATTACTAATGCAAAACTGATCCTAATGCGAATATAATATTGTGAACAATATTCATGAACTCCAAATAAATAGTGCTACAGAATGCCTTTTTTTAACATGCATTCGTTTCTAGCATATTTAATTCTGAATATCATCTTGTAGGGCAGTCTATAATTGGTTTCTCGTTTCTCATTATTTTTAAAATATTTTTGAATGATACTTAATGTAAGCTTTTACAAATATTCATTACTTCGTTTAGTGTACATAATTTTTTTTATAAGGTTGAAGTTCTGGAGGCCAAAATCAAAATGCGCATCAGTACTTTTTCGGAATCAGTATTGCCGTAAAATACCGATATGAACTACCTGTAAAATGTACGACATAAAATTGAAACAAAAATCTTTTCTATTTATATGCACGTGTGAGTCTAACGTAACACATGATATGAACTCAATTTTATAACAAAATATATTTAATTTTTTAAGTTGAACCTTAGAGATGTTATTTGATCGTGTGTATTATTTGTGTGCTCCTCTTTATTTAGTCCTTGTTAAACTTGAAAGAATTTGACGTTCCGCGTGCTTCGAATTTTTAGTTTGAGTTTAGATGGTGCAGCCGAGATTTACAACAAATTTTATACCCAGTTAATTAAATATTAATGCGAACTATACAGTTAATTCTACTGGTCCGACTCCAAAACCATCAGAGTCATTAAGGATCGAAAGAATTTAACTATAAATCTGAATTCTTAATACAAACAAAAGGAATAAGGAAGTTTTGGTTTGCAAAATTCGAATGGTTCTTCACTATATTAGTTAATTACATTTTGTCTTTCTTTAATTTTTTATTGGAAAATATTTATTTCCTTAGGGCTTCTCGCAATGTCATATTAATAAAAAATCGAAATAAGTATACTGTTACAGAGGAGAATAGAAGTCTAAAATACTAACGCGACTTACTCGTATTATAATATATACATAATAATAATTATATATAATTATCTCTTTTTACATATAACAATCAGAATAGTAAATGTAAGTAACCATTAATGAGTATTAGCATTACATCATGACACACTTTAAATAATATATTTTATGTAATAAACTTTGAAATTTTACATATTTGCATAGATGTGCATGAGGACGTACATATAAATATATAATATTTGTATTTACAAATTAAAAGTGCCCATAATAGAGTTTAAAAGTAACAATACAATAGAAGAAGAGTCACTTAATGGAATTGTACTTTAGTTAAGTTACAATCCACTTGAACTACTCATAATTGTATTAATATATTTGTACTACAAAATTTATTCCAACTATACTGAAAAGCTTTCTCCACATCCACAAGTACCTTTTATATTTGGATTATTAAAAATAAATTCAGAACTTAATTTACTTTCTACATAATCCATTTCAGTGCCCAAAAGGGATAACTGCGCCTTCTTATCTATCATAATGCGAACACCATCCTGAACAACTTCTTCATCTAATTTTGATTTTTCTTTGGCATAATCGAGAGTATAACTAAGACCATTGCATCCTCGTTGTTTCACACTGACTCTTAAACCAATCTGAAATATAAATAAAGTTTAAAGAAATGATTTTCTACCTTAAATATATAAAACTTATATATTTAAATCTCTATAGATTATAGAGTACTGGTAACCCTATAAACAGCAATTTATATTATATAGATTATATTTTATAATACAGAATATATTCTATAAAGTTTGAGTTATGTACATTTCAATTATAATATTGTATTAATACAGTTATATTTTTAGTAATTTGATTATGGGATACAATGTGAGGCATACACAGTTATTGGACAGGTGATCCACCAATGTATATTGAAATTTAGATTAATGTTACCTACATACCACCTTAATTTTTTGTAAGTAAAGCAATTACTATCTTGCAGAAAAAGAAATGGTTCTGTGTTACTGAGGCTTGAAATGGATCCACCAAAAAGTAGCCAATAATAATTCAGAAATTAATGGGTTAAAATGAAAGATATTTGATTTACTCACACATTCCTGTTTATTTTTTAGTAACTCCTTTATTTTCTTCACTGCGTTTGGTGTCTATAACAGAAGCATTTAAGATACATAATCTATGGACAAGCATAACAAAAGATTAAATTTGTATGAAATTACAAAAACATTATTACAAAAACATTATTACAAATAGTTACTCAATGCTGCCAAAAAAATTAATTACGCAGTTAACTACATTACTTTGTATAGAATATATAAGTATATAGCGTATACTTTGTATAGAAAGTGATTAAGAATGTATTATAAAGTGCAATATAAAGAACGAAACATGTATTAAACAAGATAACAATGTAAGGGATACTATAAAATATCTGAGAGAATTTGGCAGAAAATATGCAAGAAATTGCACCAAAAAAATTGTCATATTTTACATAAATTGTAATAGCAACTCACACTGTTGTTTGTCATTGTTTAATAGGCAGTACCATTACATATCCATATTATAATTAAAAACTTTAATACAGCGGACTTCAATTATTTGGTTATCAATTAATCTGCTAATTGTTTGTTTGACATAAATACTGAAGATCAGGGCCCAATTGAGAATACATCCATATAAACTTATGATACCTCGCATAATTATACTAAAAAATGTACTGACAATAATGAGTCCCAAATAGCTGGAATCCACTGTAAGTAAAAATATTAATTTCTTTACAAGTGCACTTTGTTTATTATGCCTTTCTATTATTATCGAACACAGTTATGATGTTATAAATATAAGTGATTGCATACTATATGTATATTAATTGTAGTCAACATCATTGGCCACCAAAGAGGCACAAATAGAGAATACAGTATCTGTTGCAACGGTTAATGCCTTAATAGTATATCAATGCATTAAGCATCTAATTATAAAGTGTTAATTTGAATTCGAAATATAACCTTAATTTGTCATTCACATTCACTTTCGTAATAATACTAATGAATACTGAATATTACAAATTTATAAATACTAGAATGATATTTACTAATTATTCACTCACTAAAGTAAGCGCAGCCCTTGTGGGAAGTATCCTCCTGCCCTTGACAGCGCGAACTGTTGCTGCAGCAATCACAGAGGAAGCCATCTTGCTTCCAGTAATAACTATTAATATATAAATCGGCTCTGTCTATAAACTAATAGAACGCTTCACTCACTTTTATCCTCTACCGACTTATTTCTTGTTAAGTTGGTGCAAAGGTTTTCGTACTTGCCAATTAAAATCTCATAGTTTTGAAATCAGTTTTATTAACAAAGTACATAAATACAATGTAAAAATTTACAACAAAGAAGGTTATACAGAAAAATCGCATTATATCTATTGAACAAACGAAGACCAATAATTTTATTTAAAATATGGCTTGTAGCCATTACAGTACAAAAAAATTGCACTTTTAGGATATGTATGTACACCGTCGATCAGAATAGTGTCAACTCCATTCCTACCTCTTGAGAGCCGCTACGAAAAACGGCATCCCCATCTATGATGCGAGGTTCTGTGACGCAGACTACAGCGCCACTGAGCGCCAGGCGCACGTGGCCTTTTTGTCAGTCATTGATTCGTTTAAATTTCTGATTTCTGATCTCACAAAAGTTCTTCGACTTTTACACCGATGATATTGCCACAGCCGACTCTAGTACTAGCCGTGCTGAAGGCAAAATGGCAACAGCGCGGGAGTCCGGTTTCGATATACCTAACCCAACTACCATAACAATCTCCCACTATCCACCGGCCGCCGGACTCCCGGCTACACAGTCTCCCTCTACCGGCCTTTCGGTTTCCCGCCTATCTTTCAAATGTTTATATTAATATAGTCATGAAGTTCTTTAAATGTGAAAAACGGAGCAATATTCCAGGTGATTTATTTATTTATATTAACTCGACAGATTCTTATTTTTGTGTGTAGCACATTTATTTAATATAATCTATAGCATTTTTGACTTTTTGTTTTACATACATTTTTTTTATAAATTTCATATATTCATCAATAATGCCACGGCGTTGCTGTGTTTCCAATTGCAAGGGAAATTATGATAGTATTTTAAAAGATAATAATTACAATTCTATATTTTTATTCCCCAAAGATGAGGAAAATATTAGATTAAAACATATATATACAAAATCGGCGAGTTCGTTTTCTTTTACTGAAATCAAAAATAAATTTCGAATTTGTGATGATAATAGTAACGATCTTCATGATCTTTCCATTGATGTAACTTGTTTTTTAGGAATCTTCGATTCCGCATATTTGTCCGATTGTGTTGTTGATGATTCCATTAAAATTTACACATCCTGGTATGGGTCCCATTCTGTTGCTAAAAATTAAATTGCAATATATGCGGATTATTAATTGTGGAGGATAAAGGTAAAACTGTAGGCGATATATATTTTGATCACTTACAAAGAGGGGGCCTTTCTGTTCCCACTGAAGAAGTGATAGCCTCATTTATTCATATGGAATCTCAATTTTTGCAATCTGAAAATCATAAACATATTTTATATAAATTAACATATATTAGTATTCAATCAGATATACTTTATTTAGCATTTTCAGATACATGCGTTTGTGGTGAAGCTTATCACAGTATTTTGTTTAAATTATTATCAATTTTTTCAAATATTTTATTAAACGGTTATGTAAAAGCTGTAAATAATAATCAGTTGGAAACGCGTGCAGACATTACTTCTAAAAATCGTAAAACTAAAAACTTTTAATAGGAACTAGATTTTCAATGGTTTTTTTAATTTCACTTTTCTTAAAACACTAATTTTTATGTATGTATTTAACTTATTCTTTTCAATATGTTTTAATACATTAATAGAGTTTTATTTATTTGCTTAGTATGTACTATTTCACAAGATTTAAGGTTTTACTAGTAGTATGTCAAGAGTATGTTTCGTTATTAATATTATTCAAGATTATTTATTATTATTATTTCAAAATGTAATACTTTATTTCTTAATGAATACAAAAGTTATGTTTTATTTAAAAATATTAATTTTATTTTATAAAGTGGGATATGGCTATTGGCGAACCACCCATTATAATAAAAAAAGGTTATGCGCCATGGTAAATACCCCTAGGGTGGTGAGAAAATTTTCCACAATTATAATACTGTCCTCTAACACGATTTTATAATTAACTGCATAATTGTTCCTTTCAATAACTAATTATGCTAACCTCTTTAGTCTTTTCCATGAGTTCACTTAACCTATTTGGCTTCGTACCAATAATTTTGTCTATTTCAGGTCTCTATTAACTTATACATACCTTTAACAATTTTTAAATCCTTCAATTTGGTTCAAAGATGGTTTGATCTTGTTTCACAGTTATATTTTCTTGAAATCTCTGTAAATATTTCAAATATAATGCATCACAACACCAAACTCGTCCGAGAGTGCACAAAATATATACCACATTTTTAAGGATTAGTATACTTCTCTATTACTTCTACTTACTATAATTATGATATTTATATATTACTTATACATAGTTAATAAAAAATACTGTATATTAGTATCATTTTATACAACAAAATGACGTTAATTATAATGCTGAGTACAAAACTCTACTATTGAAAATAGGACTCCCGATCCTCACATAAGCGGTGTTGCCACGTTCTTCAGCACGGCTAGTACTAGAGTCGGCTGTGATATTGCTAATGTAAAAATGATATTAACGCAAATACAATATTATGAACAATATTCATAAACTTCAAATAAATAGTGCTGCAAAGTGTCTATATAGTAATACAAGAATACCTGATAGTGCCAAACTATTTTTATTATTGCGATAAAGAAATAATAGCATTCTGTAGCACTATTTATTTCGATGTTATGAATATTGTTCATAATATTATATTCGCATTAATATCATTTTTGTATTAGTATTATTATCAGTGTAAAAGTTGAAGAAATTTTGTTAGATCAAAAGTAAGAAATTCAAACATATCGATGACTGACAAAAGCGCCACGTGCGCCCGGCTCTCAGTGGCGCTGTGGTTCGCGCCACCGAACCTCGCATCATAGGAGGGAATACCGTTTTTCTTAGTGGCTCTCAGGAGGCAGGAGTGGGGTTGACAAGTACTCTGAACGCTGGTGTACAAAGCTTGAGTGGTTAGGCAATATTTACTATTTCACTTAAGATTTAATTTTCCACTAAATAAAAAATCGAAAGTAGTCCTTGAAACTTTGAAAAGATGTTGTTACTTCTCTTTGTTTAGAAAACGAACACGAAATGTATATTGAAACTTGAATAAAAGTAGAAAAATCCGTGAACGATCTTTGAGAAATAAGCCTTAATGTTACCAAGAACGCAGTTGATAATAGAAACGACCCCTTAGCTATAAGATATAATGGTGTCGGCAATTCTTCCGGTAGACGTACCGTGCAATCGTGTGCAACGTCTTTTATGTCACAAATCTTTACAGAATGACGGACGACGTGGTAGTTTTGCAGGATCCTGTCCAAAAGGAAGAAGAAGTAGCTCATTTCCAAGCACCTGCAATTCAACATAATCCTGATGGATGGGGTCCTTGCGAATTACCTGATCAATTTAAGGATATTCCTTACCAACCATTCTCTAAAGGCGACAGACTGGGCAAGGTTAGTCATTATTTCATTCTGCATTGTTCCTTGTAAACATTTTTTGTATATCATGACATTTGTCTTCTGTCACAGATATCTGATTGGACTACACCGGCTTTCCAGGATAAAAAGTTCCCCAGTAAGTATAAGTTTTATATTTTATTTAACCTATAAAACCGCATTTCTATCTTGTATGGAGCAGTCAATTTTTGTTAGTGATTATTTTTTTAAATCTTTAGCTAAGTTGTTTCATTGTTTGCTTGTACAATGCTTTGTATTCTGTCAAAATCATTCTTCAATTAATTTCTAATTGTTTCATTTTATAAAAATTATATAAACAATGGATAAAGAGCCTTTATATTAAAATATTTCTTTTCTACATTCTTGTGATTCATGAATAACGATGTTTATAATTTTTGCTAACATGTACAATTCTAAAATCAAGTAAATATATAATAAGGTTTTATGATGTTATTATGATTACATTATACATTTTTGGTTATTCAATTTATTTATAAAGGATGTATGTTGTGTAGAATCATAAGCATACTTTAATATTAATAATGGAAAAGTCTTGTTAATACTGAAAATATAATATATTAATATAAAATACAATATACAATACTATAAAGAACTTAATTCACTAATGAATAAATTGTGTTGTTTCTGTTTATAGACAAGTATACATCACAGTTTGGCTCGGGCAGTCAATATGCGTATTATCATGATGAAGATGAAACTACTTTCCACTTAGTTGATACAACTCGTATACAAAAACCACCTTATCAGCGTGGTGGTCGCTTCCGTCATAATCAACGAAACTTACGTGGTCGTGGTGGCCAGCGTGGTGCACTGAGTCAGATGCAACAGCTTGGTAAATTAAAACTCCGTGAAAGAGAACGCAAAGGCCAAACAAAACGTTGGGGTAGGCAACAAGGTCTACGCAATCATAAGAATCAACCGCCAATTAAAATCCGTGATGCATCGGTTACTGTGAGGCCTGACTGGGTAACTATAGAAGAAATGGATTTCCCACGTTTAGCAAAGTTATCTTTGCCTGGTGTAAAAGAAGGAGAAGATATTTTGTGCTGTGGTTCTTTAGAGTATTATGATAAAACTTATGACAGAGTAAATGTTAAAAGTGAGAAGCCACTGCAAAGAATTGACAGAATTTTCCATACTGTTACTACCACTGATGACCCAATAATTCGTAAGCTGTCAAAGACAGAAGGAAATGTTTATGCTACAGATGCAATTCTGGCAACAATAATGTGCTGTACTCGTAGCAACTATTCTTGGGATATTGTAATCGAAAAAATTGGGGATAAACTGTTCTTTGATAAACGAGATAATACTGAATTTGATTTACTAACTGTGAATGAAACTAGCGTTGAGCCTCCCCAGGATGATGGAAACTCTTTAAATTCTCCTAGAAACTTGGCTCTAGAAGCTACATTTATCAACCACAATTTTTCTCAGCAAGTGTTGAAGTCCAATGAATCAAGATACAAATTTGATGAAGGAAACCCATTCATTTCAGAAGAAGAAGAAAGCGATGTTGCTAGTGTTGCATATCGATATAGGAAATGGGATTTGAATAACGGAATTGTTCTAGTTACAAGATGTGAACATGATGCTGTAATGCAAGGTCCTAATAATGAAATTCAATTTTTAACGATCAAAGCATTGAATGAATGGGATTCAAAATTAGCCAATGGTGTTGAGTGGAGACAAAAATTAGATACTCAGCGTGGTGCAGTATTGGCAAATGAGTTACGTAATAATGCATGCAAATTAGCAAAGTGGACCGTCCAAGCATTGTTAGCAGGATCAGATCAATTAAAATTTGGATACGTGTCCAGAGCAATGGTTAGAGACTCCAGCAAACATGTTATTCTCGGTACTCAGCAATACAAACCTAATGAATTTGCAACACAAATCAATCTTAATATGGACAATGCCTGGGGCATTTTGCGCTGTATTATTGATATTTGCATGAAACAAAAAGATGGGAAGTATTTGATTATGAAAGATCCAAATAAGCCAATGATAAGATTATATGATATTCCTGATAATACATTCGAAAGTGAGGGTGAAGAAGATGAAGATGATGATGAACCTGTTAATGATGCTTTCCAGAGTTAAGATGGTTTTTAATTTTTCCTCATTTTCACAGATTATACTGTCTTAAGAATCATTGATTAAAACTATAAACATACCTTGTAACAGGAAAAATGGAACAATAAATAAACTTTGAGGAACTGTCTTGTACATTTAATTTAAAAAATTTTACTTATTCCAGACACTAAAAATACTTATTAAAAATCGACAAATCCTCCTGCCATATGGATTTTTTTTCAAATTTTACACATTTATACATGTCTCTGGTCGTCATCGATTCCTATTGTCAACATTTTCGTATGACGATCACGGAAATTAAAACTAATCATTTTTGAACGGTTAATGATAGATTAATGGTAATCTGGTAATTGGTAATTGCACCAAAAAATAGTAAAAAAACAGAACTTTCAAATGGTATACAGTATTATAGTTTACTATTATTTTACTCGATTTCTATGAACTCTTTATTTTTCTAATCCCAAAAATTTATGTTATAGACAATTATGTTATGTTATAATCTGAAACTATCTTAAGTATGTTCGCTTTAACGCTATTTTAGATTATGTATAATGAAAATGACTGGTCAAATATGATTAGGTAATATACCACAGTTTATTTATACTCGTCAGTCCCTATGATTTTAACCCGGTCTCATTCAAAAAAACGTTCGTCCAAGTCGCGACCTCTTTTTGTATGATATTTAACTTTAGAATCGAACACGTTGCTATCAGAAAATTTACGTTACAGATTATATGTACGTATATGTATATACGTATGTATACAGTTAAGATCACTGTCACTCAACAAATTTCCAAAACTAATTTGCCTTATGTTTGAAATATAAATATGTGTAAAGATGTTACAATTTATTGTAACAAATAAGTTCTATGTGCAGTTTGCAGAAAATATAAAACTAACGTTGAATTCGTGCACGTGGTTTCACATATTTAGTTATTGTTAACCTATCTTAATCAACTTTTCAAAACGCAGTACCGATAAACATCTCAAAGGAATTTTATTCCGAATAATTTAAAAACAGAAACAATGAATTTATTACCAAAATCACATGAAGAATTTAATCAAGTCGAATATTGGAATACGTTTTTCAAGAAACGTGGTAAAAAATACTTTGAATGGTATGTTATGTTTACATGTATTTTACATTTATTTGCTGGTATACAAATTTAATGTACTTGAAGTTTGTAACATTTGTATTCTCATGTAGGTACGGAGAATATCCAGAATTATGCGGTATACTTTTGAAATATATAAAAGTGAAAGATAACGTATTAATTGTCGGCTGTGGCAATTCTACTGTTAGCATGTCTTTATACGATGCTGGTTTCAGGTACATTTTCATTTAAAAATGCAGTTTTGAATTTATAAATGTTTCTGTAAAATTTTATTTAGTGTAAATGTAGAAAATAATGTGAAAAATTTATGTATGTAATATGGATTTATTTTCATATACAGGGAATGTCAATTGTTTTCCATCACAAATGATGCATTTGCAGTATCAAGAATGATATCATTGATATATTAAAACAGAAAACTGTTGTCCATATTATAGTTTAGACCTATCATTTGTGGCACAAACCCCTTGTATCTGTTTCAAGAGATAATGTCTAACATGTGGCACTTAAGGTGCAAACAAGACCACCACTGGTATTTCCTATTTGGCTGGACTTCTTTTGTTGAAAATCAGTAAATTTGTAAGCGCAATATCTTGAAAACTTGTCAAAATCTGGTATATACATTAAAAGTCTGTGAATTCAGCTTGAAGGGCACTATCAAATGATCTGAACATTAACTCATGGTTTCATTTTAAAAAATGAACATGTACCATGGAACTACCATATGAAACATTTTTTGTATCTTCAATAAGTTAAAGAATATTGGCTTGTAATAGATAAGTTGGGACACCCTGTATATGAATCTATATGAAAAGTGAATAAGGTTTTTATTTATTAGCATTCTTCGTATTTGTTAATGTCAGTTATATTATTTCTTTATTCAAAGTATTTTGTTTTAATGTACAGAGTAAACACATGTTTATTTTTAATTCTAGAAATATTACTAACATTGATATATCACATATTGTTATTAAGCAAATGCTTGATATTAATGCATCTGTAAGACCGGAATTAGTTTACGAACAAATGGATGCAACACAAATGACATATTCTGACAATACATTCAGTGTTATCTTGGATAAAGGTACTTTGGATGCTCTTATGACTGATACCAAGGAAGGAACAATATATACTGTCAATAAATACTTTAAGGTAAATTTATATTAAATCATACAATTTTGATATTTTGATTTTGATTCTGATTATCTTTGCTTGATTTACAATGTGTATATTGTAGTTATATATAAGACAATTTTTATTTTATTAACACGTTCCAATTTTCATTTGATTGTCACCCACCGGTGACCGACATGGCAGTGAATACGTTACTAGGAAATTATGTATTATTTACGATATATTTTTTTTAGGAAATTACAAGAGTGTTACGCACCGGTGGTAGATACGTTTGTATCTCCTTATTACAAGAACACATTTTAAGAGAACTTCTATCTTACTTTCCAAATTCTGGGTTTATGTTTCGTATAGTACGTTGCCATGAGGCAGAAGCGAAAACACGAATAGAAGAAGGAAGTTCCATACCGGTCTTTGCTGTGATTGCTACAAAGTTTACAAATTTATCAGAAACTGTGAGTATTATGTACTAATATTGAATTAATTTACTTTGTGTCAACTATTATGTATTGTTTAATAAGCTTATCATGAGATTGGAAGGTATAACACAGGTAAAGGTAGGGGTATTAGTGAAGATATAATGAGATCTACTTCTTTGTTTTAACTCAGACTTTTAAACATTGCTTCTGGATCATAGAAAAAACCCTATTCTATCTTCACTCCTATAGTACAGGAACACTATTTGATACAAACTAACAATTTCTACACTGCAGTTGACCTTATCTTTCCTCTAAGCTTCATTAGTTTCTGTGTCTACCAGCAACACTGCATGATGGAGAATAAATGTGCCTGAGGAGCCCATCTTGTGCACATGCCATTTCTTTATATTCCTGTAAGACTACAAATCTGCATTATTCTGATCCTGCCCCAGCAGGAAAAGGACGGTGTATACAGGATGTTTTTAAAATAAGTGAATAAATTTTGAGAGTATATTCTACTTGCCTTAAGCATGACGAAAGTGATAAATATTTGTCCAGAAATGCTTCCTTTCTTTAGATAAAAACTCTTTTCTTCATAATAGTATTATAAACATACTCCAATAAAGTACATAATTGCTAGACATTATTTTTTGGTTCAGCAATTTATACCTGACAATGAAATCTTACAATCCCCAGGAAACATTAAAAAATGCCTGTAATGTATTGAATTTTATCACAGAAGGCAGCAATACGATTTTAAAAATATTAAAATACGGACATATTTTCTCAGGTGCAGCAGGACGTTTAGAGATTAATAATCTACGTATTTACTGGACTGTACATTGATTGTAATACCAAACAGACTTATCCAATCACAAATACTGTTATTACTTATTCCTGAGAAAAAAATTATAATAATATTTGGAATTCTACACATGACAGGTATTTTTATCAAACTATCGCAAATAAAAAGGGCTTATACCTAAACAATGAACCATTTCAGAACCTATGTTTATGTAACATTTCTCTTAAAATTTGGTCACTTATTTCTGGAACATTCTGTATACTGGGAAAAGATGATCAATCTAATACTTTCATACACGCTCCGCTGGTAGTGATGAACGACATCCGAAGTTCTGTTTTCCGTGGACAGTCATGGCGTCGATCTTGTAGCTTCCTAAGTTGAAGATCCGACACATGTCAAAACGCGTTATCAAAATTTGTTCCTCTCTGTTGCTTCCTTTTTGCACTCCTGTTTTTAGTAGCCGTAAAATTATTGACCCTGATGCGATAAACACGAGTCGAGGAAATAAGGAGTAGCAACAACAATTGGACAATTGACGTTAGTAATTCGCAGTTTCCCTTCTAGGGTGGGATTTTCACCTCGTTCTGAACTGTTCAAGGATATTATTATAGAATCGGCTTGTTGCCTTGTTTCCTCGGCACATTCGTGCCTGTTATAGAAATACTATTTTTAATAAAAGCTGTTCAAGAAGACAGCACACATGACAATACAACATAAGAGAATGTTTCAAAAGATCACTAATTAATTAAAATAAATTCTTGAACTTCATATTATATCACTGTTGCAAGAGGCACTTGTATACTTGGTGGAAAATTATTATATTAATTAGGTCAAGTTATTATTCTGCTATTGAAAAACCTAGTTTAAATATCAATTTGATTTTCACTCATATTTTAGGAGGCAATTTTTTTAAAGAAAGTAAAGTATTATTGCAATAGGTTCTGGAAATAGCGTTGGTTGACGGACCGCCAAAGAGATTGTCATCAATAAATGATGTAATATTTGCTGTGTTATCGGCACAACAATCTGCATTAATATGCAGTAATCTTCAGAAACGTAGCGTGGCTGACGTTGGAGAAATATCGTTAGATTTACATCGTCCTGATGAAAAATATCCACGATACACAGTGCATGTTCTAGACAGGTACAAAGTACGTGGTACGAAGACGTATGCAGCATTCATCGTTCCTCAAGGAAAGTAAGTTCACGTTCGTACATAATAATTATTTTAACGTATGTAAAAATTGGAGTATACTAATATTTAAACTTCCTCTTGTTTTAACAGAGAAACAGATTGGTTATTCAGTACGAAAGAAGGAAGACAACAAGTTCTAAAAAGCGCACAACGGGATAGACTTGCAATCGTTACGCTACGTAGGGAACACAAATTTGAAAGCTGGGATGCTGTAAAAAGCGAACTTGAAGATTGCGTTTTGAATTTAGCTCCTGAAGGTTTATCCAATAAAAACGATATTCCATTTCTGTCTTTGGGTTCAGACGTTGGGAAGCGAGTTATATGCTATGAAGGAAAAAGTGACATGAGTGGTTCCTTCGTTGTCGAAGAAATTGAAAGAGACGGTTACGAGTTCAGGAGATTAGTATTCTTAGACAACCCTTATGTCATTCAAAGTGAAGCTCGTCTTAAGCAAGGTATTTAATTTTATTGTACCTGTAAAGACGTCATTGCCATCCGGAGCGCAGCCCCTCTCCGTCTTACCCCCACTCTGCGTCCATTCTCCTGATACAGGCTGTGATCTGTGACGACGATGGACCGAGGGGGGAACTGAAGGGAGCTGAAACGCAGGGAACGGACCTAGAGTGGGGGAAGGCCAGAGCAGGCCTGCGCTCCGGATGGCCATGACGGCTGTAAAGGGATAACTTGAGATGGGATTCACGACGCATGGGCACATCTTGTTCAACTGGACGCTTGCCTTCCTTCTCCGATAAACGTTATCTCGTGGTGGGGAAGGCGGGTCAAAAGTGTTAATTCAAGTTTTGTCGGAGGTATGACTTAGTGTCTGCTGGATACTTCGGCTCTCTTGGGAAAGGAAAACAAGCGCCCGGCTGAACAACACATGTCCATGCCTCGTATATACCGACCTGAATGATACTTCACGGATAGGTTGTGGACTGAAACATGTTAATGCACATTCAGTTGTAATACATGAAAAATCCGGTCGAAGTAAAAAAACATATTGAACTTTTAACAAATACACTAAAGAAGCACTAAAAAGAAAATTTGTAAAACGTACATACAACGGCCGTACATGTTTGTAATACTTTTTTGGGCTGCGACTTGTCTGCAAAGTTTCATTGAAACGGGTAACGTTTGTGATATGATACTCTGATCAGTTGTCAATTACTTAAACAATATTTTTAATTTATGTGTGGCATTTTTCAGTAAAATCTAGGCGAGGGAAAATGAAAAAAGTTATTGACTCAGGGTTCTTGGCATGTGACCATCATTTATATATGAGCATTGGTGTTAACGCTGTCATTGATCCAAAAGAATGTGAAGATATTATGATTATAGGACTGGGTGGAGGAAATCTGTGTACATTTCTTTATAATTGCTTCCCCAAAGTACGTATTCTTTAAAGCTCTGATTGACAACGTCAAAAACAACGATGGTGTATTTATTGAAACATATTTGTACATTTTTTCAGTTGAATATTATTGCAGTTGAAATTGATGAAACAATGTTAAAAATCGCTAGTGACTATTTTGGTCTTAATCTTGACAACAGAATGAAGGTTGAAATTGCAGATGGCATTCGATTCATTCAAGATAGTGCAATGGATGGGAAAAAGTACAAGGCCATACTTTTTGATGTAGACAATAAGGATACCACTGCAGGAATAAGTTGTCCACCTAAACAGTTCCTAGAAATGACTGTTATAACATCAGTTTCAAAGTGTTTAGCAGACAATGGTGTTTTCATTTTGAATTTGGTTTGTCGGGATGAAAACATTAAGAAGAGAGCAAAGAATGATTTAAAATCTGTATTTAAAACCATGGCATGTTATTCCGTGAAAGATGAAGTGAATGAAATTATTATATGTTCTTCAAACGAAAATGATAGTGTAAAATGGAAGAATAAATTGAAAACAGCTGCTTCGACATTAAATGAACAAGCGCTTGCAAGAAAATTATTGACAGATATAGATGTTTTTGATTTGTCATCATTCATGGAAAATCTATCCGTAGAATCATAACAAAAAAATATTTATTATCGTTGATTTTATAGTTCATGAACTTATGTGACATATAGTCCGTTATCAAAAAGATAAATTTTTGTTGTATATGCAAAAAATATTTGGAAAAATAACAATAATTAATTACGTTCATACTTCTGTTTGACTTTTATTGCTCCGCGTAGTATAGTATACGAAATTGCGAATTATGTTTTACTCCGTAGTGGAAAGTTGATTTTATTTTCGTTCACTCTGTTTACTTGTTCAAATAAAGTATATCACGGGCAATGACGTGTAACGAGTAAAACGCATTATAGTACAAGGGATGGCAAGGGGCGGCAGATATACACTTTGTCAGATATGTACTTTGCCAGTCACTCCTCCACCATCCCCCCGGTTCACACACTGGGATTGTCACCGAGCTGTTCATATCTATTCACCCCCCTAACAAGTCTACCCAACGGCTAGAATCTACAGACGAGGCACAGATAAGGTATGGAATAATCACCTTATGGAACTCCGTGTCACCAGTCTGTAATACCGACGGCGCCAAAAACCAGTGGATTATAAGCGCACCCTACGATTTAAAACGGTTACTTTAGGAATTACATCGGGCAAAAGGATAGAGGTTGGTTAAGTAGTAAACGCGGGAAATGGGCTTCAAATACAGCACATGTAACAAACAAATGTAGACAAATACTCAATTCTCAAGTGCAACGAATACTTACAATAATACGTTACATATTACTGTTTTTAACACATATATTGCTTAAAACATTACTGCTTTGGTACAGTTTTATATTATAATTTTTCGCTAAATCTAAGAATTCCAAACGGCTTGGCTGGACGGTCCAACGCAGCCCTCCACAATTCTTGAGTTTTTGGCGAAACGAAAAGAGATATGCTATTCTAACAAAAATCCAGCGCGTTCGGCATGAAATTCTGCTTAAGATAGGTTACTCTCATCAATTTCGAATCACCGGACTCCGAGCTAGAGCTAAAGCTTGTTATGTGTATATAAATACATTTTCAATAAACTTTACTTCATTTTATAATTAATTAAAAATTAATGCATAAAAAAATAAACCAACCTCGGAATTAACTATCGGCATCGACGAAGTATAGGATAGACCTACCATCCAATGTAATTTTCTATCACATACACTCTTACCATTTTCGTGTCACATCCAGACGAGGTCTGTGATTAACACTTTTGCGAAGTTTCGTGATAAGTCACAATAAACTGTATAATAAACGGGATCAAATCCAACAAATAAACACAAAAGAAAATTTGTCACAAGTCATTAAAAATCACAGACTTATCAGCGAAGCATTATCGAGCACCACTCCACTGTCCACCGGGTGTACCCACACTTTTAATCATTAATATGCACTGGTGATGTCCGCGGGGGTGGTTGAAAAAACTGTTGGAGCGATAAATAACAATTCAACGCACGCACGGTAGACGTTAAACTTTCAACTGATAAGAAAATATGCTTAGTAGCTGCTAGCTGTCAGGTGTAGTCAAGTGTGACGTCGAAGTGTGCAGCGTGTTGCGCGTCAGCTGAGCGCTGCGCGGGGCCTCACTTGATTTCGGACCACGCTACCACCAACGTCATTTGACAGCTCGCGCTTAACCTATTACGTTTTCGCGTTTAATCGTTTTCTAAACCATTTCTAATCAATATTCATCGCGTTTAATATTCACTGCTGCTCTTGTTTAACATTCATTCACTATTGTTTATTGTTAATTCATACTGTTTTATTGTTAATTAATTCATGTTTTCGTGACTTAATCGAACGGCTTTCGTGACCTTACCCGGTATACATATTCGACTTCTTCGTTTACATACGTGGTCTTCCGAAACATTTAAACAATTTTGGGATTTATTTACATAATTATTTTACACTTTAATAATTTTTCGGTTTTAATTATTTCTCATTTATTCGATTTTTGGGATTTGACGTACCGGTTTTCGTAACTTTACTCGGAATACACATTCGACTTCTTTGTTTACATACGTGGTCCTTCGGTACATTTAAACAATTTCGTGATTCATTTAAATAATTATTTGAATTTTTAATAAATTTTCGATTTCAACTATTTTTCATTAATTCGATATATCGTAACGTGATCCAGTATTGTAAGATTAAAGAGGAATAGTTAAATTTGAATTCCACTTTTGATATTTTAAATCGTTTACTGCATTATTTATATTAAAGAATAATTGGAACAACTTACACTTTGCTCTAACGCGTTTGCGATTAATAACATTCCAATCATAATATTTTTTCTGTGCAAGTTTTTATAAAATACAATCTCCGTTGTTAAACTATTTAACAAATAGTATTACTCGATTAACTCTGATCATTGCAAGAAGATTTGAAAATTTATGGATTGATTCATAGTTCGGGCATCGATAAAACGAATGTAATTATACTGGCACCTCTTTTTCAATACTTTTCGTCTGAACTGGTCATTATATTTCAATGACTTTAATTACTATGGTACTGCTTAACAATGTAATATTTTCTTCTTCAAAGAGAAGCAGTATTTCTTTAACTGACACTCGGTAAAAAAAGAATAATAAGAAAACATGTGTATTTTTATTTTACCCCTACATCCTCTGTTTAATCATTTCTTTCAGAAAAATTGTGATCGCGCGCAATGCGGTCGTAGAGTAGAGTTTGCCTCGTAAAAAGTTTTAGTCTTTTTCTTACGAGGGAAGTGGTTCTAATTTTCATACTATATCCGATTCACGCGAAAATAGAGTCACTTTCTTCGCCGATCGTTCGTGAAAATAGACTCAGTGCGTCACTGAAGAGGAGTATCCGGTGATCTTCTAAAGACAGAACTGTAAGTATCAAAATCATAGAAACTTTAAATAAATATATGACGGATGACGGGCCTCGGGCATACTTCAGTATAGGGAAATGTAAGTATCAAAATCACTACACTGTTCAAAATAATTAGAGGATCACATACTGAAATAGTTAATTGGTCATTAAAGTGTCCGCTACTATGAACTTTCTGAATACTGTACAGAGTAATGTTGAAGAGACAGACATTCAATATTTTGATCATTGCTGATATTTCACAGATGATGAAAAATGATTGAATGTAATGAACCTCTAATTGTTCTGTATAGTATGTCTGTTAAAAGTCATTGAAATTTTAGTTGAATAAGTTGTAATGTTTTCTGTTCCTTTTACGTCCCAGGACTACCATCCAGACATCCTGATGACTTCGTCAGCACGGTAGTCATTTCTTCTATCGGTGAATCGCATGATTGTTTATTCCTCCGGTCTCCATCATGTCGTAGGACGAAAGGTCCAAAACGGCACGGAGATTGGTTGTATAGTAAGCAGTTTCGTTTTTGGCGAACACAGTGACCTCGGGTATGTTCTTATATCATACTCGTGGTAGTAACCTTCATTTATTAGAGTCAGGTTAGGGTCTTCTTGTACGTCGCGTTATCAATTTGAATTCATATCGCGAGAGTGTATATAATGTATGAGAAATGATAGAATTCGAAAATTTCTATAATTTCTATTAATTGTCGAATATTTTTATGCGATGATAATGAATGATATTTTATGGAGAAGTCGAGCACCCCGCGACTTCTTTGTTTTCGTTGTTACTGTTACTTTCAAACGAATAAAATTGAATAACATCGTTGATCACGACAGTATGATTGTCCAATTTTTCGCGAGAGTAGAGTCATTTTAATTCGCGTTGCAATGTTAAAATTTATGTACAAGAAAGGCGCTTTGCGACGGGAAGATTTCGATATCAAAGTATCAAGCTTGAATACTATTTTCAATTATTCAAAATGTACTTTGATGGAGGAATCATCCGAGAAGTTTCAAATATTAGAGTCACTTTGCTAAATATTAGAGTCATTTTTCTCAGTAAATTATTTCTTACAGTTTCAATGTCGAGTCATTTTGCTTAAAGAATCTTAGACCGCTTAGGCAAATCAGTCACTAATAAACATTTTTTTATCGGGATTTTCAGGTATATATTTCCGTGCTCATTGCGTAATCCCACTTACGTGCCCAGGTGCTACTTGGGTGGGTGAAGGCAATGTAAACGATGACATGTGTTTAATCAAATTTCGAAGCGGTTGGCAATGCGTAGTGTATCGTGCACGACGTAAGTCTCACATGTGTGAGTGTTGTGTGGTTAGGCTGTGAGATTTGCGTCAGTTTTGCCTTTTTCATTACTATTCAATTTCATTATTTGTCATTATTATTCAATTTTACTTATTATTATTCAATCTACAAACCTCACAAATATATTCATAAATAAAACATAATAACTTCAATTAAAATATTCAAAATCATGATACCACTATTCGTATTATTCTTGCAAAGCTGTTTTCATCGACAAGATGAAGACTACTAGTAAAGGTTAGTCTAATTTTGAGGCAACGTACATGTCATCCTTCGCAATATGGTACTCTTATCTGCGTACGATGTTTCACAGGTTTTGTGTGTTGTACGAGGTGGGAGAAATCTGTTTCCATTGGCGTTTCTCTGTTCCGGGTGTGTCTACTGCAGTGAGAGTGGAAAATTGTTTCTAAAATTTGGGCGGCAAGTAACGCTATTATTAAGGGGTCACCGTTGTCTTCTTCGATGGGGCCTAACGCACGTGGTGTCCAGGTATGCGAGTCCTACACCAAAGCGTTCATAAGATAATTTAGTGTCCGTGTCGGCTAAACCGAGCATCGATGAATTATTAATTTTTACTACCTAACATCTGTAGGCCGAGGAATGCTCCGAAGTGATTTGCGGTCGCGCGACACATCAGATGTAGATATGTAATAGCAACGTATTTTATAACTTGATCGTAAAAAAAATCTCAATCATAATAAATGCTAAACTTCCTAAGCAATAGATTTGTTAACTACCAATATATACGTTCTTTAAATAAGAGGACCAGCCAGGTCGGAAACCGTTTGAACTAAGTAATTATACAGCTCGATTCAGCATTAAAAAATAGGCATACCGTACATTTAAACTTTTTTTCTAGGACCAATAGTTTCTGAGATATACCGTAAAATATGTTTTTCGACCACAACTTCAGGGGCTATTTTCACCCCCTAGATATGGACGATTGCTGATATAAAAAAATATGGGTCAAGCATTTTTTTGAGAACTATCACCCACAAAAGTTTCATTAAAATCGGTGATTGACACTTGGGTAATGTCCTTTCTAAGTAAGTTTAGTCGAACCAATGAAAGTATTAATAAAAATGCCTTAATGAATACACATCGTTTAAGTATTCAAATATGTTGTAAAAGTATTGTTACGAGCCAGGGCCGTTAGCAACGCGTGAGGCCGGCGAGGTGTATTTTGCAAGGAATATGGTTTATCAGTTTGTTAGTGTGGTACGCGGACGAACCTGATGCGAAATCAGGGAGCCGCTAGGATTTTGAAAACGAGGACGAACCTGATGCGAAATCAGGGAGCCTCTAGGATGGAGACACGTGCGGACGAACCTGATGCGAAATCAGGGAGCCGCAGGAGGTTGAAACTTCGTGAACGAACCTGATGCGAAATCAGGGAGTCACTAGGATGATACGTGCAGACGAACCTGATGCGAAATCAGGGAGCTGCAGGAGGTTGGAGAAATTACAGAGGAACCTGATGCGAAATCAGGGAGCTGTAGGAGGTTGGATGAGTTTACAGACGAACCTGATGCGTAATCAGGGAGCTGTAGGATACGGACGAACCTGGTGCGAAACCAGGGAGCCGCAGGATGGGTTAGATTTCGTGGACGAACCCAATGCGAAACTGGGGAGCCACTAGGTTAGAGAAAATTCTTTTGGATAAATGTGTTGTGCGAACGAACCTGATGCGAAATCAGGGAGTCGCAGGAAATATTAGTTTAGCCTCGTAACTCTAAATTAAAAGTCGATATAACTCGAGCGGTAAAGTTATATCGTGTGGGAACGTTCAACTACTATTATAAGGATTGCTGGTATAATTGATGGGTTTTGAAAGAGATGTAATTTATAAATGAACACTAAATGTATATTCAAAAAGTCAGTCTTGTTACAAGTGTATGTGTGTATCGCGAATAGTTTAATGTTTCTATTACCTATGCGATGGATGCTCGGTGTTGACGCACTGGCAATGCGGGGACAGAAGAGCGGTTTAAGAAGAATGCCAAATAGATTTTCTACCGAACTCGCGGATTCTATAAGGTTAACTGTTGATTCGAAAGGGAACTTGAGCCCGATCTCACTAGATGCAACCAACTCTTTAACGAACGTAATGCGACGTGACGTTACGAACAACTTTTCAGTTCTGCCCAAGAGGGTTAAAATTTGAGGGTTTATATACACCGAAAAATGGGTGGGGATCCATTAAGATTTCCATATAAGGAGATCTTCGTGGATCCTAGATGAATCAGCTTTGACTTCTGGCTGCTATCCGTGGGACTGCTGCTCATGCTCCCCTTCGTTACTTGCGAGATACACATGAAGGGGTTTTAGGGCGTTTTCTTTCCTCGGGCGCGAGCTTGAGAAATTTAAGGAAAGCGAACGGAAAAAATATTCTTCATACGTAACAGTATCATGAAAGCTCATACAGAAGTACTGCTGGTATTGGCAGGGTACGTGTAGCGGTGCGACGCAATCGGTATTGCCGTGACGGTGCCTGGCCAAGGCTCGCCAAATGCAAGACATTATGTATAAAAAATCTCCTGCTCCGGTCGCCTATGTGCCCATCTGGCACTAAAGATGTTTCGGAGTCGCCCCCATGTGGCGTTAAGCCACGCGCGGCTGATTGTGAGTCGCGGCATTTCGAGTCGCGAGCACTCGAGAGTCGCGCGCGGCTAGTCGCAAGTGGAAATGAGCCCTAAATCTACTTTGAAATGCGCGTCATCCAGTCGTCGTGAAATAAAACGTCAATGCTGTTGCCGAAAACAATGGACGTTGAAGAAATAGTTGCTCTGTGGTTGATAAACAAGCGTTCCAAGCGTGCTAAAAGAAAGCATAAATATTGGATACATCCCTTATTATCGGAGCGTTCACTAAAAGGAGCATTCCATGTTTTTTATTATGATTTGAGAAAATATGACAGAAAATTTTTCAACTATACAAGAATGTCGGTAAAAGTATTCGACGAATTGTTATCTAAATTGAGACCATCACTCACTGGCACTACCACATACATGAGGGCTTGTATTTCCCCTGAAGAAAAGTTATTAGTGACCATAAGGTAAGAATCAAATTAACCGTAAATATTACAAATTGTATTATCATTTATAATATTTATTAAAAAAAATTGGAATGTAATTTAATTATGCAATCAATGTAGGAAAATTATTTGCGGGATCGATGCATTTGGCTAGGTTGTTCAAAGCAGTCGATTACTCAAAGAAAAACGTTTAATACTTAACAAATTTATTAGTACCAAACAAATTAGAAAAAATATAACAGCACACAATGAAACGTCTTATTCGCTCGCAATACTACATCAAACTGTACTCACGCACTCGTTCCTCAATCACACCATCGTTTTTCCATTGTCGCGCTCTCACACATACTACACATACACATACGCTCGGGCATTGCACACACATTCAATTCACGCGCAGCCGAGTCCTACATCAGTGTTTGTCAGTAGAATCAGAATCTGTATTGCCATATAATTTATGTGGTGGCGACAACATCTGTGTCGCCAGTAGCCGGTATGGTCCAGGTGCGTTACTATCGTACGCGTGGCGAGATCCTGGAATTCTATCATACAGGCGATACAGAGTCTGTTCTCCACGTGAGGTGTATGCTGGCGGAACCGGCTGGGGGGAACTTAATTGTGCGCTCCCAATTAGCGACATTATGTTTGTCTTCAGTGCAAATTTTTTATACACGGGAACCTTCTTAAGTTCGCTAACTAACGATAGGAGGAACATCCTATCTTCGTCCGCATTTAAGTCTTCCCGCTCCTCTCGCATCTGGATACTTCTCCTTAGCATATCCATGATTGTACTATCATCCACATCAGAATTTTTCCTTTTGCTCTTGTGTGGATTACCCTCTTTGCGAAATGGATAAGGGCCTTCTTCAAATTCCTCCGCAACATCTTCTTCCGCAAAATTGCTCTGCGTATTATTGGTGTTCGCCACATTTTTTAAAAATTGTAATTCCGAAAAAAATACATATTGTACTCTCGGTGTGGCGGCCGAGCCACTCCTCGTATCCTTTTGCTTCCTCAACTCCCTGAAGAAACAATCCCTCATGTTCTTCCATTTCTTCTGTAGTCTCAGGTCTGTAAAAATAACAAATTTAATTATATTTGTAATTTAGAATTACACATTTTCAGGTACTTTGCATCAGGAAACAGTCTCATTGCATCACTTGCATCATTATTTTCGAATTGGCGTAACGACAGTTAGTAACATAGTCAGACAATTGTGTGTGGCTATTTGGACAATTATGGAAGAAGAACATTTGCCTCAACCAACAACACAAGACTGGATTAGAATAGCCGATAGATTTAAATCCCAATCCCATTTTCCGAATTGTATTGGGGCGGTAGATGGCAAACATATTAAAATTATAAAACCACCTCATAGTGGTTCTTTGTATTTTAATTATAAAAAACATTGTTCTATTGTTTTATTATCAATTTTCGATGCGGATTATAAGTTCATCAGCATTGATGTTGGTGCTTACGGTAAATGCAGTGACGCTGCTATTTTCAGAGACAGTGCATTCTATGGCAAACTAATAAATAATGAAGTAAATGTACCCGAAAAAATGCCAATAGCATCTAATGATCCAACACCAGTGCCATTTGTATTACTGGGGGACGAAGCCTTCAAGTTGTCAGATAGAATAATGCGGCCGTATGATGGTAACAGTTTGACGGTGAAACAAAGAGTTTTCAACTACAGATTAAGCAGAGTAAGAAGATTCGTTGAATGTTCTTTTGGAATATTAGCCAACAAATGGAGAATATTCCACAAACCTTTAAACGTAGATATAGACTTCGCCTGTGACATAATAAAGGCTTGTTGTATCTTGCACAATTATGTTCGTGACAGAGACGGTTTTACTTTTGAAGATACGGCGTACGTATGTCCAGAACAATTTGAAAGAATGGAGTATCAAAACAGCAGAAGAGGCAGTAGGCAAGCAAGATCCTATAGGGATATTTTTGCCGACTATTTTGTAGGAGAAGGACAACTTGAATGGCAGTACAAATATATTTAAATATAATTTAGATTGAAGTATTAAATTTATAAAAATCGGGTTTTCTTATTCTTGTTAGTAAGTTAGTTAGTATGTATATAAATATACACTCATGTATATTTACAAATGTACACACACACACACACACAAACTAACTAACTAACATATATATTTACTTCTAAGTTTAAATAAATAAGAATCACTTACTCAACTGTTTTTTTTTCTTCTTCCGGTAATCCTTCGCCGCCAAATAGCGTAGTGATCTCGTCCCACGCCGACTTCTTCTTATTTCGATCCGAATAATCGGAACATTCCATATTCCAGATTACTGGACGATTTTCAATTTCGTTAATAAAGTATTCAACATTGAATATATCCATCTCGCGATTGAATGAAAGTCTCGAGGAATGAATTTGACAATTACTTGCTAAGTACTGCGTTTGAATATTAATATAGAATTTCGAGAGGATGGCTATTTATTTGGTTTTGGAAGGAGGTGTGTCTAGAGGGTGTGTTTTGCGGTAGTTGTGTGATTGGTGGATAGTTCATTGACTTTTTCGTAGGAGGACCGAATTTTTACGTGGAGAGGATGATGGTGTACCTGAATGTTGGGTCTCACAAGTAAAGGATGGTTCATGCTGACTGCGATTCCCTTGCGACGTGCACGGTGGTAATAAAGCCATAAAGCCTATAGATCTGTTAAGCATGTTTTACAAGGACAGTAGTGTACCCTCATGAATCAATTTTCCAATTGACTCTAAATTTTCTGCTACATCTGTTGCCTATATGAGTTTACTGTCAAATCGTTTGCGGAATGACTCTCTTTTTATTATTCCCTTTTCGGCAATGAACAACGTTCTCAGATGCCGTTCTCTAGCAGCAAACTGACGTACAGTGGTTGAAAAACCCGGAAACTGTGTCAAAATTCATTTTTTCAATATATGTGTGAGAAAAAATTGAATATAAGAAGAGTTGGGCGTGATATTGCACTTCGTATTCCTCATATTCTTAAGTTCATATCTATTAAATACCGTAATTCCTGAGCCCCGAAATCGCAGATTTTTAAAGCCTTATATTCTGCCGCAATGAATTTAAGTATTTATTTTTGGCTTCATCAGTATTATTTAAATTTCTATCGTAAAGTCTAGGCGTAAATAATGTATCTAAAGTGATTTTTAAACATAAAAACGGAAATATAAAATAAGGAACATTTAATAGACATTTACTATTTTATTTATGTATACAATTACGTATTTTTTCAGCCCTAAAAATTGTATTTCGGGTATGTCCGTGATGTATGTGGAAAATTGTTGAAGGTATGCAGAAAATGATTAAAAAATAAATTTTTATGCAGCCTTGCGGCTAGAAATCTCCGAACAATTTTTTATACATAGTGTCTTGCATTCGGCGATCCTTGGCCAGGCAGCGTCACGGCAATATCTATTGTGTCGCACCGCTACACGTACCCTGTCGATACCTGCAGTATTTTCTGTACGACGTGCTTAGGAAGTTTAGTATTTATTATGATTAAGATTCTTTTTACGATCAAGTTATAAAATACGTTGCCCTAATAACGTCTAATAAAAGAAATGGAAATTCTGCCATCGACTGTGGATTCGGCATACAGTATAAATGGCATTGTTCTTAATTGTTTACTAAGTCGGTTACGGATTGACTATATGTAGTAAATTTGACCTTTTTTTATAAAACTTATAACATAACATTCAAACAGTAATCCTGTATATAGCGTACACAAAAGATTCTAGAATTTTGCCAACTTTTCTGGGTTTCCGGAAAAGGACCCGCACATGTGGATACCACGTGCAGCGGGCCCAACCGAAGAGGACAATGTTTAGCCATGAACAATAGCCAACCTTTCTCGGGTTTCTGAAGCACTATGACATTCGGTCGCGATGAGAGTCATGCCTGTATTTTCCAGCCGCCCGCGGCTTGAGTCGCAGTCGCGCGTGTGGAAATAGCCCCATAAGCCGCAATGTATTTCATAGTGGCGCGACCGAAAGTCGCGTGCGGCTAGTCGCAAGTGGAAATGAGCCCTTAGATGTAACTAGGTAGGACCAGGGCAAGCTATCACATTCTCTCTCCCGTGTGTCCATTCATTCATTGTTCGCGTGATAAAACTTGCACCTGGGATGTTAGGCAAGTGTTCATGATGAATCTGACGCCAGTTGATGATGCTTCGGCGTCTTCAAGTCGCTCAGATTCGAACGTGAACTCTTCGAAGCTAGTTTTAAGTCGCGTATGCGGTCGGAAGGTTGGGTTCGAAACGCTCGTTCCTTGCACGAGATGCTTTCGTATGTAGAAGGATCAGCGGTTCTGTGTATACCCAAAATCGCTGATCTGCCCACAAAGGATCTCTTTAGACCCGCAAGTTTCATTTTCGATCGGGTTTCAGGGGGCAGGAGCCCGAAGAACGAAGAGGCTAATTGTAAGAGCCGAAGAGTTCCGGCAAACTGCCATGAAGAGGGGAACTACTAATGACCATGCATCCTTGAGTGTACCTGATGCACTCAACGATGCATAGTTATTTTTTGGTTACTACTTTCTCACTGTGCTCGCCCGTAGTTGTTGTTGTAGTAGTAGTAGTAGTATGTAGTTTGTTTCTGGTCATTCCTGACCCATGACCCAGTACCTTGGGCAAATCGCGTTTTGAATTAACGGTGCGAAAAGTCTGATCGCGGTTTAGTTAGCGTTGCCACGAAATAAGGATCGCGTTGTTTTG
The DNA here is from genome assembly GCA_916610135.2 of Macropis europaea. Lineage (NCBI taxonomy): Eukaryota > Metazoa > Arthropoda > Insecta > Hymenoptera > Melittidae > Macropis > Macropis europaea. Next base: position 32,840,210 of record OU744345.1, read on the forward strand.
TTTTCCAAATGAAAATGTTAGGTAACGTTAGCTGTAGAGTTGTGAGAAATATAGATCGCGTTTATCTTACAATTAGACATATTGATAGGTGGGAATTCAGATTCTTAATTTGAATGTGAACAAATATGGACAATGCATCAGGAATGCACATGGTCCCATAACTTTCAGTTAGATAGATGGGTAGGTAGGCTTATTGATACATTAGATATGGAGATAGGCAGGGTACTATAATTTAAGCAAAAAAACTTGAACATATAAGGAAGTACGTTCTTTCCCCGTCTATACCTAGATACAAAGCTAGGTAGGGATCAAAATTTTAATTTAAGACGAAAGCAAACTGAACGCATTTTTTATTTACAATTAGATGTGTTGTTAGGTAGGGCATCATGTTTCCAGTTATGCAGAAATTGATCCTTTCAGAAAGCATCTTGGGATTTTTGACGAACAGAAACGAAGGAAAAAAAAATCATAAATAAATCAAAATTATATATCTCTAAATGTCACTTATTGTTAGATATATGATTAGGTAGGACATTAGACTTTAAATATTAAACTAAAAATCTGGAGAACTAGTAATTCACGTTCTTCAAAGATTTTTCTTAGACATATTTTTAAACATATTTTTAGGTAGGTTTAGCCAATCATGATAGGCAGGATATTAATTAATCATCTTCAAGAATTATGTTTTCTTTTCCATGCTCCGTAAATTTTACTCATATGCAGGATATTTTTTCAAAATCGTTAGAAAATAAGTGAAATCTAGATAATAAGTCACAATTTGTATTAACACTACATAATTTGTTAAATTGTAAATCATATTTTTATGTTATGTGTGCTTAATTTACTGCGGAAAAGTTAGTACACCAACACTTCTTGCTACATATTTACAAATCAATAAAAAATCGGACAGTTTGTAAATCTGTACCAACACGCTGCTATATTAAAAAAAATAAATCAAATTTCTCGAAAACGGAGGGTGGATGGGTCGTAGATAGCGTGGGTCTCCGATCGTAGCAACCTCCTCGTGATGAGATTCGGGCAATCGATATTATTTATAGTATCAATTAGTCACTATTTATGTACTCTAACAAATTAAAGTGTTGATGGAATAGTTTATTTACAATTTATACCATAAATAACAGCGAGCTAATGGCTACGAAACTTAACAAAAGTTCATGGATTATCAGATAATTTAAAAAAATACCACAGTTTCATTTTGATATCAATAATCAATCTTACGCAGAATTTTATGCCGAACATGCTGTTTTTTGCTAGAATGGCGTATTTCTTTTCGTTTCGCCAACAACTCAAGAACTGTGGAGGGCTGCGTCAGACCAGTCTGGCCGGCCGATCGAGATATGTATATCGATTAAGAATTTTTACCTCGGAGTCCAGTGATTAGAAATTGATGAGAGTCACCTATTTTCCGCAGAATTGCATGACGAACATGCTGGTTTTTGTCAGAATAGCGTATCTATTTTCGTTTCGCCAAAAATTAGGTTTGCATAACATAAGTCAACAATCTTTTTTTACTTCTTAACTTTATTTATTGCTTATTTACTTTAATAAATACATACTTCGGCTCTCTTTATAAATTACAATTAACTTTATAGGACAGAGGATTATCATTTCGGACATGATTGTAATAACAATAATAGTAGTAATAATGCGCGCCGCCCATCAAATCCGCGACAACAAAAGTCAATTCCATCCGTGTTATTTCGTGTCAAATCTTTTAAATACATAATATATATTTTTTTGTATTACTTACATTCTTGCAAGGTGTAATTTTTTTCGAACAAAAAATCGGTAGGTCCGCTCTTGATTCCAGCCACGATAGGTCATTCGAATCTCTCTATTTTCTCTCTCTCACACTCTCTCATTCTCTCTCTCCCCTCGACCATTAGCGCCATCCGGTGATTCGACGGAGTCGAAGAAAAACAAAAGCAATTGTTGTTCCTCCAAGTTTTGCTTCCGAGTGTGACGTTGTAAACGAGTCCGAATGTTCTCGTATTTTTTACTGTTTTTTTTTATTACTTTTAATGCGTGTTGTACGTGTGTTTGTGACTCAGTGTTCCTGTGTGCGTGTGAAGATGAGATGACACGATGAAGATTCGATCGAGGATCGAGGTTTGTTCGAAGATTCTGTTTCGTATTTTTTACGCTGAACTTTTTAGAAGTCACCGTCGGGCTGAAGGTCGAAGCGTGGCGGGAATGCGGATCCATCCAATTGCGGTTTGAACGCTGATCGGTGTGGCTGTAAAAAAAAAAATATAAAAATTATAATCAATTTATGTTCTGCCGACAATGCTTGTCGGGTCTGGCCTTATGTTGAAGTTCGATGTCCAACAGGGAGGTCGTTCGAAAGTTGTGGAACGTTTGAATCGTTTCCATTTTGAGAATGCAATTGGGTGTTCAGTAACTTCGCTAGAATTCTTTTATGGCCAATTTATATGAATAAATTTGAAATGTCGATCGCATAGAAACGTCTTCGAATCATATTTGTTTCAATTGTAACGTGATGTAGTTTCGGCATGATAAATACTGAGTTGTTTGTAACAGTACATGTTATAAGAGAGTGACAATAATTTCTTTGTATTTAAAGATAAATGTTATAAAAAATTTGTATGAACATTTATTGAGATCTCGGTGTAATATTTTCTTTTGTTTTTCTTTTTTCTACTTGTGTATATTTGGTTAATGAATCCCTTAATATAGCCGGATTTATTGTTATATGTAGAGCCGTCATGGTCATCCGGAGCGCAGCCATACTCTAGCCTTCCCCCACTCTAGGTCCGTTCTCTTCGTTTCAGTTCCCTCCAGTTCCCCCTCGGTCAATCGTCATCCCAGATCATAGCCTGTATGAGGAGAATGGACGCAGAGTGGGGGTAGGCCGAAGCGGAGCTGCGCTCCGGATGGCCATTGCGGATCTAGAGGAAAAAGAGTAAACATTTTTATTGAAAGATACTAGTGGTTTGGAATAAGTTTATATTCAGATTTGCTAACATCTGTAGAAATATAAGATCAGATTAAAATCTTATAAGTTACTTTTAATTATGATGCAATTAGGTTCAGGTTACATTAGATTACCTTTTGTTTAGTTTAGGGCTGAGTCTATATTGAGTCTCTATATATCAGTAACATCTGTGCTGAGTTTGCCTTCGGACAGGTTAGTTGTAGTATGAATTTTGAGTTAAATAATTTAAGTTGAGTTTGAATTAAATTAGACTGGATCGAGTAGATTTGGAATGGATTTGCGGTAGGAGTGGATTACATCTAAAATAATATAAGTTAGGATTGAGTTGGGCTTTATAAGTTAATTTTAATTAGGATTGGATTAAGTCCAGGTTAGACTATATTAACTTTCGATTAGGTTAAGAGTGATTCAATATTGAGTCTTTATAAGACCTGAGTAGAGTTTAGCTTCGGATAAATTAGACTTATTGTTAGTATGACTTTTGAGTTATGTTTGAATTAGATTGGTCTGGATTCTGTGTTCTGTAGTCACCAGTAGTTGATTCACAAAGTATTTTCAGGTTAAAATTAAAAATGGAAATTACATCGATATCATTATCATGAACGTGACAATGAAATTGTATCGAAGTTAATGAAACACCTTATACACTTAAAACTTTCGAACAATTCAAGCTCTGAAGGAAAATATTATCCAAATTTTAGCAATGGGATCAAACTCGATACATGGCTGATTTTTTAAACAAAAAGGTATATATACTAAATCAAATTCAACGTGTTTTTTTAAAGTACTTATGGACCATTATAATTTGTTTTATTCTCATACTGCTCGTGATACGTTTGACACCATTACTAATGAGGATTTATCGATTCTCACAGATAATTAAAACAACACTTTGTTTTGGGGGATCCAGTGACACGTTCTCTGTGTCCTTTTTGCATAGTTTGTGTAATTCTGCACTCGAAAAAAAAAACAACAATTGGAATCAAATGAATCGAGGGTCGTGATACCTCTCTCACCAAAATGAAGTGATCATTTTATTAGGAAAATTTTTAAAATATAACTAAACTAAACAGTTCGGCTAACCATAGATATTAATAAACAACAATAAATTAAATACATTCAGAGTCAACTACAATATAAACTATATCTTTCCTCTCCGAAAAGAACAGTATATGCCTTTTTTAAACGCCCGAGGACACTAAGCATTTATTAGAATTTATTTTTCTTAATTAAAAATCTGTTCCTTTCATCCTCTTTTGAACTAACAAAGGCAATACACTTATTACTAATTAAGCAATAATTGACAGCGATGGGCTCGGAAAATATTTGTACTATATTTTAATTTCACTAAAATTTCAAATTATTCGTGTTAAAATCGAAAGCAATCATTCTTGACAAATTTGTTGGTTCACTATTATTATAATTTTTCAAAATTAATGTTATATGTGAGCCAAAAATTGATAAAAATTGAATCGAAAATTATTTGTCATATTTCTTATTAATTCTAACAGCTGGGGGAACTAAATTCATTTAAATTGTTTAAAAATTCGCTATAACAAAACTTCGAGCACCCATCACTAATCAAAACTCTATATCTAAATTCAGTTAGATTGCTGCCTAAAATAATCAAACAATTAGGTTGGCGTATGAAATTCTACATCAAAAAACAAAATGAACGTGTAGAACAAAATATTTTGATGACGATTTGTTTTCGGCAAAATCAACCTTTTACAGTCGAATATTAAATTTTTGAAATCCAATTTTGTAATTACATCCATGATATAGGTATTAACTTGGAAAATTTAATCGAAAATACAAACTTATCTTTCGTCATAGGAGGCGTCGTGCTGGATGAAATCGAATTCTTAAAGTATAATATCTTTTTGAATTTTCAAACTTAATTTATTTAAAAACGATGTGTCCAATAAATTGAACGTATTCTGCATTTCTATTTCATCTTTTTTTTATGTAAAACTGTTTGGGCTCATACATAAGAAGTATCTTCATATAAATCAGATTTAAAAAATGTTATTTCCAAATTAAATATGAAAAGTGTCCCACTCTTAAAATTTGATTTTCCTGAAAACATAGTATCGTACGAATAAATTCAATTTTACATTTTCGATTATGTTTTTCACGTAAAATTTCCCACTGTGTCTAAAAAATTCTACTTGTGGAGCAAGCTAAAACGTCATGGCTGAAATCCAAAACAGGGGGACCCATAAGATGCCCGTTTCGTGAACTATAGCGAACGTTTAGGGGGGTGGGTGATGCGGAAGTTAATGAATGACGAGGACTAAGCTTTCTGTAGCCCTCGGAAGTGGTTATCTGTCTTCACACATAGACAAAAAATGAACTATAAATAGAACAACTTTATTTTTATACTGTGCACAATTGTTTTCTGACTGTTCGTTTTATGGTGGCTCTTTTTTGAAACACACAGGTATTTTGGACACGTGTCACGTGGACTTACATGGTCGGGCGTTTTTACTCCATCACGGATGGCGCCGCCTTGCGGGCCTTCTGCGGCTATACAGGGACATACAGATTTCAGAATTAGAGTTTTGTTCCCTCAAAACATCTTCCGAGTCTCACACGGTTACCCCGTACGGAGATATAAATTTTCGAGAACTTTTTAATTGTTTTTTTTTGTTTTAATCATTCGGGGAGTGTTTCAGCTACTCCGCAACAGGTTTATCATTGTAACGGAAAAAATGGAATTTTTCCTGCTGTGGAAGCTATGATTTTCGTACGAGACTATCTGGTCACCTAAGACATTTCGATTTTTAAAAATCATACTACTTTGATAGCGATAAGTTGATAAACTGCCGAATTAAGCTGCAGTTCGAGGATATTTCACGTTTAAATTTTTAATTTTCAATATGCACGCAATATGATTTGAAACAAACATGAACTACAGGCAAAGGTTCCATGATTTTTTCTGTTTCGAAAAATTTCGATAATTTTCAAACTGGATGCTGTAAGAATTTCAAAATAGTTTCTAAGAGCAAGTTTAGTCTTCTGAAGACCAAATTTATTTGAAGCTTGAAAAATATTGAATATTAATCAGGCGAATTATATTCTTACATTTTCCAAATCTAAAGAATAGACTCTAAAACTGTATTTACTAACCAGAAATAAATATAATACAGATAAAAATTATACAATTATGCTGTTACTATTAATATTCAATCTTTCTTTTATCTTCAGTTAGTTCCAGTATATAGGCATTATCGTGAAAAAATCTTAGGTGCGATAATTCAAGGAATGCTTTTATAAAACTTATAAATTTCCCAGATTTCGTGCATGAGTGGCATGATTTATGATATTCTGAACAGAATAAACTAAACACATTGGTGCCTCAAAATTAAGCGATCAACCTGTCCGATGAATCTATTCTATGAATAAAAATAAGTTGAAAATGTTATATAAACATCAGTCCAATATAGTTTCACTTATAAGTTTATATAAAAAAAAGAATAAAAAAGATTTACTTAATTTTTGTTTGAACACATTATACAGTGCGTCTATTTAAATTATCCATTTTGTAAAAAAAAAGTTTTAACTGTTCATTTTAAAATAGAGAATTAATAAGTAAATATTTTTCCCCTAATCTTTGAATGAAGCTTTTTCCGAACTTACGCTTAAAAAACCTGTTAATCTTATTTTTGTTCACAGAATAGGAATTAGATCGTTTAATTTTAGGACACCTTGTATAGACTTTTCTAACCACCGATACATGTAGATTGATTTTGACCAAATCACTTGGTAATTTCCTAACTACGATGGTTCCTTCAGGTTTGACATCTTGACTGGCCAATGTTTCATGCCTCCACTATGCTGGTTGCGCTTCAGTTCTTGAAGAATTAATCAGTGATTTATCGATAACTTACCGCTGGGCTGAGTCCACGTGCGGCACTTCCTCCACGTCCCTTAGTACGGAACTTAGTGATAGCCTGTTCAGCAAGGTCCGCCCTCTCTTCTGCTTCCTCGAGCTCCTGTTGCGCCTTACGGAACTTGGCCAGGTTCAAAGCAGCGATCTCCTCAGCTTCCTCAATCTGCCTCTTGTACGTCTTGATCTTCTGCTGGAGCTTGTCGACGAGGTCCTGCATACGTTCGTGGTTCTTACGGTCTTCATCCGCCTGGAAAATAATATTCACAGTTGTTAGGTCCCACGACTTGTAAATAACTAGAAATACAGGCTGATCGGTCCATTGATACCTGGAAGCTGAGTTCCTTGATACGGCGTTCAGATTTGCGGAGATTCTTCTGGGCATCGGCGTGTCTCCTCTGTTCACCGTCGAGTTCGTTCTCCAACTCGCGTACGCGCTGTTCGAGTTTCTGGATAGCCTTCTTGCCTCCCTTCAGGGCGTTCGCTTCAGCTTCGTCCAGACGGACCTGGAGCTCCTTGATCTGGGTCTCGAGGGCCTTGCGGAGTTTCTCTTGAGTCTGAGCGTGGTCTTGTTCGGCTCTGAGTTCGTCGGCCAGTCTAGCAGCGTCAACCATAGCCTTCTTCGCCTTCTCTTCAGAGTTCTTTGCCTCGTTCAACAGTTCATCCAGGTCAGACTGCAAGAAATCGATTTGAGTGAGTTTTAAATCGGCATTTAATCAACTGATTCAGGTTTAAAGGCTTCGTCTTTGATTTGGAGCTTTTGAATGGCAATGGAAGTGTTCGGATAAAATCCATATTTGGGTATTTATTTAAATTATTCCATATGTTACTACTGTTCATTTAAATTCATTTGAACAGTCTAGAAATTCTCTATATCCTTAATATCTGTTCTGTTATTTCTTTATCATCTTTAGAAGCCAACATAAAACGAATACTCACGTGGAGGGTCTGGAGTTCAGCTTCGAGTTTCCTCTTGGCAGCAGAGATGGAGGCGTTTTGGGCACCAAGTTCGTTCAATTGTTCATGGCAATCGGCCAATTCTTGTTCAGCCTGGCGACGTCCACGGTCGGCTTGTTCCAGAAGAGTGCGGCTCTCCTCAAGTTCGTTCTGAAGAGCGTTAGCTCTGCGTTCAGAGATGCCCAGCAATTCTCTCGCTTCGTCGCGTGCTCGTTGTTCCTCTTCGAGGGCAGTCTGCACATCCTTCAATTGTTGTTGATATCTCTTGATGTTCTTCTGAGCCTCCGCGTTCGCCTTGTTCGCGTGATCCAAAGCGATTTCGAGTTCGTTGATGTCCGCTTCGAGTTTCTTCTTCATGCGCAACGCCTCAGCTTTGCCCTGTAAAATTCGGAGAAATTGAATTTCAGTTTGTAGTGGAATTTACAAATAAGTTACAATCAAAAGTAATCTTCATTTCGATCGATACAACGTTCTGTTTCTAGCGCGAAACGAAAAGAAATCTTCGATCGAATTGGAATGGTGTATGTAGAGATTTTTTTTATTAAAATACTTCAGACTGGGTTTCAACGGACCTTGGCTTCTGCTTCGAGGGAGGCTTGCATGGAATCCAGAGCACGCTGGTGGTTCTTTCTTGTGTTCTCGAATTCCTCTTCCTTCTCCTGGATACGACGGTCGATTTCTTGTCTGACTTGGCTGAGTTCCAGTTGGCTGCGAAGTACTTTGTTTTCTTCTTGTTCAAGGGCGGCTTCAGCTTCCTCGAGGGCGGCTTGGAGTTCATCCTTCTCAGCCTCCAGGCGCTTCCTGGCCTTCTCGATCTCGTGAATGTTGCGTCCACCTTCGCCGATTTGGTCCAGGAGATCTTTCACCTCATCGGCAAGGTTCTTGTTCTCTCTACGGACTGCTTCCAGTTGTTCTTGGCCTTCCTCATAAGCACCTGATTGCAACAGATACGGATTTACTGTTATAGCGATCTGATATTTCAAAGAAATATCTCTGTCTTGTGTTAAGATGATGAAACATTGCGTTTTACATGGTGAATCAATGAATGAAGATCAAGTGAATTTACATTGTTTTCACTGTTGATGTTCCATGTTTTTTAAAATTAAAATTGATTGTATCATAGTAATATGTCGCTCTACCAGAATCATTTTAATTTATATTTTCATAATTAATGTAACTGTGTGCTTGAAACAATTATTACTATGGCCTTTGTCACTGTTGAATTGTTTTCGGTAATAGTTACGAGTCCAAACATTATAAAGCAAACGACCCCATTACCGGACGTACGAGAAGTCAGTAGCATGAAACAGAATATGTTTTATTCACATGTGTGATCAATTTTAACGAAATATCGATTATTGACGACACTGAATCTTTTTTAATTTTAACTTTAATTTCCCATTGTTTTAAACGCAGATATATTTATTTATTACTTTCACTATAAAGATAGGAAAAATTGCTCGCTGATGGGGACGTTCACTATAATTATGAAACAAAAATGAAACATACCTCTGAGCCTGAACAATTCCGTGCTGTAGTTACGGCATTCTTTCTGGCTGGCGTCAAGTTCAGCAGCGAGGTCATCAACCTTGAGTTTCCATTCCCCAATGATCTTATCGAATGCCTTCTGTTTCTTCTCTGCAGCATTGGCAACAGCGGTAGCTCTGTCGACTTCGATTTGAAGATCTTCAACCTCCGTGGACAGTCTCTGTTTCGTCTTTTCAAGGGCAATGACCTTTTGGTTGAGCGATTCGATGGTCTCTTCAGCTTCAGCCAGGCGAGCCTGTAATTTCCTCTTGGCTTCCTCAAGTTCTTCAGCCCTTGCGACTCCTTCGGATTCGTATTTCGTGCGCCACAGTTGTGCCTCAGCGTTAGCCTTGCTCAGTTGCCTCTGGAGATCAGCCTTGCCCTCAGCTTCCTCTTCAACTTGTTCGCGGATGTTGTCCAGATCGTGTTCAAGGTTGCGGAATTTGCCGAGGAGTGTTGCTCGTTCTCTGGATTCTTCGTCAGCCAATCGTTTCGTGTCTTCCAATTGCGTGGTCAACGAGATCTTGATCTTGGACAGTTGGCTAACCTGGGACTCTGCTTCTTCCAGTTGACGAAGCAGATCGCTGTTCTCGATGGACAGCTTCTTCTTCGCCGCGTCGAAGTCGTTCAGCGTGCGGTTCACCTCTTCAAGTTTGCCCTGTGTCTCGTTCAGCTGGTGTTGCAGCTGTTTCACGATCTTCTCCTGGGCGGCCTGGTTTTTGACATTCAGAAACGTTAGCGCGCGTGCCTCGAGACGATGCCTTGAAATCACTTTCAGAATATTCACTAGTTCGGAATTGAAAGCTCATGGGTGTTTTCTTAGTTTTCCGTGATAGGATTAGAGTTCTTTGGAAGGAATAGGGATGTTTGTGTTCAGGTTGCGTAATGTACAAAGCGTCTTAAATGTGATGCAATTCAATTTTTAAAAGCATTCTATTTCGTAAGGCAGACATTGTTGAATATTATTTATATTGTATTGTTTTCAAAATTTGAAACTATGTATTCAGGATTCTTAGCATTTCGAATGTTAAATTTTCAGACTCCGTACTTTTGACTTCTTAAATTTCAAATTTCTGATGCTCTGGGATTTAAATTCCGAATTTTTTAGGCTTCAAAATATTATATAAAGATATAAAAACTAATTCCATGTATACAATTAATAAATTTTATCTGAATACTGATAATGGCAGTATTTTCTAAATTCAGAAAATTGTTTCTCACATCACGGAAAACAATAAGAACGCTATTTGTGTCGAACTTTTCGTTTTCGAAAGAATTCTTTGCAAATCTGAAGTCTATAAGACACAAAGTACATGATATATAAAGCACCATAATAATCTGAAAGTGATACAAGTTGAAAGCACAAGTCTACACACGAGCAAGCTTGCAAGCCACAGTCTTCAACATGTATAGTATCCATCGACATCCACAATTCAAATAAAGTGGTACAGAGGTGTTAAAGACTCCCAACTTCCGGTTCTCTATGTCGTCCATCTCCTGGCAAAGCTGTTAGTCGCGTTAGTATGCTGGACTGTTTAAGGTCGGAATTGGGGGACCTACCTTCTCGTTGCTGAGGTGATCAACAGATGCGCGCATGTCGTTCAGTTCGCTGAAGTACTGAACCTTATCCTTCTCGACCCTGATTACCATGAAAAACATTCAAAAAGGACAATTAATAATCAAGGATCAGTATTAGTAATCCGTAATTATATTTGCGACCTGGAAGATTCATTCTAGGTACTTGGAGAACGATTTTCGTGCTCATTCGGGTGAAACAGACGTTTGGGGATAAAAGTACAACAGTTTTAACGAAACATTCAGGATGACTCCGTGCTGAGTTTAGACAACAGATACATAGACGATTCTGCAAATATAGGGTGACAAATATTGTGTTGCAAACGCAGTCCTTAGGTACCTTCTCCCTGGAAACCTGATCCGTCGAGGCGCGAGAATTGTTCAGCTCAGCGTGGATATCGTGACGGCCCTTTTCGGCCCTAATTGAAAATATTTAGTTACTTGAGTAAGTATATACTGTGTCTTCATGTACTCGAATACTCTATGTTTTTTACTAGAACTACTAATACTCAGATGCAGTGTATACCTGAATAGACGAATATTTTAGATTTTCTGGTATTTCAGATACTGCACTCAAATACACACCATTATAAAAATATCAAGTATTAACAACTTTCCATTGCAGATATTAATATCAAATGAAACAGGGACTAAACAAAATTTATTACTCTTCTACAAACTATATTATTCCAATTTCTCAATTACTCCATCCTAATTTGCTTATTAATCTTGAGCTACACCAGGTACGTTGTACTTGTATATCAGGTGTATTTAATTTTCATAAACGACTAATTCAATTTTGCAAATAACTTAACTATACACATTAATCTCCGTGAAAATAGTTAGTTAACATAATGTACTATGACTGTAGTCAAACGTAATCTAGTCTAATACATACTATTTTCACATTGTACTTGAGTGGTTATCCCATACATACAAATAAATAAAATATAATAAAATAAATCTTACTAGGTCGCTCCTGTGATCTAAAATTCTGTGACAGAGTATTGTCATGTATTCAGCTGTTTGTACCTTCATTGCAAATATGTCAGGCTATAGTAAGTTTCTATTAGAATTGTTATGATTGGGGCACGGTAAATTGGCCGGTGGCTTGTTTTTCCAGTTTTTTAAAATCTCAGTTTTTTAATAAAATGAAATAAAAGACTCGTTATTAACACAATGAAATAAAATATAAAGTCATATATGTACGTTACGTACTATATTATTTTATGTATATTTTGTATATTATGTGTTTATATGTTATATCATATTTTGTGTTGTATAAAATATTCTCACTGAGTTATTTATGTAATAATGCTAATTGTATAGTTTAATTTTATTACAAAATTGAAGAAATATTTAAAAATATTAAAAATAAAAAAACTGCCAACAGAATAACCTGTCAGTTATACTCAAGTGATTTAACGGTTCACTCTCGGGACACCCTGTATGAAGTACTATAACTGTGCAAAAATTAAAATAATATAGGTGACCTGAAAGGTTCATAGTCTCTTCACTAGAAAAAAGAAAATGGTGCCCAAAAATCACAGTGGAGATATCTGTGTGTTTTAATTCAATGTGTGAGAGTGAGCGAAATCTGCCAATGCACCGAATCCCGACCATGACACCCTGGTACAATAGATTTCAATACACTCTCCAGAATACTAAGGAAGTAACCTTGAACGTACCTAGCCTTGAGTTTGTTGAGTGTGTCAATCTGTTCGCCCATCTCAGCGACAGCATCGTTGTGCTTCTTGCGCAGACTGGCGAGTGTGGCTTCATGTTGGATGTTAGCTTCTTCGAGGTCCCTGCGAAGTTTGCTGAGTTCAGCTTCCCTCTTCTTGTTGAGTTCAATCTGTGCAGAGGTGGCACCACCGGCTTCCTCAAGACGTTCGCCAAGTTCCTCGAGTTCTCTGGCAAGGTCGCTGCGTTGTTTCTCAGCTTTCACGCGAGATCCACGTTCAGCTTCGATCTTGACCACAAATGTTATGTTAATTAGCTTTCTCGGTATCTTTATGGTGGTATGTTATATTAGAATTGAGTCTTTTAGGCAGTAAGACTTACTTCCTCTTCGAGTTCCTCGATACGGGCTTGCAGTTCCTTGATCTGTTTCTGTAATTTGCCTACAAGGGATTGTTCGTCCTCAAGTTTCGCTGTCAGGGAGGAAAGTTCCTTGTCCTTGCGCTGGATGGTCTGTTCGAGTTCCTTCTTGTTCCTTTCGAGGTCAGCGACAGCTTCCTGTGTCAGCTTCAGGTCACCCTCAACCTTCCTCTTCGCCTTCTCTACATCAGCTCTGTCGAAATACAATCACATTAGAGAATCTATGTCTCAAACACAATTATATTATTCTATGCCTCAATTTAATGTTAAGTCAATACTAGAATTCTTTGTTAGAATCGAACTCTACTGACCGTGATTTCTTCTCACGTTCCAAGGAGTCTTCCAGTTCGTCGAGGGTCTGTTCCAACTTGATCTTCACTTTGTTCAGGTGGTTGACCTTGTCTTCAGCTGCCTGCAATTCTTCAGCAGTCTTCTGGTTCACTTCACCCTGATTCTTCTTCTCTTTGTTCAGTTTGTTGATGAGTTCGTCCTGGTGGGCGATTTCGTCGTTCAGATTACGGATTTGATGGTCTTTCGTTGCCTTGTCTTGCTCAGATTTCTGCAAGTTCAGTTCCAGGTCTTCGATGTCTTTCTTCAAGCCTGCAGCCTCTTGCTCGAGTTTCTTCTTGTTCTGGAAGAGATTGTTCCTCGCGTCTTCTTCTTCTTTGAATCTGTCGTTGAGATCCTACAATGTGGAATAGAAGTTTTTGTTACTATTATTGATAAAAAATTCAGTATAATTTATATTGAATTGTTTAATTGGTAAAATAAATTAGGTGTTTTTCTTCTTCAAGAGGCAATTTTAGAGGTTCACTATATAATGAAGTTTTTAATACGTATTAACGCTGCTCCTGCAGGATTCAAAATTTTGAGCAATATTTCATCTATAAAATGTAGAATTTCTTCTCTTTTATATTGCTTCAAGGGTAATTAGAAGTTTTTTCTTTAATATTTATTCTAATGAATACAGAATATTTTCCTTAATATTTTTTTTCTGGGAATCAAAAATTCGATTTCTGTAACCTTTTTTGTAAGGAATTTGTAAAATCTTTTTATTAGCATTTTTGAATGCAGTATGTAATATTTGATTAAATATTTTGTACATAATAGTTAGACTTTTCTCAATAATATATTGTGCAAACATTTTTAATAAATTTTAATTTCAACTACGTATTTTAGGCACTTTTAAAATTCAAGAGTAGTAACTTTTTGTAATTTAAATACTTATTTTCAGTCTTTGCAGTTAGAATATATAAATGGTCGTATACATTTCTGGTTAGCGAGAGACAACATTTTTTATGTAATTTTAAAATTTTAATAGTCATGTCTCAATTCCTTGAATTTTTGTAATAAATTTATATACAACGAATTGAATTCAAAAACAGAAAACAGAGACGATTTTGAAATTTTGAACTTGCGATATTTTATTATTATTTTACAAATTCATAACAATTCATGATTTTTTATTCCTTTTTAAAAAAAGAATATTAAGTATGAATGACTTACTTTAGTATAATTTAACGCACTTTGTATGTTTATTAATTGATAAATACATCAATTAATATTTAACTTTTTTACTTTTACATCATAATTTGAAAATCGAAAAATTATTTAATATAATTACTGTGTTTGTTTCAATATAAAGCTTCAATTTATACTTCCGAATTGTGGGTTTTGTTTATTCTTCAATTTCCGTTAATTTCTATAATCTATTATTTTCGTCTAAAATAGTTGATTAATTCTACTTACAAATCGTTCTTATTGTAAATTATATAAACTGTATATTAAACAATTAAACACCGATACACATCGTCCAGCAAAAGTATTCTCCTTTGAAGTGCCAACCGGAAGCGGCCTACTCGCTGTAAGTTATTAATATGCTGACAGAGAAGTATCTTGTCACGAAGTAACGAAATGTAAACAAGCTTGCAAATATTTTGGCAAACTTGCAAGATTGAATGACAAATTATGTGGTTCGCCAGAAACTCTAATGATTTCCGGAAATGACCTCCGGTTTCAGGCGAAGGGCCATTAAACAAACTCAAAATGTTTCCTGTAAAAATACATTCGAATTGCGAATAAAATTACATTCATTCAAAGAACGATTCAATTAGTCAAACTAACAAATTAACTCGATCATCTTTCCAAATCACGAAATATGGAAATATTTTTTCACAAAATTCCGATCGAACGAGTTGAGATTGATTTAATGACCGCAAAAAGGATGAAGTGTACACGTATTAGAAAATGTTGATGTAAGTATGGCTACGTATAAATACACTCCATACACCTGTTAGGTCATTCGTTTCCAGCAGGCCAACGGCACCGCCCACTTTTAATAACCTAACTGGAATTCAGGATAATCTAAATTTGCTCGTGTCGAAAGTGGGGGCGGACTATTCGCGAACTTAGGCTGATTTAAGCTGATTTTTTCACATATATCCCTGCCATAGTAACTTCCTTCCGTCGACCCTCACCGTATATGGCGCCTCATGCGAACATCTTTGGTCCAAGCTCTAAATCATCAGCTCGTAGAGCGCTTTTAATAGGCCTAGAAGCTTTAATCTTTTCCGTCCTCAAGACTTCACTAAGAAAACGAACACTTTTCGGACGAATTTTCAAATTTTCTAACGCCATACGCCTCACTTCTGAAATTACAAATTCTGCTTTTCGGAAATTTCAATTTTTTCTCCTTCCAGGTTGTCATCCTAAAATTTATAAATTTTTAAACATCAAGCGTTAAATTATTGATTTAGTCAAGTCGGATAAATTTTCATTTGAATTGTTTTATTATGAAACATCTTATTTCAGAAAATATTTACTTTAATTTTAATAAGCGGTGTTATAAAATGTTTAAAAGAAAGCTTGAAATTTACTGGTCTTGTATTATCATGTCAGTATCATTCATCTATTCCATCAAGTGATTGTTAATTAGTATATATACTTTTTATATTCACAGCTTTCAAGTAGATTTATTTCTTTAGCCGAAAATTTAAACAACTTCTTTGATCAATATTATTTGGCATAGATCGGAAGCGTATCGCTTTATGTCACAGAATATATTTCTTCAATTCGATTTTGTTCCGTCAAACCGAATAAAACTGTTATTAAATCGGACCCATAAACATCTACGTTTAATTCTGTATTATTTTCAATTGCTTTGAATTAATTTGAAATTATCCGAGTTAAATTTTCGAAAGAAACTCGAGACAGCGAAAGAGCCTCGAAGTGTCGTTGAAAGTAGATGCTATTTTAAAAGAAACTCGAGAATGCCATTAAAAAAAAAACACGAAAATTCAGGCGAAAGTCGCAGGCGAAGAAAGTTGAACGAGTGAAAAGGGGAGAGAATTATTACCCAGAGAGTCACGAGAAAATCAAACGGCCAGAAAAAGATGCTTATGGACCAACCAACTCTGGATGATTCGTCGTTGAAGAAAAATAGCATCAAAGTCAGGCATGTCTGACTAATCGCGCGCCTCCACCACTTTGCGAAACGACGATGATATCAAGTCTCAACTGATGCATCATTCCTTGTGTAATCGGAGCCAGATTCGTCTAAATTATGATCCTACGATGAATTTAGGAGATCGGGTTACGAGCTTTGCCAGAAAAACCACCGGAGAATGTCTAAATTTTAGGTTAGGCTACTTGGGATCCCACGTTCTCGTAATAAATTTATTTCTACGGAAGCTTCGTTAATCAGACTGGCGTAAATTATGATTTGAAGAGGAATTCTGGTTTCGAGTTTCAAGCTCTGCCAGAAAAAACTCCGGAGAATCTCCAAATTTTAGGTTAGGTTACTTGTGACTCCACCCTCTCGTAATAAATTTATTTCTATGGAAACTTCGTTAATCAGACGGGCTTAAATTATGATTTGAAGAAGAATTCTGGTTTCGAGTTTCAAGCTGTGCCAGAGAAACCGCCGGAGAATCTCGAAATTTTAGGTTAGATTACGTGGGACTCCACCTGTCCGCAATAAATTCGTTTCTACGGAAACTTCGTTAATCAGACGGGCTTAAATTATGATTTGAAGAGGAATTTTGTTTTCGAGTTTCAAGCTCTGCCAGAAAAACCTCCGGAGAATCTCCAAATTTTAGGTTAGGTTATTCAGGACTCCACCTGTCCGCGATAAATTTGTTTCTACGGAAAATTCGTTAATCGCGCGAGCTTGAATTATGATTTGAAGAGGAACTTTGGGGTCGAGTTTCAAGCTCTGCCAGAAAAACCGCGGTGAATGTCTAAATTTTAGGTTATAAGATATTTGGGGTTCCAGCTTGCCGTTGAAGTTTCTCAATTTACGAGCTGAAATCGTTTTAGATCCAGTAATAAATTCAATTGAAGTGTCTAAAACAGAATTTAAAGAACGTGTCACTGTATTTTATTGGGAATCAAAATTACAGTGTTTTAATACTGGAAATTAGTTGAAATGTTCTTTGCATATTAAATAAATTGCTATATTTTTTGTTGTGCTTTGAAATAAAAAAAAATTTAGTTTTACTTCAAAATTTGTATCGAACAGTTAAATTTATTTAATCGTTTGTTTTAAATTGCTAAGAGAAAGCATTTTTTACGATATTAATGTAGTGATGAATTTCTGAATGTACAAAATTCATTTTCACAGAAACTTTCCACTTATCGAATTTTACCTTGCCTATAAATTAAAAATCAGACGTACGAAGTGTGCAATGAATAATTTAGTGTCAATTACAGGCTCCTATCGGGTAATATTATATATGTTTTTCATATGCAAACAAGAAAATTAGTTTCACTGAAAACTTCGTATTCTATAATGTTATCGCATCCAGAAAACTCTACATGATATATTTACTATAAATATTTTCGTTTCGCTAACAAATTTTTGTCGCCCGTTGCAATTTTGAAACAAAATTATGGAAACCTTCTACTTTGATCACAATGCGATGAATAAATTCTGAAAGTGAAAGTTTGTTTCTTTTTCATTTTCACGCGAAGATGGAATATCTCGGAAATTCTTGTGATGATATTTGATAAAAATTCTTTCACAGTTATTTCCAGATGGGCCATTCGCGACTCCATAAATAAATTTCAGCAGATTTTTTCCTCCTGTTTCTTCTTTCGAGTATTTCGAGCTCTCGATTATTTTCGTTTCTCAAACTTTTTTTTAGAGTCACGGTCCATGTGATGGCGTCGTCAAAACGATAACCCAATTTTTTCGTCGTTTCGACACGCGATTTCATCGGCCGCGTGGTATAATTATCGATTATAGCGATCGCAAATCGACTCGCAAAGGCCATTGGCCATGATCGATTTTTTCATGATCGGCAATCCGCTGCCAATTGAACCAATTATCTCGACCTTGAACTTCGATGCGAAACACCTATCGATTGCCTCACACATTGTCAATTTGATCGTCGACTATATTTTATAATTTTATAAAATCTACTTATCTAGATAATTAACTGCAATTAAAACAGTTTTGTAAATATTTAGTTAACGAGTCAATTAAGAAATCAGTAAATACTCGAAAGAATTGCTCAAAGCGAAGAAATTAATTCGTGTTCGTTAAATTGTTCCTTCTTTAAGATCTGAAAAATATGCTTGATTTTATAGCGTAAGTGAAAGAATATATTATAAATTTCATTTTATTCTTAAAGATATTCTGATGATTTTTTTCACAGTGGAATAGCATCAGAAATAATATTCTTCACATTTGTATTTTTTGATTAGAAATTTTTTTTAAAACTTTGTTCAGAATTGTTACGATAAAGTTTAATTGTATAAACGTTTCAATTTTGTTTTATATCATATTTCCTATTACTCTAAATTCTAATTTTTTACTTTCTATTTTATAACTTCTTTTTTTCTTTATATCTAATATTTTATATATTTTCTCTGTATCGATCAAATTAATTGTTTGCTATAACTACTCTTTTATAAATCTGGTGGCACAAGAGTTAAAATTTTATATTTCTCTTAATGAATTATTCATATTTGATAAATTATTCACTTTTTCGTTCATAACGTTTCAAGAATTTGTTTCTATTAACAGAATATATAATAAATCACTTCATATTATTTTATAAATAATATAAATTGAACTCAATTTTGCAAGTTTCTTGCACATATCATTGCTTTTTTAATATAAAATCACACGAATATTTCACTTTATTAACCGAATTAATCACTTCGTACTATTCACTATAAAAATTGACACCGTTGATATCGAAATTCTCGAGCTTTTAATTTCTTTGGAAAACTTTTCACTTTTTTTAGTTTCGGTTTACTGAATTTTGACACTGGTAATCCATTTAATCACTTCGCACTTTGTGCGACACTTTTCATTTTTCACTTTTCAGAATTGATTTCTGTTTCTACCTTAAAGCTATGCAGTTTTTCTTCATTGATTGCTTTTTTCTCGAGTTGACTTCGTTTCTTTTATGCGATTAACTACATTGAAGCTTTTAACTTTAACAGAAGTGCCTGAATGCAATGTATGAAAACCTAAAACTGATTCTCGATTTTCAGTTCCCTGAATTTCTCAAACTACTTTTAATCGGTAGTCTGCAGATCTTCAAATTCCTTCGAATTTCTGTATTCTCAGTCTAGTCCAAAAGATTGCATTAAAACCTGGAAATGGTTTCTTTCATCCGACAATTTTTATTCATATCCATTTCAATCTACAATTTGCTAAACGTCCCTAACGGATTACTTAGGAGCTCGAAATTGCTTTCGTTCTCCTACATTCTATTCATTTGCATTCCACTTTCTCCAAATTTCACAAAACTCCCCCAATTAAATACTCTGTAACTGAAAACTGCTTTAAGGGAATAATAATCCTGAATTTTTATTCACCGAAATTTCTCTGTGTTCCCTAATAAACTCTTGAACAACTTCAAATTGCCTCTTGTATTTTTAGTTTAAAAAATTCTCTTTGCTTTGGCTATGAGAAACCTGGAAAACGTACCTGAAGTTGGGACTCGAGGTCAGCCTTCTGTGCAGCCAGTTTCAGCGATTTTTCCATGTACTCAGACAGCGAGCCCTTCTCGCCATCCAACGTCCTCTGCAACGCGTTCCTCTCTGCTAATAATTTCGTGTTCTGCTCTTCAAGCTCCTTTCGAAGTTTCTCTTCCTTTTCGAAAGCTTCTTGTGCCTTTCTTGCTTTCTCCTCGAGCGCCTGCAATCGCGATTCCACATCCTCGTTATTATTTTGCCCATTCACATTCGAATTCTCGGTCAACGTGTCACCCATTTTTCCGGCAACAAGATCAAAAGAGAAGACAAAGAATAGAGAAACACTGAACAATCTCAACGACTATGAAGAAAGGGTCGAGGGTCGATTCGGTACTAAAAAAAAGTAAAAAAAGTCGAAAGGGTCGAAAATCGTAATTTTCGAAGGGTCGTCGCGATCGTCGCTGCTCTGACTGGCTCTATCGTTTGACGATCGTCAACTTTTCTACCCGAAATCCCTCTTCGAAGTCTGATCGAGTCATCGGCCCCCCCACCCTGATGCATATTCATCGCGGAAAAATATTTATAACCGATCCGGGGTGGGGGATCGCATAAAATTAGAATTCGTTTCCAGGAGGGTTGCTCGTTTTAGGCCTCCAGAATTATGGCCCCGACCCGTTTTTAGAGTCCCGAGGGTTTTCGGAACTCGGGATCGTTTTACGAAACGATTTCGTCGCGTTATAGTAATCGAGAGGCTATTTTTCACAACGGGATTCAGTTTATTTTCGGACCAACCGCGAGGGAATTCGGATAATCGCGATTAGATCAGGCCCGAAGAACTTTTGACCTAGCCAGGTTAATTAAACGATCGTTCGGTGGATCAGATGCTAAAATTATGAATCAGAGCATCAATTATTCGGCTAAGTAGAACTTTTGAGAGAGATGTTCGAGAGATTCTCAAGTGACGACACTACGGTCAACTGAGTTTCACTTGTAATAAACCTGATTTCTCATGAATTATATACCGAAACTGGAAAAGATACTGCTCTAGTGTCTCTACTAGATAAATAAAATGTAATTTTCTGATCCAAAATTATGCTTTTCAGGAAATCGAAAAATACAATGATAATAAATGAATCAATACTTCACAATCATCAATTATTTCACTAAATAGGACTTTACAGAGAGATGTTCTAAAGATTCTCAAGTAACGACACTACAATTTTTGACCTGCGGCTTTGCTTTTTAGAACATCGAAAAATATAATGATGATAACAATAGAATAAATATGAACTATAATACTTTAGTTTAACATTCAAATCCAAAACTATACTTGAATTATCATTTCCAGTTTTAACTATAATGAAAATTTAGTTCTTATCAATTTTGTGCAAACAAAATTATTAGACACTAGGATCAATTTGCAAACATTTTCATATACCTTATAATTATAAAATCTTTAATGTACTTTCGTTTATTTCAACAGTGTTCTTAATCATTATAAACTTTGTTTAAAACTACCATCAAAGTTACAGTCAGATACCAAAGCTTCAAGGACTCGAGTAGAACGAGACTGTTTCTGGCCAGACGCTTCCCGAATCAGCACAACTGAAACTACATTTTTCTATAATTTCTCTCAAATACATATATCTAGTACTTTTCCAAATAGAAGCTATTCATAATAATAACAATACAATTTTAAAGTGCATTTTTCATTACTCTTTAGCGAATTTATTGAAAAATTTAATGAAAGTAAATTCAGTTAATGTAACCTTATTTAAGTTTCCTAAATGAAACAATCCTTTGTCTCTATGACAGATATAATATAATTTTTCTCGTCTGCAAAAGTTGAAAGAATTATGTTTCCTATTAATTTTTTCAATAGAATCATATACTATGAATGAATTCAGAAAGTTGTTCCTTTTTACTTGACTTGCATTAAATTTTATAGTTTCGTTTGTGCAAAATATGGTTAAAAATCTGCCAGCGTTACATATTTAACTGATATATTTCTTCAGTAGAATTTCGAGTATTAGTCTGCAAGTAGTGTAACTCAACGAAAGTTGCTCCTATGCTTGAAATTTAAACTTTCTCATTATGTTTCACTTTTTGATTGTAGCTTGGTCATTTATGTGTCGTTTTTAAGAGTAATAATAAACTATAGGAACAAAACAAGTAACTCGAATAAAAATATTCTGATATTGTAAAGGACAAAGAAATCGTAATACAAGAACAGGAAACCGATAAAAAAGATTATAGTAACTAGAAGATTGAAAAAGTGTATTAACAATCATTGTAAATCGTAATTTTCCTCGTTTTACATTTTGTTGGAGTAAGGAAAACAAGTATGATACACTTTTCGATGCTAGTTCCTGTAGTGACAAAAATTTCTCGTGCTAAATTCCAAAAGAAAATGGTGGTGGTTATAAGAGGAACAAAATGGCGGCCTAGGGAAAATAAACGACGCGTCAGGAATGCTTGCAAGTCCGGAAAGAAACAAATTCCTCTTTCTCGTAAATTATCGCGAAATCTATTCTCGTGTATTTTGCCAACCCGGTGTTACTGACATTGTCCGAAGGTTCTGCGAACTATTGTTTATGCTATGCTAACGATTAGTGTCGTTTCAGGAACGTTAAAAAGAAGAAACGCCCGCTTCAAGAAGCGTCAAACGAAATTTACCCCACAGGAAAACTGATTTCGTTGCGAAAAGCATTTCCAATTTAACGATCGACCGATTAGAAATTTAGTACTTTTTCTAGTGTCTTTTATATTTTGACTTATGTTTCAAAGACCAATACTTCTTTATCAAATTTCTCATCCATAATTTAGTCAACTGTCAATTTAAACATCACAACGTAATGTTTAAAAATCTGGTGACGTTTCTTATGATTTTTAACAATAATTAAGTATTTAGAAATGTAATACTTTTTATAGAGTATTTTACGCTTTATAATCTAGTCATACTCTTAAAATTGTATGCTCAATGAACATGTTTTTGAAAATCCATTGATTAAAAATTTGGGTCTCTCCCTCTCTCTCTTTCTCTAGTAACTATACTATAACGTTTTTAAACGTTCAAGCTTCAAAGTTTCGTCATTCTCATGAATTAAATAGACAACGTTGATCGAGAACTCTTATTCCTTACCAATAATTAAGCAAATATATACTATGTGAACAGAAAAAGCATACAAAGTGCAAAAAGCAGTAGTAATATCTTTCAAATTATTTAACAAAATGATTTGGTCGTAGCATTCTATATTTCAATACTAAAGAATTTCGAAATTATTCGGATATTCGAAAAAGAAGTCCGATGTGTAGAATTACGGGAGGTTGTTCCACAGGATGATTCATAAATGTATGTCCATACCTCAGGAGGTGAACCCTACATATTAAAATAAGTAAAAAACGTCTTATGAATATATGTCCTACATACGTCACTTTTCGAGTTATGAATGCTCGAAAATACTAGGTATTCTTTGAATAGTCACAAATCCATTTTGTACCATTTCTCGCAGATCGTGTACATTGTTCACTTGTGTTGAATACACAATAAATTTTAAATGGCCCCAAAAGTAAAAATCTAATGGGTTGATATCTGGAGACCATGGTGGCCATGTAGTGGGTCCACCTTGCCCTATCCATCGATTTGCGAAGGTGTTGTTTAAGAATGTTCTCACTATACAAAGAAAATGAAGTGGAACACCATCGTGCATGAACCACAAATTTCGCCTGACTTCCAGGGGTACATCATGCAGTAGTTCCTGAAGGTCGTTTCGTAAAAAACCAAAACACACAGTCCCATTTAGTTGGACTGGTAAAAAGTATGGTCCCAAAAGGCTGTCTTCCACAATTCCATCTCACATGTTAACACAAAACTGTTGTTGGTGTCTTGACTGCAAGATTACGTGTGGATCAACTTCTGACCGAACATGTTCATTATGATAATTTATTATCCCATTTCTAATGAATCTTGCCTCGTGAGTAAATAAAATTAAACATATGAAAGCAGAGTTCTCTGCATGAATTGAGGGAACCATTCGTAAAATGTGTTTCTTAAAATGTAATCTGCTTGTTGGAGGCCTTGTATGGTTGCAAATGGTATGGATAAAGCTGGTGTGTGTGTAGTACTCCCCACACTGTGGCTTGAGAAACACTATGAGCTTCGGCTAATCTCCTTGTGCTTATTGCTGGAGTTGTAGCAACTTCGTCAAGGATTTTCTCTTCGAGCTGAGGCGTACACACTCTTTTTGGCCGCTCGCAATCGTGTGCCCGCACCTCAAATGTACCACTAGCACGAAGTCGTCTATGAATGGAAGAAAACATTCTACGATCCGGAAGTCTGCGTTGCGGAAAGTATTCTTGGTACAACGAACGTGCTTCATGTTCATTTCCGTTGACACGGTCATACACGAAGTGCATATCAGCCATTTCAGCAGAAGTGTACATAACCATTTTACCGCTTTCAGGATAGTATTGAACTCGCAAGAATAAGATACTGACTGCCCGAAATTTTGCCCAATTCTTATCGATAGATATTGTTTATAAACATTAGACAAGGTCAAAACGTAGTAAGGCGTGCAGTAGCGTGTAAGTATTGAGACACGAGTCGGATACTTCGAACATTTTCTTTAATCATCTGTAACTTGAAAACTAAAGTATGTAGGATGTATGTTCATGAGACGTTTTTTTACTTATTTTAGTATGCAGATTCACCCTCTGAAGTATGATCATGCATTTATGAATCACCCTGTATAATTTGTAAATCACAAAACAGCAATATCGAATTTGCATAAACGAAGAACCGTAACATATAGTGCAAAAATATTTGTAATCAATTATATCGAAATAAAATAAAGTCTGCGTATTCGATATCACTGTGACAATAAAATTACACATTTTAATAATATACTGAGACTGACATTGTTTTCTTCAGCAAAAGATTCGTTTATACTTTTGAGTAATACATGTCGTGCGGAAAACGCCCATAGGCGTTCGCACACGTGTTTGTCAAATAGCTGTTCAAGATTTCCGCATGGGAGTTACGTTTCAGAATGTTACGACCTTTAATGTCAAATGTAATTGTTATAACGTATTGTTTAGTAAAAGGAACTTACAGCAAGCTCGTCCTCGATACGAGTGACGTTGAGGAGAGGCTTGACTTTCTGCCACAGTTTCCACCACGGCCAGGTTCGGAGCTGCAGGTATTTCCTCAAATTCCTCTGGACGACCACCAAGGCCAAACGCTGTTCCTGAAGTTTTTTGTAGTCTTTTCTGGACAGGTAACCTCTGATGTAAGCTTGCATCCAGGACACAATCTTGCTGAGACGTTCATCACGGAACTCTTCCATCTGACCCAGGACTCCAGCACGGAAGAACACCTATTTTTATTTATTTCCAAAAAGGAGACAAAAAGCTTCCGTCATTGATCACCCTTCAAGCATTTACCCTGAAAATACTTTGATTATTTCGCCACTGAAAATTATTTATCCACCTTTTTCTTTTCTGTTCTTCCGCTTTCTATCGTTACATCATTTGGACATCATTTGTAGTGTTTAACGCAATTTTACTTGATTGTTTGCAGAAAGTATGTTGACGCATAACACAAATACAACTACGATAACATTTCTGTGCATTGTATGTAATCTCAACAATAATGATGAAAATAGTATTTTTCTGATGGAAATGTTAATTATAATAAATCTATGAATTTTAACATATTCTGTGTAATATTTTTGTGTATCATCACTAATTTACTTAGCCAACTAATATTTAACAATACTTGAGAATTTAAGCCTGAGATTTTTTAGCCAGAAATTTCTTTAAAATTTACTTTGGAATATGTGTTTATTTTTACAACCGTTGTTCCATTAAAAAAAATTAATATGCCATATTTACTTGTTGAGAAATTTTTTAATTTTTTTAATTCTCACGTAAAAGCAGAAAGTTTTCAATTTTTCTGCAAGGTTGGAATAATGTTATTCTATCGTTACTATAGTGAAATAATGTTATTTTTTCAATATTCTGGACAAAAGAAATGATTATTTATCGAGCATGTTGTGTAAACTTGACAGGATTTCTACAATTTATATTTAATTAGAAATATTGTAAAGAGGGCCCTAAATTTTATAAAAAAAATGATTTAGATAAAGTGGAAACTTGATTTTCTGTCAATTTTTACGTAACTAAAATAGTATTATTCGTTACCTTTTTTAATAGAATCTAATACAAAATTAATACTTCACGTTGATCTATGAAAAAATTACTGACATTGGTAGTCTCCGCCAGTTTTATTTATTGGCTGGTATTTAATGATATTTATAAATCTAAGAAATAACTTTCGGTTAAAGGTGAGTATACGATTAAAATTTACGAAGAATGAGTTCTGTAAACAAAATTCTTAATAATAATTTTCATTTCAAACCGAAATAATCAAAGTAATTTTAACATATTTTATAGGAACTTCTAGAGTGTGGAGAGTTATCATGCAAAATTGGAACAGTTTAAGTTGAAATTAAAATAGAACATCGATAAGCAATTTGAAAGTTACCTTTGTTGCGCCAAATAAGAAGAAAGCTTTGAAGAAGAATTTTTTTTATTAATATATCAGCGTGATTAAACATTGAAAATGATATTTATTAGTTACGAATGATTGCACTTTAATCCTCTGTTTCTTCTCGCAATTTTCTGATCTATCATCTATCGAATTTCAATGAATCATATTTTTCTCTGGTTTCTTTTTAATCAGATATTTTCTTGAATTCGTCCAGACAATTCTAATATATTTCCAACAATGAAATTTTTAATTCGTTGCACAAATTCGAAGAATTAACAATGCCTTTCGTTAACAACAGGTAGTGGAGCTACATTTAACGTCTACCAAAATTTATAAATATTTCATAATTTAATTTTGTCTCAGAAAACAAACAGCAGGATCAAAGATTGTTATAATGTAAGGTACATAGAATGATTTTAGCTTGGGGTTAGCCCGAAACTAGGTTTTGACTAGGTTTGAGTTAGGTTTGAGCTAAATCTGAGTTAGATATCAGTTAGGTCTCGATTAGGGCTGAATTAAGCCTGTTTTGAGAATATTTATAGATATTCCCTGTAGGTATACCAAAGGCGTCTAATACCTTGGTGCGACCCATACGGTATTGGTCTGGTTCCAAATTGATTGCATCCAGGATCAGTTGGGTCGCCTTTTGAGGGTCGCAAGGTTCTTTGATGGCATTGGCGCACAGAATTTTGTATCTGCGGTGTTTTTATGGTTTGGATGGCACAAACAAACAAAAAATTACCACTCGAGGTTAGACAGTTGTTCATGTACCTAACTGTTACATTGGTATGATTAAATAGTAACGAAAATCATTCGAGATCAGTCAGAGGTAGGATCTCGTCTGAATTAATCCTTCACAGATTTCCAAGGGTTCAGAGTTTCCAACACTTAAGTTTAGGGCTTCAATTTCCAGAAAAGAGCTACAACAGTGAACTTTCATTGAAACAGAAATTCTTGTTTTGGAAACCTGTAAATGATCAAGATTGTTTGAGGGATGATCGTGAATGCGTAACCCAGTCTCGAGGAGCTTTCGTGTGCTTTCTTTTCTGTAATATTTTCGTTGTCTCTGGTTAATCACTGTTCTGAAACATTTATGCGAGGCAACATCGATCATCGAAACTATGACTCTCATTTCTCTATCCCAGTTTTCCAATGATACACAAAACTTCAAATTTCTTAATTTATACATTTCAATTCTGTACTTTCTGATCACTTTATGATGTAAAGTTCTCGTAACGTGTAATAACGCATAATGTGTCATCTTTCTAAAAATGTAAATGTAAAGAGAGCCTTTAACTCGATCAACCATACATTCCGTGCGGAAAACTTAGAAGTGTATTCGTTAAGCATGTGCAACAAATGCCCATGGGAGTTTTCCGCACGGGGCAACGTGACACTCTGCGTTTTACCACAGTTAACACACACATTCTGAAGAACTGCTCAAAAATTTTCTGAAACTTGAAAATCAGAGTCATAGTGAGAATAATCGATCGAATAAAAGTGGACAACGACGCCGTTGCAAGCTGCCAAAAAGTAAGCCTAAAAAATCGACAGAAATAATTAATCGGCGATCCAATCGGAGCGCGATCACGATTGGAAACATGCCTTGGTGTGTCCAAGACGGTATTGATCCGGGTCGAGGCCAGAAGATTCCAAAATTGCCTCAGCGGCTTTCTTCGGGTCCGAGGCGACCTTGTCCACGGCTGCTGGCGCCAAAATCTTGTACCTAAAGGGTCAGGGACCACGTGGGGAGCGGGGGCAAGCCTCTATTAGTACGGGGTTGACACAAATTTCACCGGAAAATTTCATGAAAATAAACGTATGGCGCTCCTATGTCTGCTTCCGGTTCCTTTTTCGTTTCACCTTGAAATTGTGGGGCACACACGATGCATGGGGTTTCGTTTCTATCTAAAGGGAGTCTCAATGCAAGGGCGTACCTACTGTGGGTAGGGGGCACTCAAACTTAGGGGCGTACCAATCAATACAGGGGCCAATTAAGGGCACGTTTACGAATTTCAAATGGATAAGTAAAATCATTCTGAAGGTGTTCGATAATTAAAATTTGAAAGACTTAAGCTACGGAAAGAAAGTATACTGAAGTGAATAAAATTGTGGAAGATCCGAAAATTCTTAAGACGAAAATGTTTATTTATTTAATAATGAATTTCAAATGTTTAAGTATCACTACTTGCAAACAATGTATTTTATAAGAAATTCAGATAATTAACGTGTAATTGATGAGAGCAATTATTAAACAATAAAAGAACAAATGAATGTTTTTTTCAGTTTACGGCGATTATCGAAGCCTGAGAATGATTTTGGGACGTCTCAACTAATATGTAGGGGGTACAATAGAACGATGTCGGACAATACGAAAGTATTCTACTAGTGGACGGGTAAAAATCGCAAAAACGGAATGTTTTCTTTTTTTCTTTGTATTAACTAGCCTTTGTGTGACCAATCCTGTAGCTATCCGGATCGAGACCGATTTCGTCGAAACATTTTTGCGCGGCTTTCTTGGGCTCCGTTTCGGCCGCCATTGCGGCAGGTGCTAAGATCATGTAACTGATCACAATAAAAAACATCACTTTGTGAATAAACGTTTCCGGGTCGAATTTTACATACTTTTCAAACTACAGTCATCTTTCCCTTTAATTTTGACTTTCCACCGTTTGCTGACAATTCTTTCTTCTCCTAATTTTTCACTTTAATGTTTGCTCCTATTTTTCTCCTCTTCAAAATTCTTTTCATTGGTCTCTTTTTCTATCTATTTGTGTATGGACATTCTGTCCTCACCGGAAGTCGACGGATGTATAAACCGAAATGATGAAGTGTAATATTAAATCAAGTGAAATAAAGTTTGTAATAATAAAGAAGCTAAACGTAAAAACGAGATTATAATGCAAAATAAAGGGAAAAAATGTAAAATAAAATATCACTTAAATAATGCAAACAAATGTAAACTATAAAGATAATAATGCGTAAATAAGAATAAGTAACTACGGCTTGTAGTGTAGCGATGGAAATTTCAGTTGATAACTTTAGGTTTAAATTATTTCTTAAATGTTGTTTTAAATAGTTATTTTCGATTCCGTAATCGATTCTAATATAAAATACTTCTAATAGCAATGAAAACTTTTCAATTTGCTGTCAGTTGTTTTTAATTACATGCTAATATTATACAAAACAATCAATTCAAATGATCATTCCAGACTGTCCAAAACGATGTCTGATTAATTATGTATAAACGGATTATTGTATATTCGAAATAACTTGTCCCGTTGTTGACCTCATCGCTACGCAAAGCCTCCAAAACAGACTAACGGCTGAACTGAAGAAAAATGCTTAAAGATAATCTAGATTATCACGATATCTTACCGTAGCTTGAAGTCAGGGTAGACCATTCTGTTGGGGAAACCTTTACGACAGATACGGATGCCTTCAAGCACACCGTTACAAGTCAGCTGGTGCATGACAAGGTGAGAATCAATAACACCAGGTTGCTTCAGCTCGTTGGGGATGATACAACGGACGAAGTGGGGTTGCGTGGCTCTCAGAGTGGTCATCAAGTTGTTCAATTGTTCCCTGTAGGACGAGGACACCGTGGAGAAACCACCTCCCTTCTTACCACGTCCACCCTTGCCACCACCACCACCGGCTCCGGCATCACCGGATTGTCCAGGATGATCAGCAAAGATCTCTACCAGCAGTTTATTCGATGATTTCTTGTACTGGTCTACTACAGTGTCGTTCAACGGGTCCTTGTTCTTTTCCAACCAACCGGTGATGTTATATGGTACCTGAGAACGATACGTGTAAGGGTTAGGTGCCAGTAGTTACAGAGTTTGACAAGTCTGTGGGATTCATCAGGTTATCCTGAAAGTAGGGCATTTTTCCGTTTATTCTGAACGAATACGATAGAGACAATTTTCACAATTATCTGGATTCAATTCTAGGATCACAGATTCGCAAAATGTGGCACTTATAGGCTAAATGTTTTCTAAACTATTCTCCACTCAAATTACACAATATAGGTCTGACATATTTCAATCTCTACGCCCATTAGAATTATTTAAAAATTATCTAATTTCTTCAATTTCAATCAACCATGGATCTGTTCATCACTATCACTATTTTCAAGAAGTTGTTTATAGTACCTAGACTTTGGCTATTACTGGAATTCTGAAATACTTGCTATTATTCTAAGTACTTAAAATATTGATTTAAGTTAATTAAACCAAGAAACCTACGTTTCCGGCATAATGGCCGATGGCGAAGTGAGCAGCTTGTTGGCCAGGCTTCGGTGGTTTCGGTTTCAAGAAGTTAGGGCTCTTGCCAAGATGATTGTTGTTCAGTTTCTCCTCGAAGGTCTTGTCAGTGGCTTTCGGGAACATAGATTCTTCTTCAAGGATGGACAGGATACCCATAGGCTAATTGAAACCACAAAGAAAGTCCGTTAACCACCGTAACACCCTCAAAACTATTTCCAAGAGTAGCGTTTTTTGTGCGAATTACCAAGTGTTTAACTTTCTTGTCTAGAAATGACTATTAATTTTTACAATTCATCTTCGAGAACATGAAATTTGAAGAATAAATACAAAATTGATTAGACAAAAGAAGAATTGTGATTGTAATTTTTCGTATAATCGTTAAAAACAAGCGGCAAAAATTAACAGCAATCTCGAAGATTATGATACTTCATTATTTTACTTTCTACCGCGTTAGCTTGTAATTACTATTATAGTATTATAATTATTTTTTTGTTCTGAACATTACATATTGGAAGCTTACTTTTACTGTAAAGTAGATTTATTAGTTTATAATTGATTAGACCAACGCTACTCTCAGTGTTTTATCCAATGTTCGCGTAGTTATGTTATTCAATTTTTTGTTATTCAAATTGAAAGACCGTGAAAAACGAATGTTCCTGTCAGTCTGTTCAAATTAAAGCCCAAAAAAGTTATGCGATGGAAATTTTTTTGATTTTTCAGGTTTGAAAACCAGCAATTTGAATACTTTTGAAAATTGCCCGGTTTGTATTCATTTTTCTACAAAGATTTCTATTCTATTTTCAATTTCAATATTATAAGGTTCCAGTAAAAAGAAATTTTCCGCAAATTTCAAATTTGTAAATTCTCTCAAACAAAAGAAGAATTTTCTGCAGAAACTCTACAGGAAACAGAAAATTCTGTATGATCTTATCAACTTTTATTTCGCAAATTTTGCAGAAGTTTCTAAAAATTAAACATGCGAGGAGGTACGCAAACGGTATAGCTTCCATAAGAATGAAGTAATTGAATTAGAAAAATTTGAAAAATCATCAAATTCTCAATCTTCAAACCGGAATAAATCATTTCAAAGAATTTCTCATTTTTTTAGAATTAACGATTATTAAGAGAATAATAGTTTGCTTAATATTTAGACATGTAAGGACACACGAAAGAGGAACACACAAAACGAACACATAAAACAGAAGGAAGCTGGCAGGCGTAGTTGCTGTTCTTGTTGCTGTTGGTGTTCTTGTTGGCCCCCTGCAACACTTTCGGTTACCTTCTCGATCAAGTTGATCGTCTGTTGAAGGTCCATACCGAAATCGATGAACGTCCAAGCGATACCCTCCATCTCGTACTCCTCTTGTTCAAGGACAAACATGTGATGGTTGAAGTATTGCTGAAGTTTCTCATTCGTGAAGTTGATGCACAGCTGCTCGAAGCTGTTGAACTATTGTCATTCAACAAAAGCACATGCAATAAAGGATGAGGGGAAGCCATTTTTCGATGCTTTTTCGGTTGGTCTTGTCTCCTTCGATTTTTTATCGTTTCTCGTTTCACTTGTCCGATTCCCGACGTGTGAACGCTTTCGTCTGAACTGAGAAAATTCGATTTTTTGAAATAATCATTAAATATTCAGTTTTTAAACGATCTTTAATGAGAGCGATCTTGTTAAAGAAATTTCTGTGCAGAAAAGAAAATCCGCGATTTTCAAATGTACAAAAAAATGTTGGTAGACTTCTAGTTTGTTACAAAATATTCATGAGCTTAATACTTAGATTTGAAGTGATAATCTCAAGCACTTGATATGAACATAAATTGATTTATATTACTCTGGGTTATTATTTCTATGTATACTACTGTATTCTATTTTGTTTGAAACTTGACTTTAAAAATAGGTGATATTATATACAATTTTTATGAGCACTTGACGTTGAACATATTATTGTACTGCAAATTTAAATCCGCAAATGAACAAGGAATAATCAAATCTCGATTTCTCTCGAATTCAAATTTCCTTAGAAATCAAACGTCTCGAAACTTCAAACGACCCAAGTTATCTATTTTATACCCAGAATTGAATCTTAACAGAAAATTTAAAGTATCTACATTTCGAATATAATTTAAATTATATATAAAATAAATATTTTAAATTCAAGATCCCAAATATTAAGTCTCAAACCTCACAATGGTTATCACGACGCGATCAAGAGCGATTTGGGTAAAATGTACCTTAGAATGTAGGCACCAACGAGAATAAACAAATTCTAAAATATAAGCCGCCAATGCTTCACCGTTGTTATAAAAACTGGCTTTAAATATAAAAATTTCAATATCGTCAAATAGATTTTGTTTCTCTTGTAAATTGTACACCTGTACGAAACGAAACAACTCTTACTGTAAAAATATTAATGTTATAAAATAATTAATTCCTATAAAAATAAAAATTAATTTTATTTGCTGAAACGTATCTGTTGAGCTGCTCTAAAATGACACAGAATTTCCAAGATGAGTTGTACCTCTTATCTATTATATAAATATTTCTATAATTTTATTTAACACTTTGACTGCCACGTCACCCATATATGGGTGACTTAATCTTTATTTATTTGATCACGTATAATATTGTTGATTAAAAAGTATAGAATTTGAAGTTATATTTTATATGAAAATTTAGAAAGTTTGTCATTTTCAGTCAACACAGCGTGTCAATCAAGGTGTCGAAAGAATTCCAGCAGCATAATTTTCTTTTGCTTCGTCAAGACAAACGATTTACATAAAAAACGTAATATAAAAATTGTATCGTTTAAAGCCATTGTTCATAACAATGCCAAGACGTTTAATGTTCTAGGATTCGTTTCTACTTATCGGTATCTATAGTTCCAGCCAGATTTTATTTAGAAGCATGTGACCAGGTTCTGACGTCTCCTCAGTTCAGAAATAATTTGAAAAAAATCGAAGGCCCAAGACCGTGGTGCGTGATGGTGAACGATGAAGTTGGACGGTATGAGGATGCGAGGTGACCCTGAAATCGGTTAGCAATAAGAATCGTGTAATGAAGGTGGGTAACATTCGCATGCGTTCGATTTCTCGCGATTTTCCGCTAGGGAACGTCGTCAAAGGTCCTCCGCCATGTTGCTTTCAGTCGAACATCCGGTTCGTCATGCTAAATGGCTACCTTCTCGATCAAATCGATTGTCTGTTGAAGATCCATCCCGAAATCGATGAACGTCCACTCGATTCCCTCCCGTTTGTATTCCTCTTGTTCGAGAATGAACATATGGTGGTTGAAGAATTGTTGAAGTTTCTCATTCGTGAAGTTGATGCACAGTTGTTCGAAGCTGTTGAACTGCTCACCAAGGACACACACGCGGAGGGAAAGCAACAGAGAAAAAAAAACAGAGGCGAAACAGCCGTCATTAATGCTGTCCTTTCGATGACTATTCATTGGAGGGGGTTGTTTCATGTCCGAGGACCCAGAAGTTTCGTGTTCTGGGTCCCCTGGTCGGGGTTTAAGGTCTTCAAGGACACAGAAGGTCATTCTTCTGTGTCCTTTGGAGGTGGCGGAT
Source organism: Macropis europaea (assembly GCA_916610135.2). Lineage (NCBI taxonomy): Eukaryota > Metazoa > Arthropoda > Insecta > Hymenoptera > Melittidae > Macropis > Macropis europaea. Next base: position 32,874,558 of record OU744345.1, read on the forward strand.
TACTTGAGAAGGCAACACTAGTTCGTTTCGGTGCCTTAAGTAAAATTTAGGACACAAGGACAGGGAAGTTCTATGTTCCGCGTCCTCGAGTAGGGTCTCCAGGAATGCAAAAACGGTGGTTTCATAGGATCCATTAAGGGGGCAAAATTGTGGTTCACCCGAAAAGTTATACGAACATTCAAAAATATCACCTGAGAATCTTACGGTGATATTTGTAAAATTAAAAATGTTATGAACATTTTAAACAAGTGATTTCTGAACGTGTGGTACTTTAATACATTTTTCCGAAAGGCTTGTTTTTCAACCTGGTTGACAGTCTATAGTCTATTTTAGTTAATAAATATTGTTGAAGTTATTGTCACAGGAGTATGTTGGATTTCTCACAAATTATATTTTTTAAATTCAATATTGTTGTTTTCAATAACTATTCCAAATTTTTTAATAATTCTATGTCAAACGAAAACTATAAGCTTATAATTTATGAAAATATATATTTTTTTTCGTGTCAGAATAACCACTTGCGTCCAGTTTTCATCTTCAACTTTTATCATTTATATTTTAATAATATATAATAGAAAACCCTGTTTAATTCAATATTTTCTAGTTTAAGTACATCACAAAAAACTTGTCGTTTTCAGCCTACTGCTGAGTTCTGTCCCCTTACTGGTGGAAGGTGTTAAGGGCTTGTAGACACAGAAGTTGTGTGTTCTGTGTCCTCTAGGGATTCGGAGTATTGTTCAAGAACACAGAAATTGTGTATTCTGTGTTTTTGAGGATCTTTTTAGTCGTACTGTGTGGAAGCTGGTCTGTTTTTTAATAATAATGAAGGAGCAATGAAAATCTGTCGATTAGCCCAAATTTCGAAGTTTTAATTAATTATATATTGTGCATAATTCAAATAACAACAGCTGAAATTCCGATTGGAAAATCAACTGATACGCTTGGTATTGTTGGGAAACTAATTTTCTAATAAAAGTTTCGATAAAGTACGTTAAAAATTCGTATAGTAATAAAGAATTGTTTAAAATAATGATATATCGCGTGTCAATTTAAATTTTGCAATTTTTGTCATTAATTTATGTAGAAAAATTAAATATGAATTGGGACCAATTCGATATGAAAGAATTATGGTTGTGGAGGGATGGTGGCAGGCAGACGATCACAAAACTCAAATCAAAAGTTCATTGAGAGCTTGTTAGAGTTTCTTTCAACGAACTTCAACTTCGAGAGAAAGGTTCATGGATTTTCAATGTAATAAAAAAAAAAAAAAAGAAGTGGATGAATCAGCATAAACAAAAAATACTATAATCAAGGAACAACAGCACATTTCAAGGTTCCCACGACAAGAGCAAACCTAGCCTAAATTCAGTACTTCTTCTTGGTACCAAATTTTTACTTAATTCTTCAACAACTCTCAATTTTTCAAGCTGTAACCTACGAAACGGGCTTAAAATAAGGTCTTCAGGGTCGACAACGCTGTATAGTGATTCAGAGAGGCCCAAAAGAGGTAACAGACACGACATCGGTGCCGTTGAGAGGATAGAGTATGAGGTAGGAAGAGGTACACGTGTTAGGGTACCTTGATCCTGAAGGAGAACAACAAACAAAGCGAGAAATCGATAAAATCAGGGTAGAAAATGGCGCCTGACAAGGAGGTTCTGATCCCTTTTTATAGTCTGAAGCGAAACACGATGAAACTGGGGTATCAAAATGGCGACTGGACGACCAGTCGAGGAGGTTCTGATTCCCTTTCATGGTCTAAAGCGTTCCGGTCGGTCGTTTCCGGTCCTGTTGGCCCTCTATATCGCTGAAAATACCTTCTCAATCAGTTCTATACAAGCGGCCAAATCCATGCCGAAATCGATGAACTCCCAATCGATGCCTTCCTTCTTGTATTCTTCTTGTTCGAGCACGAACATGTGGTGGTTGAAGAATTGCTGGAGCTTCTCGTTGGTGAAGTTGATACATAGCTGTTCAAAGCCGTTGTACTGCGATTGTTTGCGAGCGCGCAACGTGTAGGACACACCACGAAGAAGAAGACACAAGGGTCACAAAAAAAAAGGGGAGAAAAGTAACGATCAGTTTTACGGTTAGATTTCCGAGTACCTGATGTCTGAATTTTGGTTGACTTTCATTTAACTGGCGTTGTGTTCTGATGGTTTGGTTTCTGGTTTGGCTTTTTTTTGTACTTGAAGAGGTGTACTTAAAAACTTTCAGTAATTAGTCGAGGTTCTCAAATCGTTCTAATTAATCTGACTCTCTGGTAGAATTGCAACTAGTTTCATTTGATCTAGAAGTAAGTCCTCTCTTTATTCTATGATCCTAAAGTCGTTTTCTTCTGTTCAATTTGTTAGTGAAATACTGTTCTATTCTAATCAGCAATGATTAAAACTTTTTTTAATGTATCTTGTTTCTGCAATTGATGATTCAAATTAACGAATTGACTTTAATTTTTGTAATTGAAATTCTTTGTGTAATTTTCTTATAGGAATTAACATTTACCAATTAATTTTCTTTACGTTTTCAGAGTTGCAATCAAATTTTGTGACTTGTAATTGTTGAGCTTATAAACTAGTTCTACGATCGTTTCATTTTTTAATGCAGATTTCGCTACAAGTGTAATTTTGTACCTAAACTTTCGCTTTAAACGTAATTTTTTAATTAAACTGTAATTATGAATGTAACATTTCAATAGAAATTTTACTGTAAATGTAATTTCTTAAATATTCATTTTTATATGCCAGCTATTTATGCAAATTTAAAAGTATCGTGTAATTAGCTGCAATTTGACGAAACGTTCAAATAATTAGTAATAAGAAAAGATTTATATTAAACGACCTCGATTAATTACAATAATATAGTATCTCTATTGGTTTTTTGTTCTCTGTAATTATAATAGTCTCACGCACGATTTAAAAAAAACAACATAAATTCCTAAATCATTTATAGGTATAAAGGAATTTGAAAAAATTCTTCTGCAAAAATGTAATTTGCGTTCATAATTGAAAATGAAGAAGATAAAAATTAAATTTGAATATCGTGGATAAAAAAACATAAAGAACCATTCAAGTGTACTTCATTATAAGTTAACTGAATTTTTTGTATAAAAATATATAATTGAAAATTCAAAATTTAGAGTATTGAAATAAATAAAGAGGAAATACATAATTCTAAAAAAGTAATTTTTCAGAAATGATAAATCTAGGACAATTGTAAATATTTTAACGCGTTTATCAGATGGATAAAAATTTAAGGAATAAAATTGTAAAGAAAAATGTTCATATTCTCAAAAGAGAAGTCGAAAAATAAAGTAAACGTTTTAAAAATTCGTATGTAGAAAAATTTGACCTTCGCAAAAAATAATAATAGACCCCAATTTTCTAATTTTCAGAAATATTCCAAGAAAACACAGTCACGACTGAAAGTGTCGATCTCAAGTTTTCGATATTGAAAACCATATCTTCGAAACAGATTCTCCTTCAATGATCCATCAGCACATGATTGAACGATTGAAAGAATAATTTTGTTTTACAGACACAGTTGTCAACTACATCAACTTTTCAATGATAAAAAATCATGTTAAGAGGATTTAATGATCTGAAGAGGCCCAAGCCGAGCAAAGGACGATCATTAACGAATGCTAGAAAACAGTGGACGATCACTATGCCTTTGTTTGAAGCGTTAAAATTTATGCGCATGGAGATCCTTCGCCGCGTTCAGTGCGTGCCGTGCGGACGACGCCCGAACACGTATATCAAGCGCACAACCAGAACGCCGATGGGCGTTCTCCGCACGGAGCTTTTCGAAGGATTCCAAAGGATCCAGGATAGTCTATTCGGTGGATCCTCCGTGCTGCGTGGATTCATCGATCCTTTCTGTACCTTCTCGATCAGTTCGATACACGCGAGCAGATCCATGCCAAAGTCAATGAACTCCCACTGAATGCCCTCCTTCGTGTACTCTTCTTGTTCGAGGACGAACATGTGGTGGTTGAAGAACTGTTGAAGCTTCTCATTCGTGAAGTTGATACACAGCTGCTCGAAACTGTTGAACTGTTCGAGCACAGATCACTTTTCGCATGCTTTCTACAGAGAAATGTATCTCTGTGGCCCTGACCTAAACGGGCTTCTATTTCATTCCCGTACAGGGCTATTTTTCTTCCAAACTACTCCATATTACTTAGGTACATCGCTAGACAGGTCAATGGACGTTGAGAAAATTTTACAGGAAAAATCTATGCAATTTTAAAGGTTTTTTTCCGTTCTTAGAAAAGTCTGTCGGTGACACGGTTGCGTTGCAAAATTGATATTGTATTTTACGAATGTTTCAATTTTCTTTTAAGTGTTATTGAGGCTCAGTTGGTAGGTTTGAAATAAAGCATTTGAAAATAATTTTGATATTGATCGGAGTTCATGCAGTTTTTTAAGATGGCTTTGCACGTCGATTGACCTGTTGTTATTATCTATTGGTTTTCACAAACGTTTAGCTTTCAATTATCTACAAGAAGTTCTCATGGTATGTATAGCTCAACAACTTAGTCATGGGCCCTGGGGGCGTGGCGTAAACAAAGATGGAGTACTGGTAGGAGTACGGAAAAATGTTATACACTAGCAATAGAGTGTTAACACATTCTCATCGCAGCTTAGTATTTATCTGCTCGAAGTGAGTAAAAAATTCGGGAGAACGTATGATCTACTCAGTCTATTGTAATGCCAAGTTTAAGTTGTCGAGCTGAACAAACCTTACGACGAGTATTACATCGTTTTTTGGGGGTGGTTTCGTTGTTGGATCGTGTTTAAATGTTTGCAATAAATATCTGAGAGGGTAAATAGAAATTTTCTGTTATATTTTCGAAGATTTGTCTCAAGTTTACACTTTCGGGAGAGAAATTTGACGTGTTAACAAATTATCGGTAAATTATTGGTAAATTTTCAAATTACTAAAATGTTTGGCACACATTAAAAATTTATTAGAAGCTCTGAAAGTTTTATAAGTTATTATTTTGAATTATTATATTGCTTACAAATTAATTTTTTAAGCAAACACATTTATTCTTTAATTTTCTCTTACAAGATTCAATTTTTTAATATTATCTTTACTAAAATTTTTTTTTGTAACAAATTCTTTATATATTTAGGTGTGCAATTTAAATTGTCTTTAGAGTTTCATTTTACAAATGAAATTCGTTTTGAAACTTAAATACATAGATTAACATTGTTTCAAAATTTTATTTCTGAATTTAGATAAAAATATTATTTTCGAGTATAAATTTCTTTCAAATGAAATTGTTTAACTCAAATTTCGTACATATATAGATCAGTACAAATGTTCAGTCATACATTTTTTACAAAGTTATACTTTCCAATTGAAGTCACTTTATAAAATACAACCTTTTAATCAACAGTTTTTGAAGGCGACTATTTAGGTAATTTGAAATTTTCAAATCTTCGAATAAATTTTATTGTTACGTCAAATTTTTCAGTTACTTTTAAATTTGTTACAGTCGACAAATTTTTATGTCACATCAAAATCAGGTTGCACCTCAGTTGTTACTCTTAGCCAAATAAAGATCGTTAATTTAACCACGATATTTATCAAAGAAACATATGATCTCTCCCGAAGTATCAATAGGAATTATTACCACAAATTTCCGTAATTCCCCTCGATATTTCCTGCAAGCGTCCAAACAAAAATTGCCGAATATTTTTTTGTCCAACACACTTTGAAAAAGAAAAAAAAACACGTACAATATTCAAAGATATTAGTCTACGTACAACAATTACGGTCAGAACAAGCCACCTTGTGAAAAATGTTCCGTGGCGCACTGTCCTGTTCCTCACTGGACAGTTTCTTAACGTATACTCTCAAATATTGTTAATCAGCTACCGTCAACTTTCAATCTACTCAGCGTGAAGTCCACTGTTTCTTCTAAAACGACGTGAACGACGATCGAGATGACAAAATAGAACAGATCACGATATTCTTGAAGGTCCATTAACGTTGACACGATTATCTTACCGGATGAGCTTTTCGAAGATGTCAGCGTTTCTTGATCCGCACGACCATCGAAATCATGCTACGGTACTATACAAAGGGGTCATGCTGAACGGGGAAAAATCTAAGGTAAAAAGTCCTAAAAATTGAAAAATATCCTCCACGAAGACGTTCATGCAGATCGAGGTAGGTCATTGGGACTCGAAGTCCCAGAAATCGGGGGTATCTACGAGAAAACCAGGTTGCAAGGAGTCTTCGCTAGTCGAAGAATACAGAAAACGACGTGAACATCCACCTAAAGTGGAAGGTTACAGTTTCTTCACAATTTTAGGGACAATAGTTGAGCATAATTTCTGAAACTGTCACAAGTTTGGGGTGTTTAGTGACAAAAACACGTATGTATCGTAGTAGATTCTGGGACAGAGTACAAGAGAAGTACGAAGGTGTGCGAGCGGGGTGAAATTTAATCGACACTGAACATTCACGGGAAATGACCTCCTACAGAGGTCAAATGGATATCGTGGAAGGTTATCTCGAACTTATTTGTCGAGCGACAGAGAGAAGAATAGTCGACACAGGGATCTACGAAGTTTGTGGCCCTCGGGGCTACCTTCTCAATCAGTTCGATACAAGCGGCCAAGTCCATTCCAAAGTCAATGAACTGCCACACGATACCCTCTTTCTTATATTCCTCCTGTTCGAGGACGAACATGTGATGGTTGAAGAACTGTTGCAGCTTTTCGTTGGTGAAGTTGATGCACAACTGCTCGAAACCGTTGTACTGGGGAAGGAAACGAAAGTTCTACACTCTGTGCATTTTTCACGGAGGCTAGAGACTCGTGGTTCGAACAATTTTGTTTCTGCTATCTCTTTTTAGGGATGAAGAGTCTGTTCGATTCGATTGCACGTGTACACTGTGATTGATTAAACTTATAAATCATTTCTACGACGACACGTCAACTTGGTGCCGCGTGTTCGATCATTAAAATTGTGTGAATGATTTCTTGTGATTCGAGTGTTCAGAGTGTTATCTGTTGTTAATGCTGTCTCGTGTTCCTAGAAATGTGTGGAATGATCGTCTTTGTGCATTTCGTTTTTGTAATGTATAATTCGTTCCTCTCGATCCCGTCGGCGATTCTTATATTTCTAGCTTGTGTTATTAGATTTTGAAAGAATTTCTTTGCCAGCATGTGTATTTCAGCATCTTATGGAATATTCTGCGTTGGCCAGTAATAAGTAATTATTTATATACCCTGTTATTTAAATTAACTGTTTCGAATTCTGTGATTATATTGATGTTTAATACCTTTGTTTATCTTCTACTGAAGTTAACATGAAAATTCTGCAGATGATGATAAATTTTAAATGTAATATAGTAGCAAGTGTTTGAATCAAAGAAAAATAATTTGTACCTATTTATTTACAAATTTAGTTAAATCTTTGATTATTATGTCGATTTAATTAAAGCTTTTGCAAATGATTAATCTCTGTTCAATATTCTGTCAAAATGGTTTATTATTGAGCTTCATTCGGTGAGCAACTGAAACTGTACCGGATTACTTAAAATGTTTGCAAATTATTATTCCTCATCCGATAGCCAACACGGAACATCACAATCTACTAAAATCTATACAAATTGTTAATCTCCCTTCGGTAACCAACTTGAAATCAGTTGATTAGATCAAAATCTAATTAAACATTACAATGATCAGGTTCACCGACCTCGAAATGTACCAAATTTTCATTGATCGAGCGATCTTTGAAAATGCTTGAAAATTAAAACATGAATCATAGAATCGCCAGCGGAATCATCATGAGTTTCTGTAGTTTCTTGTATGATTCATGTGCGTTTTCGTAAAACTTACGTCGAAGATCTCGAAACCGGCAATATCCAGTACACCAATGAAGTGTTGTCTCTTCTGTTTGGTGTCCAGCGTTTCGTTACATTTCTTCACCAACCACTTGAAGAGCCTGTCGAACATGGCCTTGGACATGGCACCGACGGAGTACGCTACCTGATCCTTATTACGACCTTGGGTGACGAACTCGTTACCGACCTTGATCCTCGGCTTCAGCAAGTTCTTGTACATATCCTGGCAGTCGCAACCCAACAGTTTCGCGACACGTTCACCTTCCTGTTATTCGAAAACAAGTCATTTTGATTAATTACCGCGTTCGTATCATGGTCCATGCTATTTTATCGTCGCTAACAGAAAATTAAGTGGAACTATTTTGGAATTTAATCCTCTGACAAGGAACGCTAGCGAGATGGTCGTCTTACAAGGAGAGGTCCTCTGGTGTAGCGCGAGTTAATCGATGAGCTTTTGCACACTGCTAGATATTGAAATACCGAAGCTATTGATACATGGTTTTGGGGACAGATGGTTTATAGTTTTCGAGATATTTAATGTTGAAGTTTTTACTAGCTCTTGATATATTCGAGCAGAACGACTACATACTTGTCGGATGAGAGCATGGCGCAGACGGTAAGCCACCTGCCACCTTTTTTCGTCGTCTTATTGCTAGATTTCAACGAGCTTTTGCATGTTGATAGATCATGTTATTACGAAACTCTCTCTATGTGGTTTTGTGCGTAGACGGTTAATAGTTCAAAAGATATTTAATGCAAAGAGAAACTCTGCGCAGGAACCTAGCGCCTAGCCGACTGTTCTTCGATCCTGTGCTTGAAAACAGTTCAGTATCGGAACATTAACATTAAATATCTTTTAAACTATTGACTGTCTATGCCCAAAACCATGTATAGGGAGATTCGTAATAGCATGATCAATCAACATGCAAGAGCTCATTAAAATCTAAGACGGCCACTTCGGTAGCTTTCCTTGTGAGCTGTGAATATTTTGGAAAGAGGATGGAAAGCCTGTGTATAAAACAGTGATAAGCATGAGAGCGCCGGCCTTCCCCCACTTTAGGTCCATTCCCCTCGTTTCAGGTCCCTCCAGTTCGCTCCTCGTTTCCCCTCGGCCCATCATCGTCCCAGATCACAGCCTATATGAGGGGAATGGACCTAAAGTGAAGGAAGACCGGAGCTCCGGTGGCCATCACTGGTATAAAATATTGCCGCTCCTGTTGTAAGTTATTAATTCATGTAGTTCAAAGCTCAGTTTTTGGATTTTCACAATGTACTTTTCTACAGAGTGTCTCAAAAGTTTCCACGCGACAAGAGTCACCTGTATCAAACAAAACTGAGGCAGTAATATTGTTTAGGTATAGGAATCGTTATGTACCTCGGTACCATCGGCTTCAGCCTGCTCCTCACGACCCCTTTGCTTGAATTTCATGCCACCCATGTGCATAACAGCAGCGGTGATCTTGTAAATATCATTCTTCTCCTCTTGCGTGAAGCCCAGGACATCGAAGGCTTGCTGTTACCAACAAGGAATGATTAATAACTTATTCTTTTTGACTTCGTACCAGAAGTGACTCGTCATTGTACACATATAGTTTTTTTTCATTCAAAGCACAGTAAATATTGAGAAAAAAGTGCATCGCTCATGAAATATATTCTCAAAAAGTCACTTCTGATAGTCTGGAATCTTTTCTTTATAAATGCAGAATTATCGTTAGTGGAAGCACAGGTGGAACACAAAGAAGCGGAAGTAAATGCTAAAGGAAGGTTTCTTCAAGTTCTTTCGTCCAGACAGAGTACAGACCTTGAAACTTTTCATTAAATTTTGAATTTTAGCTCTAATTATGGTATAATTGAAATTTTTCTTATTTACGGAGTCGAAACTGCAATTCGATTTTTTTTTACACAAACCTGAAATTTTTAACTCTTATTTGTAGAAATCTATAAATCTGAAAGGTGTTTCTAATTAAGCGTTCTTTAATTTAGGATTTCAAAAGTTTAAACGTTTTTATATTTGAAATAAAGAATTTGAAAGTTTTGCGTTCGAAATTTGAAAGTTCGAATATATCTGTACTGCAAATGTTAAAATTATGAAGTTAAAAAATCTGAAGCACAAAACATTGAAGATCATAATTTCGAAATTTTTAAAATAGATGTTTTTGTCTATTTATGCAGATTAATATTTGGAGCCTTGCATTGTTCAAAATTTAATTATTCTAAGACTATGATCGCTGTGTATTTAAAAAAAATCCATGCAGTAAGCTGTTTCGTTTTCAATTCAAAGCAAAGAAAGCTTCCATGAAAAGCCTTGAAGAGGAAGCTGCCGTCAGAAAGATTTAAAAGCGGAAGCAGAGCTCGCATTATTTGGCCGCTGCTACCTAAAAATCGATCATTTCTCTTCGAAATTCAGTTCTCTAGGGTGCTGAAGAATAGAATAATAACATGAAGTAGAAGGAGGTTTGATGTTCCTCTCGGTTTACGAATTTCCTCCTTCAACCGGGGTACACATATCATTCCGTTGGGTTGAATCCATTTTGATTCAGGGATCCTGAAGAGGACCCAGGTCTTCAGGGTTCTACCAGCAATCCTGATTCTCGTTTTCTTAGAATCTTCAGACTTTTTGTTCTTTCGTTGTCAACAAAGTGTCTGGACTAAAGTTTTCTTTAGGTTCGAGGGGTTCAGGGTAAAATAGACGATGTGGTTTGGTCTTCAGGGTTCGTACACCTATCGACTGGCAAGATTCTTTTTGTCTTGTTTTATACACTTTTGGGAAAATTGTGTACTTATTGAATTTGAAAAGAGACTTTCATTTTATTATAATTTTTTTTTAACTTTAAAGTGAATATACTTGTGAACTTCGATACATTTTATTCGAAATTTAGTAGCTTAAAACCCAGAGTGTCAAAATTGAAAAAGAACTGAAATTCTAGAGTGAAATATTTAAAGGTTTGATGTTCATTAGCTTGAAAATTATAGAAGCAGAAAATTTACGATTTGAGTATCTAACAGTTAAAAATATAAAATTTGTCTACTAAAACATTTAAAACTGAATTTGTCAGAACAAAATAGTAGTTTCAAAGTAAGATATTTGCAAAATTTGCAGTTTGTAATACGAACATTTTAGCATGAATTATTAAAAATATAAAATATGAATGTTAAATGTTCACTTTAAAGTAACAATGAGAAATGAACGAAAATTTCATGAAAATGATCAGTCGATTGGTTTCAACGGTATCTCAATTGTTTATCCAGGTTAAAAACTGGATTCTGGAAAATAATTCTATGGGGGGTAACATAACTATTGTCTGGGGTTCAACGTTTATGTACATGGAATACCAACAGGAAATAGTAACGAAAATTTTACATGTAAATTAGCTTAAACTTAGTTTCTTTAAAGTTTCAATGCGACACATCAGAATCTAAAAGCTTAAATTTAAACAAACTAAAAATTTTATATCGAAAAAGAAAAAAGGAAAATATGAGAAACTAAATTTCTTATCGCAATTAACCACTTTGAAAATTATGATATTGACAGTCTTCAAAGTAAAAATAACAAATAATTGAAATTTCACTACCTTTCATTGGTCTGTTGAAACGCATAAATAAACATTTCCCTAAATTCAATTCGACGCTTCAAAATAAATAATAAGTCAGCATGCCTTGATATTAATACAAAATTTCTATACCCACGCAATGCATTAATAAGAATTCCAATGGAGATACTAAAAGTAAAAAAACAAAAAAATTCCGTTACTATTTCTCAAATTCACTATCAATGGATGGTGTACATCAGTAACCACTGGAAACAATGAAGTATATTGTAATATACATTACTGTATCTAAAAGTTACTAGCTAAAAAGGAAGATATACATAGTGAAGAAAACAACTACTTGTAAACAATCAAGTGTGATAATTAGCATGCTCTATCCACGAGGATTTTCTCATACAGTTCTACCAAAAAGAGGATCTCAATAATAATTATGTACATATTGAGAATTAAGATAAAGTATGTACAAAAATTATAAGGGGTAAAGGTGCGTATCGAAGGATCGTCAGATAGAGAAATTTTACATATAAAGTGGGACCACGTGTGTCTAGAAAAATCGGGGTCGACGAATTTCCGAATTTTCGGGGACTTACGTCCGTTAGTTGACATTCCTCTCCGTCATCGACGTTGGGGATCGTGATTTTTCCTTGTGACACGTTCCCATAGTCGTATATGTTGTTGGACAAGAAACACTGTTCTGTGGAGCAATTTCGAATACAAAACAAAAATTATAGTATTAATTGTTTGGACTTTCGGTAACCTTAAACCATTCCTTCGCGGTCATCGGCGATCGATTTACCGTCGGTGTACCAGAAACATGAGAACTTTGCAACCATAAACCTTGCGTTTAAAAACTGAGTTCAGAAAGACATTTGTTTTCAGAAAATAAATGACGCATTTGTCCGAGGAAAATTCGGATGAAATTGTTATAACTCTTTGTAGAAGTGTGTTTTACGTAATATTAAGACGCTTTTCATGACTGTTGGCATTTTATTTATTTTATTTTTAAGGTTGCATCAACCTCTGTATGGGTTATTAGCAGCCGTAGTGTAATTCAGTTGGTTTAAGTCAGACTAAATAAAATACATTAATGCCTTTTAGAAATGCTAGTACAATTCTTGATACTCTGGTATTGTTCGAATCTTGATTAATGTCTGTAGGAATTTTGTAATAATTTCTTTTGCTCTTTGTGAGCGAGTCCGATGAGGAACTTCTTAATTTCTTGCGCTTTAAGAAAAATTACAAGAATAGTTATAATTATTCGCTTCGAGAGTATGGACGGTGAAATTGTTTTTAACGCCTTTCTATTAGCAGATGTGAGAAAAAATGGTTACTTCAGAAAGTAGAGCATTTCGACTACCTGCAGTGTTTCAAACTTGATTGACTAAAAAGACTTGCTTTTATTTACGGTCTTTTTATTGATGATCTCATTCCTGAGGGAGAATCTTTTTACTGATTTTGTCTAAAGTGCTGGCGCAAGATGTGAGTCGAGCTGATCGGGGAGCGGGTACCCTGGGGTGTGTAATTTGTTCAATTTTGTTTTTGCTTTCGGATTGTTTTGCTCTGTTTCAATCCCCAAATTTCCCCGCACCCCGATTGCGTGGCAAGAAGCTGTCGCAGGCGGGGCGCGAGGAGGTGACGAAAACCTCCGCCCAAATTTCCACCATCTTTTTTTCTTCTAATTCATTGCTCAAAAATTTCGATTTCTCTTTCAATATAACATAAACGTTTCTACCAGATAAATTACATAGTTCTTGTTAGGTCATTGTTGCAAGTTCCGAGGCAGTTTGGAACATGCCAGGAAACTTTTGCTTTTAAACCAGGGATTGAAACGGTTTCAATCGAACATGAGTCTAATATTCTCAGACACGATAGGATAACGTAGGCATGTTTAAGTGTTAGATGATGAAAGAATGACAGTTTTGTAATTCGTTTCGAAATCATGGCACGTCATTGTTGTAATGTTTGTTTGGAGATGTCTCAAACAGATTGTCTGTTGAAGGTTAGTTTACAACAGGCAGCAACAACTCGATAATCCGACGGATAATTGTCCGCGGGAGACGTGGCTTAACGTCATGTTGCAGAGAAGACGACTGCCCGGCGGGCTATTGAGTTGCACATGACTAACATAAACATTTGCTTCGTATATATCTGCCAGACTTACTTGAATTTAAATTAACAACATCTACAAATCTTGTTCTGTTTTCAGTTATTCTCAGCTGTTTTTACTGGATTTTCCGGAAGAAAATTACATACGGAATTCGTATTTCCTATAAAACAATAATTGTTTCACTTCGAACATATACCATTGATTTTAGATAACATTGATTCAAATCTATTATTTTTACTTGTGTCTAGGAAGAAACAATGGTTTCAAGTGGGACATACGATACAATAATTAAGTTTTTTCACTAATTTCTTTACGCAGAGATCTGTAAGAGTCTACTCCAATTTTTCAAATGCAACAACTTGTATTTCTTTTGGAAATCAAAAAAGCATTCACTTCTAACTAATCGTAAGAGTATTAAATCTAAAATCGATAATCATCGACATATTGATAACAGAAATTTTATTCCAATTATTAGAAAAGAATTCAAAGTATTAACGCAAGCATCGCTTCGTTTGTGTTAGTAACTTTATTTAAAGAAGGTGTTTAACGTTCACTTTCATCACGACATAGTCACAAGTGGTTTATTAAACCTTTTTTTCTCAATGTCATGGAATTACAGCATGTTAAAATTCAGTCTATTTTTTAGGAACACCCTGTATTTATAATATGTAATTTCTGTACTTTATAACTGTTGGTCATTATAGTAAAATTGTTTTGGGAACCGAAATCGTTATCCTCAATAGTTCTCAATCCCTATTTTAAATGCTCCATGTAGATGGTTTCACGTGTATTTGAAAAGTCGAAGATGGTTGGAAAATGGGGTGAGATTTTTGTAAGAACACCCATTGAGGGTTGGACTTACGTCCGTTTGTTCCATTTCTTCAGCGTCGTTGACTCCGGGAATTCGGGTCTTACCCTGGCTAATGTACCAATAGTCCCCGATCCGGTTGCTCAGCAAGGTTAATTCTGGATTAATTGGTACGAGTTGAAGCTTTGACATTTTACGACTTGCAATCACCCTTATTATGATTCTTTTTCACCTAGATTTTTTCTCTCTCTTTTTTTATCATTAGTAGGGATCTAGAATTCTTGCGATAGCAGGCAATCCCGAATTCTGAGGTCCTGAATTGTGAATCATCCTGAATGCTGTTTTAAATTAAAAGTTTCGAATTTCTAGGTTCGCTAGTTCAAAATTACAATTTTTCAAAATAAAAACATTTAACTTTTAAAATTTTAATTGTGAAACATAAATTTTTGTAATTCAAGGTTCGAAAATGAAATTTAAGAGTTCAGAAATTGAACACCTTAAGGCGTAAATTTCATATTTCACAAATTCAATTTCCGAATCACTTAATTTGAAATTAAATTGAAAATAAGAAATTTTGAAATTTCTGGAAAAATGAAGTTCCATACTTGAGTATTAAAAATTCCAGGTTTGAAATGTCAAATTGATGTCAAAATTTTGATACTTGGAATTTTGAAACTCAATGGAGTACTAATTTAGTGTAATTAATAATTGTTGGTTCGTGGGCGATTACAAGTCGACATGTCTCAAAGTGATAGGGTATGATACACGTTGCAGATTATTTGCGACAGATGCTGAAAGAAGAACAGCGATAGAGATAGAGAAGAAAAGAAAGAGAAAGAATTAAAAGAGTTGAAAATTAAAAACATAGACAGATAGAATCAGGAGAGATACATAATCCACAAGAATTAGCACAAAACAGGTCTTCTATGACATCCTAAAAGTACATGAAGAGCTGAAAGAGACAGATAGAGAGAAATAGAGACAGGAAAATATACAACAAACAAATAGTTGGTAAACATATCAGCGCAGTATCGCATTGGCGGAGTTGGTAAGCCTGTAGGAGGAAACAGAACAAAAATCAAACTCGACGAGCGTCTTGTTCTTCTAAGAACAATGTCAAAAATATCTATACAAAATTGTCAAAAAATGATGACCAGCAATGTTCGAGGCAGAACTACTTGTCAGACTGAATTGATCTTGCAAATTATTTTAACGAATTACGGACTAGTCGTTTTATTGTTCTGTATCCAAAGGTCAGATATAGTTGTTTCTAAATGACAACAAGGAAAACCCGAGAATTCTCATGATCCGCCTCAAGCGTTACAACAGGGAAGACGAGAATTCTCGAGATCCGTCCGCAATGTGTTAAAAATAATATTTTTTCACTAAATTTGGGCAGGTTCTCCAACAGTTTGCTACAATGGTATTACGGATTTGCATTTTCCTGCGTTCGACCTCGAACCCCGAAGGGAGTAGTGCTTGACCGACTCAAGGGCAGCACTTACATCGGTGATCAAAAGTTCCTCGCCGTCGTCGAGGCCTGGGATTGTCGTCTTGCCTTGCGACACAAAGTAGTAGTCGTGGATGTTGTTGGACAGCAGCAACATCTCTACGGGTAGCCAACGAGGAAACAAAAAAAGACATGCACGCGTTAACTACGAGTCAGTCAGGGTGCCATGTTTCCTTGTGGCATTGCCTTCAGAACGTGACTACGGGGCATTTGACGATTCCGTAAGACAAATCGCCTGCGTCTTTTTTGTTCACACTGTTTTGTTTCAGGGTTTAGACGAAGATGCTAGGAATAAAGAACGTGCGGCACGATTCTGTTCAATACCGCACGTTTCAACGAGTCCTGTGCTCTGAGGGGACCTGTCGGGGTTCAAATCCTAGTTCTACGAATAACCAAGAAAACAGGGTAGAAAGGGATATAAACGAAGCCGCAGAAAGGGGTTTAGGGGTAGGTTTGCGCAGCCCTGGCATGATTGTCAGGTTCTTACGTCAGTCAACACACACTCCTCGCCGTCATCGACATTGGGGATTGTGGTCTTGCCCTGAGAGACGAAGTAGTAATCTTGGATGTTCTCCGACAGGCAGCACATCGCTACATGGAACGAGGATCAGAACAGGTTCAATTGTACATGCTAGGTACCTAGTATGATCTCGCTGCGCCCTGGTGTCTCCCTGTTTCCTATTTCGCGCTCGAAGAAAGGGTACAAGATATCCACGAACGAGTGAATGCTGCCGCTTCAGAAACTTTCGAACGAATTTCCGTAGAAAATTCGATTTCCGAAGTGACAGCACGGAGACTCGACGAGGCTCATCTAACTCTCCAAATCTTGAGTTTTACTTTAATTATATGTAACTTTGATTATTAGAGCGAGCTCAATGGACTTACCCTTGAGGCCTTTCACAGAACCGGACATCATCTGGTAGAAAATGTGGTACGAACGTTCCAGGGACTGTTGTGAGATGACACGGGCCTTCTCCAGCAGGTCTATGTGCAAGGAATTTTGTTTCTTACAGAAATATTCTGTCGTGTTCAATACGAAGAGCTTCCTGAGAAAGATCTCCAAAGTATAAATCATCAACGTAGTAGCGAAAACAGATATTTAATGAAGTAAATGTTACTAAAGAAACCATCGGAAAGTCGCAGTACGGTCCAAAGATTTCTAGCCTGGCTGCCTGTTACAGAACGGACTACAGTAGATGTTCGGAGAAATAAAAAAATTTCTCTTCGTTCCAAAAATTATACGAACCATTCTAGCATAGTTAAAAATTAATAGAAATCGGACATTTTATTTTATTAGCCAAGCTAAAGTATCTGCAGTACTAACGTTACTTGCAGCTCCGATGGAATTCCACGATGCTTTTGATTTTTTAATGTCTTCATTATATAATATAGAACTAATTCTTTAAATACAAAACAATATACATGTGAAGAAAAGATATTAATCGTTGCTATTAAACCTGATCTTTAATTTTCGAATCTTCGGTGTAATCCAGAAATAAAAATCCAGTAGCGAAATAATATACAATTTAATTAAAATAACTGAATAATGTGTACTTAAGCAGTGAATCAGATCTGTGACGTCCGTGGAATATGCAAAAATTTAAATAACATTATTAATGTTAGATATTTATGATTCCGACAGTTTTTTAACATAAAACTGCCACGCGAACAATCATGTTTTGATTATAACGAAAATTGTATATGAAGCGTGTCGCAATTTCTTATTGTTTTTTCAATATAACAGTTTCGCATAGGTAATTGCACTATTTACAATAAAATTATTTTATAAATGTGGCAGATGACTTGGTAATATCGTTCACCTCATTTAAATATGCGTTTTCGGTATTAGGTTCACAGTTTTTACGTAATTTATCTTCCTTAAGGAGATCATATTTTTTAGGGATACCCCGTACAAGTTCGCAATTCGATTGCGAGCATCAACGGCTTAAATTTGAAAATAAATCATGATGCAATCGTTGATCGATGCAGCGTAGTAGAAGGAAGTTGAGCAAATGAATCGTAAAAATAACCAAATGATCGAATTGAATGGCTGCCAATTGCGTTTATTTCTAAACAAGCGTGTTTATTTATATATATAAATTTGTTTGATGATAGTTGTGAAATGTTATTGAACGTATTCGCTAGAAATATTGAAAGGGAAACTTACAGGTCTCGATATCAGCACCAGCCAGTTTTCCGGAAGGACCAAAGTGAATACGGATGAATTTACCCTATTCGAGAAGAAAAAAACATAATTAAGCCTTCATGTTCGATAAGAACATAATTAGTGGGGTCTTACACGACAACGACTTCAATGAGGAGCTCTAAAAGTGTTTTATATTCACTTCAACGAGTACTGTAATTCTGAAATGTTTTGGACCATCCTTTCAAAGTACCCGGTACATTTGTACTAAACTCCTATTCAGTATTAAAAAACTTCTCGTTTTAAATAAAAAAAAGTATAATGTTTGGAAGTGTTTGGATCTTGAATTGCAAAAAATGCAGTGACTCAGGAAATTGATCAAATATTTCCATGATTATCTTACTATTATAATAAACAGACAGTTTGCTTGTATGTTCACAGAAACCTCAAAAACTACTAGACCGATTGTTATGCAATTTTCATAATAGCTTGTATACATTTTTCGGAGTGCCATAGGCTATTCTTCATCGCAAAATAAATAATATATCAAGATAAAAAGACATGGGAGTATTTTTTGTCGGCGAACCGTCCACGTGGGCATAGTTCATGCACAACCGCTAGGTGGCAAACCTCGGCGCCCGCGTACCCCAAAGAGACTTCTCCCGACTACAAGGTATGAGTAAAAAAAAAACAATGTTCCGAACTCTATACGCAGAAAACTCGCGGGCGAAGCCGTATTCGGGGCATGCTAGTTTCCTAATATATGTAGAAGTTCTGTATAATATAGAGAGAATACTTACGAAACGCGAGGAGTTGTCGTTACGGACGGTCTTTGCATTACCGAACGCTTCCAGGACAGGGTTAGTTTGGACGACCTGGTCTTCCAGGGAACCCTTCTTTTCTTTTGCTTCTTCGGATTTCTTGGTCGAGGCACCGACGGTGGCGAAGTACGCAATTACTTTCTTCGTGTTCTCAGTCTTTCCGGCACCAGATTCACCAGTGATCAACATAGACTGGTTTTCGCTGTCTGTGAAAGAAAAAACGGTCATGAATTAGTACGACTTCTACTCAGCGTCTTCTCTATCAGAATGTTTGTAATTTTTTGGCAGACAATATTTCAGTTTTCGAAATACCCATTCTCCGTGAGGCAAGAAACGAAAGTGATGCGTAAAACGTGCAAGTTTCTAGGTTTTCTTTTTGAACACTTTAACGGCAGCAAATATTTTACGCCCACTACTCGCTTTTGGCCATTTCTTCAACGCTTTATCTATTAAACATTATTATGAAGTTTGAAATATTTTAGTAATTTTGACGAACGTTAGACGTTGAAGAATTTTCTACCTATCATTGAGATTATTTCGAACAGGAGGATCACGATTAAGTTGATTTGTGTAGATTCTGTTTATTATGTTTCAGTGATAGGATGCGTTTAATTATTTGTTTTATATGTACAGACTATTCAAGCAAAATTAATTTTTCTGTTTAGCAATTTTGAAAATGAATTTCAGATTTTGTGAATATTGTTAGTTCTACTGGGACTCGTTGATATAAGGTAGATACTGCACGATTCACGTTAGTATAATTTAATTAATTAACACGTTAAATGCCGTGGGGGTATCGGTGACCGGCATCTCAAGTTTAATTTAATTAAATAATTATTGATTGTCACAAAACTCTGAGCAAATTTCATACTGAAACAATAATCTAGAAACAGAAGAACACGATTCAGTACTCAAATTCTTTTTTCTTTACGATTTATATAAAAAATAGTAAATTATATCGCCTCTGATTACGTGTGGCTGTTTTCACTGTGGCACTCAACGTGTTAATATAACATCGTGTATTCAAGTTAAACGGGGTTGGTTTTAGGTCAATATTAGTACCAGTCAGGTCGGTGTAAATCATCAAGACTAAAAATAGTATGTCCTCCCAAAAATCTATTGTTGTGTAATTCTGTTAGCCTCTGACGCAATTTTTTAAGAAAATTAACCGCCGTAATAGTTTGGATTCAATTTCGGCCAGATTGATCTAAAGTTCTAATAAACATATACACTCAATTATGATTGGTGTACTTCTAAACTGAGATCCATATTAGTTTTATCACATAGTGAGACTGATGTATAACAAATATTTATAAATATATAATATTTATTTTTATATGCAAACATAAAAATTTATTTTATATTCATAAATACTTATTAAATCTACTATTTAGAATATTTTAATAAGTATGCAATATTATAGTGAATAATTACATTCATTAATTCATAAATTGAAAGAATAAAATGCACAAATAATTATTTGTTAACTTAAAAAAAATGATAGAGCAATTATTATTTATGAATTTTGAGATAAAAATTATTTATTTGTTAGACTCTTAAATTATATATCTAAGTTTAATACTTAAATAATTTCTCTATTGTAGGTTACTTGACCAGTATAATATCGCCAATTATAATTAGTCTTGATAATTCTAAGATCGATAGAGGTAATTAAATAACTCAACTGATCTAATAAGAATTTGTTGACTCGAATGTGTGAATTAGTTATAGTAATCGGTTAGGAAGCTTCGATAACTTTTTTGTCACGATCATTGTATTGATATACTTACTGGTAAGCATGTTTACGTAGGCACCATCAGAAATGGCGAAAATGTGTGGTGGCACTTCATTACGCCTTTTGCCTCTGTATAATTTAGCGCACCTTTGGGTGTATACGGGGAATCTTTTGTAAGGGTTAATGGCTACGCAAAACAGGCCAGAGTAGGTCTGTAAAGAACATTTCGATATTTTTAAAATACATTCACGTGACTTAAATTTGCAGCACAAATACACATCGCATGAAAATATTTACAAAAATACAACGTGCAGTCGAGCAATTTTCAGCAATTTCTGCCTGTCAGAATATCGTACAGTCGTACAGAATGACGTGACAAATATTTGTAGAAGAGATTCTGTATTTTTCGGTATCTTTAGATTTTAGTTTTTTTAATATATACATATTGTATTTCAAATTTTTATTCATAGCATATGAAATTCCAATTTTTTAATTTAGGATTTCTTTATATTCAATGATTACAAATGCACATTTCAATCTTCTTCACAGTCGAAGTTTTAATTTTGTAATTTAGAATTCCTTTGAATTATTAAATTTTAGACAAGTTGAGAAATTTATTTAATTCTAAACTGTAAATTCCAAATTTGGAGCCTCCTTACATTTAAAATTTACAGTTCCTTTAAGCATCGAATTTGGAATTCCCTTGATTCAGAATTTTGATATTCTTATTGTTTTTGGTTTCAAAACGGAACTTTAAAATTTGAATTCTAAACGGCAAACTTTCAGTTCTATGTTTCAAGCATGGACGTTGAATTCTTTTACGACTATACGATGGACAGAAACTGCGTTTAGATCGAAATAGTAAATCAGTGCTGCCAGATTTCTCTCGAAGTGGACGTAATTCCTTATAAAATACGGGGAACATCCAAAACAGAACAGAAAAGAAACTAATTTCTGCATTCGATCAATCCTGCAACACTGATTTCGATTCGACTGTAAATCTTTACAAAAATCTACATAAACATAAAAGTAAAATAAATCAATGATAAAATAGCTCGTGTCTTGAGACGAGCTTTGCAGATTTTCCTTTCGTAATTCACTGCTGTAAAAAAAAGCTTGCATCAAATCATCCAGATTGACCAGAATATTCCCAAAAGACCCAATAAGACGTGAACTTATCGAGACTTATACGAAGAATTTCAACAACAAACACGAAAAAGTAATTGAAATATCGCTGCACGTCTGAGTGTTTTAGGCGATATTTGAAAAACGAATTCATGCAACCCAAGAAAGATGTTCCTTAAGGTCTATAATGGTCTAATACAGAGGACATTATACAAAAAATGAAGACACTGATTCATTAGGGTACTCAGATCATCTTGGATCACTGAACGTATAATCAGATCAGAGACCAATTCCAAATTAAGTTTTACACAATAGAGGAATACTGGGAGACAATGAAAACACACGTGTTCAGATACTTTGTTTATGATTAGACCCAAAATAAAAATGAAAAGACTTGAAAATTCGTTTTGACAGAAAACCTAAACGGAGATCATGATTCCAGGTGCAATTGTAGTACATGGAAGGACTTTGGCAATGCGTTTGAGGTCAAGTCTTTAGGTCAGAGCACTCAAGGTGTCTTTCTGAACCACTAAATGTGCAATTTGATAAAAAGATTGATTTTTAGTTGAATTTTAAGAGATGAAGAAGTACTGGGGGACCACGGAGACATGTTCAGGCGCCTTTTCCACGATCAGACCCAGAATGAAAGCACCAAGTTAGTTCCGAACTTAGAAACTCCGTCAGATTTAAAGGTCAGGGTGGTTTATCCACCTTTCGAAACCTCTGGCATGCAACCTAAGCAAGAAACGAGATCTAGGTGCATTTATAAGTCGAGGAAGATCTTTGATAATACTTTTGGGCACAATTCTGAAGGTCAGGGCATTGATGGCTTCTTTTTGAACTTCCAAACTAGCTATTTGATACGAAAATTGATTTTTAACTGAATTTTAGGACATGAAGAAGTACTGGGAGATCATGGAGACACGTCTAGGTGATTTTTCCACGATCGCGCTCAAATTGGAAACACCAAGTTAGTCCCGAACTTAGGAACTCCTTCAAATTCAGTGGTCAGGGTGATTTATCCACCTTTTAAGACCTCTGACATGCAGTGTATTTGGAAAACGAGGTTCTAATTAAAACGGAAAGGCGGTGGAGGCACGTCCAGGTGCTTTGTCCACCAAAACGGCGGTGCAGAAGATCTCCTATGGGCCTTACGTAGATAAGTTTAGCGTAGTAACGTTGTTTCAAGTTGTGGAGGACCGAAGCATCGTTCAGGTAGGTCAAATTCGACATATCCTCACATTTCTCATACTTCGGTGGGTTCACCTGCTGCAGCTGGTCCTTTTTGAAGTCCTTGGTCTACTCGGAAAGAGAAAAAACAACGTTATTAGACGAGTTTCTGTGCACTTACGTAGATCAGCTTGCTGTAGTAGCGTTGTTTCAGGTTGTGCAACACAGAAGCTTCGTTCAGGAACGTTAGGTCCGCCATGTCTTCTGCTTTTTCGAATTTCGGAGGATTCACTTGCGACAGCTGCTCCTTGCGGAACTGTTTCGTCTGCAGGGACAGTCTTTTTTTTATCTTTCAGAAGCTACTGTAATCGATACTCAGAAACTATATCAAAGGTATAGTTTGAACACTTTTTTTGTATTTAAAGTTTGTTTTGAAAATCTTTTGCAGAAGCTATCGCATGGAAACGATTTTATATTTCGCTTGAATTATAGATAATTAACTGTTTTCGAATGATATTATTCTGTTCAGAAATTGTTAGTCAATTCTCTTGAGTTTACCTTTTCTTAGACCACGCCGGAATTTCATAATTACACTTAATACATCTATTGACTTTATTCTTGCCATTTTCCGAACTTTCTTCTATCACAATAAAAGGTTTTCGAACAAACAAAATTGCAATTTCCACCATAATTTACAGAAATGTTTTCGATGAAATTAAAAATACAATTAAGAAATTAATAGATTTCGTAATGTTCGCGGCTACTCATTGGATTTCAATATTTAACTGATTTGTTTAGGTTTTTGTAAAACACTGTCCGCAGTAAAATCTATCTCGAAAATAATTTTCGCTCGTTTCATACGTTTACTGCCATGCGAGTTGCCGGGTATCGACACATCGACATGAATTGAACTAAAAAACTGACATTTTATGTAATTTTAAAATTTTACGTAAATTTTTGTATTGCAGTGGCAATATTAAATAACAAGTGTTCTAGTAATAGAAGAATCCAGTATTTTCGAAGTAATGGATTCATGTATTTGACTTTGATTGCAACAAATTCGTCTGTTGCGATATACAGGTTCATAGAAGTAGTGGCCAACAGTTTTCAACTGTTTGTAATAGGTTTTGATAAAAAAATTTCGTAATAAGAGCTTGTTGTTTTTCAGACAAAAATACGTGTTTGCTATGAATATTTCAAAACTATGATTGTTTCCTTACAAACTCATTATTGCTTTGGCTTTTTTAAAACAAATTTTTATAATATCATAGAGAACATCAAAATAAATTTAATCAACCAATTAAATTGTTAACATCAAGGTTAACCGACAGTTGTTTTTGCAAACAGCTTTACTGATGATTTTCATGATAATCTGCCTCGGCAACGTAATTCATTCACAGTATCAAGGACGTGAAATGGAGATAAGATAAAGTAGTAAAACGTACTTAAATTAAGTGCTTTAATTGTATTCGTTTTAACATGCTTGTTCAATAAGTAACGAGAGTTTTGTTATAAAATCTTAATCTCTGTGCTTACGAATTTCACAGTCAATAAAGTTTTTTAACGTACAGTTTAATCATTATTTTCCTCTTAGAAAAATAGGACTTTTTTTAAGTATGTATTAAGTATATATTTAGAAGCAAGTTTTATGAAAATGGATTAATAATGCTCCTGCCCAATTCTTTGAGAGTAGAGTGAAAGTTTATTCATAAGTGGAGTAAGTGTATACACGTAGAAGGTTTGCATGTTAAAAAACGTATCACTGTCGAAAAAGACTATAAAATATATAATAAAATTCTCATAACTTATTAAACACGCCATGTAGATATTTCTGTACAACATCAATTAAATTCTGTCGAATTACTTGCCTACGTTCTTCCAAACTAATGATATCAAGTCAACACATAAATACAAATCTCGCGGAGGTAAACATAGCGATCATGCTACCCAGGAAAACATTCACTATTTTATTTTCGATACACAATAAAAAAAAATGCTTTTGTAGCTTTTATAGTGAAACTGTTCCCCAAAAGGACTTCATATTGTACGATTGAATTTGCTTCGATGTCCTCTACAACATTATGGGAAAAATTATATGGTTCCAATGAAAAAAATCATGGTTTCAAGGATAGAAGTAGTAGTTTTGAAATGTTCTTAAAGACAATTACTTTTTGACTGAAACGACACATTTATTAAAAATTATTTTGTTCGAAAACGATCGGAAACGGATGAAAAATCGTGGCGACCGTCTCGAACAACACGCTATATATTTTCATAGGTGAGTTAGTTCGGTTTCGTTTCGGACGCTCTAAAAATATAGTTGACCCGCGGCTTTCGAATTTATTATTACCGGTGCCGGTGATCATGCTAACAATAGCATTTTCAGCTCGACAGGGTTTGCTGAACCATTATGTAATCCAATCGCGTTCCGTCCCGGAATTTCTTCGCTTCGTTGCAAAAATAGCCCGTGTCGCACGGGAATCACGTAAAACAGGCCAACCAAATCGAAAACAACCAGAAGGAAATCCACAGAACGGGTGTGTCTCGAAATTTCGTCAATTTCAATTAATAATCTCAATGTAGAAGCTTCGAATTCTTCATCTTTAAAATGTAATTATTTTTTCATTACATTTGCAATGCATTTAAAGATCTAATAGCTTCTTGTAAGATTTAATCATTATCGCGATAAATAGTTTCTATTGTTACATGCAAATCGATATTTACTCGTTATACTAAGAATTACTAAAGATAATACACGAAACAATAAAAATAAATAAATAAATTTTTAGACAAAGCGAACCAAATTAATTTTCATCTATTTATGAATGAAAAGGATGAAACAATCGATCAGAATCATAGTACGGTTTGCATGTAATAAATAGAAACAGCGTGCTATACAAAAAGAAAGTTGTTTTAAAAATTGATGAGAAATTAAAATGATCAGTGCAAGAATTTCGAAATGATTTGTTTTCTATGTGCACTGTGCTGATTAGGTATAACAATTTTGAAAAGTCTTCGCAATTTTCACATTTTTTCAAGTATTCATTATTCGGCATTTGTAAGGTATTAAATCTTTCTTACGATTTTTTACGGATCATCGCAATGAAATGAAATATTCAAGAAAAGTCGTAAATCAAATTTGTAAAGTTCACAAGAAACTTAGAAGTATCGATGTGAGAAAATGTTAAGAAATAGTCGAATGTTTAAAAGTAAAATCGATTTTTAGAAAATCAAAACAAATTCAGGGTACAACCTTCGATGTGCTCGATTTGATTGAGACATTTTTTTAAAGTTCGAAATCGAACGCGGGGGATATTACTCTTTGTCATAGCGTGCGTGGAAAGTTTTTCAAAATTTATTTTCGTATGGTGTAAAAGGGGAAGCGGATCGAACCATGACAGCAGACGTTTTCTCCTGAGCAAAAATAGATTTTGGAAGAGGTACGATACGAAGCCGAAGCTCTGGTATCCCATGGATCTTCTTCTTTTATAGCCACGCCATTTTTGGAGATGGAAAAACGGAAACGTACCATCGGGGAACGTTTTCGTTTCATTCTGCGTCATAATTACACGGAAAATTTTGAGAAGATATCTTTTCATACGATTCGATCAAAAATTCGCGATTGAAGAAGAACTTTCAGTAGTATCAAGATTCATAATAAAAGTCTATTTTCGAATTAAAATAAAAAATGATAGACAGGCGCTTAAAATTTGAATGTTAATATATCGTTTCAATTAAAATAAACAAAATCGTGGGCAAAAATTCTAGAAAGAAGTTACATTGAAAAAATGATTTCAAAAATACTTTTAGAATTTATTTTTAATTTTTCGTTAGGTTCTGTAGTCTCTATAACCACAACACAAAATTTATACTTTGTATCATCCTTTATCGTCTTTTAAATTTTGTTATTAATTTCAATTTGCACCTGACAAAGTTGTATTATGTATACTCCCAATTCCATGCGTAAAATATTGTTTATTGTCCTACTCTACATTCTACAGGCTTTGCGGATGTTTTGGCAATTCAGAGAAAATTCGGAGACCCAAAACTCTAAAAAACTGTTTTGATGTTCAATTAAAAACAATTTGGAGAATTCTCCAGTCATGTGTAAGGCAATTAACAGTTAATATCAAATATAATTTTGAGGACGAAATCCTGTAAAACTGGAATTTTAAATTAAGTTCAAAAGGCGAAAGCCTTCCTGCTAAGATTTGTTCTTGTCAAACACGTTGACTGCCATAAACAGATCATTAATATTGCAATAACAAAGCACAACACAAGTATAAGAACTGATGAATATTTTTTTCCTTTATGCTTTATATTAAAAACAGAATTATAGTATGTCTGTCTAGACACGATCGTTTTCACTGTAGCAGTCACCGTGTTAATAAGTGCACAAGTCCTTAAAAAAAGTTTCAAGACTTATAGGGTAGCTAATATTAAACGAATTCAATAAAAAATTGCCTGTCAGCACCGGTCCAATAGTCAATATTGTCCGAGTTGTAAACGTTTTTCTGATCAGTTTCATTTAGCACTGAACTGTTTGTAGCTCAGAAAATGTTTATTTTTTGACACTTGTATTATACTTTTTTTACACCCTGTATAAGGTACACGCGTTCACCACTCTCAAGTTTCATTTGTTTATTTTGGAGGTCCAAAGTCGTACATGGAGTTATCTTCAAACGATTTTGTTTGGAAATTATTTTAGATAAAAGATCTTATGCTTTGCGTGAATTATAGTTGGCAAAAAATAAAAAAATTCTTTGAACATTTACACGATATAGAATGATGAAAAATTGAAACTGAAATATGTAGAAATTAATTATTTAAATAAAATAAAAAAAGATCAATTTTCTCAAATGACAACATATGTAAGGATTTCAGGCTTGCCCCAAATCAACTTTAATAACAATTAAAAAACTCCGAACCTCTTCAAATAAATCCCAGCGGCGACTTAATCTTTTCGGTACAAAAAATAGCTACATCCATCTGCCGTTGAGCACCCTGTGTGCGCCAGGTGCCACCATATCGAACATTTACCACATAACCATAAAATAATCAAACATATCTTCCCTTAAACTCAGACACATAAACTGCCTGCGTGAGCTTGCCTTGGAATACCCAACCCACAATTTTACAAACAAAAGAAAAAGACGCGACAAATGAAGAATTTATAGAAAAATCACATATCTACGAACTAAATTCAACTGTACCGAAAAGGTTGAAGACACCGACCCACCAACCCAACCCCTCATATAAATGGCTAGTCACCCCCGAGCTCTGAAACAATGCAGAAAAGCCCCCAGAGTAAATGACTGTTTACCTCGCCGCCAGGTAATCCGACGGAGACGACATCACCCTTGGTAGCCTTGATCTCACCAAGGAGGTATCCTTCCTTCTCGTCGGGTACCCAGCATGCTTTTTTCGCATCGTACGGTTTCGTCTGATCGATTCTCTTCTGCTCGAGGGAGACGAACAAATATGGAGTAGGATCGGGATCCTCTCCTTCTTGTGGCTTTGGCTTCGGCATGTTTCTTGATTAGCTTCTCGACCGATGGATGATCAGATACAAGTGTCACTGTTGCTCCCCGGAACGTCGTCGTTTTCCCACGTGAATAGGCTAGGGTGGGAAGGATTATGCTTGTTGCGCTTCGTTCTTTTTCGCTGGTTGGAAACTCGAGAATTCGGCGGCGGACGGACTACTTCTGGCGGCACGATCTGGGCGGCCCTGTTTTAGAACAGAAACGATGTTCGTATTATTAGAAGGCCCTCGTAACGTACGCTGTATCACAGTGTTCCCTGTAACCTGCGAATCTACTGGGTGTTCGGAAGTTAAAAGCTCTTTGAAGAGAGTTCGAGAGCTTTCGTGATATATGAAAACCCTGGAGACTGTTGCTTGCGAGGAGAGGTCAGAGTTATCGAATCATCGACATGCAGTGGCGCGCAAAAGTTTCTGGATACTTAACTTTCATTAGAAGAACCATAGATTCAGGCTTTATCCTAGCTATGAGTAATTTTTCCGTTTTATGTCGCTTAAAATTTGGTATACTTTTCCTTCTTCAAAATGAAGTTAGAGAGTTTACAGTTCGGAAATTTTTGCACGCCCATATACATGTGTGCGATATTTTCTGGAATATTAATCGATCTCTTGAAACATCCATTTTAATTTATCTTTAAATATATCGGAGTTCTTAGTTAAATTTAGGCATAATATTTCTGCAAAATACTAGATAATTGATTAAACTATTAAAAATAATTAAGGAATAAACAAACAAAACTGTGTTATTAATTAATCGAAATATATATGT
The DNA here is from genome assembly GCA_916610135.2 of Macropis europaea. Taxonomy (NCBI): domain Eukaryota; kingdom Metazoa; phylum Arthropoda; class Insecta; order Hymenoptera; family Melittidae; genus Macropis; species Macropis europaea. The sequence goes on from OU744345.1 coordinate 32,903,697, forward strand.
TATGAATTTATGTACTGACTCAAAATATGCAAAATATGTATCTGCATAAACATCCACAGTCTAATAATGATATTCAAGGTTATAAATTCGGTATGCCATAACTACAGCTTGCTGAAACATCCAATTCGAATAGTGTATTGACGGAATACCAGTTTATTTTTTTTTTGGACATTTTAGATATAAACTCATTTTTTTCATAATCAGTATCACTTATTATTTCGATTACTATTATTCTGAAATATATTACTCATTACTATTTGTAGGTACAGTATTTGCAAAATTGTACAATCAACTAGAAAGCATATGATATAATAAAAAAACTAGTGCCATATTGTAGAAGCATGAAAACTATAAAACTTTTCTACAGTCACAACAGTTTATATATGTTGTTGTTTCGCAAAAGCACATAACAAAAATTTGGTTTACATTAACAAAAACAGATCTTTCATCAATTTATTTTGAACCATACCAAGTGTATTTTATTATATCCGTAGAAATTACAAGAATATAAGTAGTCGTGATTCTAGGAGTAAATTTTTATGAAATAATAATTATTAAAAAAAACATTCTGCATCATAAAATGTAAAAAATGAAAATAAACAGAATTATTGAGTTACTCATTCTGTCAATTCACTATTTGTGTTATTTCATCAGCTCACAGCAACTATGACAACTATGAACTCATTTAATTCTTTCTGTCCTCTCCTTATCCTTTTAGTGTTTTAACAATAACATAATCGAAAATGCGTATTTTTTAAAGAACTTTCCCCTGCAGTAATGACAGAGATTGAGCAGGACGTCTCTGTCAGTAAAATTAACACGTTGAACGCCACAGTGAAAACGGCCATACCTAATCAGACAAGACATAATTTACTATTTTTGATATAAATCGTAAAGAAAAAAAAGATTTGACTACTCAATCGTGTTATACTGCTCCTACATTATTATTTCAGTATGAAGTTTGCTCAGAATTTTACGATAATCAATAATTATTTAATTAAATTAAATTTGAGGTGTCGGTCACCGGTGACCGCCACGGCGTTCAACGTGTTAAAAAAACATTGGCAGTTTCTATGATACATGATTTTATCCATAACGAGGTCGAAAAGTTTCTGGCCTACCTTTGATTTACAAGAGAAAAATTTAAGAAACCCTTTTTAATCTTCAATGCAACGAATAATAAATAAGACATCGACAAGATGTTTACCTGAATTCAATGAAAGATGAACTAATAAGTTAATCACAAAACAATACATTATCCACTGTTTACAGGTAGACAGGAAACTTTTGGACCTTATTGCGTATAACTAATGATGTTTGTATTTTACATTATATAATGCTTCCTAGGATTAATGTAGGTTTGCTTGGATCAAGTGTGAAACTTGTATATTTGTTTTTAATGGAAATATTGTTTGCATAAATCTGTTATTTATTATATAGTTTCCTTTAAAAAGCAGAATGCAGCTACACTTTATACGCGCATCGATGCATTTAAAAAACATCCAGGTATTCGAAAATAGAAATTGTTGTACTTTTCAACTTTTCCCTCTATAATATTTTCTGCCATTGGTCCTACATGAAATTTTACCCGTGGCAATTGCGTGACTTTGAATTGTAACTTTCCGCGGTTGAATTATCCGAAAATGGCACTACTTGCTGTTAGAATTCAAGTATTTGAAAGTTCGTAGCAACAGAGTATACATGTCGATATGTAAAATATAATACACCTTAAAATATATTATAGTATCCCAGAATTCAGCAAGCAAGCCTAGATGTCTTGGAGCTCGACAAAACTCTTATTTGATTTGGAATATTTTTGGATCTTCGACTCGAATTTCGAATACTTGAACGCCGTTTTAGGTAAAACTAGTGCATGATTGAAATGTACTGGATGTTCCAAATTAAATACACGAGAAAACATTACGTAAACTTGAAATATCTGTTATTGGGACGATACCATGTCAAACGTACACTAATTGTAGAAATCTTTTTACTAAATTATGAATTGTAAGTCACGCGTTAGTGAAGAGTTAAACAATAGAATACATTAGCTTCGAAAATTTGGTATACGTTTGACAAGTAAAGCCGATCATTAGTGAAAATTTAATTGTTAGAAACATATTTAACATGTTATTTTATGGTAAAGAAAAGAGATTATAAACTGAATACGTGCATCTATGTCGTAAAAGCATCTTTTTTCATTGCAAGTATCCGTCAATTTATATAATACAAAATAATCAATTAAACAATTCAACAAACTTATAAAATTAACACAGTAATCTAAATACAGTAGTAACTAATAAAATTTGCAGTCTCAATTAATATGTAAATTATATTTTGTATATTAAGTCAGACTGTAATTAATAAATAATAATTTGTGTACATATGAAGATTCCACGTATACGGTTTATTTTAAATTAGATTCTTGTTACGTAACATCGGTAATTATTGTAACAAAAGCAAAAAAAAACAAAAGAAAACAAAATAATGAGACAGAAACCGAACAAGGAGAATATTCTCAAAATTTCTAATCGATCTTTTATCACTAAATTAATTATTTTCATTCAGTTGCACAATTTCTGTTTAATCGCCGTTTCACTACTCATTTTATTAAAACACTTTTTAATTAAAAATATAACACATTTTCACCACTTAAATAATCGAAATGAAGTGAATTTATTTTGTAATATAATATAGATAAATTTTAAAGAGTAATTTCGAAAATTGGCCCGAGAAACTGAAATCGAGCCACTCGTAAGCAGTAATTGGAACGAAAAAAACTTAAGCAGCCATAAATGGAGAAATGCTTGAGAAAACAGGAATCAGAACAATGAAACGAGATAGTATCCACCGAACAATGCTAAAAATGTCGACGAGGGATGAAAGAACGTCCTATTTTCGAGAGAATTCGAAAAACAATATCAGTTTCATACGTTTAAACAACGATTTGTTTTAAAAATATGACGAGACTCGAACTGAAGGTTTAAAAATAATAATCGGAGGTGGAAGACATAATTGAACGGTTGAAACGAGACACCGTTTATGCGATCGGTCCAAAAAAAGCAACACGCTTCCGGAACTGCATGAAAGCAAGATGGCGGCCACTGATGCTTTGGCATCCACGACGTGTAAGCACGTCGACGAAACTAAATTTAATCGTTTAATTCCGAGCCAGTGGGGATCGGTAAAGGGGAAAAGAAAACGACGCGGAAAATCTACGCAAAGAAAACTTCCTCGAAGCTTTCGAAGCTTTTATGAATTTCGCCCCTGGAAGAAAATTTCTCCAGTAAGATCACTGCATTTTCACTAGTCAAAATTACTTTTAATGCCCTTTAAGAGTTCAAGAAGAAAATTGCTATAAAATGATCGTTTTGAAAGTTTCAAATGTGAAGTTAAATGATACAGAGATTAGTTTGGAATCGAAAATTTGCGACGAAATGTTTAAATAAGTAAGTTAAATGAAAAAGTAATTCTTCTTTTTGTAACGAAAGAGTAGGCATAAAAATTGCACAATTCTCTAGTCTCTTACAATTAAAAGTAAAAGTAATGGTTAATTTTGAAAATATTACGCTTCACTGATTTTGAGTAACCTGCTAATTCACAGTTCTGAATGAGTTTTCTTCAACCAAAAGTAAAAAGAAAGCATAATTCAAAACATACATTAATTTTTGTTCTACAGAAACATTTTCGCAAATACCACTAATTTCCATAGAAAGTTACACTCTTAAATTCTTTATTTGGTTGCGCACTAAAAAAGGTACGTTTTCCAAGGTTGAAATTATAAAATAAAAAACTTAAAAGGTTTCAATATTTTAAAAAAAGTAAGAAAACTTCGATTACTCAAAAAAAGGAAGGTAATATTCAGTAAAACGTCAAAATTTTTCTACAAACATACTACTGATTTTGGTAGAATTTTTGAACATATCAATTTTTTAATTCAGTATCATCAGCATTCAAAACATAAAACTGCGAACGTTTCAGTATTAAAAAAGACAAAAGTTTACTTTCTCTACAGAAAAAAGAAATTATTCTGACAAATATATTAAAAAAAAGCTCCTACAATTCCACTGTTTTGTCATGAAGAATCCTAACATACGAAAATTAAACAATCAATTCGTTGAAAAATAATTTAGTTGTAAAAAACACTAAAAAATTCTCGAACATGCGTTGAAAATTTTCAGAATGAAAAAGCATCGAGTTGTAATAATTTCAATCTAGAAAAAAAAACTCAAAAATGCTATGTTCAATAATCGTTCCAATTTAAACTGCTGTTAATCTTTGAAAAAACTCTCTTCCAGAGGCGGAATCTTGAAGAACCGAGTCTCCGAGTCCCAGGGTCCTAAGCTCCTGGGACTTACGATCTCCTAGATGGCGCACAGGTCGTTCAACTTCCTTCAATCACCCTAAGACACCAAGGATCGTCTCACTGATCGCGATCATCACCAAAAATCTCCGAATTTCAATCCACTGTTTCCCGTAATTCCGAGGAAACACCCCAAAGTAAGACGACAGAGGAAAAAAAGATGTGTATGCTCGTCCCGAAGAAAAAAAAATCACTGTGTCGCGCACAAAATCCAGATGTTCGAGCGATTTTTTTTTTGGGGTCCCCAGATGATCGACGGGCACCGGAAATCCATGGATTACACTGTACCTAGTCGGCGTTTAGGGTCACTAGACCGCAGTAAAGTTCCTAGACGCTCACAAACTTCTCCCTGGTCGGCAAGAAAAAAAAACAACAACGAGGATGAAGAGATTTAGGCGTACACGATGCGTTTCACTTACGTTAGAGAGCCGTTCTGTCGGGGAAAGATGAGGGGGCTCCCAATATAAGCGCGTGCAACGTGATCCTAGAATATAACGAGGTCCCTGATTGGTGGACCGAATGGACGAATGAAGGAACACGTTAGTTCCTGGGCCAATCTACCTTTTTAGGCGGAGATGATACCAAAAGTGTGACAAGGGGTGGCCCACGGGCCGAGTGAGATGAAAATAGACGGGGGAGAGAGATGAACAGCTTTGGTGCACCGCTTTTCCGTCTGAACGATGGGTCTGCTTCCTCCAACCCTGTCCTTTTCGGTCAAACGGTGTCCTTTTCGGGGAGAAAGCTCCCAGCTTCTAGAGGCACATGGCTGATGTCATAAGTCTTACCTGATTAACCCCTTGGATGCTGTGGATGTGTACATGCGTTCATAGAAAGTCACCTGTACGGTCTACGGATGATTATACGCGTTTAGTCAAGTTCTTTGGAAAAATGATCAATCTTTGCCCTGGATACGTGAATTTACGTTATTCTGATAATCTTGGGGAAGGCAATAAGCGAGGTATCAATTTGTTCTTTTACTTTCTTAGGAAATTCTTCAGAAAGTTGAATATGCGACACGTTTGTGGATACATCAAAAAGATTCATATGCAAAGAGTTTAGAATATTATACTTTACTTTAATGTTCCCACGTCTTGAGTACGAATCAACGATTTGCTGCCCTTATCACAACCGACGGAAAATGTTGTTGGAGAAGGTGTAGCATAAATTTCTCTGATAGACTGCATTTAAATTGAGGTATCCCATGACTATTAGTGATCACAATCATGAAGCACTTACGCGGGAGCTTAATATTGGTACATCTCATAACAGAAGATACCGGATCTATCATGATTATACAAAGTATTTAATCAGCAAATAATTGGCTGGGTATGTTCAAGGAAGTTTGGTTTAACGCACCAGTAAGAAATAAGAATTCTAACTTACTGCTTGAACCTAAACTATTTTGCTCATGATTTAATTGCACAGACCCCGTAACGAGGGCAGGCAATTTATATCATAACAGTGGCAATAGCAGCAGCAGTATCAGTAGTAATAGCAGTAGCGATAGCATTGGCAATATCAATTTCAACACACCATTATTAACGTACTATAACCCGTTTGCCAGTACAAATGTACCAGTGTACCAATACGAATGTATCAATGCACCAGTGTACCAATACCAATACCAGTGTAACAATATTGAAATACTTTTCGTGTAAATGTTTTCAAATCCATAGCTGCATTTATCAAACTTGCATGATCTTTTTGTTCTTATTATACATGTACTAATGAAAGTTTGGCAAAAGTTCTTTATTCAAACAAGAGACCTTCAGAAATCGAATAGCCGGCTCTAACAATACGAAGATGTATAGCAGTAAAATACTAATGTTTCATACAACACATAAATGAAAACAATATGATTGGACGAAACACTAAGAAAATTTTACAGTTGATGACTAGACATGGACGTTATGAACAGATAAATTAACACGCTGACTGCCATGTTGATCACCGGTGACCGACGCCTCAAATTCTATTTAATTAAATAATTATTGATTTTTACTATCTTCTGAGCAAATTTAACATTGCAACGCAAATATAGGTACGCATGTGTAATTCTGAATACTTCAACATTTTTTTCCTTCACGATTTATATAGAAAAGAGAAATGTATGCAGTGTCTGACTATCGATAGCTGTTTTCACTGTGGCAGTCAACGTGTTAATCAATTACGGTTGATTGTGATCGTCCATCTATTGGATAATTGGCCCAATTGGCAAATAAATATTCAGATTCAATAAAAAATAATTCTGGAAGTATTTATTAGAAGATTTAAGTGCGATATCGACAAATCATTGCAAGAGTTACCAGAAAAATGCAAACTGCTGCGAGACAGTAATTTGTTTTAAAAGTTATTATTGTTAACACAATATAACAAGTGAAGTATTAATGTGTAAAATTACTACGTATTTTGTACGTTACTATTATTATCTATACTTGTATAAATAATATAATATAAATATATTATCTATATTTCCTTAGAAGAAAATTAATACAGTACTTTGAAAAGTAGTACTGCTTTCCAACTCTTTCTTGGTAGAATGTGTACTTAAACTGTTAATCCCATTAATTGAATAAATAAATTAAAATAAATTGAGATTGTAGCATTGAACACCTGAAAAGTTATTCACGAGAGGCGAAATTTTTGCCACACGTGGAACGAGCACGTGTTTCACGAATTCCGAAGAGACTGAACGATCATCGTTGAACGGCCTTATTGCAGCTCGTCAATTTCGGTAACGAAGATCGGAGCTAAATTCGTAATACAATATAGTAGAATCTGGACTGTGTTATGGAATTCTGTTCTTCTTTCGTACATCGACTATCTCTCACATGAATCAGTTTTAAATAATAATAATTTTAAATATACTTCATAAATATTAATTTCGTGGGCCTAGTTACTTCAAATTTCAATATTGAAGTATTTAATTTTCAAAATTTCAGAGACATGGAATAGCGAGCTCCAAAATTGAATTTCTGATTTTGGAAGTTACATCGACTTCTTCAACGATCAAAAAGTTGAAATTTTTAGTCCCTTGAAATGTTGCATATCGAATTTTTGGTTTCTATAAATCTCAAATTTTCACATCCTTGTTATAGTCTCAAATTTTAGAGATCGTCGCGATTAATAAGAATCACGATGTTTAAATTTTTTGAAATTCGAAATTCAGTGTGAAAATTTCGATAACTCAGAATGGAAATTTAATTTATCAAGATTCGGGCATCAGAATCAGCTGTTTTATTCATAAGAGTTTGAAAATTTGGAAGGATTTAAGTTTGGTCGCGACGTTAACTTGTCATGAAACGAAAAGCTTTGATCTTATGCAAGTTATTATATCGAATTGGCTTCTTAGTTTCCCATTTTTTCATAATTTTCTTCGAAATTCGGTTTTGCTCCAGCTGAGGTCTGAATATTGTTTTTGCAAGAACATCGTAAATAATAGAAGAAGTATAAACTTGAACAAATAAATAAGTAATAAATGAAGTTTTGGAATATAATAAATAATATTAAACTCAAACAGAGGGATTAAAACCTTTTTTAACAAAATTCTATATTGTTTAATAGAAATATTTGGATTTGTTGATATTTACATTTTTTCAAGTAGTTCAAGTAAACCTATAAGGCGATAGACTCGATGATACTTACAATTTGATGTTCGTTATGATCATCGACTTATCTTATTTCTTTTTATTATACAGCAGATATATTTCATATATCTATGATATTCTATCGTAATTCGAAGTATAAAAATTTTGAATACAATTTCGAAAGTTAAATTTCGAACACTCTAATCTTTAAGTAATAATCCCATAACAATAATAATTATAATTAGATAACATTTAATATGCATAATCGTAAATAAAATTACAAAAATTAAAATTTATCGTAGTATTATCTTTGATGAACACTTTCATTTAATTGTTTCGAATCTAACTGATAAAAATAACTGATGTCCAAATGTATTTCTTACAAAATCAATTATTTTGAAAATATTCTTTTAAGCGGAGAAAGTAAATAATGAAAAGTAATATTTGGTTCTAACACAATGAGTATTGGTATGATTTAGGTTAATTTTAATAATATTCAAAGTTAGATTTGTTTCTATTTTACTCAATTTTAGAATTGTATTGTTCAAACCTTTTTTTACAGTTTAGAAACTTTTATTACGATTTGAAGAGCTGTCGCTTGGCACCAAGTCAGACAATTTAAGATAACAATAAATTTCCACCATGCTAATAATAAACATTTCACTCGTTGCATTACGTTTTGCCACATAACGCGTTTACCGTACTGCATAATGCTTACGTAAATGAAAAGTGTATCGCACTTTCTCGAAAACAGTTATTTGTAGAAACTACAAACCGTGATTAACAAAAATAAGTTTTATTTCAATAAAAAATATATAGTAAATAAATAAAACGTAGCTAACCATTAAAATTTAAGAAAAACATGAAGACGAGAGCAGTATTGTTCTTCACTGTACTTTTATTATATTTTATAGTATTATAGTGTATACACACCTTTTATGTTATACTATACAATTATATTTGATGTGCTACTTTTGTAGCTTCTCTTAATTACTTTTTGAGATACTTTTCATTAATGTTTTAATTAATGCTTACAGCTTTCCGGGTGGAATAATATCTGTTATAGTTTTATCACTAAGCACATTAAAATTAATAAAGAAAATAATCTCCTTCTAAAATCCTCGTAAATTCTATAAAAAATTCATTTTCTCAGTTGCTTTCTAGGCTATATTGTCTTCTTCAAATCAGAATAATAGATTTATAAAAAGGCACAATTTAAATTCCTGATTAAAAAATATTTTGTTTTCGACTGAATGAATCTCACTTAATAAATTACTAATTAAATTATTACTACTATTTAATAATGGAGGTCTTTTTAATAAAAACATTAAATAATGTACAATAGAGTTATAAAAAAGTTATTTGTCATAATATTTGTTTTTTTAATGTTTGCTGCGTTGTCACGATCACATAATACTGTATAATACTTCAGAGATGTTCATCATAAAATTATTTGCTAAATGAAATGGGTTTACTTGTTAGTAACTAAATACATTGCGGTACTTTATTCAATTTTATAATGTTACTGTAGTAACTGTAGTGACTGTGGTAACTATACCGCCCATAATGATTATAGCGATTATGATGACTACTCTGTTAATAGCAATTACAGTAATTATAGTAACTGCAGAAACTATAACACATTTTAAGTTACTACCGTCTTCATTTTAATATAGAATTCCCTTGTTTCTGTAAAGTTTTTTCCCGCCAAGGTATTTTGCAAAGGGTCGAAACAGCTCGTCTAAAACTTCAATTGTTTCAATTATATATTAAAAATTACCATTTTTGCAAACATAGTTTGAAAAATGTTGATCGATTTTCATGAAAATTTATGTACGTGAACTGTAGGTATCTACTTGCAGCAAATACTATCACATGTACAACATGCTTATACTATGTTCCGTCCGACGGAATAAAAGCATGTGAGGATGTCATGGTACATTTATGACAGGTTTGCGAGGAAAAGGCTATTTTCGAAAGAAGACGCTTTAGCGTATTGCCGGCAATACAAATTAACTTTCTCCTGACAAAGGACTTAGAATTTTTGCTCTGTCTCGTCCTTGATAGCCAATACGGGCCATAAAACTCAGCGATTCCGAAGGGTAAATTAAAAACGATACACCAAGACGATACACGTGCTCGAGCGTTTTACCTGGAGGAAAACCTCCGGCGTTGCCAAACCTTCGACGTCCTCACGTCCTTGCAATGGACACGCCACCCTCTTCAGGAAAATGGCGCGCTACGAGCGCATGGAAGGGTGGATGTGATACTCAAGGGGCACGCTGATTGGAAAATTAAAATGTTTCGGACGTAAACTAATCAGCGCACTTCATTAGCGTACAGAGCGTCACATTTCGGACACTCAATTTAATTCGTAAAACATCAGTCGTGAAACATCGAGCATTCGTGAAACATCAGTCAACCAGTAACGTTCGTGAACAGTCATTCGAACAAACGTCTATCTTCGACCATCGCAAGAAGCAGCACAAGTAAATTCACATATCGTTCGACGATCGTTCAAACGAATTAATCAATCGTATCAAGTTCATCAGTCGGAACTAGATTCAGATCAAGTCCATTCAGCTTTCATTATTGAATGAGTTGTTCTTAATTAATTTTTCGGGCAACGCGTCGCGAAGACTGTGTACCAGATAGGTGAACTCGAGATTTACAACCTCGAAGAGGAATGTTTAAATCACACGGCCCTCTCGTGACGCAACATACCACGTACTCGATGACTGTCCGGAGCCACATGGTTGAAATCAGCAAACTTTTATGATGTTCTGCGTAATTGTGTACAGAATTTTAAATATCATTATAATTTCTTTCTTAGGAGCAAATAATAACAGTATTTGTGGTTGGAACGAGTCGGTTACGAACATTATTAATCTCTAAGTGTTCTGCTGCAGTTGGAAAAATACTTCAAAATCAGAGTTTTGCTTTACGTCAGTAATGGCTACGAGAGCTGCGGCCTTCTCCCACTTTAGGTCCATTTCCCTCATATACGCTATGATCTGTGACGAACATGGATCGAGGGAGAACGAGGAGTGAACTGGAGGGAACTGAAACGTAAGGAATGGACCTACAGTGGGGGAACGCCGCAGCTCCGGTGGTCATCACTGGAATGGGGCAATGTCCGGTGAGTACGGAGGGTGCGGTAAAGTTTCCCTCCCAAATCATTGCAATTTCTGCAATTTCATCATTATTCTGCTGAGCGTTCTCATGCTGAAGAATAACGCCCCTCTTATTGAAAAGCATTGGCCAGTTTTCCTGTCAGCGTATTCTTCAATTTGTCCAATTGGTGACAATATTTTATGAAATTTATTGTCTAGTTGGACGTAAGCATCTCATAATAAATTATCCTTTTATAATCCCACTAAACGTTCAATAAACATTTTCCCAGATGCAACCCGAGTTTTGATACTCTTTCAGGTAAGGCATTGTCCACGCGCCAGCTTCGTTTTCTTCGTCGGTTATTATACTGAATCCACTTTTCATTGCCAGTCAATAATGCGTTTTAAAAATGGCTCATTGTTGTTCCTGGCGACTAGTAGGGTGCACCCTGCCATGCGGTACAAGCGATTGCGCTCCATGAGCATGTGTGGTTCCCAGACATTAAGATTCGATACTATTTTCTTCTCCATCTTCTTCTTCTTTGTACATAATCGAGCATCGACTGCTATGATCATTTAACCGGGGTACCTAAAGTTTTAGGTGGATTCCGAACCACCATGTTGTCAACAACATCACAGAAGCACTAAAGACGATCACCCCCATCCTAGCGCTGACTGGTGGTCTCTGTAGCTTAACTTCGATGATCAGAGAGAACCGGTGTTTTTTACCCGGCAATTGCCGATGACACAGTATTTTCTGTCGCTTTAAACTGTCATGGACAATCGATTTCGGAGTATCTATTTTGTTTAACAGCGACTCGAATAGCACTAACATCAACAGTCGTCGGGCACACCGTGCGTTCTTCATCGTGTAGAGAAACATTTCCTTGTTAAAATCGTTGAAATTGTTGAAACCACATTTTTCACCTCTTTTGCGACATAGCACTTTCCCCATGGATGGTGCAAAAAAGTTTCGATACTTCCGCAGCACTGAATCCCTTTCAAGACACCCATTACATGACATGACGGATATGAATTTTGATAACGCTCATGATAGTTGACTCAAAAAATTCGAAGAAATCTGGGAAATACGTCTATTTTGTACAGAGTCTACGATTATAATGTACCAGAGTGATAAATATGTCAACTCATGTAAACCGAACGTTAATTACCCAGGTAACAAGGTATCAGATTCGCGGTATCCAAAATGATACGAACTTTCCGCACGACCTAATAATATACAGCAATTGGATAAGAGAATTCTCTTTCGAGCGCGCGGACGCCGAGCTTTGCCACCTAGCGGCTATGCGTGAATTATGCCCCCGTGTACGGCTCGCCAGCACGCCGGCAAAAAATAGTTCCGTGATTTTGTCTCGATATATTGTTTATTTCGTGATAAAATATAGCCTACGGCATTCCGGAAAATGTAAAGAAGCTACTGTGAAAATTTCATAACAATAGGTTTAGCTGTTTTTGAGATTTTTGCCAACATACAAACAAACTTTGTCTCTTTATTATAATAGTACGATTTCAACAATATGTAAGCGTTTCTGAATGTAGCGCATCATTTTGGAATGATATACTGTCTACTTATCAGCTCTGAAGTTTCACCTCCAGAACACCACCGTGAGAGATGGCGACGAATTCAAATCGATTACTTCTTGTCGGAACACCTTATAGCTTAAATGTGTAGCATAACTATAATATAGCAGATATAACAATTGTAATAATTATGGTATAGTTGAATGAGTTTTGTACAATTGTTAAACGACATTTTCGACATGGAAACAACAAATAATTCATAATGAATAGACCGCGGATTTTTTTACAAACATACATTTTTCGTCTTCAATGTTTTTGATTTCAATGTTGCTGATGAAACGCAACTATGGCCGAACTGCATTTTGCGGTTTAACTGTTTAAAGTACAGTTTTTGTTTTATTTATTAACTCTATAAAATGTGCATTCTTCATGAACATGGATATATTAAATTGCATAAAGATCTGCAGTCTAATAATTAATAATATTCAACGGTTTATGCCAAAGGAACTATTAAGTCACAAAATTGTCGAAAAAGACGTATGGCTGCCGTTTGCATGCGTACTTCCCGTCATTCCCTTTGAAACAGCAGTTTATACTAACGCTTCCGACGAGTTTATAAATGTCGACGAGAGAATTTCGAAGGAGTTCCAATCGACAACATTTATTTTAATGTATGACTCAAGACTAAAATTTTCATCGACGTTACCTGCATCATTATTAATTTAATTATTCGTACACCGCTTATGTATAGTTAATAAATAAAACGTAAACATTGTGTTGTTATAATTTCCAATGAAGCAACGATGGCACATACTAAATTACAATTTGTGTAATTCTAAATAAATTATAATTATAATTTTTTCTTACACCAAAAGACGTTTGATTCACAATTGTTATTCCGAAAACAAATATTTCAAGTATAATATCATACTATTGATTTCAATTTTGTAGGTTGCGAAAGAAGAACGAGAATTCTGATAATTATACATTTGAAAGTTCCCAATTTAACAAATAAAAATGTACTACTTTTTATATACATGAAAATCGACTATTGACAAGTGTAAATATCGTGACTCAGAAATAGTTTCGTAAAATTTCAACACAACTTTCAAAAATCAGTAACTTAGAATTTGAACTTTTAAAAATTGAAAAAATAAATTCGAAAGTGAAAATTACAATTTGAAATCGGAACGCTAAAAATTTGAAAACATGGCCTTCCAAGTTTCAATATTTATAAGTTTGATCTACGAAATCATACAATCACAACTTACGATAATTAGAAGCAGAAAAATTATGTTATAAGTTTCATTTAAAATCTTTGAAATATTATAGTAAGTTCAAGATTTAAATAAGACGAAAACTTGAAAAAGAAGTTTTTTGAAATCTCACCTTTAAAATATTAAACATTAGAAATTTTGAGTTTTGAGAGAGTAACACTTGCCCTTTGAATGTGACCAAATTGAAAATTGAATGTTACGAAAACAGAAAATTGAAATGTTTGATAATGAAATTTTTAATTGAAATTGAAAATATTGGAATCCGAATAAAATTATAGTGCACGTACAACTGTTGTAATATATTTAAAGTATAACAAGTGAAGAACGAATCTACAATAACATTATAATGTTAAAAAAATTAAAATCCTGAATTGTTTTGAAAAAATAAATTATGGAAAAAGCTTAAATATAGCGTAATGCCTGTTTTCTTTGTGATTATGTGAGTAGAGAATGAGATGTAGTCAAATTGGAGCAAGCGTCCAGTAGTTATAGCACGTTCTATAGTCAGACATGCAAGACAGAAGTGTGATAATCCAACATTTTAGATTGAAAATGATAAAAGCAGTAATTTTCTATGATCAAACATTCGAATCATAAAATTTATAAATCGAAAATTTGGATATTGAAATTTTGGAAGTAGATATTGTTTAATTTAACGCATCGACCGTCTCGATTTTTGAAGTATCTAATTTTAGAATTTAAGAAATTTAAACTTAGCGTTTCCCAATTTGGAACACAAAACGTACGTTGCATTTTTTTGAGCACTTTAAAAAATAGAAGTTCAAAAATGTCCTTATTGAAAATGGCCTTGCACTGTCGCTGACAAATAACTAAAAAATGTAATCAAGTTTATTTCCCAGATTCCACAGTTTTGATTCACGAATGCAATTTCTCGAGCGAATTGGATGGATTCCAGTTGTTGCTAATCGCTTGAACGTCATCCATTGCAAAGTGGATATTTATTTATTGGACAAGCTCCATGCCATGTTGTCACGGTACATTAAAAATTACTGTGTACACTTATTTTTTATGAATCATCAAAGAGATCATTTTTCAGGCTGAGTGTCATTCTCAAGAAACAATGGGAAGTATTCATCCAACAAATTTATTTTTACTAAATGAATATAATTTATTTATTATGTCAATGAAGCGCATTATGAGAAGGAAGTTATTTGATACTATTAGCAATGTTCAGAAATTCTTTAATATTACATTGCGTAAGAACGAAACATTCGAATCAAAGTGTTGTTGTCATAGAAAATAAACATGTCCTTAAGATAAAAATTAATTGATGATAAATAAATTAATGTTGTAAGTAGAAATTTAGTATGTGTAAACAAGATCGCTGTTTATTATTATTATGTCGTCATTAATTATTGGACTGTAAGATTACTTGTTTAAACTGTTATCAATAAATTGAATCAGATATGACTAATCAACATTATTAACAAACTATCACCAACACGTTTCTTGTCACAGTGAAGAATTCGATACATAGTCTGACACAAGATAATACGTTTTTATAAGTACATAATGCTAAAAATACAAACACTGAAGTATCTTATGGTATACTTTTTATTTTATACTATTGTTGTGGCGTTCGTTTTAATCGAATTATAAAGAATACTGGCATTTATTATTATGCGTATGATGCACACAACCCACGCTGCATAGAGAATGCTATGATAAATAAGTAAATTATCGGCGAAATATTTATCACAGGTTAATAGAATTTTCATAGATTGTTAATATAGTAGCTGTAATTATTATTGACGTAACACATTATTATATTATTTATCTCTTATTAACATAAATAATCAGTTGTTACTAAATACACCCACGTCGAAAAGTGTTAGAACACTTATCAAAGAAATAAATCGAAAAATGATTATGAAATCACTGGAAGATTCGACAACACGTTATTCTATTCCATACGTTATTCCACAAAGGAAATGGACATGCATGCAATATTAAATTATTAATGACACGATGGACATTAATTAAAAATTCAATTCTCTTTTCGTTGATATAGCTGCTTTGCACCTTGATTACAGTTTCCGCTAATCTTAGTATTCTACCTATGAGTATCTCAATTATTTCTGGTAATATTTTGTCCAATTCCTGTCGCAAATGGATCGACAAGTCAAATTTTGTATGTGTACGATTTTTATTTCGTTTTTCTCTTGAAACTCTTCTAAATAATTTTTGCAGAATTTATCAGAAGTCCAAGTAAAATATCCTAAAAGTCCTGAGCCTTATCGACGGCAGTGTGCATTTTGTCACTGACCACCACTATAATCATCATTAAACATCGCTAAATGTATCACTAGTCGTTAATAATAATTTGTTTAGTCTCCTAATAATAAACATTAATCATTATCGATGAGTCATCATTAGTTACTCTTATCCGTTACTACAAACTATCACTGATCATTTTTACTAAACTGTACTAACACTTATACTATACAATTTTTCGTGTAGAAGGTATAAGGCCATTGGCAATGTCATACTCAACCAATGATCTCATACTTTATATCAGAAAATTACTATTATTACTATTATTAACACGTTAAATACCGTGGGGGTCACCGTTGATCGGCACCTCAAATTTAATTTAATTAAATAATTATTGATTGTCGCAAAATTCTGAGCAAACAATAATGAAACAATAATGTAGGAGCAGAAGAACACGATTGAGTACTCAAATCTTTTTTTATTTACGATTTATATAAAAAATAGTAAATTATATCGTGTCTGATTAAGTGCGGCTGTTTTCACTGTGATACTCAACGTGTTAAATTACTATCACTAATATTCAACATTATCTAATATCTGTCTTCACGTTCTCACATTTCATAAAGTATTGAGATTTCGATGGCCTTATATAATATCTTCTATACGCAAAATGACTTGAGTAATTTTTACCTGCAAACAAATCATATAGTTCTTTTAAATAAATTGTAGTTGCACTCTGCAAGTGTATCGATACGTATGCGAGAAAAAGTTGGACAGAACGATACTCTGGCCAAATTACCAAACTCACCCCACACACTTAACCGTATTAAACACAGTTTTACTAAAGTCAGCATCATCACTGTAATACGTATAATGTAATCGACATTTAGTGTTATTCACGAGAGTGTTTATTCCAATCAGTAATATTCAATTTTACTGCAACTACTATGTTATATTTAATCGTCTCCATTACAAAAACAAATTCACAAGACTGTTTTTGCAAAAGGAAGAGATGCACACAAAAAAATGTGTAAAGAGATTTTCATGCCAAATAAACAATTATATTTATTAAAATTTAACTCCATTTAGTCAGACACTACAGTATTTCACTCGAGACTGTGTATCGATAATTGTCTTTGCTCGAAGAAAAGGAACTATTCAAAACAATTATTTATTTTCAACGCCAATCAGCTTAACTCTTTGCGGACGCATATATGCGTTCCAGAAAAACGGCCACCGTGTGCTACGGGCCTCCGTACTGGTTCACGCACAGACGTTCATCGTATGTTATAAACCTCTGTATTCAAATGAATTATCATCTCGACTTATCTTATTAATAGACTGCGGATATTTATGCAATTTAATATATCCAAACTAGTGCGTGCTGGATATTTAATAATTTATCAAAATAAAAATTACGTACCTTGAACATTTCAAGGACATCTGCAGTCTACTTATTAAAATATACATGCTGTTTCATTTATCTTGGATTCGTCAATATCTCCGTTACTTTTGCCGATACAAAAAATTGTCTCAGGCAAAGTTGTTTGATTCAGAACGACAAATATTGTGATTCGTGATTTTTTCTCTCAAGGTCTGCTTATTTCTGGTCCCTTGACATTATTTTCAGTTTCTTGTCTGTGTTCATATGACGTGCTGATAACAAAAATTGTTACACACTAGGTCTTTGGGTCTCTTTTGACCCGACGTAAACGAGGCATAATCAAGTAACAGAAATCAACCATGGTCAAACCTTACAAACAAGTGGGTGATAGTATAATTGAAAGAAAAGATATGAATAGCATAAAATGACCAGAATAGTTTTATTAATGCCAAAAACAGAAATGAATTACTCTATGGTGGGATCCAAATGGGAGGAAATTCGTATGCAAACGGCACTATTACCAAGTATGTAAAACCTGTTATAAATAAACAATTTGAGCAGAATATGTTGTTTTCCTATAATTACAGGTATTATAATAGATGTGACTGGACGATCCTATACTTCCTTATCCCTCAAATTGTATTGCGAAGCTGAAAATATGAGTTACATATATCCATTTGGGTCATTTTTTACCCAGAGACCTTACGTGTATAGTCGAACGGAAGAATGCTCTAAGATTAATATATCACCTCGTGTCTAATCACAGCCGCTTGAATCACCGGTCAAAAATTGTTTTTAGTATCAATTGGTGATAATCGAAGGTGGCAGCGTGAGGTACAGTGAGTACAGAGTGTCGTTTCCTCGTCTATTAATAGTACTCGGCAACGAAGTCATTATGCAGCAGTCCTGATCGGAAACATCGACGTAGTTTCTAGGGCAACTATCGATAAGCTCGAAAGAATTCCGTCGAGTCATCGAAAGGTCACCGATGCAAGCTTCCTCTCTATGTTGCGTCATTGTTTACCTCTCCCACAAATCATCAACGTTTTCATTAAGGTTCAATTTTTTTTTTATAATTCGTTTGCACACTCGATCACTATATGTGTAAATTGAAGAATATGTCTCCCTATACTGTTAGGTTGTTCCATAATAAATGTCGAATTTTTTTAGTGAAACTTTGTGTGACGTTAATTCACAAGGGAGGTTACTCAACCGACACACACCGACTTTGATGAAATTTTGGTATGATATAGGTCTTGAAAAAATATTTGACACATATTTTTTTTATCATCAAAGGTTCATGTTGAAGGGGTAAAAACAGCCCTCAAAGTGGGGGCGGAAAAGACATATTTTATCGAATAGCTCGACAACTATTGGACATATGACAACCATTTTTTTTAAATTGTGTATTTTTTAATTGCGAATTGAGTTGTGTAAGCGATGTTGCCGAAAGTTCATTTGTTTAAACTATATTTTAAAAATCATAACATCTTTGCAATTTTTTCTGGTAAAATGTCGATATATTTTCTTCAATATTTATATACGTAAACTACAGTCCAAAATACAGATAAATTGGGTTTTTCAATTTTACCTTTGTAATAATTATTACTGAATGCGCAAAATACTCTTATCTTCGTACATGCCGACTGTCCACAGACTTCTGCGACGAAAAGGTTACAAGTTTTGTTAATTTTAAAAAAATTGCTATTCGAGATAATAATCCTCTGAGTCAATACACTATTGCTAATAATATACAATTTTTTCTATATGCCAGTTTGGAAGAATTCTGGAGTTTCAAAGGCGTCGAATTCTTTCAGGATATTTTCGGCTAGTCCCTCGAAAGATTTTCTTCCTGAGATAGTTGTCGAAATGTTTCAAAGAAATGTAAGTAGTGAGCAATCTAATAGAATCGATTTTTCGTGCATTTCAGTCAGGTATGCGAGTATTGTTCAACTGTTACAACTTCATTAGGATTGAACAGTTTATAATGAACAATTACTGTCGAATTTCACCATAATATGCAAAATACTCTTCTGATGAAACAATTCTAAAAACCGACATTTATTATGAAACAAACCAATATTTACTGAATTTAATCTACCGTCTTCGAAGGCACGTACAGTAAAAAATACGTTTTGTTTATTTTAATAAACATTTCTGTTTACTAACTACGTAGGTGTATGAAAAGAAGAACCTTGAAATATTGTGATGATTTATTACATTTATACTTAACTGTCAGACTTTTATTATATGTATCGGTAATAAATTAATGACAATTCTTTATGTAGAGGTATAAGGAAAAAGTTATTTAAATTTTAATCCTTTCAGAATTGAATGCAACATAATCGACCAGTACGCCTGTGCTAAATCAACCTCACATTTCTTTTTCTTCATTCAAACTTTCAAAGAGTAATTGCAAAACTGTTTTTGAAATTTTACTATTCGAATATACCTTGCTTTTTTTTAGTTTTATAATTCAACATTACCTGAAATTATTTATAATGAAATTCAGTTGTAAGTGACAAAGAAATTGTAAACTATAGAATTATTCTAATGAAGTAAAATTATGATTAAACGAGAAAATTGAATTTAGTTAACACGTTAACTGCTGTGGAGGTTACCGGTGACCGGCACCTGGAATTTTGTTTAATTAAATAACTAGCAATAGTTGTGTAATTTTGGACAATACTGACACAGTAATAATAATATAAGGTAACACCTATACATTTTAACATTAAATGCTTTTTCTATTTCTCGATGATGATAGTACTGCATTTTGTGGTCAGACACATGAAGTACAGGACTCGATGCTTCAAGAACCGAAAAAAACAGCACTTTAAATTCTGAAAATTCGCAAAGTAAAATTAAAAATGAAAAATTTCAAATTTTCAAGATAAAGAATTTGCAATTTGGAACCTAACAATTTTAAAAATGTTATTTCAAACTTTTGGTAATTAGGAATGTGACGTTTGAACATCTGAAAATTATATCGTTGTATCGGTAAATATTGGAAATTGGAAGGTATACATGAGTTTTCGGAATAGTAAATCTGAAATTTGATAACTCAGAAAAGTTGACGTCTAAATATTTCAAAATCAAAAATTTTATACTAACCTGCAGAATTAGAGAATTTGAAGTTCATGCTTCAAACAATTGAGAATTCTAATTTTAGAATTCTATGTACAAGAATCGAAGATTATCTAACCAAAATTCTGAAAATGAGACTTTACAAGTCACAGAAGTCATAAACTTTAAATTTAAAACTTCAGAATTGAGAAGTTTAATATTACAGATCTTGAAAATCAAAAACTTTTTCGTTCAAAATATTAAAGTTCTAACTATTTGACGTACAGAATTCTAGCCAACAAAAACTGTAATTTTGATCAACGAAAACTTAAACCACAATAACTGGCTACTTTAAAATTCGTTGTTTCTAACTTTCGATTTTAGAGATTTAAAAAACCGACGCTTTGATGTCGTAAAATTATGCTTTTCTTCATCAATTATGACCATCCCACAGGCACTTAAAGCCAATTAAGTATCAATTGAGAAAATTCACAAAAAATGTTCCTAATCTTTTATAAACATTGCACAACCGTGATGGACAGTCAAACTCAATTTTCTCGATAACCAAACCTCGAAACGAAAAATTGTTTTCTCTACTTTCGACATATTTGTGTACAAGATGCCAGCTCCGTTTTGGTTGTACTGCGATTTCGAATACATCCTGTATATCGAGATGTAAGAACACTTAAGTACAAAAATATATATTTCCATAAACATCCGTAGTCTAGTGGTGTTGTGTCTGTCGTCGTTAGGCGGTGCAATGGCACTTTTAGCCGCGATTGGAATTACTATGGACACGTAGATGCGGAATGTGTGGAAATAGAGCGGTTGCGTAACAAGCCTGGTAAATTAGGATTCTGACGCGGCCGGATGCCATACTGATGTTTATTGCGAGACCGTATAGACAATATGTTCTTTTAGAATCCAAGTACAACATTCACTGGTTGCCATTCCAAAAGAAATTCAAAACTCATAGTACTCATTGAACTGAACAAAATATGCTAAGTCAACACAGAACCGTAAATTAACTCTTTTGAAACCAGCCAACTTATTTCAATCTACAATCTTATGTTTTTCTTTTTTCGTCGTAAATGATGTGCAGATACGAATTGGTCAGTTGCAGGATTAACACTTTCGTAAATGATGACGAATTGCTACGTTTTTTTTTGTAAGATAAGTTGGTAGCCTCTAACATGGTTGATTGCCCTGGCAATCGTCGGTGATCGGTACTCCGAATGTAATTTAATTAATACTTTGACTGCCATGTCACCCATATGTGAGTGACACCTAGATCGAATTATTATTTATTTGATCATATATAACATAATAAATATATCTAATAAAATCTAACAGAATCAGTGAAAAATGATGAAAATTCCTTCATTAGCTGAAAATAGCAAACTTCCTCAATTTTTAACCATTAGTAACCATGAATTCTACCTCTCTTAATCAATAATATCAGTGACATCCATCATTTTTTTTACTGCTTCTATTAGAGCTGATTAGGTATATTTTTAATACTTTATATGATCAAATAAATAATGATTGAATCTATCTGTCACCCAGACGTGGGTGACGCGACACTCAAAGTGCTAACACATTGACTGTTACACAGGGTTATGTGAGACGTCGCCTGCAATATAGCCGAATTAACTAATTGTTAATGCTCATAAACGTTCAACTGATGTCAACGTCTAATAACAGTAAAAACTTGTAAATATGCGGACGTATAGTCCAATATTTTTATTCTTAACGGGCTGAATTTAATAAAAGAATTTTATAATGTGTCTGACTAGACATGGTAATTATTACTGTGGCAGTCAACATATTAAGGGGTTACCTTACCGTAAAATGTTGAGGAGACCGAGAATTTTTATTTTCGTTTATAAAATAATTGGAAGTATTAAAATTAATTTGCAAAAGGTCTTATGTGAATATTTAAAACATTCTTCGAGTTATAGCGTTTAGAGTGGACATATGTAAGTACCTACTCGTACGTAGACGTCGGTAAACATCAAACTCGTATTTCCCGAAACTATGTTTCCCAAAACGTTGTACATGGTATCTCGGGCTGCAATTGACGGATTGCCTTGAAATTTAAAACACACTTTCAGAAAAACAGTAATTTTCTTCTGTCGGATGATTTTGCTAATAACATTTTTGGTTTAGAAAATGTATAAAAATATAGTCGAAGTTTAGGAGTGAAAAATATTGGAAAACTTCAAAAATTTTGTTTATCGTCAATTTTGAAAGAAACAAAATAAACTTCCGTCCGCAACGAAAGAGTATAACAGAGTTTATAAGAAAATTATTTGTTCTATTTTACATAACCAAACTTGGCTAAATTGTATACACCATCCACCCGTACATGGAAAGTCCCGTTTTACGAGAACTGCTGTATCTCGTTCAAAAATTGATATTTTTTAAAACAATTTTAAATACAGAAAGCCTGAGATATGTTCCGATAAACTGCAAAATATGAAAGGAACCGCATTTTTACTTCTTCCGCATTTTAAACCCAAAAAATCATCCACTTTTCAGGCTGGTCACAGTAGGATCATCGCTTAAAACAGGATATTATAGCGCTTCTGATTAGTTATGGCAGTTTTCACTTTGAGATTCAACGTATGAACATGTTGAATGCCGTGGGGGTCACCGGTAACCGCCAACTCAAATTTTATTTAATTAAATAATTATTGATTGTCACAAAATTCTGTGCAAACTTCATACTGAAACAATAATATAGGAACAGAAGAACACGATTGAGTACTCAAATCATCTTTTTCTCTTTTTAAATCTTTGTGATTTACTTAATTTTTAATATTTTTGAGGTATTTTGGTTTTAAAATATGTGTTCTATCCACAGTAATGAACAATAAAAAATTCAATTGGTTTGAAATATTAGTTATTACACTATCACATATTACACTCTTCAATCTCACCCATAAGATACCGTCGATTTTAGCTGTCTAATACCCATTTACCCGCTTAAGAAAAAATATTTATAACCTACAAGATAGATTGTATTAATCAAAGTGAATAAAAATGTCGAATATATATATATAGGCCGAACGCTTGATATTGTTTGAGATACAAACAATTTTCTGAGCAATAATGATTTATCAACATTGATCTGGTACCTAAATATATCTAACTACCGTTACACGTAACATTGATCGCCGCTAATCGTCACTAATCTCCGCCAATGATCCGTAGGTATTATTAAAATGTCACTACTATAGGCGGCAGCCGCTCAGTGTGTTGAATTTAGGGAGATTGAATTAGTAGTGGGTTGGATAGCTTAGTGGGATAGCACCCGCCCGGGAAGCGGAAGGTTCCGGGTTCGACTCCCGGTCTAGTGCACCCAATTTTTTCTCCCTTACACTACTAAATTTATTTGGTTATATTCTGGTAATCTTGAATAATCTCTAACAATTTTTAATTATTGACCTGAATCAAAATTATCAATTTTCGTTATCTCGAATCGTCGTCAGTTATCGTCACTAAACAGTCACTAATACATTCTCATTTGTTTCGACTATATTATTAAAATGATTCGCCAATCGAACATTAATTATAATCACTCAATTGTCGGTAAAATGATCTGTATGCAGCAGCAAATGAAATTGGCGCACAATCCTAATTCGAGTCATTAGAAATCAGTGTCATTATAAAAATTCTCATTTGCACTACCAAATTATTCACTGTAATTCCTAATAATATATCACTAAACAGTATCGTGTAATTATTTCTGAATAATTTCTAAGAATCTGTTTAATAATTAATATAAGGAAGATAAATGACTTTATTTGGTTTACAAACTTCAAAATTCATGAAATTTACGATATTTCGTTATATATGAATGATGAGTACAATAATTAGTATGTATATTACAACTGTCTGAAGTTCATTCGTTTGTCTATAGTATGTACATAAGTTATGTTTATGGTCGCTAAAGACTTTTATAGTTGACGTGACTTAAAATTTCTGATTAAAAAAAAGAAGTTAGTATGACAGTTTGTGATTAACAATAACAAAGAATAATCACATCTTTCTTATTGTACAAGACTTTCGAAGTTCTACTTACAAAATCTACAAAATCTATAAAATATTACATAATCACACGAAGTATCATAGAAACTGCACATTACAAGCTAATCTAAAATTAAAAACAATATTGCATATAGATCGTGCTGTAGTCATCCAACAAATACAATTACAGAAAAAAAAATAAAGCAATGGGGCCTAAAAGACATTATAGTCAGTTACAGAAAATTTGGAACGGTTGTTTTTATGTGATTTCAGAAAATATCGGTAAAATGTTGAGAAATAATCATTCGAGTAGGCAGGTAATTTATTTTATTTTTGGATGTTATCTGTCGAAATTTGTGAACGAAATTTTCTGTCCAGCTGGTCCTGGCAATTGCCCTAACGCACTATCGTGCACGTGTTTTCTATATCAGCACTCTATATTTGAACTCAAATACGTGGTCGAGCTTTCTGGCTTTTCATTCATTAAGACTCTAGCATGGCCGAATCACTCTCTGGCATATCTAATGAAATATTCCGTCATAATATCCAACTTCGTAATCTTGAATTATACTCATGGGCTATTATTTTTTCTATAAGCATTTTGTATTGCTTTTGTATGTAAAAAAGGCAACACGACAAAAGACATCGTCCAAGTGTTACTCGCCGACTTTTATAAAATTTTGATATGATGCAGTACCCCAAAGACTATTCCATACGTATTATTTGCCAGCAGACTGTGGATCTTTATGTAATTTAACATATTTAAGTACATAAAAGATGCACATACTACGCAGTAAGTAATGTAAAAAATAAATTTTGTACCATTCAAAGCGAAAAATATCGTTTTATCATAGTTTCATTTTGGCAACTACATTAAAATAAATAATATGTAAAGCTTAAAATGTATATTTGCATAAACATCCGCAGTCTATTCATCAGTACCGCCACTGAAGGTATAATACCCTGAACTAGGGGTTAACAAAGCCATACATATAATCGAATACATCGAAAACTAGCCGGTACCGAATCGAAATTTGCAATGTAAGTTGTGCTATTTTAAATAGCGAATTCAGCTGCATAAGCAGCTCATCTAAAACTTCAATTGTTTCAATAATATATTAAAAATTACCATTTTTGCAAATTTACTTTGGAAAATGTTGATCGATTTTCATAAAAATTTATGTACATGAACTGCAGGTATCTACTTGCAGCAGATATTATTACATGTACAACATGCTTATACTATGTATTCGATGACTGCCCTGAGCGACATGGTCGAAATCAGCAAACTTTTATGATATCATTATAATTTCTTTCTTAGGAGCAAATAATAACAGTATGTGTGGCTAGACGTGTCGGTTACGAAGATTATTAATCTCTCAATGTGTCCTGCTGCAGTTGGAAAAGTATTTCAAAATCATAGTGTTGCTTTGCGTCAGTGATGGCCACGAGAGTTGCGGCCTTCCCTCACTCTAGGTCCATTCCACTCATATAGGCTGTGATTTGTGACGACCATGGATCGAGGAGAGACGAGGAGCGAATTCGAAGGAACTGAAACGAGGGGAATGGACCTAGAGTGGCGGAAGGCCGTAACACCGGTGGCCATCACTGCCTTAAGTAATCTGTTGCAACGCGTGCATTATGTGTCGGTGCACCATCCTGTTGAAAATATTTTAAATGCATTCGCGCTTACAGGGAAACGTCTTCAAGGAGATTTGGAAATATAAATTGTAGTTAACCCATTTTTGCCCACTGTACTCGGTTGAGTATACCCACATTTTCGCCTGCTAGCTCTATTTATTGGCCGATAGAAAATTTTCTTGTATGTAATCATTAAGTTGAATGCTTATTGAATGTTCCCACGAGAGATGACATCAGAATCTGCGTTGGTATTATAGTAGTACTTTATTTTACATGTGCAGCTTTTCAATAATAAATGCTTTTAAAGCAACAGGGCCAGTTTCTTGGGCAACAATGGGTTAATGTCGGTATCTGTCACCATTTAATATATTCTCTACGAAAAAATGCGGACCGATAATGATAATGATTATATAGAATGCCACGCCAGACATTAATACTAAATCTGATTTAATTGTTTGTACTTCTTCTAAGGTGCCGATTTTGTGTGCCCCATGTGTATTCGTTACGTCTGTTGAACATTCCGTTATTTGTAAATGTGCATTCATTTGTCCATGAAATTTTACGAGGAAAATTTTTATCATTTTCGATCAGCAGTAAGAAAAATTGACAGAACCACACACGCCGTAATTCATCTCTTGCATGTATTGGGCCTAATGGAAAAACGATATGCATGAAAGTTTTGAGATTTTAAAATTCCTCTGACGGGACTATGGCTCACATTACACTCTCTAGCTATTTTTCGTGTTGAAGTTCGCGGATTAAACTCAACATTAGTAAGCATACGCACTTTAACATCGTCATTGTCTGTTACTGACTTTTGCATAACTGGTTTAAGTTTTAAGAAAGAACCGTGTCCTTTTAGGTTACGCTCAAGTTTGTAAAAGTATGATCGCGTTGGCTGTCTACGATCTGGATATGTATTATAGTGCATACTTGCAGCACTTACAGTACTGTTATTGCAAAGCACATAAACACTGAACATGTCCACTTTTTCATTATTCGTAAACGTTAGCAACATTTTGAAAAGTTTCGAAACTAGATATTACGATAACTGCTACTAACTGAATGAAAGTTTCTGATAGCGTAAATGTTCATGACAACGTGAGTCACGACTGTTTATAAACAGTGTCCGAAAATTCCGCAATGGTTGAACATTTGAACTTCTGCTATAAGGCATACTTTACGTTAAAACACTTGAAATTTTTCTCGAAATATGGATTTTTTTAACATTGCATTCTAATACTGTTATATGCAGAATGTTCTGAATAATCGCCCCCCTTAAACATAATATGCATTGTCATTTTAAAAAAACAATGCATTTGCATTTTTTAGGCGCCTCGTTGGACATACATATAAACAACTGAGCTTACAAAAAATAGACATTCACATACCATTCAACTTTTTCCTCTACAACTTTTTTCTATCTCGAATCAAACTCAAGTTATAAACCGTTCCAACTGCATGACTCAGCCTGTGTATATTTCGTTACATATTTTGCCGTTTTAGAAACATTGAAGCAACTGAATAATCGGTTACATACATATTATTGTAATGACATATTCAATTTATCGCGTATTCTATCGCGAAAAATTTCAGCACTGGAGCACCCTTTTTCCAGAAATTTTCAGGGCTCGAAGGGTTAAAATGATCATGTGTTAACTACCTTGGAGGTCACACCATTCAATTTAGCCGTAAAGCACTCGGAGAGATTTCTCAGATCACCTACCAGCAACTCGAGTATATTTGTTCACGAAATAGTAACATATTAATTCAAATAAAATTGTATAGCGTTGAATATAATTACTATATTTAAATGATATTTGGAATAAAACTTTGTTGGTACGTATTTTATAATATAAAACTAAAATTTTATAGCTTATACTTTCCCAAGGTGTGATAACGTTCAAAACAATCACCAACATGCATTGCAAGTTTGTTAGAACAAGTATCGTAGTAATAATTCGTTTGTGGTCTTTCACCTGGAGTTTTTCTATTCAAACACACAATACAGTCTCATTTACTTCCTCCCGAACGAATAATGTGTAATTTACCGTTCAGCTTATTGTCTGAATAAGATATAGAAGGACGTCCTCACAGTTGTTGGAAAACACCTCTCAATTGATCGACCAAAAGCTTTACAAAATTTTAAATGGGAAATAGGTTTTTCATTTTTTTTTTGTTTTCATACTCGGTATAGTATATAGGAGTTAATGACGCATACTTCCAATCCCCCAAAAAATAATTTCCCCCACAATTTTAGAGACTCTCGTAAAAAAAGCGATACATTGAAGCATACTGATCAGCGCGATCCATACCGCCCATATTTGTAGTATAATTTAGTACCATTTTAGGTTTTTTAACAGATATAACATTTCCACCACGTAATATCCTTGAGGAAGATTTCATTCCTGCATGGTTCCAAGTACACAGAAACGTGACAATTCTTTTACAAACATTCGAACAAATTTTGCGTTTGCATAAGTTTTTCTCAATAATTACCTGCAGTCTTTTGGTGTTCCCTTAGAAGGGACATTCGAGTTATTTGTTACAGTTACGATATCCCCTTAGAGGGAACAGTCGAGTGCAAAGGGTTAATTAAACAACTATTAATTCTTATACAATTCTGAAAAGCATTAATGCTCTAATAACATGAAATACAAATTATATGATTGAATGATTGAAAATTCTGTTTCATCACTTCTTTAAAAAGAAAAGACATGTTTTCACTCTGGCATTTAACGTATTAAAAGATTGTTGGCGATCAATGATCCGGAATATTAGGATGGGTATCTTAAATAGCTGAACACATTTTAAAAGGTGTCAATGTCAGTGCACCCCCAGGTCTCTGATCAAGACAGCTCCAATGCTGAGGTAAGGGAAAACTTTCCTAAAGCACACAGCTTACACCACGAAACTTCGAATCGTATTATAAAGTTCCGTGGCCTGTGGACCTGTATCGGTGGCCCACAACAAACTTTCAATTCTAACCAGTAGCGATATTCATTTATAAAAATTCAATAATAATAAAATATATTATATAATTATTGTATTTGACAAACTTATCACGACGTGGGTCATCGATGGCCCACGAAACGCACAAGTTGTCTTTTTGCTGTACTTTTTCTAGGGTTGGATCATTCACGACGTCAGGTCATCCCCTTGCGTTGAATTACAGGACAAAGCTCTGTTTTATGTCCTTCACGAATTTTCTGTTCCTTGCAGGCACTTAGGTCCAAATAACCCTGCATCCTCTGTAGAATGATTAGTATTCATATAATAATCACGCAAATAAACAGAATTTATATTTTAACAGGAGTTAAAGTATTCAAAGCTTATGTAATAGATAGTAATCATCAAACAGAGTGAAACCTCTCTGGAACACATGGTTCAGAAGATAATTGATGTCCAAGGTGAAAAACAAAATTTTATTGGTAACAATTTTTCAGAAAACTAAATATAACTCGGACAATATTAACTCTAAGATCTATGTTAACTAGAGATGTTTTATTCGGTTTATTGAACATTATGTACCCTGTAAGTTCTAAATACTTCTCTCATTCTTTTATGTGCGTACGTACAAATAAAGGGTCTTTCATTAAGGCGGGATTTTTCTATGATATTATATCTTTCAATTATCAAACTGAATGTTATTTTGTTTTTGAAATCTCTCATCAGTAAACATTGGCACATTTCGTAGTGAACTCGTATACAACGGAACAACGTACACAAGTAGTGTAATTTTATTATGAAAATTTTCGTTCGGTAAAAAGTACTTTTCGTAAACTTCGTAAGTTTTATCCTCGACATAAAGAGCCTAGTGGCCATTTAATTCACAGGGTAGTGAAAAGATTTGAGTCAAGTGGTTTTGTGGTGGTCACTTCAACACAAAGACGTCTTCGTCCAAAAAGTGTATCTGCAGATCTGACAACGTAAATTTCACGACGTTCAGAGCAATTGAGAAAGACCTGCACATGACGAAGGATGAGGAAGGATTTGTTCTTAAAAGCGTGTCAAATCCAAATGACTCCAGAACTGAAGCATGCCGATCATAACCAGTGTTGTACGTTCGTCAAATGAATCTTGGAACAACAAATGGATTTTCAAAAAACAATCATCTTCAATGATGACGCATATTTTGACTTAAACGGATATGTTAATAAGCACAATAGTCGTATCTGGGGAGAGGAAAATCCCAGAATTATTTCAGAACAACCATTGCATCCATAAAGGATTTCTGTTTGGTGCACTTTTTAGACTAGAGGGGTGATTGTGAAAATTTTGATCAACAAATGATCGCATGTAGAAAAATTCGTGGTAGGCATTTATTATACATTGTTTTTCATATACAATTGCCGGATGTTCAACTTTAATTTATAATAAATAAACCAAAAATTATCTAATAAATTCGGTGTTTTTTATAAAGATAGAAAAATCCTGCCTTATTTAAAGACCCTTTATAACCCAGCATCGATTGCAATGGTCGGCGACCTACTGTTTTAGGCGAGTTCCGAACCACCGTAAATATTTCTGTTCAACACGTTGTATATTCAGTCAATATACTTCCGATGTTCCTCGCTCGCGGGAGTTCACTGGAAACCCCCATACTAATTCCATAATACTCAGCGAATATGGGGTCAAGGGGAGCAGCGAAGGAAGCTGAGGTAAAAGGACGCGTTCCATGTGACTCATTGTATCGAAATTTCATGGTGTACGTCTATTATTACGTTAAAGTCGGTCGCTCGAAAGAAGATGAAGAAGATGAAGAAGAAGACGAGGCCTTAGACAGAGAAGTGAGAGTAGGAGAGACCGAATCTAAGATTATTTCGGGATTGGCCGGAGATAAACCGGGCCAACGTCGAAGCAAAGCAAAGTTGAAGCCTTGAGGCTTGAGTCATCTTCGTCGGATTTTGGCTCGTTCGCGAAATTACGCACAATAACGTAATAACGGACGTGTTCCTCCGGTGTTTGCCTCGGAAATTATGATCCTCCTTCTGTTTCGCTCACCATTCGCTCCCCCTCGGGTTATTTTTTCCTCGCATTTTTCTGCTCTTATTTTACAGAGAAACGGAAAAAGAGGAAAAATGTGGTGTATTTTTATTTGTATCTCTTCCAGAAGATCGTGCTTTTTAATGGAATTATTGTATCGATCTTTCTATTTTTATCGTTGAGTTTGTGATTCGATTAAATGGTAGTACAAGGCGAAATTTAATTTATTTCAAAATTGACAGTGGAAGACATTTTTCAATAAAATTGTAAAATGCATTTGATGTCTGTAGGTTTTCAAAAGCATGTATTATAGAGTGCAGTGAACTCAACGTGTAGTGTATGATAAAGTGGCTGTAATATGTAGAAATATGATTTTGTTGAAAGAAGTGAATGTGATTTTTAAATCTCCAAAAGTAACTGTGTAACTTATCATTCCATTAACTTCCTCAAACCAACCAAGTTTTATTTTAAGAATTTCTTTGTTTAAGACATTTAATCGATTATTAGAATTTGAAGAAACAATGAACAAACCACAGTTGAACTAGACGCATAGATATGAATTCTCTATATTATTTACATTATATAGTGTATGTATGTCATTGGTGATCAAATTGTTAAATTAAATCCTGCTTAATTGTGTTAAAGTTCAGTGCAAATAATTGTTCTTGACTGTAAAGGTTTATTCAACAAAATACATTTCCTCAAATTTTCATTAACTTTTCTAAATATAAATTATGATCCTGTCAAATGAACTTCCAGCCATTTTCCAGCAATAAATAATTAAATTTGGTTTAATTTAATCAAGATCTGCTTAAAAATTTATTCTGGTTAATTATGAAGATTCGTTTAAAAAAAATACATCTATTTATTAAAATCGATAGTGATCCTGTGAATTAACTTTTCTCTATCCTTCCCAATAAACTTGAACTTATTATATTTTACTTATTACAAATCTTTTGAAACCGAGCAATTGTTTGACGTTAATTCTAATTTGTTCTTGTTTAGAAAAACATTTCGGTCTCAAAATTTAAATTAAATTCCATTTAATTATCTTAAACTTCTGTGGAATTCATTACTATTAATTGCAAGCATTCATTCAGAAAAATGATTGAATTTGTTACTTTACATAAAATAAAAATTTCTATTTAATACAGTATAATTCTGTCAGATCAGTTCTTTTAATAATGAAATTAGTACTCATTGTGCAAAAGAAAGCTTTTATAATTGATTTCATTGATTTTTATCGGATTTAATTAAAGATAATTGTGAATAGTGTTGTGTCATATACACAGACATTATATTTGATAAATATAACTAAACAATATTATTTAAAGTTACATATTATTATATTATATTATTAAATGATGTTTAAAACAATGTTTACGCTAAACCACGTATTCTAATCTCAAACTATTTCAAAACCTGAATCAAATTCGATCTTATACTAAATTATGTATTTAAAACATGTTCATGTGTTCTGAGAATAGCAAATTTTATAAGAGTATTCCATTAAAATAATTATAAAAATAATTTTTTATTTCACTATTAATATGTGTGTGCAAGAATTTCACTTTCCTTATTAAGAAACAATTATAAATTATTCATAATATTCGCAAAATTCGACAAGTTTGCTTCCGTTGCACAACAATTGGCTCGATAGTGAATCTTCTGTCGTGCGATTCATTATGGTTGGCGCCTCGATGACGGCATAAGGAGACAAATAGCATTTCAGTATCAATTCAAGACAATTTTCTTCTGTCTTAAATCTTCTTACGCCTATATAGGTACAGAGAAGAAACGAATCCACGTGGCGTTTATTAATAAAAAACATTATGGTGGGGACAGCTGTACAGCAAACTTCAGAAACCCATGTTTCATGTATCGGTTGTAGCAATAAGAAATAATAATTAATAATACAAATTGTGTAATAACAATATACATTCTGTTAAATCTAAATATTAATTAGAATATTAGAATATTTTTCGTTGCTTACGTGTGTTTCAGGGACAACAAAGAAATTTAATATTTACAGAAAAGAAAACAAAAATTGAATTTTGAAATTATTAAATTACAATGAAATTGAAAACCAGGGAACAACTGAATAGGTAGTATAAGAAATAGTGAAAGAAATAGATGAGTTTAAAAAAGATTGAACGCTTCATGAACTCAAATGTGGAATGTTTAGTATTGTTCAGTTTCGTTGACATTATAAATGAACTGGAACTGCAAAGTATTTAAAGTATTTTACCTACCTATTATTTCTACTAATACTTCAAATCGTTTGTCAAATTACATTATAAACTATTTCAAGAATTGCAACTTCAAATCGTATGTCATAGTAAATCACAAATTATTTTAAACGTTCAGAGTTCGAACTATTTCAAACAATTCTTCAAATCGTGTGTCAAAGGAAAATTACTAATTATTTCAAGTATTCAAATTTCAGATTACCCATGAAATTAAGATTTGCTGCAGAACGGAGGATACAGTACAAAAAGAATAGGTAGTATAAATATATAAATCTTGAACGCTTGAAGGAACGAGCATTCGAGAAACAAGATAAATGTTAATTATTGGTTTTTTGCTCGAAAGGAAGTTGAATGGTGAATTGTTTTCTTTTTCGGCGTGAAGAAGGCGGACGTACTTTATATTTATAAAAAAATATTTCGAAAGAACGGTTCACGGAGCATTGGCTGCTAGGTATCGAAACAAGTGGGTCATCCACTTTCGACGAGACGTAATGCAACACCGGTGTTCCTCTTGTCTCACAGCCAAATTGTTTTTCGTTTAATGCTAACTGAAGTTCCTTACTCGCCCGCCAGACTATCCGCACGCATTCCTTTAACTATATTCTCGATGACCTTGCTGCAAACTATGAAATATTCGTTAGATCCGTTCAACACTTTGACCGCCGTGCAGGTCCACCGGTAACCGGCGCCACAAATTTAGTTTAATTAAATAACTACCAATTCCTGTACAATTTTAAGCAGATTTAATATTTGAATAATAATGTAAGGTAGCTGTTTGGCCAAAAAATTAAATTTGGTTTCTTCATAATTCATATTGAAAACGGGATTACATACACGATATGTCTGGCTGGTTATGTCAGTTTTCACTATAGCATTCAACGTGTTAACACGTTGACAGCCGCGCAGGTCCACCGGTGACCGGCACCTCGAATGTTATTACATTAAATAACTAGTAATTCTTATACAATTTTCAACATCATTATTATCATAATAATAATATAAAGTATATACGTGCTATACGTTCAAATAATAAAATATGTTTTCCTTCGCGACTTATATTTAAAGCAAGAGATTGTAACGTGTCTAGCTAGGTGTGGCAGTTTCCACTGTGGCATTCAACCTGATAATGAACCTTTTAACACTTTTCGTGCCACGCGGGTCGTATGCGCCCCACGTATCAAATTCAATTATTCTAAACAAATGCTAGTATTATTTACGCCACAACGATAGGATAAAATACAGAGTATATCATAACATAATTCAATGTTTGTATTTTTTATATTATGTGTATGTAGAAACTTATTTTCTTGTGTCAAACTGTGTATGGAATTTTTCACTGTGGTATGAAACATGTTAAAGTATTGGCTACTGGCCCAGTGTCATTTTCAATTTCAGTTCAGTTTTGAATGCCGTCAGTTAGGCCCGGATTATCTCTAGAATGGTCTTACAAGGGAACATCCCGAAATGTAACTCGCCGATTTTTATGAAACTTACATATAATATAGTCTTCGTAAAATATTCGACGCGTATTTTTTTTAACGGCCGACATTCCTACTGAAAGGGTGAAAACAGCCAACAATGTTGGGGGTGTGAAACATATTTTGTCGAATATCTCAAAAACTATTAGAGCTAGAAGAATCGTCTAAATGGAAAAATTTTATGGCTGTTAATAAGAAATCAGGATATGTAAACAGATTCCACAAAACTCCATTTGTTTAAATAATACATTAAAAACTAACACTTTTTTGTTAAATTTTCTAGTCAAATGTTAATCCATTTTCTTGTACATTTGGATATGAAAAGTGTATACCCAAGTACAAAATACGGGTAAAATGGAATTTTTATTTTTGCATTATAAAGAAAGTTATTATTGTTGAACTTTTCTCGCATTTTGTGCAAGGCGGAGTCCATGAGTGCGTAAAATCCAAACATGTAGTAAATTTCCATGATATTTTAAGTAATTATATTATGGTATACCTCGGTAGTTGGCCTTCAAATGATCGAAATTGACACTGTAGGTATAAGAATGCAAACGACGTTGACCTGCGCTGCAAGAGGTGTAGAAGGTTTATGGAGCGGTCGGCGCTAGTAAACAGTATAACTAAACGAATATTACTAACATAGACTCTATAATTTGTTGCCATTGTAGTGACGTGGTTGCTCTAAAATGTTCCTGGTGTCAGGAACAGTTATGTTTTGCACACTTTTTAACGAATTCCATTATTGCCAAACTTATATAGACTGACTTCATAGATTTGTTTTTTCAATTGTTATAGGAGATTGC
Source organism: Macropis europaea (assembly GCA_916610135.2). Classification (NCBI taxonomy): domain Eukaryota; kingdom Metazoa; phylum Arthropoda; class Insecta; order Hymenoptera; family Melittidae; genus Macropis; species Macropis europaea. The sequence continues at coordinate 32,939,456 of OU744345.1, forward strand.
AGGTCCTCATAGTAATATCAGCTCTTTTCAGAGCTACCATATGTTTACGAACGTGGAACAACTTAGGCTTAACTTTTTAAAGATTTGGCACAATTCGTGCTCAACACCCTTCTTTAATAAACGTCTTGTGACCGTGAGTGTTTCTTGAATGAAAGTTCTTACACCTACAGTGTTAATTTCGATCATTTGAAGACCAACTACCGGGTGCACCATAATATAATTACTTGAAATATCATGGAAATTTACTACATGTTTGGTTTTTACGCACTCATGGACTCCGCCTTGCACAAAATGCGAGAAAAGTTCAACAATAATAACTTTTTTTATAATGCAAAAATCAAAATTCCATTTTATCCGTATTTTGTACTTGGGTATACACTTTCCATATCCAAATGTACAAGAAAATGGATTAACATTTGACTAGAAAATTTAACAAAAAAGTGTTAGTTTTTAATGTATTATTTAAACAAATGGAGTTTTGTGGAATCTGTTTACATATCCTGATTTCTTATTAAAAACCACAAAATTTTTCCGTTTAGACGATTCTTCTAGCTCTAATGGTTTGTGAGATATTCGACAAAATATGTTTCACATCCCCAACTTTGAGAGCTGTTTTCACCCCTTCAATATGAATGTTGGCTGCTAAAAAAAATACGTGTCGAATATTTTTACGAAAACTATATTATATGTAAGTTTCATAAAAATCGGCGATTTACACTTCGGGATGTTCCCTTCTTAAACACTTGCTGAATACTACATATAAGACAGCAGAACTTCGATTATCGTTCAGTTCACTGACGAACCCAAAGATGTTCCATTTTCGAACGTGGACGTTCTTATTTTTCTTTTATACATAAGGCTAACGAGATGAACAGGAGACAATAAATTCAACATGTTATTGATAATTTGTGCTTCAAACATAGTTCAATTAACACTTTGACTGCCATGTCTCCCATATATGGGTGTATTCAGTTGCTATTTATCGAACTACGAACAGTATTACTAAAAATATCTAGAAAGGTCTGACACAACCAGTAAAAAACTATAAAGAATTTATTCTCATGCTGTATCAAAGTCTAGGAGGGTGTGTTGTTTTCAGCCTATGTAGTATGGCAGTCAACGTGTTAAATATCTAGTATGTGCCGTTCTGAATAATATGACCTTGTTCATTGTCTACTTGTTACATTTACGAAAGTAGCAATTAAAGCATTCCAGAGGGAACAATTTATTTTTGTTTAGATAAGTATATATTAGACAAAATCTGACGACCTACCTCCTGATGTATTAAATAGCAAACGTATTATTAAATAACATAACAAGCGTATATTAGTCCATCATTCTATGAATCGTAGAGGTAAGAATAAGTTATGGTTGTCTCTAGATATATTTTCCTTCTTTTTCAGAATACCGTAGGACGTCGACTATCTGAACTACAACTAGTAACAGGGTGACTCACTAACTATTTCTCGTACAAAAGTAATAATGTTATTTTAAAATGTAAAGTATATAGTTGTGTACAATTAAGTACCGAGTGTCGTTAATGATAACTTTAGCTTGTATCTGACATAGGATAATCAACTTTCGGATGACAGGTGTTCGAATAATCGAGATTCTACTGAGTTTATTAATATTCTTTAAAGATTCGCCTTAAAAAAATGGTTCATGTAGTCAAAATTTCACCAATAATTCGACAAATTCATAACTTTTGAATGTTTAAAAATAAATCATGTATAGATAGATAGGACGACAAAAAGATAGTAAAATGAAGAGCTTTCGAACAATGCACAGTTCTTATATTTGACCGATTGTTTAAGCCAGACACAACTGGAGTGGTATTACTCACAAGGAAGAGAGGTAGAAGAGATAGTAGAGGAGAGAGATTTGGAAGTACAACTACAAGTGCAATATAACAATATCCAGCATTCGAGATATAATCATAAATACAAATGCTATAGAATCGGCAGATTACCACAATATTTAGAAAAGGATGACAGGCAAGGAAGTCAGAAAATGCTTGCAAGAGCAAGTTGTAGGAGTGTAGAAGAAGCTGATAAATATTGGTTAGAGGAATAACAAAGGAAACGCATACTATGTAAGGAAGGTTTAAGGAATGTAAAGCACTGGGTGGGAGATTGTAGGACGATGGAAGATAAAAACATAAGATTAAAAGAAGTAGTAGAAAGAACAAATAGAGAAAAGACAATAAAATGGCTAAGAGAGGAAAAGAAGGAGAGGTTAGGGGAAGGGTGGAATGAATGAATAAAAAAATCATACGATCTCCACAGACAGGTGGAAATCAAAGTATTAAATGTAAAGAATGTGTTAAGAGAAGTTTAAAAATTTGATATTTTAAACTTTTAAGTTTAAATGGAATAAGACAAAGGTGTGGATGCATGGATGGGAAATTATATTTATAAGCCAAATCCCATTCTGATTGTTCTGTGACAAATGGATTCAGTCCGATGCCACCCCACCCTTCCTCACATACAGACATAAACCCCATTCTGTAGCCGGCAGTCAAAAATTAATAAATTATATTTCACCGATATTTTACATGATTTCATGAATTTTCTCGATTCATCAGATCAAAAAATATTCATATTAATTGTTACAGCGTCATACGATATCAACAAAAAGCAATTTCGAATTATTTATTTACTTAACAAACGCGTATTTTGTATAAAGACCCTTTAACACGTTCCCTGCCACGTGTACCTACCGTTTTCAAATTTTAATTTAATCACATAACTACCAGCCCTTATGAAATTTTGAGTAAGTAAAGTAAGTAAATTTTAGACATAGAAAGTGTAATATCAAACAGATAAATATTTGTACAGTCAGCGACGTGTATTAATAAATAGCCATTTTCGGGTGTATGTCTATTTATGGAATTTTCTTTCTGTGGCAGGGAACGTGTTAATGTATTACATGCATAGTATAAATTACATAAGGAATGTATGTATATAACGGAATAGCATGTGAAAAAAATTTATTTTGTAATTTCGGCTAATTTTTATATACACGGTCAATCCCTTCTCGGTTGTTTCACGATTTTTACCGCAATCTGTATAACAAAATGGAGTAACTGGCAGAGTTAAAAGCTTTTTGGAAGTCTACATAAATGGCATCCACCTGGCAATCGTTCAATAGAATTTGATAAATAATGATAGTATGAGACTAGAACTGTATTTGCCGATCGTCCAATCATAAAACCTCATTATTAACTCTTCGACTGCTATCAGCGCCTATAGCGTTTGACAGAGTACAGTATATAGTACTGTATACTATCGACGCCCATAGGCGTTGAGTGCAATGACTCGTTATGTACTGATGCAGCTCGGCCGCACTTACATTTTACTCTATTTACTGCGATTATACTCTACTCAATGTGCTTTCAGATGACAGATGTCTTCTGCTGGGACAATAAGTTTTAAACTGTTGAAATGGAGAATAAAAAAGTTGTAATAAAAGTTATACGGTATTATGGGATGTATAAAATAGCGTACTCAGAATTTCAAACACATTTTGATTTTTCGAAAAAAAGTTTAGTATTGAAATTTCTATTTAAATGTTGTAACGCTATTATGTTATTGAGCGCCCTTATAATACTCATTGTCAATAAAATGGTTGTAATTAAACTGCGGATCTTTATGCAATTTAGCATATTTTAAATACATGGAAAATGCACATTCTACACAGTAAATAAAGCCAGAAATATGTTTTGTAAGATTTAAAACGGAAAATATAGTTTTATCATAGCTTCATTTCGATAATTACATTAAAATAAATAATATTTATATCTTAAAATGTATATTTGCATAAATATCCGCAGTCTAGTTATAATAAAGACATATAGTTCCATGGAAAAAAGTAGGCATGACCTCTGCATCTCTTAAAATAAAAAATTGTTTCTGTTATCATTTGCGTCGTGCAAACGATTTTTTTGTATCCCCCACAGTTCACAAATTAATGAAATGTATACACTTAAACCGAACAGACTGTATGTAGAAATAGTCATAACTACAATGGGGATCTTTATGCTATTTAGTATATCCAAGTTCCTGAAGAACGCACATTTTATAGAGCAAGTAAAATAACAAAATTGTGTAGGAAATCGTGAAAAATAGGGACCGCGGCACCGGGACTCGAACCCAGTTCCTCTGCGTTGGTAGCCAGCCACCTTACCCCCTACGCCACCGTCACTCCGCTGACATCCTTAATTCCACGATTCCTCTTATGTTGGGTCTGGAGGTCCCGATCCCACAATTGTACCTTTAAACTTTTTTCCCCAAAAATACAATTCTGTCATAGTTGTGTTTCATTAGCTAAAATCTAATCTTCATTACCTGAAATCTAAAAATGTATATTTGCATAAAACTCTGCATTCTAGACATAACAATAATCGCGATAGAAGTTATAATCCTAAAAATAGCAGTACTTAAAACGGTAACCAGAATAAAACTATAATTGCAATTGTTGATGTTAAGCACATTATCTATAACCGTGAACTATAATTATGTCTATAAATCCACTTCTGATACATAATACAATATTATTTACAAAATAACTCTAACAATAACGATACGTGAAATGGTATCCATAATATATCCATAACTACAATTATTGACGTTGAGCACATTAGCTGTAACCAAATTTAAGCTAATTTTATTTCAAGTAATGTTTTTAAAGTAATCCCAATAAATTACTTTAATCGTTATTTCGTAATTAATTAGTCATGTAAATATTATTTATTATTATTCGTTATATAATAACAAAAGTTTTAAAAAACTTGTTGCTTCGTGATTTCATCTGTTAGTGACTGAAATTTAGGAATTTCAGTCAAAATGGCAAATAAAATAATGATATATTTTATAAATATTTCCTGTATCAGTGAATAATTATGGCACATTTCTAAATTTCTTTGGTAATAATAAAAAAAATCGAGCAGCAATAATTGCAATTTGTCTCCTGTATTTTTCTTTCAATATTTAAATCATATTAGTATAATTAAATATTATCTAAATATTTAAATATTATTTCCTAAAATCCTAATTAAACGCTAAAGCAACACACTGTGATGCATAAAGAGTTATTTCTATTTAAAATCAAATAGGAGATACCGTAATATCAAATATATTTCAGAACTATTTACTTTGTGACACTATAAATAAATCAATTATTTCAAATACATGCAAATAACCTGAAAAAATAATTTAAAAATAACAGTATTTAGAAATTTTTCAGAACACTTGAGTTGGGCTGTAACCATTAACTATAATCAAGACAATAAGTCTACTTCTAATACATAATAGTACTCTCATAATAACCCTAACAATAACAGTACCAAAAATGGTAGCTATAATATAACTGTAATTATAATTATCGGTTTTAAGCACATTAACTATAATCAAAACTACAAATCTACTTTTAATACATAACAGTATTCTCAAAATATTTCGCTCAAATATATTGGAACATTAAACAACTTTTATAAAAACCTTCATTCAACATTACATCTCATGACACTGACAACGTACACTTAAATTTCAATATTAAATAGCAGACTTTGTTGTGGTCTATAATTTTCAAGTCGATGCAATTTCGAAATTATTACCTAATGTTTTGCGTTCGAAGAGCTGTTAAATAAGCTCCGAGCGCATAATTCTGAAAGTTCAAGGCTCTCCAAATATAAAGCGGTCATATTTCCATATTGCTCTACAATAGACCAAAATTCGTTTCGATAATGATCATTATACCCGACGTTGAACAGTGTCCAAAGAAACACGAAATGTATCCATCGAGGATGGTACATCATAATTCGTTTCCTTGATCTGCGTCCATGCTTCTTTCATATTACGTAAGGGACAGAAAGTGTCCCATAGAACAACTGTTTCAGAACACACCTAAGGAAAAGGGTTACGTAACGTTTATTGGTATACTAATTTCATTCCAGGTTCCGGCAGAGCCACCCTCGTTCCTTTTTGGCTTTTCTGGTCCCAGCTTCTTCTTGTACTTTAATTCTTGCCCGCTTTCTGGGGCTAACGCCAGCTATTTTCGTTTCTTAGCGACAATATAGCAGCCCTAGCCCCGTCCAAACACGTCTTCTCTTTTCTTAGCGTTAACCGTCCTCTTCAGCTTCTTCTTCTTCCCTCTTCCTGCTCCCTTATTTCTTTTTTCTTCTGTCTCCGTCGCTCTAATGTTACGCCATCGCATGCGTAACAGCCGGTGACGTCAAGAAGAGAGAAAGAGAGAGAAAGAAATTGTTGGTCGTTGTTGCGGGTGGTTTAAAATTACTCGAAAATTCATATTAACAGGCTTGAAGAATTCCTGAAATAATCACGATATCGAAGTAAAAAGTTAAAAATATAAGTTTTTTTTTTGACGAAGTTAAACAGGAAAGATGTACTTTGTTTTTGTAATTTTGAATTAAGATATATTTGAAGACTTTATAATTGAATATCTTTAGAACATATATGAGGCAGCAGATAATTTGTAGCTTTATAAATCTGTTTCGAAATATACGTCGGTTGTATTTTTTTGGAGTAATTTATTGTAATTTGTTTTGTGGATACAATTGATATATTTTTCCACTTGATTCGATTTCGTAAAGTGTAAGATAAAACCTGATGTAATGTCGTAACAATAATTGTGGTTGATTATAACTAAAAGTATAACAATAACTGCCACCACATATCAATGAATATTACTGCAAATTTATAATAATCTCTATAATTAAGAAAATGTCGATAACTGCAGAAATAACTATAACCATAGAACTAAGATTATAATTATAACAGTAATTATGCATGAATGACTATAACTGAAATCATGATGATAACCGCATAAGCATAATCACAGAATAGTACACTGAACCTCGCCTTTTTTATCTATACATATACATACATATATTTTTCTCACCAATATATAAACCTCAACAACTCGCTTTGGCAAAGTTATTTTACGCTGGTCGCTAGAAGACTGACTGGAAATTCTAACGTTGAAAGCTTTCGAAATTATCCTTGTTTATGTATCGTATAATTCAATTGGCAGTGTGGGGAGCCTAAGGTAGAGTTCTAGTATCTCAAGATAACTTACATATTACTTACTTTACCGGCTAGAATAAATAAATAACCAAAGAAGGCGTACTAATTGCTGCCCGCGTCTCACACGGGCATGCACATTTTGGATGGTTGGCCGTGCCCGTGTCAGACACGGGCATGAACGTTAAAGGGTTAATTTCGAGTAAGCTTTTCATTCTCATTCGTTATTTATTCGAAACCTTGAATAACTTGTAGTAAATCTAAATTGCAGAGTTGTCTATGTTTTTAATACCGTTAATTTGGAAATACGGTAACTCGAATTAATACTCTGGCACTACGGTACGCGAGAAATTATTGTTCTGAGCACATATTTACAATCAAATTGACAGATTCATTATACTGTCGACTCGTTATATGCAAAAAAGTAATGGTAAAAGCATGTCACAACAAACAATCTACTTCCCTTTAAATTATAACAATACAACAAAACCACTGATATCCGAACAATCACCATCGGAATGTGTGTACTATTGTCCGAACTATTATCCAAATAGTATATTACCTTCAAGTTATAGTAATAAGCTTTCTTATCCTAATATACAATACATATATTAACACATTGTCTGATTGACTGTTATGATGGCTATCGCCTTAAATTTGAATCAATCAACAATTACTAATTTTTATCAAATTTTAGAAAAATTTATATTGTAATAACAATACAAATAAATAAATAACACTTACGTTAATTAAACTTATGTTTACGTATTATTATAACAATCAAATGAATTCGTTTTACAATATGTAGTTAATATTATTTTACAACATATTGTAAAACGAATTCATTTGATTGTTATAATAATATGAACATCATAATGTTCAGCCGACGAAATCAGTAATTGGAATACTTATTTAACTGACAAAAATATTGTTAAACATTGTCAATTCTATAATATAGCTGAGAAAAAGAAATAAGAGCTCAGACAGTTTGAAGTACAAAAACATTGATATTTTATACAGTTGAATATACTAATAAACTTGTGCAATTTCGCAATAAGAGAAATATAAAACTCTTAAATAAAACAAAATATACTTTCTTGCTATTATTATTTTTCTTGTCGATACTTGCATTTTTCTTTTTAATATACAGAATGATGAACACGAATAAAGTGAACACAGCATTTTCTGAATTTGTAATATTAACACATTGATTGCCACAGTGGAAACTGCCATACCCAGTCAGACACATTACAATGTACTGTTTTAAGCGTAAATCGCGAAGGAGGAAAATATTTTATTATTTGAACGTGTAGTAATTACTTTATATTGTTATTGTAATAATAATGATGTTGAAAATTGTATAAGATATACTAGGTATTTAATGGAATAAAATTTGAAGCGCTGGTCAACGGAGACCCCCACGACAATCAACATATTAATTTTGCAATAGTGTAATTAAATTTTTATTTTCGTTAACACTGAGCTGTTATGTTTCAATGAAATATGTACATAGCCATCGCATAGTTAATACAATATGTAACTCTATCGATAAAAATCCCATGTTTCTTTTAAAGAAATATAAATTGCGTAAAGTCAGCAATTACCGGCACACGAATAATTTTGTGACTCACAGTATACTTGTGTCGAACTTTCATTCAAACAAGGAAACTTCAGATATTCAGAGCAATTTAAGCAATTCTATAGGATGTTTCTACAATGGTGTCGCAAAATTTACAAATGTACCAGACACCTTGGAAGTAAGAAAAAGTGCTAAGGAACAGTCAGGTTCGTACATAGTCAATTTAAGTCTCAACATGCCCACGTTACGATATTAGAAATATTTCATGTATTAGATAAGGTACGTCGTGATAAACAGTCATAGTGATGTTATCATGACAACCATGTCATGTGTAATGACAAGAAAAACGTTTCGTCAGGGACGCGGACCATAAACGTCTGTTTGCTTAATAATGAAGGTTATTTTTAACACTCCTTGTGATTATTGGTGCAGTTACGGTTACATACAAATTAAGGCTGAAATTGGATGTGCTTCGGAATAACAAATTTGCAAGCCCACGTTTACTGAAATTTTGTCTTACTTTCAAGGCGTAGATTACACTTGTCAATTTTGTGAGACTATTTTAGAAACACTGTATGTCCTGTTGGAATCATTGAAAAGAAGTTATTACTTCTAATATTTATTCGAATATTTCAGTGTTTAGTTTGAAGAAGCATCTTGTATTATGAAGGACAATTTTTTCTTTGCGTTAGCTTGTTTCTGCATTGCCCTGTTTGTCCTCCCAAAATTTCTCTGTTATTCATTAGATTCTCTTTTTCTTCGAACTCTCGTAATTTCTCGCACCCTTAAGTTTCTTAACCCTTTGACTGCAATCGGCGCCTATAGGCCTTTGACATAATCTAGTTAAAGAGATTCTTTTCCATGTTTCATCTTTTAATTTCTTCTCTCATGATCATTATCTAGTTTTTTGCTTTGATAACTTTAAAAAAACCCTTGACTGCCTAGTGAAAACTGCCATGTGTTGTCAAACACGCTACAATATCCTGTTTTAGATATACACTATGAAGGATAAACATATTTAACCGGTTGATTGTGCAGTTGCTTTATATTATTATTAGAATGTTAATAATGATCAAAGTTTTATAAAAATTAATAAGTATTTAATCAAATTCAGGTTGAGGCTCCGATCATCGGTAAGTCCTACAACAGTTGATGTATAACATTTGCTATTTCCTTCTCTTGAATTCGGTTTCTTTTGTTTTTGCCGCTGTTTTTGATGCTTCAATGTATGTTTTCGATTCTTCTTCAGTTAAAAAGAATTCCTCAGGCATGCTAAAAATAGTTCCGTAAGTAATTTTTGCAAAAATGCCTTGTCAATGTTCTTTCTTCCATATTTTCATGTTATTTTCTTTAGTGCTTCAGCTTATTATGAAGACATTCTGACCATAGTAAGAACACATGAATAAAATCGCTCATGGTCTGTCTTTGTTACGATATAGTCTTTCCTTCTTTCTATTCTAAAAATATTACAATGAACGTATAATTGAATGAAAAAAAAAACAAACCAAGCTGGTACGATGTAAGAAAACTTGAAGATCACGGAAAAACACTATCAACAATTGCAAACCCACGTTTAACACGCCATTTAAATTTCATCCTAATTCGTTACACCATATTTTTCCTTCTTTTTTCATTCATATATTCTTTGCCGCTGTATAAAATAGGAAAAGTAGAAGTTACATTATTTCTGTTACATTATACAGTGCTCAAAAAAGGATATCAGACGTCAAGAGTGTATAGTACTTTCAAATAGGAACAAAAAGTGTCTAATCAACATATGTCCTAAGATGAACTGTTTAAAAACATCTATTTCTTCTCCTTCGTTTTTTTTTTAATTATTCCTTTTAGTTTTCATAAATCTGTTGCTTTTGTATACATCTCGTTTTATTTTCTTTTTCTTTATGGAATTAGTTCGAAGCATTAGCGAAGAATTACGAAAAATGAAAACCATCTTTCTAATTGAAAAATTCTATTGTTCTAGAGTGTCGGAGTCAATAAGATATAGCGGGATTGTCTCTACATGTACACAGTAATACCCCGATTAACGCTCAAAATATGTTCTTAAAAGACAAAGCATTAAACGAAACAGCGTTAAATGAAGTCATCTTAGCACATAATAAATACGGATAAGGAAACATGCGACTAAGAATAAAGAAGTTTTACTTTAATTTGAAGTTACTTTTATATTAACTTATAAAACATATATAATACATGTACATACAAAGAAAAAATTTATTTTTGCGTTGTCGTAGATTGTGGCTCTTCTGAAATTTTTTATTTTTTACTGACAAAGTCATCTAGTGTTATTTGTCGTTTTTTTCTTTTCTTCTCATTGAACAACTGTTAGTAGCAAGAGATCGCATCCAAAGCGCCACGTCTTAGATGAATCGTCAGTTTTCGATGACAAGAACCATGTTATATCGAATCATGGAATACATATTTAGACCTTTTGTAGGATTCGGAGAAAAACCGCGTTATATCGAATCAGCGTTAATTGGGGTAGCGTTAAACGGGGTCTTACTATTTGACTCTCATGAGAATTCAGTTATTATTACCATTTTTATTGAATTTTTGTTATTGACTAAACAAATTATTATTTGTAAAAGGCAACTAGTCGTGTTTAAACTGGACTTCCATTCAAAAGAGAGAAAGTTCATGCCTAATAGGTGACGTCACACAAATTAACAATCAGAGCCACCTATTAACCTACCAATGACAATACGGTAACCTAACCTCGCTTTAAAATGTCGATAAGTCTTACAACCGACCAACAATTCGAATTGAAGAAATAATGAAATTAAATTCTGACAAGCTATACTTTTTAGAAATTAGTACAAGTATTATCCTTTTATTGCAAACTGTGGTAATTTCCCAAAAATTAGACGCGAAAATTTCGCTGAAAGTTGAAGGAAACGGATTTCATAGGTTAGATATAGTTGAAATTCGGTTACACGAACCGGACGTAAACATTAATTATATTTTTAATTAATTAGATCATATTTTTAGCCTATTTAATATTGAAGTGGGAGTAAAAACTTTATATTTCTAGATTAACAAGAAAATAATTATATAAGTAACACGTACTTTGTACATCCAATTTCACATAATACATAAAATAAATAATTATTTTCTTTAAAAAATAGAATGTTTTTCTCCCATTTGAAGTAGTTTTGTTGAATGATATGTTAATTATATTTAAAATCCTTTAATTATATTTGTTTTAGATATTTGTCCACAATATTTTGTGTATTTTTAATTTTTAATTAGCAAACACAATTTTTATAGCATCAAATTTTATTTTATTTAAAAAAATGGGAGCTTTGAATTAATTAATTTTATAGATTTGTTAGCGATGGCATGTTTTTGAGTGAAATCAAAAGCAGTCAGCCAAATTATGACTAGCTTTGTAAACTAATTGTTGGGATGTATATATATAGTCTATTAGTAATTACAGTGATTATGTATATACGTATACATACAGTAAATAGCGTCAATGACTCAAAGTCACATAACTGTAGAATAATGTAACATTGAAGGTAACATACATAAGGAAAAAGTTAAGGATGACAGCACACAGAATTGTTTCTACAAGATTTTATCACAGAGTGACAAATATGAGTGTGCTTTTTACTAAGAAGACTGAAAAATTACTCTGTAATTATTCCATAACTATCAAGAGATTTGTTTCATAAATATAATCCGAAATCTCTTATTGTAATTTATTATAGATTCAAATCACCAGTATTCAGAGTTTCAACTTTCAACTTTATATAAATCAGTGTTTTAATTTAATCTTATCATATTTAGATTTTCGAATTTTCGGTTTTAAATTTAATTTTATCAAATTTCAAACTATAGAAGTTCTGATTATTCCAAAATTATAATTAAAAATAAATAAATTTTCAGACTCTTAATTTATCATGTGAATTTCAATAATGAGCTTGAAAAATGTTATGCTACTATTTATTTAACACTGCCACAAGCTTTGTACGTCAATGTGAATGAATTGACTGATTTAACAAGGCTAGGAATTGTAAGTAATCGTACATTAACTGTACTTTTCATACTTAAAATTTAAGTTGTGTAACTACATTTATTGTTATATTCTAAATTGAGGTAATTATTAACTAATGATAATAAGATTTATTATTTACATACTAAATATGTAATTTAGAAACAATTTAAAACTAAATTTAGATGATATTATATTTAAAAACTAAATTGTGTATAGTACTCGTGAATTAAAAAATTGAACTTATAATTAGACATCAAGCAGAATTTCAAATGTTATTCAATGTTTCAGACTACAGCATGTTCTGTTGGAGAAACTGATATAGAACAATTTGCAGAAAATGCAGAATCACAAAATGTAACAATATGTTCTCCATTAACTGGAATGATCAGTGTTTTAAAGTTACCTGTACACCAGCGTTATCAATACCCCAGTGAAAGCGATTTGCATACTAATATTATCCTTCCAAAACCTAAATTGCTTTTGGGTTGCAAAGAAAGGGTAAAAGAATATAGGATTTCTAAAATTGATTTATGTTTACCTTGTGCAGAACTTGTTTCAAAGTGGCGAGAGATTCCATTCATTATGGTAAATATACATCGTAAAGATAGTCTTATGATATATATAGTTTATAAATAATAAGTGAATATGAATAATGAAACTATTTTTTTTATTGTTTAGGGTAAAGAGGATTTTGTGTGGATCGTACCTATTGGGAACTCAACTATGTGCACTGTAGTAACTTATGTTACATTATTAGTGACAGTTTTGTGTACAGCATTCCTTGCGTGGACAGTTTCAAAATCTGTTCCAAAAGAACATGAAAAAAAAGAATAATAGTTTTTAAAATCGTATTATTGCCCTTCATAATAAAGTTTCTTTTTTAAATTAATATTAGCTTAAGCATATTATATTTTTGTACTACATAACGAATATAATTTACATATACAAATATTTCTACACAATAATCAAATATCCAATGTTTATATTTCCCAAAGATGAGTATTTTAAAATTTTAACATTTAAATTACAAATTTCTAAAGCAGAAATTGTTTCTAAATTGGCAGTATAAAATTTCAATTTTTCAGTTTCAAATATCCGAAGATTTAGATTTCAAATTTACTATATGACTAAGTTGAAATTAAAAATTTCTTTAGACTGATATTTGTGTGATTTAAATTTCATATTTATTAAATTAAGAACACAAATTTTCAGTGTTTCACAATTCAAATTTATATTTATGATTCAGTTTTTATAAATAGACATATTTTTAGTACATGGAACGACGCTTTATGTAAACCATTTCGAATGTTAATTCATCTCCGAATATTATGACAACTTATGTCACATAATCAATAACAATTGTACATACGATGTTCCTTCCAGAAATAATTTGAAAAAGAACACTCAAAAAATACAGAATAACATTTGTAAGAAACACATTGTTCCTCTTTACAATGGAGGAGTTTTTTAAATTAACATAAACTTAATTAACTATATTATAGTTTTGCAATAAATATTGAATATAATACATTATATACAAGTGTAGCGCTTCAGAGTCATTGAAGACATTCTCACAGAGGAATAATTAAAATATAATTAGACACACACAATCATTCACAGCATCCTTAAGATAAGTTTTTTGTATTGTCATGGTAGTATCATGAGTTCTTCTCCGTCTCAGAATCTTCAACATCCTTTGTTTTCTGTACACAACCATTTTCCATTGTTGATTCTGTTACACAGTTCAATACAGTTTCTTTGCTCTTCTCTATAGGATCATTCCATATTTGAATCTTGCTTGTACCAAAGAGAACAAACATCAAATTTCCAAAGAAATAAATTATGGCTGACAAGAAGAACACATTTCTCCATTGCAGAACGTCGGACTGGAAAATTTAGAAATAATATTAATTGGTGAGTGGAGATTTGTTAGAATTCTGTTATACTTGCTATATTTCAATGAATAAAAATTATATTTAAATTAATTAAGATAAGTGATCACTGTTCTTTTTTTATTTCAAATAGAAACTAAATTCTTTCTGCATATGAAGATGTTGAATCTTAAATTTCTGATTTTTAGAAGTCGAAACTATAAAAATTTGAACTTCAAATTAAACAGTTTCGAACACGAAATTTCCGATTTCGATAATTTTGAGATTTCGCTTCTTAAATTTGAAAATTTATAGTGAAACGCGATTTTTAAAATATAAACCTTCGGAATTCAAACGCTGAATTTTCATTTCTTTTTTAAATTAGGTACCTCAGCTGATTTACGAAGCTTTAAATTGTATATTTTTCGATTTTTTAATATCAACTTTGAATCTTTAAGATTAAGTATTTCAAATATTACGGTTAAAATTCTTGCAAAAATAATTTAATTTCTAAAACTAAATATTCTAAGCTTGTGAATTAAAAACTTCCGGATTTCGAAATTCTGAAATTCCGTTTGTTAAATTTAAATAAAATTTATCATACTTACCGAGTCTTTAACAATTATACTGGCAACCAAAGGAGCCAAAAGACTACAAATATTTGCGGCAGTATTAGTAATGCCCATTAAAGTTCCAGCAAAATTGGGACTAAGATCCATGTGATTCACGTTGTGTCCACAGTAAATAGCGATATTGCTGGCTACAGCAATTACCAAAAGGATTTCGGCTATGTATGATTGCCCATCCTGGACATAACCGAGACCAATTAAGGCAACTGCTGGAATCCATTGGCCTATACTGTTGCAAATCTTTCTGGATGCTTGGACCGTTACGATGTTTTTCTTAATTAGCAGATCTGATACGTAGCTAACTGGGAAACTCAGGAGCCATGCAGTTAAATATGGCAATGCTGTCATAATACCATTCTAAAAGTAGAAAATAATTAATTAGTATGTAAGTAGGATTAATTAATAATAGTTATACTAAAAAACTCCAAATTTCGTAAGTAGAAAATATTCTTAAATTCTTTTAAATTCTTAGATTTAATAAATGCTAATTATAAATATTTGAATTCTAACATTTCAGATTATAACTTATCGATTTTCAAAAGTTGGAAATTTCAATAGTTGCATCAACCGCATTACAAAATTCACATAGTTGAGTCTGAATACTTTCCAGTTATAAATTCCTAGTTTTAAAAGCTATACATCTCAAACTATTGCTATTAAAAATTAATTATTTTAAAATTTTCGATTTCTAATATTTTAATGTGCCAATACGATCTAGGAAATTTCAAACCCCAACTTTTCAATTCCCAAAATATGAAAATTCAAATTTTAGGATTTCAAAGTTCTTAATTTTTCAATTTTGTAGGTTTCATATTTTTAATTCCTAAATTTAGAAATTTAGAAATCATAAGCTTTTAATTATAAAAATTTAAAATTTACAAGTTTTTTAAGTTTTTTTACTCTCAACGCATTTAGTTTCAAGTTTTAAATTCTAACTTCTAGGCTGCAAATTTTACAATATGAAAATACAAGTTTCTGAGGTGTCAATTTTCAAAAATCAAATGTTTAAATTTTTTAATAATAATTTTAAGTTATTCATAATTTGAAATTTTAAATGTTACACATTCCGATTTTTCAAATTTTCAGCCATTAAATTGTCAGTTTCCCAAGCTTCAAGTTTGAAATTCGAAAATTTTATACTTCCGATTTCTCGAATTACAACTTTTCAACTCTCAATTTTGCAAATATATATTTACAAAAATTACTACTTTTTATTTTTATAATAAGTTAAAAATGATATTGTCTTTCTTAATATTTGTTCTGGTTTTCAATTTTATTTCTTACTTCAATAAGTTTTATCTATTTTATAGCATTTTACTTAATCCTCATTCCAAGGCTATGAAAATTTATAATAATTATTACTGTTTCCTTCATATAAAAGACAAGTAATAATATTTAACGTTAATATATTACATATAATGCATATTTGACTCATCATTTTATAGATTGTCGTTACCCGATTATTCAGGTAGCGTCTACTAACGAATTCGTGTAATCAAGGTTCCACTGTCAATGCATTATTATTCAAACGATGCAACGCCGTTGACCTTGACATTATTATACTGAATTCATACGTTTGTCATTGACAAATGTGAAATATATTCAAGTAACGTCGAATTCGTCTTTGGCCATCAAGTTTCGGTAAAGCATATTAATTAACATCCAGTAACGTAAAAGTCTTGCATACATGTTTAAGACAATAATTATGCACTGAACAATTAAATAGTACATACATGTAACCCTGCCATGTGTATAATTACAAACACTGATACCATTTCTTCCTATTACAAGTAAATAATAATAATAGTACTTATGATAGGACAAAACAGATTGACATTAGAATCAATGTATGTACATCGTAGTAAATATGAAAGTCATCAGTCTGTGTTTTGTTGCTACTGAAGAAATATTCCAAAATTGCATTGTTGCTTCATATGATAAAATCCGAAATAATCAAATATGCATTGCTTTACACAAAATAATTTCCAAGAATTCCTTTACTAAAGTGTCCATATAACAGTATTGTAAAGGGTATAGGTTGATGAGTAAAACATCTAAAGCTTGGTCATTTGCTTCTACTACACCATGTATATTATGTTATGATTTTTCTTTGTGTATATTTCAATTAATAAAAATTTTAAGTGTGAAACTTACATCTTTGATGTCAAAATGTAATACAGAAGACATGTAAGATGGAATCTTTGTTAACAACATCCAGAATCCCCAATTATGCGCAGCTTGTGTAGCTAATAATGCCCACATTGGAAGACTTGTCATCATTGCCATCCACGGAGTAGACAGTTTCTAAAAAAAATCATTTTTAATACTACAAACACAAGTAACAATAAAATATTTTACTTGTAACAAAAAATTATTATTGGTATGCTTTATCAAGTTTAGACTGAGCATAATCATCTCATAATAGTATAACTCATAAGAGTTAAGTGTCTAATAATATCAAATGTTTCAATATCAATATATTGAACACAATTATTATAACAATTGTAAATGTTTCCAAACAATTCAGTCAGAATAATTGAATATCAAGCTTTAAAACAATTTATTCATGTTGAATCTGTTTTGTTTAATATGTTGTAACTTTTATTGGGAATGTTATTGAAGTATACTTAATAAATGCTATAAATAGCTAATGAATTAATTATTTGGCACAATACAAGTAATAAAAATTATCTGAATCATCAAAAATATATGTATCATGTGCATACCTCTTCTGTTTCAGTTACCCCAAGACTAGTTTCAATGTACTCTTTCTCATCATCAGGGATCTTTGAGTGTTCAGCTGGGGATTCCTTGCCAATAATGTAGAAAAGGATACCAGAAACTACAGTGATACCGCCCCAACAATAAAAGCAACTTGGCCAGCCCAAAATAGAAGCTGATAACAGGCCAGAACTTAGTAAGCAGACCACGTTCCCGATCCATCCTCCAGCATAGACAAAGGTCGCTGTGAGTCACATATAAAATATCTCTATTGTAGTGAATTAATCGTGTGCAAGTGTTTTGGATTATTGCTGAAGTTTATATACAATATGTTTGTATTGAGAAAGTATTATTTAAGACAAAATCTTTATGCTACATACTACTTGAGTATTTTATAGATTTCAGAGATTTAAAGATATTTGATGTTTTGAATTTTAGGAATTCAAAATGTTTTAATATATTGGTTTATAATATAATTTATAATCAATAATTCATATATCAATAGTCAATAATTCATTGTCACTGTAGTAAAGTCCTTCCGTATCGCACCATCAGATCTTGAGCAGAAGTTGTCGGATAATATAAATATTGTGCGTACTTACACATTCTTCCTCTTTCTTCTACAGGAGCCCATTTTGAGAGCAAAGTATGAAGACATGGAAGGACAGTGCCCTGACATAATCCAGCGATAACTCTGAATGCACATACAGCTTGCCAACCACTATAATGGGCAGCGACAGGTAGTAAAAGTGTCACAAAACCACAAATAAATTGGGCCAGTGAGAATAGCTTATGGGCACTCCAACGATGAGCTATGATACTTCCCAGTACTTGAGTACATACATAGCCCCAGAAGAAGGAGCTTAAGATAACGTCCTTGATTGAAGAGTCCCATGGGAATTCCTTGAATAAATAGAGCCGAGGTTGTAGACCTCAGACTTAAACCTAACCGAAATTACACACGAAACGAAGTATAATTTTCCAACAATTTGAAGTGAAAAGATGATATATCATAGATGCTGCTAAAAAAATTTTAGTAAAAATGAAATGGAAACAGATTTTTTGTTTCTATAATTTATAATTACATCAACTAATTATTAATCGTTAGCGAATTTCCCAGGTTTATTAAAATTGATTTTTATTTCTGGTTTGTTAAAGTAACAGATTTCAAATATTCGAATACATCGACTTTGGGACCTCTGATTTTCAACAAATTTTAGGTTTATAGTTACCGATTTATAAAATCGAAATTTTTGTATTACTTGATTATTACAACATTTTTAATCACAAAGCAAAAAATCTTCAGTACATCGTATGTAATTCAAATCTACGAAATTGTACAACTAGAATTTGTATGTTCGAAAATTTCAATTATTGAATTTTAGATTTTTAAAAATGTTAAATTTTAAGTTTTCGGTTTCCAAAACATTAAGTTGCAGGTCTTTGATTTTGACAGTATGTTTCGATTTCTCAGTTCCCAAAATTTCACCTGCAAAATTTCCGAAAGTCGTATGTGAAACTTAAATTGACAACCTTAAAATTGAATTAATTATTGATACAACACTGTTATGTTTAAAAATATGAAAAGAGAGTACAGGGGAATACAAATATAAATACAGTAAATATAGGTATTAAAAAATAAGAAGAAAGATACAAACAAAAATGAAGATCGTACTTCAAAGTCAGGATTTGCGGTTGTACTGTTGGTCATAGCTTCCAAGGTCACCGATATGGTGACCCTAACAGCATAGCAGCAGAAGAAGCCCAAGGCCATCAAGAGCACTTGCACGTGCCTACATCCAAACGTGGCTGTAAAACAAAAAGTCTTTATTTTAATTGCAGGTATGGCAACTATCTTTAATTTAATTAGCAAAGTATAAAATACTAAAACAAACACATGTCAGTATTTGGGAGTACTGAATACTGAAATATTAATATACAGAAATAGTTGCTTAAGAAATTGTAATATTTATGGAAGTTAAAATAAATATTCTTAAAAAATATAAAATATTAATATATAAAATTGGTAAAACAAAAAATAATAAAACTATAAGAAATATATTAAAATATAAAACGCCAATAGATTACTATAGCTAAATGAAGTATAAAATTTAAAATACAAAGGTGATGGAACATAAAATATTCAAAAAGATATTAACACTAGATTTACGGACATTTCTTATATATCTATCTCTACGGACACGCGTCAAATTGACGCGTAAACGAAACCGCACATTTTCTTTAAAAAACAACTTATTTTATTTAAAAACAATATATTATACACTATTAACTTATAAATGAAACTGTGACATTATATATTTATATAAAATTTATAATATTTAACATTATGCAACATTACATTTATTCCGCACATTTGTGAAATTCGAAATGCGTCAAAATGACGCGTCCCGTAAACCTAGTGTTAATATTCTGTGATACTAAAATATGCAAATAGTGATATAAAGAACATATTTAAACTATAAAAAAATTGAAACGTGAAAGTGATTTTCGATTTCCGAAATTTCAAGAACATTCAGTATAATATGAAGATATAAATATAGAACAGTAAAATGTTGAAATTTTATAAAATTCTGAAATATAAAATGTAGTAAACTATAGAATATTCAAACGTGGGAATAATACAATTTCGATATAGCAGAACATCATTTTAATCGTTGAATTCAGATGTTACAGTTACAACTTTTCCAAAAATGGTTTCATAATATTTAATTTATAAAGCTAAACACTTCTAACTTGTAAATTCGAAAATTACAGACTTCTAAATTCCAAAGTTCCGGTTTGCCAATTTTAAATGAAACAAAAATAAAATTAATAAAGCAAGAAAAGAATCAGCTGAGTTTACACAAAGAATTTAAAAATATCTTCTCGCTTTAATACACCAGCATATAAACAAAGACAAACATTGATTGTGTTAAAATTAAAAGTATTCCAACAATTGTCTGCTTAAAAATTGCATCTTTATCTACTATTCTCCACAGAATCATTCATGTACCATCAGCAGATGATACTGAATCTCTTAAACAAACGACTCCGCCGACAAATCTCTATCGTTCGCTCAGTTTTTAATCATCCAATCGACTTACGCGGCTTTTTCTGTATCGTATCAACGTTCCCTGATAACTCTCTTGTGAATTTGTGTCCATCATTCACTGTTGTACGAAATTCACTCACTAAATTCCCAGCACCATCCCGACGAAGAATGGCGGACGTGTACTTAATTCCTCCGCTCATCACGATCTTCTAAATACTTTGAAACAGTTTCCTACTGTACTACTGTGGAATTCTTATATGAATACTGCCGTATCGGTAGACGACTTATACGTTGTTTAATTATGTTTCTTTTTGGTAAACTGACGGACTTGTTGCAACACTTCTGCCGGATGTAAATTCAGTGAGTGAACTGATCGACGTTTACCTTTTCAGGATTTAAAAAACACTTTGACCGCACGTGATATACTTTTTCGGATCGTTATCGTACTGATAAAACAATCTTCTGGTAACTTTACGACGGCTTCAGTCGAAAAGCTTCTCATTTGATAATGTTTGAACAGGCTGAGCAAACTATACCATCTTCCATATGACGAAAAAATATTAGAGCATTTCCAAGGTTCACTTAATTTTTTGTTAGTTTCCAGTCATCTAGAATTACATTTATTTTTTCTTTACATAAAAATGTATTTAACATAATACTGGTATCACAGATCTTAATCTCTTGTATCTTGTTTATTTTTAATCATCCACTATTACGTATAATCGTCTTCCGTTTACATAATTGCATACTTACAGAATATTGTGGTAATGTAAATGTACAATTTAAGCATTTTTTACAAATTTTAAAATGAATGATAAAGGAATATCATGTACTCTATACATGAACATATACAACGTGTTTGTAATAGGTTGTGCCAGACTTAAAGAGCATTTAGTACTCGCAAAGAGGAGTAAAAGTGTTCCATTACTATGAGCCTTAAAATTGGCTATTTGGGTGTTACAGAAACTCAACCGCTTTTTCATATATTGCTACAATCTGGGCGGATAACGCCCAGGGGCGTTTGCGTAACATACCTAACAAGCAGGGTCACCGATCATACGCACGTGATGTTTATACGTATGTATATGATGAAGTATAAAATTTCAAAATGTAAGATAATTATTTCGTTACACAGACAATAAAAATGTAAAAATATTAAAGATCAAATGTACATAATATAATTGATATTCACTTTCTTCTGACTTCTATGAGTTTCAAATTGTTAACTTTATTAAACATTTCAGTTAATTATAAATATTCATTCCCTTAATATTAAAAATTAAGCTCGTTTCCTAAAGATAAAAAATTCTGTTTTTATTAAACGTACATAATTACGTTACTTTTTTATGTATTTAACCACTTGTTTAATTAATAAATATTCGTTTAATTAGTAAGTAATGATTTAAGCAACGAATAATCGACTGTAAAAATAATTTCTTACGTCGGAATGTAGCTGCCTCCATAGTACTTCTGGAGTTTTGAATGCTTCAATCAAGTTTTGAATGAATTCTTCATTAACAGCCAACTGTCTTTAATATTTTCTAACAGAATGATGTTTGAAATAATAAATTATCGTATTTGCAGCACATTTAATGAAGGAATAAGCAAATGAATAAGCTATCGTTCTTATCGTGGTGATTGACGTATAAGTTATCATACTTATTGTTAGAACTGTGAGCGTGCAACAACGTTATTCCGCTTCATTGTTTATATTTTATTAAGAAAATGATTCTGCTTTATTTTATTGTATCAGTTTTTTGACCGCATAAGATTGAAGATGTTGTGTAGGAAAAAATTGATCATCTATTACAATGAATCATCATTTAATTCAAAAGGATATACAAATTAAGATTGAATCATCAAAACCTGTCAAAAAATCTGGCGTCAGTTAAGGTAGTTAAAAATTTTCAAAATTCTTTCCCGAAATTGTTAAAATAGTCTAACACCAAAATTGTACATATTCAGGAAATTTAAAATGGAAAATCTTAAAAATATTAAATAGCTTCGAAATTTGAAAAAGCAATACATTGTCAGTATTAAAAAACACAAAAAAAATCGTTTAAATATCCATATACAAATTTTAAAGAAAATGCTAATATCGAAAATGTGTTTAAAAAATTGTAGCAAAGAAATAAAACGATTACGGAAATAATATTGTTAATGAAATTATTAAACAAGCCGTAATACGTGTCCAAATTACGTAAAATACAACGAATAAGAAATTGTTTATCAGTATGCTCGGATTATCCGTTTCGAGAATATGAATTAAGACGTTATCAGATAAAAATGTACGGAATCGTATAATGAAACGTAGAATTTTGTACGCATGTTTATCTCTCAATTTATTACATTGCAAAATTGAAAGTTCGCTCCATTCGCTTTACTAAATATACGAAAATTGAATTTTCCAAGTACTTAAATTTTTGTCTTTAAATTTTAGCTTCTTTGATTTCAAAGTTTAAATTGCAAACGAACAACGTTACAAGTTTCCGAATTTCTAGTTTTCAAAGGTACTAATTTCTACGTCTATAATGTTCCAAATTACAAATTTCAAGTATTTAAATTTATCAGATTTTTCAATGTCTAAACTCCACGTTTTTAGTTTACACTATATCATATTTATAAATTCCGGTATTTGAAGATTCATGTTTCCAAATTTTTAGTTTACAAAATATCAACTTTTGGAAATTCGCATTTTCAAATCTTGAAACGTTGACTTTTGAACATTCTCAAATTTCGGAAATATCTCAGTTCCATAACATTGGTCCTTCAATTCCGATTTCATTTTCAGCATTTTTGTTTCTCCTGTTTTTTTATCACATTTCTATGTTTAATTTTTCAAATTTCCATGTTCCCTGTGTTCCGAAGCTTTCATACTAATGACCCGATATTCCAGATTTTTAATTATAAATTTCCGAGTTTAACACTTTTCAAATTTCAAATTGTACTCGAATTTCGAAAACACTGAACAATCTAATTTTCAACGAAAAATATTCGTTATGTAAATATAAAAGGAAGGAAATCACGAACGGAAGTTTTCCAAAATTACTTCACTGTTTTGATGTTGTTAAATTAATATGAATAATCTGCGTCACGATAAAATATTTTGTTATAACAAACTGAAAAAACTGCAGATCTTCACAAAACTCCTAGTCCGCAGAAAAGGTCGAAAATTCAGGATTTCTTATTGGAAGTACATTATGCTAATATTGTATCAATGTTTGGGAAATGTATTTTACATTTCGTGCACATTTACTTAAAATTACTGTGTTCCTTTTAAAAGATCGATCGATGAGGTACATGGATATTATTTGTTTCCTGTAATCAATACTTTGAGTTTAAAGCAGGTGATAGTTGCAGCGTACTCGTCATCATGCGATAACTTCTTCTGATCCAAAGTCTAATTGTTGTTAGCTGCTTGTATTGTATCACTTGAGACACTATCTTCTCAGCAATAAGTTTGCTCCAGAACATTGAATGTAGCGTTCAAATAATATTGCAGTCATGTTTCATCGAATCAAATATTCCTTTAAAGTGAATCATGTTTCTTCTCTTTCGAAAACATTTTTTCTCTGCAAACGGTGTACAATGGCGTGGCATACAGAAGCTTCGTACGTACACACCCATTCGAAAGTTTGGAGCACCCTTTGCTTTTTGGGCAAAACAAATTTTTTCATACATATGCAGATATTTTATTAGAAATATTGCACTTATATATTAAAATAACATTACATTAATATGTTCTACAATTGGAATTGGAAGTATATCACCTTATATTCTTTAAAAAGAATGGCTACTGTAAAAAATGTGTTTCCCCGTAAGAAGAGAATAATATTGTTTATGCTCGAAGAACTGCAGAAAAAAAATGCTTCCAAATTGTATAGTACCAACAATGAAGCAAGGTGACAGATCCATAATGGTATGGGGATGTTTTAGTGCAAAGGGGGTGGGAGACTTAATCAAGACCGAGGGTACCCTCAAAAAAGAAAAATGCAAACGTATTTTATGCGAAAATACAATACCGCCCGGCATGCGACTCGTAGGCCAAAGATTCATTATACAACAAGATAATGATCCCAAACATGCGTCTAAACTTTGCAAAACATATTTAACAATGAAGGAAGAGGAAGGAGTTCTTAAAAATATGCAATGGCCACCGCAGTCCCCGGATTTGAATCCGATTGAGCACTTGTGGGATAAATTGGACAGAAAAATCAGAGAAAAATGCCCAACATCTCAAACCGATCTCTGGAAATATTTACAAGAGACATGAAAGAATATTAAACCGGAAACAATCGAAAAATTAATTTCCAGAATGCCGAAATTATGTCAAGCAGTCATAAAGAAAAGAAGGGGATTCGTCTGCGAAAAGAAGCTTTTGTAAATTAGCATAATTTTTCTGAAAAATAAGAATATTTATAATTATAACTTTCACTTTTAAATATAATTAACTTCTGTTTCAATACTATAAAAGAACAGTATTATGAATAAAATATTTATTTACTTAAGAAAGTTATTATTTCTTTTGAAGTTCTAACATGCTTCAAACTTTTGAGCGGGAGTGTATATTAGAAAAATAGTATTAGGGAATATTGACACTTTGACGGCCGCTGCTACGTATATGTGATTGCATTCGTTTAAATAAGGCGCCTGCAAAACAAATAAACGGACACAGCTATCACTGATAAAAGATAAATACCCAAGTACATATTTGTAAAATGAAAATTCTAAAAAGCTTTGTGTGAAAAGGATAATATGAAATGTTTTGTTACTTAAATATTCTTGGAAAAATAGCCAAAGGCAACCAGCTTCTGCAATATATGTACAACCATCAAAGTGTTAATATGTAGTATTATTAGAAAGGGATAGCATAAGAGTGACACATGAAAATCGTTGTCTGTCTCACTACCCGCTTTTTGATACGTATATTTTTTTAAAAAAAAATCCTTGTACAGCAATATTTTGCTTTTTTCATATATATTTATATACGCTGAATACGAATTTGAAAACCGTTTGCCTCCATCAACCTCAGTTTCCGATCAATTTAATTTGAAATAATAATGTATATTTTCAGCGTTTAAATAAGTGCTTATATCTCGAAAAGGAAGCATTCTGGACAAATATTTATATGATCTTGTCTTATCTTTATAGCAAGTAAAATAGGCTTCCAACATTTGGCCACCTTTTTCCGAAACACACTCTATATACACTATATATACACGAATAGTAAATGCAGGCTTAATACAGTATTATTAACGCAGTAGATATTAAGAACAGAATAACATTTCTCTTCAATCTATATTAAAATACAAACACTATTCCAAAATGCAAAAAAAATGTTTTAACACATACAAATATTCAATTCTAATATTAAATAAGTATTTCTTGGTTCTACAGCGTTTTGGTGAAAATATAGTATTTTTCTTTTAATCTTTTATTGCAGGAATACTTATTAGTTATTGCAAAATAAAAGACGTTGAACAGTGTTATTTTATGATGATAATAGAACTGTCGGGAAAAATTGATTTTTATGGTAAGGTTTTTATATTCTATTAATTTATTGCCTACAGATTAAAATTATTAATGAATTAAATGAATACACTGCGTTCTTCTTTTTCGATGGCGCATTGCGTATTGATTGTATCACAACAATTAACAAATTATGTGGATTTTAAGAAAATAACTGTATTAGGAAGATTATGATTCGAATTGTGTTACAATTCAATAGCTGTATGATTATAGTTAAGTAATAGCATAAATCCTCTACATCCTTACTCCTTTAAGATCAATCATGCTTCAATAATCATTTTATAAATTTCAGAATTCAGATATCTGGGTTCTTAATAATAAATATAAAAAATCAGACTTTATGGTCCCTAAACTCAAGTTAAAGATTGTTCTAAATTTCTGGTATTTGAAAGGTCCGATTCATTTGTTTCAACATTAATTTTTGCCTTCACAGGACTAACAATTTACAATTCATAAATTTATAAAGTATCAAATTGAGTGTACCTAAGTCGACAAAATTTCGAATTTCATAGTTTTGAAACATTCTTTCACCATTCTAAACATTTGAATTCCTGAGCTCATCACATTTCAAATTTCAAATTTTCGACCTGCCTGGCTGACACGTTTCAGTATTCTCAGTTTTATCATTTTCTAATTATCACGATTGTAAAGGTTGGTCATCTAAATTCGTAGCCATACTCGTTCAAGACCAACCATCACTTATTATCCTACTTCATACAGAAATCAGATGGAGTATTTCTTATTCTTCAATGACAACGTCCACATTAAAGAAAAAGTGTATTTTATTACCCTCGATTACACTTTGTAACGAGTCGAATGTATAATAGACCAGTAATCAATCGACCGATCGGTGTGGACAAGCAATTGGTATCAACGATGTTTATCCTAAGAGTATGGTCGTTGAAGATAAGCTGGGATTACATGATCTGTATTTTCTTGCATTCCAGGGAACTGTGGAATGCGGACGAGCAATTCGTTCATTCCACACGTCTAGGACGAGAAACCTGACATTGAGAATCGGCATTGCGTCACGTGCTGGAATTTCAGCTGATTCGTCACGTTCGCATGCCAAGCACGAAATGTCCGATGCATTATCTGAAAGTGATAGCCGCGAAATCGAGTTACGTATACCTAATTGCTCCCGTCTCTCAGGCGACCTATCCTTAACAAGATACCTGTTCAGGAGTATCCTCTTAAAGGTACGTTCATGAGGATGAATATGCACGTACAATTATGTGTCTGAAATGTCTTGAACTTTATAGATCCAGAGATCAACGTCAGCTGCACACGAGTGACTTTTTGTCGTGCGACACCGCAGCGGTGACGTGCGATTCTACGATGCGACGTCGTTGCGGTTACACACCGGCGACGCTGCGTTCATGAACGTAACCTGCTGACAAGTCGCGTAACGTCACCGGTGCGACGTCGCATCGTGGAATCGCAAAACTGAACATTTTCTACTTTCAGTAATTCCGAATTTTTAAGGTGAAATATATTCATGTTGCGAACTCTCAAGTGTCGAATGTTTGCACTTTTAAATTACCCGATTCCTCGTTTCAGGTTACTGATTTTTTAGATACAGATTTTCAAGTGATCAAATCGATAATTTTATCGTTCAAATTTCTGTTTATTGCGTTTCAAATTTTTTATTATAAATTATGCATTGTATAAAGTCTAATTTTCAGATATTCAATTTATATCGCTCGAAATGTTCAAATGTTGAAGATTCTCCGTTTATAGGTTGCGAACTTCTATATTCACATGATTTCGAATTTTCAATTTCTAAGTTCGTAGTTTTCAAAATGTCAAATCTGTAAGTTCCAGTAAATTTTCAAAATTTTGAAAAATACTGTTGATATAAAACTTTCAAATTATCCAATTTTTTCCTTTTCAAATTTTAGTCCCTTTAATTTCATATATTAAAGCTACTTTAATTCAAAGTTTCGAGGTTTTAAATTTTTAACTTTGAAATTTCAGATATTAAATTTTTAAATTCAAAGCACAAAATTTGAAAACGTCATGTTACCAAATTTCTACGACTTCAAATCTTATTGCATGTTTTAATATTAAAAATTTCAAATATCAAACTTTGATAATTTAACAATTTCGAAAGCTTACCATTTGAAATTTTCGAATTTCTTGCCACCATAAATTGAAGTTTCTATATTTCTAAAAATTTGAACTTCCTTAGTCACTGGTTGGTCTCTTAAAAGTTTCGCGGTTTGAAAACTTTTAGACTTGGCATTCAAAAATGTGAAATTAAAACTACAATTTGTGATTTTTGATATTTGAAAACTTGACTCATAGGAAATTAAAAGCTTTTTCAATTGATAAATTTTAATCAATTTTTTCAAATTGGACGCCACGTTTCAAATTCAAAATTATCAATTTGGAAGTTTTTTATTAAAAATTTGGTGTATTTTGATACATTGGAAAATGAAACTGAAGTGTCAAATGTTGCAATTCAATATATAGAAATTTCAAATTTGCTCATTCAAGATTTTACATTTGAAATCTGAAAGTACTGAAATTATAACGTTTGAATTCACAAAACTAGACATGTTATTTTTCATGGTCATTTAATTAATTTCTTCATCTTCATTTTTCTGCCAAAGTGAACTCTTCTGAATTGAAATTTCTTATGAATTAGTATGAAAATTACACATTATAATAAATGTACATACTTTTACTATTATAAGAGATCATTAGATAAGCAACAAACACAAGCTTACATTAAATGAAGTTATGATTTAATTAATATTTATAAATCGAATAAACAGTATTTTGCAATTCTAATTAATATCAATTTTTGTAATGTTACTTAACGAATATAAAAAGCTAAAATAAGCGTTAACTTTCTAGTACATTTTAACTCAAAATTTATCGTATTTGAATAGCTTCTGATTTTCAAGCGAACACTAAAAAAAGAAAATGAAAAATTCCACGTTGAATATGCGAATTATATAATTTCAAAATAAAAAGCTGTTCTCGATACACGGAAACGGAAAACAAAACAAAGCCATAAAAAGTACGAGGCTCTTGCAAAATTCCGTGATGAACAAAAAAGAGAACAGAACACAAACGTGTGTGCTGAATTAAACAAACAAACCGAAAATTTCTGATAGATGGAGATAGAAATCTCGATCAGCACGTGAGAAGCACGATTTTAAATGAGGACAAGTCGTGACAAATAACAGCTTTATCGCTGATTAACGCCACTGAATCAGGATCAGATTACCTTTCCTACCTTATCAACGGCATTTATCGATCTCCGTGACACATGGAATCTGCTCATTTCTATCAAAACATCCCACGACACAAAAGAATCTAACGATTACTCTAGGAATCTCGGTCGCGATGGTAAATGCGAAGATAATCGCTAAAAATCGATTAAAAGTTTGTGTGGGATCAATGTTATCAAAAATAGACGCTTCTGTTTCCTTGTGGAAGTGATAATAAACTCGCGAGTGTAGTGATTTTAATTCAGTGGATTAAGATTAAGCGGATAAAGGACAACAAATTTCACTATGATGGATTAGAATCGATTGGAAGGAAAATCGCGAATTTAATTGAAAATTGATATACGATTTAATCAAATCTTAGCGAAATAAAATGCAGAGTTCATACGTAAGCTAATATAAGGAACTCAACCTACCCGACATATACAGTTCACTCAAGCGTAACCAAACAGAATACAATGTTCGCTCAATAAGTCAAATACTAATTCAACTTGATCAAACTTAATTCAATCAACTCAAGATTAAATTCGGAGTTAAGTCAAGTCTAACTGGAACTAAATAGATTTGACTGATAACTTGGTATACACAGCCGTCCATAAGTTTTAGGACCTGTATTATTGCAAAAATGTACAGAAAATATTTAAAACAGTTACAAGAGAGTCATAAAATGAAAATCATGCACTAGCCTTCACAATCTCCCGATTTGAAGCCGATTGAGAAAATCTGGAATGAACCGGATCGAGAAATACGACAAACCAGCCCAAAATCAAAATCTGCCTCGTAGATAGTGGTGGGTTAGCAAACATTTCGAATCGCTTCGAATATGTATACATGAAGAAAATTTCGAACCATTTCGAATTTGATTGGAACTCTGAAAGTCTTGAATGTTCTAAAAGTCTTGAAAGTCTTGTTGCACAAAAATATAATTACCATAACGCCTGAATAACTTTCCTGTAATATTCAATGTGGTTACATTACACGCAGAATACTTTTAATTCAGGTTTAAAATTTGGATACTGTCGCATGTTCTTCATTTTCAAGATTTTCAGGAATTGTTGGCTTCGAATACTTATCGAAGTAATTCGAAACACGAACATGATTGAATTGCTTGAAAACTTGCAAGAAAAAGTATCGAATATCCATATCACTACTTGTAGAACCACTTGCAAGTGATGTGGGACAAATATGGAAGAAACTCACAACAAGATTGCCAAAGTTGGTGAAAACTGTAATAAAGTAGCGGGGGCGTTGTATTACTGTAATGATTTTATTTTTAATTCATTTCCATGGTGAGATTTGTGATATAGTGTTGAACATACATTTCCTTTGTGGTATAAAGCATGGAATACAGCAATGTCCGTGCGAGTTCTCCAACAATTTTATACCCTCATTCAGATTTATTTGAAATTTGAGAAGTGTCCTAATACTTATAAACGGGAGTGTACGTGGGTAATATAAAATAACAAAAATCAATTTGATTGCTGTTCACTTAAGGGCTACAATCCACGAGGGTTTCTGATCCATTTATCGCAAGCTTTCAGTAAAAGAGAAAATTAGCTCAATCGGACGACTCTGAAATTTTAATATTTAAAGCATTTTTCATCAAAATAACTGATCAAAAACGGCTAATCTGCTACAGTTTGGTTATAGTCACCAGCCATTATGATGTAAGACACGACTCAAACCCAACTAGAGCCTAACATAAATATAATTCAGAAACGGTATTGACATCAAACAAATCTGTTAATCCAAATGTAAATTTGATCATGGACGACCACGCGCTGAACCTAGGTTTAATCAAGACTCAACTCACATTTCATTCAAATACAATCAAAATCCAACACAAACTGACCTAATCTAAATCATAAGAGACTCTGAACCTGAATTCAAATGTAAATGAAAGTTTAAGCAGAGCTAAGTACAGACGCACCTAGAAAATACATCACATCTGAACGCTATTTCATAACTGGAAAATTAGGTAAATGACCCCCTTATCGGACACGTAAGAATGAAATTATATAATAAGAAGTATGTTTTATTAATACGTATGATAAATATTCACTAAATATAAATTGTTCGCGATATTGGACCGTTTACTTCTAAAATTAGTACAATTTATTGCACTTAGGAAATAAATGTCGATAAAAGAATTATATTAGAAATTATAATCTGTCTCGTATAAGTTGCTCTGTTTACTCGTACATATATATAACTGAAGAACGTGTATTTCCTGGCCTATCTTATTAGAATCTTAATAAAATTGTACTAATTAATGTTAATAATGAAGTTGACAATAAATCAAACCAATGTATGAAGTATAAAATTAAACGATTTTAACTTTTTTGCTTTACCATCTCTATTTTTTTACAATTTTCATCCCTAATTGTATTTTTTCGTCACTTTTAATATAAAAATAAAAGCAATTGGTCGCTAAAAGTGTCCTTTACTGTAATCGACACAACGTGATTATTATCTAATTCAAGTTTTTGTCGAAATACAAGCTAAACTCAAAGCAGTCCTAATCTCAATTTAACTTAGATTTTAATCTAAATATAATGACAACCTGATCCAGGCTCTATCTGAACGTCGTCCAAACCTAACTGAGATCTAATCAAAGTATAATAATTAATACGCGTTCTAGACTCTAGCCAAAGATACCTAATTGCGATCTGACCTAAAGAATTACCGAAATCTAAGCAAAACATAAGCCAAACTTAACCAAATGCGTTCAGAAGGAAATTTACATCTACCTTGCGGTTATTTCATACTTAAGGCGGTATAATTTGGCTCTAAAAATGCTTTAATGACTTAATCTATACCCGGCGGAGTCGAAACCAGAAACTGGTCCAGGTATAAGTTAGATTCTAATTAAAATATAACTGAATCTCAATAGCAGGCCGATGAACCTTTATATGCGTGCCGAAAAAACATTCACCGTATGCTACGGGCCATAATAATGGCTCCGATTTATTTCACGCTATGATCCTATTTATTTGGACGAATTATTATCTCGGCATGAATTGTTAAAGTATATATGTTTTGTTAAATATTTTGCAATTGTAGAAGACTGAAATAATTGTAACAATTGACATCGCAGATATTACAATAATGAAGTACATACTCTAACGCTTTTTCAGTCACGGAAAATTTTAGTACACAGTGCACGTTCTTTTTTCGAAAGCTTCGGGGTTCAAGAGGTTAATACCATCTATAACACGCAGGTAATAGTGACCTAATTGAAATATAGTCAAAGTTCGACCCAGTCTCAGTTCTGTTAACTGACAAAAATTTTGAGACATAGCTCATACAGAGCCTATACTGAATCGAAACTTAACTGTAACCTAATCTATCTCCAGTACACAAGAAATCTAGTAGTCCTTGAGATTATCGATTTCGAACAAATTTTATACAATAATTGCACTCTATACAAAAATACGCCTATGAAAATTGTATCGCCTATTTCCAAGCGTTTTTGAGGCGCTTTTTCTACGTTTAGGGATTTTTACTTTCAAATATGAAGCAAAAAACAATAGTTCAGATAATCTGTTTGAATTTTTAGAAAGGAAAAAGTCTGCTATACGTAGAAAGTTATTTACGATTCGCTCCAATAAATGTATTGCGCGATAACTTAATCTTAACACCTTAAGACAGTAATGGCCACGAGAGTACCGGCCTTCCGCCACTCTAGGTCCATTTTCTTCGTTTCAGTTCCCTTAAATTCGCTCTTCGTTCCCCCTCCGTCCATCGTTGTCTTAGATCACAGCCAATATGAGGAGAATGGACCTAAAGTGGGGACAGACGGAGCTCCCGTGACCATCACTGCCTTAAGACGTGACATAAGTGAAAGTATAGTTTACTACCCGACCAAATCTATCCTAACCTTTGAAATTTCCGAAAGTGTATACACCGTGAGCCAGAATTTTTCGAGGAAAAACATGCGTTAGACTGAATACTTAATTATATTAATATGTATGATGTCAATCTTTAAGTCATTTCAGTGTTTTAATCCTTCTAAACATTTAAAAAAACACAGTTTAATGGCTCATGTAGATGCAATAATGTGTCCGACTATATAGGATCATAGTGTATAATACATATGTATCTATATCGAGTAATATAGTGATCCATAGCACATGGTGAAAGGATTTTCGGTAGTCATGTATGGTTTCATCGGTCTTCATGAGTTAATGAACCTTCATGTCTCGAGACTAACAGTAAGTTGTCGATCAGTAGCTGTATTTACCGTAGTTGTTCAATTTTTGGGATGTTATTTCTCAAAAATGCTTGAGAGGTTGGTCTCATAATTTCAATACAATAATTTGTATGCAGAGCACTACCATTGAGACTCACAGTTTTTCTCAGATCTAATCGGTATTTAAATAAAATGTAAATTAGGAACATGTACAGTGGCGTACACAAGTTTCCGGACACTTCACATATACAATTGCCCTTTGAAGAATTCATAATAAATTCCTATCTATGAATATCCTTTGAAACAAGAAAATCGGTCGTACACTATAATTTAATTTTGTCTTCAACTTATCTTTCAGTATGATTTCGTTATAAACTCGTTTTAATTTTTCTTTTTCAAAATAGGATTCTAAAATTTACTGACCGAAAAGTTCTGCACGACAGTATACACATAAATCAAGTTATATTTTAAAACAGTAAAACAGAATTAGTTCGTTATAATTGGGGATTGAAACGATAGCAAAATCAACTGTCAAAAACTGTTCCATAAAGATTTTTCTAGTTATAAAAAATCGAAATAATGTAATTGTTATGGGCTTTCTGAGACACGTAGAGATATTTGTTACAAAACACTGTAACATGTCTAAATATTCTATCTAAAGTCGTTACAAAAAGATGGCTGCAAATGATGTTAAATATGTTATAACAAAACACTGTTGTACAAGAAACTTCTTTGAAGGGGGTATGTATATGTATGAAAGAGAAAGAACTAAGAAACGCTATCTATTTTTGAATATCATTTTAGTGTTTTTTTTTTAAAACACATGCATATAATAATTACATGGTTGAAATGGATGAATTTCGAAAACTATAATTTGACTGACGTGCGCCTGTTGCTTCAAATGAACTTGAAAAATTGCAGAAAATAGCTGTAATGAACTGTAATTATGTAAACAATGCCACGGATTTAAACGTTTTCTTACGGACTAGTCTAACAAAGAAATCATTTCTAATTTGTTCGGTGTGCTGATCAATACACAGAGAACAATGGAGTCATTTTCATTTCTTAAGAATCTTTAATAATTACTGTATTATACTAATTAGTATCAATTGAAACATTTTGGTCGTTTATACATAGAGGGTGTTCCGTTTAAACCGGTATGCGTGAATCTCTTCAAAACTGTTAGTGAGGACGACAAATATTTTGGACAAAAGTTATAGTGTCAATCATTTTTTTTTTGTGGTGGTGGTGTAGCGGAGATATGAAGATTTTCATTGTTATTTTGTAACAGTTATTATTTGTATAACCATATATTTTTGTATATATTAATCAATGCAACTCATGGCTTGAAACGTAGCCGCATTGAAATGAAAATATCTTCTAAACTAACTATTTTTTTGCACAAATACCCTAACTACTTTTTTATTCAGAATAAAGAATAGTAACCATTAATATCTCACAAAATCTTACGGTATTACTTAAAAAAGACTGTCTCTATCTTAGACGTCACGAGTAGTGTCATAAAATTAAAGTCAAAATATTTCGTAAACTAACAGTTCTTCGACACAAATATCCTAATACTTTTTTTATAGAGAAGGAAGATCTACATCGATTAAGGTATAAACAAATATGTGGTTCTACTTAAAAAAAACGAAGACTGACCTTCACACCTTCACTACGCTTTTGCCCCTAATGAAACTATTAACAACACATTATGCCCCCCTCGAAATCATTCAACTTTCGTCTGAAATATTTTTCAATATCACTAATAGTTTCGAAGATATTCACTTATAAAGATTAAAATGGGGTACCCTGTATATTACAATTTCAAAGTCCACAAATCGAGTTAATACCTTTTTTAACCGGAAATGTGCGATAAATGTAATAAAAAATCTTTATAGATTGCAGTTGTAAAGTGAACAGTACTGCAAAACAGGCCTTTGAGGCTGATGAATGCATATATCCGTTTGGAAAAATCGGTCACATGTACTGCGGGCCACCGTATTGGCCTCAGCAAAACTTATTGTACTAAAATACTGAAACATGAAGTACGTGTTTGTTAAATGTTTTGCAATACTAGAACACTGAAATAACTTAACAATTGACATAAATAGAGTAACAAAACAGTCTAAAGAAGGTTTTATCTTAAAATATTTTTGCACTCGGTGCTCGTTCTTTCCCGACAGTTTCAAAGTTCAAAGGAATAAAAAGTCATACGATCATGAGTTCAAAAATGCTTCCTTTCGGAGTTATAAAACTTTTTGTTTATAATAGGATTTGGCGAGAACACTTGCAACTTGAACAACTGAAGAAACTGTCTCGTGAAGTGTCGAAAACGTTGAAAAACTTCCAGAGTATTTCGCATTTTGTTACACGTAGCAACAATACGATTTCGGAGTATTTCCACAATAGCAACAGATTAAATAAAAACTCGGAGGATTTAAATCGAAGTAACCGTGCAATCTACATAATCAATAATCATAATAAATACAAATAAAACAAACTTCTATGCGTTATTGAAGCCATGTTCATATGACTATTTGTCAACCTCACATGAATAGAATATGCCTTTAAAGTTCCGCCATCCATTTCTGAAACATCCTATAGAACCTTTACGAAACTGACCGAACCGATAGTGAAGTCGATATATTTATTAATTTCGGCGCTTCCAAATTGTTATTCATTATTATTTTGTATCATGATTCTTAAAAAATAGTTCAACTGCTATTAGCACAGATTTCATGCGTATATACGCTCTAAGAAAGTAGTTTCTTATATGCAAACAGTCACTATAATGGCTTTCAGAACTGATTTAATATCCTTGCGAATAATATACAAAAATTCAAAGTCAATTTAGGATCAAACCACCCATTAGAGATACTTTTTTGAGAACATAAAAGTAGTAAATAAATTGTTTACTGAATCAAAGGGATAAAACGAAGATATAAATGAATTAAGGAAATTAATTATAGACTCTTCAGTTAAGGGAACGGAATACAGTAGTAGTTCAAACTTGACAGGTTTCTTCCAAAGTACTTAAGCTAGACAATTTTTGATTGGACAAAGATTTCTTTATATATTATTCAAGTGACAAAAGTTATTAATATTTATATATATATATATATATAAATATATTAGAATGCAGTTGAAAACTAACTGGGCACGGAAAGTACGACTTCCTAGTTGACATGATTTGGCCGAACTGGGTATTCTCACACCAAAAGAACCTATGTATTCCCAAATTATAGACATATAGTTCTCGTTTAACGTAGAACAATTAAAAACTTTTGAATAGTTATTGAGAAAAAAATACTGATGTCAAAAAACATACTTTTTGAAAAATCCAACCTGCTTATTTGTTAATCGCGTGAAAAAAATTATTTAATAAAGAATGGTTACGTCTAACGATAAAGAGTACTTTTAGCTGTCCTGTCTGAAAGAATCAATTTAATCAGTTGAACAGTGTAAGCTACAGCTTGTCAACTGGGTCAAGAAACACAACTTCTGAAAAAAAACGCGATCAAAGTTCTACGCGCGGTACAAAAAAACGACCGAATGCACCTACTTCAAATGCTCAAAACAGTTTCATTTTACAAATATCACCGTAACATTTTCATGTGACGTTCCTGAATGTTTGTATAATTTTTTAGCAAAAAAACATTGTGATTTTTTCCAAACTTCTAATTTGTTCTGCCCTTTTGAAGAGCTAGTTAACGACTCACGGAAAACTAATTGGAACCTACCTATAGGTTTGTTGGTCGGTACTCTCATCCGCTCGGAGATCGAGATGATCGAAACCCTCTTCATGCCGTGCGTGTGCGTCATTTCGATTGATAATATCGAACTGACCGTCTGCGAATGTGTTGTAAATCGCGAATAAGACACTACGATCCATCGATCTCGCGATCGTGGCTTTATAGTCGAATCCGTAAAGGGATTCTCCCACTCTTGAGCTTCGTCGCTCTTCGCATTATCACTTTTCTCCTCTTATCGAAACGAACAACATAATCGCGATTGCATTGTTATTAGAGCTCGAGCAGAACGGAAATTATAAACAATCTTATATAATATTGTTGAAATATTGAAAACCGCAACGTGATCAAAATCACGGATCGATTGATCCGTTGATCTGCTCGTCGTGTTTTTCTATTTCTACTTTTTTTTTCCTTTTGGGAGACTGAGATTGAAATTTGTAAAGGTTTCACTTGTCGACCAATTAATCTTCGCTGATGGAACGAAATATCTCGTGTGGAGATTACTAATAAAGCATCGATTAGAGAATCGCAATGAACGAGCGTAGTACATAGTCTAAATGTTGTTGTTATCGTTCGATTGTTTCGCTATTGTTTTCAGTTCCCTCTCTTGTGATCTGGTTTCATCTTTCTTCTTTTTTCTCGTGAACGCGAAATTATTTTTTGTTAAACTTGTCGATGTGTCTGCTTTTTTTGTGCTCATTGCTAAACCACTTTTAGTTTTTCTTACTAATTTCTAAAATCCTTGTGTTCTTTCTTTTTGGTGAATGCCGATTATTACCATTTTGTTGATTCCGTTGTCGCTGGTGTAATTTACGGAACTGCATTCTTATCTTTGAATTTTTGGACTGATTAATGAGCAATCATGACTTTCATTTCATTACTTTCAAGCGTCTTAAAATTTGTCCTTTTTTGTGTTAATAAAGTCGTGAATTGCTTCAATTAATTTTATTATTGATAATGTAATACAATTTTTTATGTTGGATTGATAGGTGTTTCTTAATGTGTAAATGTGAAATGGTTATTTTAGAAATAATTATTGCTGTTCTCAATTATTTAACAGCAAGTTAGTTATTGTAAATTGAGTCTGTAATGATTTGCCTTTAACAAATTCTATTTGGTCTGTTACGTTAATTTTTTTTATCGGGATCATGTTAAAAGTTTGAATGAGCTATATAAATTACGAGGGCATATTTCTCACTAAATCAACAATTTTGATTCTGAATCAACTTAAAAATTTCAAAAAACGTCTAACATCAGATGCTTGGATGGTACAAATTTTTAAAAAATCGGCTATTCAAAATTTCAAAAAATAGAATATTTGAAATTGCAAACTTGTTAAAGTTAGGGTGTTTAAAATTTTAACGTTTGAAATAAATTTAGAACTTTGGAAATTTAATGAAATTTACACTTCGAATGTAATAAATAAATAATTGTGATTTAAAGCATACCAAATTGAATGTTCAAGAGTTAAAATATACATATACGTATATCAATACAAAAAATCGAAAATACAACATCCAAAATATTTCTTCATTAACAATCAGGTTATAATAATTATTAATCACTCTTATTTTTCGAAACAGTTTCAATATCAAATGATTACTACAGTTTATACGCGTTAATGCATTAAATAAATAAAATATATTTATTACTAACATATATTACATACATGTTTTCCATTCGTTTCTAAAAAAAATTTGATCAAAAAAGGGCAATGCCTCTGATCACTTCTTGCAAAACACACTCCATAAAATCACAAAATATTTTTCATTTGTAACAATATTACCATTCCAACACTCAAACTACCGATTTTCATTCCATTTATCATCAATCAAGCACTCGTCACAAAATCACAGTTTCATTTAAAATTTCTATGAAATCACAAAAACCATTTATTCTTTTCAGTTCCATGAAGAACTATAGTGTTTAAGGTATCGCTGATTCCCTCCTGCTTTGCTTTGAAGATTTCGGCGTTTCCTCGTCGTTCCACGGTTGCACTTCCGCTTGCCCAAAAATAATGAAAATTAAGTTCCCTAATAAATAAATAACTGCTGATATATAAAATACTGTGCGCCATTCTGCCACATTGGTCTGAAAAGAAAAGCAAACAATTTAAAAAAATTGATTAAATATATTATCGTTGATATATTTTAAAATGTAATTTTAAGACTGTGTAGGTTCTCATTTTTCGAATCGGACACGGCGAAAATCCGAAGACGTCAGACAGTGTCAACTATATTTAAAAAAATTAGGAATCTAAATATTTTGAGGGTCACGTGTAGACTGAACTTCCCGTACGGACAATCCAATGCTGTGTTTTTAAAGCGCGTTTGCCGAACGCCGATAGGCGTGTTCCGTACACGCTTAATCTCTGTTAATGATTATAGTATTTTTATACATATGTTATATATTTTTGGACTAGAACGTAATGTACGTGTGCTATTACCAACATTGCTCTATTTCAATTCAGAATTTAGAGAAATTCAACTCTGACAAGTGCTAGAAATATTTCAGTTATACTGTTACGACAGTTGAACATTAGGAATTTAAAAAGAAAGAGGTGTATAATCAGTAGAATCACTGGCAATGTACAGAATGAAGTGACATTTTCATATAAACGATCCTAATTCTTTTTACCTACTCTACATAATAACATTTCGATGTTAATGATCCTAGTATTAAACACTGAAAATAAGTTTTACTATATTCATATGAAAAAGAATTTTCAGGCAAATAGGTAATTTAGAAACTTTGGAAATAATAAGATTAAGTGTTCAACATTCAAAAGTTAAAACCTGAATCATAAATAATTAGAAAACTGCAATTTAAAAATAATATTTTTTCAAGATGTTCAAATCTGTGAGCAAAAGATCAAGTCAGACGTAGTACCTACTACAGCAGTGGCTCGTTTATAGCGAAAGGTTCTGCACTACCACTTTTTGATGTTCATCAGCTACCGAAAAAGTAATAACTGGTTTTTATATGGCAAATTGCAAGTGAATAATTTTATAGATGATGTATCAAGAATAAATTCGACTATTGTTGTTTGTACAGATAGTACAGAATATAAAAGAGTGTATATCATGGTTTCCAGACATGAAATTTCACATCATGTTCGATACTGTTCTGTAAAGGAAATTCGTCGAAAAATTCATTTTGACTATGAAATGCAAGGTTATTTTTGTTTAACTCAGTATGTACTACTCATGTAGAGAATGTACAAATTTTATAAGAATCATACATCGTAAATAAATGTTATAATTTTTACACAAACTGAATTTGAGAATTTATTTTCTATTCTTACGGGTAACGTAAGAAAGTTGACGCTCATTCATTCCAGGCTAATTTGATTCAAGCACAGTAAGGATCCGTTTATAACGAAAAACTGATTCACCACTTCTTCGGTAATTTAAAAACAGTATCTTCCACCTTCTTTGTATTCAGTCCCTCTTCGTCTAGCTACTCCCACGACAGTAGCTCGTTTATTGCGAATCAATGCAGCAAATTTTTCGCAATAAACGAATCACACTTACATTCCACATTCTCTTACTTTAAAACTTGTAGTTTAACTAACTAGATAAATACCTTTGAAACATACCGTTAAATATGTTTTAAAATGTTAACAATTTACGCCAAAAATACGTAAGTACTTACGCGGTAACCCGAAAATGACATACAGCGTAAAAACTACAAATTCTCCGATCCAAAAGAAATAACAAATTTCTGTATTATTTTGTAATAGGCTGCTCGCATTTCGAAATAAAAGGGATTAAAAATTAGAGAGCCAACTTCCGGCGGGAGTTATTTAAATTCTACGCTACTGAACGGGTAGAGCCGTGTTCAGACACTATACTATCACCACTAAATGTTTTAACACATCACTGAGATTTCTAATGCATTGTTTCATTCGCTTTATGGTAGACGCAAACTGAAATAATCAATTTCATTAAACTTGTAACAGAGATACTAGTTTATAATTTAAATGCGTGGCATAATTATTACTGTGAAGGTCAACTGGCAAGGCTGATCAAGGATAGCTTTCCGCTGGCGCTTTTACGTGTTTTGATAATAAACAACATTCCCCACTCTAAGTTTCGTACTACACCTTATTCGCTACTGGCTTCTTTTTCCTTCTCATCATAGTTTGTACCTTTTATACTATTAATGTAAGTATACCTAATGTCCTATTAAATCTATGCTTCTATAGTTCAATTGTAAGTCATCAATCATTTTTATGTTAGAATTACAAACAGATCCAATTGTTCTGTATTTATTTTATAAACAATCATTCTAATATAGCATAATTGGAATTCTTTATAACTGTAACAGAAATTATGGACGACTTACAATTGTAATAGGAAAAATAGATTTTAAGTGAAGGAATATATTCTTTTGAAAAGGCATTATGTTTTATAAGTAGGGCGGTAATAACAGGGCATTAGAAACCATAGTATTTGTTGTATAAAAGAGACAGTATGATAAAGGAAGATGTCAACAATAAGATAAGAATCGGCAAGAGAATTGGTGAAGGTAGGGTACGTAATTTATTACCAAAACACGTAAAAGCCTCAGTCAAAAACTGTCCTTGATTGACCTTTTCAATTGGCCTCTAACGTAGCAACATGTCATACATTCAAATCATAAACTCATTCCGTTGTTATGGATCTGTACTTTCGAATATAATAACTTTGGTTTTTTATGTAATTTCAAGTAAATTGATTTTTGGGTCTTCAGCGTATTTTCTTAGTCTAATCCTCTTTTCTCATTGCATCTATAAAACTTTAACTGGAATTTTTTATATTAGCAAAAATTGTTTAGCAGATTTCGATAGAAATTCCGTACGGTCCAAAGTAAAAATCGGGCCGAACACTATTGTGAACTGTTGACCTATGTTGAGAACTCTAAACAGCATGTTGGCGCCATCTTTTGAAAAGAATCTACACTGTCTTATTAAATTGTCACAATTAGTACCTCGTCAGTAACAATTACTCCACAGATCAACGGTGCTACGATAGCTACGACAGAAGCGATACAATTAGTGATGGACATCATGGTCCCAGCAAAATTGGGACTCAGATCAATGTGATTTATTTGAAATCCGCATAAGGATCCAGCGTTTAGGCCAACTGCTACGACTAGAATCGATACAGCTACAGTGCTGTCGTGAATGTTCATAGCGCCGAGACAAATCAAGGCCACTGCTGGGCCCCAATGAGCTATTGTGTTGCAAACTTTCCTAGCTACTCCTCTGGATACACCTTTTTTCAAAGCATAATCGGATAACCAGCTTACTGGGAAGCTTAAGATCCACATCATTAAGTATGGTAACGCTGACATGAAGCCATTCTGCAAAATAAAATATAGAAATTCTGTAATTGTTATGAAACACAACAGAATTTAATGTATAGAGTGTTAAAAAGGAGAGTTTAAGGCTTTAAGAGCATATTATACCTGATAGGAGGAACAAAAAAATGTCTAATCAATATAGGTCCCAAAATTAACTCTTTAAGTGCTATGAGCACTAAAAAGTGTTCCATATACTGCTACAATCCTTGCGGAGAACATCCATACGCGATCAGTTAGTACAGTTATTTAACGAATTCAGTTACTTTCCGCACGAAACGTTCGGTTTTAAAGTAAGTAACGTTTTTAGTTCAGAAGGTTACATGAATGGTAGTTCGAGACCTTCCTAACACTGTAGGTGCCCCAGCTAAATAATCATTAGCCCTTAATGCTGGGTTATACATATAACAAAACGTGCGGAAGATCGCTAAACTTATTTAAAACGTGTATATACTACCTGTAAGTACGCTCATGAACGTTTT
This sequence comes from Macropis europaea, assembly GCA_916610135.2. NCBI lineage: Eukaryota > Metazoa > Arthropoda > Insecta > Hymenoptera > Melittidae > Macropis > Macropis europaea. The sequence goes on from OU744345.1 coordinate 32,982,903, forward strand.
CCGCACGGGCCATAACAATACATATAGCACTTTTAAGTGCCCGTAATATTTACAGGGTTGATTTTAGGGACTATGTTGATTAGATATTTGTTGTTCCCCTTTGCAACTTTTACATGCACACATAGTTTTATATTAATATACACAACAAAAAGTGACAATTTAGTACAGAAGAATGAAAGATGTAAGTTTTTAAATAAATAGCATATTTTGTTGTTGTTTTAACATAGGAAATAAAAATAATTTTTGATAAAAAGTAAAATATATAAAAGTGTTATGAAAACTGCTCTTACAAGTAGACAGTTTGGAATGTTTGATTAGCTATCTGTAAAAACTGAATCTGAAACATGATATTTTGAACACTGAGAATTCAAAACCTGTAGCAGTCATGAACTTGAAATTATAAATTTGGAATGTACAGATGTTCTTTATTATTTTAAATATTAAATAACTTTTGGAATTATGAATTTTGAATTTTTAAAAATAGACTGACTCAATTTTAAAGGTTTAGAAATCGGAAATTCGGATATTGAAATTTTCGCTAATGAAAAATTTGTTTTTTACTAAAGATTTCTGGCTTAAAATTTTGGAAATCAGAATCTTTTAAACCTCTAGTTTCAGGAACAAAAAATTTAACGCAATCGTTAATTTATTATTAAGAATATGGAGTTAGATAAGTTGTTAATTACCTGTTCAATATCAAATTTCAAGACAGCATTCATGTAGCTTGGCATTTCAGTCAAAAGGGTCCAATATCCCCAATTTTGGCCACAATGTACAAGTATCAAGGCCCACATCGGTACCGACGTGAATATTGCTTTCCATGGTGTACTCAGCTTCTAGCAACGACATATCAACATTTCAATAATAATTATGTCTCATAACAATAACATTATGATTTAAAAGTAATATTTTCACTTTTTCGTACGTGAACCGTATGAACTTCTCAGTTGACCACCTAATGTAGGCTCAAACAATAAAAAAATGGGTTCAGTATAAATATGGAGAATACTAAAAAAATTCTTCATTTTTCAAAGTAATGCATGAAAATATTTTTTCAGCTGATAAAAAACAGAAATCAATTTTGCATCGTAGCTGAAAAAACTTTACAATTATAATAAGTTACTGACATAAAACCAACTGATAGGAGAAGGATTCGTGAAGCTTCCTAGAATTCATTTTTATGGTATATTATATATTTTTTTATGTACAAAACTAAAGTATAGTAGAAACGTCAAACTTTTAAAATAAAAAATCTGTTTTTCACGAAACAAGGAAAGGGGACTTACTTCATTTACAAACGAAGGGGCTTATGTTTTCAGACACTTCACTTTGCAACTATACTTTGAAAATTTTTGATAAATTTAGATTTATGAATATCATCAAATACAAAGAGAAAAATCATAGAGTTCAAATTTATTGTCTCTGTAAGTAATTTTTCAATTTTATATCGCTTGAATTTTGTAATAATTTTTCTTCTTCAAAATAATGTTAACAAATGTATTGTCCGGAAATGTTTCCACTTCACTGTATGTCCACATACTCAACCACTTGCGAAAAAATGTCAAGTATATTGAATAAGCACGTAAACGGAACATCATTAAGTATTTTTCGCATGAATCGGCACGCGGAATTAATGTAGCTCTTAAAATATTAATATTATAATTTAATATTATGTATAATTCAGCAATGATGTTATAAACATGATTGCATTTTTATTTCTTAATTGATATCTAAGCTAATAGTTTATTTAAGTTATAATTGCAATTTTTATGCAATATGGATTTTGTTATTGTAGTATATTTTGCAACTTCTATTTGCAAATTTTGTTAATGGCCGACATCAAGGAAGTGTAACGTTTTACTGTTGATTGTTATCGCGACCAAGGATTTTCATGAGAATCTTCCTCATTATTATGCAATGAAAGAAGCATAATACTGATCGTATATCACTCGGGAACAAATGTAGGGGAAATTTGAAAAACATTTTAAAATGTATACATTTGAATAATTTAAAATTAATTTACATTGGAAATGAAAAAATATACATAACTATTAGTGGTTTTTGAAACGACCACTTACTTTTACATCCACAAATTTCGGAAATTCTTAATCTGAAATTTCAATCTTTAAAATTCGGAACTTGATTGTTTAAATTTGTATAGAATGAGAGTGAGAAGAGTTGAAGTTTGAAACTTTAAAAATTTCGAAATCTGGATGTTTAATGTTCCTTTTAAAGCTTTAAAACTTAAGGCTTTAGAAATGTAAAGTTGAATTTTGATGATCGCAACCTTAAAATCTGAAACTTACATGAAACTACTTATTTTGGAAACGGAAAGTTTGAAGTTTGAAATATGTTACAATTTGGAATTTTGCAATTTAAATTATTGTGGCTGCATAGTTTAAAGTTTCAAAACAGTACCGTCATAGAGTATTAACAATTTTCGCAAATCATTGTTTTCAGAGTAGGAAAATTTGACCTTTATCAATTTAAGAATTTAAAACTTGTTTCGAAAATTGAAAATTCCATAGCTAAAAGTCAGAGGTTTAAGTTAAAAATTTGTGATTCAAAATTTCGCAAGCGTGAGAAGTTAGATACAGAATCGATTGTTTTATCTTTCCATAATCTGTCTGCGGATCCCGTTGCAAATTAATGTGGCGGAAACTAGTTGAAATTGATGAGGTATTGATTGACGAGGATTCTTCGTGATACTTTGTATAAGTTGATTGATTTAATGACTGACTACATTACACGTGAGATGGTTTGTCAAGAGTTGTGTCGCTATGCGAGGTGTGTGTGTGTGTGTGTGTGTCGTGATTTGGACAAGCCTGTTCGCTGTATGTTTGTTACAGTTGTGTCTGTACGTAGATGTGTCCTTCTTTGGAGTATTACTTTCTTAATTAGTGATTGATTGGTGAGATGCGCCAATATTGGAGGGTTACTCACAGCCCCGATAAAGGGCTACTGTTCGAAATAATACTCTCAAATATTAACAGCATGCTCCCCAGATGTGCAGCAAATTGATCGACAGTTAAATTATATACAGGGTGAGCCAGGACGGGTGGTACAACCGGACAAGAGATGATTCTACATGCAAAAATAAGTTGAAAATGTAGAATAACATTTTTTTTGTATATTACTTCGTTTCCCAGACAATCGAATTTGAAAATCTGTCGGCACGCGTTTCGCTATACATGACCAATGAAATCCGTTAAGTCGGAATTATATAGCCAAGTGCACGCGTACCCAACAAATTTTCAAATTCGATTATCTTGGAAACGAAAAAATTTTATTCCACCTTTTCAACGTATCCTTGAATGTAGAATCATCTCTTGCCTGGTTATTCCATCCGTCCTGGCTCTCCCTGTACAATAAACGGTGTCCAAAATTAATTGTTAATTTTTACGGTACCCAAAGCGCGAGCATAGACACCTGCTAATGAGTGATCAGACCTAGGTGTGTTGGTCGTTGGGACATGTTCTGACCTGAGTACGGGTCTTCAGGCCGCACCAACATTTTTTAAAATTTAAAAAGTCGAAACTTTACAAGCCGAGTTTTAAGAAAATATAATAACAGAGATCGGAAATTGTTTTTCAGAAGATCACAAAATATTTGCAAATGTTTTGTAATTCAGAAGAAATGGATGTATGTATTATAATAAAAAGAGAAGAGAAGAAGAATTGTTGATCAATTTGAAGTGATATGAATATAAATTGATCACTGTTACTAGTTTTTACAACGACCGCTCATTCTTGTGTTATTGAGTTGCGGTATCTTATTACTATGTGATCGTTATCATGGAGTAATTTGTTACGTGTACGATTTTCTGTCTAGAGTCGTGCATTTGCGTCATAGGAGTGGAATCCGGAGAAAAGTATGTTCATAGGGAAAATCCTGATAACCTCGTAATATGTACATGAAACGCGTAATTAAATGAAGCAAAGTACATTAAATGAATCGACTTTACGGTCGTTGAATACTAATGAAATCGCATACTCGTAAGTTATTTTTTTGGAAACTATGAATGGTAAAGAATTTTCATGATAGTAGAAGACTAAATACTTTTGTATAATTCTAAATGAATGCTACCGGCTTTCAGTAATTTTTCGAGAATAGTACAAATTTCAGAATTTTAGTCATTTCTAATGAACATTCGATAATCTTAATTACTTCAAACAATACCCACTAAAGATTTCTAATTTTATAGAATTCCTTTAAGAATTCTAACTGCTTGTAATAAAGACAAATGTATTTTTATGCAGACCAAAAACATTAAAAAGAATCAAATCAGTGTAACAGGTTCGACAATACTTGATCAATATTAAATATGTAAAATATTAATTATAAATATGCAGCTTCGGTGGCCATAACTGGTTTAGAATCACTTTTTTGTTGAATCTGCCGTAAATTACAAAACTCCCTGTACATAAGATGAAAAATTAAAATTGTTACAGTCTATTGTTTCTAAAATTTCACAGAATACAAAATTGTTGTTTCTCAGTTACTGTTTGAAATCAAGTAATTTTTTTAAGTGACGAGATTGAAGTTATCTGAAGGACACCTTCACTTTTTAATAGACAACATACATGTACATGTATATTTTTATATACATAAGTTAGGGTAGAAAGTTCGTCTTCTGACAAGTAAAATGATCTCACATGTTCAAGGTCGTACTAATTGTAAGGTTATAATGAAAACTAAGACGAAACCGACAATAAACTCTTATACTAAGTGCTCGAAATTATTTTTTATATTTTCAATTTTTATTATTGTTATATTATATTATATTTTTATTTATATCTCTACCTGTTGTTGAAATTGTTTCAGTTAAACATTAGTTATTCTGATATGAAGTATTACGAATAACGTACCTAACACGATTTGTTAGCATGACGGATTTTACAAATAATATTTGTAATATCAATAAGTAATCCATTTCCTCTTTGTAACAACAATTGAATATTTTCTGTCATTTTATATTGTATTTACTTTTTTTTATAGTGCTTTTATTTTAATTCTGTTCAGTGAGTACTATAAGCTTGTGAAATTTTATACCACCTTCTGAGACACCCTATATAAGCACATAATACTTATTTTCTATAAAAGTCGTCGATAGCTCTACTAATTGACAAGACTTAAAATAAAACCAATAATAATAAGAAGAAAAAGATTTTTTAAATAATTTCTTTGAGATGCATAAATTGTTGGTGCTATCCAATAAGTTTAACGAAAATAAGGTGAAATGGTAAAGAACAATGGCCTGTGAACAACAAATTTCTCCGAACGAATTTTCAATTTGCAAACATAAACGAGGGAATATTACTTACGACTTTGCTCTCGGGCTTCTCCACTTCCTGACTACCTTTCAAACTGATTTCTATAAATTCTTTTTCCCGGTTTGATATTCTTGGATGCAACGATGGATGGTCGAACGCAAAAATGTAAAAGAGGATGCTCCAACAAATGGACAGAGCTCCGAAAACATAAAATATCGATGGCCAACCGATGCTTGATCCTGCTATAACACCGGAAATCGGAAGTGCTACCACAGTACCAAATTGTCCTCCGGCATAAGCGAAAGATCCTGAAAAAGTGAAATGAAATTTGTATTGCTTCATTTTAATCTTACATATACATATATAAATAACATAAACTTCTAATTTTGCTAAAAAAAGTAGATATTGAAGAAAAGCTTTCCTGAAATTGCTAAATATTCAAGTATCTTTTAGGTGATTGCATACCGCGAGCAAAACAATGATATAAATCAGCAAAATAATGATATACTGAATTATCAAATTTTAATATCGTGCATCAAAGTTCAAAGCACAAAGGAATATCAAGAAAATTATGAAACGTATTGCTGAATGGTTTAAAATAGTTTTTGTCTTCTATTTCAATTTATATAACAGAAGGACCAGTTAGACTTGTATAACAGGAAAGTTTAAATATTGAATGTTACTTAAACTTTTAACATTAAAATTTTTCGAAATATCCAGAATTACGAATTTGTGAACAAATTTACAGGGTGACATTAAGCACGCTTATATGCACAGATTAGCGTCAAAAGAGATTTATTTAGTTTTATTTAATTCCTATGCTGTTTTGCTGTACGTACAGACATTGAAGATCACATAGAACACTTATCTGAAAAAGAACGCGCGAAAGTTAGGTGTGTAAGTTACTCGGACGCGTAAAAGACGACGAAAGAATCGGTTTTTAATTTTTTTAACTACGGCGCACCAGTCCGAAAAATCTGAAAAGAATCCGGGATATTAGTATCAATAATATATACTTACAGTAAAAATATAAATGTGGTTCCGCGACTGCTTCGATACAAAACCGGGATTTTTCAGCAATTTTTGTTTTTTATTTTCTACGGCTTGGATTTTTAATTTAAAAATCTGAAAACGTTCCGTAATATGTGCTACGGTATCTGAAACGTCCCTGATTTTTTTCAAAACTTTTCATGCAATAGCGTAGGAGAAATTGGGCAAAAACGTGATTTTCAATTTTTGCCGTTTACTACCCCTCAAGTCGAGATACAAAGTTGAAACTTGGCAGAAATTGGTCTTTTTGGATAAGCTATCGAATGGCCCATCTCAAATCGAATTTGGTTTAGGGGCACTTTTGGCCATCTTGTTCGGCTAGACCCTTTAATTCCAAACTGTTTGAAATCTTCGCAATACCGTTGACGACTTCAAACAGAAAAGATTACTCTATTTGCAATCTGTTATTTCTTTGATAGTTAAATAACTTTCTGTAACATTGTTATTTCCCGGTATTACCCGCTGCTATTAAAACGGATCAGTGAATAACTAATTTACTTAAATAATACTTTGTATAAAGATATTAAGTATTTTTTGTTCGTGACCACAAAGTTCGCCGTAAAACGATGTACGGTAATACTCATAAGGAAAGCGACACAGTATTATCACGTTACAGAAATAGTCTAATAATGCGTTTGTTGGAGTAGCAAGGAATCTTGCATGTCAATGTCACGCCTAGAATGGTAATAAATATTCATTTTCCTAATTTGCAAGTATAAATGTATCTAAACTGCATTTAATTAACTGTTGCAAAGTTATAACTGTTCATTTTTGCATAAGCATTCTTTCCTGCCTAATTTGTATTTAGATATAACACGATACTGTAGCGCGTCTGACTAGGTACGGCAGATTTCACTATGGTAGTATTAATAAGTTAAACAAGTGAACTATAGAAACCATAATGTGAAAATGTTATCTAAAAGCTTCTCTCGAATGTACGAAATTCTGAATTAGTATTATAAAATATTATATAGTTTTTCAGCTTATATGGAAGATAGTAATTGTACAATAATAGTATCGTACTATCTAGCATTTGTGATGTAACACATTACTATCCATATAATATTAATTATTATGATACGTTGATACGTTTATTAATTTTAAATTTGAGATAATAGTTAAAATTACACAGAAAGTTCTAATTGTCTGGTATTAAATAAAAATGCATAACTGCATGTAAAACAAGCACCACGGATGACTTTAAAACCACAAAAAGATATTGATCTGAATTATTTCCCTAAAAATTTCTAGACAAAAGAACAAAACATTTTAAACAAGTTCAATGACGATATAAGTTATAATTTTAGAAAATTTCAAGCCCATTGTGTCTTTTGTCTTCAACAGAATTGATTTTTATTGTCAATAATAGTATTATATTAGAATTCGGTTTATAATATTCACAATGAATTTTATATTTCTTTACCACTTTTGCAAGTGAGGAAATATGTAACTTTTAGGAAATAGCGGTAAATTTGATAGATAAATACCGCTAATTTGAGGAAATATTTTAAAAAATGTTTCTAGTAAAAGTTTAGGAATAGCATAAGAAACTGCACAAAATCGTTTATTTATCGACAACATTCGATACGAAATCTCGCACTAAATTTATCTGTTACAATCTGTTTGAACTTCGGCAAGTAAATCACGATTTATCGAAGTAATCATGATTCGAATTGAGTTGGTTGTTAACAGGTTGAACGCTGTGGCGGTTATCGGTGACCGACACCTCAAATTTAATTTAATTAAATAATTATTGAATGCCGCAAAATTCTAAACAAACTTCATACTGAAACAATAATCTAGGAACAGAAGAACACGATTGAGTACTGAAATCTGCTTTCTCTTTACGATTTATATCAAATATAGTGGATTATATCATGTCTGGTTAGATATGGCTGTTTTCACTGTGGCGTTCAACGTGTTAAGTTAACGTGAAAGTAAATCACGATTTATCGAAGTAATCGTGATATCGAATTGAGTAGGTTGTTAACACGTTGAACGCCACAGTGGAAATAGCCATGTCCATTCAGACATGACACAATTAACTGTTTTTAATTTAAATCGCAAAGGAAAGATATATTAAACTAGCATGCCATGGACACGGCTTCGCATGTGATATTTCTTCGTATAGAATTCGGAATACTATGTTTTTTTTTCCTTATATCTTGTAACCAGGCGAATTCCCTTTCGAGCGCACGGGCGCCGAGCTTTGCCATCTACCGTCTGTCGTAAATTATACCCCCATGAACGGTTCGCTGGCACGCCAACAAAAAATAGTCCCATGTCTTTTTATATCGATATATTATTTACGAATAAAAAATACCCCTTTTTACTCCTTTAGGGGTACAATTTGAAAAAAACGTTAAAACACTTTCTAAAGATTTCAAAAAGACACCAATGTGTCAAAAAATAATGTTATAACTCAACAAACACAGGAGATACGAAGGGTTCTATAAATCACCCCGAATCTAGATTCGCCCCTTTTGAGGTTGATTAGGGCAAAATCCTGAATTATTTTTTTAATCATTTGTATGGGTAATATTTGTACGTAAAAATTAAGTCCGTATCTCATCGGGCCTAAGAGATATTGAGGAATTCGTGAAAACACGTTACCCCTTTTCACCCCCTTAGGGGTTGAATTTCGAAAAATCTCAGCTTAGTGGGTGCTTACGTCATGGAAGAAATATACTCCCCGAATTTCATGTTTCTAGATTCAGGGGTTTGGGCTGGGCGTTGATGAGTCAGTCAGTCAGAACATTTGTTTTTATGTATTAAGAAGACTATTCATTACCGTTACAGTGTGAAGTTTTCTCAGAATTCTGCCACAATCAATTGTTATTCAATTAAATTAGATTTGAAGTGCCGGTCATCATCGGTGACCATGTCGGCATTCAACTTAACCTTTCGGATTTATATTTTGCTAACGAGATAATGTCAATTTAATTAAAAACAAAAAAAAACAATTTCGTTACTTTTTAAAAGATGTTACTGTAAAAGATGAATAAGCAAATTAATAAATTAAAGTTAACAAACTAACGAACAAATGAATTTAAATTAACTTAATTAACCTAACAAATAAACTCAAGTTGGTTCTAATGTGACAGTAATTAAAGAAACTATTCACGCAGCGTGATACGTAATTTGCAATGCTTATTATGAAATTATTTTTATGTAGCACATATAATTCTCAGTTTCATTGAATTTCGTATAAGGATTTGAACGTCATATTATTACACATAATTAAATTTTGTTTAATAATGTTGCTATTAACGATATGATATTGTATCGAGTAGACGTTCGACCATTAGAACATTTTATCGATTACGTCAGCGTTTCGAATTCACGCGACAGCAAAAGGAATTTATGGCAAATAGAGTAAAATGATATACGATTGCGACCGTGACCGCAAATGTTCCATTTTTATGCTTTTTGCGTACACATACTTCCACTGAAAGCGTGCAAATGCTACAACAATATATACAATTATTTTCTTTAACATGAACGGTTAATCCTTGAGAATGACGCCATTATACTTCGTTCCCCAACTGTTCCAAAAAAATAACTATACATTATATGATTCTAACAAATTAACTGTGTTGTTTCGTTTGTAACACTGTACAACGCGTGTCAGGATTTTTAATATTGACTATGCGTCTCTTATAGATTTTTGTGCGCTGAATACGAATCTGCAAGCCGTTTATTTCCATCACCCACAGTTTTTGAAAAAATCAATTTTGAACAAAATACAAATTTTCATCTTCAAAGATGTTTTGTGCTTTAACGGTAATAAATATTCGGGTGCTCTTTGCGCGAAATCTTTCTTAGGACTCTCCCGAATAAAATGATATCATATATTATAACATTATACAGACTTAAACATGTTTAAACAATGATTACAACGAAAAGAACACTGAAAACGTTTCAATTTTTGCAGATACTTTTCAATTTATTTTAGAAACCCCGGACCTAGGAGGAAATCTAACTACACCACGCGATAGAGCAGACCGTTTTCCTACGAGAAGCATCAAGAAAAGTTCCAAGTTCTGTTTTGATTTCAATACAGAAGAGGAATAGTTTATCAAAACGTGCGGTGCCGGCAGTGGTACACAACAGCAGCTGTCGCTACTCACTGTGACATAATCGCTGGGAGACCACCGCCTGTTTTGCCACACTATTTCGCCCGTGTATTAAAAACAAGACAGGACTTGTATATTTGCAGTTTTCCGAAATACTCGTCGAAACGATTGATAAACGCTAAAAGGACGATTTACACCATGTGGCATGGACCGTCACGTGCCGGCAACAGCGTGTACCGCCACCGATACGACAATTTTATGCATATGTTCACACTGCTTTGGCAACCGCCTGTCAGTTGACATTTAACAGTCAAAATGAACGGAGCACACAACTCAAAAGCTTCTATTAATTTTTCCTGATTCACCCACTAACGCATCCGTTCTGCAACGTTTATTAATTTACACTGGCAGACCAGCGTCACCGACACATTTTGACACGTACCGTCACAAGGAGTCACAAAACGTCAGAACATTCTTCGTGAAAATGTCAACCGGGTACGTCCCGTTGACGGAATGTGCTGTCAATGCAGGTTAGTGTATACAGTCCCATTAAAACGCATGTTTCAATGTTTTATCGTGTTTTAACGATACGTGACGGTCCGTGCCGTATAACGTATAAATCAGGCGTGTCCAACCCGCGGCCCTGGACAGTTGTTAGTAATGCGGCTCCACAAGATCACAAAGTTCTAACATTATAAAAAAAATAATAATAAAAATATACAAAAATGAAGGAAGTTTTGTTACTTATATACATTAACTATATTATACAGGATGTACCACGTAACTGTCGCCACGATTTTTCAGGCAATTCCGATAATCTGACAAAAAACGTTTGCAATAAAAGTTAATCAGCTTTCAGTCGACTACAAATTGCAATATAAGACATTTCCAAAAATTGTTTTTTTCGATAAACACACCCTGTATATTTTATATGCGGCCCAAGACAATTTTTTTTCACTCAATGCGGCCCAGGCAAGCCAAGAAGTTGGACACCCATGGTATAAATCAACCAATATGCATAAAATTGTCGTGCTGATGACGGTACATGCAGTTGCCGGTACGTGATGGTCCCTGCCGTATAGTGTAAATCGACCTTAAGACGACTACACACGTTCCGGTCAACCCGTCAGGTTTGCCTGTGCAGTCACCTCTGTGCAGGTCTACATAAGCGTGGGTACGATAAAACCCTGCAATTATTTTAACTGCACGGGCAACTGGAGCAAATACGAAACATCATTCGATACACCCGTGCCGGACCGCCTGAGCAGGCAAACCAAGCGTGTGTAGCAATGTGACAGGTTCAATTCACTCGCTACCTCGCCCTAACAAGTATCTCTTCTTAATTAACGGAGTAACTAAAGAAAGAAGCTTTAAATACGTTTCTCCGTGAATTTATAAATAACTATGCCAATCCTCAAATGCAAACTGCAATTCATTTAACAATGAATAAACATGTCAATAAACTTTTCTTTTTTTCAATCATTCTTCACACCATGTATTGTGATTTATTCTACGTTTAAAACAATATTTAGAAGCAAGTAACAAGCCGACTATAGCTAAAACGTCGTCCATTGATACCATAATCAATCAATATACTAGCCCGTTTCTATTTAAGTATTGATATGTTTACCGAAGCGTGTAGGTGCATTACAGTCATTCGATAAATTTGTACAGGCACCCCTGTGCAAGTCTCCCGGAACGTGTGTTGCCGGCTTTAAACATTGCTGAGACATTGTAAAGTCTAGATCAGTGTTTCCGAACCTTTTTTGGATCATGGATTTTTATATCCCCCCTAGCATAATAGTCAACCAAGTGCTGAAGAAGTATAATGTAAATAGGTATTTCAAACTAACAAAAACGCCTGCTAGCATAAAAAACAATGGTGATTTTTTTACTATATCGGTGATGAAGGTGAATGCAACATAATTTTCTAATTGCCTGACCTAGAGTGGTGGAAGATCGGAGCACCCGTAGCTATCACTGCTGTGAGGAATTACAGTAGCCCGCTAATTTGCTTTCGAATCGCTCGGAAATCCCAAATGTTGTAAGGTCCATCGTTTATCTGTCGAATCGATCGATCAAAAGCAAGCACGTGCGTTCACGAGACGATCGTGTCAGATTGCTGGGAAATATTGATCTGTCGATCGGGTCGATCGATAAATAGCGTAGGAGCATGCAACTACTTGAAGAGCTAAATGGATTTGCGAGACACTCCCCTTAATATTTCGAGTGTGGAAACTTACACTTAATAGATAGAATACCTTTAGTACTCCAGATTGTATCGATTTTCGAATTTTTTGAAGAACCTTTAATAACACCAAGACAAATTGAATGAAATCCTCATTATTGTCGGTACAATGGGAATTATAGATCCGTAAGCACAAATATGCAACAGAAAATTGATGATTTCATTAATGTTGAAAGTATAAACCGAAGAAACATATGAAATGTAGATATAACATACATGTATGTAAGTAAATACGTACACGGTGCTGTACATTTGAATAGCCTCGCTAGATATTCTTATAAAATTTTAGATAATATGAGAAAAATAACAAAATTTCGTATTCTACTTACTTTGTGATTATAATAAATTTAACACAAAATTGACGAATATTTACGCGTAACAAATTTGTGACAAAATACACGTAACAATTTATCCTTGTAATATAGTTTGTGAGAACAGCCGTGTTATTTTGAAAATCGAAAACATGGACATTTTCTTTATTTACTCTTTTAATAACTAGTATTATTTTCTTTGTTCTTTATGAGTTCAAATATTTGATGAAGAATCGAATGATACTGTGAATGCAAGTACGTTTCCTTGATTTTCTTATTAACATTTTAGTTCCTTACACAGATTAATAACTACACTAGCAGTTCTGTTAAATTTTCTTTGTAATTTCTCGGCTTAAACAGTCTCAGTTTTCAGTTCTTTTGTGTTCCCAATTTCTTCGATAGCCATCGGTGCACCATATCCAATAATAATGCTAATAATAATAATGATGTTAAACGATTTGTTTCACGAAACAAGTGATAATATAAATAAGAAAAGAGATATAAATAACTACTATCTACGAATCAGTATGAAAAATGTTTTTGTCTTATAACATAAAAATGTTGAACAGAATATTCTTGTGTTTGTTCAAAGTAACAGACCTGTAACTGAGGCTATTCAAGTGGAGAGTACATCCATTGTTTACATTTTATGCTGAGTTTGTTAACGCACACATGCATTAATAGAATTCAAAGGGTTAAGGAAAGCTGATAAAAAAATCTACTGCTTCCTGCACATCAAACTACGTTCACAATATGAAAATAACCCCTGTGTGGTATATTCTACGGATTCAGTTCATATTTGAAGCAATACGACGAATGTATTGTTTCTTTCGCCTCATTTTCATTGTTATTCGTATTATTTTATTTTAGGAATGCCTTCATTTGGACGGGCTAGGGCACAACTTCTCAAATTTCGTGCACTAAGAATATAGGCACTCGGAAAGATCCCACTCTGACTTTTGTTCCGACCCTTGCCTCTGACTGACACTCGTTGTCAAAACTGAGAGTGTAACAGATAAGAAAGAGCCAAGTGTGCAAAAATAGAGAGGATAATAGATACGAAAGAGGAAGAAAAAATATGCATAGCGGTATCGCTTGTAGAAGGAAAAAGGAACAAGATAGCAGTCAGTGTCGAACATTTTTGTGTGTTTACCTAACATGTTATGCACGACGCTATTCTTTTCAAAACGCACACAGAATGTGTAATGAGAAATACAGGATGATAACTACATATATTCGAATATAAGCGCATATAAACTTAAAACCTGTTTTGCGACGCAGTAACAAAAAATGCATTTATGTACTGCGACTCATTAGACCCTGTTTGTTCTAAAGAGCTAAAATTCATATAACGAGATAACTCGTCATACGTGCATGACAGGTTAAGATTTCCGATTTGGGTCTCTTGCACAATGGCAGTGCTATATATACATACAAGTTATTGTATTATAATTATAGAACACATCTCTCAGGCTTTTTTGAGAACTTACGTTTTGAAAGTTGAACGACCACGATAGCCACAGCTGCAGTTACAGTTGCCTCAAGGAGCTATCAAGTTTGTTTGTTTTTTTAAGCATGTTCTGAAAATGCTTTAAAAATGGGTTTTATAATTTTTAAAGAATAACAAATACATAAAATACTATCACTGTCTGAAATTTAATCGTAATGACCTCAAGGTCTCGTAGTGTCTCTGTTAGGCGTAGCTCACATTGGTAGAGTAAATGGGATAGCATACTAGCGCAAGCATAGTACTTGGAAGAGGTACAGCGAAGTCGTAAAAATTGCGGGAAACCTACAGTCTACAGCCTTGCGGTTTCAGAACAAGAGGTTTTGCACTTTTTTTGGGAGGTAAGGTTTCTAGGCCTCAGTCAGGGTCGTGCGAAGTATCTGAACTATGATTCGGTAACCTCACTATATTCCTCGTTATACTAGAAGATGTTAATAAATCTGCCCCTCCCAAAAAGTATTTGAGTGGAAGTAGGGACAGCCAATATGGTGTTGGGGGATTATATTGTAAGATATTTGTAACTGTGCGTGTGTTGATTACGAGTCCGAGCGGATGATGGCTAGTAAAGTGTGGCTGGTGAATGTTTGAAGGTTTGAAAGATATAGGCGCAAGAGACGAGTGTTTGGGACAGAGCACATGTGATCGAGTGACCGTGCCTAATGGTATAGAATGGTTGCGAGTGCGTGTCTGACAATGAGAATGCATGTATCTCTTCGGATGAAGAAGAAACAGTAAGAGCGAGAGTGAGAATGAAAGTGAGAGAAAGTGAAGGTATGCGATAGGTTACAACGAGTGTTTTTGGACTGCCAAGGGACAGTCCATGAGAGAGTTTTGTATAGCGAGCATTGTGAGTTTATGTGAGATTGAGAGTTTTATATTGCGAGTTTTTATAATTAAATACCGGCAACACGAGGGATTTAATCAAAATGATTCCTACAGTATTTTAGACAAATGAATTTGTCGTTTTACTGGTCGGAACTCTACAGTTGTGTATCGTATACGGACCTGGGTCCAGAGTATTACAACCTCGTTACATCTCTTCCAGGAACTATAACTTGCATATTTACTCTACTATTCCATTGTTGAATTAAAACAGTTTACACGCAAATTCAAAATAGAATAGTACACAGGATAGTATAGAAGTGAACACGGTGCTGTTGTATGACCAACCACCTTTATCTATGACTATGTCCAACTCATCATCTACACTATGTCAACTTGTTTACGCGAAACTTTCCAAACCGAACACTGTCTCCAAACGAACGCTACCCTTAGTCATCAAGGGCTGAGTTCGTCAAGACTGATCGCCCATACCCTTTCCCTTTCCCTAGAGTATTATATACACGCCTAGGAATTAGCGAATTCAGTCAGATTCTTGTGCAACGCCAGAGACAGATTCTTGTGCAGCGCCACAACGTATACCAGAATAAACCTCTTCTTCGATTTTATAAATGTTGTACTCGATACCACGACACGGAATCCAACAGTACAATGAACATCAATCGGCGTTTTGATCACACGTAATGCTTTGCCCGACAACTATACTCTACTGAAATAAGCTTGTTCATACAAGGCCAGTAGGCAGTAGAGCGCTCACAAGGAGAACTGCCGAAGTGGTCGTCTCAGATATTAATAGGCCTTGCATGTTAGTAGATTATAATTATTACGAATCTCCCTATATTTGGTTTTGGGCATAGACACTCAATAGTTGATAAGATGTTTAATGCAAAAATAAATTCTGCGCAGCAGCCTAGTGCTTAGCCAAATGCTCCAAGCTCTTCTACTTGAAAGCGGCTCATAGCAGAGTAGGTAAACCGTATCGGAACTTTAACATTAAATATCTTTATCAACCATTATTTCTCTCTATATTTTCATCAATTATTATCTTGTATCAGCATACAAAAGCACATTAAAATCTGAGACGACCACTGCGGTAGCTATCCTTGTTAGTAAAGTAAAAAATGCAGTAGTGGGTGAAGGCTAGTGGTAGAATTACTCTACGACAGTGTCATCCACTCTACTGTACCAAATACTAGCTTTACTACTCTGCCAACCACTTGCCTAATCGTTTACATGAGTATAGTAAACGGATTTACTCTCCCAGTTACTCTACTAATGTAAACTAGGCTTTAGAGCAGGGGTCGGTAACGTGGGGATCGCGGGCATCCAAGTGCCCGTGAAGCATTTTCAAGGTGCCTTTGCAAACATTTCTAACCCATAGAACAACTCTTACATTTAAATGATTAAAATTACCAAGCCATAGCTCCATTTGAAGCTTATAGTTATTCAAACTTCAATCTGAATTTATTCAATTTCAGATCATTCAGGGTTGGTAGGTTTTTCCATAACATGACCAAAGTGCCCTTTGTCATAAGCTAACCGTTCGAGGTGCCCTTTATAGTGAAAAGTTGCAGATCACTGCTTTAGAGTGTGAAGTTGGAAAATTTGTTCTTAAGTGGCCAACTGAAGGTACGTACCTCAACGACAGCCTACAGCAGAGACAAACGATTTAGCCCTCTTTGGGTCACTTCTTCGTCTACTCCTTGTTCATTTTCTTACTCTAAGAATGCTACAGTGAATATATGACTCAAAGAGGAAGACGGATAAATCATACTACTGTCTAATGGAAATTAAAGAGCGCGTAAAAAAATTTGAAATTTAAAAAATACACCGCTGTGGTGATGAAATCTTGTACGTTCCATGAGTTTCTTAAGTTTAGGACCAATGGATCTATTGTTAGAGTAGGTGGAAACTGCGTCATAGTAATTATCCTCGATAGAATGGTGGGTCCCACAAAAGTGGGTTCAATAACTAACAATAAGTAACATTGTACTAGGTTAAATTTTTGTTAAATTTGCCCAATTTACAATGGTAAAACCAAAGGTTTGATACTAAAATTTGAAAATTTAGTGTTTTATTCAGTCTTTCGTTAGAACTGCGAACCCATCTACAAGCACATGGTTATGTTTGGCATTTCAAGGTTTAGATTGTGTGAGTTAAGTTGCAGTACACGTTTGAAATTTTCCATAAAACTCAATGTCCGTCTTACATCTTTTTATAGAACTTTCCTATGACTCATTTTGACGTACATGTATAACTTGTCCAGATTTACATAATGAAACTGTGTCAGTAATATTCTACAAATGGAAGTGAGAATAAAATATGTATATTAACTATATATAAACTAGATTTAAAGACGTTTTATTACAGAGTTATAACAAAAACATTAAAAATGAAGAAACTAATAGCAAGCTTCCTGTTACAACGCAACATTTGATATTTCTTTAGAGATCTTTAGTATTTAAAGTTATAGCACCAATTATCAGCACATAGTACAACTTCGTATTAAAAAACTATGAGTACTCCAGACCGAAGAGTTTTTATTTATGGTTTCTCCATCGGAAATGCTCGAGCTTCCATAAAAGAAACGATAAAGCTTCTATGTATGATCTTTTATACCCAATTGGATAGTGTAAAAGTACAAACAAAAATTTCTTTCTGTTTATATGATTTCACAAAAAAATAAGCGAATCGTAAAATTCATACTCTTGCTTGTTCAAGGCCTTCTACGTAGGAAAAAAATTAATAAAATTGACATAAATATAGTTATTATGTTGAACTTTTGTATTACATATTGCTTAGATGGTATTGAATAAATAAGGGTACGAATTGTACAATCGGATTACTGTTTGGAAAATTATTAACAAAGGGAAATTTTTTATTTATTTTTAAACAATTCAATCGACCGTAAAAAATCGCGTATAGATGCAAACCAAAATTTAATCTTCGAAATTGGTGGTATATAGTTGACTTTTCGCGTAAATGTCCCCCTCTCAGGCTAAAAAATTCTAAATAGTAAAATATGGCATTTCACAGTGGTTTTAGCAGAATGCACAATTGCAATTTTTTGTGTCTCGAAGTGCAGAATTAATCTCATCTACAAAAGCAATTATTATAACTTACGATTAAATAAGACTTGCTATAACTCTGTCATAAAACTTTCTTGGTATTACGTTTTTATGCAGAGCGAGTCATGCAACTAGAACAGTACGAAACATAAAATAATATTTCTGCTTTCTGATTGCAAACAGAGAAAAATAATGAAGAGAAAAGTTGAACAGTTTAACAAATTTCAATTTTCAGCGATCGTACATTTTTTCACAAATGCAGTTATGCGTCTGCAAAATGCAAGTGTACCTCTTGATTAATAGAATCCTACAGAATTCTTTACAGAAATCGATTCTTTTCGACATTCTACGTATAAAAGCACTAAATTAAGGTGTTCGACGAATGGAGATTTCGCAAGATGTTTCGACTTGTTTCAATGGAAAAGATTGTGGTTCCTACGCCCATTTGCTTTTAGACAGGAGTTAAAAGGACATATTAAAATAATCTGTTAAAAAATAACTATTTCATGACGACATTAATTTAAAACGACAGAGAAATTATGCAAAAAGAGTTATTATGCAATATTGATTATGTACAATCATTATAATATTATATAATGATTAAAATGTTCGAGCAGGTTTTCAAATAAACAATACTAATGAAAAAAATCGAAATACCACGGAAAATCTGAATTTTTCGAGCACCTTACTGTAGGACTTTTATCGTAATATGACGAATTCATAAGCTTTCGGATCCTAAGATCTTTCGATCCTGGAATTCTTCGGTCCCTGGCAATGAGTCTCTGACTCTTTAAAACCTTGGATTCTTGAACACTTACATTAGGCCCGTCATGGCCATCCGGAGCGCAGGCCTGCTCCGGCCTTCCCCCACTCTAGGTCCGTTCCCTGCGTTTCAGCTCCCTCCAGCCTCCCCCGGTCCATCGTCGTCACAGATCACAGCCTGTATGAGGAGAATGGACGCAGAATGGGGGTAGACCGGAGTGTGGCTGCGCCAAAATTACAGTTCCCCCTTTTTCTTAAACCATTGGACACTTGAAAATGAACCTTCCGATCATTTCACAGTTCCAAGATTATACAGGCTGTTAAAAAAAGTATTCGGATACAGGATAGATAGTAGGAACAAATTGACAATTCGAATCCATCCCACGAATTGGAATTGTAACATTTAAAGCTATTTTTTGTTCAAATGGCTGGCCAAATACGACTAATATTCTATAGTTCGTTGTACATTGAATATTATCTAATTGTAAGCTTTAAATGATTTTGTATTGAAAGAATTGTTTGTAAAATTGTGCGTGACTCAGATAATATTAATTTTTTTACCTATACTATTTTCCATAGACATTTCTTATTGAGTTTGTTGAGTACTATCTACTCTGCAAATCCTATATATCCTTTTATAATATCCTGTATATGACTTCCAGCCCCAAAAGTTCTCCCTTGAGACTGTTCCAAACGTGTCTACACCATTCTCTCTCTCCATTCAGCAACTGTTTTCACCAGTACCAACATAACAACTTTCCACTACCAGAAGTACTTCAATCAATCCTCACCAAGTCGTGCTCTTTCAGAGGGAGGTGCCCATTTAGAAAGAAACGTGTGAACACAAGGCAAAAGGCAACTCTGCGTGAGACCCATGCCTACCCTGCATGCACACACGGCGATCATGCCACCATAATGAGCAGCCAAGGGTGTCAGTATGTTTAAAATTCCGCAAGCTAGCATCCCAAAGGTCAGCAGCTTCTGTGCACTCCATGATGCAGCCAAATATCCACTCGGTATCTGCATGATTGTGTATCCCCAAAAAAATGAGCTCAGAATCTGCGATCTCTCGTTCATGCTCCAATCGTAAACCTAATCAACAAACAAGTATTATTTGATGATATCCAGCAATGTGATATGAAGTGACGTTGTTACATTTCAATCAGTACACTTCGATCCAGATACAGTGAAGTGGCCCCGATAGATTAACACAACGGCAAATTTGTAAAGAAGCGATTAGTATCAAAATACCATACGTCCGTATGTAGATAACACTGTATTGCACGTTATGGTGAGATTGACAAGAACAGTGTATGTGACCTATCTGCGTTTTACTGATAAAAATAATCTTGAACAGTCGAAGTCAATGACGGATTGGAATGAATTCAAAATTAAATTGTTTCATCTGAATGTGTGTCGTTAGAAAATTATGAAATATAACTGATAAGAGCAGTATAAATTAGAATAAAAATATTAGCAGTAAATGCGCGCAGATATCATATGAGCAGTTTATTTTGAAAGTGGAGCAAGTTCATTTCTGAAAAAAATGAAGTTAATGATAACAATAGATAGAACTTAATATGCGCTTTTTATCTGTAACCAAAAAAAATGGACTTGCTCCACATTCAAAATAAACGGCTCATATGCATAGTTGAATATGCTTTAAGTTTATAAATGGATGCTGAAGACACTAGTTTACATAAGACATTAGAATTATTCTGGAATTATATAATCATACGATAAGGCCTGAAATTGACGTATAATAGTTCGAGTTTGACCTGCGCAAGAACTTAGCTGAAATCACAATAGGTCATCTTTGGAAATGAGCAAATACTACATAATATAAGTTATATATGTGCCGGTAATTATGAAAGTGGTCTAAATCAAAATTCTAAATAAATGGAATTTTTCACTTATTTTGTATTATATTGACTGATTTTACTATGCATATTATGGAAGAATTTTTGCAAAATAGCCGTATATTGAATTAATAATGAAGTTGGTCATTATGTAATTGAACGAAATTCTGGTCACGTTTATTTCGATAGTGGCATAAGTCATTTCTTTCATATTATAATACAAACTGTACGCTGTGATATTATAAATTCAGTGTAGTTTTATTTCATGTATCAGTCGTAACAAGTCAGGTCTTGGTGCCTATTCTTGATTTCAAAAGAAGCTACGATAGAATTTGGTGCCATTATGATCACACACTGGACCGAAACCTCATCCTGGCAAAATTTTTTTAAAAAATCTAACTCGGGTATTACTGCCATTTTTGCACAGAAGTGAAAATTTCCGAATAATTTCAGTTGCACGAATTCTAAATTCCTTGAAAATTATTTCATTTTATCTAACCCTGTGACTGCGGGCTATTTAGAAATGAAGCGAACGCTGCGTGCGGCCGAGCTACCGTAGTGTACAGTGGACCATTACATCGGCCGCCTATCGGCGTCGGGAGTACACGGTAAACGGCTTTTGTGCCTATAGGCGCCAATAGCAATCAAAGAGTTAAGTATCTCACGCTTACAAATAGCAGAAAATTCATTTTAATTGTTATAAATAAAATCATTTTTCTTATAACAGATATAGAGTGCAAGAATAAATTATGAACGGGCGTCCTTATCATAAGAAATATTTTATGTGCAAATCATGTCATTATTAGGGAAAACATTTGTCCTAAATATCAAAATGATTTCACAGAATCTGCAAGTTAGTTGTTTTCCTTATACACGGAAAAATATTATACGAGGAAAACCGTTATCAAACATCGCTAATCAACTTTAATCACACGTAAGCCACAGATTTTTTTACTTTACTTTATGAAGAATGGTATACGTCATACGAATCTATTTTTATAGTTTACGTGTTGTACTTGCAATTCGTTGCTCTTACAACTTTTGTGCATTGTAATTTTGGAATTCATGTATTATACTATCACTGTTACAACTATTATACGTTGCAATCATAATTGTTATGCAACAGTAATATCTACAACTTAGCATGATTAATCCTTTGACGGCGGGCTACTTGCAAACGAGGCGAACGATGCGTGCGGCCGAGCTGCAGTAGTACACAGTGAGCCATTGCACCGAATGCCTATGAGCGTCGACAGTACTACATAATAAGTGGTTTTGTCAAGCGCCCATAAACGCCAATGGCAATCAAAGAGTTAAAAATCTCTCAATCATCGAAAATGTCCATGTTCTGAAGTTTACAAGAATACCATAGAAATTTCGAATTATATAAAAGTTAAAAACTTTTTAACTAAAAACTTCGTTGTTTAAAATCTAAAAATTATAAAATTTCAGAATAAAAAAATTGAAGCTGAAGAATTATAAATTATCATACATGTTTCATATGCAAAATTTCGAATATTAAAAACTGTAAAGTCTTGCAAATTTCACAGATTGAAAATTGTCGAATCTAAAAATGGTTAATGCATTCAAAGAATGAGAATATCAAAGCTATAAGAATTTTACAGTTTTAGAATTTGTTAGGCTGAAAATTGCCATAATTGTAATTTAAAGACTTTTGAAATTTCAGAATTACAGATACACATAGAAGGTCCTCCGAAATAGCGATTTGTTTAATCGGAATATTTAAGAGTATATAATTGTAAAGATTCTGGGAGTTTCATAGGTTCATATTTTAAATATTCCTCTTTTAAAAATTTGAAAGATTAACTAATTTAAGTTTCAAAAATTTCGAAAACTAAATATTGTCAAACATACGAATTTCAAGAATACACAATTTCAGACAGGAAACTTAAACATTCAAGTCTGTAAATAAACAATTCAGAAGTTCAAGCATTGAAAATTATAATGAAAAAAAATTAAATTTCGAATATCTAAATTTGTACCATTAAATATTTCACATCTTCTAAGCTTCAAAGCTGAAAAAGATTTAAAATTCGAAGTTTAAGGACACTGACAAATTTTTTAATTTCAAGGTTAAGAAAATCGAAATCTGGTCATTCAACAAACTGTCAATTTTTAAGTACTACAAGGAGTTACTAAATTTTAGGTACAAACTTTGCAGACTGGTAAAACTCAGAAAAAAAATCTTGTTAGTATAGATATGTTAAAAAATTAACCGTTTTTGAAATACTGAATTGTACTTTATAGAAATACAAGAAGGTTTAATAACAGGTGTAAGTCGTTTTCCAAGTCAGACTTTAGCTCTCTGAATTCTTTGTATAGGGTTTCTTAAATTGTTAATAGCAGAAGACGAGTTAACTCGTTTTGTCAAAATCATACTACCTAAAGCAAGACAAGTTTTAAGTGTTCATAGAGTATTTGTTGATGTTTATTTTAACGTGTTAATTAAGGAAAAACAATTTAATGCATCTTTTAAAAATGACTCTGTGATGGTCAAGATAAGGTGACTTAATCTTATCCATGTTTAACTGCGAACAGTACTTCTACAAGCACAAACAGTGACGCAATTAACAGGTGAAAATGTTTTGATTGACTGAAAATTCCATCAACAACGTTTAGCAACTCAAATAACGAATCAAAATATTTGGTAGTGCCAACCATTGTCGTATAATCCACAAAAAAACTGAATATTTTTGAAACGATTAATTTCTAGATTTGTTCGAACCAAGAATATTTTGTTTCTTTCAACAAGTTCAACCAACTGATAGAGCTTATACCTATAATTCAACAACACCCTGCAGATTTTTCATTTTTACGTATGCGCGTTGCATTTATAATTACTCAATTCTTGATTCGCATTTGTTTATCACTGAAGAATTCTAAAATATAAACAGACAGTTGTGTCATAAATTGGAATGTCAACTTGTGATAAAATGTTCAAAAGTACATCTGTAGTATAGCAAGGGGATTTAGAGTAATCCCCTTTATCGTGCAATAAGATTAGTTCTATCTGTATAATACGGATGATATGGTGTACTCTATACTGTGTAATCGTCTTTAAACGGTCACTTAATCCTGTTTCTCTTCACCGATTTCTGACATACAGTGGTTTAATCATTACAGCTTAACAAATTCTGACTTTTTTCCAGACTTTTAATATTGATTATGCGTTTCTGATAGATTTTTATGCGCTGAGTACGAATCTACGAGCCGTTTCTTTCCATCTCCCTCAGTTTTCGAAAAAATCAATTTTAAAAAAAAAGTGCAAATTTTCAACAAATTTTTCAAAGAGCCTTCTTTATTATAAAACCGAGCGGCAAATGAAGTTACTTTTTCTTATTTTTTTTTCAAATTTTGCAAAGACTTTCCTTTGCAGTCATTTTGAAATGAATCTCGAAACAAATTTTTTAAACTCCGTAGAGTCGTTTGAATTTGTAAAATTTAAAAAGAAGAAAAAGCAACTTCAGTTTGCCACTCGGTTTTATAATAAAAATGGGTCTTTGAAAAAATTCAGTTTTGGGATGTCAAAGTAGAGGCTCCACCCTTTAAAATGAGCCCAGGTAGACTGTTGTATGATTTCTTTTTTTTGAAGTTACAGCAGCTCGAATATCGACAATTTTTTAGTCAAACTTTAGTGATCCTTTAATTTTGTGGAGTAGCGTATCTGCAAAAATTGGAGCGTTTTCAGTGTCCTCGCTTCAATCATTGTTTAAACATGTTAAGCCTTTATAATATTATAATATATGATATTTTATTCAGAAAAGTCCAAAAAATTATTTCGCGCAAAGAGCAACTGAATATCTATTACCGTTAAAGCACAAAATTAATTTTTTCGGAAACTGAAGATGATGAAAACAAACAATTCGCAGATTCGTATTCAACGTACAAAAATCTACAAGAAACGCGTAGTCAATATTACAAGACCAGGTACATGTTGGACAGTGTTATGTCTGCCCATTAATAAAATGATTTCTATCGCATCGGACGGACGGAAGCAAATTTCAACTTTTCCAACGAATTTGAATGAATTTTAAATTTTCTAATGGATCCAAATGACTTTTGAATTGCATAGAAAATCCAAATCTCTGTCGAATTTTGCAATGGATTTTTGCTTTTCTAACTAGTTGGAATGTGTTTTGTGAGAGATGCAATTTTCTAATTCTAATGGATTGGATAGTATAACGTTTTGTGTTGAATTAAGTAGTTGTAAAACTTACCTCGAATTCATGACTGACATTCATTGAATTTGACATGGCGACCACAGCTTCCGACATGGAAACCCGAAGACAGTATCCGATCACCATTCCCAAAAACAGAAGTAGTGTCTGAACATGCCTGATTCCCATCACTTAAAAAAAAAATTTTTACATTACCATTTTTTTCAACACATTCATTTTACAAAGCAATATTCGTTCTGTTTAATAAACTTTACTTAACATTCTCTTTAAAAATAATCAATGTTTTTTAATTTGGTAAATGGTTGAATTTGCAATCATTTAAATTTAATTTTTCACTTTTCTCGAATTATACTAAAAAACGTGAATACTATACATTTTCTGTATTTGTTTACTATGAATTGAAAACTAACTCATATTACACATAAGAAG
The DNA here is from genome assembly GCA_916610135.2 of Macropis europaea. Taxonomy (NCBI): domain Eukaryota; kingdom Metazoa; phylum Arthropoda; class Insecta; order Hymenoptera; family Melittidae; genus Macropis; species Macropis europaea. Next base: position 33,008,525 of record OU744345.1, read on the forward strand.
TCCAAAAACATGAAATTTTGAAAGCGGTGAGATAGAAATTTGAAATGTTGGAAAGGTGAGGATTAACAATTCGAAAGTTCCGAATTCGGGAATTTAAAATTCAAAATGTCGTATTTGGAACGGTGTGAATTTGTAAATTTGAAGCTCAGCAATTCATTACTTTAAAAATTGGATTTTTTAGATACATAACAGTAGGATATTCAAGATGTTAAAATCCTTTGCTTCCTCATAGTTTGAAAACTAACAAGAATAGAATGTAAGAATAGAATGCCATGCGATTACGAGTGCACTGAATGTACTTCCATTTTTAGTAACACTGAATGACATACGATAATTACTGATAAGGTACTTTTTTGTGAAACCAGCAATAGTATTAGTGCAAGATCCATTGTTCTTGACCAATTTGTCGTTTAACAAGCTTATCGCTAAAGTATATGATTTTTCCAACACAATTAATCATCAATGCGTTTTTAATGGCGTCATTGTCCTCTGTTCTCTAACATTTTTCCGTTAATTTTCTTCTTATTGTAAGCAGGGCTGTGTAGTCGGAGTCGGAGTTCGACAGGAATTTCTGATTACTGGAGTCAGAGTCGGAGTCCGAAAAAACTATGCCGACTCCGACTCCATGTTAGTAAATTAAAAAAATAAAAAATGTGCTCAAAATAATTAAAAGTTGTAATAAAACTAAATAAATACTAAAAATACTACATTTGTATCAAATTGTATATTAAATATTGGTAATTTAGTTATAAACAAACATATACTTATTATGTTGACAATTTATTATAAATGCAGGAGTCGGGGTCGGGGTCGGAGTCGGAGTCGGGAATATTGACTGCCGACTCCGCAGCCCTGATTGTAAGACTATTAATACGAAAATAAACAAAACCCCAAAAAAGTTTTTTTTATTAAAGTTTCGATTTCAATACCAAATAAATCGATAACTTTTATTAAATGTTAATAGCGGCTCCTAAAACTTTCAGGTTTTTCCGTACGACTCTCAAATATTTTAGAATATAAATTTCTGAAGATTTAAGAGTTTGAATTGCTAATCTTCAATATTTCCAAATTTTCAAGTCTTACGAAGTTTCCAAATCGTTTAACAACGCATTTCATTTTACATTTAATTCTCGAACTTCCGAATTCATATCTCAATGCCCTATCAAATTAATACATTTCAAGTTTCATATCAAAGAAATTCCCAACTTACAAATTCTCTAAAAAAGGTATGAAAACATAATAATTGATATCATTTTATTCAGGAGAGTCTACAGAATTATTCCGCGCTATTAATGTTGTATAAGCTCAACTTAATATTTATTTTATGTTATGTAATGTTTAATTTAAGTGTAATTCACATTTATATTTATATTTTTATGTTTGTTGTAGAAGTAATTAGCTTATGTATCCCATATACAGGGTGTCCAATTTCAATCTATAAATGCGAATTACTGGCAAACTACCCGTTATATGTGTAAAATATGGTTCAGATAGGAAGAGAATGGTTTCGAGGGGGTCATAATCTGGTGTAATTAGTTTTTCTGTAGATGGGCGCGCAGAGGGCATATGAAGGTGACATACGCTTCCTTAAATGAAATCATATAATTTTTAATGCATTAGTCGATGCAGTTCTTCATTTCCTATGAAAAAGTAATGAGATGCTTACGTCGAAAAACCATTAGTTCAGGAGATATTTTAGTCTCAATATTGCAAAGTGGTAGTAGTACATCTGTCAGCACCTACTCACTGTCAATTCAAAAACAGGAGGTGCAGGTAGGTGTACTAATACAACTCTGCAATGTTGTGATTAAAATATCTCCCAAACTAATGATTTTTCGACATAAATAGCTTCATACAATTTTGTAGGAAATAATGAACTGCATCCATTACTGAATTAAAAATTATACGATTCCATTTAAGAAAACGTACGTCACGTTTATATGACCTCTACACGTTCATCTACAGAAAAAGTAATTACACCGGATTATGACCCCATCAAAACCATTCACTTCTTATCCGAACCATTTTTTATTCAGAAGTAGTAATTCGCATTTATAGATTAAAATCGGACACCCTGTATATAAAAGCCGAAGTAAAATCAAAGCCCCTCCGGGTCCGAAAGGACAAATGAGATATCAATTAAATATTTAAAGGAACGCCTCGTCTTGTTAATCTGCACTATTATCACTGTATATCACAAACATAATGGAAAATATTGCATTCTATGGATCGATCGTAATGGAACCATCACAAGGCCATATCGTTCACCGGACATTACTCCATTATATTACTTTTCCTTAGGGGCATGTTAAAAGCGTAGTGTATCAACAAACGTCAACAATCCGTGACATTATAGCAGAAATTACTGAAACAATCCGAGCTATAACAGTACTGGTAATTCTATGGGCAGCGGACCATTTTTCTGCCGGCATTGGCCTTTAACAGCAAGTTGAAGATCAACGTTTTTAACAGTGCAAAAACTGTATATACATGCAAGACTTCGCATACGTCCGAAGTGTTTCCTGAGAAAATACTTTTTTTTCAACTTACCCTGTTAGCTGTGTATAACGAGTATACTCGTCAGGAAGAAATGGCAATTTTTTGTGTTATGACGAGTATACTCGTCATACGAAAAAAGTAATTACCATTTGCTATTTAAATTAAAATCTTAATGAAAACTAAGACATATTCGTAAATTTCAGAGATTTTAGAATATTTTGAGACACGAACGAAATAAGAAAAAAACAAAAAAATTTTGTCCATGTATTTGATTTTCCATGTTTCTTTTAATAATGAATGTTTAAGTTTTCTCAATAATATTAATGAATTTGAGCAATAACTTATTAATTTTTCAAAAAAACCACCTGCCGTTTCGTTATAATTTAATTCAATCATAACAGCAGCTGCACATACTCTGTATCTGACGAGTATACTCGACATCTCTTCATTTTTGCGACACAACGTCGGTACACACTTTTAAAATAGGCCTACACAGGTAACAGGTTAAACCGTAAGCTTTAACAGATTGTAGTTTATAAGTTTCCAAGGTTCCAAATGTGAGAGATTTGAAATGTCCAGGTTTAAAATTTGAAGACACCAATTTCAACAGCTCTGAATTTCTACTTTATAGAGTTTCAAATTTCAAATTGCGAAATTTTCAACTTTACACAGATTAAAACTTCTTATTCTCCAAATACGAATTTTCTCTATTTAAAATTTCAAGAATATTCACGTTTTCAAATGTCAATTTAAAATACTTTTTAGTTAGAATTGTTTAAAATAAAAAATTTCCAATTTTTTAAAATTGTGTTCTACGAGTTTCCAAACATTCAAGTTTTAGTTCGTATATCCAAAGTTACAAAAAAGCTTTTTAATTTTATATCAGTTTGCGTTCCCAAGTCATTAAATTCAAATTTGTAATTTTAAACTTTCACAATACAACCAGAATTACTGGCTATATCAAATTAGGAATGTACGAAGTTGAATAATTTTCAACTTTGAAACTACAAAGTTTCACCTTTCCAAAGTTTTTCACATTCGAATGCTACATTTTTAAAATTTCACGTTTCTATAGTTAGTAGAATGAAATCATGAAATATTAAAACATCAATTTTTTTTAATTTTCCTGATACGAAACCACTTTCAGACCACTTAAGTCAAATACTAGTCGACCAACTATTTCTTATCCGTAAAGTTCCAGAAGTGTACACTTGCTTCACTACGCTTCCTGGCAAGCATAAAACTACAAGTAAACATTTCGAAAATCAATGTGTCAAATTAATTATATCCACCACCTGCCATTTGTACGTTGTACAACTATTCTTTCATGATCTTGTTACTAAATCACGTGAATGTTTAAAGAGACGGCTAGTTTATTCAATTAAATTGATAAGAATCATTCAGTTCGATTAAAATTTACCGATAATTTTATCTTATTATCTGAAGTTTGAAACAGATAACACGCTAATGAAATTTTCTAATAATTTAAGATAATTTATTTATGCTTTAATGATTAATTGATTGCTACTACTTTCTGTAGAAACTGTATTTGTTTAATTCGAAATATTGATAAATTATGTTTATAGAATGTATCTCGGGTTAAAAACTGACAAATTTCAAAATTTCATATAATCAGAATTAGAATGTTGTAATGTATATTTTCTTATAGGAATCTCTAATAAGTTCTAATAAAATAAACATACAGACGCGGAATAGTAAATAAAAAAAGGCGCGAACCGATAAATATCAATTGCGCAGGAACGGGAAACGGCAAACAGTTACATTGCATTTCGTGATTTGAATAATAAACGTATCAAACAAGCGCCGAAGTAGTTTTCTGAAAATATTATTTCAATTTCAGTATCATTGAATTTAACTGATTTATTTGATGTTATACAATTGGGATATTAATTTAAATGGTGTCGTAAATTTTATCAAGTCTTTATCTAAATTATTTGACACTGAAATGATACTTTATAATTGTATATTACAAACTTTTAAACTTTGTGAATATTATACTGGTAATCGTGAAATACTGATCATTTGAAATTCCAGAAACTTGAACCTCCAAAGATTTTTAACTTGAAATTGAAACTCCTGTTCAAGAAATTAAATTTTGAAAAATTAAAATTTATTATTTTTAAGAATATGAATTTTCAGGTGAGAAATTGATATGCTTCAAATTGTAGGCAATCGAAATATTGGAAGTGAATTGAAAACATTATGTGTTTGAAAAATTAGAGTTCGAGTCTGAAGTTTAAAAATGTCGCGATTAAAAATTTTAATCTTTGAGTTTTTTTAGAAATTTCTGTAAACTCTACAAATGTCAAACTCCGCAAATGTCAAGTTTCAAATAAGCTTCAGACTCTTGAAAATGCAGAAATCTGAAATTACAAATCTGAGGATTTGTAATTAACAGTTTTGAAATATAGAAACTTGAAATTTAGAAATTAGACATTTGAGGTCTGAAATTTTTAAATTTGGAAATCCAAAACGTAAAAATTTAGAAACTTGAAATTTCATATATTGGATATACAGAAAGTCTATTTTTTTGGTATGTGATATTTGAAAACGTAAAACGTGATATTTAGGAATTTAAAGCTCTGAAAACTTGAAGTTCGATACTTTGTACATTTAAGAATTCTAAATTCCCCACGTCTTATATTTCCAAATTAAAAATTTTCAAAGTTTTAAGATTCTAAATTTGCAAACATTCAAATAGTGAATTTTTCATAAAACGTTTCCGATTTGACACGTCGATCGATGAAAGTATTAAATTTCCAAATCTTTAATTCCAAGTATTAAATATGATATATTTATGGAAGTATCAAATTCCGAACTTTTCACAAGTAACACTCTAAGTGTTCCAAACATCCAGCATTAACGATCCAAAATGTACATTATCAAAATATCTAGTTTCGTAACACTCAAGTTTCTACAACTTTCAAATTTTCCACCTGAAAAACATATATAAAACTTTCCCAAACTTAAGATCGGCTCATCAAACCTATAATAATTCGATTCACCGAAAACTTGAAACGTGTATCATCACAATAACTGAACATTCATTCACAAATATAAACAAATCACTTAATCAGCACTTTTTTCCAATTTTCCAATTATTTCCTCCGGTAATTTAAACTCATGTTCACCATTAGACGCATATGTGAATTATTGTACGCAATAAACAAACGTTCTCCAGGGTTACAGTCAGTAAAGTGGAATCCGTGATCACTGATCAATGATCCGCGTACCTGGCATTTTGCTGGATCCTTCATCCAGGACATCAGCCTGATTTTTCTCGTCCTCCGTGGCCGTCATTTCATTTGTACTGTCAAACACAGACTGCTCGTAATCCTAATCACGATAATACTTATATCAGATACCCATTCCCCCACTCTTGTCATTTTCTCGCGTAAATGTATCTCCCGTTGGTTCGCAATTCTTCTAGCGTAGTCTTTTCGATAATGAGAAAACACAACTGAAAACTACGAAGACAACTCACTGGATGAACTGGCCGAAAATTTCTATTTGTCCGTTCTGTAGCTGCGCAACGGATTGATAACGATTATTCGCATAAGCGTGTATGTGCATAGTACCTATATCGAGAAAGAGAAAGTAAATTATTGGCAGGAATGACTTTTCCACTTACTATCGGAAATCATTTCGAATAACGAGATTCAAAATTTTCCAGAAGCAGCAGACCTATTGATAACACGTGTTGATAAAGAATTTACTTTCCTGATTCTTATTCTATTTCTAAGGTGAACACTAATGTGTATATGCTGCTGTTTTGAACGATTATACAGCAATTATTATACAACGACAGCAATTAGTTTTGCGTTCACGGGATTTTGTAAAGGTTTGAAAGTGTGACTGGCTACAATTTCACATTTTCAGTTTTCAGTGGTTTCAATTTAGACGTACGAAGATCGAAGCTCAACATTTTTATTTATAATTGAAGTATTTTAAAAATTTGAGTCTTATGATTTGTAAACGGACACCACTTGAATTTTTCAAATTTCAAGTTTTTAACATAATTTCAAAACTGCACGAAATTACAAATGGCACATTTACAATGTTTCAAATTTATAAGCTAGCAAATTACAAATATTCAATTTTTCAACGTTATTCAACTCATGATGAAAATTAGAATGTTAGAGACTAAATTTGTTTAAATTTGAACTTCATTTTTCCAAATATAAACATTAGAAATTCGAATTGTTCAATTTAATTACCAAGATTTCAACTTATCAATTTCAGCCTTCAAATTGTTCAATATCATAACTTCTTCTCTTATTGTTACAGGGGCGATTCGATGTTTAAAATTTTCCACAAATAGTGCTCGCATGCACAGGCGATAAGAGTTCGATAGCATAGTATTTTAAATCTGTTTTGTCGTTTATTTATAACATGTATACAATGCATATAAAGATACGTCTTCGTTTTTCAGAAGAATTGAATATATAAACTGCAATAATTACAACAGCAGGTAAGTACTTCCGTATTTCTTCTGTGTTTACGTGATTTCTGTAAGCTTTAAAGTAGAGTTCTCCATTTCACGCGTATCTGAATACACGTGTACACGTGTATAGTTGCGGCCACGATATTCTGTTGTCGTAAATCAAATCATCAAGAAGCGGTGCCGATTGATGTCGCGGCACTCAGGGCTGTGTACTGCGTTCTGTTTTCGGGCACCGTACAATAAAAGAGCGATGCCTTACGATCAATGGTATTCGTAAATCAACAAATCTTAATTATTATATGGATTATTTAGAATTTTTTTCTATATGCAAATAACCATTGATATTCCATAAAATTCATTTTAACTGCGAAACTAAGTACATTGACACCCTACTAACATGTTTTTGTACGGCACTGGCCGGAGTTTCAGGTCCCTATCTCCCCATTTATCGCCGAAACTGTTGTTTCGGCGAACGGATTTCATGTACTTCGACGCCTGACTGATTTTACGACCACAAAATATCGTGGCCGCAACTGTAATTAATATATCCGTGTTTCAGTCCGTGTAGTCTTTAATCACGGGTACTGAAATACATGGGTACCTAGGTACACGGGTACACGTGTATCAAAATATACGAGTACACGCGTATCAAAATATACGGGTACACGCGTATTGACATATTCCTATTTTATTTCGTGTGATTATTAGTGTATAATAAAATACCCGAATATTGATGTACATTTATGCAAGTCATTTGCGAAACGAATATTTTATGTTGTTTTTTATTGCTACCTGCAACCTAGAAAATACGTCAATATTCGGGTATTTTGTTATACACTACTAATCACACGAAATAAAATATGAATACGTCAATACACGTGTAACCGTGTATTCAATACCCGTGTACCTGTGCACTCGTGTACCCAGGTACCTGTATATTTCAGTACTCATGTACCCGTGTATTAAAAACTACACGGACTGAAACACGGATATATTAATTACACATGTATTTTTAATACACGTTCAAATCTATGGTCTCTACTTTAAAGATATGAAGAATTTTGTTATATTTACCGATCTTTACTAATTAAACACACTTATTAAATCTATCATAATAATTCGTTAAACAAATTAATCCTTTTTAGAAATGGCAGTGCCGATAGTTTTAAACATATAAATATAGAGGGTGGGGGAATGCCGGTCATCTAGAAATTATAAATACTGCTTTATTTTAAATCACTTTGTTTGGTGCTATACTCTATTTTCAATCAAGTAAACTAGTCTTAACTAGTGTAGAAAAATTCGTCATTGTAAGCTGAACCGTTTAATCAATGTACACGAGTGAATGTTTTTATAATTTACGTTACAATCTCTTCAAGAAAATGAAAAGCTGTAAGTATTACTTTGACTTCGAATTTTGCTTTTAGTTTTACTGTATGTCTAAAAGGTAGTTTTACCTTCTAGATCATACATTATTTGTGCTATTTTAGTAGAATAATTTTGATATAGTCGAGGTCATTCCTGCAATGTGCTTGTCGGGTAACCCCGGTCAGAAACGAGGATCAGGCAGGGTTTTTTTCGATCACTAGTTTCTTTTCGTTTCATGCATTATTCAGTGGAGCAAATTCTACTGAAAATTGCATATGTACAGTGGCGGACGAAAGTATGCGTACAGTGAGGAAATTATAAAAGACATAATTATAACTTGTAAATGAATAACTTTATTTCAATGAATTTTGTACAACATTCAAAGAAATATTCAACATAAACATACAAGTGCATTGTATACATATATTGTACTTTACAAGAAATTCTTTAAATAAATGCAAATTAAATGAATTCAGCGTCTTTTTATTTAGTAGTTACTAGTTTAAAACCCCTCCATTTTTCATTAAAAATCCTTACATGAAAAGACTGGAGTGAAACAAACCACAAAAAAAAGGAAAAAATTTAGGTTCGAAGGACGACGAAGACCACGAAAGTATCGCGAACTTAATTCGCGGATATTCCTGAAACTATGTCGTCATATCCAAGAATCCGTGAAACTTTGTGCCACCTCTTAATTACTATGTTCTCCTGTTACAAATTTCGGAAATTTTGAGAATTTTTTTTCAAATTTTGCATCGGTGTCAAGAGAACAGGATACCAGAAGAGGTGGCACAAAGTTTTGCAGATTCTGGGAAATGACGTCACGATACCAGGAAATCCCGCGAATTAGAATTTTTCGGAGTTTCGAAATGAATTCGGACAAAATTGAGAATTTGTAACAGAAGAATATGATACCAGAAGAGGTGACACAAAGTTTCACAGATTCTTGAAATGACGTCACGATTCCAAGAATTTCTGCAAAGTAATTTCGCGATTTTCTGTACGCAGTGCTGACTTCAAAACTTAGAAATTTTCGGATTTTTCTACGATTTAATTGCGTTCAAAGGGGAAATTAAGGGAAGAAGTCCATTGCAGCTTATACACTAATAAATAATAATAGAATTTGGCTCATTAACTTCTGTTTATTTAAATAATCATTGGAAATTACAGTGCATTTCAGCAAGTTTTTACAATTAATCGTAGCACAATTGGCTTAATTCTAATGTTCACTTAACAATCTAGACATTCTTAAACTACCGTAATTTAAATATACAAAATGTATCAATTATTACTTAAACGATACTACAGAAACTTAAGAATATATAAAACTTATTAATAAAGTACAATACGTAATATATGTTATCTGAAGAATGTGTTAAAATTATATTTTATTAATTATTAACCGTTCGACCGCGGTCTATGTATGTACTTGGAAACCAGGCGAACACGTGAACGCCTATGGGCGTCAGAAGCACACGTTGAACGGCTCTTCATGTGGCAAACAGCGCCATCTCTGCCAAAAGGCCGAAACCACAGACGAGATATAAAAATAGACCATCGACAAACTACAGAATAGACCTATCATCCAATGTATTTTTTGTGTCACACGGATTTAGGGCTCTAGAGCCCTCTTACCATTTTCGTGTCACACCCAACGTTACCGATTCAGTCCAAAATAAGATTACAACGCTACGACTGGTAGGAATTAAAATTAAATATCTCAGGGAACATTTAAAATCTAGAACGATCTGAATATTACGACTAACCTCCAAAAATATGTTGCATAACTCCGTTTACGAATACATTTCCGTAGAAAAACAATTTGTACTTATTTCCATAAATATTATATAAACAAAATTGAAGTCCCCATATTTTTTAAAACGTAAACTATTCAAAATAATGTATTAATCGTCGAAATATGCTTTCTGATTTTCATTCTTTCGTAACATATGGTAAGATGGGATTTTTCAAGCCAGTTTTATAAACGTTCTACAATATTTGCTCATAAAATTTTGGGCTTGTTTTCAAATAAACTGCAATATATTACTTCCTCGATTCCTATTTCTCTTCTAAATATGGAAACTCAGGTATCACTATTCAAATTTAACAATTAACAATTAAAATGAACGCTTAACATTCTTAAATATGTACATAATTTATTTTTCAATTTATATGAGAATATTAACGTATATTTGGAGACTAGTCACTTTGTGTCCCGTACGAATGGCATTAAAAAAATACGTGAATGTTTTTTGTTGACATACGTTGAAAAAATAATTAAAACATAAAAAAAGTTAGCTTAAGGAGAAAAACCAATGAAAAAAATTAAACGTTCATCAGAGTCTTGATGTCGCCCTAAAAAACGCGTAGCTAGAATTTCGCAGTTCAGCGCTGAAGTGCTGCATCAAAACGATTTGCATCTGAAAGGTAAGGAGTGTGTAGCGGACAGAACCGGGAGTAGAAATTTTTTTCTTCTTTCGAGAAAAACTTTCCTCTTCCGAAGATTTCAGGCTCGAACAGCAGAGTCCTTAGACAAAAGGAATGCAACATCTGCATCGCAGGCCCACGAGGGTCCTGTCCAGTTGCGCTGTTGCGTATATTGGCAAGCACCCTAGGCGACCCTTTGCTCAGTAGCGCTACAGGAGAAACAGCCTCCCTCCACTCGCCTAACTCTCTCTTGTTCCTTGCGTGCGAAAACAGGAAACTAGAGTGAATTAGGTGAGTGGTGGGCGGCTCCTTCTCCTGTACCGCCTGTGAGGAAAGGGTCGCCTAGGATACTCACCAGTCCACATAATTTTCGCTTTTCGAGAAAAGGTTTTTCTTTTTAACATTCATATTGGACGAAGTATTTTCAATTATTTCCCGTGTTGTTGAGGACAAAATCCAAAATGGTTTACTCAAGATGAATGTGCTGTACATCGTAAACAAATGGTTTAAACTTTAAAGAGTAGCCCGGCAGGCTGCTAAGCTTTTCTGCACGGCAGGCTGCATAGGCCGCATCCCTACTAAATATCCTCCCTTGATCTTTCGTAGCCGGGCGTTTGGAATTCGGGCGGCGTTTGAGAAACAAGATACATTTTTCGAAGAGTGAGCCATCCTTTAACGGAAATAAAAAATTGTTCGTTTTGCATTGTAGATTCATGAGAATATTATTAATAGATAGATGAAGTTTCCCGAATTAAAATGAGTCCAAACACGATCTCATTCGGACTATTTGTTATCAGAGACATTCCGACTATCGAATCTCGTCTTATGCAAAATTTTAATAAAAAATTAACCGAATGACATCGTGTTTGGACTCATTTTTATTGAAAAAACCTCACCTATTCATTTGTACTATTTTCAGCAATGTATTATAAAAAATAGACGAATTTTATTTTTCGTTATACGATGACTCATTTGCGTCAACGGAAAAACTGTTTGGTAGCGGCCGACTGAAATCTCGCCGGTCCTTTATCTCTCTCCCTCCCAGAGAGGAATGACAACTTGCTCTAGCACGGTTGGCCGAAAATTCTCGGTCCTGAATGCTCTTTCAGGCAAGCATGGAACTCTCTATTGGTTTTGGAAAATCTGTTGCATAAAAGCGAATTCTGCTTCAGTACAGACATTTGAGCATACCTCTTACGCATGATAAACAAAGTGAGACAAAGTATCAAACTGTGTTGTCTCTGTCAGAATGATTTTCGCGTAAAAGATCTCGTGCCGTTTCTCGCTTGTGCCAGAGAAGTCAAGAATTGGGATACACGAGATGCAAGGGCCAGAGCGTCGCGTGCCACTTGACGGGGACACTGCCATAAATTAGGAAGGGGCCAAGCGTGTATGTCCCAGATTCCCTTAGCAAGAAGATTTTTCACGAGGAAAGGCCTCAAAAATGTAGCAAGTGTTGCGAGAGAATAAATACCGATTTTCTGTATTTCAATTTGGCGTGAATTATATGTTTTATGTTTCACGTTCATTTTACACCAGCTTTCATTCCCTCTTGTTTTTCAATTGTGCCGTAAAAAGTAAGATAACTGTTTTCTTATATCTAGGAATAATGAAAACAGTGCCATTGGATCTCTATCGTTTTCATTTTACTATTTATGCAGTCAAGAAGTAGTTACATTATATGTATCTAACTTATAATCTCTTTCGTGATAATTTCTTCTATACTTCGTTATATTTTTTTTTGTACACGTGCTTCAGTAAACAAAGATGAATGTCAGAGTACCCCAACTCCTTCAGCTTCTTTAAAGTTACCAACGCAATAAGATGTATTTCAGTATTTAGAATATATTTTATTATAATACAGGGTTAAATCCTTTTCCTTGTTTAGGAGTCGAGTACGAATTTAGTGACGTTACCGTCTTTGGTGGTTGGAATGTATTTGATTCCCAAAATCACCACCCCTAGACGCAGAGGGCGCAAGAAAACCTGTGGTTTTTCGGGAAGTCGGTATTTCAGAACATGTGACACGAAGTCCCATAAGATGATAAGTCTATTCTGTAGTTTGTCGATGGTTTTAGCACAGACGAGATATATAAGTAGACCAATCACCTTATGGACTTTCGTGGCCCAACGTGACTGCCATACCGACTTAGAAATTCGACACTGATTTTAGCGTCCTCTACTCATCAACGACGGCCACTTGATAAACTATTTCATAAAGAAGGGTTAGTAAGCCAAGGAGTACTCATGTGTAAATGCGTGTGGTATAGAGAGTGGGGACATTTGATAGGCAATTGTCGACTCGATGCAGCGACGATTCTGTCGCGCGAGTTTTCTCGGGTGTTTCATTAGTATGAATGTGTGAATATTGAATACAGACGCACACATCTAAAGAAACAGACGAGTGAGCAAACCTGCCGCGACGCCAAACAGGCTCGCGGCGGACAAAAATTGATTATGTATTAAATTGAGTGCAGCCAGAAAGGGTATAACCGGATAAGGGGATCAAATGTGCCCTTAAACTAAATTTGATTTGCGATGGACCAGTTTACCAAAAGAAACCATTTTACACAAATTTTCAAGCCTCTATCTCGACCGGGAGGTAGTAACAGGGAAAATTCGGAATATCCGGTTTTGCACTATTTTCCCTATTTAGTCGCATGCGAAAATTCTAAAAAAAATGTAGCATATTCCGGATATGGTGGCATATATTAGGGAATTTTTTCCGACTTTTTCGTTGCAGATTCTAGTTGTCAAAAATTAAAAACATTAAAAAAATGCAAAAAATGCTGATTTCTTATTGAAGTTTCAAAGACAGCACATTTATATTTTTTTGGTAAGGATGTCTTATCATAGCTATGATCCTCAAATTTTTTCAGATTTTTCGGTAAGGTGCGCCGTAGTTAAAAAAATTAAAAACCGATTTTTTCCAGGTATTTCGCACGAAAAAGTACCTTTTTCTTTGAATTTTTATACAGTCGGACCTCGGTAACTCGAACCTCAAGGAAAGAGCTAAAAACTTCGAGTTATAGAGGTTTCGACTTATCGAAATTTTTGAGTAAAAGAGATTTAACAAACGAAAATTCGATATACAGAAGCTTTGTACGAAGGCCAATAATTTTCCAATTGTAACGGCTTAAAGAAAGAAAAATTCAATTTTTGAACGTGAATTGTTTATTATATAAATAAATAAACGTAGTCATAAAACGAATACTGGGTTATTATACTTGTTACATATTAAAAAAGTCTGTAATTTTGCTTTGTGTTAATGTATTAATACATTGTTGATCGATAGCATTTTTATGTGTGATCAAGGCAGAGAATACGTTTTCCTCGATATTATTGCATCTTTCTATAAAAGTTCGTAGAACGTTCACTGCTATCCTGGCCTGATTTGCTGATACCGGTGGTTCGATTACAACGGGCTCCTCGTCATCCAGGTCCTCATCGTCTATTGCAACTTGGGTGGTAAATTCTATAATTTCCGAATCAGTTAATGATCCGTTAACAAAAACTTCGTCGTCACAGTGTACAAAATCTTCAAACGTTATGTTTTCGATGTTGTAATGTAACAAAACTTGATTCCATTCGGCTTCTATATTACGACTTGCAACAGGCCCCGATTGTTCTTCAAAATTTTCTTCTATTTGCCAAGAAAACCCACAAGTTTTAAAACAGTTGACTATTGTCTGATGTGTTACATTTCCCCATGACTTATCTGCTATTCTCATTGCTTGTAAAATTGTGATGGAGGTGCTTTTCCCTTCTTCTATATCTGATAAGATTTTTTTTACAACTTCTTTTCTATATAAAGTTTTAAAATTTTTTATAATTCCTTGGTCTAGAGGTTGTAATTTCGAAGTAGTGTTCGGTGGTAAAAATTGTACTTTGACTGATTGAAGCGACGGGATATTGTTGCGTGCCGTACAATTGTCTATGAATAAACTAATTTTTCGCTTTTCTTTTTTCATTTTTATATCCAGCTGAATTAACCAGTCCGCAAACAATTCGGCGGTCATCCATGCTTTTTTATTGCTCGCATAATCTAAAGGCAATGATTTACAGCCTGCAAAGCATCGCGGTTTTTTCGATTTTCCTATAATTAAAGGTTTAAGTTTCTCTGTTCCTGGCATATTGGCCGCTAATAAAATTGTTACTCTTTCCTTGCTATGTTTGCCTCCGTGACATTTTACATTTTTGAATGTCATTATTCTGTCGGGAAGACATTTATAGAATACCGCAGTCTCATCTGCATTAAACACGTTTTGCGGTTCGTAATCCTTTAACAAAGCTTGCAAGTTTACTATCCATTCGTGACAAACTTCATCTTTGACGCTAGCGCTTTCACCGCACAACTTTCGGAAAACAATATTATGCCTCTTTTTAAATTTCTCTAGCCACCCATTACTAGCCCTAAAGTTGCTATGGTCCAGTGATTTGGCAAAAAACTCAGCTTTTTCTTGCATAATTAGTCTTCCTATGCTAACATTTGCGTCTCTGCCCTGTTTAAACCATTTTATTAAACATTCCTCGATATCAGGAAATCATGCAGTTCTTCTCCTTTTACGATGCAAATTGTCACACGAAATTGTATTTTTCTGCATAATTTCATCTGCATTTTTCAAAATCGTCGAAAGAGTGCTCGTAGGAGTCCCGAATTCCGTGGCGATATTCTTTTTCAGTTTTGATCCACTTCTCACTGCTTCAATTACATTCACCTTTTCAGAAAGTGTTAGTGTGTTAAGCTTCCTCTTAGAACTTATTTTATTCAACGTAAACACAAAAGTTAAAGACACGGGAGATGATGACAATTGTGCGTTCAACTGACAAAAAACGATTAGCATACATGGATATGCACGTGGTCGAAGGGCGAAGAAGTAGGGATACGGCTTGTGTCATCTTATGTTATTTGAGACAATCCTAACGGATGAAAGAAAGGAGACAATATCGAATGATTTGTTTCTGACATCTTGTGACACATAGCTATAAACTTCGAGTTGCAGAGGCAGCGGCGATAGAAATTCGACTTATAGAGGTAAACTTCGATTTGTAGAGGTCTGGCTATTCTAACTTCGAGTTACAGAGGTAAAATAATGCATCTGGACATGTGGCAAATAATTCGAGTTAAAGTAAGTTTTATTTCGACTTATAGAGGTTTTCGCAGTGGAGCGGAAGGGAATGAACAAAATTGTAGTCCTACAGAGGGTTTCGAGTTATCGAGGTTCGACTGTACTTTCTTTATTCTGTGGGTATATTATGCGATATTAAACATTGCTATCTTCAGAAAAACAGTATATAACTTATTGTTAAAGAAATAAAATTGACTCGATCCATTGAAACTGTGCCGCGTGCGTTGTTTTCTAAACTATTTAATACAATTTCAAAAGTGCGTTTAGTGCAGCGGATGTGTGTCCGCCAGTGAAAGTGGTGACGAACTTTTTGACACAGTTTCGATTCCCGTCCGGACTTATTTCTTTTTAGTACATTAATTATTTTTTTTTAATACATCAATTATGTTTTTTTGCATTTCTAACTACATAAAATGAAAATAGTATTTATATAAAAACATTTTAAATATATGTTAAGCATACTTCATACTAAAATATTCACAAAAATAATTTTGAAGCACTCTTCGTTGAATCATTTCTCTAGTCATATATCCTCTTAATTACGGTTAGGAGTATACATTATTTTTTTGTAACATAAAAAAATAAAAATATATATGTTTGGGCGGGGATCGAACCTGCGTCAAAAAAGTTTGTAACGACTCCACAGTCAGACACACACCAGCTACCCTAACAACGCTCTTGACTGTGCGGTAAATAGTATACCAATATATTGGGTCATGTTAACAAGATTGGCCACGTGAAGGCATGAAAGAAGGACTTAACAATCCCGGAATACACTCAATGTTTCTACAGTTATAATCCATGCGCTAATTGTATAAATAAGAACATTGGTTTACTAAAGAGCAAACACCCAACAGCATCCTTATATTATCCCACAACCCCATGCAAAAATTCTAACCTTGCATGTATTCAAAATAAATATACGTATTCATATGCAATTAATTTACATAAAGATATGTATGTATACGTACATGCATACAGTCTGAACTTTAACCTTTTTAAAGTTTAGTAGTTACGTCTGACTATGAGATTCAACTATTATGATCTGTTTAAGAAAATATAAAAAGTAAAAGTAAAATGAAAAGTAAAATAAAAGTCAATTTGGAAAACCCTGAAAAGGTTAAAATTTAAAAGAAACGCAAGCATGTACAAATATATTAGAAGCATAGCCTAGCACGCACCTACAAACATTTTCTTAGAAATTGTTTATGCGTTTATGATACGTACAAACATACAAAAACGTGCACAGTATGTTGAGTATTCAGAAATGTACGAAATGTAAAAACGAAGAATTTCCAGGTTATATTATTTTAAAGTGTGTGTCGTTCGTGTGACCTGCCAAGGAATTTATAATTTTTACCACAGTAAGCGCAACAATCTGTTTCTGCATTCTGTTGGTAACGTTGTGAGTGACACGGAAATGGTAATGGGGCACTAGTGCCCCAGGAATTCGGGCCGAAAAAATACATTGCATGATTGGTCTATTTATATATCTCGTCTGTGGCCCCAGGAATTCGGGCCGAAAAAATACATTGCATGATTGGTCTATTTATATATCTCGTCTGTGATGGGGCACTAGCGCCCCAGGAATTCGGGCCGAAAAAATACATTGCATGATTGGTCTATTTATATATCTCGTCTGTGGTTTTAGATTTTAAATGTTCCCCGTGATATTTAATTTTAATTCCTACCGGTCGTAGCGTTGTAATCTTATTTTGGACTGAATCGGTAACGTTGGGCGTGACACGAAAATGGTAAGAGGGCTCTAGAGCCCTAAATCCGTGTGACACAAAAATACATTGGATGATAGGTCTATTCTGTAGTTTGTCGATGGTCTATTCTTATACTCGTCACAGCCGACTCTAGTACTAGCCGTGCTGAAGAACGTGGCAACACCGCTTATGTGAGGATCGGGAGTCCTATTTTCAATAGTAGAGTTTTGTACTCAGCATTATAATTAACGTCATTTTGTTGTATAAAATTATACTAATATACAGTATTTTTTATTAACTATGTATAAGTAATATACAAATATCATAATTATAGTAAGTAGAAGTAATAGAGAAGTATACTAATCCTTAAAAATGTGGTATATATTTTGTGCACTCTCGGACGAGTTTGGTGTTGTGATGCATTATATTTGAAATATTTACAGAGATTTCAAGAAAATATAACTGTGAAACAAGATCAAACCATCTTTGAACCAAATTGAAGGATTTAAAAATTGTTAAAGGTATGTATAAGTTAATAGAGACCTGAAATAGACAAAATTATTGGTACGAAGCCAAATAGGTTAAGTGAACTCATGGAAAAGACTAAAGAGGTTAGCATAATTAGTTATTGAAAGGAACAATTATGCAGTTAATTATAAAATCGTGTTAGAGGACAGTATTATAATTGTGGAAAATTTTCTCACCACCATAGGGGTATTTACCATGGCGCGTTACCTTTTTTTATTATAATGGTGGTTCGCCAATAGCCATATCCCACTTTATAAAATAAAATTAATATTTTTAAATAAAACATAACTTTTGTATTCATAAAGAAATAAAGTATTACATTTTGAAATAATAATAATAAATAATCTTGAATAATATTAATAACGAAACATACTCTTGACATACTACTAGTAGAACCTTAAATCTTGTGAAATAGTACATACTAAGCATATAAATAAAACTCTATTAATGTATTAAAACATATTGAAAAGAATAAGTTAAATATATACATAAAAATTAGTGTTTTAAGAAAAGTGAAATTAAAAAAACCATTGAAAATCTAGTTCCTATTCAAAGTTTTTAATTTTACGATTTTTAGAAGTAATGTCTGTACGCGTTTCCAACTGACTATTATTTAAAGCTTTTACATAATCGTTTAATAAAATATTTGAAAAAATTGATAATAATTTAAACAAAATACTGTGATAAGCTTCACCACAAACGCATGCATCTGAAAATGCTAAATAATGTATATCTGATTGAATACTAATATATGTTAATTTATATAAAATATGTTTATGATTTTCAGATTGCAAAAATTGAGATTCCAAATAACCATCATTTATTATGGCCTCCATGATTGCATACATATGAATAAATGAGGCTATCACTTCTTCAGTGGGAACAGAAAGGCCCCCTCTTTGTAAGTGATCAAAATATATATCGCCTACAGTTTTACCTTTATCCTCCACAATTAATAATCGACATATATTGCAATTTAATTTTTAGCAACAGAATGGGACCCATACCAGGATGTGTAAATTTTAATGGAATCATCAACAACACAATCGGACAAATATGCGGAATCGAAGATTCCTAAAAAACAAGTTACATTAATGGAAAGATCATGAAGATCGTTACTATTATCATCACAAATTCGAAATTTATTTTTGATTTCAGTAAAAGAAAACGAACTTGCCGATTTTGGAAATATATGTTTTAATCTAATATTTTCCTCATCTTTGGGGAATAAAAATATAGAATTGTAATTATTATCTTTTAAAATACTATCATAATTCCCTTGCAATTGGGAATACAGCAATGCCATGGCATTATTGATGAATATATGAAATTTATAAAAAAAATATATGTAAAACAAAATGTCCAAAAATGCTGTAGATTATATTAAATAAATATGCTACACACAAAAATAAGAATCTGAAGAGTTAATATAAATAAATAAACCATCTGGATTATTGCTCCGTTTTTCACATTTAAAGAACTTCATGACTATATTAATATAAACATTTGAAAGATAGGCGGGAAACCGAAAGGCCGGTAGAGGGAGACTGTGTAGCCGGGAGTCCGAAGGCCGGTGGGTAGTGGGAGATTGTTATGGTAGTTGGGTTAGGTATATCAAAACCGGACTCCCGCGCTGTTGCCATTTTGCCTTCAGCACGGCTAGTACTAGAGTCGGCTGTGCTAGTACTAGAGTCGGCTGTGATCTCGTCTGTGATTCGACCATCGACAAACTACAGAATAGACCTATCATCGACAAACTACAGCACTTTCGGTAATGATCGACAAACTTCTGAAATGATCGTTGAACCCTCAATCAGGATTGGTCAGAAAACTTTTTCGGGAGTATCAGACATAAAGTGGAAATGCTGTAAATCCAACAGCAATCCAATTTGCAAGGGCATTTAAGAAATTATTCTTAGTCAACTATTTCCACTCAAACTTTATGAATTGTATGGATGATTTTGATAATATATTAACAAATTCACCCAGATTATCAGAACAAGCACAGCCGACTCTAGTACTAGCCGTGCTGAATGCAAAATGGCAACAGCGCGGGAGTCCGGTTTCGATATACCTAACCCAAACTACCGTAACAGCCTCCCACTACCCACCGGCCGCCGGCCACTCGGCTACCAAGTCTCCCTCTACCGGCCTTTCAGTTTTCTGCCTATCTATCAAATGTTTATATTAATATAGTCATGAAGTCCTTTAAATGTGAAAAATCGAGCAATAATCTAGGTGATTTATTGATTTATATTAACTCTATAGATTCTTATTTTTGTGTGTAGCACATTTATTTAATATAATCTATAGCATTTTTGGACGTTTTGTTTTACATATATTTTTTTTATAAATTTCATATATTCATCAATAATGCCACGGCGTTGCTGTGTTCCCAATTGCAAGGAAAATTATGATAGTATTTTAAAAGATAATAATTACAGTTCTATATTTTTATTCCCCAAAGATGAGGAAAATATTAGATTAAAACATATATTTCCAAAATCGGCAAGTTCGTTTTCTTTTACTGAAATCAAAAATAAATTTCGAATTTGTGATGATAATAGTAACGATCTTCATGATCTTTCCATTGATGTAACTTGTTTTTTAGGAATCTTCGAATCCGCATATTTGTCCGATTGTGTTGTTGCTGATTCCATTAAATTTTACACATTCGTGTATGGGTCCCATTCTGTTGCTAAAAATTAAATTGCAATATATGTCGATTATTAATTGTGGAGGATAAAGGTAAAACTGTAGGCGATATATATTTTGATCACGTACAAAGAAGGGGCCTTTCTGTTCCCACTGAAGAAGTGATAGCCTCATTTATTCATATGTATGCAATCATGGAGGCCATAATAAATGATGGTTATTTGGAATCTCAATTTTTGCAATCTGAAAATCATAAACATATTTTATATAAATTAACATATATTAGTATTCAATCAGATATACATTATTTAGCATTTTCAGATACATGCGTTTGTGGTGAAGCTTATCACAGTATTTTGTTTAAATTATTACCCATTTTTTCAAATATTTTATTAAACGATTATGTAAAAGCTGTAAATAATAGTCAGTTGGAAACGCATGCAGACATTACTTCTAAAAATCGTAAAATTAAAAACTTTTAATAGGAACTAGATTTTCAATGGTTTCTTTAATTTCACTTTTCTTAAAACATCAATTTTTATATATATATTTAACTTATTCGTTTCAATATGGTTTAATACATTAATAGAGTTTTATTTATTTGCTTAGTTTGTACTATTTCACAAGATTTAAGGTTTTACTAGTAGTATTTCAAGAGTATGTTTCGTAATGTTTTGTTATTAATATTATTCAAGATTATTTATTATTATTATTTCAAAATGTAAATGTTTATTATTGTTTATGTTTATTTCTTTATGAATACAAAAGTTATGTTTTTGATGTTTTATTTAAAAATATTAATTTTATTTTATAAAGTGGGATGATATGGCTATTGGCGAACCACCCATTATAATAAAAAAAGGTAATGCGCCATGGTAAATACCCCTAGGGTGGTGAGGAAATTTTCCACAATTATAATACTGTCCTATAACACGATTTTATAATTAACTGCATAATTGTTCCTTTCAATAACCAATTATGCTAACCTCTTTAGTCTTTTCCATGAGTTCACTTAACCTATTTGACTTCGTACCAATAATTTTGTCTATTTCAGGTCTCTATTAACTTATACATACCTTTATCAATTTTTAAATCCTTCAATTTGGTTCAAAGATGGTTTTATCTTGTTTCACAGTTATATTTTCTTGAAATCGCTGTAAATATTTCAAATATAATGCATCACAACACCAAGCTTGTCCGAGAGTGCACAAAATATATACCACATTTTTAAGGATTAGTATACTTCTCTATTACTTCTACTTACTATAATTATGATATTTATATATTACTTATACATAGTTAATAAAAAATACTGTATATTAGTATAATTTTATACAACAAAATGACGTTAATTATAATGGCGACAAGGGGAACACCAGGGTGTGGAAATCGCTTTTGGAGCGACAGTAGGCATAACTTGTAGTACACATATCCTGCAACAAAACCCTAATGGGTTTCCGTAGAATGGGCCTTGGTTTTTGGGATATTTTGGTTCAGTTTTTAAAATTATGGTCTGCAGTAGTGGTACGATTATAGACGACCATTGTTTCAACAGAACGTCATAGGTACAACGGTAGAGTGACTGCCTACTACGCTGGAGGTCCTGGGTTCTCAAGTCCTCATGGGATTACAATTATTTTTCTGT